>OX031061.1:8475695-10875695 GCA_943736015.1 Tridacna crocea | reverse complement strand
CTGTTTGAACTGCCTTATAATAAGTTGACTATCGTAATAACAAAGTTTACTTCCAATTTCAAACTTTTAATTCCCTCTAGAAAAAAAGATGTTAGAGATTCATTTTCAGAAAGCGAATACGTGCTATACTTGTTTTCATTGCAAAGCTAGTAAAGGGTTAGCTGGGTGTTCGTTTGATCTCGGTATTTCACTGTCAAATTGGGTGATCTAGATATGAAAAGCCGTGATGTTCTTTTTAAGCACCGACTAACACACAAGTGTCACAAATAAATGTTTATCCCGTTTAGTATTAGGTGCATCACTTGAAAAGGTTTGGAATTATTACAATCTGTTATGGAGGGTAAGTCTGTTCGATTTAATGGCCCTAAAAGATGCATTTTTCTGCCCAAACATATTTTTTTCAAATGCATTATTATGTAACCTGGTTCAAAAGGTCCCAGTTAAACTGTATATTTGCACTGATTTCTTTCGGAATGGGGGGTTGTTTTTTAAGTTATTAAATCTTATCCTACTAAATAAATCAAATGCTGCTTTTAAAACCTATAGTAAAAACTCAAATGTTATTTCAAAGGAATATCTTGAGGAAAAATATCTCCGTATCGGATAGTGTAGATCTAGGATCAGACTGCACGTTCTTCCTGGTGTGATCTGAATCTATATTGTCTGCAAAAGGTCATTGAGTCACGCTTGGCAGCCTAAGGGTTAATGTTGTCTGCATACAAAAAGTTCTATCAACACGCCCGGCAGGATACAACGCTTATGATACCGCTTTACTCTCTGAAGTCTACCGAAAAATTGGTAAAACAACAGTTCTTTTTTGTGTATGTCTTCGAAAAAGATAATTGATAAAATTACCGGCACAGCCGTTTTAGGTTTTTTGTCTTATTCATTGCGTTTAGGGTGTATTTCATATAAAACATATGACCCTTTCACTATTCGGGTATATTCAGGATTGGGAAAGATTGTCCGGTGGAAAGGGAAGTAACTCGTGGTGGCGCGTCAGTAACGGTAATTGGCAGATGGTCTATTGCCAAGCGTCGTACTAACATAAAAGATCAATTGCTGCCAAATACTTTTACTCGTTAAATACTATAATGCTCTATGTAAAGACAATACTATTCAAAGACAATTTAAGACAAGATAATTACTGATTGAAATTAATATCTATGATTTATTCAATTGAGAATACGCATTCCAAAAAATGATCAAAGTACTCCCTGTGCTCCCAATAAAAAACATAAACTTTATACACCATGCGGTGCTGTCTATTCCTTACAGATTATTTCTGACAGAATCGTTAGATACTCCAGTCTTTATAGACGTATTTATTATCACAAAGGCACCGTTTGCAAGTTGTCGACCACAAAAAAAAATTACAAAACTATAATGTCATCTCGCAAACCGGAACTCTGGACAAGAAGCAGTACAAGGCCCGAAAAATGCTTACATCATCCAATAGATCAGTATAATAACAATGAGAACCTGGTTGCACCGTAAACATTCATTTTCATAGAATGGTGAATAAAGTAAGATCATCAATGTGGCTGGTCAGCTGGCACATATGTTACAGCATTAAACCCAGTATCTATGACTCTTAGTTTGGCTAGTGAATTTAAAAAAAAGAAAGTTTCTCAACAGAAATTGTTCCAAGATCAGGGCCCGTATTCACCAACGATTCTGGAGAATATATTTAATCTAATTCTCCAAGGTTTTCTAAATCTGTAAGTAACACAACTTCTGATTGGCTAAACCGAATGGTTTAGCCAATCAGAAGTTGTGTTAATTACTAATGTAGAAAATTCTGGAGAAAAGAAAAAGCACGTTCCTAAGAATGGTTGGTGAATACGAGCCCGAGATGTTTACAACTGAAATTCCTAGCCAAAATTAAGTTTTCAAACAGCAGTGTTATTTGGGTCTCTAACTGACATTTAACCATCCTCGGATACCCCGGGGTCTCCCTATTTGCTACGCTACATCGACCCCTGGGACAATTAGTTGAATTTCCTTCGCTTTACCGCTGGCCGAATGCTGGCTTTTCATTGGTTCCATCATCATTTTGTGATGGGAGAGTGTACTGTACGCTATGACGTTTCGTATCGATTTTCGGCGGCTCGCTTTACCGCTGGCCGAATGCTGGCTTTTCATTGGTTCTATCATCATTTTGTGATGGGCGAGTGGACTGTACGGTATGACGTTTCGTATCGATTTTCGGCGGCTTATTCAAAGTTTTATTAGTCAATTGTCCAAGGGGTCGATGTAGCGTAGCAAATAGGGAGACCCTGGGGTATCCGAGGATGACATTTAACAATCTTAAATAAAAAGTGGAAACATTGTGAGAAAAGAGGCACAAGCTAAAAACAGAGGGTTTTCTACATTTGATGCTTTTTATTCAGTCCTTCTGCAATATCTTTCATTTTCCTAGAAGATATATTTTTGTCACTTTGTAAAAGGTCAACCACTAACATGTAGAGAACTGTACTTTTTTTATAAATAGACCTACAGATGATTGAACATAGAAAGAGACAGAGGTACACAGCCTACACCTGCAAGACACGTCAAACTCTTCCTTATATACCCCATCTACCACCACAGGGAAAGTTTGCTCATTAGCATCTTGCAGATAGAGTGAGGATGAAAAGGAAGATTTTGACGAAACCTGTGATCCAAGAATAGTTTCTCGCATTGTTTCTCAATATCTACCTCCTATTCTATCCAGTTCTTTTCTTTGGGGAAAAAATAGAGGGTGGAAACTAGACTTTTCTTTTCTGTAATCAAATCTGAGGATGGCCATAACTGCAAAGGCCGCAAGTTCATATCGCGATTTCAACACACAGCAGTACCATAGACTTTTGTGATAAACATGGACAACTGCTGCAAAAATACAAGTTTTCGCAAATTTAAGTGGACATTTGTTCTGGACTTAGCTGAAATGGATCGGCCAGCTGAAACCGAATGTACTAATTCTGTTAAAATCCAGATAAATAACTATCTGTGTTATAAAATTGTTTTTCTTTTTGTGTAGATATTCAGCTTCTTAATCTGACTGTCTTTGCATCAAATACATTAGAAGAACAATTCCACTCTCATGTTCAACCTGTAAACGCCAAGAAGCCCTATTTGCTTCTGAGTTTCAAAAGGATTACTTTCACAGTGTCTTGATTTTTGACAAGATGGTAATTCTTTGTGACCTTGAATTTATAGAGAATTTGATTCGAATGCATAATTTTTTGCATCAGAATTTGGTGTTAATTATTATCCCCGCCGAACGGCAGGGATATAGTTTAAGCGTTGTCCGTCTGCTTGTCCTTCCGTCCGTCCGTCCGTCCGTGTCTTCCCGGTAGAGTATCTGCAATACCATTGGACAGGATTTCGTGAAACTTTATATGTTTGTGCAATAACTCAATCCGCCGAGAAATCTTATTTTGATTCGATGCAAAAGGGCCGACTGGGAACGATTTTAAGTCAAGCGCTTGAGTGAATTTTTCATGCGCTGAGTCTTATCTTGAAAACTAGAGTTTTTACATTGATCTTAGCCCACATTTCAATGACCATTTGGAAATACCTATAATAACTTTCGTCCAGATTGATCATGCAACACCACAGTTATGCAGTTATATGCCTTTTGAATGCCTTGTCATGGAAAAAAGGGGCCTTTATGTATATTTTCAACATGGTCCAGGATGTCTTTCACGACAGGAAAAAATGTGATGAAACCTCACATTTATATTGTTTATCACATGCCACAAACAAAAGTTACTTGTAGCTATTTCACGAAATGCCTTGTCGTGAAAAAAGGGAGCTAAATATATAATTTCACCATGGACCAATGAACACCTGTTAGTCTGCTTTTTTCTGGACCGATATTTTCTAAATCTTAGACAAAAACCAATGGAAATTCATACAGGTGTTCCTTATGATGTCCTTCGATATTTCTTTTTGCTTTGTTTGATATATAATATTGTGTCACAGAAAAGGGGGCTTCATGTAAATTTCCATTTTACTTCCTACACGTGTTCGTTATAATAGCGTGCCAGTATAATTATTTTACTTTTTATGCTCCCCGAAGGCCGAGCATATACATGTAGTTGCCGCTTTGTCCGTCCGTCCGTCCGTCCTTCCGAAGCCATTTCTCCACCCCCTGGACCAAATTGGATAAAACTTCATATATGAACTCCTTAGGGTAAGGCGCCGACGTACCTTTCCCGGTTTTTCCATTTGACCCCGAGTCATGGAAAAAAGGGGCTTAATGCAAAATTGCATTTTTTACTAATATCTCATTCAGCTTTTGTCAAAATTTCATGAAACTTCATGGTTACATTGTTTATGGAAAGATTCAGCATGTGCCCTTGCTATTTTTAATCTAGGCGTTTTTTTAAGTTCTGTCACGGAAAAAGGGGGTTTCTTGCAAAATTCGAATTGTTACTAATGTCTCATTCAGATTTGGTCAACCTTCATGTTTATATTGTTTTTTCAAAGTTTCACCATGTGCTCTTGTTTCTTTATTTATGTGTTTTTCAATTGGACCCTCTGTCATGGAAAAAGGGGCTTTCTTGTAAAATTCCAACGAAAAAGGGGCCTTAATGCAAAATTGCAATTTTTACTAATATCTCATTCAGTTTTTGTCAAAATTTCGTGAAACTTCATGGTTTTATCTTGTTTTACAAGTTTCAACATGTGCCCTTGTTATTTCCAATCTATGAATTATTAATGCGCAAATACCTCTTTCCTGGTTTCTCAATTTGATTCTGCATCACGGAAAAAGGGGACTTCATGGAAAAAAAATCTTTTTCACTTGTATCTCCTACATCTGTGCTCAAAACTTTGTGAAATTTCAAATCTGAACTTGTTGGAACGTTGCCCAGGTACCTCTCTTCCGGTTTCCCAATTTCAGGCTGCGTCACGGAAAAAGGGGGCTTCATGTAAAAAATCATTTTATGACTTCTCAAACAACTTTTATGAAATTTCAAATTTTGAATTATTATTAAAAAATGCCACAAATCACACACCAGTTGTATTTATTTCAAGGATGCAATATTGCCTTATGGGAAAAGAGGGCTTAAAGGGGGCTTAGTGGGCTTATTGTCATCTACAAGTTTGTGTTGGCTATCTCTGAGACAGTAACTGCCTTTTCACTTCAATTTTTTGGGGAGCATAAACAGGTCCTTTTAGGATAAAAGAAGTAAATTTATATCAATTTCATATATTTATGACAAGCACTTGTTCGGGGAGCATAACCCGTCTCTGACGGCTCTTGTTTCAGTAAATGTTGTCTCACGAAAACAGGCGGCTTGACTTGTATTCTCATTATGGACCAATATCTCTGACAACTACACAAAATGTAATTAGATTTCTTCTATATGAAGCCATAGACAACAGTTAGTTGCTTTTGTGTCATGTAATGCCATGTCATGAAAAAAGGGTCTAAATGTATAATTACATTAACCCTTTCCCAAACAATCCCTGGTTTTTACGGGTCTGGAATTGTAGCCTTTTGAAAACATTGTGAGAAAAAGGAGAAAATGCTGGTAACCAGCATTTTCTCCTTTTCCCACAATGTTTTCTACCCAATCGTAGACAGAAATCATCTTTTCAGAAAGAGTTGAATTGTCGTCTGCAAATGCTTTCAATTTGGTCTAGTCCAAAAGTTTGTCGTTTGGGAAAGGGTTAAGGACCAATAACAGTCTGTTCACCCATTCGTCCGCCCAGAGGAATATCTTCTAGAGTCCTTTACGAAAAGTGATGACACTACATGCGTGTCCTCCAGTAGATAGTCCGTTGATACAATTTTTTAATGATGTATAATGACTTGTAATGGAAAAGGAAGGCTTGATGTCTATTTTCTTCATTTGTTTTCATTTAATGAAAAGCCATGGTCTGCAAAAAGGAGACTAAAAGTATAATCCTGTTATGGACCTCTAATATATTTTTTATGAAAAGATATGCCAAAGAAAAAGGGAGCTTAATGTATAATTTCATCATGGACCAATAACAAAAAGGCTACATGTACATGCAAAACACAAATCCTCTAATATGTTTGTATCAAAAAAGGTCTTCTTCGGCTGGGAATATCATTTCAACGAAATTGCTTGTTTATTTTCCATCTTCAAGTTACATTTTATGAGAAACTTGGCTGAATTTTAGGGATAAACTCTGAACTTAACGATTTTCTCGTTTTTTTTAACTGTGTGTTGCCAGAGCTGGTCCAAATCCACGCTTGTTACAGAACCTCACTATTTGCATTAACCTCAAAGATTGATTTTTGTGAAGTCCCATAAACCTAGGGAAGAAAGCTTTTGATAAAAGATGGGCTAAAACTAAAGAGAAGAAATGTCAATTAAACTGATTTTTTAAACCCTTGTTTTCAAACTTGAAAAATAACAAACCCAATTAATCAACTCCTCATTAAACGATCATGTGTTTTCAAGACCGTTAGGAGAAATCATATTAAAATAATGTGCACAAAAAAATACAAGGCCCTGAAAGGCCTTAATATGCTCTACTGGCAAAGAATTGAATTTTGCTTTTATGCTAGCATACATTATAAGTTCATGGTGCAAAAAGACAAAAAACACACAAATGTGTTCTTGAAACTGGGCTTGAACCCATTTAGACAGCATATGTAGGCATGGTGGATTGAACAAACTGAAACAGTGACAACATTGAAGTGAACTTTCCTAAATCTATTATGCCTAATTTTAAACAATCCTGGTAAATTTCAATGGAATTTGACTAATAATGTGGACTTGCTGATCAGACAACGATACTAAGTCATCAAATGGCTACTTTTCAAGAACAATTTACTAGATATTCAATCCATTGACGAATCTTTAAAAGAAATGGATCAACACTGTGAACTTTCAACTTTGAATGCTTACATTTCCAAAACTGATTGTCAGACTTTTTTTAAAAAAATCAATAGGGTCCAATAGGGTTCAAGTTGTTTATGATACAAAGCAACTCTGCAAGATTCATGAAAATCCAACCAAAACTGCTGACCTAATCACGTAAACAAGAATTTGAAAATTTGAACTTTAATTGGCTTCCCCCCCCCCATATTGTTTATTGGATTTTTTTTTTCAAATTCAGTAGGGTTGAAGCTACTGATGAGATCAACAAACCGTGATTTTCATGAAAATCTGACACGAAATGCAGACTTTATCGCGTAAACAAAAATTTGAAATTTTCAATCTGAAATGGTTTCTTTTCCCATACTGTGTGTTGGATTTATTCCAAAATTGATAGGGTTGAAGCTATTGGTGAGATAAACAAACTGTGCATGTTTCACTGAAATTAGGCAACAAATGCAGACTTTATCGCGTAAACATGAATTTGGAATTTTCAACTTAAAATGGCTTATTTTCCGATATAGTTTGTTGGATTTTTCTCAAAATCAATTGGGTCGAAGCTATATTGATAAGCTAAACAAACTGTGCAAGTTTCCCGAAAATCTGACAACAAATGCAGACTTTATCGTGTAAACAAGAATTTGAAATTTTCAACTTAAAATGGCTACTTTTCCCATACTGTTTGTTGGATTTTTTTCAAAATCAACAGGGTTGAAGCTACTGATGAGATAAACAAGCTGTGCAAGTTTCATGAAACTCTTGCTAAAAATGCGGACTTTATCGCGTAAACAAGAAAAAAGACTGATGAACCTACGGACAATGGAAACCACGCCACAACATACATGTAAGCTCTGCTAGCTGAAAACCAGTAGAGCTAAAAAGTGCTGGTAATTAGGGCTTTTTCCTTTTCCAAAAATATGCTCTATTTTTTCCCGGAACAAATACCATCATTGTAGCTAGGTCAGAAGGATCTGCTAAAATTCACATATACGGCGTGTCTTTAACAGCCTGTTTCCACACCCTAAGTTACATAAAACATGGCGACTTTTCCTACAAAACTGCTTTATCTATAAGGTAAAACCTGTGTAATGCACTTCCAGTGAACATTGGGCAAAAATTCTAATTGGTTGATAAATAAGGATAAATAAGGATTTATTTAGAAATAATATTTTTGTACGTTTCTAGCAGATCAGAAATTCCGTTAACGTCTATCTTTAAATTATTTTTTGATACTTTTGTTAGTTTTCTGAAAAGGGAGGTAATTATCTTCTCTTCTTGAATTGAGAATATAGTGGCCCAGTAGTTTAGATTTATAAATGATAATTCAACGAAGGAAAAACTGGAAAAAAATGAATCGATGAAAGTAGTTCAATAATACTCATTTTTAATTATAGCTAATTTTGCAGGATGATATTTCAGTGGAAATAGCTGTTTTCCATTACACAGGTCTTACCTTAAGATTGAGTCCTTTGTAAAGAAGCCTCGTGTTACTTCTTTTCGCGAATTGTCATAGATGTTACATGACATTTTGTTGAACCCTCAGTAGACAGTCAAACCGTTTAACCCATTACCACACAATCCTTACTTTCGACGACCCTGAGAAATAAGCCTTTAGAAAACATTGCGGAAAAAGGGGGGAAAATGCTGGGAACCAGCATTTTTTTTCTTTTCCCACAGTGTTTTCTACCTTTCACAAAAAAAAAACAGTCACTTTATTTCGTCGTTTGCAAATGCTTTCAATTTGGATGAGCCTAAAATACTGTTTTTTGGTGATGAGTTAACCAAGACAACAAGTTAGCACACGTAAAGATTTAGAATAACCAAATTTAAAAAAGAAAAAATCATCTATGTATCAATAGGATTGATATAACAGGCAGATCTCTCACAACAGCTTGAAATGCGTGCAGACTATGAAATCACCGAAAGGGCGGCACAGGTTAAACTAATTTGATTCATGAGGGTATACAAACGTTTGGTTTTCTTTCTCAGAATAGGTATAGAAGTATTAAACTGAAAGATCCAGGTCCTTATAGTCCAGTCAAATTGTGAGAAGACCCAAAACAAATTGCAACACAAACACTTTTTTCGTTTTCAACATCCTTAGGCACACCTTTTTAACATATGTAAAGTAGGACGAAATCGGAGGATATGAAATTTGATTTTTTTCAGGTTTTTATATTTGTCCTTATATCTCCATTTAAAAATTAATATAGCTCACATAGCAATATGTGTGCATCATTTCTACTTGATTTTTTTGTCTTAAATGATAGATACTCAAAACAGCGTCTTCTTACAATATGTTGACAATGGTTTACGGCCACAGCAATTTTGTATGATGCCAAGTTTGCTTTAAAACGGTGACGATTTACCCCACCCACCAACACAATGGGAAGACCAATGTGATTATAATAAACTAGGGTCAGTCAATTAAAGGGGGATAGGTATTTCTTTGCTGTTTACTAAATTAATCGTAAAACATCGATAACATGTGTTTATGCTCCCCAAGTAAAACAAAAATGGACGCTTACATTGAATTAAATAGTGAAAATGTTGGCGTTTAAATAGAAAATGGTAGCTTTGCAAACTGGGACTCTGGATCAGTATCAGTTAGCAAGTATTAACAAGTTGCCTGTTTTAAAGTTTTCTGTTGATAGGTAGTGCTGCATATTATTACTTTTGTCTAATACAGGGTTGTAGCTGGAGGGGTGAATGCGAATCTATTCCATCTTCACTTTGGAAAATTTTACAATAGAGAGGGGAAAAACGCTACTTATTTTTTTTGTGAAGAGCATATTTAGATCATCTTCTTTCGTAAATTTTGTGTTGAATTAATTCACGCAATTCAGCAGAACATATCTGAATAAGATAATCTAACAATTCCTTTTACAAATATGAGAAGGTTTTTCTCTCCTCTGTAAAATTTTCAAAAACGCAGAGGGAAAACTTTTGCAGTCATCCCTTGAACTATGGTTTTCTAGCTCTTTTTTCCTTTTGCAGATTAAACTTGATGGAGTCATTAAGGTATAAACGTGTATGAATGTTAATGTTCAAAAACCAACAAAGGCTGCTGTTCACACATTTTTCTATACAAAATCAAAATGGAAAAATGCATTTTGTGTAATAAACCCTTAAAGACTGGAGATGAAACTTCGAAATTACAACAAAGAGGAGCAGAAAGTATAAATAAAGCCAGCAGACGGCGTGGGGATGATATAGAATCAAGAGAAGGATTTCTTGTACATAAATTATGTCGCCTTGACTATACCAATGCTAAAAATATTGATATCCAAAGAAAGGAAAAGCCACTGCAGAATCAACAAAGAGAATGTTGCGTTCAGACAATACATTTGATTTTCAGACAGACTGCATATTTTGTGGGAAATCAACGACTACTAAACAATTTCATGACAAAAAGGAGGTAGTTAATGTCAGAACATATGAATTCAAAAGAAGTATAAATGACATCTGCAAACAAAGAAATGATTCTTGGTCCCACACTGTGACAGCAAGAATTGAGTGTGCACAAGATCTGTTGGCAAATGATGCAGTATATCACAGACAATGTTGCACTAATTTCAGAACCTACAAACAAATACCTATTGTTCATAGAAACAGGAAAGAAGAACTTAATCAAAACCTTAAGAAGCGCGGACGACCCTTAGAAACAGACAGAGAACAAGCCTTTTTGTATGTAACCAAGTATCTTGAAGAAAATGACGATGAACAAATATCAATCAATGACCTCTTAGTTAAAATGAAAGAGTACCTGGCAGACACAGACTCAGAGCCGTATAGCTTTCCGTACATGAAAAAGCGCCTTGTTAACCATTTCAGAGATAGAATCATAATAACTGAACTTGATGGCAAATCCAACGTGGTAACTTTCAGATCAACAGCTACTAGCATTCTTCATCAGTTCTATGAATCACCTAAAATCAGAATCTGAAAAGAAAAGACTACTAGAAACAGCTGCAAAACTTTTGAGAAATGATATAAAGTCAATAAGATTAGAATCATCTGTATATCCAACAAGTGATGAGATAAGATCAGTAGAGAAAAACATGGCATTCCTCCCTGAGATACTTAAAGTACTGTTACAAAATGCTTTTGTTGGGAAGGATGTAAGTCTAAAAGTTGCCTCAATTTGACAAGCTTTTATGCAGTCAGTCAGACCCAGGATTCTTAACACACCACTGCAGCTTGGCTTAGGTGTGCAAATGCACAGGCAATTTGGGTCAAGATTTCTTATTGACACTCTTAGTCAACTTGGATTTTGCTGTTCTTATTCAGAGGTTCAGAAGTATGAACGTAGTGCAGCTGTTAATTTAGGAACTGATATACCAGGGTTATTGCCAGGTATGTTTGTTCAACATATGGCTGACAATGTTGATCACAATCTGAACACACTAGATGGATACAATACATTCCACGGAATGGGAATAATAGCCACTGTTACTCCCAGAACTGATGTTCAGAAAATTGTTTCAAAGATATGTGTATCAGCTGAGGACATTGCCGCTGTGGGTAAAATTAATATAGCCTTCTTTCAATCAAAAGACAAGTCTCTGACTTTACTGAAGTATAATAGATTACCTGACTTTTCAGCTTTGGACCTGACAGCAAATGCTGACCTACTTTGGAAAACATCATGGTCGCTTCGTCTTGAGCGGCCTTCATGGAATGGTTATATGCAGATGGTTAGTCAGGGATCAAATCCAGGTATTTCTTCTGATTTTTTATGCCAATGATAGATCTATTGTCAACTGATGAAATCTGTATTTACTCAACCATGTGTTTTGTCTGCGAACAAGGGGAACGGTATGGCTTTACTCCAGTTCTCACTTTTGACCACCCACTGTGGTGGAAAGCACTTGAAATTCAACTGCAGTGTGACAACTGTGATAGAGCAATTAAATGTATGGTCTTGAGGCTAGGAGGACTTCATATAGAAATTAGTTTTCTAGGGGCAATCGGGCACTTAATGGGAGGGTCTGGATTGCAAGAGCTCTTAGAAGTGGTTTATGCTGACACTGCGGTAAGTCATATTCTTAGTGGCAAAGCAATATCAAGAGCCATTCGAGGTCATATTTTGGGTTGATCCTGTCGAAGATACATAAAATTCCACTGCCATTTATAGAAAGTGAAATGGAAGTAGAAGAAAATGTACTGATACAATATACTACATCTGACAATGTACTAATCATACCACAGGAACTTGAAGATGTTGATCAAGCAGATGAAAGATGTCTGTTTGAAAAATCTACAGAGGGACCTATAGAAAAGACAGCTATAGCATCTGATTCATCCACTACAGCTAGACCTACCAAATCGCTTACAGCAGAAACTGTTTTTAGTGGTCTAGCATCAGGAGATATGGAGGTCGAGGAGAAAGGGCCAGGTGAAGAGGGACATACTCATGAGGACATAAAGTTCTTCCCAGAGTGCTTAGATAGCCATGTTGTGGATAAAGAGGAAGCCATACAGATCAAATGGCCACGTAATCCATCATGGGATGATTTAAATGCAGTGGCAGAGATTTTTGACAAATTGGGAAATAGGGACATAGACCGAAAATCAGCTTGTAGAAACAGAGTGCTTGGGAAAATTCAAGCAGCAATAGATGAAACTAAAAGAAACTTAGCCAGATCTAGAACTGCTAAGTTGTGGCTTATGTATCTAGACATGGTAAGTATTCTTAAACTGTTTATCAAGGCAGAGAGGGAGGGAAGTTGGAATCTCCATTTAAATGCTATCTCAAAAATGCTTCCATTCTTTGCAGCAGCAGGTCACAATCTTTACACCAAAAGTGTGTATATCTATTTGCAAAATATGGCAGAGCTGCCAATATCTAATCCACATATTTACAAATCATTTCAAGAAGGGTATCATGTCATTAGAAGAAGTGATAGACACTGGGCAGGATTATCTACAGACCTAGTTATTGAGCAATTGTTAATGCGGAGCCTTAAAACATCTGGAGGACTAACACGTGGAAGGGGTATGACAGATACACAAAGGACAGTATGGTTGCTCTCCATGCCTGCCTGTGCAGATATAAGCCAAGCAATGGAAGAAGTCAGCAACACTGCTTATGTATCAAGTGAACAACACAAAGATAACACAAAGGCGAGAGTTTTAAGAGATAATACGGACATGAAAGCTTTGGCAGTTTTCCTTAAAGCAAGAAATCCCTTTGATGAAGATCCATCACTTCGTAATATAGCATCTGGTGTCAATGCAGATGAAACCGTTAATGTAGATATAGCTGATGAAGTTGGAAAGGAGATAATGAAATCAATGGAAGGCAAACAAGTAGGAGAGTTTGTATTTAGGAGAAAGGCTCAAGCAGTAACATTAAACAGTAAATCACAATTGAAAATTGACAATGAAATGGTAACTGTGGACCCCCAGCTACTATTTCAGAGGTTGTTGTCTGCGGCAAAAGGAAGCACAACACCTGTTGAACTTGAGGAGTTTTTCACATATGAACTTGCCACACATCCACCATCGCTATTTGGAACAGATGGCTTACTCAGGCCTGCAAACAAATCACAACTAGCAACGGCTATATGGAACTACTTTAACTTAGCTTCTACTTCCATAGTGGGTGATTCCCAGTATGTTTTAGATGGTGGTGCCATGATTCAACGCATTCCTTGAGCTCGTGGTTTAACATATAATGAAATATATGACCTGTACATAAAATATGTAACTCAAAAATATGGTTCTAGCACTATCGTTGTCTTTGACGGATACAATGATATGCCATCAACAAAGGACACTACTCATATGCGACGTAACAGGGGTCACATGGGTAATACTATCAACTTTTTAAGTGACATGGTTCTAAATATGAAAAAGGAGCTATGCAGATGTCTTGATTGTGAAGACCGCTGTCAAGTGTGCTGAAAAAGCTCAAACTGTGGTCGTTGGAGATGACACTGATCTCATAATTCTTCTGTGTCTCTACGCCTCTGTAGATACGAATAACATATTTCTAAAACCGGAACAAAGAAAGAACTGTAAAACAGCTGTCAAAGTGTGGAACATTACAGAAGCTAAATTGAAGCTTGGACAAGAGCTTTGTGAGAATTTATTATTTGTACATGCTATTCTAGGGTGTGACACAACCTCTAGTGTATTCGGCTTGAGTAAAGGAGCTGCTCTTAAGAAATATGTACTGGTTAAAGATTTTCGCGAATGCGCTTCTGTCTTTACTACGGATGGAGCCACTCTTGTAGAAAACATGGTTAAGTATGGTGAAAGAGCTATGGCTATTCTCTTTGGAAAGAATCCACAAGAGACACTAGATTCGATAAGGTTGAATACTTTCTATCAAAAGGTAGCCTGCAGGTTGAAGTTCATTAAGCCTGAGAACTTGCCACCGACATTGGCAGCGACTAAGTTTCATTCTCTGAGGGTTTTGCATCAAGTCCAAACATGGAAAGGGAAAAGTGAATTGCCTGCAGAAAACTATGGTTGGTCAGTTAGAGGTAACAAGTTATTTGCTATACATACGGACAAACCTCCTGCTTCAGCCAATTTACTCAAGGTGGTAAGATGTAAATGCAAAACTGATTGCAAGTCTCTTCTTTGCACTTGTCGTAAGCATGGTCTCACATGTTCCATAATGTGTGCTGAATGCAATGGAGTCAGTTGCTTAAATGCAATACAGATGGACTTACTTGATGATACAAGCATATGTGAATAGCAATTTTCAAGAAAAAGGAATATATTGTAAGTCTGTTCGTGGTTTATGGTGGTACATGCTTTAGAACGTAAGCTTGGGATGAATGATTAACTCTAGAACTTAAAGTTACAACAGCTGTCAGAAGTAAATAAAGTAGATGGTGGTTAAAATGTGTTTATGTTCAAAATATATTATGTTAAAGTATGGAAATTCTTGTGAAGATGACTGTTTTATCTTGTACAGTCTGCTCAAGCTTTAGTTGCTCCCAGATTTCAATACTTTAAAGGTTGCCAGGTCACTCTGTCTCTTGTATCCTTTTCATTTAATCATTTAATTCATTTTTCTGCCAGTAAAAAGCACTTTGAACCGACTACACAATAACACATTATCATGTTCACAATATTTTCCATACTTTTAAATAATATGATACTATTGCATTGTAACAACTGTATTGTTATTTGTCAACTATTGGGCCTTTAAGTCATTTGGGGACTCAAGCTATTGAATGAAATAACATATATCAAGAAGTATTGTATGTATTGATTGTATGCTTTTTATCGCCGTTTTCAACATTATTTCTGTTATATCGCGGCTGCCAGTGCACCTGTCCATGCTTCCTGTAGACTCTTTTACCAGTATTCAGCACAATTTTCTTTCCAAGCCGCTGGCCTCTTTCCCACATAATCATCTTCGAAACAATGGTCAGTTGTGGGAGAGAAATGAATCCTGTTGAAATGCCTATCATTGATCCTTGGAAAGAATTGTCAAAGCCAGGATCGAACCCCAAACCTCTTGTTCTCAAGTCCTGCAGGTGCTGATGATCATAACTACGACAATTTTCTATACTTCCAAATGAAATGACGATTTTAAGATATCAATAGCAACAAAGTGATCATATACTTTCATAAACAGCAATTTTTTAATCCAAATTATAATTCAAAATGTGGTGGGTGGGGTAACTTGATATCCTTTTTTTCCACCTATTTTAGCTTGAAGATGATAGGAAAGTATGACAAAGGCCCATCAAAACATTCAGTTTCAAGTCCCGAGTAATCATGATTCTTCATATGAAATAAAAATGATGAGAGAAAGGTGAGAGGATACATAAAATCAAATTATAGCAAATTATGGAATGGAGGTATAATTTGATAAGGCTTAAACAAAACATGCCTGAAAAAATACATTTCATATTCTCCGATCTCGTCCTACTTTTCGTATATTATCAAGGAAGGCTTATCCTTTACAAAAATAAAAAAAAATCGTTTGTGTTGCAATTAGTTTTGGGTTAAGCCCTTTTTTCATTATTTTGACTGGACTATTACGCCAGACTCTTACTATAAGTAACAGCGTTAACTACAAACTGTTCATCTGGTGTTTTGAAGCTGGCCCTTCAGATTTTGGGACGAATATTTTACAAAAATGCAAAAAAAATTTCATCCTTATATTCCCAAAGTTTTTTTAATTTGCGTTCATAAAACCTCAGTAATCGAAATCCATCCGACAACACGAGAAATTCGAGATTTACTACGGCCAAGGTTGACACCAACGGGAGACACATTCTAGTTTTAGATGATCAATTCTCTCATTTACATACAGAAATACACAGACGAAGTTTCAAACATAGCGTCCGAAGAAGACATAATGGAAAATACTTATTACATGTTAGTTATGTAATAGAATTTAAGCGTTATGAGTCACGTGCCAGTCACTTGACATTCCCACAATGCTTTATTGATTTTTGGCGCGAAATTTAAAAATACCTTAAGAGGCTACGTAGGTTTTTAGGGGAACACCATCAACAACAATTTTTTTTTTTGTAATTTCATGAGTCTTAATTACTGATGATTTATATTTTTTTTTCATATAAATTTCAACGACAGATCTATATATTTTTTAATTTGGTGAGATGTAAAACCTCTAGATACCTACCTTTGTTTTTATAGCTTTTTCGTACCCACCTTTACTTTTTTTTGGTCATTTTGTACTCACTTTGATCATTTCGTACCGACTTTGGTAATTTCAAACCCAGTTTTTGATCTAATACGGTAATTTAGAAACTACTTTTAATTCTATTCATTTGTGTGTGTTACCGAATGACAACTAATTTTGTATATAGTTTTGTATACAGCTCCAATTAAAACTCTGTTAAAAAAATTCGCCGAAGAATGGCTATGATTGTGTTTTATTATTATTGGCCTTTTGTTTTGTTTTAGTTTTAAGTTGCATTCTGACTGAGTAGGACTTCTCACATCATTTCTTACCGAGTTCTGCATTAAGTTTCTTTGGCCAATTTAAATGGTTGTAATGTGCCTTATTTAAAAAAAAAACAACTGGTTTGCGGCGCCGATGAAGTTACGCATCAATACTTTTGTGTGATGACTATTTCGATGATATTTCCGAAAGCTACGGGTCGATCCTGAAGGATCGGTACACTTAGACGCATAAAGTCAGTTTCTCATGGGAGCGTCCTGTTGGACCGAACTTTGGGGTTGACCGAACTTTGGGGTTCAACCCCATAGTTCGGTCATACCCATAGTTCGGCCCAACACCACCCCGAATGTTTCTCACAAGCATAAAGAATATCTGCGGCAGTCTGAAACAACAACAACAACAACAGTCCTAGCTGTAAGTGTGCACAAACAAACGTGATCGACCTTCAGAAATCAGGAATATTTTATATAAGTTCAATGTTCTCAGGGAGCCTATTATACAACTCAGAGTGAGTTTTATGTAATAAACCTTTTAATAGAAATGTTTTGTCAGAGGTTACAAATGACATTTTGATTAATGCTTATAAGCCTTTTTAGTGCTTATTATCAATATTGTTTCAAGCCCGGCCGGTAGTTCAGTGATATTCTTACCTGTATTGTTGGTATAGAACTCAATTATCTGTACCGACGAACTTTCTTTTCGGTGATTTCTTCTCCACATCTGATGCATGTGAGAAAGTATCTAGTGACCTGAACAGAATCTTGAGCCAGTATTGTTGCGAGAAATCTGTGCCTTGAACTTGGATAGTTTAGTGACATTTCTCATGTCATTCCCTTCGTGCAGACTGGTACATCATTTCGTAAAGTAAATAAGGTGTGTTAGATAACATACAATGTCCGTTACCTTTACTAAGGACTTATGCCAAAACACTCATCTAAGACTAGTTTTAAAACACGTATATAATCGTACGAGAAGTAATGTGTGTACGTGCAATAGTTCAATGAGAACGCGTAAAGGTGTTTAGCCTCCTTACTTTGAGCCTGGAAGATAAAATTTACCTTCACAAATGACGTGTATTTGAACAAAAACACAAAAATGGCAACCATCTTCCGCTACCTTCCACCAGGTGTCACGTTTTAGCTCAAAGTGCTAAAAGTAAGCAATTGTGATCACCCCACGTCCAGCGTCCGTCGTCTAGCGTCCGTCGTCCAGCGTCCGACGTGCATTTTTAAGAATGGTTCGTGAATACAGGTTGGGTTTTATGGGAACGCTACCAGCAAGTCCCTGGGTCCGTAGTCAGCAACCATACTTTAGAATGTTCTTAGTCTTGGTCAATTTAAGTGGCTGTAATGTGCCTTATTTAAAAAAAAAAACAACTGGTTTGCTGCAGCGTTGATGTTACGCATCAATACTTTTGTGTAATGAATTTTCGATTTTACTTCTAAAAGCTATGGGTCGACACTGAAGGACGCATAACGTCAGTTTCTCATAGGACCGCCCTCCCTGTTGGACCGAACTATGGGGTTGACCGAACTATGGGGTTGAACCCCAAAGTTCGAACTAACTTCAGTCAGGGTCAGCCCCATAGTTCGGTCCAACACCGCTCCGAATGTTTCGCACAAATATAAGGAATATCGGCGGCCTTTTGAAAAAAACAACAACAACATTAGTGTGCGCAAACAAACGTGATCACTTCGAGAGACCTTCAGAAATCAAGACTATTTGGTACAAGTTCAATGGTCTCAGGGAGCTTATTATACAACCCAGAGTGAGTTTTATATAATAAATATTTTGATAGAAATGTTTTGTCAGAGGTTACAAAAGACATTTAATTAGTGCTTATTGGAGAGGTCATCAGACTTCTCCAACAGTGGTGAGTTTAAAAGGTAGACTGCCCGTGTGGTATTTGTCGAAGACAATACCACTATGAATTCAAGATTGAATTTTGATAACCATGTATCTTATTTTGTACCGTGAATCTAATACTCCATCGCGTTTAGGTACACAGCAGTAGAAAGAGATTGAGTTCAAGTAGTTCCAGCTGAAATTTTGCCGGAATATCCCGGATGTTTGTAGCTTGAAAATGCTTCAAACGCTTTGGAATATCACTACTACGTTCTCTGTTCTAACCACATACAAACAGACAAAGCAATGATTATATGCTCTTTTATCGCAAAAAAGCCAGACGGGCTAAAAACGTAATTTCAAGTGTAATAATTCAGCCCTTTTAAAAACAAAGTCATCCGTCAATGACACTGATAAATTAATCAACCTCCGAAAGGTCCCGGGCTTTAGCGAAAGAATATAAAACTTGGCATAAAGTAGTTCAATTTAAATACATGAATATTGCCATTTTCTTCATAATTTGCAGCTATCTAGGACGACATTTAAATTTAAATCTTGATTTGCAGATCTTCTATATGATACATATTTCTACATATGCCAGCGTACCCAAACTCTTTAGAGTCTATACTGAGTCTATACCGAGACAGCGTACCCAAACTTTGTAGAGTTTTAGTTCAACCATTTTGTGCGAAACCGAAGGAAATAAACCCAGTTAAACTATTTTTCTCTCAGGCAAATGACTTCTACGGTGGCACTGAAATATGTAATTTGAAATGGCATATTAAAATACATTGGGCGAGGCCATCGATCGTTGAGATACTTATTTCTGATTGAAACTAGCTTCTCTCGCTCATAGCCTTTTATTAGCGAAATGATACAAATTTGCCAACTGACCTTAGGCTTTTTCGTTCCAAAACCAATTCGTTCTATGGCTTGTTCGTCCTATGATTGCATGCTACTCCATTTGATTGCTCATGAATATTTATAGATCGAGGAAATATAAAGAAGTGTACACTTCATACAAATAGGCTGTCACTCGATAAGTATGCACGGTAACTCAATACAATGTTGTATCTACTCAATATATTGAAAAGTCGACCCAATATACAGTAACATGGGCATAATATATTGTCTTCTTGAATCATTATTATGACTGTTTGACTCGATACATTATCAATTAGACATACTATAAGGTTTGCACGACTCCATATCTTCAAAATGCCACCCCATATATCAACAAGGCGACTTGGTATAGAGTCAAATCGGCATGATACATTGTCCAGTGGAATTACTATAATAACTGTTTCACAAGATATATTGATCATTGGACATAATATATGGATTACAAGACTCCATATCAGCAAGCTAGCGCTCAGTATAATGACAAGTCGACCTGGTATAAAGGTACATCGGCAGAATATATTGTCTCGCTGATTCAATATAATGACTGTTTGACTCGATATAGTACTGATTGGACATAATATACGGTCTACGCTACTCCATATCAGCAAGCTAGTACTCAATATAATGACAAGTCGACCTGATATAAAGGTACATCGGCATAATACAAGGTTTACCTGACTCCATATCAGTAAACTAGCACTCAATATAATGACAAGCCGACCTGGTATAAAGGTTCATCGGCATAATATAAGGTTTACCTGACTCAATATCAGCAAGGTAGCACTCAATATAATGACAAGTCGGCCCGATATAAAGGTACATCGGCATAATACAAGGTTTACCTGACTCCATATCAGCAAACTAGTACTCAATATATTGACAAGTCGACCTGGTAAAAAGGTTCATCGGCATAATATATTGTCTTATTGAATCAATAAAAAGGTTTTACTAGACATATTGATAATTGGACATAATATAAGGCTTGGATGGCTCCATATCTGCAAAGTTCCACTCAATATATTAACAAATGGACCTAGTATAAAGTCACATCGGCATAATATATTATCTCGTGCAATCAGTATACTGACGCTTTACCTTAACAAATTCATAAATGCACACAATATAAAGATACTACAGCTGAATATACTGAATATTTGACATAATATATTACTGTTTTGACAGGACAGCATTAATTTAGTGCATATAAGACAGTCAAGGCTTTCCATAAGGGAGGCTATTTTCAATCAAATATTGGTATTTCCACGATCGATGGCATCATCCAGTGTATTTACATGTGCCATTTCTTGTTACATATCGAAGTGCTGCAGAAAAACTCATTTGTCTGAGAAACATTCACTTTAACTGGGTTTATTTCCTTCGGCTTTGTACAAAATACGACACATGGTCTTCAAAATTCAATACTGAACTAATTGATAATTACCTGCTCCTCCTAGATTGAATCCCTTAGTTAACATCTAATCCTAGTCAGAAGTAACCTTCTGTAGGAATAACGAAGTATTATAAGGCTTCAACATGCAAAAATGGGCATTTAGACATTTGCGCAAAGTGCTGTCTCGGATAAACCTGCGCACTCCGAGACGGCACTTTACAACTATATTAATCATAGTAGATTTAGTGCTACAGTGAACTTGTGCAAACAGAAAACTACATAAAACGAAAAGTGTTGTTTCGGATTAGCCCGTGCGGACTGCCCAGGCTGATCCGCGACGATACAGGCTGCCAATTATTATTAAGATGTTGTTTTTTGCACGTCGACGACGAAGTAGACGACGGTCGAAGTAGACGAAGCCTCCGACAATACCTCGACCGTTTTGTTTTTAAAATCAGTCAGAGCTGGTAAAAGTCAACATCATGTGACAAGATGCGTATTTATCGCAATATAAAGGTTAGTTCTTGACATTGACCCGAGATAGAATCTAGTTCTAACCCATCCAAAAATTAGCGAGGAAGCCTTGGCAATGTCCATTTTATATAACCTAACCATGTTAACATCTCGTGGGGGTTTATGTAAGATCTGGGCATTACCCACTCTGAGATTTTCTTTGATGGGGGCCAATGACATCGAAAGTCAAGATACAGATAATTTGTTATGAAATTTACAGTAGTATGTTCATTCTCTAAATTTTTTTCCTTCACCAGCATAATCCATATACTGATATTGCGGATGATAACACTGCACGACCTGTCCTCTGATCTTAATTGGCACAGTCTGCTTAAAGACCCTAGAGGATGCCTTTGAAAACGTGTATGTGTGTGCGGAAAAAAAAAGAACAACTTATTTAAATGTATACAGTTGAAAAAAAAAAAAACCAAGATATACATGGACATGGCTATCTCTTTTTTCAAACTATATGCTGATGTTCAGATAATTTGCTGCACACTTGAGCTCTTTATATTTTATAAAACGACAAATGGACTTGTTCAAATCTATAATATTTGTATACCACAAATTATCTAAATGGTGGGCATGACCTTTAAAGGGTGGTGTCCAAGATTAGGGAGCGACCGACCCCTAACCAAAGGGTCCCGAGTTCGAGACTTTCAATTCGACAGTAAAAACTCAAATATTGACAATCCAAATTTATGTTTTGGGTAATAGTAGCTCTTGATCGAGTGGTGTAGAACCATGATCAGACTACACGTTTTGATCTTCACTGTTTGAAAGAAGCCAGTGAGTCGCGCCTAGCATCCTGTTAGTTAGATTCACCGAGGTTTTATGTCGAAAACTTAATGGTACCCAAAAGATTCCATACAAAGAATATTATACCTATCAAGTAAGCTTTTAACCCGTTACCTAACATACAGGAGTTTTTATGAACTTAACCCTTTACCCCATAAGACATTTCTATGTTATCTCTAATTGACCCTAAATAACAGCAAGGATGAAGCCGTTTCTTATGTGTATATGACACCTTTTGATAGTGTAAAAAACATTGTGGCAAAAGGTGAAATTGCTCGTCACGAGCAATTTCACCTTTGGCCACAATGTTTTCCAAAGGCTCCTACAAGCATGCGTAGAAATGAGTATCTATGGAGTAAAGGATTAAAGAACTTAGCTTTTAAAACCAGTGTAAGAAAATGAAAACCTATTGGTAATAAGTATTTTCCCTTTTTTTCTAATAATATTTCCTCCCTTTTAAGTTATTACCATCATAAAGCTTCTAGTGCAACATGGGACGAAATTTCTTACAAGTTGATAAATAAGGAATTATATACTGATATAATATTTTTGCACTTTTCTAACCGACAAGAAATTCCTTTGATTTCCATCTTGAAGTTATTTGTTGATATTTTTTCTTAGTTTTCTGAAAAGGGAGGTAATTATTGTCTCCCTTTGTAATGAGAATAGAGTGGCCCTAGATTTATAAATGATAATTCTATAAAGAAAAAAAATGGAAAAAGTGGCGAAGTCAAAGTAGTACAATGATACTCATTTTCAATCATAGCATTTTTTTTTTATGATAATATAAGAGTGGAAATAGCTGTTTTCCGTTAGAATGGTACTACCTTAATAACAGAAAATTAATCATTGTCTGCGAAATAATTAACCTGCTGTCTGTCTTACGATCAATGTCCGTAACAGAGAAACAAATGAACAAATGCATAGAAGAAATACAGGGACCAGGCAGGATTCGAACCTAGAACGCCCGGACGAAAGTCCAACACGATAACCACTGAGCTAAATACAGATGTTCTTTAATTAACGGTTGTCAGGTATTGGTTTTGACCAAGCCTTATCAGACAGAAAGTCCGTTTTTACTTTGACAAGAAATGGGATTAATGGCTCAATAACAAAGTCCGTAACAAAGAAACAAATGAATGAATGCATAGCAGAAATAGAGGCAGTGTGCAGGATTCGACCCTAGAAAGCTCAGGAAGAAAGGCCAACACCATAAACCCTGAGCTAAAGAGAATTGTATCATGTTCCCTTGCAAAAACCACGTAAAGCCAGTTTCCCTTTTGAGTGCCCCGTAAACATCACTAAAGGTGCAACACAACATCAAAAATTGGGGGCGTCGATCGATCACCAGACTGCATATTTATGGACCAAACTGGGCGTTTTAGTGACGTCAGTTTCCAGTGGCGTCAGTTTTCATTAAATTTTGGCAACCTGAAGGAAATTTTTGGTCAGCATACTCGATTCGTGAGATTATAATACAGGAAAATTTCGCTTAACGCGCTTTGAAAGAGTAAAACTTTGCAGTATAACAAATTCCTTGTACGGTCAGTCGGCAGGGGACTTGGAAACTTGTTCACGGCTGTGTCGTATCATGTCACCTCCTTGCCTTCGGCTCGGGGGACATGATTCACCACAGCCGTGAACAAGTTTCCAAGTCCCCTGCCGACTGACCGAACAACTAATAATATACTCTGAAAAAGCGGCTGAATGCATCCACATGATGCATGATATCAAGAAATTCATCGCATCGTTATGGATCCATTAAAATACATTTTATCAAGCACCCGACTGAGTGAATGGGTAGAAGGATCCTCTGATATCCTCTGACATGGGCCGAAACCTTTCATCATGTGCGCGGACCACGCAGGCTGACATGGGCCGAAACCTTTCACCATCTGCGCGGACTGCGCAGGCTGACATGAGCCGAAACCTTTCACCATCTGCGCGGACTGCGCAGGCTGACATGGGCCGAAAGCTTTCACCATCTGCGCGGACTGCGCAGGCTGACATGGGCCGAAAGCTTTCACCATCTGCGCGGACTGCGCAGGCTGACATGAGCTGAAACCTTTCACCATCTGCGCGGACTGCGCAGGCTGACATGGGCCGAAACTTTTCACCATCTGCGCGGACTGCGCAGGCTGACATGGGCCGAAACCTTTCACCATCTGCGCGGACTGCGCAGGCTGACATGGGCCGAAACTTTTCACCATCTGCGCGGACTGTGCAGGCTGACATGGGCCGAAACTTTCACCATCTGCGCGGACTGCGCAGGCTGACATGGGCCGAAACCTTTCACCATCTGCGCAGGCTGACATGAACCGAAACTTTTCGCAAATGCATTAGGCCCCCTTTTCACAAAGCATAGCTTAAATAGTTTCGAGCCAGGTCAACTGCGCAAACTGGGCAGGCCGACCTTGGTCCATACCATAGCAGATGCATTAAACCCTTTTTCACTTATCACATTGACAGTAGATATCCTTGGGGGAGGGGAGGTCAAAGTTGATCAGGTGGGTATGATATATACATATAGCTCTTTATCGGACAGGTGACAGACGATTCGTGTCATGTGATCGAGAGTTGACGTGATATTCTAGTGGTACTCGCACCTACAATGTACATGTATAGTACTATCATCACGGGATTATCAATTGTTTCTTGATTAGTTGACCGAATAATGTTTTACGCCGCTTTCAACATTATTGAAATCGCACAACGGCATTAGATGATATATTTATGTTTTTCCTGGTTCTATCAATACTAAGCTAGGACTCAGAAGTGTCTAGGTCAAGTATACTCCCACGAAAACCCCACCAGATCAGATGGAGCCCTGGTTCTTCAGGGCCCCGCTTCACTAAAGTAGTAACGAACAAAATTTTCGTAAGTTTAACTGTAGTAACTATAGTATACAGGGGTACCAACCTACATCATAGCATACGTCATCGGAGACATTTTAAATCCCCCATTTTCGTTTTAAAAAGTCTGTACATTATTGTTATTGAAGATCTGTCCAAACAAAGCAGTGCATAATTATGGTACCTGACAACTTTCTTCGTTAGTGTACATTAATATTTTTGTTCATTAGTTTCGTTGATTTTGCAGTTACCACATGTTCATCAAATATACGGGTCTCCCATTGCAAAACAGTGGTGTAGTTTTGAATAGAGTCTGTTGAGACGAGATAGTTCATATCCGTGAGCCATGCTGTAAAGTAATTTATGATATAATTACGGATTCATATGCCGCTTTCGAGTGTTGCAAAAGACATCGATCCAGATCAACTGACAAAGGTCGAAACTTTTTGCTTTTAACAAAACTGTATACAGTTCCAGGGATCGCTCTATACCATAATTCAGTCGGCTATTTGATATGGACCTTTGTATAAGTTATCGTCTAGGATCAGACTGCGCAGTCCGCGAAGGAAAATCCAAGACGGAACTGTATTACTGCATTAGATTATGTGCCAAAGTAGACTTGCAGAAAACAGGAAATTACATAGAAACGTAAAGTGTTGTTTCGGATTAGACCGTACCGGCCGATCTGAGACGACACTTTACGCAAATGTTCAAATGCTCATTTCCACAGGTTGGATGTCAATTTGCATTGTTAATGCTTGATATAAGTGGTTACATTTCTGTGCGTTTTACATCATTTTCAAATTGCTTGATTTCAGAAAGGCTGCAAAGGACTGAAAGAAAATGTTTAATTTCTACTCGTGTTGTAAATATTTGACTGAAAAATATGATTAAAACAGTGTTTCACCGGAACTAATACAATAGTAACAAAATACCTAGTGCATTTGCCGAAAAAGATCTACCGAAATTCGGTAGATCTTTTTCGGCAAATGCACTAGGTATTTTGTTATTATTGTTTTAGTTCCGGTGAAACATTATTTTAAGATCAAAGGGAGATAAATCTATCCCGTTTCAAATGAATGATTTTTAACGTTATATATGGCGCAGGTCACCCTCGTTTAATCTGTTAATGCATTCTTTCTTTAAAAAGTATACAATCTCAAACAGGATAGACCTGCCTCCAAATAGACAGTGCACCTATTCTATGACCATGCTTTAGGAAAAGACATCATCAGCTGTTATCAAACGATTCCGAGTTTTAATGACCCTCATGTCTGGTTTCATATAAATTTATTAGACATATGTAACCCAAGGTGGAGATCGGAGTTCGAAATCGGACTTCGTAACTTTATTGGGGTTGTCTCAAAATTGACATACCATCATTATCCATTATTCAATAAAGTCAAATACTTTTCATGGACACTTACAAGAAAATGAATCGATAAGACAACATTAGTAAGAGAACTTTTCGTATCTCTAACCTGTGGGAACAATTTCAATTAAGGGTTACGACCGCTAATGAATAAGCACCATGGGCGGATCCAGAGGGGGGACTGGGGATCCGGACCCCCCCCCTTTCGGAATTTTGGCAAAATGTAGTTATGAAAATTAATTTTAAAGCCCCGGTCACATATTCAATCACGGAAGACCGCCACGGAAGAGCTACGGTCTAATCGCTCACGGATGACTACGGAAATGACAAATTCGGTAGTCCGCTACGGTTCCAATACGGATACACAACGGTGTGAGTACGGAGTTCGACGGATCTACAGCCAAAATGTAGGTCAGAGTTCCAGGAGTGATACGGACTGTTACGGTTGGACACGGTTTAATACGGAGCGACACGAATCAGGACGATTGTAGTACGGTTACACTACGATTTGCTACGGTACAAGTACGGATTAGTACGAATAAGGACGATCCGATACGTAGTAGTACGAATCGTCACGGATCGATACGGACCTACCACGATTTAGCATTCCGTCCAAATGCTCTAGCCTGCTCACTTTCAAAATGCAACAAGTTCGGCCATGAGAGCCTCATACTGGCCATGGACGGGTCTTCGTAAAAGCCAATCTCTAGTCCACATACATGTATTCTATTACCTGATTATTATAATCAATAACCCATCACAAGTTTACAAAATTTGGCCTCCACGAAATTGAAAGTATCTGCAGACAACAACTGTAAATTTGGTACAAATGAGATTCGGTTCTACAATAAGGTAGAAAGCATTGTGGGAAATGGAGAAATTGCCCATTTTGAGCATTTTTCTTTTTTCGATTTCCTAGAATCAGAATGTTTTCTTGACTTGTCTGTTGCAGACCCCTAAAAAGAAGGGATTGAATGGCAAAGGGTTCAATGAAAATATTGTTATGCTCTTATGTTCATAAAATCTACTGTTTATTTCACAATTACACTGATTATCGTGAATGTTTATGTTTTAAAAGTAAAGTGCTTGTCTTTATAGTTAGTGTCACCCATTTCGAAAGGGCCAGCCTGGCACTAGGCAGGCAACCAGTAACCATACATTGAACTAGCTGGCGGTTCACCAACCAGCCATATCAGAATAAGCTCCTGGCGGGGCTCGAACCTTTGACCTGTCGTTTCGTTGGCGGTTGCCTGAACCACAAGAAACGGTGACAGTTTTATGTACTCGCACTATTTGATCGTTTTACTTGCATGTTTAGCATCGTTGTTTGGATAGAATGTCACATTATAATACTGATGTTTATTCATTTTCGTACAATGTTTTGTGAAATATGTAACCTTAAATTAAAGGTATTACTAGTAGTACGATAAAAATATAATTATTACATCTATGTATCTCATCAAGCTGCTGGACCAGTGCCTTGACATTTTGTGCCATACCAATATCCAGTTGCAGCCAACTTATTGCAAACATCATTTATTGACTGTTCATGCTTGTTAACTCAACAACAAAGCGCAATTGTGTAGTATTCTACAAAGACAGAGTAAAAATACCCTTGTTGAAGTACATCATTCTGAATTTATCCTACCAAACAATAGTGGTCCTTACAATTCCGTACTGTGTCGTGTTGCAACGTAGTGAACCGTAAAAGACCGTGCGAATCCCTTCCTCTCCGTAGTACAACGTATTAAGGTCGTGATTCTCCGTGACAAATCCGTATCATAACGTAACAAAAACGTAGTGTAACCGTGCTAATACGTAGTTCTCCGTATCAAATCCTGAAAAAAATTTGAGCCTACGGACTGATACGGTTTTAATACGGACCAGAACGTATCAGTACGGTCTAATACGGACTAGTAAGGATACGCTACGGTCGTTTGATCCGTAGCGAATTTTTGTGCATGTTCAAAAATTGTCAAGGACCGCTACGGATATACAAGGACTACTACGATTGATTACGGTTACAATACGGAGAGCTACAGACTAGTACGAGTTGTCACGGACAATGCCGGAACGAATCCGTAGCTCTTCCGTGGCGGCCTTCCGTGAATATGTGACCGGGGTATAAAGAAAGTTCTAAATGTGGAGAACACCTTGTGGTTAGAACTGTAAATGTTGAATTTTCTTGTAAAGGACTAACATCCGCTGAAATCCGGAAATCAAAGTGTCGTACAATAAGACGAGTGTGTTTTTGGTGGGAACCCCCCCCCCCCCGAGAAAAATATCTGGATCCGCGCATGAGCACAAATACTATATAGTTTGTTATTCATAGCTGACAGGTTAGCGGGGGTCCTTCGTGGCTCAGTCGTAAAGTGTTGGTTTCGTAACCTGGAGACCCTGAGTTCGAGCCTCACTGGACCCACTGTTTTTTTCGTGAAAATGTCCTTGGGGGAGACACCTTTGAGCTCGAGCTTGGTCCTGGTGAAACCAAGAAAATACATGAATATATGAGCTGTGGCCATGATATGACCTAAATTATGTTGAAAGTGGTTAAAAAGTCTGTCAATCAATCAATGCAAAATAGATTTGCCCCTGCAACCACAACAATGGTCAGATTTCGAACTGCTTATGCTGCATTTACGGTCGGACACGATATCCACGACCTCCATGATTTATTGCATTGTTTCTGCATTACAACGATTTTTCAACGCTTTCATGCGGTTTCGGTACGCTTATTTACCTCCCTAGCGATTTTGCACAAAACTTTAGCAATTCTTATAAAGATCTGCCAGGTTTTTTCGTGACTCTCTCTAAAGCTGTGCTACGATTATGGGAATCTGCTATCACGTTTTTCTTACATTCCTTTCAGACCCATCCTTCAATCAAGATCTGCTACGGCTTAAAGAAAAATCAACAAAAATCATGACTGTCACGAGTTGAGCATGATTTTTCCATAAACAGCAGGTATGGTTCATCTACCATCTGATTCTCTCTAGAGATTCAAAACAGAAGCCCTTAACTCTTTACCCCATAAGGCATTTCTCTGGTATCTCTAATTGACCCTAAATGACAGCAAGGATGAAGCCGTTTCGTATGTGTATATGACACCTTTTGATAGAATAGAAAACATTGTGGCAAAAGGTGAAATTGCTCGTCACGAGCAATTTCACCTTTTGCCACAATATTTTCATAAGGCTCCTACAAGCAATGCGTATAAATGAGTATCTATGGAGTACCGGGTTAAGCAACCCCGGTGGCTCAACCATCAGAACGGAGGCGGCTGGGCCTACAATTCAACCGTTTTTCAGATAATTAGCTCAATCAATTGAATTGCGGCAGATAGAGGAGCACCAGACTTGATGCCTTATTCAGCCATCTTTGAAGGAAGATACTGGTGAACCACACAGGCACTAACCTGACCGGACAAGAAAGAGCTCGCTCTCTCTACTTTGACGGAAAATTAACTGTATAACAGATTATTGCAGTTTCAACTGTCACTTTATTTTTAGAGGTGAGACTGCTGAAACAAGAAAACATTGATGCATCAAGGCTGTCTCGAAGTTAACGTTCTTAAAACCGTAACACTTTATTTAAAAAAGAAAACACTAGTCACAATTTACTGTGTTAACCTGCATTTCAGATTGTTGATTTATTTTCTTACTCGGTCTATAAATTTCGTTGGCATTTTTCGGTGCAAGGTTGCTTGCTTATCGACGTGACTGTTGTTGTCATTGCTAATAAATTTGTATGGACTCCGCAATGTTTGAAACAATGAGACAAGCAGTATACATTACCCTCCCTTGATACAGATGGAATTAGCCGGATAATGATAATACGGAATCGGCCGAATTGTGACGAGTGGCTTAATGAAATAGCAATTGAGGGGAAGGATATAAACAATACAATCGAGAAAAATTCAGCCTGTTTTTTCGCTCCAAATATCTTGGGGAAAAAATCAGTTCTTTCAAAAGGGAGAACAGTTTTTTTTTCGAATACTCTAGTTTTACTGCACATCTTTGAATACAGTTAGATAAATATAGACTTTAGGGAAACCAGGGCCCGTATTCACCAACCATTCTTAAGAACGTTCTTTGTCTTATTCTCCAGAATTTTCTACATTTGTAAGTAATACAACTTCTGATTGGCTAAACCATTCGGTTTAGCCAATCAGAGGCTGTGTTACTTACAAATATAGAAAACATTGGAGAATAAGACAAAGAATATTCTCAAGAATGGTTGGTGAATACCGGCCCAGGATTCGCGCAGGATTTCTCAACAGACTAATCAACGAGAAGTGTCCGGATTTATACCGAAGCTATTACCCAAGCCTGCTGGAGTTTGCCGTTGCATAGATCAAATGCTGGCTGACCATTGCTGAATGAATCGCACCAGGTAGCGTTTTTATCGATTAAACGTTTACTCGAATCTAAAATTCAAAGTAAGCGTTGTCGTTTTGAAAAGAAGTCCGGTGTAATGCAGAGAAATTACCCTACCCTACAAAATGACCCATGGGTCATTTCTCTGCGTAGAATAATGACCCGGGTCATTTTGTAGGGAAGGGTAATGACGAATTCAGATTGATTTGAAAAATTCCACCGAACCGAAGATGACGACCAGCCATGTCACTGTCCAAACTCCAAAATTGCTCCTTTTTACAGAAGGTTACCGGCCACTTTTGTATTGTACATATACTTTTGATTCACCGCAAAGAAATATAAACAGGCACTTCAGAGAAGAAATTACAGGCAGGTTGTTCTGATAAACCGTTCTTGAACCATTACGACCCCTTATGTTCCGGTCTAATGCAAACAAATGACCCTCTCCTACAAAATGACACATGGGTCATTTCACTATGTAGAGAAAATCTGTATATCAGAAACCGCAGTTAGTTCAGAGCTGTAATTTGCCACATAACCTAAAAAAATATCAATCAATACACGTGCAAAATTTCAGCTAGATCAGACAACTAGAAGTGAGTCAGGGGCATTACTTTCTGAACGCCCCTCGTATCTCTGTGAGATCATTTCTCTACATCAATTGATTCTTACAAACAGTTACTCCCTTTTCTCACTCTATTTGCCAAACCATTCACAGGAAATCTTTTTTCTTTAACCCTTCTACCACAAAACGCCGACTTTTAACGACCATGGGTAAGAGAGCTTTTAAAATAATATGGAAAATGGAGAAAATGCTGGTAACCAGCATTTTCTCCTTTTCCCATTATGTGTCCGACACTTCTCAAGGTAGATTCAAATTTTATCTATGTTTATTTTGTCGTCTGTAATTGATTTTAATGTAGAGAAATCTAAGACTTGTTTTTCTTTCGGTAAGGGTTAACTATCCCTTGCATCATTTAACATTTCACCAACCTATTTAATTAAGAGAGGTAGGGATTGGACGTGAATGTCCGGTCTTAAACTGATCAATGTAATCTTTTTTCGTCAGTTTTCAAGCATTTAATGTCATAGATCTACGTCGTGCGTAAATAAAATGACCTTCATAATCATCAAAACACATGGAAAATGCTGCCGTGAGCATTTTCTTTTTTCCTGTTAAAGGTGGCCCTTCAGAATTTATGACGAAAATTTTACAAAAATTAAAAAAAAGAGCATCCTTATACTCCCAAAGCCTTTTAATTTTCATTAATTAAACCCCAGCAGTAGAAAAACATCCGACAAAAAAGAGAAATTAGAGATTTACTAGAGCCCAGGTCGACATCGACGGGAAACAAGGTCTATTTTAACATTGGCAACTCGCTCATTCACATACCGGAAATACACAAAGCTTCAAACATAGCTTCCGAATTAAGAAGGGAGTATGGAAAATGATTACATGTTTGTTATGTTATGGAATATGAGCGTAATTAGTCAGGTGCCAGTCACTTAACATTCTCACCTTGCTTTTTTGGCGTTAAATCTAAATATACCTTAAGAGGCTACGTAGCCTTTCATGGGAGTACTATCATTTTTTGTAATTTTATGATTCTTAATTATTAATGATTTGTATTTTTTTTCATATAAATTTCAGTGTGTGTGTGGGGGGGGGGTTGAGAGAGAGAGAGAGAGAGAGAGAGATTTTTAATATGGCGAGATGTGAAGTGTAAATACCCACCTTTAAAATGGGAACATTGGCTAAGTCAGTTGTTAAGGTTTTGATATACTGCGGATATATCAAACAAACGTTTTGTTTTGCGGAGAGTAAAACAAAACAAAAAAGTTACCAGAATTTGTTAGGAAGATAGATCTAATAATAATCAGAAATCTGCCAAAGTTTTTTCAACGACTTCTTTTACTTTAAATTACGGTATACAAAACTATGATGTTTCAGAGAACAGAATGTTAAAATACACATACTTCAATCTTTTGCTTGCGATTTTTCTTCTTTGGCTGTAAATAGTATTTCAGTTATGCATGGAAAATGGCCGTCATCATGTACAGCTGATAAAATGTACCCGGTTTAACCTGTACCAGGTGACACGCTACTGCCATAGTACTCAAAATTTGTTAAGAACAACTAGATGATGAAAACGCTCCAAAACTGCAGAGGATGTCCCTTTTCCATTATCTCCCGCTAGATGGCATCCTACAAATACACATCTACCTAATATGGGCAGTCTGAGTGCACAAGTACTCTAATTTTTCAAAATGACAACCGTTACTTCGAATTTCAAAATAAAATAAACGTTTACTCAGTAAAACGCTACCTGATGCGATTTAATCAGTTATAATCAGCTAGCAGGTAACTTACGCACGGGCCGTTTATAAAACCTTTACTACATAATACCGACTTTAACACCAGTATGTAAAAAACCTTTTGAAAACATCGTGGGAAAAGGAGAAAATGCTGGTAACAAGGCTGTGGTCCAATGAAATGCAAGCTATTGACAAATAGCAAGGTTCCGACGCATGTCAGCCTGCGCGGAAAGCGCAGAAAGCGCAGGCTGACATCTGTCGATAGTTTTTGTAGATACTTTAAATTTCCTTTTTACAAAGCATGAATCATTTGCATTTGCAATAATGCAGTTTTAAAACGTCGGTCTTCCAAGTTACAACAATATCGGTACACCCAACACATATCGGGCCTATGTCTGCAGAGCACCAAAGCAATCAAACTGGAGGGACATTTATATCATTTCGAAGCATGCAGAAAGGAATTCCAGCCACAAAAGCTTATACGAATACTGGAAACTATCTGAATACCTCACTGAACTTTGTTTTGGTTCAAGTTCTATTGGTTTTTTTTTTTTTCATTTTTTTTTAATATTCTGACGTTACTTTGTCCATGATAATGATATAGATTTAGTCATGTTTTTGAGGTCGTTAACATTCGTAAATGACCGAAAATCGTGAATTAAACCTATTATTGCACAAAATAAAAGTATTTTAGCAATAATTTGCAAAGGTAGCAAAAAATTTTCGTAGTAATGCAAATAAGCGAGCTTCAAATATACTTACCTAAATGGGTCAAAACCGGAAGTCGTCCAATAATTTTTTTGTTACGCCCAATGACGGGCCGTTAGACTTGTATGCCAGTTTTGATCTCTCGGTGTAAATTCACTTCTAATGATACTTAAATCAGAGTGGAGCGGATTTTTGTTGAATAAACTTGCATAGATTTCGGACGATTACAACTACGATTTTCGGCAGGAGGAAAATATTCACTGTGACGGGGAAATAATTCCCCCAGCTTAAATTATCTTTACCCATAACATTTCTAAAAATAGACACAAGAAATATAATATAAAGTAAATACAGTTGCTTGAACCCAGGTTTCAATGGACTGTACCCAATAACTGTATCACGAATAATTCTCTCATGAATGTAAACTTTACAATTCAGTATGATATGTTTGGTGCTTAGCATACTCTGGGCAGTATAGCATAATAGTTGTCACACGATAGTCATCAACCCTTCGGTTGCTCTAGAGCCACATAAAACGCATTTGCGGACAACGTCGATCAAGATCAAGATCAGACTGCACGTTCAGTGCAGTCTGATCTTTGATTAACACTCTCCGATATAGCTGATTTTTCAGAGCAAAAAGACCTTGCAATCACAAGACTTGATTTCTTTTTCTGTTGGCTGATTTTTATATCTAAAAAAATATAAGTTCAGGTTCATGGGTAACAGATTGTATAACTGATTACGCCCTTGAATCAAAGCTGCCGCTGATATAGTGGTTCAGTTTTGTTCATAATCATGTCTAATTTCAAAGCATTTGCGGAAGACAAATTAATTGCAGGTTATATGACAGAATTTTCTGTCGAAAACAGTGAAAATATTATGGAAAAAGGAGAAAATGCTGGTAACCAGCTTATTCCATAAATAACTGTGCACTTAATTTTCTTTCATTTATTGTCGCATGTTTTACTGAAGACCAACAAAGTTGGTATCAAACTTTAGTTCAGAGTCTGTAGAAACAGCCAAGCTAATCAGATTTTCATTAACAGAAAGTTTAAGTCAGGTTTTTACAGTTTAAATGGAGGTGGTACTAAAATCAAGTTTGCAAACGTACTCAAAGACTAAGGTAACATCAATCTTATATGGCAACCTCTGCTGTCGGTACAGGCAAATTGTTCGACGTTGAATAGACCTTACATAATATAAAATCATAGCATCAGGAATGTTATTCCATTTCTGAACGAGAGCGGTGGCCAAAACCTAACTATAATATTACCATAGTCTCTGAGAACTTTTGCACCTTTGATTTTAGTACATTCGCAGGGTTCAATTAAGTAAAGGGTTAGATGTGATCGACCTATAAACACTTTCACTGGTATTTCTCATTCAAATGCTCTTACGAACGATGTAGACCCAAGATCAGACTGCACAGAATGTGCAGTCTGATCTTTGATCTACAGCGTTCGCTACCAGGTGTCAATTCGCTAATTTTGCACCCAAAGTCTCTTCAACTGCAGTGGAAATTTACTGTTGGATCTAGAGAAAAAATTGAATTTGGTTAGCTGGGGACGAAAGAGTTATAAAGCTTATATCACCTGATTTCATCTCAATGATATTGACAACGTATGCAAAAAATGCGGGCAATTAAAGGTGGTAAAGCTGACATTTTTGAAAGGCGAAAAGAAAAAGTATATGATAGAATAACGTGTAAAAATGTTTCACTAATCTTTTCCGTCCATCTGTTCGGCTCTTCGATTTGGCCGTATCACTTGCTTTTTAATGTCTATATGTAACAGAGAATAACATTGCCCGTCTTACTGTCTGTCTGTCTGTCTCAATGACCAGTTGTCTGTCCTTCCGTTTCTTTTCATGTTATCTTTATTCATTGCAAACAGGCAGGCATATTTCCATTTGTCAGGTAATTCATGATTACGACCAATAAACTTATCCGTAATTATATCTGTACCTTTTCAATTGAAGGGCGGTGTTATGCAGAGAAATGACCTTCCCCTACAAAATGACGCATGGATCATTTCTCTACGTAGAATAATGACCGGATCATTCCTCTACGTAGTGAAATGACTTCTTGGGTCATTTTTCTACGTAGAATATTGACTCGGGTCATTTTGTAGGGGAGGATCATTTCTTGGTATTGCAACGGAACAGTGGTTCTTCCCGCGCAGCAGTTACCTAGGTAAACAGTGCGTACCATTCAACCAGACGGAAATATGGCGTAATTTACGCGGATTTACCTTACATTTCTCGTGCTTTACGTAATATTGTAGTTTGCAGTCTTATTTTAGCGAGGTACCCCACAGGGTATTATCGAAAAAAAAATTGTACTGGATTTTGATAAAAACAACATATAAGAATATCTCTCTCTCTCTCTCTCTCTCATTCTCTCTCTCTCTCTCTCTCTCTCTCTCTCTCTCTCTCTCTCTCTCTCTCTCTCTCTCTCTGCCTGTCTGCCAGCTAACTAAAAATATATTCGACTCAAACTCAAAGAGCATTATCTCCCGCTAGATAGCATTCTACAAATACTTATCTATCTAATTTGGGCATCCTGGGAACAGAACCGGACTAGTTTTCTACGCGACAACCGATACTTTGAATTTCAAACTAAAGTAAACGTTTACTGAAAAAACGCTACATGAATCTCGCTGGTGAGATTCATTCAGCTCTGATCAACAATTTAGAGAAATATGAAGCTGAAACAGGCCTGATTTTCCCCCAAACGTATCGATAAAGCCATTTTCTCCATTGCTACCTTATAGCGCGTATTACTACAATCTCCCCAATATCGGGGAGAGTGATGCGTCCTATGAGACACGTCGAATCTTCGAAGAATATGACATGCACAGACAACGATTCAGAGAGTATTTTTCAAGGCTTGACTACAGAAGCGGAGGGTAAAGATCCAAGATCAGACTGCACATTCTGTGCAGTTTGATCTTGATCTATACCATCCGCAAAAGCCCTTGTTTCGTCTTTGACATTAAGGACGCCCTCACCCAATCTGGTGACGGAGAGATGATATGTATTTGAAGTCATTTTTGACAGCTTTAAAATTGCCGTTTAACACTTATGACTTCTCTATGTTTATTTCCCATGACTTTGCCGTATTAAATTGACCGATAAGCATTGAAAGTCATGCTCTCTAAATATAGTAACATTACATCATGTTAACCCATGACGAGTTGAGCTAAAAATAGACCTTTAGGCCACATTAAAACTTCACACATATATACGCTTACAAGCCAATTTTCATCATGTTATCGACCCTGGCGCACCTTGAATGATTCATCTGACACAACGATTACAGTAGGTAAACTTTTGTATAGCTTAACCAACTATGATGATGACACAGAAAAATCCAGGGTAACATTTGACTTGGTGAAATTCAAAATAGTTAGAATAGCTGACAAATACGCAATGTCGTTCGTTAAAACGTTTCAGAAAATGACATTGGTAGACAGAAAATATTTAACCCGTGCTCTTTATAAATAAGTGGGGGAAAAGTGGTGGGGGGAAAAGTGGTGGGGGGGGGGCTATTATGCATCTGCAAAAAGTATCGGCCCATGTCAGCCTGCGCAATCCGCGCAGGCTGACATAGGCCGAAACTTTTTGTAAATTTTCTCAAAGTACCATTCCAACTCGAGATACAGTCGATTATAAGACTGTGATTATAGGTCCATATTTATGTGATATCTTTCTTGGTATAATCCATCACGGACATGTATCAAGCCTTCTTTTGCCAGGACATGGCTTGCTTTGCTTTATTTTGGATGTTCACACTAACAGGTTTTTCAGCCATACTCGACAAGACCTTACCAACTCGGGTCATTCCTTTGTTCCATAAATCTTGGGCTTTGGCTTTGCAACGCCTTGTCTAAGGACACTACAAATATGTGTAGCTATTGTGTGTGGTGGTGGGATATTGGTTTCCTGAGCTCGTAGCCAACACGCATTCTTTTACATAGTTTTAGTCTTATTTTCATTAATCTAATATATTTGTGAGTAACACGTCTGATTGGCTAAACCTTGTCTCAAGTTTTGTTACTGTTTGAATCTAGAGTCAGACTTCAAATGAAAGCCCGACAGGATCCATTTTTAACCCTTTGAGGGGTGAAAGTACTTAGATTTCAAAGTTTGAAAATAAAGAAGATATGTTTCTGTGTACAGTCAGCGCTAATCACACATAAAAAATTACAAGGATTTGAAAATACGGATATTGGTGGCGTTTCCTTGAAAGGATACATTGCCTGTTAATATTTCTTTTTAGTTTCTAACCATTGATTCCCAAAGGTTGAAATGTCATCTGGTTGATAACACGCCAGTCGACTAAGTATGACGTCATATCTGGTACGCTGACGGTGCGTTTGGTCTCATTAAGATTGATGGGTCCCCGATTGCATAATGAATAACCCGTAAGTTTAGGACCAAAATCATTATTTTTTACTGGAAGTAATGGCCCATTTTCTTTGAAAAGCAGATTTGTAGGACTCTGTAAGTCTTTTACACGGATGCTTGATCCTGACAGTAACAGCCACTGTAGATCAAAGATTATACTGCACATTCTGTGCATAGAAACCCCCCCCCCCCTTTACTATCTGGACTACAAGCTATTGGAACAAACCGTAGCTCAACAAACTAGGCCTACTCAGCTAAACACTCTTTAACTTCCGTGCACACGAGTAGGTTTGTACTAGGCCTATAAATCTGCTACCAACCAATCGTACTTAATTTTCAAGGTAACGAAATTTCTGATTGGCTAAATCAAATGATTTATTAAATGAATTGTAAAACTAGAATAAAAATTCGCAACTTTAATGTAACCTCCCCCATCCACCCCTGATTTTTCACCTTTACCAGCTAAATAGGCGTTTGACTGGATAAAATCGTTTAACTTTAGATGTTTATCAATTCTTGCAAAGATTTGAGCCCTGCTCTGCAAATAGTATCTAATAAAGTCAGCCTCTGCAGTCCGAGAAGACTGACATGGGTCGAAACTCTCTGCTTTTGGACATTTCCTTTTGCAAGTCAAAGGACCCGTGGTACTCACGATTTATTTGTTTGTTAGACAAAATGGATTTAAAGCATCAATAATTTTGTGATGCCCGAGCAGGCTGATCTGGGACCCGTTTTACCATGATAGCCACGAACAAAATGTTCTTAAGTTTTACGTAACTATGGTATAGTGGCATTAATCTGCTACAAAACACATGAAAACTGTCATGGTAGTTACCATCTTCGCGAGCCAAGTTTAGGATAACTGCGTGGATCTTATCTTGGCTGATTGAGCCCGATTTTGAGATTCCTGCAATGCGCCCTCTATTGGATGTTGGTTATTACCCCCTTTAGATCATATTTCCAAAAGCAAATGAAATATCGTTTTACAAACCGCTTACGAATACACATGAAGAGAGAAGCAGACATCCACGTGGGTTTCCACGTTTAGCTTCTATTCGAAAAGTAGCGACCTTGTTCTATTTTTATCAAAGATGAAATGTCACGAGCGATTTCATTTGTTGCAGCTAGAGCTGGCTGCATCCAATGAAAAAGCGTATCGGGTGAATGTAAAAATCAAGCTCGATCCGCCAAGGGTAGAGTAGCGTAGTGAATCGTCTGCCTTGACTTGCGAAGATGGGTAGCTACGAACAAAATGTTTCGTAAGTTTTACGTAACTATAGTATAGTGGCACTAATCTGCTACAAAACACATGAAAAATGTTCATGTGTCCCTTGGCAAATTAATGCCACTATACTATAGTAGTAAAACTTACGAAAACTTTGTTCGTAGCCACCGTAGTGAAAAGGGGTCCTGGACTGGAAATCTTTGCTTTTGACCATTTTTTTTTCAAGTCAAAGGACAAGCCAGAAGATGGCTCATATATTTGTAAAAGTAATATTCCACTCCCATATTTAGATTCATGACGTTCAAATCTATGATTTGCCGACTCTATTAAATGAGCTACTCGGGCAACTGATATTCTTCTGCGTAGAAAAAAAGAGACAGGGGCAGGCTCTGGCAAAAGGGAGCTTAATGAATCCCCGTGATGCATTGTACTAAGCTAGACATCATATCTGTATGGATCTCTTAACTTGTAGCATAAGAGTTTCGACTCTGCAGAATGCATTGACACATGTCAGCCTGTGCAGACATGTCTATGATGCATTATACAGATGCCTTAAGGCCCCTTTTTACTCAGCATGGCTCACATATTTTACAATGTACCGCAAAATTAGTTACTCCCAGATACAAACGGAGTGAGAATTTTATAGAATCTTGATAAGACTTCTTTTTTCTCCGCACGTGCTCTTGTTAAGATTTTCTCCCAAAACTTGTAAAACGAAATAATGATTGGGCCTCTTTAATTGGTATTTTGCAAGGCCGTAACAAATACATTTAGACATTTAAAAAAAAACTAGGGTATCTAACGTGACATACTTGAAATTCATAGGGTAATTTTGGAATGAGATATATGAAAATGTTAAATAGCAATTTATTGTCAACAATGAAGAACTTTTTATTCAACCCTTCTGAAGAGTTTCTACTTAGATCAATGTTTGTCTTAGCGGATAGTGTAGATCAAGATCAGATTGCACAAAACGTGCAGTCTGATCTTAAACCTACACTGTCCGCTTTGATGGGACACAGTGGATAAAAGCAACTTTAAAACTGCAATTTTTTCCCCTGGACTGAAATACTGGAGACTGTAAGGGTAAAAGACGAAAATACCAAAATAACCCTGGTGCGATAAGCTCGACGGTTATGGTAAACAAAACAATTTGTTCCAAACTACTTGACCTTCAGAGGAGGTTGTGTGGGTTATGCACGTTTTGCCATACACATGTGTATAAGAGAGAGAGAGAGAGAGAGGGAGGAAGAGATGGAGAGGCAGACCGACACTCAGACTGAGAGACAGTCAAACAGACAGACAGATTTAAAGAAAAAGACAGACAGACACAGACGGATCAAAACAGACAGACAGACAGACAGACAGACAGTGTTGTTTTCAAATTTAGAAAATTCTGGAGACTGAAACCAAGAACGTTCTTATGAATGGTTGGTAAATATGGGCCCGCAATATTTCAATTTGTGTCAAAACATAAAAAATATTGCTGTTGTGATCGCAGCATCTCCACTTTTAGGATTATGATTATCAAACGTAAGACTTCGTGTTATGTCTTGTTTGATCACGGTCTACAATGCTAAAAGCGACAAAAGATGTAATTGCTGATATCAGGATGAATAACTCCAAGGGACTTTTACTCTTATCACCAATACAAGCAAAATAAACCAAACGTTATTTGATCTAGCAATGGTTTCTTTGTTTGTCATTTAGCAGTTCTCGCAATATTCTCGCTTATCCACTAGCTACTTTCACACGTAACTATCGCCGATATCATAATTAACAGTGGGAGCGAAAAGAGAAAACTGTCACAATTACTAGCAACGCAGAAAATTTACCAGGTCAGTCTCTGCGGTCCAAAGATGTATTAACTCTGTACCACACGAGAAAATCTTAGACTGGTCCAAATTGAAAGCATTTGCAGACGACAAAATAAATGTGAGTGAAAAAGTGAAATTTGGTTTGGGAAGGGTAGAAAACACTGTGGGAAAAGGAGAAAATGCTGGTTACCAGCATTTTCTCCTTTTCCCACAGTGTTTTCAAAAGGCTTCGTTCTCAGGGTCCTCAAAAGTAGGGATTGTGGGGTAATGGATTAAACAATCTGTCCACAGACCACGACCAACCTATTAGGACAGATTCTGCTGAGCCAATTGCCTTTACTTGGGCAGAGTTTTTCGTCCGTCTGTAATACAGATATTTGCAAAAAGGGGCTCATTATGTAAAATGCACTAAATATTGGACGGTGGATTTATGTTTTGTTACGAAACAAAAATGGGGCGACGGCCTTGTTTAAATCTGTTTTGTAACAACATGTATATATAGCTTTCTCAGTTTCTTTCTTCCTCGTTAGAACCAAATACAAGCCGTGACCATTCATTTGAACTTCACAGTTTTTAAAGCTAAAACAGTCATGTCTAGTAGTTCATGGTAAGTGCATGTGTTCTAGTCCTCTAAAGTCAAGTTCCAGTTGTTGTGTCACGTTTCTTTTGTCGTCTGCTTTCGATTTACATAAGTCTAAAATTTTGTCGTCTGGTAAAGAGTAAATCTCTTAACTCTTTACCAAACGACAAAATTTTAGACTTGTCCAAATTGAAAGTATGTGCAGATAGCAAAATAAACATGACTCAACAATTGAACCATGACTTAAGATGGGTAGAAAACATTGTGGGAAAAGGAGAAAATGCTGGTTACCAGCATTTTCTCCTTTTCCCACAATGTTCTCAGAAGGTTTCTTCCTCTGGGTCGTAAAAACCAGGGATTGTTTGGTAAAGGGTTAACCAAAGCATGGGTTCAGAAAGCAATCAACCCTTTACCTCATATGCCAATTTTAGGCTCTTCTGATTCAGCAGGAAATAAACATGATGTCAAAAACATGGAGAAATGGGGAATCAATTATCTGATTGAGTGAAAAACATTGTGGGAAAAGGAGAAATTGCTCGTTACGAGCAATTTCTCCTTTTCCCACAATGTTTTCAAAAGCTGTCTGTTGTTGATGCGTCAAAATGAGTATCTATGGAGTAAAGGGTTAAGAAAGATAGGCCTATACAGGTCCAGTTTTAGTGAGAAAAACGAGACCATTGTAGCGATCTTAAATACATCCCACTGATTTCCATGTGTCAGACCGTTGTAAGCCGTCCGATAAGAAGTCAGGTCTACAGTTTTGGGTGACAGGACCATTCGAACCAGTAAAATTATTGGTAACAGACAAATGGTACCCAGATCAACTCGTACCTAGGACCATTGGTATTTTAAAACACTCAGAAAAGTGACGATTTGCACCATTTTCCAAGACAAGTTGTTGCGAGGACAATTTACCTAAGACAATTAGTAAGAAGGAGAACTAGGGCAACAACATACTAAAGCTCGCTGCCACCACTGATGAAAGACTAAATCATCATTAATGTTATACCTACCTCATCAGAAACCCCGTCTTGTTTTCAGTGTAACATACCCATTACGAATTTTCCTTTATCACATAAGGCTCGCTTAATAATATTTTTGTAGACTCGTTTAATAAATTTTTATCTCGACAACTAACTCATGTCAGATCCTATATATATCTAATATACTTTTGATATCATATTGGTGTTGGTCTCATTTGTTACACCATTTTGATTGTATTTCAAAAGAAATTAATTCGGTTTATGGATATTATTAACGTGGGCATGTCTGTATAGATGATTTTGCATCTTATGATTCATATTTCATGAAATTAGCTGAAATGTTCCTCTTTTAAAGAAACTGTTCACAATTTGTGATTCCACCAGAAACTCTGGTTGCCATGGCCATCGATTGGAATTTTTTAAAGAAATTCTTCTCCTTGAAAGCGTTGATCAAATACTGAAATAATTTCACAGAAATGTTCCTTCGGTGACCCTTTTCAAAATCTGTTCTCAAACTTTTGATCCGTCGAAAATGATGGCCGTGGTGAGAGGGGGTGGGGGTGGGGAGACGGCTTTTTATGCCTTGCGCAGTCAACAATACTTAAATATCTTCTCTTCCTAAAACCTGGGCCAATTAGGACCAAACTTGGCTGAAATGTTCCTTTGAAAGTCCTCTTTTGCCATGGCAAACAAATGGATTTTTGTAAGAAGTTCTTTCAAAATTTTCTTCTCTGAAACTGTAGGTCAGATTTTGAAATAATTTCAAAGAAATGTTCCTAGGGTGATCCTTTTCACAAAGTTTTCTTGGAATGTTGATCCTTTTTGGCCGTGATTTGGGGAAAGGGGGGTGGGTTCTTTGCACTGTTGGACTTAAAAGAAATTCTTTGAAATTCATCTTCTTCTTTTAAACCACCTGTCAGATAATTCCACACAAATGTTGTATGCGAGCTCCTTTTGAAAAACTGTGCGGGGAATTTTGATCCGTCAAGGAACATGGCTATGGTGGGGTTGGGTGGAGGGGGTATTTCCAATACGGACATGAAGAAATTCTTCAATTGTTTTATTCTCTGAATAACCGCTGGTCAGATTTTGAAGTAAATTCTCAGAATGATCCTTATATGGCCTTTATCACGCTAAAAAGGGCATTCTGACATTTGCGTAAAGTGTCGTCTCGGATGAGCCTACGCTTTCCGCGCAGGCTCATTCTAGACGACACTTTACGATAATATCAAAGTTTGTACCACAGAGGACTTGTGCTAAACAGAAACTTTCTTAAAAACGGAAGTGCCGTCTTGGATTAGCCTACGCGGACTGCGCAGGCTGATCCGAGACGACACTTTACGCAAATGTCCGAAAGCCTCTTTTCGCGTGTTGCACGCCAATTATTATGCCCGTTATTGCTCGGCTTTTAAAAAAAGGAAAAAAAAAACATTGTGGTTTTGTCATAGCCCGTTGTCTTCGTCTGCTTCGTTGGCCTTGTGCAAAAACTGACATTGTCTTACATCTCTGCTTCCCACAGTGCATCAACACATGTTAACGGTTTCTGTGTATTTCTTATGGTGTCGTTTTTTCTATGATCACCGTTTCAGTATCTCACGATAGGAAAGGAATTTTACTACCGAAACTGAAACAATCTGACAACAAGGATACTGTGTAAAAATATTGTAGAACTTCTCTAGAACCATTTGAAAGGCTGGTGAATAAATGTATTATGAGTGACACCTCTCAACAGACAACTCCGTTACAGTCGCACTCAGATAGCAAAAAAGACCGTTGCCATCCCCTCTCGATTACTGCGAAGTAAAAAAGTCCTTGACTGAAAGAATGAGTGAACCTCAGCCTGCATCAATGGAGCCTGTTGTATCTCCACGCATAGCTCTAGGTGTCGAGGAGCTCATTATTATTGCAGAAGCTATAAAAGGATCATTTCAGAATGACCTTGAAGAATTAGCGAAGTCTGTGATGGCAGCGTCGGTTCAGTCGATCGTTGATGGGGTAGTGTCTGCTTTACAGGCTAGGGTATTGTCTCTTGAGCAAGTGAATGGTGATCTAGTGAAAGAAAATCAACGTCTTGCTAGTGAAAAAGAACAATTAAAGTCAAAGATTGAAAGTCTAGAGTTTACAACAGAGTCGTTGGAGCTGTACAGTAGACGTAATTGTCTAAGAATTGCTGGAATCCCAGAGAATCCAGCACGTGAAGACACAGACAATGTGATATTAAACATTTGTAAAGACTTGAGTGTAAATATACAAAAAGAGGACATTGATAGATCACATCGTGTCGGAAAACCTAGTGGAAGTAAACCCCGAGCTATCACTGTGAAATTTACATCTTATAGAACCAGGCAACTGTTATATCGGTCAAGGGTGAATCTGCGTCGATGTGGCCATTCTAGTGTCTTTATTGATGAGGATCTCTTACAATTTTCTATCTAACTTTAACATATAAACACCCGGAGATAGAAGCTTATTGAAAACATTGTTCAGGAAGGAGAAAATGCTGGTAACCAGCATTATTTTTCTCCTATTCCTACAATGTTTTCTACCCTTCTCAAAACAAGTTTTAATTTTCGTTTAATTTGTCGTCTGTTAGTGCATTCAATTTGGACAAGTCTAAAATTTAGTTGTTTGGTAAAGAGCTAAACAAAACACAATTACAAAAGAATGTTATAAAACAGAAATATACATGTATGTACTCGTATCAAACCCTTATCCAGCTAAATAACTAAAATGACATTTTAAATTCGATAGTTAAAACTTAAATGTTGCTTTTGAAAAAAAATAAGCATTTCTGGCATAATATCTTCTTATCAGACAGTGTAGATTCAAGATCAGACTGCACGTTCTGTGCAGTCTGATCTTGATCTACATTGTCTGCAAAAAGTCAGAGAGCCGCACCCAGCAGCCCAGGGGTTAGTTAATATTATTAGCCGGTCTCTCTGTGAGACCATGTAAACAACGTGCCTAACTGTTATAACAAACGTTCAGTGGCCTTACCATACAAGGTAAAACAGGAAGAACTCCTTTTAAAGTACAAGTGTTAAGTAAGCAGTTGTATAATACGCTTTGGTACCGCTTGATTTGGCCGTCTGATTAGTCAAAAGATATAGTGGATACTTGTTTTTTTTTTTTCGGTGAAAGCTCGAATATAGAGGACGAGTGTCATTTTATTAGTTTTCGATAGCTGGCATATAAGATTCTAAAGACAATTAATATTAACAAATGTATTTATATATTTCTTTCTTCTTTATTTATTTATTTATTTATCTATTTTGGAAAACCTTTCTCCTTCCTCCCCCTTTAAAGAAAAAGAAATAAAAAAAATAAACAACTATTGAAATAAAAACAATAAAAGCACATAATAAGCTTTATTTAATGATTAAATTTTGCAACCAAACCGAACATCTTACTTTTTAAAAATTCACAAATTCTCGTGCCATTCTTACTTTTCAAAACATTTATAAAATGTAGCATCTCTCTCTCTCTCTCAAAACATTTATAAAATGTAGCATCTCTTTCTCTCTCTCTCTCTCTCTCTCTCTCTCTCTCTCTCTCTCTCTCCATCCAATTAGATATGTACGAAATGCTTGTCTCTAGCTCAATATCCGTACGTCTCGTCGTGAATCAAAAATAGGTAGGCTGGGTTTATTCTGAGCTGTGAGCTAAATTCTATAAATTTACACGAATTAAAGAAAATAATGTAATTAGTAAACAGCGCAGCTGTCTCGTCGCTTTTCAGTTTAAGGTTAATTATAAATATTTTTCCTTTTTATTTTACATTTATTATAAAATAGCTTCGATTTAATATTACTTATTACTCGTTTTGAGTGCATCACGGAAATATAAACCAAGAAGGTGTTGGTAATTCCATTGTTTAAGCCCACTCATAATGAAATTCGAAGTTAAATGATATGTATAATACAAGCTTTGCCATAACGCGTTTTTTAATAAAACGACCTTTTGGAATAAAATTTACAACCTCGCTGTATTCCTTCAACATTCACCTACAGAATTGAAATGGATATACATGTATCTGTACTGGTTGAATATTAAAGCAAATTCTGATTATTACAAAAATCCGTTTTATTACAAAACAAGTTGGGAATAAGCTGGCCTTTTTAAACCATCATTTTGTTGGTAAAAAGGATAATGCTGCCTTTACCCTTTACCTGATATGCCAATTATAGGCTCTTCCATTTCAGCAGCAAATAAAGCTATGGTGTCAGAAATATGGACAAATGAGGATACAAATATCTGATTGAGTGGAAAACATTGTGGGAAAAGGAGAAATTGCTCGTTACGAGCAATTTCTCCTTTTCCCACAATGTTTTCAAAAGCTGTCTTTTGTTGATGCGTCAAAATGAGTATCTATGGAGTAAAGGGTTAAGAATTTAATCTGTTTCTGAGAGGGTAAAAGAAATTGTAAAAAAAAAGAGACAATGCTGGTTATCGGCATTTTTTTATCAATCATTTTTCTTCAAATGCTTTATTCTCTTGACAGGAAGGTTAACAATCAGGATTTTCTGATAGAAAGTTAAGGTAGTAGACGTGTACCACTACTGGTGCCGGATTGAATAAAATTTCTTGATAGTTGATATACACGGGTAACACTTCTAGTGCCGCATGGAATAGGGTTTCTTGATAGTTGATAAATACGGGTTTGTACAGATATAATACTCATGCACATTTTCAACCAATCAGAAATTTCTTTGATGATCTTGAAATTATTTTTTGAAACTCTTATTAGTTTCCAGAGAAGGGGGGTAAGGATTACCTCCCTTTAAAATGAGAATATAGTGATTTCAATTTTTTAGATTATAATTCTAAAAAGAAAAAAAAAATAGGAAAAAGTGGCTCGGTGAAAGTAGTAGAATGATATTCATTTTTAATCGTAGTAAATTTGTAGGACAGTATTATACTGGAAATAGCTGTTTTCTATTACGGGTCTACTACTTTAACCGAGTTTCGCCATAAAAAACACCTGGTCTGTTGCAAAGAAATGCTCTCATAAAGAAATCACTGACTTTTAGAATCAAACCAAGAACTGCTGGATGATAAATTTGACTACTTGTACCACTTTTATTTCTCATGCTGTTTGAAACTGAAATAAAGCTGCTTGATTTGAATCAGCATGGTTAAAGAGGAAGATAAGCCATAGGCCTGGGAAGAATATTATCCAAAGAAACGGTGGAAGAAAACTCACGAACACTCACACTATTTCGAAGAAGAAAAAAATCTTATCAGCTTCACTACAAAACCGGACAGCATAGATCAAGATCAGACTGCACATTCTATGCAATCTGATCTTGACCTATGCCGTCCACTAAAGCCCATTGAAATTTTGTTTTCCTTTATGGCGAAAAAAGGGTTATTAGCGATTGAAGAGGTAAAATACTACTTAAAAGTTTAATCAACTGAAATAAAAATAGACAGGATGCGCCAAGACGAAATTCAACCCTTGTCTTGCTTAGTAATTGAAATGAAACCTTCAAATCGATAGTTATAGCCCAAACTTTGCTTTTTCAAAGGTGATTTTAACCGATAGATATCTGCCTATGGGTAGGTGTAGATCAAAGATCAGACTGCACGTTCTGTGCTGTCTGATCTTGATCTACATTACCAGTAAAAGGTCAGTGAGTCGAGCTGTCTAGGCTCAGGGGTTAAGACGGAGACGGGTCAGTAAAGTGTTACATTCTTGAATGTCTGCTAGCTGGCTGTTGTCTCGAATTTTATTTCATTCACTAAATTTACAAACATTGCCTGCGTCATAAACTGCGGAACGTGGAGGTATGTAGACTTTATTCATTTGTATAAAACCCTTTCGGTTTTCCTGAGGTCAAGGTAGATGAGGATCAGACTGGGCTTTCCTTGCAGACTGATTTTGTTCTGCGTCGTCCGTAATACATATGAGCAATACTCTTTGAAAAGGGGGCTTAATATGTCTGCAACAAAAGTATCGACCCATGTCGGCCTGCACTTTCTGGGCAGACTGACCTGAGCTGAAACTTTTTGTATTTGTCAGTATTCTGCTTGTCAAGTGACTGGTCTATCTCATAATTCAGACACTTCTTCTTAGACAAAATCGACGTTATGAATCTGTATAGCAATGTGTTTTGAATAACAAACTCAACTAGTGCTGTGGTGTCCCCGGTCGTGCGGTAGAGCGTCCGCTTTATAACCGTAAGGTCCCGAGTTTCATATCCGAGAGCGGGTGTCAACCGTTGGATTCTTCATTGGATCACACACTCGGCGCAAGTACTGGCGTAGTTCCAAGGAAGCAGAATCGAGAGCGACTGGCATAAGTTAAAAGAACTTGATTCTCTATCGATATAAAATAAACTTGCTTCAATTAACTAATGCTTGAAAAGTGAGTCTGTTTGCAGATTTAAGTAAAATAAAACTTAAGGTTTTTTATTAGTGAAACCGCGCCCTGCAAGTTTTGGTTCAATGGTGGCTGCATGGGTTAACCCTTTCCCAAACAAGCCCTGGTTTTTACGTGTCTGCTTTAAAACTCTTTTGAAAGCACTGTGGGAAAAGGAGAAATTGCTTGTAACGAGCAATTTCTCCTTTTCCCACAGTGTTTTCTACCATTCTTGGAAACTTTCTGCCATTTTCGTCAAATCTAAAATTGGCGTCTGCAAACTCTTTTAGTTTGGAAGAGTCCAAAATTTGTCTTTTTGGGAAAGGGTTAAAAACTAAGTCCTTAATACAGTTTGTTTTATTTTGTTATTTCACTTCAGCAACATGTACTTGGTCAGACGCAAAACCCAGCTTTAGGCCTGTTTACACACGCAAGCACGTATGGAATTCTCGAGACAATCTACTTGTAGACAGTTTAATCTTTACTTAAACTAAGCGCGAAATTACGACAGATCTGGTCATTAAGAACTCACTATAAATAAACCAACATTCACACCGTGTATAAACATATCCTGACACTTAAAAGGAAGTCAAGCGTATTTTTTTTTCAGAATTTAGTGATTTTCTGAAAAATAAAATGTATAAGGTTACAGCAAAATATTCCGTCGAATTCCGTGGATAAATCGCTTACGTACAGAGTTTGAAGTCGGGGGAGGGGGAAGAGAAAGGGGTCGGGGGTTTGAACCACAGTCCTGCTAATTTCTTTTAATAGATCGATGACAGTTGTTACGATATGATTCATTCCTCTCTCGTCGCTCACTATTGTGTCGACGACGCTCGTGTGGGAATATAGCTACGCACATAAAAAGAAATGTGACAAAGTTCGAAACCTTTTAAAATCCGTCAGCAATATCACTAATCTGTGCACAATGTTTGATGAAGATCAGACTACACTTTACGAACAATCTCATCTCGAACCTTTGAATTTTGATACTTAATTCTAAAGTGCATCCATGATATAGACGATATTTGTTTTTTTCGGTGAAAGATCGAAATTTATGTCATCGAGTGAACACCATCGGTAATATTTTCACGAGTTGCACAGCCAGGAGTGAAAATATTTCCGATTGTGTTCACCCGAAGAAATAAATTTTGATCTCTCACAGAAAAAAAAAAACAATATTCTCTTTATTTCATGCTTTTAACCCTTTCTTGGAGGAGCTTTATCAAAATCCAGTATAGTTCTCTTCCGTTATTCCCTGTGTCGCACCCCTCCCGCATAGCAACGCATTACAACATTATGTCAAGAGCGAGAAATGTAACGTATATGACGTCATATTTCTCATCTGGTTGTGAGGCACGCGAAATTTACCTAGGCAACAAGAACGTGAAATTCGGTATTTTCACTGGTCATACAAGTGTAATATCGAAAGATATTTTCACTGCTATCGTACCGGAAAGCATGAAATAATAACCCTTATCCTGCTTAATAAGCGAAATAGAACTTTCACGCCGTTTACAAAATCCATTTTTTGTTTACTATTTCAAAGGTATTGCATCTTGGGAAATATCCCATAATCGGACATGGTAGATCAAAGATCAGACTGCACAATAGACTCAGATCAGCCTGCATAATCCTCGGAGGCAATGCCTGATAGGCAAATACGGCTGACCGTTACGGAATAAAAAAATCAGGGAAAAATAAGAGATAACCGTTCGTGTTTTTACATGTAAGTAAGAGTTGAATCACAAATGAAGTCGATACAAGTGTGAGTGCAAACTCATTACTATGCAGTGCTATCGCAAAAAAGGGTGTTTAGCTCTTTACAACACAATCCCGACTTTGAATGACCCTGAGAAAGAAAGCATTTGAAAACAATGTGGGCAAAGGAGAAAATGCATGTAACCAGCATTTTCTCCTTTTACCACAATGTTTTCTGCTCTTTCAAAGTCGAGATTCAATTTTTGATTCAGTTTTACTTTGTCGTCTGCAAATGCTTTCAGTTTGGACTAGTCCAAAATTTTGTCGTCTGGTAAAGAGTTAACGCACTTCAGCGATTCGTTACACCAATCAAGTCATTGTATGATTATGAATATTCACAAACTCCATCTTGTCAAACGACCGGCAGAATTCGAAGTTAGAATGGTGCTTTGACAAGCAAAAAATGACCAAAAGCTAAAAAGTATCGACCCAGGTCAGCCTGCACGGACCGCACAGGCTGATCTGGGTCGATACTTTTTGCAGGTGCATGAAAAGTCATTTTTACAGAGCTTGCAATGGCCATATAATATTGATTTCTAATGATCGAGATGAAGCTAGGTGTGACGTGTATTGCTCATCGATCTATAGGATTATTCATTCCATCAAAGCAAACCAACACGTGTTCAATACTTTCACACTGTTCTTCCCAGCTGTGATTCAAGGTTTATATCGTCGGTTTACTCCGAAAACCTCGTAACTACAGCTTGTAACAAGCTGTTGTTACGAGGTTTTCGAAGTAAACCGACGATATCGCTTGAGTTGGTTGTAAAAATCCATGTCTTTGTTAGTGTTTGGCTGGGCTTAACATGATTCCACTTTGACGTATCCAAAAGTCATCCCCTCAAACCGAGCCCCGTCCATTCATACGCACTCGGTTTCCATGACAAGAAGGTTTGAAGGCGGCCATGTTTTTAATCAATGGAAGTCCTTGATCAGGTTTTCAATTAGACTAGCTCCTGAATCTCTAAAGCGCTGGCCAATACGGGTACCAGGATTTTTCTACGCTTAAAATACTAGTACTACGTCTGTTTACATTATCATGGAACCCGTTATGGCCAGTGATGACGATTCGGGAGCCAGCGTAAATCGAAACCTGAATAAGGACTTCCGTTGTTTTAAAACATGGCCTCTGCGAGACCTTCTAGTAATTATGAAATGCAGAAATAGAAGAGGTGAGGTACAAAAGTAAAAGACAGGGAAACCGAGTGCCTATGTTCATACGAACCGAAAGCTGAGTCAAGTCTTGTCTGCTCGTATACACCTCTAACCGAGCATTTCCCATTCTTTTGCACCCTCAAGCTGAGCAACGGCTATTCTTAGGTATCAAAAACTAGGACCACGCTATTCTTTCGTACCTTCCAAGTTCAGCACCCCTTTCCATGCCTTAAAAACTTTCCGTGGTTTCACTGTCTGTAACAATCGATGTAAAATAAGCCATGCCCTGCAAAACATACCGATCCATGTCAGCCTTGCAGTCCATGAAAGACTGGCCTGAATATATACGTTTTGCATGTCTAAGGACCTTTCACCTAATGATTCAGCCGGACGTAGGACATAATGAATACTTATGTGATAACTTACTTCGTAGATCGAAGTCCGTATTTTAAGAACATTGTTAGTCTTATTCTTCAGAATTTTGTCAGTATGAAGTAACAGAACTTCTGATTGGCTAAACCACTCACAGTCAGACACGCATTGAAAGCGCTTTTGTCAGATCATGATTCAGTAATGAGTTTGCACCCACAGTATCACTTGTTTCGACATTCAGCTGTGATTTAGCCCATACATTAACGAAAGAAAACAATCTTTTTCTAAGGTTTTTACTAATATTAATTACGATCTGCTACAAAATAGGTAAAAGTCAGTAATAATTTAGAATAAAGCTGTAGTCAGTTTAAATCACATTCTGTGCAGCCTGAACTTGGTGTACATTGTTCAGTGCACATGTCCATGATTTCCAGGAGTTTCATTCGTACAGTATTCGTCCCAAGCTACCGGTTCCATTCCATGTAACAATCGTCGAAATAATTATCAGCAATACGTACAAAGTGAGTACTATCACACTGATTGTCGTCAATGCTCGGAAAGAATTTTTGCCGGGAAGGCAATTCGAACCAGCGAGTCTCTAGTATTCCAGTCCTGTACGTTACTGACTTCGCCATCTGCCTTGGTCTGAGCCCAGTAGGTTAGTCAGTAGCGTGCAGGACTTGGGAACACGGGGTCCAGGGTTCGATCCCTGGCTACGACCCCTGGCTCGGCCAATTTCTTTCCGAGGATTGGTGATAATTACTGCGACAGGATTCATTCCTCCCTCACCGCTGATCGTTGTTTCGACGATGATCATGTGGGAAAGCAGCCAGTGGCTTGGAAAGAAGATTGTGCAAAATACTGGTAAAAAAAACTCCAGGAAAGCATGGATAGGTGCACTGTCCGCCGTGATATTAGTGAAAGATTGTTGAAAACAGCGTTAAGCACCATACAATCAAACAATCAATCAATCAATCAATCAATCAATCAATCACTCAATCAATCATTAAGCTTTGCTGTAAAGGGTTAGGAAAACAACTGTGCTCTCAAGGTCACTGGTTTTCTTGCCGCTTTGTTGCAGTGCCAAGTTCAGTTATCCCCTTTACGATATAAACCTGAGTTTTACCGATCTCGACGCTTGCAAAAATGCCTCTGAAAACATCGTGGGAAAAAGGAGAAAATGTTGGTGACCAGCATTTTCTCTTTTTTTTCCGCGATGTTTACTATATTTCTAAACACGTGTTTCATTTTTCAAGTCTCATTTTATTTTGTCGCCTGAAAATGTTTTCAATTTTGGACAAGTCTTGACACTTTGTTGCCTATTACAAAGGTATACCGTACCATCCTAAACAGTGGTTAGCGGGTTACTGATTGCAGCGGTGAACGCATTTTCAATGGATGATGCCGAAAAAGAAGAGTAAGATCAGACTGCAAAGTACGAGCAGTTTGATCTTTGAGCTACACTATTCGCATATGATACAAACATATCTTTTTATTCTGACAAAAACAGTTTTGAAATTCCCATTGTCTCTGCATCTTGCACATCAAGTCATTATTTCCATTACATTTCCGGTTAGCGCTGGAAGGGAATGGCAATCTTTGGAGCCCTTCTCTGACAAAAGGGAGTTTAATGCATTATATCAAGCATCTCATCAAATAATCATGAATCCAAAAATCCCATTTTGTCTGAGAACCAACTAAAACATGAGGTAGAATGGACACTTTGAAAGGTAGAAAACTGACTAATAACAAAAAGTTTCGACCAAGGTCAGCCTGCGCTGACTGCGCAGGCTGACCTGGGTCGATACTTTTTGCAGATGCACAAAACCGCCTTTTAAGAGAGAATTACTCATGGCTCATATAATAAAAGAACAATATAAAGCTCTCGATCAGAAAACACCCAACAGTTGGTCGGGATGACGCACAATAAGTTCTATTGTTTGTTAACAGTAGAATCAAAACAACTTGCTTGCAGATTGTGGAAATTTACAAGAGGATTTTCCGGAGAATTTCCATTCAGTAATCGCAGACCCCAGTATATGAGCAGTGATACATGTAACGAGACGCAAAACAAACTGAAAGGCCTGATACGTGCCAAATATAAACAATACCCGTGTTTTATACATAAAAGTTTTACCCATATTATCTAAAAACGAGGAAACTGTTGTGGGGATGACAATTTGTTAAGGTGCAGTCCGTCAAAAATTGAAGTCACTGGCAGAGACGTGTATTTCAAAAGTATCTAAAAGTTTCCAGGTCGATTTTTCTTTGATAAGTTTTAGCTCTATCACTTTTTTTTTTAGTTTTTATCTATTTTAGAATCCATCTCACTGCAAGCAAATAACAAAGGTACAATAACAAATTGTCATTGTCACAATATTTTCCATACTTTTTATAAGGTATAATACAGATTAAGATGCATTTAAACATCGCATTTTCTTTTTTTTGGAGGGTGGGGGGTGCAGCTATTGGGTATTTAGCCAGTTACCAAACAACAAAATTTCAGACTTATTTAAACTGAAAGTATTTCTGTACAGCGCTTTAATACAGTACGTTTATTCACATCTTCGCGAGCCAAGGTTACGATCACAACGTGGATCTTACCTTGACTGATTGAGCCCGATTTCGAGATTCCTGCGATGCGCCCTTTATTGGATGCTGGTTATTACCCCTCTTTACATCATATTTCTAAAAGCAAATGAAATATCGTTTTACAAACCGCTTACGAATACACATGAAGCGATAAGCAGACATCCACGTGGATTTCCATGTTTACCTTCTATACGAAAGGTAGCGACCTTGTTCTATTTTTATCAAAGATGAAATGCTACGAGCGATTTCATTCGTTGCAGTTAGAGCTGGCTGCATCGAATGAAAAAGCGTATCGGGTGAATGTAAAAATCAAGCTCGATCAGCCAAGGGTAGCGTAACGAAGTGAATCGTCAGTCTTGGCTTGCGAAGATGGTTTATTCAATACTAGGGCCAATGGCCCATTATATATCACATGTTACATTCAGAGAAAGTTTATCTTTTTCGCTCATTGTTATTCAGTGCCACAGGGATCACCGTACAATTTTTGACTTGTCCAAAATTCTAAGCATTTATAGAGAGCATTTCAAATATGGCTTAAGTCATTTTTCTGGTATTTGTCGAAGACAATACCACTATGAGTTCAAGATTGAATTTTGATAACCATGTATCTTTTTTTTGTGCAAAGCCGAAGAAAATAAACCCAGTTAAACTCATTTTTCTCAGGCAGATGAGTTTTTTGGTGGCACACAGATATATAATTTGAAATGGCGTATTAAAATACATTGAGCGAGGCCATCAATCGTTGAGATATTTATTCTTCATTGAAAATAGCTTCTATCGCTCATTGCCTTTTATTGGCGCAATGATACAAATTTGCCTGCTTTTTCGTTCCAAACCAATTCGTTCCATGGCTTGTTCGTCCTGTGATTGCGCTTCTCCATGTGATTGCTCATGAATATTTATAGATCGAAGTAATTGTTGGAAATTAAATTTAAAAAGTTGAAGATATTTCAAAATTATAGTTTTAAGGTACATGAGCACTCTCCCTTCAACCGAAAAAGTATTCATTTGCTTAGTGGGTTGACTTTTAAGCCAACATTTGAACAATATGTCTCTTTTTCTTTCAAACTATTAATTGCACACAATAGGTTTCCTTGACAAGTGCCACTTCAGCGTTCTCAACGCTTTGATTATGTTTTCTGATAGGAGGAAGAATACTGTGGAAAAAGAAAACAAGCTGTATACCACAATGTTTCCAGAGCCATTTCCCTCAAGGTCAACGGGATTGTGTGGTAAAGGGTACAAAAATGCATCAACTGTCAAGTTTTTAAAAAGGAAAATAGACTTTGATGTCAATGAGAACACGTGCTTCGTTGAAAAAGGATTTCGAAATTTGATTACAACATTCAGAAGCGGAATCTCATCGGTTTACTTCAAAAACCTCTTAACTACAGCTTGTTTCAAGCTGTAGTTACGAGGATTTTTAAGTAAACCAACGATATGCTCTTTTCTTGTATTTTACGCCGCCTTTAAAACCGTTCTAGAATAAATAGAAATATGTTGGTCAATTTCCCACAACACTAAGTCCAAGTAGTCCAATCGGTAGGACTTGTGAATAGGAGATCGCGGGGACATATTCCCTGCTGGTCGTTTTTTTTTGCTACTTGAAACATTTCGGGGGAGCATAATTATACTCGCCACGCTGTGCGTATGTCCGTTCGTCCATTCGTCTGTGCGTCCGTTCGTCCGTGCGTCCGTTCGTCCGTGCGTCCATCCGTTCGAAGCCATTTCTCCACAACCCCTGGACCAAATTTTATGAAACTTCATATCTAAACTCTTTGGAACAATGCGCATATAGCTCTTTCCCGGTTTCTCAATTTGAGGCTGTGTCACGAAAAAAGGGGACTTCATGTAAAATATTGTTTTCCTCTAATATCTCCTACATCAGTGCTCAAAATTTTGTGAAATTTCAAAGCTGAACTCGTCGGAACATTGCCCAGATATGTCTTTCCCTGTTTCTCAATTTCACAAATTTCACGACAAGCACTTGTACGGGGGATATAATCCATCTCTGACGTGTCTTGTTTTCCAGGGATAAATTACAATCATTGCACCAGGATTCATTCCTGTCTTTCCGCTGATCAGTCTATATCCTTTTATCGCATTGATTTTAGATGTTTTACGTCACTCAATTCTTCTTTCACTCTGATTATTCATACTTTACAATAAAGGTATCTTCAAGATTTTATTTTGCACATTAGTGTCATAATTATGTGGATCAGATAAGCTATCATTTATTTACATGGTCGTTCACCACGATGTTATTATCTTATCACATGTGCACTTCCGCTAGATGTTCTAATAAAACACAAAATGTTCTATATAGTTTACTGGGGTCATTTGTCCTATTTTTTCACACAGTGGTCATTTAAACGATGACCCATTGAAATACATAAATTTTGCGGTTTTCCGGCAATATGATTTTGTTTGTAGGATGTCCAACGCTGTTCTCAAAATTATTTTAGTTATATCACAGACCAGTGAACCTAGCTATGCTATCCAAGAGTTTTTGCAGAATCGAAAGAGACGACTATAAGTTGCAAGAACTTGTTTCTCAATCGATGTAAAATGAATACGTTTAACCCTTTCCCAAACAATCCCTGGTTTTTACGGGTCTTGAATAGTAGCCTTTCGAAAACATTGTGGGAAAAGGAGAAAATGCTGGTCACCAGCATTTTCTCCTTTTCCCACAATGTTTTCTACCCTATCATAGACAGAAATCATCTTTTCAGCAAGAGTTTAATTTTCGTTTGCAAATACTTTCAATTTGGTCTAGTCCAAAAGTTTGTCATTTGGGGAAGGGTTAAACTATCCTAATGTTTCCTTTACCAGTACCTCGTACAATATCCTTCACATGGCACTGGCTGCTTTCCCACATAACCATGGCTTAAACAATGATCAGAGGTGATAGAGAAGTTAATCCTGTCGCACTGCCAATCTTCAACCCTCAGAAGGAAATTGGCAGAACTCTAGATTCGAACTAGCAACTTGACTGGTTTCAAGTCTTGCATGTTAGCGGACTTCGCTACCTGGTTACCAGCATTTTTTTCTATATCGAGCAATATTTTTAACTCTTTACCAAGCGACAGAATTTTAGACTTGTCCAAATTGAAAGCATTTGCAGACGACACATTTAACCTAACTCAAAAGTTGAAATTTGTTTCCAACAGGTTAGAAAATAATGTGGGAAAAGAAGAAAATGCTGGTTACCAGCATTTTCTCCTTTTCCTACAATGTTTTCAAAAGGCTTCTATCTCAGGGTCGTAAAAATCAGGGTTTAAATTCCTTTTTTCCCTACTTTTGACGCCCCTGACAAAGAGGCCTTTTGAAAACACTGTGGGAAAAGGAGAAAATGCTGGTAACCAGCATTTTCTCCTTTTCCCACAGTATTTTCTACCCTTCCCAGAACAAATATCATTTTTTAGTCACCCTTATTTTGTCGTCTGCAAATGCTTTCAATTTGGACCAGTCTAAAATTTTCTCGTGTGGTAAAGAGTTAATAAAAGACTGAACGAGTGAATTGGTCAACAAACAGAGTGTATCGATGCTATCAGATCTTGATCCACTCCCTTCGTAAAGGACATTTTGGTTTCCCTTCGCTAAATGTTAGGCAAATAACAGGCTTATTTTTTGTCCCAAAAGATCTTACTGGACAACATTTTAAAACAAAATATATTCAAACCAACACGTGTACTTTTTAACGTTTGTTTGACTTTTTGAAAGCCACGTGTACACAACGACAATTGTTCTAGACTTGTAGAAATATTAGCATTTAAGGACAGTAAATTAAATGTCGTTCAAAAGGAGGTAATGTTGACTGAAACGGGTTTCGAAAACATTGTAGGAAAAGGAGAAAATACTGGTTACCAGCATTTCTCCTTTTCCCACAATGCTTTCATAAATATTCCGTTCAGGATCCATAAAATTAGAGACAGTAAGGTAATGGGTAAATGTCGTTTATCTAAAAGATAAGGTTATAATAAATTAAAAAAAAAAGATATGTTTGAAAAGTTAGCAATCGGAGCGGAAACTTGCTCTTTCAAGTTTTTTTTTTTTTATCATGATTAAATATAGAAATGAGTAATAGGGTGAGTTATTGATAAATGTTTACACTAGGGAAAGGAGTAACGAGGGGTGAGCCCTGTTCTACAAATATATCAATAGATCAAACAGATGTCCAAATGCTGCGATGCAGACATGCGCAGTGACATTATCTAGAACATTCTTAGAGAGTTAGAGAAAACGGGAACAGAGAGAGAGAGATAGAGAGAGGGAAAGGCTGAGCGAGAGAGAGGCTGAACGAGAGAGGGATAGAGAGAGAGAGAGAGAGAGAAAGAGAGAGAGAGAGAGAGAGAGAGAGAGCTATAGAGACAGAGCGAACGAACGAACGAGCGGGCGAGAGAGAGAGAGAGAGATATGAAACTCCAGGAAAACATGGGCGGCATAATGTTGACCACCGACATAATGCTGAAAACAGCGTTAAACACCATGTAGTATAACCAAAATGAATTTTGAGACCCTGCGTGCCAAAAACACCCAACAGAGACGTTCAGTGTTACACTTATTCACAGTCTAATCTTGATCTATACTATGTTGTGGGAGTCTGGAGATGTTCTGACAAACATGTCCTAAAGTGTTGACTTTTAACCGTCCACTTAGTACCAGACAAATACATTAATGACCTGCAACTCGCGAAAAGGAGCGTTCGTACATTTGCGTAAAGTGTCGTCTCGATTCAGCCTGCGCTGTCTGCGCAGGCTAATCCGAGACGGCACTTTACGACTACATTAGATTTTGTGCAACAGTAGGCCTATACACTTGTGCAAAACAGAAAATTACATAAAAAACAGAAAGTATCGTTTCGGAGTAGCCTGCGCGGACTGCACAGGCTGATCCGAGACGACACTCTAAGAAAATGTCCGAATAGCGTGTTTCAGGCCATATTTTGGGATCGCCTCATGTAAAGCATTTGCAGACTAAATGGCACTCGGATTAAGAGATTTTTGGGGGATAGATAATCCTGGAAAAAGGGGAAAATGCATTTTCTTTAGCATTTTCTCCTTTTCCAACAATGTTTTTGAAAGGCCTCCTCCCCAAGGTCGTAAAACTAGGGATCTTTGGGAAGGGTTAAGGAGCAAAACAATCCCACTTTAACACAACCCTGTCGAAGAAAGAAAGTTTTCGAAAATATTGAGCGAAAAAGGAGTAACTGCTAAGAACCAGCTTTTTCTCCTTGTCCCGTAATGCTTTTTCTATCCTTTCAACGATAAATCACATTATCTAGGCCACATTTAAATTGTCGTCTTCAAATGCTTTGAATTTGGACATGTCGAAATCTGTCGTCTGGTGTATGGTTGATTAGTGTATGTAACCTACATTTTACCTTGGTGTTATCATGTCGTCTGCAGCTAATTTGTTTCACGTGACACTATTTGATCTATAGCCTCCTATGTACAACTCAAGGACATTTTGCGGACAGTGCAGATTAAGATCAGACTGCACAGAACGTGCAGTCTGATCTTAGATCTACACTGTCCGTTAGGGAGATAGCTTTCTCCAAAAAATGCCTTTGAAAGAGCAAAAATTGGGTTTTTATCATCCGTTTGAAAGTTTCCTTTTTATTTATTTAGCAAGGATAAGAATTAATCCTCAGCCACACAACCCCCAGTTTTAACGACCCGGAGGAAGAAGGCTTTTGAAAACATTGTGGGGAAAAAAGAAAGAGAAAATGCTAATGAAACATGCATTTTCTCCTTTTTCCAGGATTGTCTGCACTCCCTCTCTATCCCCCAAAAATCTCTTGGTCCGAGTGCCATTTAGTCTGCAAATGCTTTACATGAAGCGATCCCAAAATATGGCCTGAAACGCGCGAAAAGGAGTATTCGGACACTTGCTTTGAGTGTCGTCCCAGCATTTCTCCATTTCCCACACTGATTTCTACCCTTTCCCAAACGAATTTCAATTTTTGAATCACGTTTAATTTGTCGTCTGCAAATGCTTTCAATTTGCGCCAGTACAAAATTTTACTGTTTGTTCGGTAAAGAGTTAAGTTAGAATCAGGGTAAAACTATGTCCATGACAGAAACTGCTGAAATCGTGACAAGCATTTTTTGCTTTTGCTACAATGTTTTATTAAGTGTCGGATGCAAGGCGGTGGGAGTCGAATTCAGTAAGAAGTTAAACAAGCGTTTGAATACGGAGATGCTTGTATGAAGCATTGGTATGCAATGAGCGTCTTAAGGACCTTGTGTGGGTGGTGTAGATCAAGATCAGACATCACAGAACGTGCAGTCTGATCTTGGATCCACACTTTCCTATAAGGAGATACTTTCCCTCAAAAATAAAATCACCTATGAACTGGCAAAACTTGACTTATTTCTATTGGCTTCATAGTATAATTCGATTTATTTAACAGATCGCGGAGTACAGGTGAATGACTCTATTTGACTCTAGATATCGATTGATCGGGTCTTCATAAATTCACGTTCAACCCAAACGCTGTTAAGGGGAACTCGCTGACCTTTTGCGGACAGTGTAGATCACGATAGACTGCACCGAACGTGCAGTCTGATCTTCGATCTATTCTGTCCGATACGGACATATTTTTTTTCTAAGAAACTGAATTGGCTTTGTCGGTGATTCAAACTTACAACTTATGGGCTGTCTGTGTTTCAATACTGTTTCAGTTATATCTTGACAGCAAGTTCATCTGTCCATTCTTTCCTGGAGTCTCTCACACTAGTACTGCTTACGACCTTCTCTCCAAGCCCTGTCTGCTTTCCCAACGAGACATCGTCTAAACAAAGTTTAGAAATGGGAGATGAACGAGTGCTGTGGCAATGAATATCATTAAACCTAAAGAAACCCACCAACATTCTACCAAGCAGGAGATTCGAACCTTTGACCCCTAATTTTCACGACCCTGCACCTTACAGGCTAAGCCCCCGGGCTCTGCCCGTTACCAGTGAGCCATCAGGGCTCGTCATTGAAGGAAGAAAAGGGTAATATTCACGACTACTAATGTCCCAGAAGACAAGATTTCGAGCTTTTCTAAAATCAAAAGTACTTGCAGATGACAAAAACTGTGATTAACATAGAAGGATCTGTCACAGAACATGATCGAAAACATTGTTGGAAAGAGGGAAAAAATGCTGGTTTACCAGCATTTTTTCCTTTACCCACAAAACCCATAATATCTCGTTTTCCCACAATGTTTTCGAAATAAAACTTATATACAAAACTCGCAACTTGTTTGTTATGTAAAGGGTAAGGCGCATATCTTTTGAAGTGGTTTGTACGGTTTTTACTATGCTGAGAGCGTTCACATGCCATTCATGAAAAATGTTGCAACAACCGGTTCACAAGTCAGGACTTGATACACCGGCGGCGGAGTACAGTAATGGCTAAATTTACCGCCATGACGTTATGTTACTTAATTTAGCGAAATGAGATGATAATTTTCATCCGATTAAAAGCTGATTAGAAGCTCCACCCCCTTTTTCAATTTTTGCCCCGCCTCGGATGAATACATGAATATAATCAATTCCCGTCAAATTCGGATACTTGAACATCCGTTTTGCTTCATTGCGCAATGTCGATGAGATATAGCCAGGGCTTGTCTGTGTACAAATGTACTTGAGTTTTTCAATAAGCCACACTTTCTTTTTACAACTAGCATTTTTGAAATGTTTTTACCTATCCTTTTCACTTGTAAGTCCAAATTCAGTGCTGGAGTTTTTTTTTAACCAGACTGTTGGACTTGACTTTAAAAGCATTGACTATATTGTGGAACAAGATTTGGCTGCACAAAACGTGCTTTCTGTTCTTTTATCTATATCATCATGCATGATATCTTGAGGAACTGAATTAAAATTGTAACAGTGTGGGGTTATAGGAAAAAGGTTCCATCTTTCTTCTTTATTCAAACAAAGATAACACAGTTTCCCTGTAACCCATGTTTGAGTCTATCCTACTGGCCAAAATTGATTTCAAATATTATGTCGTGAGTTGAAATGAATGCTGAAAAAAGAATTTAAATAAAAAATTCTATAACAACATTACATTTTGCTTGCTATTGATAACGATAAACTTGAAAGAAACGCAAATATAGAGGTCATATTTCAAGATTGATTGATTGGCTGATTGGAGTTTTACGTCCCTTTTAACATTTCTTCAGTTATATCACAGCGACAGCTCACCTCACAGATTCAAGTTCTAGATTTCACATGTACTAGGCAATGGATTCTATCTTAACAGCAATGATACTTAACTCTCTACCAAACTACAAAAACTATTTTAGGTTTTGTCCAAACCGAATGGATTTGCAAACGACAACTTAAACGGACTGAAATTTGAAATTCGTTTTGTGAAGGGTATAAAACATTGTGGGAAAAGGAAAAGAAATGCTGGTTACCAGCATTTTCTCCTTTTTCCACAATGTTTTCTAAAGGCCTCTTCCTCAGGGTCGTCAAAAGTAGGGATTGTGTGGTAATGGGTTAATATTGTTCTAAATTCTGTAATTCAAGCAAGGTCAAATGATTGGTTTAAAATAGAATGTCTCAGCCAATCAGTGGGCTCGGTTTGTAATCTAAAATTAGAACAATATTTAGAACAGTAGGTGCATTGATGATTATTCAAGAACAGGGGAATTTTGAAAAGTCCACGTAGTCGAAAATTCTCGGATCGATGTCCACCCATGTCATATTCTTCGAAGATTCGACCTGTCTTATAATGGACGCATAACTCTCCCCGATATCGGGGGAAATGTAATAATACACGCTATAAAGTAGCAATGGAGAAAATGGCTTTTATCAATACGTTCAAAGAAAAATCAGGCTTCGTTTAGCTCCAGATTTCTCTAAACTGCTGGGACAATCGCACCAGGTAGCGTTTTTATTGAGTAAGAATGTTCATTTTGGTTTGAAATTTGAAACAACGGTTGTCACGTAGAAAAGTAGTCCGGTCATGTGTAGCCAGGGTGCCGAAATTAGATAAGTATTTTTAGAATGCCACCTAGCGGGAAATGATGATTCTCGGATAGGCGGCAAATTCTCAGGTTATTTCATTTTAAAAGATAAATACTGATAACTTGATCACGTCATTCTGTCCTCACAGACACGTAATATGTCGTCAATATGATGTGCATTATAATAATGACCTGTAACACATGAAAAGGGGCTTTCGAAAATGCCCGTAAACTGTCGTCGCGGATCAGCCTGACATATTGCGGAGGATGATCAGAGAGAGCACTTTTCGATCGTGTGTGATTTTCTGTTTTAAGCAAATTTACTTTAGAACAAAAACTCAGGCTGACGTAAAGTGCCATGTCGGATCAGCCTGCTCGAACTGCGCAGGCTGATCCAAGACGACACTTTAGGCAGTTGTCCGAAAGCCTTTTTCCGCATGTTTCAGTCCTTCAAAACAAAGTTCAAATGTCGAAAAGAGACGGAAGCAAGATAGTATTCCCCTCAAAAAACAAAATTCTTTAGGCCTTGGGTTGGCTCATTGCTTCCCGGCTTCCATGTATCTGCTTCCTATTGCAGCGAAGTAGAGTGCTAAACTCCACAGCAAAAGATCTGCAAATATTCCAGTGTATGCTGGCTACTTGGTGTATTGGCTTGAGAAAAACGTTTGTTGCTTTCATTTAAAGGAGATCGGCAGGGTTAAGCATTTTTCCCTCGGTTACTGCCGGTTTATTCAGTACATCAAACGACTGGCTTCTTTCTTACCTTCTGGTAGAAGGTCTGCAAACATCCCATTGTATTGGCTACTCGGTATTTGCACTGGCTGGAAAAAAAAAAAAAACTTTGCTGCCGACATCTTAAGATTTTAAGCCGATCGGCAGGGTTCGGCGTTTTTTCCTCGGTTATTGTCCGTACATCAAGCGACCGTTCCTTCTTTATCGTAACTCAATGTCCATATTGACGAACTTTTGCCGAAAAGACCCGAGACGTCTTCGGGTAAATTCGGATATGATGCGGACCTTGCCGCCAGTCTATAGTAACATATACTCCAAGATATATAGAACTCTACAAGTCACTTATTCACATCGCTATTCCGACTTTGGCCAAAATTCTAATTGTAGTACAGAGAAATCCTAAGAGTCGACTCTATGAAAAAAGGAGGCGTAAAGTATCTGCAAAATGCTTCAACCAGGGTCAGCTTGCGCAGTACGCGCAGGCTGACCTTGGTTGAAACATTTTGCTTTTCGTAAATTTTTTGCATGTCATGGGACCTTCATATGTCATGACTCATTCGGTCGTTATACAAGATAGATTTTAACGATCCATAATTAAGAAATGCTTTTCTTGGTAAAATGCATTATTGACATTCACGACACCCCCTTTTTTCAGAGCATGACTCATATAAGAGTTTTTTACCACACTGTTTTTATTGAAAAGAGGACAAGGACCTAGTTTCACGAAAAAAAAACTTGCGTCTCTTATTTTGCTCAAGTCTGCTGACGGACGCTATTTGCAACTTAACCCTTATCCTGCTGTGTAAGTTAAACGATGCCTTAAAGTGCAGAGTAAAAACTCAAGGGTTGCCATTTCAAAGTTAATTTTTATATGAGAAATATCTCCTTCTTGGACATTTTGCACGTTTTGTGCAGTCTGATCTTGATCTATACGGTCCGTAAAAGGTCGGAGAGTCGCGATCAGCAGCCAAAGGGTTAAGTTGTGTTAAGTGGTGTTAGTGATCGTGAGGCAGAACATTGGCTTTGCATCCAAAAGGTCCTGAGTTCGAGACCCGGGAGAGGGCGTCAAATAAGTTTTTTTTTTTCATTGCCCACACATACGGCGCGAGTACTGGTGTAGTTCCCAGGAAGCAGAATCGAGAGAAATTAGTTTAAGTTAAAAGAGCCTGTTTCTCAATCGATGTAAAACTGTGTTTGTTATTTGAAACTTGGGTTACTTATATTAACAGACTTAAGAAACATTCTTAAAGCCGAAGTTGACATAACATTTCGATGTCAACTCAGCAAAATAATGGACTTAAGTCTGTTGAATTGACTCTAGTCCATTATATCGCTTAGCTGGGTCTGAAACGTTATGTCAACACAGGATTTGAAAAATGTTTCTAAAGCCTGATAATGTAAGTGAAATTCGTCTGAAATAACGAAGTCAATTTAAGTAGGAAAGTCAGAGAGAGAGAGAGAGAGAGAGAGAGAGGAGTTTATCATACTGCAAAGAATTTCTCGTAATCTAATTGGTTAACATGCCGGGAACATATATCATGTTCCCTTTGCAGTATAATAAATTCGTTGTACGGTCAGGTGGCAGGGGACTTGGAAACTTGTTCACGGCTGTGATGAATCATGTCGCCACCTCGCCTTCGGCTCGGGGCGACATGATTCACCACAGCCGTGAACAAGTTTCCAAGTCCCCTGCCACCTGACCATACAACTAATATTGTTTGCTGACTTGAATAAAATATGATACTTACGTTTTTATCGTAATACCTTAAAGGTGGCTCTTTAAATTTTGGGACGAAAAATTTACAAAAATACAAAAAAAAAAATCCTTATACTCCCAAAGCTTTTTAATTCAGTCTTTTTCACCCTAGTATTCGAAAACTATCCGAAAACAAGAGAAATTAGAGATTTACTCGGGCCAAGATCGACACCGACAGGAAACACGGTCTATTTTCACATGAGCAACTTGTTCATTTACATACCGGAAATACACCGACGAAGCTTCAAAAATAGCGTCCGAAGAAAACATTATGGAAAATAATTACATGTTTGTTATGCTATGCATGGAATTTAAGCGTCATTAGTCATGTGCCAGTCACGTGACATTCCCACAATGCTTTTTTTAAACTTTTGGCCTCAAGATGCTACGTAGCCTTTTAAGGGGACGCCATCAACTTTTTTTCCGTAATTTTATGATTTTTGAATATTAATGAATTGTATTGTTTCTTCATACAAATTTCAGTGATGGATTCTATATATATTTCTTAATTTGGTTAGATATGAAAAATTTAAATACCCACCTTTAAAGTGCGCCGTGAAATTTGATTAATCACTTCCATGTAGTCTATGCATACTAATAAAGTTGATTCGGGGAAATAATCGGTTTTCTTTTATTAAAAAAAGAAAGAAAAAAAAAAAAAAACGAATCTAATGGTGTGCCGAACTTGTAGGCTAGAAAAGCCTTCTAAAAACATTTTCCCACGGTGATTTCTAACATAGCATAGCCAAATCTTATGTTTTAAGAACAGGAGGTCGCTGGGTCGATCCCAGGCTTTGCTAATCTTTATCCGAGGTTTGATGAAAGTTATTTCGACAGGATTCATTCCTCTCTTACCTCTGGCCATCGTTTCCACGATGGTTATGAGGGAAATCAGCCAGTTGATTGGAAATAATATTGTGTGCGGTTCTGATAAAAAAGAAACTCCAGAAAATCATGGATAGCTGTACTGGCCGCTGCGATATAACAGAAAAAAAAATGTTGAAAAACGGCGTTAAATGTTGAAAAATGGCGTTAAATGTTGAAAAACGGCGTTAAATGATGAAAAAAGGCGTTATATGTTGAAAAACGGCGTTAAATGTTGAAAAACGGCGTTAAATGTTGAAAAACGGCGTTAAATGTTGGAAAACGGCGTTAAAAACTACTCAACCAATCATTTTTTATAATAAGGGCTGCAACACGCGAAAAGTGGCATTCGGACATTTGCGTAAATGTCGTTTCGGATCAGCATGCACAATTCACGCAGGCTAATCCGTAACGACACTTTCCGTTTTTATGTAATTTTCTGTTTTGCACAAGTCAACTGTAGCACAAAATGTAATGCAGTCTTAAAGTACCGCCCCGGATCAGCCTGCACGGACTGCGCAAGCTGATCCGAGACGACACTTTCCGGAAATGTCCGAATCTTCCTTTCCGCCTGCTGTAAGCCATATAATGAGACATACATCGTCGGTTTACTTCCAAAACCTCGTAACTACAGCCTGTAACAAGCTATTGTTACGAGGTTTTAGAAGTAAACCGACGACATGAACTTATCATATCGTCTGCAAGTGTATTTTAAATGGGAGAAAAATTGAAAATTTTGTCGCTCGGCAAAGGGTTAAACAATTATATAAAATACTTCGTAATAAACATTTAAATAATTTACCGGGTTTCATTTATTATTACTTTTTTTTGTCATCAAATGATCATCATTTTAAAAATTATTCATTGAAATTCATTTTTCAAAACCCTTCCAGCATTTAACAGAGATTAATTGTATTTACATTGTTTTTGCTTAACCCTTTACCTGATATGCCAATTTGAGATTCTTCCATTTCAGCAGCAAATAAAGATATGATGTCAAAAATATGGACAAATGAGGATACAAATTCATGTATCTGATTGGGTGGAAAACATTGTTGGAAAAGGAGAAATTGCTCGTTATGAGCAATTTCTCCTTTTCCCACAATGTTTTCAGAATTTGTCTGTTGTTGATGCGTCAAGATGAGTATCTATGGAGTAAAGGGTTAATAAGTGAAACGTAAATTTTCAGCAGATGTTAAAGATTCAAATATTTCTAAAGTTATTTCAAAAATATTTTTCTTGGGAGAATATGTCCTTATCGGACAGTCTGGATCAAAGATCAGACTGCACGTTCTTTGCCGTCTGATCTTAGCCTACACTGCCCGGAAAGGTGAGTCGCGTTTATTAGATTAAGAGTTAAATCAATTGGTGAAAAAAAGGAGTAGATTAAAAAAGAAAACAAGACCGATATATATATATGCGGTTCATTATCAAGACTGCTTTCGTTGAAATGTTTTTTAACATTGATGAGTAGATCCAGGATCAGACTGCACTTTCTGTGCACTCTAATCTTTGTCTACACTGTACGTCAAGTATTCCTGTCGTAATAAGTGTGTCTCAAACCTTTTACAAAACAATCTCGTGTGTTTAACGACTCCTGATTATATGGTTTTAGAAAACATGATGGGAAAAAGAGAAAATGCTGGTAACCAGCATTTTCTCCTTTTCCCATCATGTTTTCAAAAGCCATATTACAAGCATTTTCTCCTGTTCCCGTCATGTTTTCTACCCTGTCAAATACAAATGTTGTCCTTTTAGACATACTCAATTTGTCGTCTGCAACTACTTTCAATTAGGACAAGTCATTAAATATGTCGTTTGGTAAAGCTGAAACCCCAAAGCGCAGTTAGCGTTATACAGGACTTGAGAGCAGCGGGTCACTTCGTTTTAAAGTTTGACATCTTACTTAGCTGATACTATTCTTTCTCTAATGTGCTATGTTCATGTTTCACTTTTATCATTCATTATTTCCGCATTCGCTTATTCATTTCAACATACTCATTTGATATCATTTGATTTTTGTTTTATTTTTTGGTTGTTTAGTCCATACCCATGTTTGCATTTATAATTTATGTGTTCGGCGATGAACCTTATGTGTTCAAGTTGATATTATGAATAAAGTTTCTGTTCTGTTCTGTTCCGTTTTAATCTCCTACTGTGCAAATTTCTTTGCGAGGATGAATGATAGTCATTGCGACATGATTTATTCCTCTTTAACCCATTACTAAACGACAAAATTTTAGACTGGTTCAAATTTAAAGCATTTGCAGACGATAAAATAAAGGTGACTGAAAAATTGAAATTTCTTCTGCGAAGGATAGAAAACACTGTGGGAAAAGGAGAAAATGCTGGTTACCAGCATTTTCTCCTTTTCCCACAATGTTCTCTAAAGGCTTCTTTCTCAGGGGCGTCAAAAGTAGGGATTATGTGGTAATGGGTTAACCACTGATCATTTCTTTCGACAATGGTTCTGTGAAAAAGTAACAAATGATTTGGAAAGAATATTGTGCAAAGTACTAGTTTTCATGGAGTGCACTGGCCGCTGCGATACGACTGAAAGTATGATGAAAATGGTACTAAATATCATACGACCGACAGACCGATCCCACAACCGATCCATCCATCCATCAGTTGATTTATTCATTCATCCATCAATCCTTCAATCAATCAATCAATCAATCAATCAATCAACCAATCCTTTAATCAACTAATCAGTCAGTCAGTCAGTCAGTCAGTCAATCAATCAATCAATCAATCAATCAAACCTTTGGTTAAGGGTTAGGAGTATATTTAGATTTAGAAGTATATATAGATTTGATTTTCAATAAAAAAAGAAAAGTAACTAAATAGTTATCCAGTGATCTCATCCCCCCAAACGCCCTGATTTCACAACGTGTTTAAACCTCTACCAGACAGTCCCTGGTTTTTACTACTCTGAGATAGAAGCCTTTTGAAAACACTGTGGTAACAGGAGAAAATGCTGGTAACCAGCATTTTCTCCTTTTCCCACAATGTTTTCCGTCCTGATGGAAACAAATTTCATTTTTCTGAGTTAAGTTTATTTTGTCGTCTACAAGTGCTTTCAATTTGGACCAGTCTAGAATTTTGTCGTTTGGTAAAGGGTTAAACCCTTAGGATGCTAGGCCCAATTCTCTGAAATTTTACGGACAGTTTAAATCTGTATCAGACTTCACAGAACGTGCGGTCTGATCCCGTATTTACACTATTCGATAAAGAGATATGATTCCCAAAAATACAAATTAGAAATAGCATTTTTTTTTTTTTATTTTAACACTGAACCAAAAATCTAAGTTTAGTTTTTTATCATGTAAAGTCTTCACCCTGAGCAGGATCAGCTTTGAAAACTTATCCTACAAAAATTCTTAAAGATTTCTTTCATGATTTGTTTTCAGATTTTTTTTTCATGATTTTCTTTTTCGTTTTTTTTTTATTTCATGAAAATGAGCTTTAATATCGGAAAGAATAGTTGAAAGGCCAGAGTTCATACTGTGTACATTCTTAGCTCAAAGGCCAAATACAGCGACCCTAGAACATTTTCGTGAAAAGTGTAGATCAACATCAGAGTGCACAGATATTGCCGTCTGTTCTTTGATCTACCCAGCCCGATAAAGAGATACTTCTCATCCCTCAAAAAATGGCAAAAACAAGGATAAAAATGAAAGAGATGCAATTGAAATGGCAAAATTTGGAGATTTCTTATCGGCTTTTAAGTTTTATCTCTTCTTTTATCCCTTACCACACAATGACGCCTTTAAACGACCCTAAATAATGGGCCTTTTGAAAACGTTGTGGAAAAAGGAGAAAATGCTGGTAACCAGCATTTTCTCCTTTGCCCACAAAGTTTTCTACCATATCAAAGCGAAATTGCACCATTTGGGCCACTTTGATATTTTCGTATGCTAACGCTTTCAATTTGGATAGGTCTAAAATTTTGCCGTGTGGTAATGGGTTAATCAGATCAACGATTTAATTGGTCTATAATGTCATTGTAAAATGCATCTTGTAAGCAAAAGGTATTGTGTTTGTGAAATTTATATGTTGACTTCAACGGACAAAAGGGCTTGCTTATCTAACTGAAAATTGTATAATCTCTAAACGGCAGTTATTGATATTAAAACTGAATAAAGGAAAAAGAGAAAAACTATTCTATGGGTTTTATAAGACATTTTCCTACGGGGAAAACAAAGCAATATTTTACTGACTGTGTTTCACACATAGTTAAATTACTAAATTGATCGAAAGTGCAAGGTTCGATGACTTTCAAAAACATTTGCGGGAAATAAACCAAGCAATCCCCTCTGGAGAAGTTTGTAGTATTGGTGTTACCAGTTTGTCCGTTTGCCAGCGCTGTCGACAAGAACACAACGTTTAGACTTTGTCCAAATTTAAAGCAAAGATAAGTTATTTAAACGATGAAATTAGTCTTTGGAAGAGAAGAAAACATCGTGGGAAAAGGAGAAAATGCTGGTTACCAGCATTTTCTCCTTTTCTCACGATGATTTCAAAACCTTTCTCGGACGTTGTCAGCGCATGTCATATTCTTCGAAGATTCGACCTGTCCTATATGACGCATCACTCTCCCCGATATCGGGGTGACTGTAATAATACGCGCCATAGAATAGCAATGGGGAAAATGGCTTTTATCAATACGTTTGCGGAAAAATCAGGCATGTTTTAGCTCCAGATTTCTCTAAACAGCTGATCATAGCACGTTTCTTTTAGCTTGAAATTCAAAGTAATGGTTGTCGCGTAGAAATGTGTTCTAGTCCTGTGTACCCAGGATTACCAAATCAGATAGATGAGTATTTGTAGCATGCCATCTAGAGGGAGATAATGCTTTCTCGGAGCCATTTGAACGCGTTTGTCTAAATCATTCTTACCAGTGTAAAAAGCTATTCGAAAACCGCAGAGACAAAAATTATTAATGTAAACGGAAATCTCAGTTTAATTCAAACATGGCCAATCACAAGAATGAAATAAAGCGAACGCGACTGTGAGACATAACCTCCCGCTAGATGGCATTCTACAAATACACTTCTAGGATGTAGGTTCAGTCTCCAGTTTGGCAAATCTCCTTTCGAGAATTAACCCTAAGGTTGCTTAAAAACCCTTTTGTCTAAAATGTGGATCAAGATCAGACTGCACAGAACGTGCAGTCTGATCTCGGATCTACATTGTCCGATATGGTGATAATTATTTTCCATCTCAAATGAATACGTTATAATTGCAACGTCGGTATGAAAATCTCATTTTATTTTTCGGTTTAGGATTAATGGCACTCAGTGCTACAGAGAATTAAATGACCCGTTTAGCGCACAAAATATAAACCGAACGTTTCAGGCGGCTGGACAAACAATTTTATTATACTGCAAAGAAATTTCTTGCGATCTGATTATATAATATGTGTACACTTGCACTTATTTTGCCATTTTGTATCAGAATATTGGTAAACAATGGCACTAACTAGTGACTGGCGTAAGCGCTATTGGTGGGGAAGGAGAGAAGTAAAGCCACAAAGTAACTGAATTTCGACAGTAAAGGAAAGCAGAGGGAAACAAAAAATTCTCGCAGAAAAATGAATTTCAAAACCCGATTAGAGGAAGAAGAAGAAAGAGAAGGAGAAGCAAAAAAGAAGAAGAAGAAAGGAGAGAAAGAGAAGAAGAAGAAAACAAAAAACATAAAAAAAACACACTTTACAAGCCTTTTTATGTTTTGATATCAATTTTATTCGTTTTAGTGTAAAATCGAAATTCATTTTTATTGAATGAGCAACATTGGTAATATTACCGATGACGTTCATAGGATGAAATAAAATTCGATCTTTCAATGAAAACAACAAATAACCTATCTATTCCATGCTTTTTCCCTGTCTGGGGGGAATTTAATCGAAATTCAGTTCTTTTCGGTTATTCCCAGCGGCGTACCCCTCCGCATCGCAACGCATTACAGATTGTAATATTACGTCAAGCGTGAGAAATGTAAGGTAAATTACGTCATATTTCCATCTGGTTGTGAGGCACGCACATTGTAACTAGGTAACTAGAGCACAGGAACAACCATTATCTCCCGCTAGATGGCATTCTATAAATACTCATCTATCTGATATGGGCATCCTAGGTACAGAGCCGAACCACTTTCCTACGCGACAACCGTTACTTTTGAATTTCAAACTGAAATAAAGGTTTACCCAATAAAACGCTACCTCGGGCAATTCAATCAACTATGATTACCAGTTTAGAGAAATCTGTTGCTAAAGAAGGTCTCATTTCACCTCAAACGTATTGATACGTAAAAACTATTTTCAACATTGCTACTTTATAGAGCGTAATATTACAGTCAGCCCGTTTTGGGGCTAGTAGTGATGCGTCATATAAGACAGTCGAATCTTCGAAGAATATGACATGCGCAGACAACGCAGGAACAACTTTTTCTGCCTTCAGTTGAAGAGTTAAAATATAGATATCGGTATTTTCACTGGTCGTAACCATGAAATATCGAAATATATTTTACCGATATTTCTCGATAACCACTCGGAAAACTTGAACTAACTCTTTACCACACGAGAAAATTTTAGACTGGTCCAAATTGAAAGCATTTGCAGGCGACAAAATAAAGGTAACTGAAAAAGTGAAGTTTGTTCTGGGAAGAGTAGAAAACACTGTGGGAAAAGGAGAAAATGCTGGTTACCAGCATTTTCTCCTTTTCCCACTGTGTTTTCAATAGGCTTCTTTGTCTAGAGCGTCAAAAGTAGGGATTGTGTGGTATTGGGTTAAAATGGTCTATTTCGTTGTCTTAGTCATAACATAAAGGACTAGTTAAAGCCCAATTCCTGTTTAGTTTGAAATTTAACTCTTGTCCTGCTAAGTAAGTGGAAAGAAATTTTAAACCCGATAACAATACACTACTCAAAGAATTAAAGGATCACACAAAAGCTGAAATTCAAATATTTCAACCTGCTTAAGACTCGGCCTTGGTACTCTGAAAACCTCTTACTAGAGGAATGGCTAAATAGTTTTCTTCTTTGTTTCATGTCAAATGCTGATAAACCATGTTAAGCAAAGAATCAAGACATTTGTTTTTTCTTGTTCTTTTGTTAAACAGCTCATATTTTCCCGATCTTTTGTTCACGCTCTTGTCGAATCTAACTAAAGAAGAGGACGAAATTAAACAATGACATCTCCGATTCTCTAAAAAGTCTGTGTGGCATATCAAAAAACGGCTTTGGCAGGAATAGCCCATACATCATTTGTGCAAACTGTTGCCTGGTCTGAGACTTTACAGTCTTAAGAATGAATGAACTTAGGGGCAGAATAATATTCGCATTGTCCTGTACTGAAAAAAATTATCTTGCTATCGAAGTTATGGACATATGATCCTTTAGTTTTTTTGAGAAGTGTACATTCAATTTTGTTATTTCAAAGACATTGGAGGAAGGGATATGTCCTTATCGGATTGTGTAGATCAACGATCAGGCTGCACGTCCTGTTCAATCTAATCCTTATCTACAAAGTTCGCAAAAGGTTAGTTAGTACCCACCCCTTAACAACCTAAAGGTTAAATCCTTCACCCGCCGAAAAAGCCCAATAATTTTAAAAGCGTCTAGAAATTACACCAATGTAAGTGCAGTTTAAAGGCTACTTTAACCCTTTACTCCATAGATACTCATTTCGACGTATCAACAACAGACAGCTTTTGAAAACATCGCGGGAAGATAAGAAATTGCTCGTAACGAGCAATTTCTCCTTTTCCCACAATGTTTTCCACTCAATCAGATATTTTTATCCTCATTTGTACATATTTTTGACATCATATCTTTATTTGGTGCTTAAATGGCAGAGCCTCAATTTGACATATCAGGTAAAGGGTTAAACAAAAAAAGAGTCTTTGATTCATGGACAGTGTAGATCAAGGATCAGACCGCGCCTTTTGTACAGTCTGATCGTAATCTATTGCAACTTCAAGGGAACCTTAATTTGTAAATGGCGTTAAATAGATTTCACAGAACAAAAAAAAAAAAACACTGACAAAACAGCGTAATAAACACAGCCAGTGCTTACCAGAATCGTGAAGATATCATCAAGTAAATAATTACTAAGAAATCAGACCCAAACATGGGTAATTCAATATTGTTTTAGTACATTAAAGGTTTCCACAGACCTGATAGTTGATGTGCAGGCATGATCAAATTGCACAATCTTTTTAGTCTGATCTGGATCTACACTGACCGCATAACCAAGTTAATTTGCTAAAGGCATTGATGGGACATACGGAATTGAACGAGAACAATGGATAAAGAAGCGGAACAGAACAGAAGACAGAATTTCAGAGAATCGTGCAGATGTTATCAAGTCAATAATTACCTGGAAATAAAACCCAAACACGGACATGACCGAGGTGAAAACAGAACTAAACAGTGTGATAAACACACAAAAGTTTATCCAAAGTCGTAAAGATGTCACTAAGTAAAACATGACGTTTAAATTAGACTTGAGCATGAGCAATTCCTGGGCCCGTTTTCACCAACCATTCTTAAGAACGTTCTTTGTCTTGTTCTCAAGAACTTTCTACATTTGTAAGTATCACATTCGGTTTAGCCAATCAGAAATAGTGTTACTTACAAATGTAGAAAATCTTGTAGAATAGGACTAAGAGTATTTTTTTAAGAATGGTTGGTAAATACGGGCCCTGGATTGCTTTTGTCTTTTAAGTTTCCGCAGAGCTGCCAAAGTATATAAAGTCAAGATCAAATTGCACGTTTTATGCAATCTGATATGAATCTAGACTGACCGGATAGGCAAGCTAAGTTGCGAAAGACGTTGAATGGCATTCACTCTGCGAAACGCTCGGTCTTTGTGCCCAGAAAACCATTACCTTACATTCTAATAATAAAACATTGCTCATTATAGTTTTCTTGTTTGTTTCATTTTAAATAGTGATAAGCCATGCTATGAAGAAAATTAAGAAATATGTTTTTCTTGGTCTTTTTGTTTTAACCCATTACCACACAATCCCTACTTTTGACGCCCCTGAGAAAGAAGCCTTTTGAAAACACTGTAGGAAAAGGAGAAAATGCTGGTAACCAGCATTTTCTCCTTTTCCGACAGTGTTTTCTACCCTTCCCAGAACAAATTTCAATTTTTCAGTCATCTTTATTTTGTCAACTGAAATGCTTTCCATTTGAACCAGTCTAAAATTTTGTCGTGTGGTAAAGAGTTAAACAGTTCATATTTTTTTTTTTTGGTGCATACTCTTGTCAACTCTAATGAAAGAAGAGGACGAAATTAAACAATGACATCTCCGATTCTCTAAAAAGTCTGTGTGGCATATCAAAAAACGGCTTTGGCAGGAATAGCCCATACATCATTTGTGTAAACTGAATCTATTGCCAGTTCTGAGATGTACCAGTGTTGAGACTGAATGAACTAAGAAGAAGAATATTACTCGTATTGGTTTATACTGAAAAAGTTATCTTGCGATCGAAGTTGAGGACATAGGAACCCTATTTTTTTTAGCAGAGTACATTTATTTTTATCATTTCAAAGATATCTTTTTTTTTTTTGGAAAGGGGGGCGGACACTTCCGATCATCTAAAAAGTCGGTTTGGCATAATTATAAAAAAAGTCTTTGACAGGAATAGCCCATACATCATTTGTGCAAACCAAAGTTATGGCATGTTCCGAGATGTATCAGTGTTATGACTAAAATGAACTAAGAAGAAGAATAGATCAAGGATCAGACTGCGCGTTTTGTACAGTCTGATCGTAATCTTCTGCAGCTTCAAGGGAACCTTAATCTGTAAATGGCGTTAAATTGATTTCACAGAACAAAAAGACACTGACAAAACAGCATAATAAACACAGCCAGTGCTTACCAGAATCGTGAAGATATCATCAAGTAAATAATTACCAAGAAATCAGACCAAAACATGGGTAATTCAATGTTGTTTTAGTACATTTAGTTTCCACAGACCTGATAGTTGATGTGCAGACATCATCACATTGCACCTATTATTCAGTCTGATCTTGATCTACACTGACCGCATAACCAAGTTAATTTGCAAAAGGTATTGATGGGACATACGGAATTGAACGAGAACAATGGATAAAGAAGCGGAACAGAACAGAAGACAGAATTTCAGAGAATCGTGCAGATGTTATCAAGTCAATAATTACCTGGAAATAAAACCCAAGCACGGACATTACCTAAGTGAAAACAGAATTAAACTGTGTGATAAACACACAAAAAGTTATCCAAAGTCGTAAAAATGTCACTAAGTACAACATTACCTTTAAATTAGATTTGAGCATGAGCAATTCTTGGGCCCGTTTCCACCAACCATTCTTAAGAACGTTCTTTGTCTTGTTCTCAAGAACTTTCTACATTTGTAAGTACCATAACTTCTGATTGGCTAAACCATTCGGTTCAGCCAATCAGAAATAGTATTACTTACAAATGTAGAAAATCTTGTAGAATAGGATTACGAATGGTTGGTAAATACGGGTCCTGGATTGCTTTTGTCCTTTAAGTTTCCGCAGAGCTGACAAAGTATATAAAGTCAAGATCAAATTGTACGTTTTATGCAATCTGACATGAATCTAGACTGACCGGATAGGCAAGCTAGGTTGCGAAAGACGTTGAATGGCATTCACTCTGCGAAACGCTCGGTCTTTGTGCCCAGAAAACCATTACCTTACATTCTAATAATAAAACATTGCTCATTATAGTTTTCTTGTTTGTTTCATTTTAAATAGTGATAAGCCATGCTATGAAGAAAATCAAGAAATATGTTTTTCTTGGTCTTTTTGTTTTAACCCATTACCACGCAATCCCTACTTTTGACGCCCCTGAGAAAGAAGCCTTTTGAAAACACTGTAGGAAAAGGAGAAAATGCTGGTAACCAGCATTTTCTCCTTTTCCGACAGTGTTTTCTACCCTTCCCAGAACAAATTTCAATTTTTCAGTCATCTTTATTTTGTCAACTGAAATGCTTTCCATTTGAACCAGTCTAAAATTTTGTCGTGTGGTAAAGAGTTAAACAGTTCATATTTTTTTTTGGTGCATACTCTTGTCAACTCTAATGAAAGAAGAGGACGAGATGAAACAATGACACCTCCGATTCTGCAAAAAGTATGTGTGGCATATGAAAAAACGGCTTTGGCAGGAATAGCCCATACATCCTTTGTGCAAACTAAATTTTTTGGCAGTTTTGAGATGTATCAGTGTTAAGTCTGAATGAACTTAGGAGCAGATAAGTATTTGCATTGTCCTATACCAATGTATGGAAACTCTGTACGGGAAATTTCTTCGGTGAATTTCAAAACTTTATAACAGCTAGATCAGTAAATATAAGCAACTTATTTTGGTACAGTTGTAAGATTATGACATTTCCCCACCGAACGAGGCACATTCTTTTATCATTAGCTTTCTGTTCGATGGAATAAAGCCAGTTTTCTTCCGATCTCCCTCTTAGTTTTCAACTTCATCAAAACATCATGTTCAGCGCGGGATTACGAACAAGAGGCACTCCCGTTTTCTCATAAGGTACTATCGTTTGATTTTTCAATCAAGGCTCTTTAGATTGGTACCTTAATCACTGAAGGGGATGCAGTTTGAAACAAGTTTGGACCAAAATTAAACGACACTTACTTTGTCAATAACACGTGTCCGCCATCTTAAATACACTGAAGAAATTTCCCGTACAGAGTTTCCATACAGTGTATAGTGAAAAAGTTATCTTGCGATCGAAGTTGAGGACATAGGAACCCTATTGTTTTTTTAACAGAGTACATTTACAATCGTCATTTCAAAGATATCTGTTTTTTGGGAAAGGGGGGCGGTGGTCCTTATAGGATTGTGTAGATCAACGAACAGGCTGCAGTCTGATCTTTATCTGCACTGTTCGCAAAAGGTTAGTTAGTACACAGCACTTAACAACCTAAAGGTTAAATCCTTCGCCCGTCGAAAAAGTCCAACAATTTTTATAAGTGTCTAGAAATAAGACCAATATAAGTGCAGTTTTAAGGCATACTCATTGCTATACGGACAGAGTAGATCAAGGATCAGACTGCGCCTTTTGTAATGTCTGATCGTAATCCACTATGGGTTCAAAGGAAGCTTAATTTGTAAATGGCGTTAAATACATTTCTTAGACCAAAAAGTGTTAAAAACACAGCCAGTGCTTATCAGAATCGTGATGATATCATCAAGTAAATAATTACTAAGAAATTACACCCAAACATAGGCAATTCAATGTTGCTTTATTACATAAAGTTTCAACACAGCTGATAGTTGATGTACAGGCATGATCAACCTGCACATTTTTTTTAATCTGATTTTGATCTGCACTGGTCGCATCACCAAGTTAATTTGCAAAAGGCATTCATAGGACATGAGGAAGTGAACAAGAACTATGGATAAAGAAGCGGAACAGAAGACAGAATTTCAGAGAATCGTGCGGCTGTGTTATCAAGTCATTAATTATCTGGAAAAGTACCTAAACACGGACATTTCCGAGGTAAAAACAGAATTAAACAGTGTGATAAACGCACAAAAAAGTTCCGAAAGTCGTGAAGATTTCACTAAGTAAAACATTACCTAGAAATTAGACCAAAACATGAGCAATTTCTGGGCCCGTATTCACCAACCATTTTTTATTTTACTCTTGATTTTTCTACATTTTTTAAGTCCCACAACTTCTGATTGGCTAAACCAATAGCCAGTCAGAAGTTGTGTTACTTACAAATGTAGAAATTCTTGTAGAAAAGACTAAGAAAATTCTCAAAAATGGTTGTGAATACGGGTCCTGGATTGCTCTTGTCTCTTAAGTTTCTGCAGGGCTGACACTGTCTATAAAGTCACGATCAACTTGCACGTTTTATGAAATCTGATTTTTATCTAGACTGAACGGATAGGCAAGTCAAGTTAATTTACTAAAGACGTTAAAGGTAGCGATGGAAAACAAGGGATAAAAGAGCCTGATAAAAACATAGGAAGTTTTCAAGAATCGTTCAGACTTTATCAAGTGAACAATTACCTGGAAAGAAAACTCAAACATGGACATTTCCGATGTGAAAACAGAACAAAGCAGTGTGGTAAACACACACAAATTTTCCCCAAATCGTAAAGATTTCATCAAGTAAAAATGAACCTAGAAATGACACTCAAACTTGAATAATTCCTGGATGACTTTTGTCTTTAAAGTTCCAGGAGAGGTGATAATGTGTATCAAAGGCACGATCAAATTGCGCATTTAATGCAGTCTGATTTTGATCTACAATAGCTGATAGGTACGTTAATTTGTGAAAACATGGAATTTAAGGCAGCGAACGAAAACAATGATAAAACAGAGAGATAAATACAGACGGGGCTTTCGCTAATCGTGCAGGTTTCATCTACTGAATATTTACCGAGAAATAAATAGAGTTTATTTCATCAGCTTGTAGTTTATATGGGGAATATAAAAAGGGGAAAGGTATGTGAAAATAACGAGTGCCGTAAGGCACTCGTTATTTTCGCGGACTTTTCCCTATTGAGGCAAATATTTCCCTATATTAACCACAAGCTGATGGAATAAATTATATACATGTATAATAATTCCTCTGACTATTTTGTCAACGAATGCCATCTTTAAAACTAGTGATCTCAAGTCAATTAACCGGATAATCGATAGGAGGAAAGGAATCACTGTGACGGGGAAATAATCCCCCCCACCCGCTTTTATTACGTCATTTTCTACCCATAACATTTCTAAAAATAGACACATAAAATATAAATGAATATTTTCGCGGACCTTTCCCTCTTGAGATGACCGGAATTGATTCTGTGAAATATTCGTTCAATAGATTATCACATGGGCTAACGGCCTTGTTTCTCTTTAACTTTTTAATTGCTAATTGAACTTCTGATATAGAGATATACCTGTCAAGTTCCTAATAGATGCAATCATCCGAGTTAAAACCATGACTAGAAGTAAAATTATTATAGATGTATCAGCCCTTATCCTTCTAAATAACTTCTAAATAACTAAATCGAAATTATGAAAATGGCAGTGAAAACCCAAAAATGGCTATTTCAAACTGATGTTTTGGAGAATAACATCACCTTATCGGACTGTGTAGATCCAAGACCAGACTGCACGTTCTGTGCAGTCTGATCTTGGTCTACACTGTCCGCGAAATGTCAGTGGTGGTACTTAGCCTAAAGGTCAAAACACTGTTCATTTGATCAAAGCACCTGTGCACGAGAATAAATTGGGGCTTCAATGAATGAAAAGAAATTTAATTAATGAAATAAATTTTATAATTTGAAGCTTTTCTCAATAAGTATATTGTTATATTTGCATAAACACTATAGTTATATATCATAATTCAACGTGAGACTTCATCAGAGTACACTGGTTCTTGCGCTGGCAAGAAGAAACTTCAGCCCTAATTTGAAACAAATAATGATAACTTACGAATTCTTTTTTATATATGAATAATGTAATATCATTAATCAATATAATATTTATTTTTGCATACCTCTATAAAAAACATTCTCTTCATTCCTTCAATAAAGTACTCTTGTAAGGAATTGGTGTTTTATAATGCCGCCAGTAGAATGGTACCATTCTTGCGCAGACTGCTTCAGGAGATTAAGATTCAAACGGACAAAAAGCCCCAAGCAAACAAATACTTTTTCTACATCTCTTCATACAGATAACTTTTGACATGCGTGCTATAACAAACATATTTTGACAAATTCCTGCAAGTATTGCAAGCTAGGTTAATGTACGTTATAATCAGTCATTTAGAGCTGTGAATATTCACGCCAAATACAACAGAGTAGCATACAATCATGCGAGACAAACAAGCCAGGAAGAAAACGCCCTGGAACAAACAAGCCCAGGGACGAACTGCTTTTGGGACGCACAGGCCCAGGGTGGAGCGGTTATGAGACGCAGATTATGTATTATTGCGCAAACAGAAATCTATGAGCAAGTAAAGCTATTTTCAATAAAAAGAAAATAGACCCTGTATGCATATCCACGATCTATGACCTAACCCATTTTTTTTCAATTCGCGATTTTCAATAATAATTTTATATAACTGAAAATGGCAAGTTGAAAGAAATTGGATTGGATTATATCTGTGTCCTATGGACACACCCATTTGTCTACGAAAAACTGAGTTTAATTGGGTTTATTTCCTTTGGTTTTGGACAAATTGCGATACACGAGTGTTCGGTATTGAAATTTGTCTTTCAAACACACCACAAAAATTTATTAGAAATTATACCCACACACGACACTCGTTATTTTCGCATACCTTTCCCTTTTCCGGCAAATATTTCCCCATATTAACCACAAGCTGATGAAATAAATTATATATTTCCTCTGATTATTTTGTCACCAAAAGCCAATTTTAACACTTTTGTCGCAAATTCTGTGAGTTGTTTATCGTTTTGTCACAATGTTTTCAAATATTATTGGTTAAATCGCTGTTTGGCTAATTTCAGTTATCTCATTATCTCGTGTAGTAAGAGTACACTTTTGTCTACTCCGGTAAGACTCCGGTTTTCTTACAAGTTAAAGTTTTACTCCGTTCATTGCTCCTTTGCTGCGCAAATTGGGTTTTAACTGATTGTAATGTTTCATATGATTTTCATGCAGCGGAGCCAACGGAGCACTAGAGCTATATAGATAACAGAGTTTGAGTGGAAATTATGAGTTGGAAAAGCAAACAAGAATAAAAAAAGAACGTAAAACTGTTCTTTCGATAGCTGTAAATCGGCTAATTAAAAACAAGAAGAAAAAGAAAGAAATAAAAATAAAAAAAGTTCTTGGAATAGCTGTTGTTGGTCAGCTAATTCAAAATAATGAACAACATGATGTTTGTTACTGTTATTTTTTAGCTTATAAATAGATGAATGAAAATAAAGAATAAGAATAAAGGAAGTAAAACTGAAACTACGGACTTGTTTAAAATAACACCCAATGCGTAGAGAATTAAAATAAAAGACTAAAAGGACCTTTGCAACAACTTTTAAAAGTAGAACAAAAAAGTAGTTCCAGATTTTCGGTAGGAGAAAAATATTCACTGTGACGGGGAAATAATTCCCCCAGCTTATATTACGACATTATTTTACCCATAACATTTCTAGAAATCGACACATGAAATATAATATAGTTGGTTAAGTGTCCAGGAAATCAATACCAGGCAATAGGGATACGAAACAACATGATAAACAGGGACATAATTTCATAAAATCGTGTTTATTTCATTAATTAAAAATTTCCTTCAACCTCAAACTAATTTCCTATCATTTATTCTTCAACAGTTTACTTTCATTTGCTGAAATGATTTCGCAGTAGGATTCTCTGAAAGTATTGTCAGTTAAAACATATTTTATTTACCAGCATGAGATATAAATTAACAGAAAATGACTAAACAATTATACGACAGATAAACTGAAAAAAAGGATAGCAACAAAACTTAACTCTTTACCACACGAGAAAATTTTAGACCAGTCCAAATTGAAAGTAATTGCAGACGACAAAATAAAGGTGACTGAAAAAATGCAATTGTTTTTGGACAGGGTAGAAAACATTGTGGGAAAAGGAGAAAATGCTGGTTACCAGCATTTTCTTCTTTTCCCACAATGTTTTCAAAAGGCTTCTTTCTAAGGGTCGTTAAAAGTAGGGATTGTGTGTTAAAGAGTTAAGGGGTACAATTTGTAAAGCGCCCTCTAAAATTTAGATAACAGTTATTGCTATCGTTGGAACCAAGGTTTAAAGCACTACATCACTCTCCATGTATCTATTGTCTACTTCATTTAAGGTAAGACCTGTGTAATGCACTTCCGGTGAACATGGGGCAAAAATTCTAATTGGTTGATAAATAAAGATAATTAAGGATTTATGCAGAAATAATATTTTTGCACATTTCTAATGGATCAGAAATTCCGTTTATGTCTATCTTGAAACTATTTTTTGATACTTTTGTTAGTTTTCTAAAAAGGGGGTAATTATTATCTCTTTTTGAATTGAGAATATTGTAGCGCCCAACATTTACCATGCCTTTGTTTTACTACGCCTTTGTTGATTAGAGCTTACACTTAGTTTTCTGTTGTGTTGAAATATAACTCACGAGCGAGTGTGTGAATTCACTGGTCGAATGATTTCTGGATTCACATTTGATTCTTTACATATTCTTTTGCGATTGATAGCGTTTAGCTACATCTGTTAGCTTTAAATTAGCAAACTAGAGTATATCCCACTTACTTGGAGTTACCACGTGCGTAACAGCATGTGGTTATGTATATTTATCTTGTTAATTTCATATTAGTTGACTTGAAGCCACGCGCTTCTGTAACTTTGTCGGCCATTTTGGTTACCGGGGTAATTTTACCCTAGCAACGTTAAGAATTACAAGTTTTAGTGTCTTGCAGCTAAAGTTATCAAACTTCAGCAATGAAAAGGCCACACTCGGTAGGAAAATTGCTGGTTTACACTTATTTTTCACTTTTGTCAGACTATCTAGTAAATTACAGGTTATGGTCAATTGTTATAGATTCTGACCTCGAGACCTTGGTTGCCAGTACACAATATTTGAGTGTGTACATCTTTTAGCCAATTGTCTTTCATCTTGTACGCAAATTATTTTTGCGTGCAGTTTTACCCCACAAAAGTTTTCTGTGTGCACACAAATATTTGTTGTGTGCATGCAAATAGTATAAATACTCGTGCATTTAGTCATTCTGGGTCTTCGACCAGTACCATCATTCGAGAGCAACCAACTCCTTCTCATCTAGATCTAATTTCGAAAGGTCAGACTTCAGCAAAATTTAAATTACCAACATTCGTCATGGCGTTTTAAAAGCATTTTCTACATCTATTTCACGTTTTTAAGAAATTAGCTTATTATTCCGCAAAGCTGACAGATTCGCAATTTATGCATTCTAAAAGCTGATTGGCATTGTCAATGAATTAGAGCTACTTCAACACAAAAGAAAATTTATCGATACTTCAGGATAACTAATTCATTGATTGTTTTGCGACAGGTTAATACCGATTTTTCCACCCTAAAGTAAATAAAGAAAAGAAACTGACGAGCCATCTTCTGTTATCCATTCCATCATTTTGCTCTCCGGAGACCAGCTTTAGTTCCTTTTTAGTTACATCTAGTTTTAGTTTTAGATATTGACTTGACCGGCTTCCTGCATAGTTGCTAGCGCGCAACATAAATTTTGGGTGTCAGAAGTGGGATCCTTTATCTTCAACAAGGGTCCAGTGATCGAACTTAAGCGTCTATATACACACTAGATCTATATACATAAGACAGTTTTAAAAAATTATGGATCGTCATGAGCCTGCCAGTAGCGATGGTGAAATTTATTTCAAACGCCCTAGCTGTAGCAATGAGCCGTATGAGCTTAGATATAGAGCTAGCAGTCTCCCTAATTTAGAGGGTAATCGTGACCAGTCCTTGTCGTCCGGAACCTCCGAGTCTACCTTAAATAACAGTTACCCAACGCCTTCAAATCACAATAATGCTTTGAAACTGACTTCTCAAACAAGTATTTTGAATAATATATCAGGTGTTTTAAATGAAGTAGTATCAGAACTCAAAAGTCTTAAGCAAACAGTACCTCAAAGTAGTATAGGGGTCCCCTTTAACCCAAGAACTGGAGACAATGGAAATCAATTTCGAGTTGGCAACAACGGAATTCAGGGTGATCAAAAATATAGGGAACACTACCAACCAACCATTATGAACATTAATCAAAACCAGCAAGATCCGTGCTTTTTCTACAGCAATGGACCTCTTGATATTCATCATGATACAGAAAATAGAAGCAACATGCCAGAAAGAAGACACTTTCCCTCAGTTCATGGGAATGAATACCGCCACAGTCCGTATGGCGCACAAGGCGTCCACTGTGCACAGCCTCAAATTTCAGAGAACATCAGAATCCCTTCATTTACAGGCAAGGAGGACTGGCTAGTATGGTTAGCGCGATTTGAAGCGAAAGCAGACAGACATAACTGGAATGACGAAGATAAGTTACACCATTTACTGCCCCACATTGAGGGACATGCTGCCGACTTTTTATTTGGACAATTGCCAAAAGTTACACTAAGTAATTACCAAGACCTCATACATGAAATGCATACTCGTTTCAGGGTGATTGAAACACCTAGAGCGTTTGCCGCAAACTTTAGCAGACGGAATCAGAAAGTAGGAGAAACTGCTGAGGACTATGCAACTGATTTAAAATTACTCTACGACAAAGCTCATGGTTACAGAGATAGAAGAACAAGGGAGGAGGATCTAGTTCGCAAGTTTTTAGATGGTTTGAGAGACGATGATATAAGGTTTGAAGTAGAATATCACAAATAATCGCTTGCAATCGATGAAGCAGTCTATTATGTAGTTAGCCTCATTAAAACTCGAAACAGTATTGGGTCAGAAAGGAGAGCGAAGCTAGCGACAGTAGTCCAGTTTCAGGACGTCAGTAGTGAAGGCCTTAACCAGGGACAAATTAATCAAATTTCAAAGCAAAATTTGGACAAATTAGTTACACCAACTCAAAATCATTTGAGCGATGACCATACTGCTATTTTGTCGAAAATTCTAGATCGGCTAGAAAAGCTAGAGGCAGCTAATAAGTGGAAAGCAGCTGAAACAAAAGCAAGGACAGATAAGGAATGCTGCAACTGCCATGCTATCGGCCATTTTTCAAAGGAATGTCCAAAAAAGAATAAAAGATACAGAGACAGATAGCAGAACAGCAGCAGAGAAAACAGACCAGACCAAGAGCATAATCCTTTAAATTTCCGAGGACCAACCCCAGTGGCCAGGGAAAGGTCCCAGTGAGTTAGAAGAAAAGCGAAAAGAGCAAGAACAACTTAACATGCAGAAAGGCTGAATGATGGCATATACATTAATGGCGAGGTCGAAGGACTAAAAGTTACGTTTACTGCCGATACGGGCGCCGCTAGATCAGTGCTGTCGACAAGACTTTACCATAGGCTAGGAATGCAAAAGAAACCAGAATTACGAAAGTCATGCACTCTCCGAGGGGCTAATAGGATGCCTATAAGGGAGATGGGCAAGGGCAACTTTCGTTTTGTTTTAGGGTCATATGCGCTAGTTCATGAGTTTGTGGTTGCTGATATTGAGGACGATGCACTGTTGGGCTTCGATGTATTAATGGCCAGTGAGAAAGGGCCAGCCGATATTTTGTTGAGTAAGGGCTTGATTGTATTAGATGGGGTACAGATTCCATGCTTTCAGGTGGGCAAGCAAAGTAGATCTAGGCGAGTTACAGTGGCAGATGATGTGAGCATTCCAGGACAAGCAGAGACAATAATTGACGTTTACATCGAAAGGGAAGATACTGATGATATTTGCAAGCAGTCCGAGTACTTAGTGGAGCCAACTCGGCATTTCAAAGACAAGTATAACTTGGTAATGGCTACGACACTAGTTGACATAAATAAAAGCCCCACTTGCAAAGCAAGGGTCTTAAACCCATTTCCTGTTGAGACAACCTTAAGACAGAATGCTTATATTGGAGACGCAGAACAAATTGAGAGGAGAATAAAGGGGATGACCAAAGCCATATCTGGGTCAGAAGGGTTGAGACCGCTTCACGAGCTGTGACTAGAAATAATATTCAAGACTTTCGTATAGGACAAGGATCTGATAATTATTGAGCGCCCGAACACCTCTGGGCCTTACTTGATAAATCAACCAAAGGTAAAACTGAAGCCGAAAAAAGAGTAATTGCAGCCTTGTTGAGCAGATATAGCGACACATTTTCAAAGAATGAATGGGATATTGGTCTAACCGATTTGACAGAGCATGTAATTGACACTGATGATGCTGCCCCCATCAAGCAACGACCAAGACGAGTTCCACTAGCATTTGCAGCTGAAGAGAAAGCAACAATAGATGACTTGCTAAAGAAAGGGGTCATACAAAAAAGTACTTCACCCTGGGCAAGTCCCATTGTGTTTGTGCGCAAGAAGTCAGGTGCAGTGAGACCTTGCATTGATTATAGAAAAGTAAATGCTCTAGTCAAACCTGATGGTTTCCCCTTCCCAGGATTCCCAGACTGCCTTGATGCTGTCGGTGGAATGAGCCTGTTTAGTTCCTTCGACTTGACAAGTGGATATTTTCAGATCCCTCTCAAGAAAGACGATATCCCCAAAAGCGCTTTTACTTGTAAATCTGGTCTGTTTGAGATGAACCGTATGCCTTTCGGTCTGAATAATAGTTGTGGCACCTTTCAGAGGACAATGGAACTAGTGCTACAAGGTCTTCAGTGGCAGACATGTCTTGTTTACATTGATGACATTATAGTGTTAGGAGCAACTTTTGAGGAACATATCCAGAGAGTTGACGAGGTCCTGGATAGGATCAAGAAATTAGGACTTAAACTGAAACCCGACAAATGTCATCTGCTACAAACAGAAGTAGTATTCCTTGGACATATTGTGTCTAAAGATGGTGTCAGACCGGACCCAAACAATATTGCAAAAGTTGCCAATTGGCCGAGGCCAAAAAACCCTAGACAAGTTAACAGTTTGTTGCAACCGGATCGTATTACCGGCGGTTCATCAAGGACTTTGTAAAGATCGCACAACCACTAACTTAACTAACAAGAAAGGATGTCAAGTTTAACTGGTCCGATGATTGTGAAGAAGCGTTTTTACGTCTCAAGGAAGCACTTACTGGCACAGAAATAATGGGGTACCCACTTAATGAAGGGGATACTTTTTACCTTGATGTAGATCCACCTGGCGCTGGAATTGGAGGGGTTCTTTCTCAATTACAGATAGGTCGTGAGAGAGTTCTAGCATATGCAAGTAGATCCTTCAACAAGGTAGAACGCAACTATTGTGTGACAGAACGCGAATTGTTAGCAGTTGTTTATTTCGTTCAGTACTTCAGACAGTATTTATTGGGTCGCAAGTTCATAGTTAGAAGTGATCACCAAGCCCTTGTTTGGCTTTTTAGCCTGAAAGAGCCAAATGGCAAGATTGCACGCTGGATAGAGATCTTAGCAGCTTTTGACTTCTGCATTGAATATAGGCCAGGTAAACAACAACCAAACTGTGATGCGCTCTCCAGATGTGACAACCCAAGAGATTGCGAGTGCAGTGATATAGATATGACGGAACGTCTCACGTGCGGACCATGCCATAAGTGCCGCAGAAGAGCGGAGATCATGTCGCTGCAAAGGTTGGAAAAAGTCACTTCCCAAAATGTGGGCTGCTCTGGAGAACACTTTGATCGGATTGACGAAAGTACAGGTGCTATTCAAGACGTCGATGATAAAGACCTCAAAAATATAGTAGGAGAGGTGGTTACAGCTTCGACTATTGTAGACTATATCAACTAGTCAATTGTTGGTTTGGGTACTGTGACTGAAGACATACGCAAAAGCCAGTTGGAGGACGAAGATATAAAGCTAGTTCTTGAGTCAAAGGAAGCAAATAATAAGCCAAAAATAGAAGAAATTAGTATGAGTAGTCCAACTTGTCGGCATTATCTTCTCTTATGGGACCACATCAGAGTAGTAAATGGTGTACTAATAAAAGAATTTGTGAAACGTGATGGTTCTGGCACAGTTGGCCAAATATTCATTCCAAAAGACCTGAAAAGAGAGGTGTTACAGACCATGCATGACGGTTTAATGTCGGGGCATATGGGTACAAAAAAGACGAAAACCAAAATAATTCAAAGGTTTTACTGGTTTAATATGAAGGAAGACATCAGAGTGTTTATCCGTCAATGTGATACATGTGCATGTGACAAGAAGCCACCCAAAACCATTAGGGCACCTATGGGCTCAATTAGAACAGGAGCCCCATTGGATGTTTTAGCCACTGATTTTCTTGACCCTTTTCCAGTTACGGCTCATGGGAACCGGTACATTCTTGTTCTGACCGACCACTTTTCGAAGTATGTGGAAGTCATCCCAGTTCCAGATCTCACGGCAAAAACATGTGCTAACAAGATTGTAAATGAGTTCATAAGCAGGTGGGGATGCCCAGTGTCCATCCTCAGCGATCAAGGCAGGACGTATGAAAGCAAGGTTTTCAAAAAGCTTTGTAGAATGCTCCAAGTAAAAAAATCTGAGAACCAGTTTTAGAGACCCAAGGTGCAATGGCCAGGCGGAAAGATTCAGTCAAACATTACTAAAGATGATGAGAGCCTATCTAAAAGGAGAGCAGGATAACTGGGATTTGAATCTAGGATGCCTAGCTGGAGCGTACCGCGCAACACCCAATGAAGCTACTAAACTGAGTCCTATCTTAATGACCTTGGGTAGGGAGGTTCGACTCCCAGCAGAACTTGTGTTTGGCTGCGCTACAGATAAGGCACAACAGAATGTTACCAACTATGGCGATTAAGTTGATGGTATTCGCGAGAAATTAAACCTAGCGCATTCAATTGCCAGGAAACATCTAAAATCTTCTTGTAAAAGGACCAAGGCTATTTATGACACGAAAATGCTTTTTAACAATTACAACATAGGTGACGTTGTCTGGTGTCTGGCCGAAACACGCAGAGTTGGCGAAAGCCCCAAATTGCAACCAGAATATGAAGGACCATGTCTCATCATACAGAAGTATTCTATAAACTTCGTCGTGGAAACTAATAATGGTTTAACTGAGCGTGTTGTCCACCACAATAAACTAAAACCATGTGAAGGAATAAACATTCTAAACTGGATTAAGAAGCTAAAAAAAAGTATCAAATTAAAGGCCCTAAACTCATGATGCTCAAAGTAAATTCGGGAAACAAATAATCTCCCCTTTCAGATTTCTAAATTTTCTAAAACATTGCGTTCTACTTTAAGCTAGCGATTCTTTTCCGTAACTGGTGCTACAGTTTTATCGCGGTAACCACAAGGAATCTGTCAGCTTTCGGTATCACCCAGTCAAATGTATGCATCAAACAGTATTGCCGGAAATGCAAATTTCTCACCCTTTATATTTCCAGAGTACAATGGCAGATCCCACATCAAGAAGAGGGAAAATGTACACATGCCTACACTGCGAAACTCAGGGCAAGACATATGTTGAAGTTCGGTACCGTATCATTGCCCACGTGTATAAACATCACGTGGGGTTGGATAAGGCCCCTTCTATTGTACACTGTGCCTGATGCGATGCACCACCAAGTCCGCGATAGTGAACCATGTAACTAAGTACAGTCGCCACAGACTCTCCCTTACCGAGCTAGGCCAGGTCGACAGCAAGAGGTTCCTGGTTGAGAACCCGCGTCCAGCCATTTTAGTGTCGGGGACAGATTTCCGAGAGCTGACAGATGAGGAATCGAGCAAATTGGTACCACCCAAGTGCCAAGACACTCCGTTAAGTAGCACAGGCAGTCTGAGTTGTAGTTCTCTTCCTTACCAAACCAATCCAGTCTCCTCCCTGCAAGCTAATGACAGAGGCCTAATCAACGTACAAGTTACTCGTGAAATGTTGTCCCAATTGTTAAGCAGCAAAAGTACATCAACGACACAGAGTATATGCCAGCCTTCAAAAGAAAATGATTTCATTGCCTACAGTCCCGCTCCATCAACAAATGTTCCAACCTATATTCCGACACCAAATGCATCTTCGACTTCTTTCTAGACAATTCAGGTTCCACAACTCTCCACATTTCCTTCCTGTCATGCAAAGACCTCTACTGTCACGTCCGCCACACTTCAACTTCTACCAATTAGTCAACAGTAACCCCCAGATTGAACCCAACCTCTTGCCAAGTCCATGTCAAGTAGCTCAATATTCGTCAGCAGTAGCGCCAGCTGAGAAGTCCACTTCGAACACTCCTGTGATGGGCTCAACTTTCAATATTCTGAATCAGCTGATTGATGATACTCCGTCGGAGCTGGAGAATGAATTTGATGATGACTTGGTGGTTGGAAACACCCCACAGCCAAGTTATGCCAACGAAGCTGTCCAGACAGATGAATCACTACTAGAGCCCCAACCTAAAAAGATGCGTTCTGAAGAGCAAACAGGCAACGTACGGGTAGTGGAGACCATCAAAGAGCTTGTGCAAGGAAGCCATGCGCAGCTCCTATATGCCTTCGAGAAAAACAGAAGAGCCATTAGAGGTATCGACAAAACACTGGGAACCCTGACAGACGCTGTAGTTAAAATGAACAGGACCATGGAAAGAATGGGTGAAGAGTAGAGACGGGAGAATGAGAGACGAATAGAAGAGAGGAGAGAAAGAAGCTACGAAAGAAGGACAGACTGAAGCCATGACAAGAAAGAGAACAGATCGTTAAAATCTATTGTTAACAAAAAATAAGACAGTTGTTTTAGAAACCTTCACTTATCCTTCTACTAGAAGTAGTTACTGTTTTCACAATTTGTGTATGTAATTTTGCTCATTTTCTTTTTTCAGGACTGACAACGCCATCAGGTGTTTTGCTTAACTCTGCAATTAGCAATTCTAGTTATTTATTCAACTGTTTATTGTTAAAGATTTGTAAAGATAGCAACTCTAGTCATTGTACAGTATTTCATTCAGTAATATTTGTGTATTGTTTTCCTAAGGGATGGTATCTATTTTTACCTGTTTGTCAGTCGGAGCTTTGACATGGTAAGTGGGGAATGTTGTAGCAGCGCCCAACATTTACCATGCCTTTGTTTTACTACGCCTTCGTTGATTAGAGCTTACACTTAGTTTTCTGTTGTGTTGAAATATAACTCACGAGCGAGTGTGTGAATTCACTGGTCGAATGATTTCTGGATTCACATTTGATTCTTTACATATTCTTTTGCGATTGATAGCGTTTAGCTACGTCTGTTAGCTTTAAATTCGCAAACTAGATTATATCCCACTTACTTGGGATTACCACGTGCGTAACAGCATGTGGTTATGTATATTTATCTTGTTAATTTCATATTAGTTGACTTGAAGCCACGCGCTTCTGTAACTTTGTCGGCCATTTTGGTTACCGGGGTAATTTTACCCTAGCAACGTTAAGAATTACAAGTTTTAGTGTCTTGCAGCTAAAGTTATCAAACTTCAGCAATGAAAAGGCCACACTCGGTAGGAAAATTGCTGGTTTACACTTATTTTTCACTTTTGTCAGACTATCTAGTAAATTACAGGTTATGGTCAATTGTTATAGATTCTGACCTCGAGACCTTGGTTGCCAGTACACAATATTTGAGTGTGTACATCTTTTAGCCAATTGTCTTTCATCTTGTACGCAAATTTTTTTTGCGTGCAGTTCTACCCCACAAAAGTTTTCTGTGTGCACACAAATATTTGTTGTGTGCATGCAAATAGTATAAATACTCGTGCATTTAGTCATTCTGGGTCTTCGACCAGTACCATCATTCTCATCTAGATCTAATTTCGAAAGGTCAGACTTCAGCAAAATTTAAATTACCAACACTCGGCATGGCGTTTTAAAAGCATTTTCTACATCTATTTCACGTTTTTAAATAATTAGCTTATTATTCAGCAAAGCTGACAGATTCGCAATTTATGCATTCTAAAAGCTGATTGGCATTGTCAATGAATTAGAGCTACTTCAACACAAAAGAAAATTTATCGATACTTCAGGATAACTAATTCATTGATTGTTTTGCGACAGGTTAATACCGATTTTTCCACCCTAAAGTAAATAAAGTAAAGAAACTGAAGAGCATCTTCTGTTATCCATTCCATCATTTTGCTCTCCGGAGACTGGCTTTAGTTCCTTTTTAGTTACATCTAGTTTTAGTTTTAGATATTGACTTGACCGGCATCCTGCATAGTTGCTAGCGCGCAACAATATAGTGTTTTAGATTTATAAATGATAATTTAAAGAAGGAAAATATGGAAAAAATGAAAAAGTTGAAAGTAGTTCAATAATACTTTTTAATTACATGTATAGCTAATTTTGTAGGATATTTTAGTGGAAATATCTGTTTTCCATTACACAAGCCTTACCTTAACCTGATCATGAAATTTATACTGAATATATAAGTAGGCATAAAAATAAAACTCTGACTATCAATTGGTAAGTTACATATACACGGGAAAGTACTTATATATACAGCTTAGCAATTTAAACATTAGCCTACAAAGGACGAATCAATGCGCTCTTTGCTGACAGTGTATATCCAAGATCAGACTGCACAAAATGTGCAGTCTGATCTTGGATATACACTGTCCAATGAGGATATATATCACCTCAAAGTAAATTTAAAATTGCAATACTTGCTCCTATTACTATTGACCGGAAAGTTTCAATTAACATAACCTATTCGTCATGGATTGATGGACTTACACCCAACGAAATAATTCCGCGACCATTCGGGACATACGCCGAGTGATGCCGAGGGTAAAAATGGAATGTATATTAATGTACCTGATTTCGACCCGGATCAGGTTAAATGAGGCAGATAATATGCCTGGCATAATTGACTAGCAAATCGTCTTTTCTTATGATAATTGGAGTGCAACACGCGAAAAGATGCATTCGGACATTTGCGTAAAGTGTCGTCCCGGATTAGCCTGCGCAGTCCGCGCAGGCTAATCCGAGACGGCACTTTACGACTGCATTAGATTTTGTGCTAGAGTAGACTTACGTAAAACAGAAAATCACATAAAATCGGAAAGTGTCATTTCGGATTAGCCTGTGCGGACTGCACACGCTGATCAGGGACGACACTTTACGCAAATGTCCGAATGAGCCTTTTCGCGTGTTGCCGGCCATATGGTCGTGAAGTACACTAATGACCAATCGAAAGAGAAATAACATAGTGATACTCTTTTGAAGAGAGGATCATTGCATTTCTTTAGTTATAAAAGATAACTCCACTTTGGGGAAAAAACCCGAGGTTGCCATCAAATATGGCCCATAGGCGTACTTGTCTCCTGTAAAATATATAGGATCTGACACTTGTTGGTTTTTGAGATAAAAATTTATTCAACGAGTCTACAAAAATGTTATTAAGCGAGCCTTTAGCAAGCTTAATAATATTTTCTGTGGACGAGTTTAATAAATTTTTACCTAAAAAACCAACGATTGTCAGATTCTTTTTATCACATTACTGATTAACAAGAATAATAGTCCAAAAAGTGTCTAAACCAGAGGCATACACGTATCATGTGTAGTGAAATTTACATGAAGCCTTTGGCTTACTTTACATTACTTGAACATTACGCACGAAAATAGTTACGAGGAAACTTGCATAATATTGATTGGTGTTGACCAAATACAGCACTATTTTCTTATCTCACATATGTGTGAGACAAGAAAATTCGTAATGGCTGTACGCTCGTATCACATTGAAAACAAGGAGAGTTATGTGATAAATATCATTCTGTCATTCTTCACTCAAGGACCTGTCACGGACAATACATATCAAGATCAGGGTCCATATTCACCAACCATTATTAAAAACACTTTTTTTCTGTTTGAAACGAACATAGCTTCCGACTGGCTAAACCAATTGGTTTTGCCAATCAGAAGCTGTTTAATTTCAAAGTTGGAAAATCTTGGAGAATAAGACAAAGGGCGTTCTTAAGACTCTCCAAATAACTTAAAAGAATACTGAGGTTCTGGCATATTCGCCTCTCCCACTATCCCTGGTAATTATTGAATGACTTTACACCGCATTGAATACCATGTAATACCATGAATCACTTGATATTAATTAATCATACTAATTCCTTCTAATCTCATTGATTCACAGCTGTCTTGTAATTTCTCTCGCTTGACTTCTCGTAGACGTAGGGTTCGGATAATACGACAATACGGAAAATGGAAAAGTGATTACAATATCGTTAGAGTTAAGCTCCGTAAAAAAGCGTTTTCATGAATTTTCAAACGTATCGTAATGTAAAACTGAGACGAATTAAAGCGTTTTTCCTCACAAAGCATGGATTAAACCAGTGCAAAAAGGGACCTTCTGGGAACTGCGAAAAGTATCAATCCTGGTCTGACTGGTATTAACACTTTTGGCTTTAATGATATTTTCTGTATGAGAAGTGGTCATCCTGTTTTGTTATATAATTATTCCTAGATGGTCTCTTTTTGCGTGACGGGTCACATAATGCAAAATGATGTATCTTTAAGTGGGATGGTATCTTTTTCGGAATGAATAAAGAAAAAAAATCTCTTTAATTTCCAACGCTACTGACTGCCCTTTGAAGGACGGAGTATATCAGGACCAGACTGCACAGAATGTCTAAAAAGACCTATTGAACGATACATAAGACGGTCGTCATTTTAAACTCATGATAGTTTTCATGATCGTTGTATGGGAAAGCCCAATGTAAGTGTCTACTTCGATACCAACCCTTGCCCAATGTAAGAGGCTACTTGGTACCAACCCTAGCTCATTGTAAGAACCTACTTGGAACCAACCCTAGCTCAATGTAAGTGCCTACTCGGTACCAACCCTAGTTCAATGTAAGTGCCTACTCGGTACAAACCCTAGCTCAATGTAAGTGCCTACTCGGTACCAACCCTAGCTCAATGTAAGTGCCTTCTCGGGAACCAATTCTCGCTAAATGTAAGTGCCAACTTGGTACAAACCCTAGCTCAATGTAAGTGCCTACTTGGTACAAACCCTAGCTCAATGTAAGTGCCTACTTTGTACCAACCCTAGCTCAATGTAAATTCCTACCTTGGTACACACCCTTGCTAAATGTAAGTGCCGACTTGGTACCAACCCTTGCTCAATGTAAGTGCCTACTTGGTACCAACCCTTGCCCAATGTAAAAGCCTACTTGGTACCAACCCTATTTCATTGTAAGAGCCTGCTCGGTACCAATCTTAGCTCAATGTAAGTGCCTGCTCGGTACCAATCCTTGCCCAGTGTAAGTGCCTGCTCGGTACCAGGTCTTGCTCAATGTAAGTGCCTGATCGGTACCAATCCTTGCTCAATGTAAGTGCCTGCTAGGTAACAACCCTTGTTCAATGTAAGTGCCTGCTTGGTAACAATCCTTGCCCAATGTAAGTGCCTACTTGGTATCAACTCTAGCCCAATGTAAGTGCCTTCTTGGTACCAATTCTCGCTCAATGTAAGTGCCTACTTGGTACCAACCCTTACTCAATGTAAGTGCCAACCTTGGTACAAACCCTTGCTCAATGTAAGTGCCTACTTGGTACCAATTCCTGCTCAATATAAGTGCCTACTTGGTTCCAACCCTTACTCAATGTAAGTGCCTACTTTGGTACAAACCCTTGCTAAATGTAAATGCCTATTTGGTACCAACTCTTGTCTTTGCCAATGTAATTGTCTACTTGGTACTAAGCTATGCTCAATGAGTTTACTTTGTACCAAACCTTGCTCTATTTAAGAGCCTTCTTGGTACCAACCATTGCTCAATGTAAGTGTCTACTTTGGTACCAACCATTGCTCAATGTAAGTGCCTACGTGGTACCAAGCCTTGCTAAATGTAAGTGCCTACTTTGTACCAACCCTTGTTCAATGTAAGTGCCTACCTTGGTACAAACCCTTGCTAAATGTAAGTGCCTACTTGATACCAACCCTTGCTCACTGTAAGTGCCTACTTGGTACCAACCCTTGCTCTATGTAAGTGCCTACTTGGTACCAACCCTTACTCAATGTAAGTGCCTACCTAGTGCCAATTCCTGCTCAATGTAAGTGCCTACTTGGTTCCAACCCTTGCTCAATGTAAGTGCCTACTTTGGTACAAACCCTTGCTAAACGTAAATGCCTATTTAGTACCAACCCTTGTCTTTGCCAATGTAATTGTCTACTTGGTACCAAGCCATGCTCAATGTAAGTGTTTGCTTTGTACCAACCCTTGCTCTATATAACAGCCTACTTGGTACCAACCCTTGCTCAATGTAAGTGTCTACTTTGGTACCAACCATTGCTCAATGTAAGTGCCTACGTGGTACCAAGCCTTGCTAAATGGAAGAGCTTACCTGGTATTAAGCCTGGCTCAATATAATTGCTTACTTTGTACCAACCCTTGGTCAATGTAAATGCCTGCTTTGGTACAAAACCTTTCTAAATGTTAGAGCTACATGGTACAAACCGTTGCTCAATGTAAGTGTGTACATGGTACCAACCCTTGCTCAATGTAAATACCTACTTTAATACAAACCCTTGCTAAATGTAGGAGCTTATGTGGTACAAACCCTTGCATTTGCTCAATATTAGTGTCTACTTTGGTACCAAACCTTGCTCGATGTAAGTGTCTACTTGGTAACAAACCATGCTCAATATAAGTCTTTACTTGATACAAGCCCTTGCTCAATGTACGTGCCCACCAATCCTTGCTCAATGTAAGTGCCTGCTTGGTAACAACCATTGTTCAATGTAAGTGCCTGCTTGGTAACAATCCTTGCCCAATGTAAGTGCCTACTTGGTATCAACCCTAGCCCAATGTAAGTGCCTACTTGGTACCAACCTTTGCTCAATGAGAGTGCATACTTTGGTACCAATCCTTTCTCAATATAAGTGCCTACTTGGTACCGACCCTTGCTCAGTGTAAGAGCCTACGTAGTACCAACCCTTGTTTAATGGAAGAGCATACTTGGTACCAAGCCCTGTTCAATGTAATTGCCTACTTGGTACAAACCCTTGCTCAGTGTTAGTGCCTACTTGGGACCAACTCTTGCTCAATGTAAGTGCCTACTTTGTACCAACTCTTGCTCAATGTAAGTGCCTATTTGGTATAAACCATTGCTCAATATAAGTGCCTACTTGGTAACAACCCTTGCTCAATGTAAGTGCCTACTTGGTACAAACCATTGCTCAATATAAGTGCCTACTTGGTACTAACCCTTGCTCAGTGTAAGAGCCTACTTGGTACCAACCCTTGTTCAATGTAATTGCCTACTTGGTACAAACCCATGCTCAATGTTAGTGCCTACTTTGGACAGACTCTTGCTCAATGTAAGTGCGTACTTGGTACCGACTTTTGCTCAATGTAAGTTCCTACTTTGGTACCAATCCTTTCTCAATATAACTGCCTACTTGGTACTAACCCTTGCTCAATTTAAGTGCCTTCTTAGTACCGACCCTTACTCTATGTAAGTGCCTACTTGGTACCGACCCTTGCTCAATGTAACTTCACGAAGATGAGAACAGATGTATCTTTAAAGAGTACAATTTTCAAGGGCACGTTATCAAGATTAAGTCTATTGGATGCGCTATCATTATGTAAATTTGAAAAAGAAAAAAAAGTCTAAAATGTATTCATTTGACAAACCAACAGGCCAATAACGTGGGGCATGCCCATGCGGTATAACCTCAAGAAAGCATAATTAGGCTTGAATCAATTCCTCATGAATCATTGGATCATGGATTGCGAAGACAACGATAAAAAAGTCTTACTCACTCTGTCAGTCTGCCATTTATAAATTTGTATGCAACATTAATGACTTCCTGTCAAACATCACACGATTATCACTAAATTAGCTTATTTATTTCCTATATCGAATGCAAATTATATTGAATGCAAATTGAGGTATATCTACAATAGGTGGCACATGTCAAGGCTGTTAATCGAGCATAATTATCATATTTCATTCAAACTTTTTCATCTAAGGATTTTGAATTTTACGACCGCTGTGAAGAAGGTTTCTAAAACATCGTGGGAAAGGACGAAATGCTGATACACCAGCTTTTTTTTACAGACAAAAACTCAAGAACGTCAAGAAAAGACACAAGAACGTGACTGTTTACCCTAAGTCGGCTGAAGACAAAAGAGAAACTGTCGAATAAGTACTGTTTCCAGTAAGATTCAAATCCACGACCTTCTACAGCTTGGCCCGTGGCAACACCGACTGCGCTGTAGAGGTATCACGAGGATTTGTTTGCGTTACAATCACAGTGTAGAAACGGAAGTGTACAGTCTTTGGGACTGTACTTGGGAATCAGTGACGGTCTGTCACATGGGCGTTTAACGTTATGATCACAAGGCAAGTCAAGCTAGCTTGTTCCAATTAATTTGATAGTTATAATAAAATCTTCATATTCAATCCGTTTTCTATATTATGTATAGACCATATGAAGACCAAGTATGTGCGCTGTGAACATTCTTTGGAGCAATGGGGATGCTATGATCAGTTTACCGTGCTTAAAAATATAGATGATTTTGTCCGAAACAATGCAGTTTTTTCTTTATTGCCGAGCATTAAAAACCGGAAGCGTGAAAAGGATTTTTTATATAATTGGCTTGCAGTGCGCAAATTGTGCCGAAACTTTTCGCTATTTGTCAATTTTCCGTATGGCCAAGGACCAGTCCATGTTAAGATAAAACACTTTACGATTTGTCAATTTTCCGTATGTTTAACCCTTTCCAAAATGACAATTTTGGACCAGACCAAACTGAAAACATTTTGCAGGTGAGAAATAAACAGTTGATAAAAAGATGATTCTTCTATATGATAGGATAGAAAACGTTGTGGGAAATAGGAGAAAATGCTGGTTATTAGCATTTTCTCCTTTTCCCACAATGTTTTCAAAAGGCTTCTATTCCTGACAGGGATTGTTTGGGAACGGGTTAAGAAGCAGTCTACTATACGAATAAATCGGTAGTTTTACAAATGTGGATATTATCAATGCACAAGTATGTGATTACTTGCTTGGTACCTTGGATCACTAGTTTAAACATATTTTATTGCCAAGTATTTTACAAGAATATAATTTACAACATAGAACAATATACACAATCAAAGGACAAGGCAAAAGGGTCTGACCACAAGTTCTCTCAACTTAGATTCGGTCATTCCCTTGGATCACTGAGATGCATTAAGTCCCCTACTGCCAGAGCGGGGTTCTTATGGTTTCTGTATTATATAAACACTACCAATGGCTGCCAAACTGCTGAAAAGTTTTCGAAAGATTTCCAAAACTGATGATCATGACCTCTTTGTTTGCGAACACTGTTACTTAAGCAAGAATGAAAAGATACTAAATATACACTGCTGGTGATTTATAAGGAAACATTGATAATAAAGTGATCACATTTCAAATTAAAGCATAACTCCTACTGACTGAGTTAACCGGACATCTTGGGTTTCCGTTTCTGTTACCCTTGCGTTAATGCAACCCTGATTGGGAAGTGTTGCTGGGTTTGTTCCTAGACTCGGCAATTAGGGAGACGTGGGTTTAGCATAAAATAGATGAATAAATAAAGTTGCCAATCTCTTTACATGAATAGCAATGAAGAGACAAATTCAACAAGAACAGAGAAAATTCAGGACCGTTTTCACCAGTCATCTTTCGTTTCATTCCTGCTCTTATTCTAGTTGGAGACAGTGACACAACTTGTGATTGGCTAAACCATTCATTGGCTAAACCAAATGGTTTAGCTAATCAAATTTCGTGTTACTTCCATGCTTAGAAAATATTTGAGAGTAAGACTAGGACTGTTTCTTGCGAATGGTGGGTGATAATGAATATATTCGCGTCAAGTTGACTAAACTTGATAAACTGAATTCAGAAACGACCCAGAACTTAGTTACTGCTGAACCATATATAGAGGATTTTTTTTTTTTTTTTTTTGTTAAAGATCGAAATTTATTTCATCGAATGAACATCATCGGTAATAATTGCACGAGTGGCTGCACAACTCATGAAAATATTACCAATGGTGTTCATGAGATGAAATAAATTTAGATCTTAAAAATAAAAAACTTATTTTTCTTTTTCTTTGAGTCATATCTGGGAGGAACTTTATAAAAATCCAGCACAGATTTTCAGTTATTCCCCATGGCGTACCCCCTCTGCATAGAAAAGCATTACAATATTACGTCAAGCGCGAGAAATGTAAGGTAAATGACGTCATATTTCCCATCTGGTTGCAAGTCGCGCGCATTTTACCTAGGTAAATAGATTATAAAAATCGATATTTTCACTGGTAGTAACCATAAAATATCGAAAAATATTTCACCGGTATTTCTCAAAAACCTACTGCAAAGCATCAAATATGTTCAAATTTTCGTGCAACATATATAACATATCAATTGCCTGCGTTCTTGATAAAACAAGTAAAAAGCCGCCGCGTGCAAACCTCTTATGTGTTATTTGAAGGTCATTTGACCTTTTTGCCACGTTTTCAAGTCGAATGATCTTGTCCAGCGATCTGCTTTCTCTTTTTTTAACGATATTCTTCATGTTTTTTTCTTCTGCTTAGATTTATTTGCTTCATGAAAAATTACAATTTTTAAGAGTTCACATGCTGCCATGCCCAATTAATATTAAAACCTTTTTCTGAAATGCGACATATAAAAATAAACAATGCCTATTTCCTGTTTCGTTTTATGTCTTTTCGCTTTATTTCCAAAACCATGAGGAAACAGGCTGTGTATCAGAACAGATTCGCAAAAAAATGGATTTGGTCTGATGACCTCTCAAATGATGAAAAAAGAAAATGTTGATGCATAACACCGATGGCGCCGCAAATCAGTTGTTTCTGAAACAGAGGAGATTACAGCGTGTTATTCCTTTACTCCAAATGACATCACTTGCACAGAATTCGTAGAAATCCTCGTGGTGATACTACATGACAAATATTTAAACTCTAGGCCATCTGGTTTTGTACATGAGGAACGTTTGAACCATTTAAGGCTTTGTGCTAATCCCGGGTATTAACAACCTTGCTGAAGAATCATTTTGAAAACACTGTGGAAGGAGAAAACGGTTACCACATTCGAATTGTAGTCTACAAATGCTCTCAAAAGTCTAAAAAAATATTGTTTGGTAAAGAGCTAAAGCTTACTTAAGAAAGACTAATGGTCTTTCAACATGATTTATGAAGAACACAACGAAAATGTGGCCTCTATCTAGAAAATTGTTCACGCATTTCAAATTGACATAAGTAAATTTATGCAGAACTCGGTAAGAAATGAACTGAAAAGTCCTTAACAATCGTTAGAATGCAAATTAAAACTTAAAAAAAAAAAGAACCAGTAAGGGTAAGACACAGCCATAGCCGTGATTCGGCGAATTTTAACACAAGTTCAATTGGAGCTATGTACAAAAGCAGTTGTCTTTCGACAAACAAGACAAGAAAATAGTATCAAAACCAGGACCCAAATTACCAGTTTGTTATTAAAAACTGGCTATGACATGACCAAACTGGGTACGTAATGATCAAAGTGAGTACGAAGGACCAAAATAAGAAGTGTATAATCATTTTGACCTTAAATTAAGAAATCTTTCTTTCCCAACACTGCTTTTGTTTGGAATATTATTTCATTGTCCGTGAAGAATCGAAAATTGGTTGGAACTCGGCGTTCTGAAAAAAAAAAAAATAGAGGGACAGGAAAGGCTATCAACTGCTCAATTGTGTCCTTCTAGTGTTTGCATGTTACAAAAATAACGAGCTGTTTGCTTTACTTTCGTAGATCGAACCAAATCAAAGTAAATCTAAATCCCAACATTTCAGATAAAACAAATATTATCGAAAAACATTTATTTTTCTTTTCGTTTCAAAATTTATAATGTCATTGTTGCATGTATGCTTCTTTGTGATTTTGTATATCATGATGGGCCGTTATGTAGTTCAAGTTGAAACAAAGTTCTGTTCTGTTCTGTAATCTTATTGGACAACAAAACAGCGGAAATTGAAAAATGCTTAACTTCTTCATTCCTTAGTGTTGGTCCTAAATTTAGTCCTTTTTTATGCGGACAAAGACATCGTAAAGAATAACCTTACCGGTTGATCTCTATAACAGTTTATATCTGAACCTAGCGCTTTGGGAATTACCAAGTCTAAAATCATTTTCTAGCTGAAGCTACAGTCAACGATCGGTATTTAATGAATATGTTACCCGTCACATAAAAAGGGACCCGCTGCGAAAAGTGTCGACCCTGCTCAGACTGCGCGAAATGCGAAGGCTGATCGGGGTAGACACTTTTTCGCTGCTATTTTATGTTTGAAAAGTGGTCATTCTACCTTAGCATAACGTTACAACCATTTTTTAACTATCAACTTAAATTGATCTGCAATATCTTTGATCTGTTTTCATCGAATTGGTGTACAAAATTCCAAGACGGCCAGTTTTTGCGTGACGGGTCACATATATTATAAAACTTGCAAACGGATTTTCTTGTAGGTTCTTCAGCTCCATTCTGTACGGTACATGTCTATTTAAAATGTCCACTCAGCATGGCTGGTATCTGTGCGGTATCTGTGCGGCGTCTGAAAGTATACTACACCAGTAACGTTTCTGTTCTGTACCTACAATTTCTTGATCCGTATCTCGTGCCTGCTAAGCAGCTTCAACTACCTCTATCATGGCTAGGGTTTGTTTACCCTTTACGGAACAATACCTGGTTTTTACAACCCTGAAATAGAAGCCTCTGAAAACATTGTGGGAAAAGGAGAAAATGCTGATAACCAGCATTTTCTCCTTTTCCCACGATGATTCCTACCCTGCTGGAAACAAATTTCTATTTTTGAATTTCGTTTATTTTGTGGTCTGTAAATGCTTTCAATTTGGACCGGTCTAAAATTTTGTCGTCTGATAAAGTGTTAAGCATCTGCAATATCACTATCCATGGCTAACATATGGCTTTTGATATGCGATAAAGAGATAGAAAAATAACAACATATACATAAAATATGGAAGTTTTTTGTATGATATATTCACTCATGATTGATTAAATCACACATCCTTATTGTGGTGCCGCATAAGCAGCGGCACTATATTTTTAGTCGGTTTTGAAAAGTACTTATGAAGGCAGCCATATTGTTTACTCGGCTTCAGGTCATTTTATAACTAGGCCATTTCGTACCTATGCCATTTCGTACAATTTTTGGTCTTTTCGTGTCCACCTATTCTTTGTATTGTGGTCACTGTACTCACTTCGATCATTTCGTAACCACGTCCGAATATCGTCTTGATATTACCCTATTACCGATTGTATCGTATGAAAAGTCCATTTCAGTATCAGATGTATAATGCCGTAGCACCATCCTGCATTAACCACGTGTTTTGCCAAGTTGGGAATTTGTTTTCAAGCGCGGGGAGCAAATTGATATAAAAGAAAAAGTTAGTGCTAGGAATTGATCGTGTCAATAAAATGCATATGGCCCAATAACACGATGATTTGGCATGTCACTTCACTTAGTCAGTTTCTCAATGTAGAGTAATAGTTGTACGGTCATGTGGCAGGGGACTTGGGAAGTTGTTCACAACTGTGGTGAATCTTGTCGCCTCGAGACCAAGGCGAGGTGGGGACATAATTCACCACAGCCGTGAACAAGTTTCCATGTCCCCTGAAACCTGACCGTGCAGCGAATTTATTATACTACATATCTTTACCATTCCAACGTTTGTAAAGCGAATTTACCTTTTAATTTTTGGTTTGGCTGACGAAGTAGAATTTCCCCTCTGAGAGCCCAAATTCAATGAAAACTTACGTCACTGGGATCTGATGTCACTGAAACTTTTATAATACGTGATAAAACGTGCAGCTTGGCGCATAATATTCATGTTAATCTTGACCGACGTCGCCATTTTGGATGCTGTGTTGATAGTTTAGTCATGTATACGAACTTACCGACAGGGAAACTGCTTTCACGTTTGTTTTGCCAGTGTACATGATATACGTGTATATATTAGGGGAAAATTATCCAATCAGATCACAAGAAATTGGTCTCTGTCTGAAACAATGTAGTTCTTCGTGTGCCAAAAACTTCATATTTTGTTTACAAACATGTCCAGGCAACAGAAAAGTGAGAGAACGTCATTAATTCCTAAAATGGAGTCAATGTCAAAAAAGGTATTTCTGATTTGAAATCTGCGAAAAAAAATCGTAATTTCATGAAAATCTCATCAGACTTTTAATCAAAAGAACTTTATACATGCATATATACTTTATCTCTTGATCTAAAATTTAAAGCCACATGATAAAAGTATAAAAGTGATACCTTACTTTCCGGACACCCTGTAGTTGTTTTTCTCCCAAAATACGCACAAGTGTGCTCAAAGCGAGATAACTGTATTGGTTTGGAGGTTATTCGTATTGAGGTAAATTGTCAGAAGTCTATCCTACAATCGCAAACAGAATTTTGAAGTAAACAGTTCAATGTACTAGAGTTTCCTATCTTCGTTATCAATTTCTCTTCTGCTTTTAAATTTCGACCAAACTGGCAAGTTATGCATCTGCGTACGTACGTATTATTTCAAGAAATTATAGAATTCTTATGATACATGCTATTTAACTCTTTCCCAAACGACAAAAATTTAGACTGTTCCAAATTGAAAGCAGTTGCAGATAACAAAATAAACGGAACTCAAAAATTGAAATTTGTTTCAAGCAGGGTAGAAACCATTGTGGTAAGCAGCATTTTCTACTTTTCCAACAATGTTTTCAAAAGGCTTGGAACTTTATCAGGGTCGTAGAAACCAGGAATTGTTTGGGAAAGGTTTGAGAAAAAGTTGCTCAAGGCATCTACAAATAGTTTTGTATTTTACAAGAATATAATTTACAACATAGAACAATATACACAATCAAAGGACAAGGGAAAAGGGTCTGACCACAAGTTCTCTAACTTAGATTCGGCCATTCCCTTGGATCACTGAGATGCATTAAGTCCCCTACTGCCAGAGCGGGGTTCTTATGGTTTCTGTATTATATAAACACTACCAATGGCTGCCAAACTGCTGAAAAGTTTTCGAAAGATTTCCAAAACTGATGATCATGACCTCTTTGTTTGCGAACACTGTTACTTAAGCGAGAATGGAAAGATACTAAATATACACTGCTGGTGATTTATAAGGAAACGTTGATAATAAAGTGATCACATTTCAAATTAAAGCATAACTCCTACTGACTGAGTTAACCGAACATCTTGGGTTTCCGTTTCTGTTACCCTTGCGTTAATGCAACCCTGATTGGGAAGTGTTGCTGGGTTTGTTCCTAGATTCGGCAATTAGGGAGACGTGGGTTTAGCATAAAATAGATGAATAAATAAAGTTGCCAATCTCTTTACATGAATAGCAATGAAGAGACAAATTCAACAAGACTAGAGAAAATTCAGGACCGTTTTCACCAATCATCTTTCGTTTCATTCCTGCTCTTATTCTTGTTGGAGACAGTGACACAACTTGTGATTGGCTAAACCATTCATTGGCTAAACCAAATGGTTTAGCTAATCAAAATTCGTGTTACTTCCATGCTTAGAAAATATTTAAGAGTAAGACTAGGACTGTTTCTTGCGAATGGTGGGTGATAATGGATATTCTCGTCAAGTTGACTAAACTTGATAAACTGAATTCAGAAACGACCCAGAACTTAGTTACTGCTGAACCATATATATAGAGGATTTTTTTTTTTTTCGGTTAAAGATCGAAATTTATTTCACCGAATGAACATCATCTGTAATAATTTCACGAGTGGCTGCACAACTCATGAAAATATTACCAATGGTGTTCATGAGATGAAATAAATTTAGATCTTAAAAATAAAAACTTATTTTTCTTTTTTGCTTTGAGTCATACCTGGGAGGAACTTTATAAAAATCCAGCACAGATTTTCAGTTATTCCCCATGGCGTACCCCCTCTGCATAGAAAAGCATTACAATATTACGTCAAGCGCGAGAAATGTAAGGTAAATGACGTCATATTTCCCATCTGGTTGCAAGTCACGCGCATTTTACCTAGGTAAATAGATTATAAAAATCGATATTTTCACTAGTAGTAACCATAAAATATCGAAAAATATTTCATCGGTATTTCTCAATAACCTACTGCAAAGCATCAAATATGTTCAGATTTTCGTGCAACGTATATATAACATATCAATTGCCTGCGTTCTTGATAAAACAAGTAAAAAGCCGCCGCGTGCAAACCTCTTATGTGTTATATGAAGGTCATTTGACCTTTTTGCCACGTTTTCAAGTCGAATGATCTTGTCCAGCGATCTGCTTTCTCTTTTTTTAACGATATTCTTCATGTTTTTTTCTTCTGCTTAGATTTATTTGCTTCATGAAAAATTACAATTTTTAAGAGTTCACATGCTGCCATGCCCAATTAATATTAAAACCTTTTTCTGAAATTCGACATATAAAAATAAACAATGCCTATTTCCTGTTTCGTTTTATGTCTTTTCGCTTTATTTCCAAAACCATGAGGAAACAGGCTGTGTATCAGAACAGATTCGTAAAAAAATGGATTTACACAGCAAATTCTGTGGCAAACTACCTTTTAAACTCACCACTGTTTGGAAGGTCTGATGACCTCTCAAATGATAAAACAAGAAAATGTTGATGCATAACACCGATGGCGCCGCAAATCAGTTGTTTCTGAAACAGAGGAGAATACGGCGTGTTATTCCTTTACTCCAAATGACATCACTTGCACAGAATTCGCAGAAATCCTCGTGGTGATACTACATGACAAATATTTAAACTCTGGGCCATCTGGTTTTGTACAAGAGGAACGTTTTAACCATTTAAGGCTTTGTGCTAATCCCGGGTATTAACAACCTTGCTGAAGAATCATTTTGAAAACACTGTGGAAGGAGAAAACGGTTACCACATTCGAATTGTAGTCTACAAATGCTTTCAAAAGTCTAAAAATATATTGTTTGGTAAAGAGCTAAAGCTTACTTAAGAAAGACTAATGGTCTTTCAACATGATTTATGAAGAACACAACGAAAATGTGGCCTCTATCTAGAAAATTTTTAACGCATTTCAAATTGACATAAGTAAATTTATGCAGAACTCGGTAAGAAATGAACTGAAAAGTCCTTAACAATCGTTAGAATGCAAATTAAAACTTAAAAAAAAGAACCAGTGAGGGTAAGACATAGCCATGGCCGTTATTCGGAGAATTTTAACACAAGTTCAATTGGAGCTATGTACAAAAGCAGTTGTCTTTCGACAAACAAGACAAGAAAATAGTATCAAAACCAGGACCCAAATTACCAGTTTGTTATTAAAAACTGGCTATGACATGACCAAACTGGGTACGTAATGATCAAAGTGAGTACGAAGGACCAAAATAAGACGTGTATAATCATTTTGACCTTAAATTAAGAAATCTTTCTTTCCCAACACTGCTTTTGTTTAGAATATTATTTCATTGTCCGTGAAGAATCGGAAATCGGTTGGAACTCGGCGTTCTGAAAAAAAAAATAGAGGGACAGGAAAGGCTATCAACTGCTCAATTGCGTCCTTCTAGTGTTTGCATGTTACAAATATACGAGCTGTTTGCTTTACTTTCGTAGATCGAACCAAATCAAAGTAAATCTAAATCCCAAAATTTCAGATAAAACAAATATTATCGAAAAACACTTATTTTTCTTTTCGTTTCAAAATTTACTATGTCATTGTTGCATGTATGCTTCTTTGTGATTTTGTATATCATGATGGGCTGTTATGTAGTTCAAGTTGAAACAAAGTTCTGTTCTGTTCTGTAATCTTATTGGATAACAAAACAGCGGAAATTGAAAAATGCTGAACTTCTTCATTCCTTAGTGTTGGTCCTAAACTTAGTCCTTTTTTTATGCGGACAAAGACATCGTAAAGAATAACCTTACCGGTTGATCTCTATAACAGTTTATATCTGAACCTAGCGCTTTGGGAATTACCAAGTCTAAAATTATTTTCTAGCTGAAGCTACAGTCATCGAACGGTGTGTAATGAATATGTTACCCGTCACATAAAAAGAGACCCACTGCGAAAAGTGTCGACCCTGCTCAGACTGCGCGAAATGCGAAGGCTGATCGGGGTAGACACTTTTTCGCTGCTATTTTATGTTTGAAAAGTGGTCATTCTACCTTAGCATAACGTTACAACCATTTTTTAACTATCAACTTAAATTGATCTGCAATATCTTTGATCTGTTTTCATCGAATTGGTGTACAAAATTCCAAGACGGCCAGTTTTTGCGTGACGGGTCACATATATTATAAAACTTGCAAACGGATTTTCTTGTAGGTTCTTCAGCTCCATTCTGTACGGTACATGTCTATTTAAAATGTCCACTCAGCATGGCTGGTATCTGTGCGGTATCTGTGCGGCGTCTGAAAGTATACTACACCAGTAACGTTTCTGTTCTGTACCTACAATTTCTTGATCCGTATCTCGTGCCTGCTAAGCAGCTTCAACTACCTCTATCATGGCTAGGGTTTGTTTACCCTTTACGGAACAATACCTGGTTTTTACAACCCTGAAATAGAAGCCTCTGAAAACATTGTGGGAAAAGGAGAAAATGCTGATAACCAGCATTTTCTCCTTTTCCCACGATGATTCCTACCCTGCTGGAAACAAATTTCTATTTTTGAATTTCGTTTATTTTGTGGTCTGTAAATGCTTTCAATTTGGACCGGTCTAAAATTTTGTCGTCTGATAAAGTGTTAAGCATCTGCAATATCACTATCCATGGCTAACATATGGCTTTTGATATGCGATAAAGAGATAGAAAAATAACAACATATACATAAAATATGGAAGTTTTTTGTATGATATATTCACTCATGATTGATTAAATCACACATCCTTATTGTGGTGCCGCATAAGCGGCGGCAACACTATATTTTCAGTCGGTTTTGAAAAGTACTTATGAAGGCAGCCATATTGTTTACTCGGTTTCAGGTCATTTTATAACTAGGCCATTTCGTACCTAGGCCATTTCGTACAATTTTTGGTCTTTTCGTGTCCACCTATTCTTTGTATTGTGGTCACTGTACTCACTTCGATCATTTCGTAACCACGTCCGAATATCGTCTTGATATTACCCTATTACCGAGTGTATCGTATGAAAAGTCCATTTCAGTATCAGATGTATAATGCCGTAGCACCATCCTGCATTAACCACGTGTTTTGCCAAGATGGGAATTTGTTTTCAAGCGCGGGGAGCAAATTGATCTAAAAGAAAAAGTTAGTGCTAGGAATTGATCGTGTCGTTAATAAAAGTCATATGGCCCAATAACACGATGATCTGGCATGTCACTTCATTTAGTCAGTTTCTCAATGTAGAGTAACAGTTGTACGGTCATGTAGCAGGGGACTTGGGAAGTTGTTCACGGCTGTGGTGAATCTTGTCGCCTCGAGCCCAAGGCGAGGTGGGGACATAATTCACCACAGCCGTGAACAAGTTTCCATGTCCCCTGAAACCTGACCGTACAGCGAATTCATTATACTACATATCTTTACCATTCCAACGTTTGTAAAGCGAATTTACCTTTTAATTTTTGGTTTGGCTGACGAAGTAGAATTTCCCCTCTGAGAGCCCAAATTCAATGAAAACTTACGTCACTGGGATCTGATGTCACTGAAACCTTTATAATATGTGATAAAACGTGCAGCTTGGCGCATAATATTCATGTTAATCTTGACCGACGTCGCCATTTTGGATGCTGTGTTGATAGTGTAGTCATGTATACGAACTTCCCGACAGGGAAACTGCTTTCACGTTTGTATTGCCAGTGTACATGATATACGTGTATATATTAGGGGCAAATTATCCAATCAGATCACAAGAAATTGGTCTCTGTCTGAAACAATGTAATTCTTCGTGTGCCAAAAACTTCATATTTTGATTACAAACATGTCCAGGCAACAGAAAAGTGAGAGAACGTCATTAATTCCTAAAATGGAGTCAAGTCAAAAAAGGTATTTCTGATTTGAAATCTGCGAAAAAAAATCGTAATTTCATGAAAATCTCATCAGACTTTTAATCAAAAGAACTTTATACATGCATCTATACTTTTATCTCTTCATTTAAAATTTAAAGCCACATGATAACAGTATAAAAGTGTTACCTTACTTTTCGGACACCCTGTAGTTGTTTTCCTCCCAAAATACGCACTTGTAAGTGTGCTCAAAGCAAGATAACTGTATTGGTTTGGAGGTTATTCGTATTGAGGTAAATTGTCAGAAGTCTATCCTACAATCGCAAACAGCATTTTGAAGTAAACAGTTCAATGGATTAGAGTTTCCTATCTTCGTTATCAATTTCTCTTCTGCTTTTAAATTTCGACCAAATTGGCAAGTTATGCGTCTGCGTAAGTAAGTATTATTTCAAGAAATTATAGAATTCTTATGATATATGCTCTTTAACTCTTTCCCAAACGACAAAATTTTAGACTGTTCCAAATTCAAAGCAGTTGCAGATAACAAAATCAACGGAACTCAAAAATTGAAATTTGTTTCAAGCAGGGTAGAAACCATTGTGGTAACCAGCATTTTCTACTTTTCCAACAATGTTTCCAAAGAACGTTATCAGGGTCGTAGAAACCAGGAATTGTTTGGGAAAGGTTTGAGAAAAAGTTGTTCAAGGCATCTACAAATAGTATCTACAAAGATCAGCCTGTTCAGTCCGTGCAGGCTGACCTGTGTATACATTTTTTTTTCTATTGGTAAAGATAGGAAAGAACCATGTAAAGCAGAGAGTTTGAATCTGTGATTTCGTTTGAATTACCGGTTGGAAAGCCCGTTTATCATTCATTTAAAAAAAAAATCACACAATTGACCTAGTTTGAAAAGAAAATTTCCAATCTGTCATAGTCAATTGGATCCCTTACTCGATGACAGGGAAATTAAGTTTATTATTATAGTCGTGCTGCTTCATGACTTAAAACGTACGCGCCCTGACAGTCGTTCTTCTTTCATTGATAATTAATTGCCGAGCCCCGGTAGCTCAGTCGGTAACGAGCAGGACTTAAGAACATGGGATCCAGGGTTCGTTCCCTTGTCACTACCCCTAGCTCGGCCAATTTCTTACCGAGGATTGATGATAGTCACTGCGACAGGATTCATTCCTCTCCCACCGCTGAGCATTGTTTCGACGATGGCTATGTGGGAAAGCAGCCAGTAGCTTGGAAAGAAATTTGTGCGAACCACTAGAGCAAGAGATTCCAGGAGAGCATGGATAGGTGCACTGGCCGCCGCGATGTAACTGAAATAATGTTGAAAACGGCCTTAAACACAATTCAACAATACAATCAATCGATAATTAATTATTTAAAAGATTGACGCCATTCAACCCTGGATACGCGTAATCAACAACAGAAAAGAAATGGGTAAAATTGGGGGAAAAGTGATATTTTTTTAAAACCATTTACGTGCTAAATAAGTCTAATGAAACCTTCAGACCGAGAGTAATAAATGCAAATTTTGTTATTCTAAAGGTATACTTTTTGGGGAAAAATATCTCCTTATCGGACAGTGTAAATTAAAGATCAGACTGCATGTTCTGGTCTAAATCTACACTGTCCGCAAAAGGTCTTTGAGTCGCATTTATCAACATAGGATATAATTGAGCATCTTTTTGATGTTTTACTATTATGCCATAGTTCGTTTGTAAAAGTTGGAGTTAGCGTAACCGAGTGTTTTCAAGTTCATGTATTCAATTACAGTTAAACCTGTGTTAGAGACCACTTGTATTAAGAGATCACCTGCTTTAAGAGACCAATGTTATGCTACAACAACCCTTCTTAGATTAACCTAATATAACCTGTATTTAAAGACCTACTGCTGTAAGAGACCAATTTCAGTACTCCTCTTGAGTAATCCCTGAATACAGGTTGTACTGCAGAAGATGCGGCTTGGCGCTCTTTCTATACCATGGTCTTTCTCTACATTAACGTTCTAATATTGTTTGCAACACGCGAAAAGGGGCAATCAGACATTTGCGTAAAGTGTTGTATCGGATCAGTCTGCGCTGAATGCGCAGACTAATCCGAAACGACACTTTCCGTTTTTATGTAATTTTCTGTATTGCGCAAGTTTACTCAAAAAGTAGTCTTATGTAGTCGTAAAGTGCTGTCTGTGGACTGCGCAGGCTGATCCGAGACGACACTTAACACAAATATCCGAATGCCACTTTTCGTGTGTTGCAAGCCATTTAGTATCTACACAGTCCCATATATCAAGGAATATAGCGGCAAATCCAGTCTAAAATTGGCTAAATTTTCGACTTTCCTTGCGGTGAAAATTCGCTGCTATTTAACAATCAAGCCATTGGCTTTTTTCTGCCTTAAAGAGAGCTTCCATACGGTTTCTGACATTTGCCGCTCCAGCCCGTTGTCTGTGCATGTCATATTCTTCAAAGATTCGACCTGTCTGCAAAGACGCATCACCCACCCCCTGTATACCTTGGAAAAATAGGGCTTATACCGAAGTTACTAGCCCATTACCCTAGCATGTAGAGGCTGTTTTAATTAACCCTTTACCTGATATACCGATTTGAATCTCTTCCATTTCAGCAGTAAATAAAGATATGGTGTCAAAAATATGGACAAATGAGGATACAAATATCTGACTGAGTTGAAAACATTGTGGGAAAAGGAGAAATTGCTCGTTACGAGCAATTTCTCCTTTTCCCACAATGTTTTCAAAAACTGTCTTTTGTTGATACGTCAAAATGAGTATCTATGGAGTAAAGGGTTAATGGCCGGTGCATGGGTTACATGCAAGCCGACCACATCTAAATGAATCGCAAATTTTTATTTCATTTTGAAATTCAAAGTAACTGTTGTTGTTTTGAAAAGTAGTCCCGTTATGTACCCTGAATGCCTATTTTAGATAGATTTATATTTGTAGAATGCCATCTAGCGAGAGATAGAGACTCCAGCCAAAATACTTGGACATGCTGACTTAAAAAAAAAACACCTTCTGTAAAACCCCAATGACTGCTAATTGCATTTTTCAGATTGTCTCCTACAAATTCAGGAATTTCTGTTAAAGGTGCTTGCTCTGATTTTCTACAAATTAAGCAGAGTGGGCAGCATTTTTTGAAAAGGACTTTATCTTTGTTCGTCATTCCGAGCACGTAGTTGCATAATGATTATCCTTTTTGTCTAAAATATACCAAAATAATAAGGAAGAAAGGTCTTATGGATCATTCCTCTACGTCGAGAAATGACCATGGGTCATTTTGTAATGGGGGTCATTTCTCTGCATTACACCTGAGCGGACTGCGCAGGCTAATCTCAGAAGACACTTAACGCAAATGTCCGAATGCCCCTTTTCGCGTGTTGCCATATATATTCGAACCCTTTAAAAAAAAGAAGAAATACAATCTTGCCAAGCCGGTTCAGTTACTGATTTCTAATGAAACTCATAAAACCTGTCCTTATTTTGTTCTCTATTTGCTTTAATCTTTCTGGTGCTCTTTCAGCCACTGTTTTTTATGAAGCTTATTTAAACCCATGCCTTCTTTATGTTCACCGATTGTGTTAAAATGGTAAAAAAAAGAGTGAATAAAGATAAAGTGGACAGATCTAAGAAATAAGTAAAAGCAAGACGATATGGTGCATTTTCATTTACAGTTTAAGAAACAAAGGGCGCTATATCTATATATTTGAAATGCAGATTAAATATCTATAGCAAAAAGCATCTCCCCAGGTCAGCCTGCGCAGTCCGCGCAGGCTGACCTGGGGAGATGCTTTTTGCAGAATTCATGAGACCAGCCTTTCACAGAGTATGGCTGAAATCGTCTTTGTCTTCATGTAGTGTTTTGCAACACGTATAATCCATGAATCAATAATAACGATGATGTCGCAATATTCATTGGCCATATTTCATCGACACAAGCCTATAATTTATTCCAGTACTTCGATTACATTGACACAAGCCTGTTATTTATTGTGAGGCTTCGACAACCTTAGCACGTGTATTAAAAGAAAGATGGAGCCATTTTGCTGTTGACGACGGTATAGCGTGATTGCATTCGATACTTTGATCTTCAACAAACATACCAAGATCAAATGATATAGCATTCAGCACCAAGGGACTGTCGCTGTTCTGAGAACCAGAGAAGATTTTCGTTTTCATCGAATTGCGCTTTTAAAGTCTTTCTGATATCTAACAAGCATTTTAACAAGCACCAACAGACTGTCGCTGTACTGTGAACCAGGGACCTGTTTCCCTAAAGATCTGGAAGGTTTCCGTTTTGATTAAAACGCTCTTTTACTTACTGTTACTGTTATTTAACAAGAATTTCTCTCGCATAAACAAACTTTAACAAACGTGCCTAAATTCTGAGTTGACACAACGTTTCAGATTCTACTCGACAAAATAAACGGGCTTTTAATCTACTTAAATGCATTATTTTGCGGAGTTGAGTCTGACATGTTGTATCAACTAGGGATTCGAAAATGATACTAAAGTTTATAAATGCCTGTAAATTGCTTCTTAAATAAGAACTTAGGTAGGGTCGAAAGATGAGTTAGTAAGCGGACTTCAGCAAAGTAATAAAAAATAATCTCAAAAGTTTTCGTGAACCGTGCCCTGGGTTGGGCTCGTAGAAGTTGTTTATAACATTTAGATCGCGAAAAAAAAAACAAGTCACAAAATTGTTCGTGTTTGGCAGCCGTTTTGCTTCCGTACCGTTTTCTTTTTGGAATGTAAACACGTCCAGTGACAGTGAATAGAAGCTTTTTCTCTTGTGTTTAGCGTTTAAATTGAAAACATCTAAATTTCAAACGAAGAGTTATTGAATAGGCAAGTCAAAGGTTTGTTTAAATCCTAACTTTGTGCTCAGTTTGTGAAATTATGAGAGTTCAAACTTGAGCACAAAATCTGTGCAGAGATTGAGATTGTTTTTTCACGATCGCCTCTAAAAAAATTTACCTGTAAAAAATTGAAATCGCCTTGGGATATGGGAGGTGGCAGTTATCTGTACTAGAAGACGCATTAAAGCCGCTGTTGCTAGAGCTACGTAGCTCTGTAACGCTATAGTATTTATTATGTGAAATAAAAGACCACATTCAATCGCCTGTCTGATTTATGCAAGAGTATTAATTTTGATCTATTATGCGTGCGACCTAATTTGCTAATTGTCAAGACAGGCTGTCTTATAGATCCTTTCAAAATCAGAGCCGAGCTCTATGAAAAAGGGACTAAGTGCATCTGCAAAAAGTATCGAATCCTGTCAGCCTGTGCAGTTCACGCAGGCTGACATAATTCGATACTTTTTGCTATTTGTAAAAATTCTATATATCCAATGACCAGTTTTACGTCTTGATCGATTTTATAGATCCCTTATTATTTGATGTCTTGCTCGGTATCACGCAACACCAAGATGCACTAGGCTCCCTTTCGTCAGATCATTGCTCATCTATTGTTTATCACGTCAAATCCACGTGATCTTGCCCCATGCAACGGAATTCACAAATAACTTCAAAAGAGGACACTTTTAGTTTAAATAATTGTATTTATTTTACATCGATTGAGAAACAAGTTCTTACAACTTATACTTATCTCTCTCGATTCTGCTTCCTGGGACGTACACAGGTACTCGTGCAGAATGTATGGGCCAATGAAAAATCCCTGAGTTGACTTTATCAACTGCTTTCTTCAAACAATAAAATCAATAAAATGTGCATTTGCCATCAGAAAAAAAAAATTATTTAGATAACCTGTCTCAACGATTATACTCTCAATAAATGTGTTTATTTAACACACATATCGATGCGTATGCTCATTTCTTCAATTTCTTGTTTCTAATATTTATGAATTTATCTATACAGACCTTTGAGAAATCTTAAAATAATCTTGTATGGATGAGAAACATTTATGTTTAAGTCCAATTAAATACATGTTCTGTTCTATTGACACCCGCTCCCGAGTATCGAACTCAGGACTGTATGGTTACGAGGCCAACACTCTACCACATAACCTAGGATACCATTTGTAACTGCAGTACTTTCGGAATATGAAATCAGGTCTTTGTGTCACTCGGACTGGTTTGTAATGGCGTATGATATTGTATTACGATAACGTATATCATTTAACCATGGTCAGTACTATAGATAAAGAGGATCATCTGGGAAAAAACCCTTTATTCATATTTCGAGGCAAGACCCAACATACGGATACGAGGTTTAATGTAATTTGCGTGATGCTTCAATTCTTGAATACAATATAATTAAGTATTTCTACCCTGAAGTGGAACATCTATTTCCACTATAATTTTACTTTGGAAAATATGATATCATTTGAAATTATCAATATTGGCCTTCACAGAATCATTTGCAATTTCTTAAATCGCTTTGTCCTCAGTTAAAAAGGGAAATTATTATTACATCCCTTTACAAAACAAGAGGACCATGATGGTCCGATATCGCTTACCTGAGAACCAAGCAGCAAAGGTCTAACATAAAGATAAATATCAAATATCAAGGTTCAAGGCCAAATGGTAATGAAACAAGAGCTGCAAATTGTCGCTGTTTGACTTGAGACTTCGAGTTCCGTTCCAGACAAGCAAAAATACTATACAAATGAAGATCAAAGTGGTATTACTTAAAAATTGCGCTAGTTAGAGTTATTGTTCTTACACACTGTACTCCGTAATATTGCAACAAACATACATACCAAGTTTGAAGTCGTTCTGACTTGAGATGACAAAGTTATAGTCCGGGTGGCACAAAATGTTGTAAAAATGACATTCAAAATAAATAAAGAACTCAAAGACAGCACGAGGTAGAGTTACAATTCTTGTGCACTGCACTTCCAAATATTGCAACAAATAAGCATACCAAATTTCAAGTCATTCCTACATAAGATGACAATATCTTGCTCCGAACAAGCAAGAAATATTTTAAAAATGAAGGTCAAAGGGGTAATAATCTAAACCTTGTGCTAGGAAGAGTCATGGTTCTTGTGCACTGCATTCATAATTTTTTAACAATCATGCATATCAACTTTGAAGATGTTTAGCTGTATACATAGATGACCAAGTCATGTACCAGACCAGCAGAAAATGCTGTAAAAATGACAATCAAAGAGAATTAACTCATAGACAGTATGAGGTAGAGTTATGGTCCTTTCACACTGCACTCTGAATTATTGAAAAAAAATGCCAAGTTTCAAGTCAATCAGACTGGAAATGACAAAGTTATGCTCCAGACTAAAAACTATTCTGAAGAACTTTCTAATTCAAGGGCAAATAACTCCACTTGTTCTAGTCTGATTTCACCCATAATCGAACTCATCCAAGATCTTATGGTTATATATATTTTGACCAAGTTTGGTACTGATATTTGCAGATGCTAGAGCGTAAACAAAGTCAAATATAGCATTTTTTCTAATTCAAGGGCAAATAACTCTAGTTGTTCTGGTCCGATTACACCCATAATCGAACTCATCCAAGACCTTATAGTCATGTATATTTTGACGGCTGATTTATAATTGTGGGTGCTTGAGTGTAAACAAAGTCAAATACAGCAATTTTTCTAATTCACGGGCAAATAACTACAGTCATTTTAATCCGATTACACCCATAAGCAAAATCAACCAAGATCTAACAGTTATATATATTTTGGCAAAGTTTTGGTGCTGATTTGTTGGTATTTGTAGATGCTAGAGTGTAAACAAAGTGAAATGTAGCAATTTCTTTTATTTCAAGGGCAAATAAGTCCGGTCGTTGTGGTTCAATTACACCCATAATCGAACTCATTCGAGATCTTATGGTCATATATACACACTGGAGAGACCTTACAAACTTGTTCCTGGTCAACGTTACTGTCCCTGTCAATTTTACGTACCCGTTCGAGTAAAAAACATGGCCGCGCCCACAAGATTACACAAGGTAAGCAGAAAAACATTCTTCTATAACAACCAGATGAGTAGATGTGCTGTAGATGGTTGTCGCACGGAATTTCTGGGATGTTAGTGCATATTTCTGTATTGTTCCTTTGGTGGTTTGTTATTTGTTAAAGACGTTTAATCCAACAAACTTCCGTCAGCGACAACGATTTCTGAATAATCAACACCCGGAAGTCAGCAAAAAGCTTTTTTAAACATACAAACACAATAATCTGAAGTTTGTGTTGTGTCAAGTGAATCACATATGCTTTATTCACCACAGTTGAAAACAAAAAACTATACGACATTTATTAAAAAGCACTTTTCTCTCAATTTTTGTAGGCAACGCACCACGCTCCAGAACACAATAAAACGATCCAGTTTCTGAATTGAAACAGAGAACGATATCATAATGTGATTGTGTACGAGTTTAATGATTTTTCCCTTTTTTTTAATCAATATGCATAACTGTCTACTTGTCTATCTTTCAGGTTTTCTTTCTGTCAGGTTTATTATCCTTTTGATGCTTTTGAAATGAAATGCCATGATATAGACAAGGGAATTTGACATTCTATAACCAAAATAAATGATAAAATATGGAAAAAAATCTCCCCTATATAATATAAACACAAGGAATGCAACGTCTCGATTGCAAGCGACAGCACAAGACAGCCTTTCCCACCCAAAATCACCCACGAAACAAACATTGATCATAATTTCCTTTAGCCTAGCAATAGACAACACAAAAATGTACCTGTGACATTCGGCGATTCCTCAGTAGACACCTTTTAACCGGAGGCAATTTCTATTCATCGAGGAGGCCATTCGCTGACGTCACGGGAAGAGCCAGGAAACGTATTTTCGGATTACGTATTACTATTTTTTTTTTTCGTTTTTAAGATATATTTATGGACATCACATGATACTTAATACAAGTAACTAACAAAAGTATTTGACCGTATTATCTTTTAAAGAAAAGATATTTGACTCTAATACATAATCCGAAAATACACTTCCTGGCCCTTCCTGGGAATCCTGTGACGTCAGCGAATGGCCTCCTCGATGGATAGAAATTGTAAAAAAAAAATGTAATACATGACGTATATTTCCGGTTAAAAGGTGTCTACTGAGGAATCGCCGAATGTCGCAGGTACATTTTTGTGTTTTCTATCGCTAGGCTAACAGTGATCGGAAAAGAATTTATTTCAATGAGACAATGGCTCCTGTCTTTGAAAACCAATGGGACATTTTCAAAAGTAATGAGACATTTAAATCTTCAGATGAGACGTTATAAAGATTTCAAGTAAAGCACTTTATTCTGTTTGATTGTTTTAGCACATGAATAATCTATACTGTTCATTTTTCCATATACAAAAAAACAATCAGACATATTTAAACCATTTGCAGACAACGACTTCAAACCCCCCCCCCAAACCTGTCTGCTTTAGATCTATATTTTCATTTCATAAAACAACATTTTTTTCACTCATGAACGGAATTTAGCTTTCACTTATTGCTTTATTCAGTGATTGGTATAAATTCACTGTATAAATCCATTATTATTGATGAGAAGATAGTTTGAAGTATCCCTGATCGGACGAGGCCAAGCTGCTCATTGTATTGTCATGGGTTTTCACGCTTTTTTGGCGATTTATTTTTTCGTGACAATTAATTTTTGGAGAGGTATTGCTACATGATTTGACATCATCCAGTCAGTTTAAATAGCAACTCAATTAAAAAATCTGTCACTTTACACTAGATAAGAGGAATAACACCTTTGTTACTCTGTCATAAATGACTCGACAGCCTCATTATCATCCGCGTGTCCTTCGCATTTTATACTGATCGTGTTTAGCCCAATTTTATGCCGGATGTACGCAAGCTAGATTTAATAAAGCTCTGGACGATAATTTCATACGTCAGATATTTTCCACTGTCAAAGACAGATCATTCCAAATTTCCAATTCTCAAAACCCGGACTAAGGGATCAAATGAGAAGCGTGCCGAGTTGTCAAGTTTTGTCAAATAATGCATGGACAAAAATTTCTTTCTCATTTTTCCGGCCAATTTTGATGTTTGTTATCTACTGTTCAATCGAAGATTGTGATTAATGATAATCACAAAACCAAGAATTCAAGTTTAGGCACCAAGCGAGTTCAAGAATCGACTACAATCGATTCCGTGTTTTCTCAATCGATTATCGGAATCGGAAGCCAAAACCAAATGACTTTCGACTATAGTCGATCATCTGCCCACCACTAAGTGATAGATACAAGGACTTCCTGCAATGAGCAGTTTAATTTATGGCTCTGTCCCGATGATTCAATCACAATATCTCGGATATAAAGTCGCACATTATCAACGTATTATCGAGTAGCATTCCCGAATACATATGTTAAAATTAGATTCTAATGCATACAATCAATAATAATATTCACAAAATACGAGAATACATAACTTCACTTTTCTTTTGTTTTAGTTTTAGAAAGATTTGCAAAAAATATAGGCACAACTTCCGTATTCCTATGAGACAGTTGGGTGCATTTCTAGGATTTTGAATGAGACAATCGAGGCGTTGCAGTCCTTCTGTTTACATTATATAGGGGAGATATTTTTTTCATATTTGATAATTTATTTTGGTCATAGATGTCAAATTCCTGTGATATAGATGAAGAGCTTGATGACAGACAGTATCATGCAAAGGATATCTATCATAACTATCTTGCAGAAGATCCATAACTATTATAAATACCATCTTCGATATCGTCAACAAGAGACTCGTTTTTGTGAATATGATTTAATAATAATGATCATCAACGACCAACCATTCGTATGCCTTGTAAGCGGCACACCTAAAAGTAACTATCAATATCTGAATATCTAAATATATATTAATATTTAATATTTAAATATTGATCAGCGATACTCTGTGGAAAGGGGGCTTAATGCATAGATCTGCGGAAAGAATCTGCCCAGGTCAGCTTGTGCATTCCGTGCAGGCGGAAGTGGACCAAGGCTTTTCGCTTTAGGTCAATTTTCTGTATGTTCAAGGACCAGTCTACCTAATGATACCCCTCTCTCTCTCTCTCTCTCTCTCTCTCTCTCTCTCTCTCTTCACGATGGGTGTCTGATTCTGCCAGCTTAATAAAATTGGGGATAGAAACAGAGAACCCGAGATCGCCTGAACATGCCCAGTAACATTAGGCCTATTGATAGAAAGAAGAATTCAATGTGTTGTAGAATTGTACTTCCATTCAAGTATTTATTTAACTACACTACGACTGTGACTACGATGATTAATATAGAATCTTGACCAACTTAATAACAAAATTGTTCACTGTAACACAAACCCATACGCTTACCGTATTTTCAGCTCAGAAGCTGAATCGTTGTATTGACCGTAGGAGCATCTTACGTTGTAATTTAAAAATGGCAAAATATCCCTGAATAACTGCAATTTGATTTTTTATCGGTTTATAGTATTGAGGATAATCACTGTATTGGTCATCTGACACGGCACACACTTCAGAATATTGAGTGTATATATTTTACAAGGGTTTTTGGAGACTCCAAGTAGTGTTTTTTCAGAAATCGTAGTCCCCGGCGAAACTTTGTTGGATTAAACGTCTTCAACAAACGATTAACCACCAAAAGAACTAGAGATTAACGTGCACTGACATCCCAGACATTCCGTGCGACAACCTGCAACTGCATATCTATTCAATAACATGTTAAAAAAATTATGTTTTTGTGCTTACCTTGTGTAATCTTGTGGGCGCAGCCATGTTTTTTACTCGAACGGGTACGTAAAATTGACAGGGACAGTAACGTTGACCAGGAACAAGTTCGTAATGTCTCTCCAGTGTGATATATTTTGACCAAGGTTGATGCTGATTGCTTGATATTTGTAGATGCTAGAGCGTAAACATAGTCAAATATAGCAATTTTTATAATTCAAGACCCAGTAACTCCAGTCATTGTCGTCCGATTACACCCATAAACAAACTCATCCGAGATCTCATGGTCATATATATATTTTGACTAAGTTTGGTGCTGATTGGTTGATATTTGTAGATGCTAGAATGTAAACAAAGTCAAATATGGCAATTTTTCTAATTCAAGGGCAAATAATTCCACGTGTTTTGGTCCGATTACATCAATAATCAAACTCATCCGAGATCTTATGGTCATATATATTTTGACCAAGTTTGGTGCTGATTAGTTGATATTTGTAGATGCTAGAGTGGATTAAGGAAATGTGAACGGACGCCGGACAATCGGACGCCGGACCGACGGACGGACGACGGAGGCCGACGGACGGTGAGTAATCACAATAGCTCACTCTGAACACTTCGTGCTCAGGTGAGCTAGAAAGTAATAGAGGTATGAACAAAAACGTTTTTAGATAGACATTTAAAGAAATTCTGGGCGGTTAAAAGTGTTAAAAGTTATAATGACTATAAATTTAAAATACCCAAAAAACAAAACACAAAAAAGATATATGCCATATTGACCGGAAGCTTCAAGGGAGGAAAGACTTAACCCTTACCCAAACAAGCCCTGGTTTTTACGTGTCTGCAGTAAAAGCGTTGTGAAAACGCTGTGGGAAAAGGAGAAATTGCTCGTCACGAGCAATTTCTCCTTTTCCCATAGTGTTTTCTACCCTTTTGGAGAACGTTCAACCATGTTCTCCAAATCAAAAATTGTCATCTGCAAACTCTTTCGGTTTGAAAGGGTCCAAAATATGCCGTTTAGGAAATGGTTAAAAAGAACTGCACGTAGAACGCATATTAACTCTAACGTATTTTTTTCTATTGTCTGGTTCGATCCTGCTGGTTTACTCAATGTGATATAGCGCCCTTTGTTTCTTTAACTGTAAATGAAAATGCACCATATCGTCTTGCTTTTACTTATTTCTTAGATTTGTCCACTTTATCTTTATTCACTCTTTTTTTAACCATTTTAACACAATTGGTGAACATAAAGAAGGCATGGGTTTAAATAAGCTTCATAAAAAACAATGGCTGAAAGAGCACCGGAAAGATTAAAGCAAATAGAGAACAAAATAAGGACAGGTTTTATGAGTTTCATTAGAAATCAGTAACTGAACCGGCTTGGCAAGATTGTATTCCTGTTTCCATTTTCTTTTTATCAAAGGGTTCGAATATATATGGCAACATGCGAAAAGGGCATTCGGACATTTGCGTTAAGTGCCTTCTCGGATTAGCCTGCGCAGTCCGCACAGGTGTAATGCAGAGAAATGACCCCCATTACAAAATGACCCACGGGTCATTTCTCGAGGTAGAGGAATGACCCATGGGTCATTTCTCGACGTAGAGAAATGACCCATGGATCATTCCTTCACGTGGAGAAATGACAGTGGGTCATTTTGTAACGGGGGTCATTTCTCTGCATTAAACAGACTTATTCAAGACAGCACTTTACGACTTAAACACATTTTGTGCCAGAGTAGACTTGCTCAAAACAGAAAACTACATAAAAACGGAAAATGCCAGCGCATACTGCGTAAACTGATCCAAAACGACGTTTTACGCCAGTGTCTGAACGCCCCTTTTCGCTTTTTGCAAGCCATATATGAGCCATGTTTGTTCAAAGTAGGCTTTCTGTATCTGGGCCGAAACGCTTCACTATTGGTGAACTTTCTGTATATCCACAGACCACACCAATTTATGATTAAGTCGGTTGGTAAGAAAATGACCATTGGAAATCCATCATCATCTGGATTGGTATCATATATCAGGGGAATCCATTAAGCCCGCTGTTGCCAGAACAAGGCTGGCATATTCAAAACAGAAAAGATTTACGGTCTGTTGTCAACAGTGATTATTAGGCACATTCCTTGCATTGATTTATATTCCCTGACTTTGAAAAGATAGGTTTGTTGACAAGGTTCGAATTAATTTTGAAGAGTCATGGTCTAGCATAAGGCATTATCTTTTAAAACGGTCTTGAAATTAACCATGCTCTGAAAAATAGGTTGTTGATACATCTGTGAGAGACAGTTCACTTATACATCAAAAAGTTGGCCGGTCGCTTTGAGTAATTATTACACATTCAATAGGAAGAAAATAATACATTCAGCCTTTCATTAAAATAGCAGTTATTCATTATAGAGCACTGCACCCAGTTTAGTACACAGTCTCTCATTCTCCCTCTTTCGTTTCTTATTTTTATTTCCAGTCTTTTTTCCCCTCCTTTCTCCATTTTTTTCTCCTCTCTTTATCAGTTTTCCCCAGTGTCTACTTTTGTTTTCATGTACACATTTCTTATTTTTTCTTAATCTGTTTATTTACACCTTGTCTCTATATGTTTAACTTCCATTATGTCATCTTGTATTGTTAATTTGATTGTAGTGGAAGGACCGATCTCATTTGTAAGAAATTTTGGGCCCACCCCCATTCACTTTATGAATAAAATATGTTCAAACTAGAGGCATTAACCAGTGGCTATGCTGGCATGATGCCTGCTGACCCAAGTCCAAACGTTTCAGTTCAATTGGTAAATTCGTTCTTTAATAGAAAGTGGATCCATATTAGATTCTATACTACTCAAACTTTGATAGGGATCACTTACGTATTTCTGTATAACAGTTATGCATCAACTCTTTACCATACTGTAAACTTCTAGATTTAACCAAGTTGAAGCATTTGCTGACCAAAAACTATATGCAACGTGCAATATGCTGTGTGTCATTGGGTAGAAAACATCGTTGGAAAAGGAGAAAACGCTGGTATCCAGCGTTTTCTCATTTTTCAACAATGTTTTCCAAAGTCTTTTTTCTCAGTGTCTTTAAAGGTCGGCATTGTGAGGTAAAGGCTTAAAGATCCATTCCCAATGGTCATTTTATGAACCAGTGTGTCAATGTAACATTTTGTTAAACCAGACATGATACATGCTACGTATATATTTAGGGTGAATCTTTATGGTGATCCCTAGCAAATTTTGAGAAGTATATATAAAATTGCTCAGTGTAGTACAATAGGAAAATGCATTTGTCCCCATTTCTCGGAGCTCTAATCAATTATAGTTTAATAGATATAATATAACATAATTTCATGTGCCAATAATGTTGTTTATCGTCACAGATAGAACATGCCTTGAATTATGCCCTATGTGTGTTTCGTGCATACAGATGAAACTGAAAAAAATTTCATGCTTAAATCAGACAAACCTTTTGATAATTTCTTATTTTTCCACATTGAAGATAAGTGGAGGTGTTGAATTATGGTTGAAATCATCAAAGTTGTCCTTTGAAAGATAGAAGACATGGGAAATAAATAGAAAATGTTTTGCACCGAAAGGTCATTTTCCTTAAAGATCAGAAGGACAAAATATCGGGATTGTTTTATAACTGGTTCAAGAGGCGTCAATCAGACACAATGAACCAATTACATAAAACATGCAGCCCTTTCTTGGCACCAAGGAAAAAAAATCGGTGCAATGCAATGAGATGTTCGCTAAACACTTATGATAGAGTTTATTTATTTACCTATCGATAGTCTGCACAGCCAGGGATAGAAATAGGATATTGTCACGTATTGCACTAAAATTTCAGTGTATTTCTTTGGAAAATACGCGCTGAATATATCGGGTGCCTCAAAACAAATGTTAATAATTTCAAAATTCAATACCTTCATCAAAAATTCTAAAGATATTGCAATAAAAATTGAAATATTGAATTAAAATGATGCTTTTAATAAATGATGAAAATTTCATAACTCTTTACCTTTCTTAATTTTGGCACAACGAAAAAGTTAAAATCTTAAGTCGAAAAATGCCATGGCCAGCCTATGTGTCTGGCAGTTTTGACACCTGTCAATCAAGTGTTAGGAAAGCCAGGTGCAGATGTCTGCTGTGGAGGTGTTCAGACATGATTTTGGGGAACTTATGGAAGGCAGTTGGATATTTTTTAAGTGAGAGATCAATACTACAATGGTTTTTAAGGTAAGACCTGTGTAATGCACTTCCGGTGAACATTGAGCAAAAATTCTAATTGGTTTATAAATAAAAATAAATAAGGATTTATGCCGAAATAATATTTTTGATTATTTCTAATGGATCAGAAATTTCATTTATGTCTATCTTGAAACTATTTTTTATACTTTTGTTTGTTTTATAAAAAAGGGAGGTAATTATTATCTCTTTTTGAATTGAGAATGTAGTGGTTTTTGATTTATAAATCATAATTCAAAGACGGAAAAAATGAAAAGGTGAAAATAGTTCAATAATACTCATTTCTAATTATAGCTAATTTTACAGGATGATATTTTAGTGGAAATAGCTGTTTTCCATTACACAGGTCGTACCTTAATGATAGCGACAAGGCGATTATTGAGGCCTGTGTCATGGAAAAGGGATGGAGTGGCAACAGGATTGTCAAAGAATTTCCTGGAAAGAACTGGACTCGGCAATCTGTTTATCAGCTTGTAAAAAAGATAAAAGATACTGGCTCGACTGCTAGAACACCAGACAGTGGCAGGCCTAAAAGCGCATCCAACAGGAAAATGAAGCAGCTGTAGAAGACATAACTCTTTCACAGGAGGATCAATCTGAATTCATCGGTCCCAGCGAGAAATTGCAGATGAACTTGGAATACATCGGTCGTTTGTTCAGCGGATTACAAAGAACCTGAGCCAAAAGTCATACAAGATAATCCAAATTTCTCGTCGTGACCAAAATGTGAAACAAAAAAGAAGGATCCGCAGTAGAAATTTAAATGATCGGTATTCCGTTGAGGATGTTAAAAGAATTGTGTTCCCGGATGAGAAAGACTTTACGGAGGAATTGGCAAAAAATCGCCAAAATAGCCGGGTTTATGGAATTAGGAAAAAAGACATTCCACCTGCCAGACTCTACCATGAAAGTTCGCGCTTCTCGAAGAGAGTCAATGGTTTCAGCTGGAGTCTCATGGAATTAGAAAACTAGAATCCATTTCATTGACGTAAAGACAACGAAATTTAATTCTGAGAGCTACATTGAACTATTGGAAGAAGGATTACTTCGTGATTGTGCAACATTGTACCACAACAGGAAGTACATTTTCAGCAAGATGGGGCACCGTCACAGACCAGTAAGGCCACTCAAACTTATTTGGAGGAGGCAAAACCAGAGTTCATTAATAAAGAAGACTTGCCACCACAGTCACCAGACTGCCATCCTATGGATTACTCGATATGGGATTCCCTGAAGGAAAAGGTTTACACTTGGCGGAGAGATAAGTTTTCTGAAGATGAACTGAAGAACAAAATCACAGAGGAATGGGAATACATTACACTGGAGGAAATATCGAAGTGCATTTCATCGTGGAAGAAGAGGTTACGGGCAGTCTGTCAGAAAAAAAGGGGTCCACATTGATCATTTGTTTAAGTCTGATCTTGGATCTACACTGTCCGCTAGGAAGATATTTTTCCCCTAAAAAATACTTTGAGATAGTACCAATTTGGTTTGTAACATCGGCTTGAAAACACCATTTACTTTATTTGGCAGGATGAGTGATTAATCACTGTTCACTAATTGCTGTATCATTATTCTGCAAATCATCGTCAACACGACTTTGCCATTGCAACAGCAATAAAAAACGTTGTTTTGCAACAAGGGTGGGGACTTGAATACAATTGATTTACTTCTTGCCACAATGTTTAGTGTTTGCTAGTGTTTTGTCTCCATGATTGCAATATAGCGCTTCGCTACTCGACAGTGTCGTCGGAAAACACTTCCCCGAAAATACTTTTGTCAATCGACCTTGCCGTGGTGACGTCATACCGATTGCGATACTTCGCAGTCACCGAAAGTAGCAAAAATACATTTTATTTGATGTGTCTAATCTTACAAATGTTAAGGGTAAAGAAATGGTGGAATTTAAGCTAAGGGAAGTTATTTCCCTGTCACAGTGAATATTTTCCTCCTGACAAAAATCTGGAACTACTTTTTTTTTGTTCTACTTGAGATCAGTAATGAATAGTAATGAATAGTGTTTTATGGCCCGTCGACAACTTAGGTCATATTGGGCGCACTTACTTAGTAAACAATAATGCGAGGTGAAAATAACACACATGTGCAACAACATAAGACAAACATGATAAATGAGGAATGGATGAAACATAAAATGATGCCCCTTTTGTCGCCTTTTACGACATGCATGCTGTCACTTTTGTTCCGCCAGATGAAATGGCAGATGTGACGATCGCGGGACTGCAGTGGTTTATTCTTATACCCCCGATTAAACCACACGGGGTCCCACAGGCCAACCGATTCCCATTCCAAACCCTATTTACATCAAGAAAAAAAAATATAGGATTTGGAATAAGAACTACCCAGCCTGCTGCAATCCTACGAATTACGAGGAAAGCAGCCGTTTGTCTCTAATTTTAGTCACTAGTTTTAAAAGTGGCATTCGTTGACAAAGTAACCAGAGGAAATATACATGTATAATTTATTTCATCAGCTCGTGGTTAATATGGGAAAATATTTGCCTCAAAAGGGAAAGGTCCTCGAAAAAAACGAGAGCAGTAAGGCACTCGTTATTTTCGCATACCTTTCCCTTTTTCGGCAAATATTTCTTCATATTAACCACTTGTAAGCTGATGAAATAAACTCTATTTAAACCTTGGTAAATTTGGTCAAAATCTATATCTATTAGATAATTTTTTGATTGGCGCCTTTAGACTGTTCACTATGTTTCCCGTTATTAACTGTGTGCATTGGTGTATACACCGCTGTTCTGCGATTTTGTAGATTTAAGGCCTGTAATTTCTTAAGAAGTGCTAGAGGGGACGACGGCGTAAAGCACCATTTTAACTAAACTTAAAAAATCCCTAAAGCCCAATCTTCAGAAAATTCGTTGCCTCACAATTATGATTATAAAGGCAAAGATTGCCTTCAAAGTCTTTACTGCACTTTCCGACATTTTACAACCTAGATTAAAAGGGTTTTTAGATACTATTTTTTTTAATGACTTGTAAACAGTGCATTTGGAAATGAGGGACAGTTACCCTTTCTTAAGAGTACATAAAATTATGTTAACAATAATTGTCTTATATGTGTGCAATTCTATACCTTTATGTCATATACAAGATCTTTCGAAATTATGAAAGGGGAATTTGTTAGGTTTAGAAAGGCACTTTTCATTCTTGATGGTCTTTTAACTAATGTTTTACACCCTAATCAAAAGACAGCTGTTGTATGGACATTCACAGAAACAAAGCTTCATGATACGAGTCTACTGATACGATCGTAACCGCATATTCTCCCAACTTTTTACCATATAATAAAATTCTAGACTTGTCCACAGTGAGTGAAACATTTGGAATGCAACACGCGAATAGGGACATTTGAAAATTTGCGTAAAGTGTCGTCCCGGATTAGCCTGCGCAGTCTGCGCAGGCTAATCCGAGACGGCACTATACGACTACACTAGATTTTGTTCTTCAGCAGACTTGCGCAAAACAAAATACATAAAGAAGGGAAAGTGTCGTTTCGGATTAGCCTGTGCGTTCTGCGCAGGCTGATCCGAGACGAAATTTTGCACAAATGTCCGAATGCTCCTTTTCGCGTGTTGCAAGCCATTTGCGTCTAAAAATTTAGTTCACGTAACAAGACTTGTCAACGAAGGACAGAAAGTATTGTTGGATTGGATACAATGCTTTTATGCTGTAGATAATGATGGAGAGAAGGAGGAGTAGGAATAAGAGGACGAGGAGAAGAAGAAGATAAAGAAGAAGAAGAAAAGAAAAAAAAAAAAAAATAAATAATTGCAATGATAATTATGATTTTATGGCATTGGAAAGATGATTGTCTTTTAACATATTCATGTTATTTTCGTTATATTTCACCTGTGAATAAAATTTACATACCAAAGACACCGCAGTTTACGTTAAAAAGTTGGTGAAATGAGCCAATAGCATATAATAAACTTCAAAATTGGTTTTTAAAACTGTTTATCTCTTTCTTTTTTTTAAATTCTGGTTTACTTATATGCGAAAAAAACAAAAAATATATATATATACTGAGAGACAGAAAAGAGAATAGATCTACACGCATATATTTTTCTTGTTTTAGTTTGAGAAATGGCAGAATGAATGGGATTGTATATTTTGCGGTGATATTTCAATTATTTTGATATACCAATATAAAACAGATATAAAACATACACCGATATGAATAAATGATGACATAATGATAATAATATATTTAAGACGGGAACATTAATTATTTCAAAGGTGTTGAATAAAGCACATGGTGAGGCAATCAAACATCTTAAGTTATAAAATAGTTATTTCATACGAACATTATATTAATCATTAACCAAACAGGCACGTGCTTTTTAACCGCCCAGAAATGGGAGACTTTGAAAACATGGAAGACAAAAGGAAAGCCGGTAGTTGGCGTTTTCTACTTCTCTTTACTGTGTTTTCTACCTTTCTAAAGGTAGATGTTTAAAGCCTTAAATCATTTGTTGTCTTCAAAAAACTTCAATTTGGAGCAGTCTAAGATTCTGTTTCCTGACAAAATTTACTTGTCCAAGAACGAGAGAGAGAGAGTGCTTTGAATACTTTTGATGAGTAGTTTGATTAAATATACAAGCATTATGTAATTTTGAGAGCGAAAGAGCAGTGACAGAAAGTGAGAGAGAGAGAGAGAGAGAGAGAGAGAGAGAATTGTATCACGTGGGGCATTTTGAAATTAATTTGGTTGAAACTGACTATGTACAACATGTATAAGTCAATAAAGATATTCATTCATTATATGGCAGGGGACTTAAAAAAATGTTCACGGCTGCGTTGAATTATGTCGCCCCGCGCCGAAGGACAAGTTTGTTATACTGCAAAGTTTTACCATTTCAGCGTTTGTTTTACCTTTTTTCTTTGTTATAAAAAAAGTGACTACGCCGACAAAGAAGAATTTCCCTTCTGAGTGCCCCAATTCAATGAAAACTGACGCCACTGGGAATTGACGTCACTGAAACCTTGGTAGTACGTGCCAAAACTTGCAGCTTGGCACATAATCATGATGTTAATCTTGATCGACTCCGCCCTTTCGGATGTTGTGTTGATAGCGTAGTTATTTATATGGGGCTCCCGAAAGGGTAACTGCCTTTACTTTGGTTCTGCCAGTGTACATGATATATATTTTCGGGGCATATTATCCAATCAGATCACGAGAAATTTCTTTACAGTATAATAAAATTATCACGTGAGCACGTTCTGTGTCTAAATCTCAACATTTTGCTAAGTTTTAGTTTTAGTTTTGTTGGCATGCTAAGCAGGGTTGCCACGGAATCTGACTTTTGAAGCGGAGGTTGAAAGAAAAAAAAAATATATATATATGACCCATGATCCATTGACAGTGGTTTAACCCTTTCCAAAACAATCCCTGGATTTTACGGGTCTAGAAAAGTAGCCTTTTGAAAACATTGTTGGAAAAGGAGAAAATGCTGGTAACCAGCATTTTCTCCTTTTCCCACAATGTTTTCCTCCCTATCATAGACAGAAATAATCTTTTCAGCAAGAGTTGAATTGTCGTCTGCAAATGCTTTCTGCAAAAGTTTGTCGTTTGGGAAAGGGTTAACGCATTTGCTAAAGGTTTCGACCCTGCAGGCTGACCTGGATACAATCCTTTTACTATTGTTATCTATCGATATTTGCTATCCTAGTCGTCAACGGAACATTTAACCTCATCATTCAGACATACAGGATCTGAAATGAGTTGGCTTTAGAGATAAGATTTTATTAAACGATTCAAGGGAAATTTCATTAAGGTAGTGGACCCGTAATAGGCCTAGTGCAGCATGGCATAACATTTCTTGACAGTTGATAAAGACAGATCTGTACAGATATAATACTTTTGTACATTTTTAACCGACTAGAAATTCCTTTGATGTCTATCTTGACATTATTTGCTGATACTTTTTTAGTTTCCAGAAAAGGGAGATAATTATCATATCTCTTTGTGATATAGTGGTTTTAGATTTATAAATGATAATTCTAGGAAGGACAAGAAGGATAAAGTGGCTCGGTGAAAGAAGTACAATAATGCTCATTTTTAAGATTAGCAAATTTTCTAGGATAATATTATAGTGGAAATGGCTGTTTTCTATTACGGGTCCACTACGTTAAGCTAGACTTTGGCGAGCTAAATAACATTTTCCTTGACGAGTTTAATAAAATCTCATCTCAAACGCCTACAAAAGTCAGATTCTTTTCATCACATAACGATATTTCACAAAATATAGATCAGATGATGCAAAAACATTCATAAAGGCTCCCGCGATATTCTCTATGAGACCCATCCACTTGTAAGAAATGCATACAGAATGACGTCAAAGATGACGTCACACAAATGTTATATCAATCGTGTATCGTTTATATGTCAGACTTACATGGTAAAATGCATTGCAAAGATGTCTCTAACCTGCTATTCCAAGAAATCAGCTCACGTGTTCTCTTGCCACTGACTGTAAAGTTTTGTATTTGAAAAACATGAATTACACGTTATTTAACTCATCACCAAACGACGATAGTTTAGACTAGTCCAAATCGAAATCGAAATCATTTGCAGACGACAAAATAAAAGTTACTAGAATTTGAATCTTGTTTTGGTTAGGGCAGAAAACATGGTGGGAAAAGGAGAAATGCTGTTTACCGGCATTTTCTCCTTTTCCCACAGTGTTTTCTTGAGGCCTCTTTCTTAGGAATTGTGTGGTAATGGGTTAATCAAGACAGGAAACGCACAGCTCACAGAGTAACTATGTAGGTTAATGGTTTTTTAATTGTCTACGAAAAGAAAACGTTCATTTTTATACGGAAATAAAATTTATGTAGATCTAGATCTAATACATGCACATGCAAGATTTCACTGCAGGAAATTAAATCAAGGACAGGAAAAACATTCTTAAAGAAAGCGTCGAGATTAACTCTTATCCTGTGGAATATAAATTGTCGACGATGGCCCAAAAATGTTTTTTCCTAATGAACAGTCATTGGGCTTGGCTCAAATGAACCATACTACCGATTAGGCAGTGGAGGATGTAGAGAAAGATCAGACTACACGTACGTGCCGGCTGAGCTTGGTCTACACTCTTCGCAGAAGTAATCCATTTTCGTGCATCATAAGGGTTGAGATTAGTCACAACCAAGTAGGGGCTTTTTTCACGGAGAGAAACTTCAGGGTTACACACAATAAAAGGTGCCAATGCGACGTTCAGACAACGAGTTGACCGCTTTACCATACCTCGCCCGTGTTTGTGAGGTCAAATATGACGTCATAAGCGTACTGTCAATGTCAGTGTTGCGTTGAAAAAGTGAGTTGATCGCTTTTCTGTCGATACCCATCTGTGTTTGTGAGGTCAAGTATGACGTCATCGTACTGTCAACGTCAATGTGGAGTTGAAACAATGTGTTGACGGTGTAATGCAAAAACATGATCCTCCCCAACAAAATTACCCGGGTCATTATTCTACGTAGAGAAATGACCCAAGAAGTCATTTCACTACGTAGGCAAATGACCCGGGTCATTATTCTACGTACAGAAAGGACCCATGGAACATTCCTCTACGTAGAAAAATGACCCATGGATCACTCCTCCACGTAGTGAAATGGCCCATGGGTCATTTTGTAATGGGGGTCATGTCTCTGCATTACAAGGGCTTTACCATACCTCTTCTGTGTTTGTGAAGTCTGTGTTTGGAAAACTTTCTGTCATTTTCATCAAATTCAAAATTGTCGTCTTCAAACGCTTTGAATTTGGAAGAGTCTAAAATTTATCGTTTGAGAAAGGGTTAAACAACATGTGAGTTAATCGCTTTACCATCGATACCCCGTCTGTGTTTGTGAGGTAAAGATATGTTTTCATCGTAGTCATTCGAATACATTTCAACGTAATTGACGCGTCCCTCGTGATCAGGTGGCATTCCCACAAACCTTTCTGACCCCAAAACTAATAATACTTTACGAGGCTACATAGGCACACAAAGGAAATACTACAGCAACAGAGAAATATTTTTCTTCATTTATCTTTCTACTGTACTTATGTTTTGCAAGCTTTACATAATTCAATGACAGATCAATTTTGAAAATTGCTGAGATAATGAAAATCTGGGAGCTCCCTTCAAAGGGAAGTAATTGCACAAGACGTGAATAAATACACGTGAAAACACAATAAAAGAGCAGTTGGCTGAAGGACGTAATTAAGTCGTCTGACATTCGTAATGAAAACTTAAGGTAATAAGTTAAAAAAAAAAAACACTTTCATGAATTTTATATAATAAATGATGTAAAAGATATCATTGTTTCTGTGAAGGAAATAAGCGAAAAGGAAAAACAATGTCCGTACGGAGAGCATCACCTCCCACAATCTGACCTTTTCTGGGACACTTTGATTGAAAATTATCTACTTTTCACGCGAGAATTATTGTACAACTACTAAAACGTGTCTCACTTTCCTGATTTTATGACAGTCGAGAGGTGATGAATGTCGCTTCTTACACTTAAATTTGTTAAAATATCATCTTTGTATCTTTTGGGTCCTGTATAAACAGAACATACATTTTCACTCAGTAAACAATGACCACAATTAACCCTAAAGTTGCCAAATAAATTGTAGAAATATTTCGGGCTGCAAATAAAAACCCAAATGAGCCCTGCTCTGGCCAAAGGGACGCTCTATGCATCCCTCTGTTACATGATACCAAGCAAGTTTACACATACTCATGGATCCATAATAGTCTTTCTTTCAACAGTCGACTTAATCATGGGTGGACTGTGCATTGCGCGTAAAGACAATTGACCAATAACGAAAAGTTTCAGCCCAGGTCAACCTGCGCGAACTGCGCAGGTTGACCTGGGTTGTTACTTTTCGCAGATGCATTTAGCCCTCTTTTCACAGAGTCCGGATCCAACGTCAGACAATACGTTCTGTGCATTCTGAATTTTATCTACACAGTCCACAAAAGGTCATCGAGCGTTGTCTGAGCATGTATAGCTCTTCGAAGATTCGATCTGTCTGATATGACGTATCACTCACCCCAAAGTTGGGGGGGGGGGCGGGGAATTGTGGTTATAAGTTCTATAAAGTAGCAATGAAAAAAATGGCTCTTATCAAGGAGTAAATAGGCTTGTTTTACCTCCAGATTTCTCTGAACTGCTGATAGTAGCTGAATGAATCGTACCAGGTAGCGTTTTATTTCATAAACATTTTGCTTTCAATTTGAACAAATGTAAAATTTTGTCGTTTGGTAAAGAGTTTGATCCGTCTATAAATAATGCCTTACACAATTCCTTTTGTAGCCTGAGGCAGTTCCATTTTTGCAACGACATGGACCTGCTATACTTAGCCCAAAACGCACGTCCTCGAGTGGCACGAATCAGTCAGCAGTTTCTGAACAGAAAGTTGACGCTCTTCCTTGGCCAGCTTTATCGCCGGATATGAATCTAATAGAACATGCCTGAGATTACGTAGGAAGAAAGGTTCAATCACGTCGAAACATCAACAATCTCATGGACTTGGCCACTGCTCTCGTTCAGGAATGGATTAACAATCCTGATGCTATGATTTTACGTTATGTAAGGTCTATGCGAGCTCGAATAATTGCGTGTATCAACAGCAGAGGTGGCCACACCAGATATTATTTAAAAGATTACACGAACTTTAAGAAAACCATAACTTAAAAGTTACCTTAGTCTTTGAGTACTTTTGCAACTTTGATTTTAGTACTACCTGCATTTAAACTGCAAAAACCTAACTTAAACTTTCTGGTAGTCAAAATCTGATTAGCTTGGCATTTTTTACAGACCCTGAACGAAAGTATGATACCAAATTTGTTGGTCTTCAGTAGAACATGCGACGAGAAATAAAAGAAAATCAAGTGCATACATATCTATGGAACTGAGTAAATTATCTGTCTGTTAAAAACTCAGATGATAGTGTTTCAAACATTATTTCTGTCTCAACACATTATCAAATGGGTTAACCCCCAATATAGGGTTGCATTTAATGTACAAACTGTTCAAGGACTGTATTTACGCTTTTCGTACCTCACACGAACCAGTATGTTGCCTGCAACATGGGAAAAGGGACATTCGGACATTTGCATACCGTGTCGTCTTGGATCTGTCTGTTTGTTTTACTCTGTACCTGCCCTCATCCCTCTTTCTCTACCTTTTTTTATTAATTCGTTCTTTCTTTCGGTTCTTTCTTTTTTCTCTCTCTCTGAACCTGTCTTTCTTTGTCTCTCTGTACCTACGCAACTCCCCCTCTATGTTTGTCTGTTTGTCTGTCTCTGCCTGTCTCTCAGTCTGTCTGTCTCTCTCTCTCTCTTTCTACCTCTCTCTCTCTCCCTCTCTCTCTCTATCTCTCATTTTCTTTGTCTCTCTCTCTTGCGCAACTAGTCAACAAGTTGACATTTCATTCCACAAGTTTGTTTTCCGTCAACCTGCACAAATTGAGGCCGACAGTTTATTGCTCACAGTTGTTTTTGAGGGCGTAAAAGTTAGTGAAATTACCGTTCTTAAAGATCAAAGGTTAATCTACTGAAAGACAAAGCCTGTGGGAACAATATTTCCCTTTAGGCAAGCCTACACAAGGTTAACTAATTAACGCATAATATGATTAGAATGCACTGTTGCTAATCTATAGTGGACAACTTTATGTCAACCTAAATATATAAGATATATTGTATCCTAGGGGAGTACGCCCCTGCAATGCATTTTTTACGCAATGCTAGTCATAATATCCCTACGGTTTCTAAGCACAAATCGCTTACCTTTTGTGGAAAGTGTAGATCAAGATCAGACTCCACAGAAGTCGCAGTCTGATCTTAGATTTACACTGTCCGATACGGTAATATCTCCCCCCCCCCCAAAAAAAAAGACCCCCCCCTCCCAAGAAAAAAGAAAATTTCGTTGAATAGGAAAGTTTAGCACCATCTCCCGCTAAATGGCATTCTATGAATACAGATCTATCTAATTTGGGCATCTGGGTACAGAGCCGAAACAGTTTTCGTAGCAACAGCCGCCACTTTGAATTTCAAAACGAAATAAACGTTTTGTCAATAAAACGCTACCTGGTGCGATTCACTCAGCTAAGATCGGTACCATCTGACCTATGCATTGCTCATTTGTCAAAACAGTCCCCACATGCTTGGGCAATAGGCTTACAGGTTCGGTATAAGTCCTACATTTCCCGGCTATCGGGTGTGTGTGATAGCAGACAGTCGTAGCAGACAAATCGAATCTTCGAAAAATGACATGCGCAGACAACGGAAATTTAGGTTTTTACTTTTAGCTTGAAAGTTTCATTTCACATGTTAACCCATTACCACACAATCCATACTTTTGTCGCCCCTGAGAAAGAAGCCTTTAGAAAACATTGTGGGAAAAGGAGAAAATGCTGGTAACCAGCATTTTCTCCTTTTCCCACAATGTTTGCTAGCCTTCACAAAACAAATTTCAAATTTTAAGTCACTTTTATTTTGTCATCTGCAAATGCTTTCAATTTGGACCAGTCTAAAATATTGTCGTTTGGTAATGGGTTAAGCAGTTAAGGGTTAAGGGTTATGATTTATGCACGGCATTCTTGGCAGACAATCGTTGCATACATGAGAAAGAGCACACACTTATTATACTGCATGAGGCTGCATACACTGTCACGAATTGTTCTAGGGTATGCGTTACGGGAGATCACTCCTTCCTTAAAGCATAGCTTCATCCCGTAAAAAACATGAATACCTGACAGCTTCCGGTATACCTCGGCTGATGGGGGCCATCAAATCCCTCGACTGTATCTGATAGATTGATATGCACCAGATCGGTACATACCCGGAAATACATGGTTTATCAATTCCGATTGAAGTTTTCACCGACAGTTATACAGATATGAATAACTTCATGGACGTTGTTTATGCCGTTGCTAAACGTCTGACAGTAGTGCGCTATTTTTAAAATTACATGATTCGCAGTTCAAATGGAAGCAACCGTTATATGGACAAGGTTAAATGCAGGGACGATATCGGCCGAGTTTTAACGACTGACCTGATACTTATTTTGGGGAGATTTTTTTTTTGGGGGGGGGCTCAGTGGTTATGGTGGTGGTCTTTACGACCTCATTAAAACGAGGATCTTGTCTGCACGGGCTCGAATCACGCCAGATGCAGTTTATAACTCAGCTATTCATTTCTTGCTAACATTTATGTTGGTAAGATATGACAGCTTACGAAGCAATTTTCACATTCACTCGGATACGTCATTCGGCAATCCTCGTTACGTGATCCGTTGATCAAATGCCTTGATATACACCTTCATGATACATTTCTTAACCGGAAGTAAGCCGTCATATCATTCTTAAAATTGGGAGGCTCCCTTAAAAAAAGAAAACACAAGTCCATCAAATTTTTTCTAAATACCTTTCCGTTGAAAAAAAAATATACTGTTGATTTTTCACCTGCTTTATCCATTCCTTTGGAAGTTTTTACCAACAAAGTGATCTTTGTGAAAAACTTCAACGTGTATGTCGATAGATATGGTAGCCCCAACTTTTGAAATCATGTGATGGGCATTTCAAAGTAGAAACGTTCTTGATTTGGACGAGATTAGTTGTCGTTACGGAATCAGCCGAGTTGTGACGAGTGTTGGTTAAGTTTGATCGGCACATCGTTCTAAATTCTTTTGAAAAAGAGGTTTTGTAAAACCTTTCGTGCATCTCGATGTTGGCCAAGTCTGTCGAAATATTTGGTAGATTCATATTTGAACCGAATTTTGTCATTACGGGGTTAATGCATGATAGCAGGCGAGTCATGGTATTATTTTGACCAATAAAGTCCATTTTGAAATACAAACGACTAAATCAGTAATCAGCCGTAAACAAGTATCCAAGTCCCCTGCCACCTGACCGCACAACTAATATTGTCCAGTTTGCATTCGTTGATGCCAGATGAACTCCAAGGCCGATATCGACCTACCATGTCTACCGGATTTTGTGAAACTAAAGTCATACTGGTATATATCTTCATGCCAAGTGTTGCCCTTGATGACTGAAAGATTTCATAGATTTCAACGCATGCTTTAATGATAACTGCATTTCCTGGGCCCGTATTTACCAACCGTTCTTAAGAACGTTCCTTGTCTTGTTCTTCAAGAAGTTTTGACAGTGAAAATAATGGAACTTCTGATTGGCTAAAATATATGGTTTATACTTTCGAAACAATCGTTGTTATTGTCTTCGGTTTTTAATGAGGAAAAAGGAAATCCTTCGAGGTTTTCTATCCCTAACACCATGTTTATTATCAGTTTATCTTTGTTTTCATAGCTGAGCAATAATTCTAAACTCTTTCAAGACCTAACAGATTTTTTTTTTGTAGCTGGAAATATTTTCTTTTGGTCAAGGCTGAAATCCTAGTGTCTGGCAAGGTATGGTAAACAAGTTAATTGACAATAGTACTGTCCTAAATCAATTTTTTTTTTATCAGGAGGCATTTTACCCCATTCATACACCAAATGTGAGAGACTATAGCGGCGATAGTAAATTTTCTGCCTATTTAGCCGCTGTCTGCGCAAGTCATATTCTTCGAAGATTCGACCTGTCTTATGACTCATCACTCTCCCTGATATCGAACAGACTGTAATAATACGCGCTATAAAGTAGCAATGGAGAAAATAGCTTTTATCAATAGTATAAATACGTTTGAGGAAAATTCGGGCCAACTTTAGCTCAAGGTTCCTCTAAACTGCTGACCATAGTTGAGTGAATCGTACCAGGTAGCTTTTTATTGAGTACACGTTTTAGTTTGAAATTCAAGGTAACGGTTGTTGCGTAGAAATGTTGTCCGGTCCTGTGTACCCAGGATGCCCAAATTAGATAGATGAGTATTTGTAGAATGCCATCTAGCGGGATATAATGCCTATTAAGCTTTCTTTATTCGATAAAGAAGCACAGAAATGGTGCACCACCCGATTGGACTCTTGTTATAGACCACAGATATCATAGGTCGTAAGACAGCCTCAGGAAAAGGTTATAGAGGCTGAACAGTAACCTTTTGGTGTAAATCATGTATGCTGTTACGTTTAGCAATTGCTCTTTCAACTGTTTGCCTCTCACGAAAAACATTTAGACTTACCCAAATTGAATGCACTTGCAAATGGCAAGTCAAATAGTGCTTATATGGCCAAATTCATCTGTGATAGGATAGAAAACATTGTGGTAAAAGGAGAAAATGCTGGTTTACCAGCATTTTCTCCTTTTCCCACGATGTTTTCAATTACCATTTTTTTTCCAAGGGTTGGTCAATAACGCAACTGCATGGTTAAGAAACGACAGCTTGCGAAAACTTTTAACTTTGTATTCACCGCAAGAACAGTCATTGACAACTACAAAAGGCCAGAAATGTCAGTAGGAGGGGAGACTAGGCCCCCATCTATCAATCGAATTCAAAGGAATGTTGGTAGGTTTAAACGTCAGCGGATTTCGTTGATCCTTGACATTTTCTGATAGAATGCACCTATTGTTTGGAGAAAAGATCATCTGCTCAGCTGCATACATAAATAGTTATTTTTTTTTTCTCCAGTATATGTTTCAGTGAACATCTAAACACCCTTCCTCATACGAGCCTATGCTTTAAGACCCCGCGGTGAAAAAACGTTTGAAAATATCTTGGGGAAAATTCAATTACAGAAAATGCAAGAATGAGGAGCATTCCTATTTTCCCTACTCTATTTATTATCATTTCCAAAAATAAATTCCATCAATTACCTCCCAGATAACTTTTCCTTTCAGTTTTCCAAAAAATGGAGAATTCTTACATTTTCGCGTTGGGTTAAGACGTCGAAAACGTATTGTCATCCGTTGACGTCATTGCCCCGAAAGCACATTCTCTAAGTCTGACGTGTAAATCATGCATTCTGTAATCTTGGCAATTACGTGATTAGACCCCCGGAACAATACAGTGTATTTATTCAACAACAGGGAAGATCAAAGACAATACAAACATTACTGTACTAAATTTTATCTCAGTGGATCGGGCAATGGCTGGTGTAATAACATATATTAACATATTTCAGAAATTCAAATTATGAAATTTGTCTTATTAAACTGCTCTGTTAACGATCGCAAAAACAAGCTTGATTAATGTCCATATCTACAGTTGATGATTGAAGCTGGTTTGGCCCGGCATTGGTCGCTAACTCCAAGCATGGTGAATTTACGCATGAAGAGTTGGAATGTATCATATTCGAATGCCAGCAGCTTTTGTCTTTACTTCCAAATACACTTAAAAATTTGTGAAAACAACCTATCTTATAGGAGAAATTAACAGCGACATCAAAAGGGTGAGGATGGGATGAGTTTCTAAGCCATGTGGCGCTCAAATTCTCGTAAACTTTATTGGTTGTACAGTCATGTGGCAGGGAACTTGGAAACTTGTTCACGGCTGTGGTGAATCATGTCGTCCCGAGCCAAGGGCAAGGTGGCGACATAATTCTCCACAGCCGTGAACAGGTTTCCAAGTCCCCTGCCACCTGACTATACAACGAATTTATTATACTGCAAAGTTTTACACTTTCAAAGTGCATTAAGCGATTTTTTTTTCTGTTTTATAAGCTCAGGAATCGAATTTGCTGACGAATTAGAAATTCCCTTCTGAGTGCCCCAATTCAATGAAAACAGTTACTGACTTCACTGGACACTGACGTCACTAAAACGTGCAGTTTGATGCATAAATGTGCAGTCTGGTGATCGATCCACGCCGCCATTCTGGATGTTGTGTTGCACGTGTAGTGATGTTTACGGGACACTCAAAAGGAAAACTGGCTTTACGTGGTTTTTGCCTGGGAGCATGTAATATATGTTCAGGGCATGTTGACCAACCAGATCACTAGTAATTTCTTTCAGTTTAATAATGTCCTTTTACCGCTCTAATTGACAGTAGTTGTATTCACGAATATTTTGGATCAAGATCAGACTGCACGGAACGTTCAGGCTGATCTTGGACCTACACCATGCGCTACTTGGCTAGAATATACTTTGAAAGTCTAACAATAAAGATGTTTATGTATAGGGTAGTCGATTTCTAGCTGTCTGAAATTTATGACGTTGTTTATTGTTATATGGAGGCAGTGTGCCAAATGACAAATTCCTTGACCCATCCAAATAGAAAGCACTTGACGACAATTTCAGTTTGATTCAGTTGGTGAAAAAGGTCTATAACAGTGTGGAAAAAACAATGTAGGAAATGGAGCAAATGCCAGCAGTTAGCATTTCCTTATTTTTATAAAGTTTTTTTTTCTAAAGCTTTCTTTTTCAAGATCATTAAAACTCTGACTTGTGACAAAGGTTTTGACCGCAACAATGAACTGTTTAACCCTTTCCCAAACAAGCCCTGGTTTTTACATGTCTGCAGTACAAGTCTTTAGAAAACACTGTGGGAAAAGGAGAAATTGCTCGTAACGAGTAATTTCTCCTTTTCCCACAGTGTTTTCTAGCCGATCGGAAAACTTTCTGCCATTCTCACCAAATTCAAAATTGTCATCTGCAAACACTTTGAGTTTGGGACAGTCTAAAATTTGTCATTTGGGAAAAGGTTAATACCGAGACTGAATGAAATGAAAGGCTTTTTTTTTCAATTTTTAAGCTATGTTATTTTTTTATTGTTAGGTTATCTAATTACATTAGGACAGTTTCATTTCAAGGGCATTAAAACTAGAAATCGTGTCGTTAAGAGTTGAACCGCAACAATAAAAGTTGAAAGTATTTAAAAAAAAAAAACAGAAATGACAAGCAATTTTTCTTGTTTGTTAATCATTTACATAAGGACAGAATCAAAAACTGTTTCCAAAGTTATTCGTCCAGAAAAGTGTACATTTCCAACAATTAAGTTCAAAATCCCTCTTTCTCTAGGAAATCTTTTTGTGTGGTGAAAGTTCTAACTCTTTACCAAACGAAAGAAAAAAAAAAATAAACTGGTCCAAATTGAAAGCATTTGCAAAATACAAAATAAATGTGACTCAAAAATAGAAATTTGTTCAAGGAAGGGTAGAAAACGTTGTGGAAAAAGGAGAAAATGCTGGTAAGCAGTATTTTCTCCTTTTCCCACAATGTTTTCAGAGGGTTTCTGTATAAAGGGTCGTTAAAAGTCGGGATTGTGTGGTGAAAGGTTTAAACCGCAAGAATGAACATTTTTTAACCAGAAATGACGGGCATTTCCTTTATAGTTTGGTAATCTTATTGCATTTTGGCAGTACCAAAAATGTTTCCTACTGTTTTAGTGCATCATTTTATCTATACTCAGTTACAAAAAAAAAGTTCGCACTTTATTTTCTTTTATTTCTGGTCTGATTTTTTACTGGTATCATAATTTAGGTCAGAGTCTGTAAAAAATGCCAGGCTAATCAGATTTTGACTGACAGAAAGTTTGAGTTAGGGCTTTGCAGTTTAAATGAATGTGGTACTAAAATCAAAGTTGCAAAAGAACTCAAAGACTAAGGTAACATTAAAATTAGTTTTTTTTTTTTCTAAAGTTCCTATAGGTTTGTCTTATAGTTCCTGTAATTCATCAGTCAATATCTTGTATAGCCACCTCTGCTGTCGATTCAGGGATTTATTCAATGTGGCATAAGCCTTAAATAACGTAAAATCATTACATCAGGAATGTTATTCCATTCCTGAACGAGAGCGGTGACCAAGTCCGTGAGATTGTTGATATTTCGCCGTGATCGAAACTTTCTTCCTACGTAATCTCAGACATGTTCTATTAGATTTATATCCGTCGATAAAGCTGGCCAAGAAAGAACGTCAACATTGTTTCTGTTCAGAAACTGCTGACTGATTCGTGCCACAAGAGGACGTGTATACGTTGTCGGCATAAGTATAGCAGGCCCATGTCGTTGCAAAAACGGAACTGCTTCAGGCCACAAAAGTTGGTTGACGGAGACCTCTCTCGTTCAGGAATGGAATAGCATGGTTTTAGATTTATAAATGATAATTCAAGGAAGGACAAAAAGGATAAAGTGGCTTGGTAAAAGTAGTACAATAATACTCATTTTTAACCTTAGCAATTTTTTTTAGGATAATATAATAGTGAAAATAGTTGTTTTCTATTACGGGTCCACTACGTTAAATATAAAATGACTTTTCCAGTATCCTGTAGAGATCACGGACTTGCATTGAGCCACCTTTTGCCAGAGCATGGCTCAAATTTAAGCTTTGAAAAAATGATGAAACATTGCAAACATTTAGTCTTTGTGCAAAATAAAGCCAGATCAAGATCAATGAATATCATGCATTCCTACATTTTTACTCACGCCTCATAAATATTTTTTGAAATTTTGACAGCATATTAACGTAAGTATATCAATAATAATATCGTATTTTTTGCTAGCTTGTCAATTTCGGCGGCGAGACTTCACTGCTTATTTATTTATTCGGTAACCTTTTTGACAAAATGTCGGTCATAAAGCACGTAAGCCAGTTGTGAAACCTTGTCTGCGTGCAAGGTGCGACTTGAAAACCCTTTTGCGGACAGTGTAGATCAAGATCAGACTGCACGGAACGAGTAGTTTGATCTTGAATTTTCACTGTCCTATAAGGACACCGATCGGAAACACGTTCTATTTTTCTGTTTTTACATGAGCATCTCGCTCATTTACATACCGGAAATACACAGACAGAGCTTCAAACATAGCGTCCGAAGAACATATTAATACATGTTTGTTATGTTATTGAATTCAAGAGTCATAAGTCACTTGCCAGTCACTAGACATTCCCACAATGCCTTTTTTTTGTCTTTCTGGCTGGAAGTCTAAAAATAATTTAAGAGGCTACAAAGCCTTTTAAGGGATCACCATTAAAAAAGAATTTTTGTATTTTTATGATTCTTATATATTGATGACATGTATTGTTTTTTTCATATAAATTTCAGTGATATACGTATCTTTTTTTTTTAATTTGGTGCGATACGAAAAATCTTAATACCGTCCTTTAAACCGTCTGTATGTTTTTGTATTGCACACGACCTTCACAATACGAACTCCCGAGTTTCACATAAAATTGTCAATCAAAATGATTTTGTAAAACCGGTCAAATTTTTATTATCGACTAAAATTTGAATTAAATTTTTATTATCTGCTGTCATTTTATATCGTCACCCGGGAGAAAGCACTGAATGGCATTTTCACAAAAAAAAAACATCACATGCTTTACACAGATTTTTCTGCCTGCCGTTAAATTTTGTCCATGACCTTCTTATTCCCACGCAGGGATAGTCGAGGTTTCGTAGAAATCTATGCGCTCGGTCAGGATAGCACAGTTGTTTGTGTATCTGACTCTGGTAGTTGTGGATTCGATACCCGTTTGAGGCAAACTTTCTTGTCGGTGAATTTTCGTCTCTCACCTCCGATGCTTATGAGAAAAGTAGCCATTGACTTGGGGAGAATGTTGAATCGTTTCTTTTGGGAGAAGGTCAGGAAACACATGCCTAGGTGCACTCACCCCCTTGGTATGGACTGAGGTAATAAAAGGGCATTCGGCTCCACTACAAACAAATAAGCAAACAAACAAAGAAACAAACAAAAATATTAAAGTGGTCAGTACCTAGCCCGGTGGGTCAGTCGGTATTGCACATGACTTTAGCAAAATCTCACAACAGAACGGAATAGAACAAATATTTATTTTTTGACATAAACAAGTTGTACTTTGTCATAGCACATATACATTTTAATGAATTTTACAACACAATTCCAAGGTTTAACCTCCTTTGGAAAGAAGGTTTTGAAATCATTGTGGGAAAAGGAGAAAATGCTGGTAACCAGCATTTTCTCCTTTCCCAACAATGTTTTCTACTCTTCCAGAGGCGAATTTCCATTGTTTAATCACACGTTTGTTTTAGCTTGCAATTGCTTTCAATTTTGACATGTCTAAAATATTTGTTGTGTGATATGGACTAAGCCGTTAATAAGGATTTCAACTTTACTATTTTACAAGAAATCGCTTTCTTTATCTAGACTAATTTCTTACTAAGGACAGTATTTGTTATAGGTTTCATCGGTCCAGCGCTTAGCCCCTGTAGCTGTCGGCAACGTGCAAGACTTGAGAACACGGGGTTCAGGGTTCGATCCCGGGCTACGACCCCTGGCTCGGCCAATTTCTTTCCGAGAATAGATGACAGTCATGCGACAGAATTTATTCCTCTCTCACCTCTGAACATTTTTTCGACGATGATGATGTGGGAAAGCAGCCAGTGGCTATGAAAAAAGTGTGGGAAGTACTGGTAAAAGAGACTCCAAGAAAGCATAGATAGGTGCACTGGCCACGGTGATATAACTGAAATAATGTTGACAATGGCGTGAAATACTATTCAATCAATCAATCAATCATTGGCCCTGCCCTTGATCATTGTTTAGATAATGTTTATGTGGAAAAGAAGCCATTTTACTTGGGAAGCATCGTGTGCAGAGTAAAAGAAACTTCAGGAAAGTATAATTGGTACCCTGAGCGCCGCAATAATTGAACTAGTGTTAACAAGGGCTTTAACTCCTGGACGAACGACAAAATGTTAGACAGGTCCGAACTGAAAGCATTTGCAGATAACCAAAATGAATGTGGTTGAAAAAAATGGAATTTGTTGTTGAAAGGATAGAAAACGTTGTGGGAAAAGGAGAAAATGCTGGTCACCAGCATTTTCTCCTTTTCCAACAATGTTTTCAAAAGGCCTCTTGCATAGGGTCATTAATCTTGATATATGACTTGCACAAAAGAGATCTTGTTCGCTTTTTGTGCTAAAAATGTTAACACTCATCAAAGTAGACAATTCAAATCAAAATGAATGAAATTTGCTGAAAGAAAATGAATATACAAATAAAACAGGGCGGCGTGGGAGTAAATATCATAATGTCACAAAAACTTTGAAAATCACGAAAAAAAAACAGATGGGACCTGTATAAAAATTGTAACAAGGTCGTAAACTTTCTAATTAAAGTCATAAATGTCTTGAAAACGGCTTTTTTTGTCATTTATGCTGTTCTTGAAAGATATTTCAAAATAACACAAACGCGGAAAATCCGGCAGAAAAGTGATGCCTTTTTGTTGTTTCAGAACAATTTATGAGTGGGATTAATAAAATGCTTGTACATATTCCTTTCCTCGGCTTCGTGTTGAGGGAATGCCCTTAGACAAGGCAATGTAGGTTCCAAGCTTCGCACTGTTGAACATGGCAAATGCATGCATAGGTCAGCTTTTGCCTATAAATGAATGGAAAAAACCATAGAAGGAAATAAAATAAAATAAACTGTTATTTCATAAAAAACAAAGAGCAGTTCAACCCTTTACTTAATGTGGTTTGTTTTTAATTAACTCTTTTACCAAACGACATCATTTTAGACTGGTTCAAATTGAAAGCATTTGCAGACGACGAAGTAAACGAAACTCAAAAATTGAAATTTGTATCTAGCATGGTCGAAAACATTGTGGGAAAAGGAGAAAATGCTGGTGACCAGCATTTTCTCCTTTTCCCACAATGTTTTCTAAAGGATTCTATCTCAGGGTCATAAAACACAGAAATTGGTTAAATATTCTGAAAAAGAAGACAGTAAATGCTGATAATCAACATTTCTGCTTTTCCGCGATCGTTTTCAACCGATTCATAAACGTTCCCCTTCCTTTTGGCCTCTCTTAATTTGACATCTGCAAACATTGTTTCAGTTTGGACTGGCCAAAAAAATAATCTGATAAGTATCTAAATATATACTGGCTTCATTCACATAGTATAGGGGGAAAACTGTATTTCTGTCTATTTGCAACAATATTTCCCTATTCCTGTCATGAGTTATATTTCCATAGAGATAATAAGTTTTACTGTTCTTTTCTTGGGTTATCTCTGAATGTTATTTGTTCAAATGCAGCATATCAAGAGGGAAAACAAAAAGGATGAAACTGCGGAGTTAAATTTCAACTATATGTAGGCCCATATAAGGAAACCAATAACATGTTGGGAATGTCCTAATGAATTTTCAAACTTTGAATGTAACGCACATTCTTTTATCTATATAGGTAAAACTAATTAGTAAAACAAATCAGGAGGTATTAATATTTTGAAATCCAAAATAATATAAAACCTTTAACACATGATGAAAGGTGCTTTGGAAACCAACATTTTCTCCTTATCCCACTTATCTACTCTTTCAGTGACTATTCTAATTTTTTTTGGATTTCAATTTTCTATTGTTTATTTATTTATTTATTTATTTATTTATTTATTCATTTATTTACTATTTTTGGGGGGTAGGGGTTTCGACAAGTCTATTATTTTGTCCTTGTCCTCCGATTTCAGCCGAAAATTTTGTCTTACAATGAAAGGGAGATAACTCGAGAATGACGATAACTTGAGTTACGGTTTCAAATCTCTTGACTTTTACTAATTGACTTCCTTCAGTTGCAAAGATCCATCTTATAAGCATAAACCCAAAAGGAGTTATGTTCCAGATATGCAGTTATTAATATAAAAGTAGAAGTAATACAGAATTCAAAGTAGCTATACTAAGGTGATTTATTTCCTTTACAGTTCTATGGAATACCTTTCTTAAAAGCAAACAACTATATTTCTCACCATTATCCCCTTATAGATGGCATTCTATAAATACTCATCTATCTAATTTAGGCACCCTGGGTACAGAAGTGGACCACTTTTCTACGCGACAACCGTTACTTTGAATTTTAAACCAAAATAAACATTTACTCAATAAAACGCTACTTGGTGCCATTCACTCAGCTATGATCATCAGTTTAGAGAAATCTGGAGCTAAAACAGACCACATTTTTTTCTCAAATGTATTGATAAAAGCTGTTTTCCGCATAATTGCTTCTTTATAGTGCGTAATACTACAATCTTCTGGATATCGGGGGGGGGGGAGTGATGCGTCATATAAGACATGTCGAATCTTTGAAGAATATGACATGCGCAGACAACGAGTTCACACTATCCAAAAAGAACCGAATTCTTTTTTCCACGATCTGAAAATATTTTTAAAGCTATATACAAATATAGGGCATGCCGTGTGAAAAGGGGGCTTAATGCATCTGCGAAAAGTATCGACTAGGGTCAGCCTGCACAGTCCGCGCAGGCTGACCCGAGTCGATACTTTTCGCCATTGGTCAATATTCAGTATGTCAAAGGACCTGTGTACCTAATAATTCATAAGTTGATATACAAAACAGATTTTATGGATGAACTATACTATGTTGACTTTCTCGGTATCATACATCATGGAAATGCATTAAGCCCCCTTTCTGGCAGAGCATGGCTCAGATATACATGTATATATTGAGTTCGGGTAATGGCGTGCTCATGTTGTGCTTTTTTGTTTATGCATTCAGTGTTATACCTCTTACAGTTTACCAAAACAACAAATACAATGCTATATTAAAATAGGGTGAGAAGCAAACAACTTATTTTAGATTCATAATATATATATAGATACATGTATGATCACTGATATAACAACACTTGCTAATGAATGGAACATGTCAAAAGAAACAAAAAGGCTAAAAATAGAACACTGAGTGCAATCTTTATTGAATTGTCGGCAGCAGTGACACAAGCGCCTTAAATAGATAACTTAGTAGCAGATACTCTTTTCATCAGAAATGTCTAAAAATACCCCGACTACCTTCGCTCTCTGTTTCGCGTTCATTCCATATTTGTATTATATTTCATGTGTCTGTTTTTAGAAATTCTATAGTTAAAGAAATATAGTAATTTAAGCTGGGGGTGGGGGAAGGAATTATTTCCCCGTCAAAGTGAATATTTTCCTCATGCCGAAAATCTAGAACTACTTCTTTTTTAAATATAGGTTATCCAGTAATTGACTTGAGATCACTAGTTTTAAAAGTGGCATTCGTGGACAAAATAATCAGAGGAAATATAATATATAACTTATTTCATCAGCTTGTGGTTAATTTGGGGAAATATTTGCCTCAAAAGGGAATCGTCCGCGAAAATAACGAGTGCCGTAAGGCACGAGTTATGTTCGAATACCTTTCCCTTTTTCGGCAAATATTTCCCCATATTAACCACAAGCTGATGAAATAAACTCTATTTATTTTACTGTTTACAAAATACCCTTAAGTAAAGTTTGGTCAAAGCTGCGAGGAAAGTTGAACATTTGAACATGTTTTACTCCTTTTAGGTATTTTAGGCATCCGGCCCACAATACGACACATGGAAAGAAATACAACGATAATGAAATGATAAATATAATGATAAACTAACGACAGTAACCATAAACAAACGTTAACAAAGTGGTGTCCGTGGTTGTGTCGTAGAGCGTTGGCCTCATAACCTAAAGGTCCTCAGTTCGATACCTGGGAGCGGGTGTCAACTTTGGGATATTTCATTGGTCCACACATTCGGCGTGAGTACTGGTGTAGTTCCAAGGAAGCAGAATCGAGAGAGATTAGTATAAGCTGTAAGAACTTGTTTCTAAGTCGATCTAAAATAAATATGTTTAAACTAAACAAACCTTTTTGCTGATTTGAACAAAAATATTCACTGACTGCTATCGTATTGGCCGCAACCAAATGCATTATGAGTAAGGGCATATGCACAATCATCTTAGTTTTCGATTCTCACTGACGTTGTCTGCGCATGACATATTCTTCGAAGATTCTAATATCACACGTCGCTTCTCCCCCCCCCCCCCCTCCCCACACACACACACACAAATTTAGGGGGATTATAGTGATACGCGCCAATAAAATAGCACTGGACAAAATGGCTATTTTCAATATTTTTTTCATCAGAAATCAGGCCTGTTTTAGCTCCAGATTTCTCTAAACTATAATATTTTTTACTTGCAAAAATTATTTGAAAAACAGATTCGATCGATTACTTCAAATCTTTGTATACAGTATCTAAAATAGATCAACACGGTACATCGAGCACATGTGCATTACCCAACTCTGTTGGGCCTGTTTTCATAAAATGGCCAGTGCATAGATTACATGCCAGCTGATCTTAGCTCAATAAATTGCACCAGGTTGCGTGTTACTGAGTAAACGTTTTTGTCTTATTTTGAAATTCAAAGTAACGGTTGTTGTCTTGAAAAATTACTCCGCCCTGAATGCCCAAATTAGATAGATGTGTATGTGTAGAATGCCATCTAGTGGGAAATAATGTTTTCACCGATCATTATCTCCCGCTAGATGGCATTCTACAAATACTCATCTATCTAATTTGGGCATCCTGCATACAGAACTGGACTAGTGTTCTACGCGACAACTTTTACTTTGAATTTCAAACAAAAGTAAACTTCTACTCAATAAAACGCCACCTGGTGCGATTCATTCAACTATGGTCAGCAGTTAAGAGAAATCTGGAGCTAAAACAGGCCTGATTTTTCCTTAAACGTATTGATAAAAGCCATTTTCTATATTGCGACCTTATAGCGCGTATTACTACAGTCTCCCCGATATCAGGGAGACTGATGCGTCATATAAGACAGGTCGAACCTTCGAAGAATATGACATGCGCAGACAACGCTCAACGATACAAATTCAAGCACGTGATACAGTTTACCCTAAATCTCATAATCAAAGTAGAACAGCACCATGTTGCACCAATGAGAATGATTCTGACAGTTCAGCTAATGCAATGACAGGTCGACTAGGGCGGGTAAGATTTTCCTAACCTTTTGCCAAAAGACTCCCTAAATGTCAAATTCTTTAGTTTTAGTTGTAGTTTGACACTAAAACGGAGTAAATGTCAGTTTTCTGTCAGTTTCATGGCTTTATTATGAAACAAAGATGTTCACCCTTAGATTGGTAAGCGCTACTCGAAGGACTTTTGCGGATAGTATAGATTAAGATCAGAGTCCACGGAACGTGCAGTCTGATCTTGATCTACATGTCCGTCCGATACAGAGATTTTTTTCCACCAGAGGAAGATTTGGAATAGCATAATTAAGATTTTAACTTTTTACTCCCTGCTTGAAAATTTCACTAATTTAACTAAAATCAGCGAGCGAAGGATAAGATGTAAGTTAGATGTGTGCCTTGTTGACAACGTTTCCTCTTCAACTTCCTCATTGTTTTCTTTTTATTTCAAAGTTTTAATCATATTCCTGCAAAAGGGTGTTTCATGCATATTTGTCTGGCTTTATACCAATTAAGTGATAACTAGTAAAAATCAAATTTGATTAACAAACGATTGAGTCCAGTGGTACACTGGTGTTTTGACATGCAAGTAATTGACCATTTTCCGAAAGCTTCAACCAAGGTCAGCCTGAATGTGCAGACTGATCAGAACCCGGTAAACCCATTACCACACAATCCCTACTTTTGACGCCCCTGAGAAAGAAGCCTTTTGAAAACACTGTGGGAAAAGGAGAAAATGCTGGTAACCAGCATTTTCTCCTTTTCCCACAGTGTTTTCTACCCTTCCCAGAACAAATTTCAATTTTTCAGTCACCTTTATTTTGTCGTCTGCAAATGCTTTCAATTTGGACCAGTCTAAAATTTTCTCGTGTGGTAAAGAGTTAAGTATCTAATTGTACTCAAGTTTACTATCGGTCTCTGGTTCTGACATAGGCTAAGTTTGTTATCTGAAGCACCTTTTAGTAACATTAACAGACTGTAGTACCATTGTTAAATCCAAAGTTGGCACCACGTTTCAGACTCAGTTAAACAAATTAAATGGACTTAAATCACTTTGCAGTCTTAACTCATTACCAAACGGCAAAATGTTAAGCTTGTCCGAATCGAAAGCATTTGCAGACGACAAAACATAAGTGACTGAGAATTTGAAATTTGTGTTGGGAAGGTTAGAAAACTTTGTGGGAAGAGGAGAAAATGCTGGTTACCAGCATTTTCTCCTTTTCCCACAATGTTTTCTAAAGGCTTCTTTTTCAGAGGCGTCAAAAGTAGGGGTTGTGTGGTGGTGGGTTAAGTCCGTAATTTTGCTCAGTTGGGTCTGAACGTTGTGAAAACACACTAAGAAAGTTACATAATGTTGGCGAAATGCGTCAGGAATAACATACTAAAGTTAAACCTTTATCACACAAAGTTTTAGACCTATCCGAATGGAAACAATTTGCAGGTAATGATTTCATCGTGGCTAAATTGACACAAATTTTCTTTAACAGAGAAGAAAACTTTGTGGGAAAAGGAGAAAATGCTGGTAACCAGCATTTCCTCTTCTTCCCACAAAGATTTCAAAAGGCCTCTTCTTCATGGTCGTTAAAAGTTGTAATTGAATGGTAAAGGTTTAAAGCATAAAATAAGCCTATTTTCATATTTGAGGAAAATATAGGACTTAAAGTTTTTACGTGAAACTGGCCCCTGAGTTTTTACCCTTTGCAGATACATTAACCCTTACCCTTCTGTATAAGTAAAATAAAATTTTCAATTAGACAGTGAAAAACAAATATGGCTATTTCAAAGTTATATTTTTGGGAGAAACAATATCTCCTTATTGGACAGTGTAGATCAAAGATCAGACTGCACGTTATGTGCAGTCTGATCTTTAATTTACCCTGTCCGCAAAAGGTTAGTGAGTCTCGCTTAACAACCTATGGGTTAAGAGAAATCAACTTTGTCCAGCATTTTGTTAAGCGCTCTTTTCACAGAGTCAAGCTAAGTTTGTTTTCGAGGCCAAGCATGTTTTCGTCTTGTGCTCAGTGGACCCTTTCCCTGACTTAGTATTTCAATATTCAAATTTCTGCTTACATTTGTCTTTGCCCTTTAATGCTTTAGTAAACAGTCCTATATTTTATAACCATTATGCTTGCTTGTCTACCGGAATGCCTTTTTTGACGATCTATACCCCCACGCTTCTATTTTCCTAAAAAGAAATATAACTGTAAAAGCAACTTTTATGTTCTACTGTCGGTTTTGACCCTTTCCCAAATAATTCCTGGTTTTTGTGACCCTAAGAAAGAAGCTGGTTAAAAGCATAATGGGAAAAGGAGAAAATGCTGGACTTTTGCCCCCTTAGGACATCTGCCGCCTGGACGTTTGCCCCCCTGACATCTACCAACCTAGAACATCTGCCCCCCCCCCCCAGACATCTGCCCCCTTAGGATATGTGCCCCCCTAGGACATTTGCCATCCAGACATGTGCCCCCCCCCCCCCGGACATCTGCCCCCGTAGGACATCTGCCCCCTCAGTTTGTTTACAACTTGGACGTCTAGCTCCTTTAAGGAACAATCTCAAAAAAGCAACTTTGAGATATACATGTATATTGTACATGGTAATGTTGACTGGCACTATAAAAAAGATCTCTCAGCTATTGTATCGTTAAGTGCTATTTTGTTGAAAATCTTCGGCTGATTAATTGATTTCAGTTTTCATATCAAACTTCCAGTATGATAACTATATCTAGTCAGTTACTCATCTGGCACGCCTGCTGTAAACCCCGATAAAAAATTATTTTTTTGCATTTTAAGCAAAATAAAGCAAACTTCAGAATGTTGTTAGTTCTTCAACATCATTTAGAAGAGGCTTATCGTTTCCCCGGAGGCAGTTGTCCTACGGAGGTAAATATCCAGGGACAGATGTCCTACCAGGGCAAATGACCGGGAGGGGATGTCCTAAGGGGGCGAATGTCCGGGGGCAGATGTCCAGGGGACACATATCTGGGGGACAAATGTCCTACGGGGGCAGATGTCCTACGGGGGTGTAAGTCCGGGTGGCAGATGTCCAGGGGGCAGATGTCCTAAGGGTGCAGATGTCCTACGGGGGCAAATGCCTGGGGGGCCAGATGTCCAGAGGGCAGGTGTCCTATGGAGGCAAAAGTCCGGAGGAGGGGGGGGGGAGGGCAGATGTCCAGGGGCCAATGTCCTGTTCCCTTTTCCAACAATGTTCTTAATCTGCCGGAAACAAAGTTTCAATTTTTGAGTTACGTTTGTTTTAAATATCCTCTGGAAGCGTTTTCAACTTGAACCAGTCAAAAAAATTGTCGTTAGGTAAAGGGTTAAAAGTTTGATTTCAACATTTAGCACGTTAAAGATAAATAACGAATTTTAATTAATCAAGTATATGATACGCCTTTTCAACATTATTTCAGTTATATTGCGGTGGACAGTACGCCGAGCCATGCTTTCCTGGAGTTTCTGTTACCAGTACGGTGTGCAACATTCTTTCAAAGCCACTGGCAGCTTTTTCGTATAACCATCGTCGAAAAAAATGACCAGCAATGAGAGAGGGGTGATCAATCCTCCGAGAGAAGTTGGCCTAGCCGTAGATGGTGCCAGCGACTTCCTGTTCTTGAGTCATGTACTACTCTACCGAGGTTAACAAACAGAAGTTCTTCAAAGCGGTGCATATACAGCCTAAGGGGCTTGCCAGTAAAATCTAGATTGCCAACAAAGATCCAAATGATAAGAGTCACATGCATAAATACGTATCCTTGAGAGTCATTTTTATAGTTTGAACTTATTTCGATGAAAACTGTAGGAGGAGTTGTGCACACACACAAAAACATCTAACACACAGACGGAGGGACGGACGGACGGACAGACGGAGAGGCGGATGGATAGACGACCTTCGGGTGTAATGAAGGAAGTAAATAGAATCAGTATAAATAGATTCTAATACAAAGAGAAAAGATGTTTTCTTAGAAGAAGAAGAATTTTGGGTGTATGCACGGAAACGTGAAAGTCAGGGCCATTATTCCTGTAAGTGCCATTGGTCATAGAAATAGAGGAATTTGTAGATGGCATAGATCAAGATCAGACTGCAAGGTTCTTTGATCTATATCATACTTTTCCTCAGTCAAGCATGCTATAACAGTCGTTTGAATGGATTGTATTTCAACTTTTTACCACGTTACAAACTTTTGGACTCTACCAAACTGAAAGTATTTGGGGAATAAAAATCAAACGTTGCCCAAAGGATGAGCCCAATCTCTAATAAGACAGAATACATTGTCGCAAAAGGAGAATATGCTGGTTACCAGCATTTTATCTTTTTCCACAATATTTTCAAAAGCCGTCTCCCTTTGTTTTCTTGTCTGTTAGACCCGAGACTGAATTGTGATGTAAAAAGTTTAGCTATAAAAAAAGGGTAGGGTCTACATAATTAGGTCTGTTAAAGAGTAAGTAAATGTCAAAGAAATAAAACTTTACCAAAGACAGCAGACAGTCACTGAGTGCAGAAGTATAGCACAAATCTCTATCATTTAACCCAATCAAACAATCCCTGGTTTTTACGGGTCTGGAATAGTAGCCTTTTGAAAACATTGTGGGAAAAGGAGAAAATGCTGGTAACCAGCATTTTCTCCTTTTCCCACATTGTTTTCTACCCTATCATAGACAGAAATAAACTTTTCAGCAAGAGTTGAATGGTCGTTTGCAAATGCTTTCAATATGGTCTAGTCCAAAAGTTTGCCGTTTGGGAAAGGGTTAAAGGCGTGGGGTTGAATTCCAGGTGATGCACTGGTACAACTATCAGAATTTTCCGCCACATGGCACATGTTTATTCGAGAGAATTGGAAAAAAGTGCCTAACCAAGTAACACAGTCGGTAGAGGAGACGGGTCTAAAGACCAGGGGTCGCTAGTGCGGACCTACAGCATGGCCAATTTCTTTCTTCCCGAGCAATGATAACAATCATTCAGGAAGATTCATCCCTATTTCACCATTGAATATTTATCGACAATGGGTACAGCAAGTGAGTAGAGCCCAGTGGCCTTGAAGGAAAAGTGATATACGAAGTACTGGTGAACGAAACCCAAAGAAAGCCGGAGTAGGAGCATTGATTGGTACCAATGAACTCAGTAAATGTTGAATATTGCGCAAATACCATATAACAATCAAATAAACAAATTGAAATAACATGCAAAAATATTTATTTTTGACAAATCTAGGTCACATACAAGATAAATTTGATTATGCCTTAAAGTAAATCGCGAAGAAGAGGCTTTCGAAAACTTTTGGAAAAGGAGAAAATGCTGATAACCAGTATTTTTTCCTTTTCCCAAAATGTTTTCATTTCAATCAAATTCAAATTTAATTATTTCAGCCACGTCTAATTTGTCATCTACAAATGTTTTCAATTTGAATATGTCTAGAATTTTATTATTTTTTACATGGTTGAAGAAAAAACAACGTTGAAAATGCATATTGTGACCTTTCCTTAATGAAAATTGTACACCTGTTGGCGCTTTCATTATTAATTTATGAAACAGGTATTTTGCAGGAAGAGCACTTCCTTATTTTGATTGAGATACTTACCAAACATTTTTGATTTGTGGCATCTGAAATGAGATGGTGTTTGAGATTAAATCTTACAGTCACTTTACCAAACGATTAAGTTTAAGACTTTTCCAAATTGAAAGCATCTGTAGAAGCAAATATGATTCAAGTGATCGAATTGTAAAACCGTCCATGGCGAAGCAAGAGTGGACAATACGTCCTGGCCATTAAGTCCTAGCCAAAACGTCCTAGCCATGGCGTACTGGCCTAAACGACCTTGCCAATACGTTCTAGCCTATATGTCCTTGCTAAAACGTCCTGACTTACACCCCCTGGCCAATACGTCCTGGCTAAAACGCCCTTGCAAAAGCATCCTGGCCAATACGTCCAAGCCAAAACGTCCTGACAAAAGCATCCTGGGCCTGTATTCACCAACCATTCTTGAGAATATTCTTAGTCATATTCTCCGAGGTTTTCTAAATTTGTAAGTAACACAACTTCTGTTTGATTAAACCGAATGGTCTAGCCAATCAGAAGTTGTGTTACTTACAAATGTAGAAAATTCTGGAGAATAAGACAAAGAACGTTCATGAGAATGGTTAGTGAATACGGGCCCTTGCCAATAGGTCCTGGCCAATACATCCTGGCCATTAAGTTTTGGCCAATACATCCTGGCCAATACGTCCTGGCCAATACCTCCTGGCCATTAGGTTTTGGCCAATACATCCTGGCCAATACGTCCTGGCCGTTAAGTTTTGGCCAATACATCCTGGCCAATACGTCTTGGCCATTAAGTTTTGGCCAATACATCCTGGCCAATAGGTTCTGGCCAACAGGTCCTGGCCAATAGGTCCTGGCCAATATGTCCTGGCCAATACGTCCTGGCCAAAACATCATTGCCAAAACGGCCTTGCCAAAGCGTCCTAGCCAATACGTCTACACAAAGCGTCCGAGTCAATACCTCCTGGTCAAAGCATCATGGCAAATACGACCTGGCCAAAGCGTCCTAACCAATACGTCCGAGCCAGTACGTCTAGGCCAACATGTCCTGGCCGTTACGTCCTGGCCAAAACGTTCAGACCAAAGTGACGTGGCCAATACGTCCTTGCCGAAAAGTCCTTGCCAAAGCGTCCAGGCCTATATGCCTGGCCAATACGCCCAGGGCAATACGGTCTGGCCAATACTTCCTGCCTAATGCGTCCTGGCAAAAAGAAAAACAACGTCCTGGCCAAAGCGTATCAGCCAATGCATTCTAGCCCATACGTCCTGGCCAATACGTCCTAAGCAAAACATTTTGGACTACACGTCCTGGCCCAAATATCCTGGCCAATACGTCTTGGCCAAAACGTCCTGACAAGATGACTTGACCAATACGTTATGGCCAAAGCGTCCTAGTCAATGTGTCCTGACCAATTCGTCCTGGCCAACATGTCCTGGCTAATATGTCCTGGCCAAAAAGTCCGTGCAAAACCGTCCTAGCCAATTCATCCTGGCCAATACGTTCTGGGGCAAAATATCCTGGCCAAATCATCCTTGCCATGGCGTCCAGGCCAACGTGTTCTGGCCCATAGGTGCTGGCCAAATCATCATGGACAAAGCGTCCTAGCAAATACGTCCTGGCCGATACATCCAGACCAATACGACCTGGCAAAAGCGTCCAAAGGGCCCTGGCCAAAACATTCTGACCAAAACGTCCTGGCCAAAGCGTCCTGGCCAATATGTGTTGGCCAACGCGTACTCTATACTAACAGCTACGCCCTCGCCAGAACATCCATTACAAAAGATCCTTGCTTAAATGTCATACTTTCAATTGATGCATGCTTACTTTGTTGTCTGCAAGGCGTTCTCAATTTCGAGAGTGGTTTGAATTCTCTCGTTTAATGTACTTGACGGATTTCAAAAGAGATTTGTTCTATTGATTTGATTGGAAACTTATTCTCTCATAATGTTTTTTTTTCATCAATAATCTAACAAAAAGGGACAAAAATGTTGAAAAAAGATCAGGTGACTTCTAAACGCTGAAGGAATGTCACATGACTGCCATGTGCTGTATGAGAGGTATCTGCGCTGCATTTTATTTTTCCTTATTCATTGAATGTGATTCGTAATTGTTTTTTTTTATATTTACCAAACTATATTGAAATTGATAGCCAATAAATTTGTAAACATTGATGTTGACCTGACCTCTCCTGGCCTCCTTTTTAACGAAGCCAACTTGTTATATTCATTACTCTACGGCCCTTACGTCTTTTATCAAAAGACGGAAGCTGCCGAGACTCGCCGAATGGTCTTTATGAAATCGTCGATGTTACACGACATTTACCGATGAGTTATGGATCGTAATCCTCAAGCTGTCATCTGCATAATTTTGTTTCCTATTTGAATCGGTTTAAGATTTTTTCGTCTCGTAAATAATTAATTAAACAAGTGTAACACTGTTATTTATTACGTGCCAGAAAACAGTCGTAAAGATTCAATCATAAGCTTGATCTTTCCTTGGTGAAAATATCATATCTGTAAATTATGCCAGACTCTTAACCCTTAGGCTGCAAAGTGCAATTCCGAGCACTTTTTAAGACAATGTACGTCTAGAGCAGACTGCACAAAAAGGTCTGATATTGGATCTTCGCTATCCTGTATGCAACACGCGAAAACGGGCATTCGGTTTTTTGCGAAAAGTGTCGTCTCAGATTAGCCTGCGCAATCCGCGCAGGCTAATCCGAGACGCCACTTTACGAATTAATTAGATTTTGTGCTACAGTAGACTTGCACAATAAAGAAAATTTCATAAAAAAAGGTAAGTGCCGTTTCGGATTAGCCAGCGCGGACTGGGAAAACTGATCCGAGACGGCACTTTACGCAAATGTCCTAATGCCCCTTTTTCGTGTGTTTCAAGCCATATGGTACATGTCTCTTTTTTCAATAAAAAGAAACCACATTATCCACGCTCTCCACACAATATTCTTTCAAAGCCACTTGCCGCTTTCCCACACAACCATTGTAGAAACAACGATCAGCGGTGAGAGAGAAATGTATCCTGTCGCAATGACTATTATCAATCCTCTGACAATTAAGTTGACCAGCCTAGGGTCTTACCAGCATTCCCCTCTTCTTAAGTCCTGTTCGCTACCAACTGCGCAACTGGAGATCTGCATCTCTTATCGGACGGTGTAGACCAAAGATCAGACTGCACGTCTTGTGCAGTCTGATCTTGATCTAAACCGTCCGTAAAAGGTGGCGTTTAGTAATCTAAAAGCAAAGTTACTTATTTATTAACCCCTATAGGGTGCTAGGCGCGACTCACTGACCTTTTGCGGACAGCGTAGATCAAGATCAGACTGCACAAAACGTGCAGTCTGATCTTGGATCTACACTTTCCGATAAGGCAGTATTATTCTCCGAAACATTCTTTTGAAATAACGTTTTTTTTTATAATCGAAAATAAAAAGAAAAACGTTTTTATTTATTCCGCATGCAGGATATGGGTTAAATACTGTTTTACTACTTTTTACCGAAAACAACTACTTCCTGATAGATAAATAAAAGGGCGTACTGACTGATGGCAGGCACCTTTAACAGCTTCGTAAATTCTGTCAACCCTACCGCCCACCAATCTAATAAAATTTGGACAGAAAATGAGAGATCTGTCGCTGAAAGAATGTCTGTGAAAAGTTAATTTTTGTAAACACTGTGTTTATTTCTAATCCTGTCTGTACAGACATTCCTAAACCCTGTGCCTTTGCAACAAGAGAAGAATACGATCAGCATATATATTTATATAGTTTAATCTTTTTTTTTTCGGACATGCAATGTGAGATCTGTCCCTAAAGGAAAGTATGCGCATGTCATATTCTTCGAAAAGTCGACCTGTCTTATATAATATGTCTTACACGATTTCCCCCAACATTGGGGGATTGTAGTAATACGCTCTGTAAAGTAGCAATGGAGAAAACAGCTTTTATCAATATTTTCGAGAGAAATTAGGCCTGTTTAAGTTACAGATTTCTCTAAACTGCTGATCATAGCTGAATGAATCGCACTAAGTAGCGTTTTATTGGGCAAACATTTATTTTAGTTTGAAATTCAAAATAACGGTTGTCGCGTAGAACAGTAGTCCGTCTTTGTACCCAGAATGCCCAAATTAGATAGATGAGTATTTGTAGAATACCATCCTCGGATACCCCGGAGTCTCCCTATTTGCTACGCTACATCGACCCCTGGGACAATTAATTGAATTTCCCTCGCTTTACCGCTGGCCGAATGCTGGCTTTTCATTGGTTCCCTCATCATTTTGTGATGGGCGAGAGGACTGTACGCTATGACGTTTCGTATCGATTTTCGGCGGCTGATTCAAAGTTTTATTAGTCAATTGTCCCAGGGTCGATGTAGCATAGCAAATAGGGAGACCCCGGGTATCCGAGGATGTAGAATACCATCTAGCGGGAGATATTGCGAGAACCGTGATTTTCGCGCTCATTTTGTAAACGCAGTGTTTATTCCCGATCTTGCCTCTACCGATTTACCGATACATGACGTTTTTAGCAAACAAGAGAAGAATAAGATCAGCTTCTTTGTCTGCGTAGTGAAATCTTGTTTTTTTTTTTTCTAACATAAAATGAGAGATTTGTCACTAAAAGAAAGTCTGTAAAACTTGTGATTTATTTACGCGCTCATCTTGTTAACACTGCCTTCATTTCCTATCCTGCGTTCAGCGACATACACAGGTTTATTTGTGACCCACCACGCAAAAAGGTTCTATCTGGGAATTTTATACATCAATTAGATGAAAACAGATCAACGATAGAGCAGGCCAGTTTTAGTTGATTATTCAAAAATGGTTGAATAACAAGATAAAATGACCACTTGATGCCTGCATGACCATACAGAAAATGTCAATAAAGCGAAGAGTGTCAATCCTGGTCAGAGTGCGAAATCGCGCACTCTGACCAGGATTGCTACTTTTCGCAATTCCCAGAAGGTCCCTAAAATTGCGTGATGTGTCACATTTGTTTTCTTGGAACCAGGCAGATATAGATCAAACCGAATGCACTTGCTGACTGATCTTGATCTTCTCTGACAGAACATGAAAGTTTTGTCAGCGTAGAAATGTCTGCGAAACTTGTAATATACTTGCTCAACGTGTAAACACTTATCTCTAATTTTGCATACTGTCAGATATTCCGTGTTTAACAAAGTGAGTAGACTTAGATGAGCCAAAATATTTTGGTTGTCTGATCTTGATCTCTTTAGACAGAAAAGGAAGGATCTGTGTTTATTTCAAATCCTGCGTGCAGCGACAAACCCATATCCAATGCTTTGCGACAAGGGAAGAACAAGACCAGCCTGTACATAGTGTTGTCTGAAATAAAAAGAGAGATCTACATGTATTACTAAAGAAAAGTCTATGAAACTTGCGATTTCAAGCTCATTTTCTGAACACTGTGTTTATTTCCAATCCTTCTTATTATACTGCAAAGACATTTCTCGCAATCTGATGGGATAATATACTCCGAACATATAATTATATCATGTACACTGGCAAAACCAACATAAAAGCAGTTTCCCTTACACATGACTACACTTCCAACGCAACATCCAAAATGGCGGCGTCGATCAAGATTATCATCAATATTATGCACAAAGCTGCACGCTTTTAAAGCACGTATTATATACTAAGATGTCAGTTTCCTGTGACGTCAGTTTTCATTGAATTGGGGAACTCAGAAGGGAAGTCCTACTTCGCCAGCGTCCTCAATTTTTCTAAAGCAAAAACAAAGTAAAAATCCGCTTAGAAAAACTTTGGAATGGTAAGGCTTTGCAGTATAATGAATCGTTCTACGGTAATCCGATCAAGCCGAATACACTGGCTGACTGATCTTGATCTTCTCTGACTGAAAATATGACCTTTGTCAGCGTAGAAACGTCTGTAAAACTTTTCGTCGATTTACTTCAAAAACCTCGTAACTACAGCTTGAAACAAGCTGTAGTTACGAGGTTTTGAAGTAACCCGACCACATATCTGTTCTCATTTTGTATATTGTTTGTATACTGTTTTGCATAAGTACAGCGACAGATACCGTGTTTTACGAAATGAGTAGATTAAGATCAGCCAAAAGTAGACATGAAATGAACGTTCATTCACTACAGATGTCTGTTGAACATGCGATAATTTGTCTTCTCTCGTTTTGTAAACGCTATGGGTTTTTTTTATCCTTCGTCTGACGAGGTAGGTAAAAGGTTTGCTGTACAGAACTTTTGTTCATTCAGGCAAAAATTACCACATCACACAGAAATCTCCATAATAATTGACAAAAACATCCGCCAAACGAAATACGATAATAATTCTTGTCATGTTTTTGTCAACAAGAAAAAAAAAGTATTTTTTCGGAAAAACAGAGCCTCTTCTGGAAATGTCGCCTGTAATAGAATTTGCGCTATTTTTGTACATCATTGTAGTATATTGCTTTATTCATAGCGTTATTTTTACCTTCTCGTGAAAATTACTGCATAGGCCTATCCTTTCAAATGACATCCTTATGACATCTGCAACACATGTTTTATGGTAGCAGTACACGGTTGTCGGCTAAACTCGTCTCGGTCCGCCATACGCCGAACTGAACTTCCTCAAACAAAGGTCTATATAGTCAGGCCGAAATTATAAGGAGCACTTAAATGCAACAGCACAATCCTAATTCTTTAAACTTTAACAATAAATCATGTTCAACTTGTAAAATAGTGATATCTATGATCAATATAAGCAAGTGCCATGGTCAGCAAAAAACTGAAAAAAAAAATGCGATTTTAGCCTATATTCCAAAATTCACAAAATCCAAACCCAGGAAGCTAGCCTGAAAATGCCAAGCTGAATTGAAACTCCAAACAACACATAATCTGGGGATAAAATCCAAAATAGCACACTACCATGCCGTTTTTTCGCAATCTTTCGTGCCCTGACCCTACCCTTGTTTTCTCCGCTAAAAACAGCAGCTTGCTCCATGACCCGTCACTTTCGCATTTGGGGTCAAAACTATAGAACAACGAAGGAAAGGTCATGACCCCCTGTTTCACATACAAAACAGATGCTTCTTTTCCTTAATCTAACACAATTCATGGGTAGAATAAATACTCTTATTATCAAAATTGCATTGAAAACCTACCTTACTCACTTATTTCTAATTTTGCCCCTGGCCAATTCGAAGCAAACTGTTTACTTGTGCCTATCAATTAAACCATTTACAAAACAAAACCTCATTTGAAAGAAAAAGAATAAGAAATAAATTGAAAACACAAAGGTAAAATGTTCGTTATCTCGTTTTCCCACAATGTTTACTGTACTGTAAATCTTTCCCGAACGACAACATTTTAGACCGGTCCAAGTTGAAAGCACTTGCAAAAACCAGAATAAAAGTAACTCAAGAATTGAAATACGTTTCCAGCAGGGTAGAAAACATTGTAGGAAAAGGAGAAAATGCTGGTTACCAGCATTTTCTCCTTTTCCAACAATGTTTTAAAATGCAACTATCTCAGGGTAATAAAAAACAGGGATTGTTAGGTGAAGGGTTAAAAAAATAAACTCATTTTAGCCAATCGAAATTGCTGTCTGCAGTGGTTTTTAAAATGGATTAGTCTAAGATGCGTGTTTCGGTAAAAAATTGAGTTCGTCCATTAGTTTTATATGGTTTGAATGCCCGATAGAAACATGGAGTAAATAGTCGAAGATCAGATTATAAAAGATACAATACCTTGGTCAGACTTGGTGGGAAAAAAATTGTCGCTTTTTGGAGAATTGAAACTTGACCTTTTATTTTGAACGATCCCGGTTGTCTTTTTTTTCCAAAAAACACAGAGAGGGTTACTTATCAAAATCAGTGTGAAAAAAAAAGAAAAGAAAATGCCCGTTTACCAGCTTTTTCTCCTTTTTTTGCGATGTTTTATATCCTTTCAAATACAATTAGGTAAGGACTTTAGATTGAATTATAAATAATACTGTTTGCATTTTTTGAAATGGCAAAATTAAAAATGTTAGTAATTTCGTCATTTGGTAAAGTCAGTCTGTCGGTTGCTCGGTCCAACGAACCAAACAAAAACCAACCAACAAACGAACCAACCAACCACCCACCCAACCAACCACCCACCAACCCACCCAACCGACCGACCGACCGACCATTCAATCAATCAATCAATCAATCAATCAATCAGTCAGTCAGTCAGTCAATCTATCAACCAGTCGTATTTCGAATATTTCGGTTTGCTTGAGTAATAAGTTTGGGCTCTGCTGTTTTTCGGGTATTTAAACGACAATATTCTAAGCTTGTCCAAATTGAAAGCATTTGCAGACGACAAAATAAAAGTGACTGAAAATTTTAAATTTGTTTACGGAGGGATAGAAAACATTATGGGAAAAGGAAAAAATTGCTGGTTACCAGCATTTTCTCCTTTTCCCACAATGATTCCAAAGGCTTCTTTCTGAGGGTCGTCAAAAGTAGGGAATGTGTGGTGATGGTCTAATTCAAAGCAATAAAAAACGCAGCATGATTAGATAGAAGGGTAAAGTTACAGTATGTTTTGGCCAACAGAAATGTTCATGATTAGATTTTTCTCATCAATAACATTCTTCGCATTTCAGGACTCCCAAACTGTGAATTGAATTGGACACGGTATGAAAGCAACGATACGAGTCACGAAATTTGCAAATCTTATTCCACGAAATGCGTCCTGGATAAATGTTGTGAAAAGTGGGGATCAAGATCAGACTGCACGTACGTGCAGTCTGATCTTGATCTACACTTTCCACTGCTCTTTCAAGTTTTCAATTTATAGATCTGTCATCATTAAGATTTTCAAAAAACACAATATTTCTGCCAAGCTGCTTCTTCATAAAAGGAAAAAAATTTTTTTTTTTGTTTCAACCAGTATATCAGATACTAAAAGATAAAAGAATGACAAAAGAACCGTCATGAATTGCCCGATATTGTGGATTCAAGATCGGCCAACATTTTCTGTGCCGTCTGATATTGATCTATCAAGTCAAAAATAGCACTTAAAGTTGTCTAAGATAAATCTAAGAGGGAATGGAAGTACCTTACTTTATTTAGAGGAAAAAATGTCTATATTAGGACAGATTTGGATATGGTCAGAATTAAATTATGCCCTGTTTTTTCTCTCATGTCATGAAAACATGTTTTTTTTTCACACCCTTATCGAAAGTATTTGCAGACGACAAAATAAATGTGTGGCTATATGGTTTATTTCATCCTTGAAAGGAAAAAAAAAACCAACACATTATGGGAAAAAAGGGAGAGATGCCGGAAACAAGTTATCTTTCCTTTTTTGCATAATATTTCTCAAAGACTTCTACAGCACGATCGTTAAAAATGGTAAAGGGTGACGCAGAGAAGCTTATGGAGAGCGTTGTAATTTGGTTCACATTATCTCCCGCTAGATGGCATTCTACAAATACAGAAAAGAACAGAACAGAACAGAATTTTATTGCTGTAAGTAATACAATACTTTTAGCAAACATAAATGAAATATAAATCCATGAGAGATTAACAGCGAGAAACTATTTTATACTTGAAATGGTGAAAATATATATTATATTTAAATCAACCCCCTTAAAAAAAACTTTTTGAGACATGTTTTCATTGCCGGTAGTGTAGGATCAGGATTCGACTGCACGTTCAGTACAGTCCAACCCTGATTCTACCAGCCAGAATTTATATTTGGTGAAGGTGATACAGAGTCAAGATCAGAATACCACCTTTCTGCATTCCAATCTCGACTCTTATCTGACCATAGACTGTAATCATAGAGTGTACTTAAAGACTAGTTTCTCTCTCAAAAAGGTAATATAAATGAACCTTTGACTTTTGAAGTTTATTCTTTTACTTATATTGACCTAATATTGTGGATGTTTAAATTTGAAATCAGTTTTATAAACATTATATATATACATATATGGCTTACAATACATGAAAAGGGGCATTTGGACATTTACGTAAAGTGTCGTCTCGGATCAGCCTGCGCAGTCCGCGCAGGCTAATCCGAGACAACACTTTCCGTTTTGATGCAATTTTCTGTTTTGCATATGTCTACTGAATGACAAAATCTAATGTAGTCGTAAAGTGCCGTCTCGGATTAGCCTGCGCGGAGTGCGCAGGCTGATCCGAGACGACACTTTACGCAGATGTCCGAATGCCCCTTTTCGTGTGTTGCACTCCATATATACATACACATATATATACATATATATAATTATATAATACACGTCTATCTAATTTTGGCATTCTGGGCACAGAACTGGACTACTTTTCTACGCGACAACTGTTACTTTGAATTTCAAACTAAAATAACCGTTTACTCAATAAAACGCTATATACCTGGTACGACTCATTCAGCTATGATCAGCTAAATTATTATAGTTTAGAGAAATACGGAGCTGAAACAGGCCCTGGCCCGAATTCACCAACCATTCTTGAGAATATTATTAGTCTCCTTCTCCAAGGTTTTCTATATTTGTAAGTAACACAACTTCTGATTGGCTAAACCAATTGGCTTAGTCAATCAGATGTTATGTTACTTACAAATGTAGAAAATTCTGGAGAATAAGACAAAGAACGTTCTTTAGAATGGTTGGTGAATACGGGCCCTGATTACTTCTCGAACGTATTGATAAAAAGCTATTTTCTCCATTGATACTTTATAGCGCGTATTACTACGTACAATCCCCCCAATATTGGGGGAGTGATGCGTCATATAAGACAGGTCGAATCTCGAAGAAAATGACATGCGCAGACAACTTGGATAACGTAGATGTATTAATCCCCCTTTTGCAAGGGCACGGTCTATTTGCTTTACGTAGATTGTTTCTATGTCAAATGGCCATTTTACCGAAGAAATTGGCTGATTGTTAGACAAAATGAATTTCTATAGATGCATATATATGATGACAACCTTGGTTTAACCAATTACCACACAATCCCTACTTTTGATTACCATGAGAAAGAAGCCTTTGAAAAACATTGTGGGAAAAGGAGAAAATGCTGGTAATCAGCATTTTCTCCTTTTCCCACAATGTTTACTACTCTTCCTGAAAGAAATTTCAAATTTTCAGTCACTTTATTTTGTCGTCTGAAAATGCTTTCGATTTGGACAAACCTAAAATTTTGTTGTTAGGTCTTACAGAGTTGATGCATCAGGGATATTCATTAAACCCTCTGTCACAGAATATACGCCATTTATTTCATGCTTTCCGGTAGGATATCGAGAATTGGCAGTGAAAATATTTTTCGATCTTACACTGATACCACCAGTGAAATACCGATTTTCACGTTCTTGTTGCCTAGGTAAATTGGGCTTGCCTAACAACTAGATGGGAAATATGACGTCATATACCTTACATTTCACGCGCTTGACGTAACGTTGCTATGCGGGAGGGGTACGCCACGGGGAATAAAGGAAAAGAACTGTACTGAATTTTGATAAACCTCCTCCCAGAAAAGGTTAAAAGAATAAAATAAATAGAACACTTGTTGTTTTTTTTTCGGTGAAATATCGAAATTTATTTCATATCTTGAACACCATCGGTAATATTTTCACCCGTGGCTGCGCCACTCGTGAAAATATTACCGATGGTGTTCACTCGATGAAATAAATTTCGATCTTTCACCGGAAAAAAAAACAAATATCCTCTATATCTTTGGCGCCGAAAGAGAGTATAGTAAACCCACTTGTTCGGACGTTGTAATTAGATGTCAGTTTACTGCTAAGATTATACCGTATTTGGTCTCGTTATCAAACGATAGTTTTAGTCCACTGCGCATGAGTCAGATTATTTCCTATTTGGTCCGAAACCGATATGTTTAAAGTACATGCAATGGTTTTAATTAAATGTCAACATACTCATTAATTCTTCACCTATTAGATGAGTTCGATTAAACTTTCAAACCGATAATAACGACCAAAATGCCGACATTTCAACATTGATTTTTGGAGAAAAATATCCCCTTATCAGACAGCGTTGATCAAAGATCAAACTGCACATTCTGTGTAGTCTGATCTTGATCTACACTGTCCGCAAAAGGTCAGTGATCAGGTTAAAGCTTAAGAAAATGGAGGAAAAGATCAAAGGTATTTCCTTGACGTTTTCATTGACAGCAGTAACAAGTGGTACCAAAGATTATCGTGAAATCAGCCGCCCATTTAACGCCAAGTACAGTAATTTACCCTTTTCTAATAAGACTGTCTTGATGGGTACTATGTACCATAGTGAATGATTTTTGATTGAATGTATGGTGTTAAATGCCGTTTCATCATTATTTAAGTTATGGCGGCAGCCAATGTACCTATCTATGCCTTCCTGGAGTCTTTTTTACCAGTATCCCGTAAAATTTTCTTTCTAATCCCATCGCAAAGACTATAATCAAACCTAGTAAAGAAGCCCATGACACGCCTATATCAAGGCCTGTTTCGACTGAGGTAACAGGGCTTGGTTTGTGAGAACTGTAACTGTTTAATAACGCAAAAGACATTGGATCTATTAAAATGTATACATGTATTATATATCGGACCTGATAATACATGTAAAATAAAACAATGCTTCAAACGAGCAGTAAGTTTTGCTCCTTCTGTCACAACACTGTCACGAATTGCGCACTGTAGTGCAAGGAAAAGATGCACTTTTTTAATGATACCTGTAGCAAACAGAGTCTAGTTTCAAACGATCTGAGGAAGAAAATGTTTTAGAATAAACTACAAGAAAAGCATAGGAAAAAAAAAAAACTTGTTAAAGCATTTTCTCCTTTTTCGAAAATTTTTCAAAAGTTTCAAAGACAAAAAAGTTTATTCTTGGAACAACACTGCATTTGTCTTCTGCTAGTGCTCTAAGCTCTAAATTTGGACCAGTCTGAAAAAAATCATCTGGTGAAGGGTTATGCGTTAACTTTTGCGTGTTTCCTTTAATTTTCATTGACTCCACTTTCAGTTTCTATAAAAAAGCAATGGTTTCCGATTAATTGACTGCTTAATCTGTAGATTGTCCTCCCCCACTGCACACTTGACGATTAAACCAACCACTGATAAATGTCAGAGTGCCCTTTCAGCGGGAGGCATCGCACGCTAGGGGAGCTTTAATTAAGTTCAAACATAAACAAACAACGATAGAGTTAAAAAAAAAACAACAGGAAAATAAGCAAACTCTGACAGACGATTTCACGATTTTTAGCTCCAAAGCAAAAGACAATCAGATTTTTACTGTCACAAAAAATGTGTGCTGCTATACAACAGAAAACAAAAAACTTCCAAAGGGATGGTGAAAACCTAATCTTTGCCATGTGTTTCAACGGTAATTTTTCTTCCTGAAAATCTGACGCCATCAGCTAGACGATACACAGTATAATTGAGCCATGCTCTGACAAATGGGGGCTTAATACATCTCCGTGAAGCAGATGCCAACCAGGTTATCACATGATAGTAGATCCGTAAAATCTATTTTGTCTAACAATCAATAGAATCATTACGTTATCTGATCCTTAGACATACAGAAGACTGACCAATAGCGAAAAGTTTCGGCCCAGGTCAGCCTACGCGGACTGCGCAGGCTGACCTGCGCCGAAACTTTTCGCAGATGTCTTATCTAAGAATTATTCATCTTACAACTTATGATAATCTCTCTCGATTCTGCTTCCTGGAAAGTACACCAGTACTCTCGCCGAACATGTGGCCCAATGAAAATCCCTAAGATGACACCCAGTCCTGGATATCGATTGAGTGACTGCTGCTGTGCATATATAAGTAAGTACACAGTTTATTGTACAGTACTTGAAAGCGGCTTGATATAACTTATTGTATGCATATTTTCCTATTGCAAATACAACGTTCATTGCGTTTGACAAACACACTGCGTTCAACACACCAACGGTACCATTATCATAGTACATACATACATTTTATTCAGCAAACGACAAAACATGTCTTAGGCTATATACAACAAAGTCAACTATGGCAGGCAGAATAAACAAATTCAAATATGACAGATATGAAAAACAGACAAAAAGCGTAAATTGCACAATACAAACCGGACAGTTAAAGTATTACAGAACACCGGTTCGACACCGGATGTACATCTTTCTTTAACTTATTACCAAACAACAACATTTTAGGTTTGTCCAAATCGAAAGCGTTTGCAGACGACAAAAAAGTGACTGAAATTTTGAAACTTATACAGTGAAGGGTAGAAAACATTGCGGTAAAAGGAAAAAACATGCTGTTCACCAGGATTTTTTTCCTTTTCCCACATTTCCCTCTACAGGCTTCTTTCACAGGGTCTTCAAAAGTAGGGATTGTGTGGTAATGGAATAAGTTCCTTAACCCTTTACCGATAAGATATTTCTATGTAATCTGTAATTGACCCTAAATAACAGCAAGGATGAAGCCGTTTCTTATGGGTATATGACACCTTTTGATAGCATAGGAAACATTGTGACAAAAGGTAAAATTGCTCGTTTCGAGCAATTTCACCTTTTGCCACACTGTTTTCCAAAGGCTCCTACAAGCAATGCATAGAAATGAGTATCTATGGAGTAAAGGGTTAAATAAGTAATTCGCTTTGTAATGTATTCAGTGCTACAAGTATCAAGTGAAGTGAAGCAACTTTTACAAGAAAATAAGAAGAACTCAACTAATTACATCCTTATGCTAAAATACCATCAAGATAATGTTTCCTTTAAGTCATTGCTTCCTTAATGTATTTCGACAGTTTATACAATGTTATATCATCTGTTTGAGACATAAATAGATTAAACTTCTGTAAAGAGGGCCATGCGATTGTTCCAATGTATTGTTGGCGTAGATTGCAATATTTCGGGCAATTTAAAATAAAATGATATTCAGACTCAGTGATTTTCATATTACGTAACTTACAAAGGCGATTATTTCGATATATACCATTTCTCCTACCAGTTTCAATTTCTAATGTGTGAGAACCTAATCTAATTCGGTTGAGGTGAATTCGTAGATGATTATTTCTAATTATATGATGGTATTTTTCAAGTCTAAAATCAGTTTTAAAATAACAGTAGTATATAAGTTTTGGGGTTCTATTTATATAGCTATGCCAATCTTGTATACATAAACTGATCCCTTCTATGCTTTTTCAAACTATGGAAAGGTGGTATAACAAATTCATTGTAGCAATATTTGTCAGGAAACCAAAACCTAAATGATCAATGACTTTCTTCATTTCCGATGCCCAGAAGTTACTTCTATTGCTCGTAAGTTGACGTAGGAATGCATTATGCATGATACTTTGGGGATTTTGCTTCATTTTAAGAAAGAAATTAATTGAAAAAAAAGCGGAAAGCGACCAAGTTCGCCATAAACAGCGCAGTTAGGGGTTTGTTGGCTTACTCCTAATAAATAGCGACAGAAACGTAAATGAATTTTATCAACAATTTTGTAATTATAGACACCCCAGACCTCAGATTCATATAATATGATTGGAAGAATCAGCGAGTCAAAAAGTGATAATTTAGTTTGAACATCTAATGCAACTCTATCGAAGACTCCAAGTAAACTATGGTATGCCTTTAGTGATTGGTCATTAAGTTGTTTTACTGCTGAGGTCAAAGTTCCGTCACTAGTAAAATTAACACCTAGATAGATAAAATTGTCAACATTATCAATAGATTCACCATTAATAGAGACATGATCCGATATTAGTTCTCTCTTTTTTTGGAAAAACACATACTTAAGTTTTCAATACGTTAATTCTTAAACTCCATTGATTTGAATACCTGACTATATTATCAACTTGACTTTGAAGAGATTCTCGATTAGTAGTGAATAGCACAATGTCATCTGCGAAAAGTAATAGAGATATCGATAAGATTCTCAGATCGTTGTCAGTAAATGATTCGACATCGATAACATTTCGAATATCGTTTATAAATGAAATAAATAATAAAGGCGATAAAGCTGTCTTTGCTTAAGACCAACAGAAACATAAAAAAAAAATCAGAAAAAGACAGGTCGAAACCAAATTTTACGTATGACTTAACAGTGCAATACATGGATTGTATGATCTGGATCATTTTACCTCTGACGCCACAATCAATTAACTTGGACAATAAGGCATCCCTTTTTACTGTGTCAAAAGCACGTTCAAAGTCAATAAAAATACACCATAACTGTTTCTTTTCACTCAAAACCTTCTGAACCAGTGAGTGCAAAATGAAAATTGTATCTGATATTGAACATCCATCAAGGAACCCAAATTGTGTGTCGTCCAGAACATTCTCACTTTAGCTCCACAAATCCAACCGATTGCGGAGAGCTAGTAAAACTATTTTGGCGATAGTATTTACAATAGTTATGCTTCTATAATTACATGGATTAGAGGTATCACCTTTTTTGTAAATGGGAACAATAAATCCCTTATACCAAGACTAAGGGTATACGCCGCTGTCATATATATAATTAAATAAAACAGTTAAAAACGCGCAATGAAATCTTTATCATTCAATTACCGGGATATCATTCAAGGTTTTTGTTGTCTCTTTTGATCCATTAAGTAAAACAAAGCCAAAGTTTAGTTATTTTCTTTACCAAAGGACAAAGTTTATGAATTGTCCAAATTTACTGATTTGGAGGCGAAAATTGTAATCTGTCACGAATGACGGCAATTTTCTTTGAAATGGCACAACAAAACATTGTATAAAACTAGTTGCCAGCTTTTGGCTGTCTTCCACATTGCTTTCAGAAGCCGTCATCCTGGCGGTCGTTAAAAACGGAACGAGGCCCATTCTTCAGTTATTCCCCTTGATTCCTCTCCTGTACTACATTGGTCCTGGTAAGGGAATTCCTTGGATTTTATCCTTGATTTTCTTGCAATGAACAGCTATTTTCTTGAGAAAATATTTCAAGTAAATCTAGTAAGACTGTTTAACAAATCGATATATCAGGAGTTCCTGGCGTTAAGAAAAGAAGTTGATTTGAATTACACGTGGACCCTAAACATACATCATAAATCATTGATATAATTATCGCAACATCTTCAAAGGAACCATGGATAAAATTAAGGAATACAGGTGAAAGGACCTCTGTGTTATTTGGTTGCATTCAGTCTTTATCTGGCAAAGCAGATAATGTAACTGACAAGAATGGCCCCCAATGACGATGGGCTAACATGTATTAGATATGTGGGAGAAAAAACAAACAATCTTATTTTCAATTTCCGCAACAGTGTTACAACCTATCATTTTCTAATTGCTCAGATACTGAGAGCCGGTAGTAAAAGTCGGTAGCGTGCAGGACTCGAAAGCAGGGGGTTGCCGGTTCGATCTCCAGCTAGTCCTATTTCTTTCTGAGAGCTGGTAATAGTCTTTGTTGCAGGATTAAATCCTTTTGCTGATCATTGTTTCGACGATGTTTATGTGGGAAAGTAGCCAATTGCTTGGAAAGAATTTAATGCTGACAGAAACTCAAGGAAAACCAGGACTGGTACACCGGGAGCTGCTATATAATTGAAATTATGTCAAAAACGGCGTTGACAATGTACAGTCGAACAACACGTATTCAGAACTTTCAGCCCTTTGATTTGAGAATTTCAAATAACACGCTGTCCTTTTAATCTCGCCTTGCAGGAGGTATAAAGAAGAATTCTGTTAAAGTTAAATCTTTATTAAAACGATACGACTTTGGATGCATCCAGATTGAAAGCATTTATAGACAATCAATTGAATATTTCTAAAATCCAGGTCGTCTCTGGTATAATAGAAAACACTGCGGGAAAAAGGAGACAATTCTGGTTACCAGCATTTTCCCCTTTTCCCGCAGTGTTTTCACAAACCTTTTCCCAAGGGTCATTATGGCACTAGATTGTTTGATAAAGGGTTTTAAAGACTGTAATACTTGTAGGCTGGTGCTGACTGAAGAGTACTGTAGACTGTTGGAGGGGGTGTCCTTATTTTCATGGCTGCTTTGACATTTTATTCACAAACTGATTTATGTATGGACGGATGGATGGATGGTTGGCTGGTTGGTTGAATGGCTGGCTGATTGGCTGACTGACTGAATAAAGGATGGTTGGATTGATGGATGGACGGACTGACGGATGGATTTTTTGATAGACTGATGGATTGTTTGATTGATTGACTAGTGTTTTACTCTGTTTTGATCATCTCAGTCCCATCATGGCGACAGATAACATATTTATCTCGTACTTTCTGGGGATCTATCAGTTTTAGGCTATGGATTTGAAGTATCTAACCTAAAACAGTCCCCCAAAGAACTCAGTAGATCCAGTAAATCTTGGGTCTCCAGGTCACAGATCCTACATTTTACCGCTTAGTCACAACGCACCCCTTCAAATCTGCTAGAATGCTGAAAAATGAAACGATGACCTTTGTAGTCGGCAGAGCAGAAATATCAGCTCTTGCAGCAGAATTATTTCGTGTTGGTAATTCCCGTTATGAGCTTGGGTCATTCCTGTAAGTCATAGTCATTTAGGACCGCCTTTTATTTAAAGGTGGGTATTTAGGTTTTTAACATCTCACCAAATTAAAGAGTATATAATTATGTCACTGAAATTTATATGAAAAAAAAAACAATCATCAATAATAAAGACTCATAAAATTACAAAGAAAATGATGGTATTCCCTTAAATGGCTACGTAGCCTCTTAAGGTATTTTTAGATTTCGCGCCAAAAATAAAAAAAAAACATTGTGGGAATGTCAAGTGACTTGCACGTGACTAATTTCCACAATGTCTTCTTCGGACCCTATGTTTGAAGCTTCGACTGTATATTTTCTGTATGTAAATGAGCGAATTTCTCATGTAAAACAAGAACGTGTCACCCGTTTCTTTCGACCTGGGCCGTAGTAGATATCTAATTTCTCTTGTTGTCGAATGGTTTTCGACTACTGGGGTTTTATGAATGCAAATTAAAAGGCTTTGGGAGTATAAGGATGATATTTTTGTGTTTTTGTAAAATTTTCGTCCCAAATTCTGAAGGGCCACCTTTAACTGCTTAAAAAAGCTAAATTTGCGTACCGTCGCAGTGTATGTAAAAAAAAAAATTACGTCTGAAAACAGGTTTCACTAAACTTCTATACTAAACTGCATAACTTAAACTACGATCTTAGTAAACGTTTGCAAATAGTTCACTCCAGCTACTGGGTATAGCAGAGATGATATCGTCGGTTTACTTAAAAAACTTCGTAACTACAGGTTGTTTCAAGATGTAGTTACTGGGTTTTTGAAGTTAACCGACGATAATGTGTATACCGTTTAAAACTTAATATTATCATTAAAGCCACATTAAATTTGTCATCTACAACATTAAGGCTTTCAACTTTGACCATTTCAAAATTTTGTCAATAGGTAAAAAGTTAACCCTTTGTCACACAATCCCGACTTTTAACACCCCTGTGAAAGAGGCCTTTTGAAAACATTGTGGGAAAAGGAGAAAATGCTGGGAACCAGCATTTTCTCTTTTTCCCCACAATGTTTTTTTTCCTACCCTCCCAGATCAAATTTCAATTTTTGAGTTACGTTTATTTTGTCGTCTGCAAGTGCTTTCAATTTGAACCAGTCTAAAGTTGTTGTCGTTTGCAAAAGGGTTAGATAAAATTCGCTCAGTATCGTGTAGCTGTGGTCTTGCCATAGATAAGCCATGCTTTAGTCAAAGCTCCAGATATGAGGGAGTGATGGTATTCTAAAAACCTTATTTTTCTTCGAAACCCTATGTTGTGGGTACTCATTAGAATCGTCTCGATGAGACGATTGTAGTGATGACTCATTAACATAGGGTTTAGTGGAGAATAATTAATATATCCAGATATGAGGGAATGATGGTATTCTAAAAACCTTATTTTTCTTCGAAACCCTATGTTGTGGGTACTCATTAGAATCGTCTCGATTAGACGATTCTAGTGATGACTCATTAACATAGGGTTTAGTGGAGAATAATTAATATATCCAGAAATGAGGGAGTGATGGTATTCTAAAAACGTTATTTTTCTTCGAAACCCTATGTTGTGGGTACTCATCAGAATCGTCTCCATGAGACGATTCTAATGATGAGTCATTTACACAGGGTTTAATGGAGAATAATTCATATTTTCGATTTTTGAAATCAAAATCCCCCCCTCTATCTGGAGCTCTGTTCCGTGAGGCTTGATACTAAGCAAGCCATTCCATAATTTATGGACACGTAAAATCGATTTGTTTAACCCTTTACCAAACAACAAAATTTCAGACTTGTCCAAATTGAAAACATTTGCAGATAACAATTTTAATGTGATGAATATGAGATTATTTTTCTTTGATAGGGTAGAAAACATTGTGGGAAAAGGAGAAAATGCTGGGAACCAGCATTTTCTCCTTTTCCTACATTGTTTTCAAAAGCCTTATCTTTCATGTGTGTTGAAAGTTGTCATTGTATGTTAAAGGGTTAACAATCCACTGAAACACAAGGTAGAGTAGTCCTTAGACAGGCAGAAAATTGACCAATTGGCAGATTTGGGTCAAAGCTTGTTTTTGGGGATGCCTTGATCCTCACTTTTCAATGATACATGTACTCAGTTTAAGTCAGTACAAATCCGTTTTGAATTTTTCTAAAATTTCTTAAATTCCTTTTAGCTCACAAATATTTCAAAATTTATAAAATTACGCAATCGGAAGCTCTCACATATAAATAGAAACCGGAAAACTTTTTCTAAATATAGTAGTAAGAAAATCCTTCACAGGACAATCCCGAGTTTTAACGATCTTATGAAGAAAACTTCAGAAAAAATTGTGGGAAGAGGAGAAAATGCGGGTAACAAGCATTTTATTCTTTTTTCCTCACAATGTTTTTTTAATCTCACAGTGACTAATGTCACAATTTGAGCCATATAATTGTCATCCGCGAAAGCTTTCAATTTCGACAAAATTGTATTCTTTGGTAAAGAATTAACCCTTAGCTTGCAAAGCGTGAATCAATCATATTTTGCCAATGGTTTAGATCCAAGATCAGACTGAAAAAAAAAGGAGAAAATGCTAGTTACTAGCATTTTCTCCTTTTCCTACAAATTTTCCTGAAGGCTTCTTTAACAGGGTCGTTAAAAGTCTGGATTGTGTGATAAAGGGTTTAAGGATACTTTTTATCATACAAACAGGAATTTCTGACGATCCTGAAACAGAGGGCATTTGAAAACATGATGGAAAAAGGGAGACAATGCTTGTATAGTCAGCACTTTCTCCTTTGCCAACAATATTTTCACCATATCAAATACATAAATCATCATTTTTGCTACATTTAATTTGTTTTCTGCAAATCCTCCCAATTTCGTTGAAACCCTAATTTCCATATGGGCAGCAACACGCGAAAGGGGACATTCGGACATTTGCGTAAATTGTCGTCTCGGATCAGCCTGCGCAGTCCGCGCAGGCTAATCCGAGACGGCACTTTCCGTTTTTATGTGATTTTCTGTTTAGTGCAAGTCTTCTGTATCACAAAATCTAATGTAGTCGTAAAGTGCCGTCTCGGATTAGCCTGCGCGGACTGCGCAGGCTGATCCGGGACGACACTTTACGCAAATGTCCGAATGTCCCTTTTGGCGTGTTACAAGCGATATATGGTAAATGGTTAACAAGACGAAAATGGGTGTAACTCCTAACTTCCGCGAGATGCACACGTTTTTTTCCAATAAAACCGAAAAAAGTAACATTTTCCTTGGATAATTAATCATAGATTTCGGTAATAAAGTTTGAACGATCGATAAGACCACAACTATTCAATGTTTCGTAACATCCGGTAAAATGATAAGCCAATTCGATATCAAATAATACAGTTATCTATTGTGAAGTGATGGCTCATCAGATCTAATTGCGATTGCATTTAACCTGCAACACACGAAAAGGGGCATTCGGTCATTTGGGTAAAGTGTCGTCTCGAATGAGTCCGCGCAGACTAATCCGAAACGACACTTTCCGTTTTTATGATATTTTCTTTTTTGCCTAAGTTGACTGTTGCACGCAAGTCTGCTACGTCGATTGCACAGGCTAATCAGAAACGACATTTTACGAAAATGTCCGTAGGCTCCTGTTCGGTAATGCAGGCAATAATGGTAAAGGGTTTTCGCACGATCCGTAAGCCGATACTTGTTCCAAGTGGACATTTCGGACTGTCCGGGGTTGAATCGGCGTCCACGAGACCTGGTTCCGTATCCACAAACTATTCTTAAGAACATTATTGGTGTTATTCTTCAAGATTTCTTGACCTTGAAAGTAACAGGACTTCTGATTGGCTTAACTAAATGGTTAGCCAATCAGAAGTTCTGTTACTTTCACATTGACAAAATTCTGATGAATAAGACTAAGAATGTTCTTTAGAAAGGTTGGTGAATACAGACCCTGAAAACGAAAGTTCGAGGATATAATAAAGAAAACAGTTCATTCAGGTAAAAAATCTAAATGAAGTCATTTGACTTTATGGCGTATACCGGGTGAAAGTTAGTAGTGTTTTACTGCATTTTGTAACTTGTTGCCAACGTTTATTTTGTTGCTGTCCTTGTTCCTGTTTGTTTTGATCAAATTTTAAATACAAAAAGTTTATTCGACCAATTTTGGCAGATTCCATCCTTTAATATGCGAGTTGGAGGCCGTGGAATCACCAACTCATCCGTAAATACCGTCTAACATCGACGTTTTGATAAATATTCGGCCAATCTCGGCTCCTTCCGTCTTTTACTATTAGAGTAACGGGCCGTAGACTTTGAGAGGGCTAAAAAAGAAAGAAAGAAAAGGAGAAAATGCTAACTATTAGCATTTCTCCTTTTCCTCAATGCATACAAAAAACAATTGAAGCCATGCTCTGTGAAAACGAAGCTTAATACATCTGCGAAAAGTATGAACCCAGGTATGCCAGCGCTGTCTGCACAAGCTGACCTTGCCCGATTCACTTTGCTATTTGCCAGTTCCCTGCCTGTCAAAGGACCAGTCTACCTCATGATCTACTCAGTTGCCAGAGAAAAAATGAATGTTATAGAACCATAACTGTGTGATGTCTTGATTGGTATAATTCGTTACGGAGATTGAATAAGCCCCTCTTTGGTAGAGTATGGCTCATTTTTACGTTCATGATCGTTAAGCCTTTGACTTCTGATGGCGACTCACTGACTTTTTGCGGACAGTGTAGATTAAGATCAGACTGCACAGAACATGCAGTCCGATCTTCAATCTACACTGTCCGATCAGTGGATATTTTTCTCCAAACCATAACTTTGAAACAGCAATATTTAGGTTTTTAATTTAGTATTGAAAATTTTTTTTTTTAGTCATTTAGCAGGATAAGTTTTCATTATCTCCCGCTAGATGGCATTCTATAAATACTCATCTATCTGATATGGGCATCCTGGGTACAGAGCCGAACCACTTTCCTACGCGACAACCGTAACTTTGAATTTAAAGCAAAAAAAGGTTTACCCAATAAAACGCTACCTCGTGCAATTCACTCAACTATGATCACCAGTTTAGAGAAATCTGTTGCTAAAGCAGGTCTCATTTCTCCTCAAACGTATTGATACGTAAAAGCTATTTTCAACATTGCTACTTTATTGAGCGTAATATTACAGTCAGCCCGCTTTCGGGGCTAGTAGTGATGCGTCATAAGAGACAGTCGAATCTTCGAAGAATATGACATGAGCAGAAAACGGATAAGTTTTAAGCCAGGAATAGTTATTTAAACGGGTTAACTGTTTGATCAAAATGATGATAAAGTCTGGCACCAGCTATTATAGCCGACTATGAAAGTATGCCACAAAACTTATGGTTCATTCAACTCCTCCCCCCCCCCTCCCTTTTACTCTACCCTCGCGGCTGTTTTAAACATTGGACCCTTCACCACATAATTCCTAGTTTTAATGATCCCCGAGAAAAAAGCTTTTCGAAAACATTGTGGGAAAAGGTGAAAATGCTGGTAACCAGCATTTTCTCCTTTTCCCGCAATGTTTTCTATCCCATCATATACAAATCTTACAAATCTTCGTGCTCATGCAGTTAAGAGAAAGACAGGCCGGTGTAATGCAGAAAAATGACCCCCATTAAAAAATGACCCCCGGGTCATTTCTCGACTTAGAGGAATGACCCATGGGTCATTTTTCTACGTCGAGAAATGACCCCCGGGTCATTTTTCGACGTAGACTAATGACCCGGGTCATTTTTCTACGTCAAAAAATGACCCATGGGTCATTCCTCTACGTCGAGAAATGACCCGGGGGTCATTTTGTAATGGGGGTCATTTTTCTGCATTACACCGGAACAATTTTCCTTTTTAACTCATTATCTCCCGCTAGATGGCATTCTACCAATATACGAGTACATCTATCTAATTTGGGCATTCTGGGTATAGTACCGGATTACTTTTCTAAACGACAACCATTACGTTGAATTTCAAAATAAAATAAATTACTCAATAAAGCGCTTTATGGTGCGATTCATTCAGCTGTGATCTGCTAGCATGTAACCTATGCATCTGCCATTTATTACAAACCAGTACCCTACAGGCTTAGGAAATAGCTTCAGTACAGGCCCTACTTTTCCCTTGTCTATGGGACGGATGATGCGTCACAGCAGACCGGCCGAATCTTCGACGAATATGATGTGCACAGACAACGTCTTTTAATCGAGATCTGAACAAAACTTCACCCGTGAAATGTACTCTAAACCAGCTACATCCCACCCACTTTTTGACGTGATCGGTCCGCCTTGCTTGATGTCGATCGAACCCACCATCGTCTTCCAGTTACAGAAATCCATATCCACTCATTCATCATAGGTGTAATCGTCCAAACGTGTGCAAGTTTATTCGACACAGTGTGTATTAAAAATCAATAGAAGTCTATTTACACCGAGAGAATCAAAACTTGCATACAGGACTAACGGCCCTTTACTAATCGTAACAAAAACTTCTTCGCCGACTTCCGGTTTTGACCCATTTACGTACAGTACATTTGAAGTTCGCTTACTGCATTTCTATGGAAATATTTTTGCAATCTGTGCAAATTATTGTTAAAATACCTGTACTTCCACTCTCTTGCACTCCGGAGCATAACATTCACCTCTGTAGTGGGCTCAGAAAGTAGTCCGTCATTACGTCATATTTTTGTCACATGTCCATAACTCAAAATGGCTACACAAACGCCGGTGACAGAAAGACCAATATCGATTGTTTCGTGTGCTGTTCAAACAGCATGGGAGCAATCAGACTAAGTGATAGGAAATGAACAAAAGAGGGATTTTCTGAAAAGCCTAAATATCTTTATAGGACGATAACTTGATTTTTAATCGTACAAACTTAGATCCAGCGGTGTGTCAAATCAGTTGTCATCATTCATGGGTGCAGCCATTTTAGTTAAAATAGGCGTAAGATTCTGAAAAGTGAAGAGGCTCGAAAAAAATAGTTCCATTTTATACAGGTAAATTCATCAGTTTTAATGCACCTATAATGTATCCAGAATCATATTTCCTTTGTCTAACTCACAATTATACATATGAAACAGTTAAGAAGTAACAAAGCATATTTTCCTCGGTTTGACAAGATTCTTGTCATTTAGCCCATCGCAGAGATGTATGTGAGGTAACTCTGCTCGGAGATTGCTGTACTTCATGCAATAATAGCGTTAATTCATGTTTTTTTTTTTCGGTCGTTAACATTCGCAGAGGCCCTCAAAATACTTAAACACCCTCGTGCTTCGCACTCGGGCGTTAAGGCATTTTTCGGGCCTCTGCGAATGTTAACGACCTCAAAAACGTGAATTAACCCTATATTACTACTACATGTCCAAAATGAAAGGTGACGACGATTGCAAGTTTTATGAAATGTTATAGATTGTGCATAAAAGAGAAGAGGATCTTGTTGGAGCAAGAATGTATGCTGATCATAACTTTTTTACTAAAATAGCGAAAGGTATTGATTCAAGATTGCACAGTACGTTTTGTGCAATCTTGACCTTGATCAATTATTTCCATACAGTCCTCTTTTTTCGCCTATGTTAAGGAAGCGTCAATACTAGACCCGTAAATACATTGTGTTTTACTTGGTTCGAAGTTGTCTTTTTTTTTCAAACATATTGTTGCAAAATGCAAATATTCTTATCAATTTGCCGTAAGAAGAAGAAAAAGAAGAAGCAGAAGATGACGATGATGAGTAATGATGAAGAAGAAGAAGCAGAAAATGATAATGAAGAAAAAAGATGATAACAAGAGTAATTGGAAATATCTCAAAAATACCTAAATCTCATGACATTTTAATTAACCTGATATGTAGCCTAATCGGCGTCTCTACGTCTATTCACGTCCAATTTGCAGGTGACGTATGACCTTCATTCTACGTAGTTTGATTTTGTCATACTGAGACGACAACAACAATAGAAAAATAAGAATATCAACAAATAAAAACAAAAAAAAAAGGAATAGAAAATTGGAGCTTGGGGGACTGTGATAATAGTGACAATAATACACTGCTAAAAAAAGTTAAAGGATTACATGTCCTCGACTTCAATTGCAAGACAATGTTTTTCAGTACAATTTTCTGCTCATAATTTTTTTCCAAACACACAAAACAATTTGGTTTGCACTAAAGATGTAATGGCTATTCCCGTCAGGCTTTTTAGAGAGCCGGAGGTGTCATCGTTTCATCTCGTCCTCTTCTTTCACTAGTTTGACATGAATATGTACAGAAGACAGGGGGAAAAATGAGATGTTTAACAAAAGAAAATGTAAAACAAATTACTTGATTTTCTTCTTAACATTGCTTATCAGCATTTGAAATGGAACAAACAAGAAAACCATTAAGACAGTTTGTCTAGTAAGAATGTAAACTGATGGTTTTCAGAGCACAAAGACTAAGAGTTTCGTTAAGTAAAAGATACGAATTTCAGCCTTTTTCTGATCCTTTATTTTTTTTGAGCAGTGTAAAATACGAGTAATAAAGTTCTAACGAAAAGATGGTTTATCTCTGTGATCTATTATACCAAGCAAGTCATCACAAAATTAGGGATCCATAACCTCCATTTTTTTCCCCAAAAACCGGCTGATCCATGAGGTAGACCCTTCCCTTAACATGTAGAAAACTGACCCGTGGCAAAAAGTTTCGACCCAGGTCAGCCTGCGCGGACTGCGCAGGCTGACCTGGGTCGATACGTTTTGCAGAAGCGTTATATCCCATTCTCACGGAGCAAAGCATATATACATAAGCAAATAAAAGACAAAAGAAAAATGGAGCATGATGGCGTATGGTACGAGTTTAATATTTCATTTTTCCTTATATTTTCCTAATGCCAGAAAGATATCAAAGTTTCGGACATTCTACATTCTACATTCAAGACAAGACTGCACGTGTTTGTGCGGTTTGATCTTAAACTATAATGTCTGCAAAATGACGCCGGTCCCATTATCCAACCGTAAGGTGGATAGATTGAATACTTTGTGTTTAATACTGTTTTCAACATTTTTTCGGATATATCGCGGCGGTCGATGCATCCATTCATACTTTCCTGGAGTTTCTTTTACCAGAACTCCGCATAATATTCTTTCAAAGCCACCGGCTGCTTTCCCACATAACAATCGTCAAAACAATGATTAGTGGTGAGGAAAGAATAAATCCGATCCTCCGAAAGAATCTGGATCGAACCGGCTTCCTTGGTTCTCTAGTACGATACCCACTATGCTACTAGAGCTCGACCTAGGTCTATAGAACAATTCAGGCTGGCTCGAACTGTTTTGATGCACACGTGAGATATCACGAGATCAGACATGCTTACAGGTTACACGTGTTTACCTGTGGTATTCGAGTGCTTCCACAGAGGCGGCAAATATAATGATTCTTCCCATTAATTTCTGTATCGAAAGTCATTTTTAAGATCATTATAATTATATCCAGAAGCAATCGGTATTATTACAAGTGCGTTCTAATACCCTTGTATGTGATATCAATCAATTGCTCGATAACAGTTTAATAGTGCAAGAGGAAATTCTAGATTTTTTTTTGCATCAGTATCATGGTTTAATTATTTTACTTTGTTTAAAAGGGGTACGAAACCATAATTTGACCCATCCTCGGATACCCCGGAGTCTCCCTATTTGCTACGCTACATCGACCCCTGGGACAATTGACTAATAAAACTTTGAATCAGCCGCCGAAAATCGATACGAAACGTCATAGCGTACAGTCCACTCGCCCATCACAAAATGATGATGGAACTAATGAAAAGCCAGCATTCGGCCAGCGGTAAAGCGAGGGAAATTCAATTAATTGTCCCAGGGGTCGATGTAGCGTAGCAAATTGGGAGACCCCGGGGTATCCGAGGATGAATTTGACCGCAAGAATTTGGCAACAGGGATACGCTATATCGAATCCAAGACTCTGTCAATGTCTTACCCAATACTGATGCCGGTCATCGAGACACGCTATTCTCCTCGCCCACATCGTTATTTCGACGTTGGTAACGTAGGACAGCAGACGATGGTTTGGGAAGAAACCAGTTCGTAGAGCTTATAAAAGAGACCACAGGAAAGTATGGAAAGCTCTTGATTGATTGATTGCTCGATTTTATGGTGTTTAAACCCTTTTATTTTCTAAATAACTCAAATGACATTTTTTTCCGAACCAAAATATTGCCATTTTAAAGGCATATTTTGGGGAATAAGATCTTTTTATCGGACTGTGTAGATTCAAGATCAGCATGCACGTTCTGTGCAGTCTGATCTTGATCTACACTGTCCGCAAAAGGTCAGTAGGTCGCGCCCAGCAGCCAAAGGGTTAGCGCCGTTTGGAGCATTAATACAGCTATATCGGGCCGGCCAGACCACCTATCCATGCTAATAATTATAATAGTTACTTTTACCAATATTCCGCACAGTATTCTTTCCAATTCACTGATTGCTTTTCTACATAACCGTCGTCGAAACAATGGAAAGTTGGTAAGATAAGAATGAGTCCTGTCGCACTGACTTTCATCATTTCTCGCCAAGAAAAATGGCCGAGCTGCGGATCAAACATCGACCTACTGCTGTCCAATCGTGTACTCTACCTACAACCGAGGCTCGGGACGGAAAAGTGTAATGGTCGCAGCAAGATTACCGAAATAATCTTGAAAATGCCATACAAACAATAATCTATTCATCCGTCCGTCCGTCCGTCCGTCCGTCCGTCCGTCCGCCCATCCATTCATCCATCCATCCATCCATCCATCCATCCGTCCATCCATCCGTCCGTTTGTCCGTCCGTCCGTCTGCCCGTCTGTCCGCCCTTCCGTCCGTCCATCCATCTGTCCATCCGTCCGTCCGCCTGTCTGTCCGTCCGTCATCAATCCATCCGTCCGTTTGTCCGTCCGTCCGTCTGCCCGTCTGTTCGTCCGTCCGTCAGTCCTGAATCAATCAATCAATCAATCCGTATAATAAGCAATTAATCCACAAAACAAGCAATCAATTCATGCTAACATTAGCCGATTTACTTTTTTGATCTCTCCGCAGTTCAACGCGCTTGTTGCAAACTGTATAGATAAAGATTTGGCAGGAAGGCAGAGTTTATACCTCCCGATATTGTGATATACTAGAAATATTAAAGATAGAAATAAAGTTTGAAAGATTTTTTTTCTTTTGCGTTTAGATTTCCCAGTGATGAATTTCACAGGATTTACCTGGCATTTCAGTTCTTTTCCGAACATTACCTAGTTTTAACGACCCTGGAGAAGACGGCTTTTGAAAACATTATGGAAAAAAGGAGAAAATGCTGCTAACCAGCATTTTCTCCTTTTTCCATGATGTTTTACCCCCTTTCTATTGCACTACTTCAGCAACATTTTTATTTCTCTTCGCAAAAGCCTTTAATTTGGATAAGTCTAACATTTTGTTCTCTGGTTTAGACAAAACCTTAGATCAGTCTAAATCTTGAATCACACTGATTTCAAAGCATTATGCAGACGACAAATTAAAAGCGGAGCAAACGATGATTTCTGCTTTGATAGGATAGGAAACATAATGGGAAAAGGAGAAGATGCTGGTCACCAGCATCTTCTCCTTTTCTCATGATGTTTTCAAAAGCTTTAATGACTCAAGGCTTAAAGCATTTGCAGATATCAAATCAAATATATATAAACTTATAAAAAGTAGCCCGAGAAAAGATAGACGTAGACATTGACCTACTTTTATTACGTATACTATACAAGTATCTTGTAATACACTAAATGACATGTAGGTTCACGGTACATATTGCTTCGAGGTAATCAGTATTTTTTCCATTATAACGAAAACTGGCACCCTCTTGCGGCTTGTTTGGTCCCTGTTTTGAATGTAAATATCTTGAATTAAACATTTCTGTACCTCAACCAACTTCATTTTTTCAAAATAAAAAATTAGAATGGAAGAAAACTTTACCGGAAGTGAAAACGGTGTCATCGGCACCTAAACGCTTAACACTATTTACCCCACCCTCTAAAATCCTTCATTTCAGGCAGTTCTACTTCAAATTATGCATGCTGACGTATTTAGATCATCTATTAGGTCATGTGACAATATTTCCCGATCATGTGACTGCAAATTGGCGCCAAATATATCAAGTTGTATTCATTTTTTTTATGAAAACCATCGAAGTAACATGTATCAATTTCAGAATGGCACCAGGACAGTGGTGAAGGTCAATGTTGATTTTCTTTTTAGTGTTTAGATTAAACTGCATCATCTTTTCTATACTAAAAGATGAAATTTGAAAATTATTTGGTGATTTATTCTATATTCTGTTATTTTTTTTTAAATTCTTTTCTTGATCGGACCGTAACTACCGTGAACCAACAAACCGCAAGGCTGCCATATCTGTGGTTATGTGGCGTGTACAAAATAAACCCATAGAATAGAACAGAACAAAGGCCACTTTTTTAAGAAAAATATTGAGGAAAAACGGAGATGGAACATATGTACGCTAATTAATTAACTGTTTCCCAAACGCCAGATTGAAATCATTTGCAGACGACAATTCAACTCTTGCTGTAAAGATGACTTCTGTTTATGATAGAGTAGAAAACATTGTGGAAAAAGAAAAAAAAAATGCTGGTGACCAGCATTTTCTCCTTTTCACACAATGTTTTCAAAAGGCTACTATTCCAGACCCGTAAAAACCAGGGATTGTTTGGGAAAGGGTTAATGGGTACCCACAACTTGTATAGTACATAAACAACCCCGTAGATAGACAGAGTGCGGCAAACAGAGACAATCCTGATTACCTGCATTTACTCCATTATCCACACCGTTTTCAACGACCCTTTTTCTGAGGCTTTTGAAAAAAAAAGAACTACATGTATCTGATAAAGCTGAATGATTATTTTCGGCCATATCATTGCGGCAGGTTACTCATACAATGTGCCATGCTCTGGCAAAAGGGCGCTTAAAGCATCTCCTTGATACCAAACAAGCTACTACAGTGTCATGGTTCAACAAAGTCAAAGGTTTCTAACAAGCAACTGTATCATGGGGTACAGTGGTCCTTGAACATGCAGAAAGTGGACCAACAGCAAAAAGGTTCGGCCCAGGTCAGCCTGCGCGGACTGCGCAGGCTGACCTGGGTCGATACTTTTTGCAAATGCATGAAGCCCCCTTGTCCCAAAAAATGGCTCTTATATATATGCATGGATCCGCCTGTCCTAGGCCATATAGCTCAGCCATTATAGCTCAGTAGGTAGAGCGTAGGACTCGTGAACACAATGTTTCGGGTCACTACAGGTTGTGGGTTCGAATCCCCGGCTGGACAACTAAAATTACTAATGGTCTTTCGGATAAGACATTAAACAAAGATCCAGTGTGACGGCGCTGTACGCCGAGTGCGTTAAAGAACCAGGCGAAGCTCTGAGTAGTTTCGACCTGTATCCTTGCACTATCCCCCGTAACAACTAACCGTCTTTTGGGGGCGTCGTTCATATGGGTGACCGGTAGCGACGATAAATAAACGGAAATAACCAAACCAAACCGTCCTAGGCTTAGGCTATGACGTGTCTCGCTGAAGGACACCCCCTAGAAAGAACCCAATGTTTCCAGTAAAGCTCAAACTCGAGGCATTCAGGTTGTTAGTCTTTACAACTGGAAACTGGTTGCATTTAAAGTGAATGCACATTTCGAAAACGTGTCTGCAAACGTGATAGATACATATAAACGAATTTATACGTTCAATTATTCGACAGCCATCATTAAATTTAATTGAATTTTTCAAAGACCTGAAAGTAGGTTTCTTCAGATAATTGAAGATGGTTTGACTCATTACTACAAGACAAAATTATAGACTGGTTCAAATTGAATGCATTTGCAGACGAAAAAATAAAGATGACCGAAAAAATGAAATTTGTTCTGGGAAGGGTAAAAAACATTGTGGGAAAAGGAGAAAATGCTGGTTACCAGCATTTTCTCCTTTTCCTACAGCGTTTTCAAAAGGCTTCTTTCTCAGAGGCGTCAAAAGTAGGCATTGTGTGGTAATGGTTTAAGAATATGGTTCGGCATCTTTTTACAGGATTATGTACATCATAGATTAAACTACACGTTCTATGCAGTCTGATCTTGATCTTCGCCCTCCAGTAAAGCAATCTAGTCATAACAGATAGTGACTAAGCTAAATGGTTTGAGTAGATCGACTTCTTTTTTCGCATAATATATATGACATGCGCTGATAACATGTTGAATGGCACGCACTGCATTATCTCCCGCTATAGATGGCATTCTATAGATACTCATCTATCTGATATGGGCATCCTGGATACAGAACCGAACCACTTTCCAACGCGACAACCGTTACTTTGAATTTAAAACAAAAAAAAAAGTTTACCCAATAAAACGCTACCTCGTGCAATTCACTCAACTATCACCAGTTTAGAGAAATCTGTTGCTAAAGCAGGTCTCATTTCTCCTCAAACGTATTGATACGTAAAAGCTATTTTCAACATTGCTACTTTATAGAGCGTAATATTACAGTCAGCCCGCTTTCGGGGCTAGTAGTGATGCGTCATATAAGATAGTCGAATCTTCGAAGAATATGACATGCGCAGACAACGGCACGCACTGTTTACCTAGGTAGCTAGTGCACAGGAACTACTTTTTTCGCCTTCATTTGAAGAGTTACGTCGATATTTATGCACGAAAATTCACGAACGTTAACCCTTTACCAAACAATTCCCGGTTTTTACGACCATGAAATAGAAAGCTTTTGAAAACATAGTGAGAAAAGGAGAAAATGCTGGTAACCAGCATTTTCTCCTTTTCCCACAATGTTTTCTACCCTACTAGAAACAAACTTCAATATCTAAGTAACCTTTGTCTTGTCGTCTGCAAGTACTTTCAATTTGAACCAGTCTAAAATTTTGTCGTTTGGTAAAGGATTAAGTAAAACTGATTAACGAGTTTCGTATATCTGAAAGTAGGCGTTTCGAAAATTAGCACTAAAAGCTTAAGAACTGTTGGTAAAACGGTACCGAAGCGGACCGTCTAATCAAAGAAAAATCTATGTTGTAGCTCCTTAATGGTTGCTATGAAATAGGTTAATTTAAAGGGTCGTAACCATCAATTATAAATCTTACTCATAATCCACCATTATTTCTCGATAAATTACAAAAAAAAAACATAAAATGAAAATCTTTTGTCAACGGAAGTTTATGTAGAAAGACTTTGACTCATGAAGTGCAGCGCTCCTTTTACGGCGAAGACATGTGACGCGTTTGTGAATATTACACGTCACAACACATCTCATTACAACTGAGGAATTTAATAAATGATTCACCGGAAGTCTGCTGAGTGCAGAAAATGCTGTTTTCAAAGGCTTCACTTTCCATGTAATTGTGTAGTAAAGGATCAAAATATAAAACAAGTAAAAATTGTTTTTCTAATAGTGTTGTGACATTGGTAGTTGTGGTGCCTTTTGGCAAGGTAGATTGCCCAGGTCTGTTAAGCAGGAGGAGAGGGAGGAGAAGAAGAAGAAGAAGAAGAAGAAGAAGACAAAAAAAACAAAAGAACAGCTAAAAGCTGGCGAAGAAGAAGAGGAAGAGGGAGAAGAAGAAGAAGAAAAGGAGAGGAAGAATATGATGATGATAATGATGATTATGATGATGGTGATGATGATGTTGTTGTTTCTGCTACTGCTGCTACCGATGGTGATGATAATAATAATGAGGCAGGAGAAGGAGAAGAAGAAGGAGAACGAAAGCAAGAAAGTACGCATAAAGAAATCACTTGAAATACTATTAATATAAAAGTGCAATTAAAAATCAACACAACAAAAAAATACTGTTGCATACCATTAATCAGAGGTATTCGATGAAACTTTGATAAAATAAAACTGCAGGATATCGTACAGACTTAAGTGGGCTTTAAACGAGGAAATATGCTTATGAGTTAATTACTTGCTTCTGATAAATAAGAAATGAGCGTGTTCTGAAAAAGGGGCGTTTTATACATCTCCGTATTGAATGTACTTGGGCAGTCACCCTATAACCACATGGTTCTATGAAATTTATTTCTCAGTGAAAACGACTGAAATCATAAAGTACACTGGTCGTTTGACATGAAGAAAACCGACCGGTGGCAAAAAGTTTCAACTCAGGTCAGCCTGCACGGACTGCGCAGGCTGACCTGGGTTGATACTTTTTGAACATACATTAGGCCCCCTTTTCTCGGAGCTTGGTTTAAATGTTTTCGAATGATAGGAAAGGAATTTATTCTGGAATTTCATTCAAAGATATCGCCACTCTTAATCAATTATTAAAACACACTTTACACTTAAGACGTCGAACCCTACTACGCAGTATGTAGCTCGCTGGACAAGAGACTAAGAGAAGTGTTTAGTTAGAATCGCTAGCTTGGTGAATTTCTCTCCGTGGAATTATAATATCTTTTTGCGACGGGATTCCTTCCTCTTTATGATGTTTATGAGAGTACTTGAATACGTAGCCTCTAAAATATAGTTGACAGTGGTCCTGTGAAAGGGTGTTATTTGCATCTCCATGGTGGATTATACAAACCATTTCATCACACGGTTATGTATTCATAAAATTCATTTTGCCTAACAGGAAAATGAATCATGATTCATGGGGTAAACCGGATCTTGGACATGCAGACAATTTACTAAAAATGTATAAAAGGAAACTATTTACGATGTGAATTTCTTTGAGATTTCTGTTCCCGTGTTTTACCGCAAGTATATAAACAGATAACAAGCTTCTCGAATTCGCAATAATTTTCGTACGTAAAATATCTGTAAACAGTATGTCTCACATTACTCGACACGTTTAGGCTGTATCCAATAGTATACAGTAACAGGTTTTGACCCATGTTAGCGGGCACTGACTGCGGACTCTGACATGGGTTGATACTTTCACCCTTTACCCCATAAAGCATTTCTATGGTATCTCTTATTGACCCTAAATAACAGCAAGAATGAATGTGTTTCTTATGTGTATATGACACCTTTTGATAGCATAGAAAACATGGTTGCAAAAGGTGAAATTGCTCGTCACGAACATTTTCACCTTTTGCCACAATGTTTTCCAAAGACTCCTACAAGCAATGCGTAGAAATGAGTATCTATGGAGTAAAGGGTTAAGCAAATGCATAAGGCCCCATCTGGCAGAGCTTGCTCTTTTTGATATAGCGTTTGATTTGGTATCTATAGACATCTTTGAATGATACATGCTATATATGCAACGATAATGTGCAAACGTCACTGAACAGGTACAAATACTATGACGTCATATCTGGTGTTGCAAAAAAAGGTCGGAAGTTTCTTTGTGCAGAACCACCATCCTTTTATAAACCCTTTACTTCATAGATACTCGTTTCTACCCATTGTGTCTAGGTGCCTTTGGAAAACATTGTGGCAAAAGGTGAAATTGCTCGTGACGAGCAATTTCACCTTTTGTCACAATGTTTTCTATGCTTTCAAAAGGTGACATATACACATAAGAAAAGGCTTCATCCTTGCGAAATACCTTATCTGGTTAAGGGTTAAAAATATACCAAAATTGCACCGTTTTTACTATATCTACCTTCATGATTATTAGTGCATTTAAACCTGAAGCCGTTATACAAATGGAACGAAAATTTCGACTAAATAGTGTTACGGGAGACCACTCCTTCTTGCATGGCTTCGTTCCGATTTAAATCTTATACATAACGCCATCTTCGCAAGCCAAGTCTAACGATTCACTACGTAAGTCTACCCTTGGCGGATCAAGCTTGATTTTTACATCCCCCGATATGCTTTTTCATTGGATACAGTCAGCTCTAACTGCAACGAATGTAATCGCTCGTAGTATTTTATCTTTGATAAAAATAGAACAAGGTCGCTAACCTTCGAATAGAAGGTAAACAGGGAAACCCACGTGGATGTCTGCTTATTGCTTCATGTGTATTCGTAAGTGGTTTGTAAAACGATATGGCTTTTAGAAATATGATGTAAAGGGGGTAATAACCAGCATCCAATAGAGGGCGCATCGAAGGAATCTCGAAATCGGGCTCAATCAGCCAAGGTAAGATCCACGTAGTGATCGCAGCCTTGGCTCGCGAAGATGACATAACACGTGCGTTAGCTCAGTGGTTATGGTTTTGATCTTTTAACCCTTTCCCAAACAAGCCCTTGTTTTTACGTGTCTGCAGTACAAGTCTTTTGAAAACACTATGGGAAAAGGAGAAATTGCTCATTATAAGCAATTTCTCCTTTTCCCACAGTGTTTTCTGCCAATTTGGATAATTTTCTGCCATTGTTGTTAAGATTAAAATTGTCGTCTGCAAACTCTTTCAGTTTGGAAGAGTCTAAAATTTGTTGTTTGGGAAAGGGTTAAACCCCGAAAACCGAGGATCTTGTCCGCCATGGGTTCGAATCTCGGCGGATGCGGTTTGTATTTCAGCTGTGCATTTGCTGCGAACTTTAATTTATTTTTTTTTTCAAGAATAGCAAAAACTTTAATATTGAAGTTTGAAACTTAATTTTAAAGGGAAAAATACCATTTTGGACAATGTACATACAAGATCAGACTGTGCGTTTTGTGCAATCTGACATTTATTTACACTGTCTGCTAAATGACACCGAGGTGTAAATTTCGAGAAAATGGAATCTAGAAAGACGTAGAATAATATAAGAGCTGATAATAAATTTATCACGAAAATGAAGAACAAGTAGGGTGACGAAAGTTTTGTCAAAAGCTATTTAAGGAAAACACGTCAAACACCAAATATGGTAGGTATATACGGTTGATGTCTCATCAATTTTATCCACACATGAAAAAACAGAGGACATTTCTTTTTTTGAGGGAGTTAAAGATCGAAATTTATTTTATCGAGTGAACACCATTTGTTATATTTTAACGAGTGGCCACGCCACTCGTGAAAATATTACCGATGATGTTCACGAGATGAAAAAAAAATCGATCTTTGACGGAAAAATGACAAACATTCGATTCATTTCATATTTTTACCCCCTGTTGTTTTTAGGAATTTTATCAAAATCCAGTTTTGCTCCTTTCAATCATTCCCCGTGGCCTATCCTCTCCACATAGCAACGCATTACAATATTACGTCAAGCGCGAGAAATGCAAGGTAAATGACGTCATATTTCCATCTGGTTGTTAGTCACGCGTATTTACCTAGGTAACCTGAATGTAAAAATCGGTATTTTCACTGGTCGTAACCATGAAATATCGAAAAATATCCTACTGTTATCTCTCGATAACCTACCGGAAAGCATGAAATAAAATTATGTTATTTTGTAAAGATATTTCCAAAGATTATTGCAGATATCTATACATGTACAATCGGGTCCATTTCGGTTTGTCCTTCGAAAATGAAGGGATAAGTCTCCGGTCAAAAAAAAAAAAGTGAAAATAGACTGTATGAATCGTATTTCCTTCATCATGCCGTTTTTTTTTTTTTTTTTTAATTCCTGAGCAAAAAGAAATTTGAAAGCTTAATTAATTTGCATTTTTTCCTTTCTACACAGTGTTTTCAATCCGGCCAGATAATTTAGCTTCACCAAGTTTTTATCCTTTACTTTCTGTAACATTAAAACCTAAAAGAATTAAAAGAATTTTTAGAGTCAATAGTAAAAAAACAGAATTAAGCGATTTCGATTTTGTTGAGGAAAATACGTGTATATCCATCTACAGACCATGCAATATCACGTCTAAGGCAACTTTTAAGGTAAGACCTGTGTAATGGAAAACAGCTATTTCCACTAAACCATGTTCTGCAAAATTAGCTAAAATTAAAAATGAGTATTGAACTACTTTCTCTTACTCATTTTTTCCATTTTTTTCTTCTTTGAATTATCATTTATAAATCAAAAACCACTATATTCTCAATTCAAAAAGAGATAATAATTACCTCCCTTTTCAGAAAACTAACAAAAGTATCAAAAATAATTTCAAGATAGACATAAATGGAATTTCTGATCCATTAGAAATGTGCAAAAATATGACTTCTGCATAAATCCTTATTTATCCTTATTTATCAACCAATTAGAATTTTGCCCCATGTTCACCGGAAGTGCATCACACAGTTCTTACCTTAAGGACTTTTAACGACTTTTAACTGCTAAGAGCAACCCAAGAACCTTTTGCTGAGAGTGTAATTTAAGATCAGACCCCACAGAACGTGCACTCTGCATGAACTTCGATTTACAATGTCCGAGAAGGAGATAATTGGCTTACAACACGCAACAAAGAGACATTCGGACATTTGCGTAAAGTGTTGTCTCGGATTAGCCTGCGGAGTCCGCGCAGGCTAATCCGAGACGGTACTTTACGATTAACTTAGATTTTGTGCTACAGTAGACATGCGTGAAACAGAAAATCTCATAAAAACGGAAAGTGACATCTCGGATTAGCCTGCGCGGACTGCGCAGGCTGATCCGAGACGGCACTTTACGCAAATGTCCAAATGCCCCATTTCGCGTGTTGCAACCCAACAATACCTTCGGAATAGCAAATTTTGGGTTTACTATCGATTTGTTAGTTAAATTTCACTTCTTTAGCGTGACAAGAGTTAATTTGTCTCCGGAAGGACGCTTGAAATTTTGACAAGTCTAAATTTCGGTTGTCTATAGTATAGAGTCACCACTTTCATAACAAACCTTTTGAAAACATCGTGGGAAAAGGAGAAAATGCTGGTAACCAGCATTTTCTCCTTTTCCCACTATGTTTTCCAACCTTACTGCAGTCACATCCCATCTTTGGAGACAAATATAATTTGCCGTCCGCACACACTTTGAATTTGGACAAGTCTTAAATTTTGTCGTTTGGTAAAGTACTCACGTATAGTACTTATTCTTCGTCTGCAAATTAAGTCAAGACGCCCGGAGTATCGAAAAACTTAATGACCCATTCGTCCTGGGCGTCTTGTCATGATAATTCAATCCCCAGCCACAGATTAAGTGGATCTGAATTGGCAGCCAATTTACTAAATATAGTTCCCGGGATGCTGTTTTTAGAAATGACCCTCGGTCATTGGTAAAATGTTCCCGATATGTTTCAACTTTGTAGTAGCTCTTCGTGCTAAAAAAATGATAAAGGAACATATTTGATTTATTTAGATAAATTGTTTTATCGTTTGTAGTTCGAGGTGGGAGTGTCTCGCCGAAAGCATATTTCCCTGTTAACCTCTTAACAAGACATCAATGCGAAATCCAAATTAATTGTGTACAATAAAGGAAATTTGCTGTAAATCGCAAGACTTGTATTTCGGAAAAGATAAGAAAATAATGTGGAAAATGAAAAGATGTTGGAAGTCGTTATTTCTTCTTTAACTACAATCTTTTCATGGGTCATCTTTCTCGAAACAATAAAAAAAAAAAAATTATGTTTAGCAAAAGGTTAGTGGGTCATGCTTGGCAGCCTAAGGGCAGAAAGAAGAGAAGAAGAAGAGGGGGAGAAGAAGAAGAAGAAGAAGAAGAAGAAGAAGAAGAAGAAGAAGAAAAAAAAAAAAAAAAAAAAACAAGAGAAAACAAAAGGTAGGAGAAGAAGAAGAAGAAAAAGAAAGAAGCAGATGATGACGAAGAAAAACAAGAACAAGAAGAACAAGAAGAAGAAGGAGAAAAAGACGAAGAAGAAAGAACGAAAGCAATACAGAAAGAATAAAAGAAAGAAAGAAAGAAAAAAAAGAAAGCGAGCATAAAATCACTTGAAATATTATCAATATAAAAGTGCATAAAAAAAAGGGTTAAGCGTATTTATTTTCTGAGAAAACCCTTTTCCCAAACAAACTATCGACATTTGGAAGGAGGCCTTTGAAAACATCGTGGGATAAGGAGAAAATGCTAGTTACCAGCATTTTCTCCTTATTCCCCGATGTTTTCAAATTCTAGAAATAATTTCTACACGTTTAAAGATGATTCCAATTATTGAAGATTCTTAAATCATATTTTTCTCTGCAAAATGTGTGTCAGTCAAAATTCTTGTCGTCTTGTGGAGATTAAGTGTTCTTCCTCCCACGCAAAATTGTCCTACGAACACAAGAAAACCTAACTCCTGTGACTGAATTTCTTTTTGTGAATCATAATTCTCATGATTCACGAATTGATTGAACGATCGCTTGATTGACTGATTGATTGATTGATTGGTTGATTGAGTGAGTGAGTGAGTAAATGAGTGAGTGAGTGAGTGAGTGAGTGAGTGACACATGTCTTAATCAAGGACACTCCCACAACAAGAGCAAAATGCTTCAAGCGAGGCTCGAACCTTGAACCTCTTATACCCTACCATGCACTGGGTCCAACAGGACCCAGATATGGCCGAATTTTAGCTCAGTCTGTTAACCCTTTACCTTACAATGCGTACTTTAGACGCTCCAGTAAAAGAAGCCTTTTGAAAACATTGTGGGAAAAGAAGAAAATGCTGGTAACCAGCATTTTCTTCTTTTCCCACGATGTTTTCTACTCTATCAAAGAAAAAATACACCTTTTGAGCCACATTGAAGTTGTCATCTGCAAATGCTATCAATTTGGACACAGCTTAAATTTTGTTGTCCTGTAAAGGGTTAGGTTAAAGGGCGTGAAACCATAGGGTGGCCAGTTGAAATCTCCGGCTTGAAGATTTTTTTTTTTCGGGTAATGATTGATGGTAGTCATCACGACAGGTTTCACTTCTTTGTCATCGCAGTTCCTTGTTTTAACGATGATTATTTGGGAAAGCAGTCAACAGCTTGGGACAAATATTTTGTACTTATAAAAGAGACCCTAGGAAAGCGTGGATAGCTGTACTGATCGCCAAGATAAAGCTAAAATGACGTGGGTAAACAGAATTAAACAGCACAAACAACACATATCGTTGGCTTTACTTCGAAAACCTCGTAACTACAGCTTGTAACAGGCTGTAGTTACGAGGTTTTCGAAGTAGACCGACGATATTGCAAATATAGGCTTCGTTTATTTCACAGCTTAATTAAACAGTTTTTAAATTTCTCTTAATATTGTATGGTGTTTAACGCCGTTTTCAACATTTCAGTTACTTCAGCTACTTTTGCTAGTAACCAGCATTTTCTCCTTTTTCCGCAGTTTTCCACCCCAATCAAGACAAAGATTTCCATTCTAATTTCATAGTAAGCCTTAGGCTACTAAGTGAAACTCACTGACCTTTTGCAGACAGTGTATATTAAGATCAGACTGCACAGAACGTGCAGTCTGATCTTTGATCTGCACTGTTCGATAAAGAGATATCATTCCCCGAAACGTAACTTTGAACTAACAATATTTGGGTTTATAACCTCGATTTGAAAATTAGGGTTTATTTCTGCTAAGCTCGACTCGCTGACCTTTTGCAGACAGTGTAGATTAAGATCAGACTGCACAGAACGTGCAGTCTGATCTTTGATCTGCACTGTCCGATAAACAGATATAATTTTGAAATAATAATACTTGGATTTATAACATAAAATTGAAAATGTAGGTTTAGTTCTACAGGAGGATTAAGGTTTACGTGGCCATTCATGGACTACAGGAATGAAAAATGCAAATTAGCTATTGAATGCATACACACTTAGTCAGACTCGCGGTATACTGTATATAGTAACTGATAGTTAACCATTTCTAATTAGGAATTTAGATTAGGTCAATAAAGCCTGTTTATACATGTTTTTACTATACTACTCAAACTTTGATAGGGATCACGTACATATTTCTGTATGGGTTTATAAGTAGCAACAGTTTTACATAAACTGTTTACCATACAGTAAAACTTTAGATTTGTCCAAGTTGAAAGCAATTGCTGACCAAAAACTAAATGCAACGTGTACTATGCTGTCTAATAAGGTAGAAAACATTGTTGGAAAAGGAGAAAATGCTGGTATCCAGCATTTTTTCCTTTTCCAACAATGTTTTCCAAAGGTTTCTTTCTCAGTGTCTTTAACAGTCGGCATTGTGAGGTATAGGTTTAAATATCCATTTCCACTGGTCATTTTATTGCTCAGTGTGGTAATGTAACTTATTGTAAAACCATACATGATACATGCAACATACATATTAAGAGTGAATGTTTTGGGGTGATCCCTAGCAAATTTTGAGAAACATATTTCTTAATAATTTGGGGGTCACACACCTTGAAATTCCAGAAGTAAAACCATACGTGCCAAGCTCTGTGAAAAGGGAGCTAAATACACCGGTATTTTCTCCTCTTCCAACAATGTTTTCAATAGGCTTCTTTCTCATGATTGTTTGAATTTAGGATAGTGCGTTAACTGAAAGAGTTACATTCTTGCTATAGAAGACATTCAGTCCTTCAATTGTTTAAGGTTTATCATATTAAAATGATAGCAAAAAGTAATCAGGAAAAAAGAACACTGTAGATTAATTTTATACGCATGCACTTTAACAATGTTAAAATAGGTTTTGCTTGAATTTATTTAAGTCGCATTTTATTCTCGACAAATCAAGCGGGCCCTGCGTGGGTCGCTAGTAAATTGTGGGATTCATGTACTGGAGACCCCGAGCTCGAGCCTGGCTTGAATTACCGGGGTTTTTCAAGAGAGTGCCCTTTGGTAAGACACTTCAGAGCCCCAAGCCTAGTACCTTTCGAATCTAGGAAGTACGGGAATTTGTGAGCTGTCGTTGTGATACCATTGAAAAAATGGTAAAAGAGGCGTGAAACACTTTAATTATTAAGCCGTGTACCAAACGATAAAATGTTGGCCTCGTCCAAGTTATAAGCAATTCTAGGCGAAAAAAGAAATCTTACCCAAAACACTAAATATGTATGTCATTCGGTAGAATACATAATGGAAAAGGGGGAAAATGCTGGCTACCAGCATTTTCCCCCTTTTTCACTATGTTTTTCAAAAGCCTTCTTCCTTAGGGTCGTTAAAATGTTAGAATTTTGGATTGTATGGAAAAGGGCTAATTGTTTATATGTATAGATAATATCATGTTTGACTATATATAAGTTTATTAACTAAGAACTTTATCGTGTAAGAACAGGTTAAGTCTATTAGAAAATGATAAGTAAAATGTTTTTTTTTTTAGGCATGAAAAACAAAAAAATAAGGTTGTTTTGTCGCAATATATTATCTAGCAGCGGGGAGCGGAGATCAAAGATCAGATTGCACGTTCAGTGCAGTCTGATTGTGATCTACACCAGCAGTGAAAAACAACATATATTCTGCCTAGCGTGTAAGGATTAGAAATACCTGCTTGATATGTATTCAATGCCAACTATTTGGCTATCATTTCAGATGATTTAAATTAGTTAATGAGTCAAAATCCCCTATCGCCACACGATAGCGTGCAAATATAGAATCCATTGGGATATTTTCGGCAAGGAATTTCTAGTAGTGGGCGTGTCTGTATTTTATAACAAACGCCCAGCGGTATCCGCCCATTTCCGAAGGGTAACTATTTTGGCACTGGTTGCCCATTAATTTATCTCAATAATGTAAGAAGATACGACACTGGGAGAAAGTTTCATTGACGGGGTCAAAAAGCAATGTCAAGTATTTTCTCACGAGTAGGCAAAATATTTTGACGGTAGTGAACCCCCAGCGGTGTGCAAAAAATCCCTTCCAAAGGACATGCCTTGATTTCAACGAAAAAAATTTTTAACATGTTTCTGTTTAATCGGACAAGGGAGTGTATCAATGAGTACGACTGTTACTGTTTATTTTACATAAAAGATAACATTTACAAAATAGAAATAGATTAGTTCTTTACATTGACTTCCTCAGATTGTATGAAATTGTTAATGGTCGACCCCCCTGCGAAGGTTTGTATTACGTATGATTTTTTTAAACTCTTTGTCAACCCCTAACAACTTTCAACAAAACTGGATTTGTCAAAGTCCAAAGCTTATTTTGAAAACATATAAAAAGATGGCTAAAATGGTTGGGTTGTCTTTGAAAGGTTAGAAAACATTATGGGAAAAGAAGAAAATGCTGGTAACCAGCATTTTCTTCTTTTTCCACAATGTTGTTAGAGAAATTCTTCCATCGTGGTCGTTAAAACTCGTGGACTGCATGGTTAGGGTTATATAACGGCGAAAAAAAAGTATGACACTTTCTGTTGTTGGGGAGATAATGCACAGTTATATTACACAACAAGGATATTACATACCTATATAGGGAGCCCGGTTGCATAGCTCAGTGGCTCAGCGTATCTGACGCGCAATCTGCTGGCTGAAGGTTCGATATACGATTTAGGAGAATCATTTTTCCCGCGCTTATTCCCGCTCATGTCTGATACACGTGAGAAATATCCTAGTAGTACTTGTCTTATAAAGAAGTTGTGTTAGTAGTGCTGCGAGAAAGCCAGGAAACACACTCCCAGGCGTACTGACTACTGTGACTTTACTTCAGAAGCTGTTAAAATGGCGCTAAACTTCAATGCAATGCTCATACAGCGAAGCAATTCCGGGTACAGCACAAATTATTTCACTGCAAAGATATTTCTTGTAATCTGATTGCTTAGCATGCCGGGAACATATATATCATGTACCCTGGCAAAAACCACGTAGGGCCAGTTTCCCTTTCGAGTGCCCCGTAAGCATCACTACACTAAGTCTTGCAACACAACATCCAAATGGTGGTGTCGATCGATCACCAGACTGCACGTTTATGCACCAAACTGCCCGTTTTAGTGACGTCAGTTTTCATTGAATTGAGGCACTCAAAAGGGAAATTCTGTTTCGTCAGCATATTCGATTCGTTAGATTATAAGACAGGTAAATTTCGCTTAACGTGCTTTGAAAGGGTAAAACTTTGCAGTATGATATATTCGTTGTACGATCAGGTGGCAGGGGACTTGGAAATTTGTTCACGGCTGTGTCGATTTACGATTCACCACAGCGCCGTGAACAAGTTTCCAAGTCCCTTGACATCTGATCGCACAACTAATATTGGTCAAGTGATAGAGTGTAGGACTTGTAAATGTCAAGTAACGGGCCACTTGAGTTCGAGCACCGAGGTCGGCCGTTTAAAATTACGAATAGTCCTTCGGCTGAGACCTTCAACCGTTTTCCCACAATGTTTTCTAAAGCTTCCTTCCTCAGTTTCATTTCTTCAAATACTTTTGATTTTGTCTAGTTCCATATTTTTCTTTTTCGGTGTTAACTTTCAACCCTAATGTAACGGTCACGTTTTGATAATTTGATAATAGATATAAATAAATAAGACATTGGAATTCATTTGCAAATTCTTTATTTGCGTCAAACGAGTACATCGTGTTAACGATATCGATAAGACTTAGCGCATTTAGAAAGGCCGCTGAGCTAAAAAAATAAAAAATTCTCCCTAACGCACTTGTTAGGTATTGTATTTAAACCTTAACTTAAGTCTTCTTGTCCCGTTCCTCTGCGTTGTATTCAGTCAATCCCGATTTGTCCACAGTTGTCCGAAACGCGGCTGTCGTGGATGCCGGAAACATGGCGTAAACATAACGTTCCTTCCACGGCTTGTCACGGATACGTTGAGGTATATATCGTAAAGAGACTTAACTAAACTTGATAAATTGAGGAAAAACGAACAAAGTCTAAGGCACACCACGTTTTGGACAAATGGCGTTGCAATGGCTTCCTGGGGCATGGTTTAAACGTAGGGTGAATATGCTATTCCGGCAAAAGAAATCAAAGTGTTGAGAACACTGAAGTGGTATTTGTCAAGAAATCCATTGTGTCGAAATAGTAATTTGAAAGAAAATTGGAAAACACACACACTATAATTAACCACTGGGCACGTAATTTATCTTTGGTACTGAAATGTCTAAGGACCTATCGATTACAACACAATCCCGATTTTAAATAGCATGGTAAACCTTTTGAAAGACGTTCATCTTAATTGTTTGTAAAGGGGAACCTTGGATAATACCAGTCATAATTATGATGTATTCTATTTCAGTAAGTAGATATAAAAAAAAATGTTTCGCAGTAGACGAATTTTACCCGAGTATCTTTTAAAAAAAACAACACTTGATTAACATCAAAATTTGCCGCGGCACAGTCTGATCTTGGTCTTCACAGTCCCTCAGGCACATTATTCTGCTCGTAATATTGTTAAAACTGCAATGACAAATATTCCTTTGGTCTTTCGGAAGACAAAAACACTGTAACCCTTAGCCTTCTAAATACATGTTAGTGAAATAGAACATTAACTCTTTACCACACGATAACATTTTAGACTGGTCCAAATTGAAAGCATTTGCAGACGACAAAATAAATGTGATTGAAACATTGAATTTTTTTTCTGGGAAGGGTAGAAAACACTGTGGGAAAAGGAGAAAATGCTGGTTACCAGCATTTTCTCCTTTTCCTACAATGTTTTCAAAAGGCTTCTTTCTCAGGGGCGTCAAAAGTAGAGATTGTGTGGTAATGGGTTAAAGCCTATAGTAAAACCTTTTGTTTTGCTACTTCATTTTCTTAGCGACAGATATCTCCTCATTGGAAAGTAACGATCAAAAATCAGAATGCATCTTTTCTGCAGTCAGATCTTGACCTTTCTATCTGCAAAAGATCCTTGAATTGCGCCTAGCAGCCTCATTCTTAACCCTTAGGCCTTGAAGAGAGACTTGTCGACTCTTTGCGGACAGTGTAGATTGAGATCAGACTGCACAGAACGTGCAGTCTGATTTTGAAACTAACATGTTCGATAAGAGATTATACTCCCCAGAACATGAACTTATATGAGCAATATTTGGGTTTCTACTATGGAAATGAAAACTTCATTTCAGTTAACCCATTACCACACAATCCCTACTTTTACGACCTTGAGAAAGAAGCCTTTAGAAAACATTGTGCTAAAAGGAGAAAATGCTGGTAACAAGCATTTTCTCCTTTTCCCACAATCTTTTCTGCCCTTCACAAAACAAATTTCAAATTTTCAGTCACTTTTATTTTGTCGTCTGCAAATGCTGTCGTCTGCAAATGCTTTCGATTCGGGCAAACCTAAGATTTTGTCGTTTAGTAATGAGTTAATAAGAAGCCCATGGGTTGAAGGTATACGGGCGCCAATCGATATGATTTCCCATGACCTAAAGAAGAACTTTTTCTGCTACTCTAACGAACTGGAAAAAAATATAGGATTTTACTAAGCGTTAATTGATTAATCCAATTACATGCTTTTGTGTTCACGGATTGTGACATTGTTTTGTCTAAATAGATAGTTAACTATCTCGACAGACAAACAACTGCCCCCCTGTCGAGGGCGGTACTTCCACCCGTAATCTGTTATGAGAGAATATGGCCATATCTGTGCGGTAAGTGAAGATCGGGATCTGTGCGGAAGTGAAGATACATGTACATACAATCTGATCTTAGTCTTTATAAACCGTTTTCATAATATTAGTATTAGCATTCGAATGTAATTGTTAAAAATTGAAAATAAGCTGGTCGAAGTATATTTTTTTCTATTTGTAAGCAGTATAAATTCGTACGCAGATATGGTACAAGGGTTGGTGTGGCGGTTGAACAAACGTCTTGGAGTGGGGTAATGAACTTTGTCACCTTTCTGTCAGTTCCTTATGATTAATGTCCTTACAATGCTTCGTCTTGTTTCTTAACAGAAATTCAAGGGACTTTGGCCCTCAATATACGTTCCAGAAGTGACTGATTATAGGCTCTTAAGCGCCGTTTTCAGACCTATTTTCCTTATATTGCGGCGGTCAGTGCATATACCCGAGCTTTCCTGGAGTTTCTTATACCAGTACTTCGTACGATATTCTTTCCAAGCTTATTAGTGATGTCTAGTCATTACAAACATTGTGGAAACACTGATCAGTGGTGATAGATGAAAGATTCCTGTCTCTATAACTATCATCAATTCTCGGAAATAAACTGACCGAGCCGGAGATCGAACCAGCGAATACTTGTACGAAAATTCTTGCCCTCTACCGACTCAATTGCCGGGACTAAGCTGCATAGCGAAGTATAATTGTCCTTACGGTCAGTGTTGACCAAAGATCAGACTGCACATAACGTGCAGTCTGATCTTTGTCCACACTGCTGGCTTTGCTTGAATATTCCATGACTGTAGCTTATCTAAAATTGCACTGTAACGAGTGGTTTTTACTTTACCTGCAGCGTCCGGTTTTCATATAACGGTGTAAGGGAGACAATCAGGGGGAAACTTTGCAGTATGTAGAGGATAGCCAGCTGGTTGTGTGTGACACACAATCCCTGGCTTTTACGACCCTTGCAAAGAAGCCTCCAGAAAACATTGTGAGAAAAGGAGAAAATGCTGGTTACCAGCAATTTCTCCTTTTTCCAACAATGTTTTTTACCCTTCACAAAACAAATTTCAAGTTTTCAGTCAGTCTTATTTGTCGTCTGCAAATGCTGACGATTTTAACAAATCTAAAGTTTTGTAGTTTTGTAATACGTTAACTCATTACCAAACGACAAAATGTTAGGTTTGTCCGAATCTAAAGCATTTGCACACGACAAAATAAATGTGACTGAAAATTTGAAACTTGTTTTGTGAAGGGTAGAAAACATTGTGGGAAAAGGAGAAAATGCTCGTTACCAGCATTTTCTCCTTTTCCCAAAATGTTTTCTAAAGGCTTCTCTCTCAAGGGCGTCAAAAGTAGGAATTGTGTGGTAATGGGTTAATCTGTCACTAGAACAGGATGTAATTCTGTTGAAAACCGAGTCCGACGGGCTAGTGTTTTTTTTATCGCATCAAATTCCATTCCAGAGACAGACTTTTAATACCGCACACTATACCAGTTGATTATCCCATGTATTATATTCATAATTCATCCTTTTGCACTCTAATAATTATCAAGAATGGCACAATATCAGCAATGTGTTTAACAAGAAGTTTCCGGTGTAATCCAGAGAAATAATCCTCCCCTACAAGGGTCAATTCTCTAGGTAAAGGAATGACCCATGTTTTATTTCATGCTTTCCGGTAGGATATCGAGAAATAGCAGTGAAAATATTTTTCGATCTTACACTGGTACCACCAGTGAAAATACCGATTTTCACGTTCTTGTTGCCTAGGTAATTTGCGCGTGCCTAACAAACAGATGGAAACATGACGTCATATACCTTACATTTCTCGCGATTGACGTTACGTTGTTATTCGGGAGGGGTACACCACGGGGAATAAGGGAAAAGAACTGTACTGAATTTTGATAAAGCTCCTACCTGAAAGGGTAAAAGGCATGAAATAAATAGAATATTTATTTTTTTCGGTGAAAGATCGAAATTTATTTCATCTCGTAAACACCATTGGTAATATTTTCACTCGTGGCTGCGCGACTCGTGAAAATATTACCGATGGTTTCCACTCGATGAAATAAATCTCGATCTTTCACCGAAAGAAACAAATATCTTCTATATCGTTCTATGTAGAGAAATGACCCAGAGGGGTGTATAAAATCGGTATTTTCACTCACTGGTTGTAACCATGAAATATTGAAAAAAATTTTCACCGATATTTAAGAAATAATCTTCTTTCTATCGTGGTATATCGTTCAATAAACCACAGTTGTGAGTTATGAGGCACAATAAATAATCCACGAGGGCGATAGCCCGAGTGGGTTATTCATTGCGCCTCATAACTCACAACGTGGTTTATTGAACGATATACCACGATAGAAAGAAGATTATTTCGATTCTAACATGGCCAATTCTTAATGAAAGGAAAACAAGTTCAAATTAAGAGTAAAAACGCGGATGAAGATTACGTTCCAATGAATAACTCACTCATTGAATGACGTCACTCTACATGGATTGTTGCAGATTTCACCACGTTTGCCTTGCACTGTGTTTATAGAGCCAAAGTCGCGTGTCATGTTAGAATTCTCGATAACCTACCGGAAAGCATGAAATAAAAGAAATGTCCCTTTTATGCTAAAACTAAAGCGTTTCCCAAACTACAAATATATTGTTCGCGAATACTTGGAAGATCAATGTTCACGAACCATTCTTTATAACATTCTTTGTCTAAATCTGGAGATTTTTTTTTTCATTTCAAAGTAACAAAATTTCTATTTAGTTGAACCATTCACAGGTTGTGATACTTTCTTACTGTAAAGTAAAAAAAATAATGCACTAAGAAAGTTACACACACAAGCCCATTTGATGATTTATGGTCATACGAGTAAAGACTTTTCAAGAAGTAATAGTGAAATAGTGGAATTTTTCAACGTAAAAGTAATTCTGAATTCGTAAAACATGTATATCTATCATAATGGTCGACTTAACTCAGTAGTAAAGGGTTAACACGCGATGAAACAAATAAACATGTTGATATAAAACATTTTTGGAGGCTCTCCAGACACATTAAATACAAACTGCTGTAAACTGAATCAATCATGAAAAATTAACCTTCGCCCTTCTAAATGAATAAACAAGAAAATATTGATGCTGAACATCAATGGCGCCGGAAACCACTTATTTCTGTAACAGGGCACAATGTTTATAGAAATCACGTGATCGTTTGACAGCTCAGGAGGAATCACATTGTTGATCACGTGACTCATTTTGTCACGTTTACCATCCAGTATTTGCATATGTCGTCGCCCTTGTAAGATTTTGTCTACACAAACAAACATTTGTCGCCAATGAATTACCATACATTAACGAAAGAAAAAGTCTGTTACCGGATTGTGCTAAATCTGACACTCTAACACATATATGTCTGGTATCATACAATTCTTCTTTATAGATATAATTAAGGCTTGAATGAAGTTCTTATTATATCTATATAGACTAGAAGAGTTGTATGATACCGTATATCTATATAGACTAGAGGAGTTGTATGATACCAGTCATGTCAGGCACTATGGGACAACATTGACCTAGTTACAGTTAGCTGGTCTTAAAAACACGATCGCGAAAGGAAAACAATATTTTTACAATCAACACAATACTAGAACAACAATATAACTGGGGTCACAAGTACCACATAGCTAGGGTACTCTAGGGTCAAAGAGCTTGAAAATACCTCTTAATCTCTTCCAGCGCAAGATATTTAAAATGGTGGCTTCGAAAATTTGTGACAGATAATCTTTTATCACGTGACTTCTCGATATGCATCTTTATTATTTTTCGAAAGGAAAATGTTAATTTGTCTACGATCCCGGTTTTTATCCATCTAACAATGAAAGTACAATCTATTATATATGAAAAAGAATCCCACAAATAAATAAAAACGTTAATATGGACCCCGATCTGGTAATCAAAGTACATTATATATAGATGGATGTTAAAACAAAGCATGGAACCAATTCAATATGGCTGCCTCCATAGCCACTTTACAAAACCGAATAAAAATATATTGGCACCGCTCAAGCGGCGCCACAATGAAACGTGTAAACAGATAATCAAAGACCCAATGTTGCTATTATTGTGTTATTTCATGGGAAAAATATCTTCTCCTCGGACAGTGTAGATTCAGGACCAGACTGCACGTTCTGAATCTACACTGTCCGTGAAAGGTCCTTGAGTTTCTCGCAGCATGGGGATTAAGAAAAGATACATATTGTGTCAAACTGCATAATTATGTAACACCTAGTTGCACAATTACCACACGAAGTCCTATTTTATAGGCCCTGTAAAGAGTAGACACCCAGTAGTGCAGTCAGGAGCGTACATAACTCATGAACAGGAGGTAGTTGGCCCGATGACCGGCTCGGTCATTTCTTTCTGTCGATTAAACCTTTCCTAAACCACAAACTTTTGGACTAGACGAAATTGAAAGCATTTGCAGACGACAATTCAGCTCTTGATGAAAAGATGATTTCTGTCTATGATAGGGTAGAAAACATTGTGGGAATAGGAGAAAATGCTGGTCACCAGCATTTTCTCCTTTTCCCACAATGTTTTCAAAAGGCTACTTTTCCAGACCCGTAAAAACCAGGGATTGTTTGGGAAAGGGTTAAAGATAGCCGTTGCAACAAGATTCATTCCTCACTTACTGCTGATCCTTGTTTCGACGGTGGCTGTGTGGGAAAGTAGCCAGTAGCATGGAAAGAATATTGTGCGGAGAGCTAGTAAGAAAGAACTACAGGAAAACGTGGATTAGTGCACTTGCCGCCATGATATAACTGAAATAATGATGAAAACGGTGTTAAACACCATAAATCAATCATTCAACGACCCTGTCGAGTCTTGCTTTTGAAAGTATGGTGAGGAAAGAAGAAAATTATTTAACCCTTTACCACACAATGACGACTTTTGACGACCATAAGGTAGAAGCCTTTTGGAAACATTATGGGAAAAGGAGAAAATGCTCATAACCAGCAAGTTATAACTTTTCAAACAAACAAGAAAGGAACGAACCAAGGAAGGAAGGAAGGAAAAGAGGAAGGGAGTCATGGAAGGAAGGAAGGAAGGAAAGGAAGGAAAGGAAGGAACAAACCAAACCAACCAACAAGCCAACAAACCAACTAGCCAACAAACCATCAGAGGATATATGGAACGAATGATGGAACGAATGATGTTTGGAACGAACGATGGAAAGGACGATAAAAAGTAGTCAGAAAACTTTTGAATTAAAAACGACGATGTGAACGACTGCGGTTTCTAGTTCTTTTCATGTTTAGACTACGACACCGATCTAGATAAATTCCATTCAGGTTTTCATTCAGACAAAATTCTAAATCTATGTTGACAAAGTGTAAAATTTATATATAGTTCGCGTGATACACACCTTTCAGGGGGGCCCAGTGTAAGCGGTGGACTTCAAAGGTATTCATAGTTGGAACCCGAGATCGGAAATCATTGACCTCGAAAAACGATCGAAATTCGATAGCGTCGACATATCTGTCTGTGTTTTGCAAGAGATAGAGTTTCGACAATGCACCCTACAAGTAGTTCAAGATTATGCATCGCATAGAAACACTGTAGCTTTTCAAATTTAGCCTCTCAGCGCTATGGGCGAAAACAATGTCTTTTCTTTTTCTTGCGGACAGTACAGATTACAGATTGGACTGCACGTTACCTAGTTGAAGGCTGCTTCAGTTTTGACAGAAAAGAGATGAGCCGTTGTAGATATAGCATGATTTTAAGTTTAACTCTTTACCAAACGACAAAATTTTAGACCGGTCCAAATTGAAAGCACTTGCAGACGAAAAAATAGACGTAACTCAAAAATCAAAACTTGTTTCAAGCAAAGTGAAAGAAAACGTTGTGAGAATAGCAGGAAATGCTGTTGACCACCATATTTTTTCATTTTCCAAAGGAAAATTTTTCTTAAAATCCAGGGATTGTTTGGAAAAGGGCTTACACATTACCAGGAGACAAGATCTATACATGTCGAAATTGAAACCATTCACTGAAAACATTATTGAATGTGGCTCAAAATATTGGGTCTGGTTTTGATAGCACTGAAAACATTGTGGGAAAAGTAACCAGCATTTTGATCTGTTTCAAGAAATATTTTTAAGACCCAAAACGGGGTCGGTAACTCTTTTTTTGTTAAAAACCTAAAATTAAATTTTCACTTCGATAGTAAAACCCAAAGTATTTCTATTTCAAAGTTATGATTCAGTGAATTCTTTCTCTTTATTGGACAGTGTATATCCAGAACCAGACTGCACGTTCTGTGCATATTCGGTGCAGTCTTTCTGCACAGATATATCCGAAGTCAGGACATTAAAAATTGAAATATATAAATCTAATCACAGGAAACTGAGACTAAATTTGTCTGAAACGGAATACCGTTGGTCGAACATCGGACACCGTTACTAATTATAGCACACTGACGTATCGCCTGTAAATCGTGTATGAATGAGCCATGCTTCGTAAAAAATAAGAAGGTTTAATACCTCTGCAAATATAGTTTTGATGCAGGTCAGCCCAGGCTGACATGGGTCGAAAACTTTTTGCTTTTCTACATGTCAACGGACCAGTTTACCTCCAGATGTACCAGGTTGTTTGACAAAATGAATTTGGGTCCATGCTAATGTGATGACGGGCTAGGTGTAATGCACCACGGAGATCCATTAATACCCAACATCTCATAGCATGACTCAATTATTATCTACAATATAGAGACCAAGCTACTATATGCTATTTTAAGTAACATTGTTCGATTATCGCCCAATTAAAATTACTGTGTTCCATGATAATCCTGTAGAGTATCAACATCCTGTAATCTAATGACTGATATTGCGTGCCTAAATACTAGTGGTGTCGATATAGATTATTCAATGTGAAGACAAAATGAGGGAAAGTGGCCAGTTTAGCAGGATTAGATCATGAACAAATCCTGGTTCATATTGCCTCATTCACATTTGAAAAAAAAAGTAGCTAAAACTTTGTAGTTCGTAGAATGGTTCAAATATTACAGGTAAATGATAGACACATAATTATGGTGTGTGGGAAGAAGAAACCCAAGGATTTCTGTCTTGTTTTAAAACGAAGAACGAGAACACGTTTTCTTTCGATGGCCCCCAAGTGAATGATATGTGACCCATCAGGCAAAAAGAGATCTTCTGGGAACTACGAAAAGTGTCAATCCTGGTCAGAATTGCACAGTCTGACCAGGGTTGACACTTTTCGCTTTAATGACTATCTGTATGAAAAGCGGTCATTGTACCTTGTTATACAATCATTTTTGAATCATCAGTTTAAGTTGACCACCTGCACTATCATTTATCTGTTTTCGTCTAATTAGCGTACAGAATTCCCAGATGGTTCCTTTTTGCGTGCTTGGTCACACATGCATTTTCTATTCGTCGTAATCTGTGCCACGTTGCAACCGTCAGGAGTCAATCTCTTGCACTCTTGATCATTCACATTCACCTCTGTAGTGGGCTTATAGAAAGTAGTCCGTTATTACGTGATACCTTTGTCACATGACCAGAACTCAAAATGGCGACACAAACGCCGGTGAAAGAAAGACCCATATCGATTACTTGTGTGCTGTTCAAACAGCATACGGCCAATCAGACTAGGTGGTAGGAAATGTGAAAAAGAGGGATTTTCTGAAAAGCTTAAATGCCTCTAAAAGGACCATAACTTGTTTTTCAATCTTATTAACTAAAATTCATCGGCGTGTCAAAACTGTTGTCATCATTCATGGGCGCAGCCATTTTGATTAAAATTGGCGTAAGATTCTGATCAGTAAAGAAGCTCGAAAAAAATAGTTTCGTTGTATAGCTGTAAATTCAACAGTTTGAATGCTCCTATAATGTATCCAGAATCATATTTCCTTTGTCTGCTTTATAATGTTACACATGAAACAGTTACACAGTAACTAAACATCTTTTCCTCGGTTTGACAAGATTCTTGTCATTAAGCCCATCGCAGAGATGTATGGGTGAGAGTAACGAACGACAACTCTGCTCGAAGATTGGTCACGAGTAACATTTGGCATGAAAATACAAGAATGATTACAGTTTGATAAAAAAAAGAAGATAAAATGGGCTAAAAACATGGCTGAAAACGTGGCTAGATGTATCTTTAACCCTTTCCCAAACGACAAACTTTTGGACGAGACCAAATTGAAAGCATTTGTAGACGACAATTCAATTCTTGCTGAAAAGATAATTTCTGTCTATGACAAGGTAGAAAACATTGTGGGAAAAGGAGAAAATGCTGGTTACCAGCATTTTCTCCTTTTCCCACGATGTTTTCAGAAGGCTGCAATTCTAGACCCGTAAAAACCAGGGATTGTTTGGGAAAGGGTTAAGGGTATGTCTATTAAACAGTGGTGTTGTGTCTGCTTGTCTTCCTTCAGTCTCCCAGTAAGAGGATTGCACCGGTACTTGTCTGGCTTAGTTCACGTGCTTTTTATTGCAATTCAGCTTTTGGAAATCGTTTCTTATTCCACGTTCATCCCAGTTGGATCTCGATCTACTCTGCAAGCATACAAAACCGGCTTAGAATATTGTTTGGCGCTGAAATATCCAAAGGAGTAACATGTTCGTGTCGTCACGCAATCAAACTATTTAAAACCACATTGTTTATGTCTACCCGATGTCTCGGTATTTGACAGGTATTGGAATATCTTGACTGTCATCGGTTTATAACCTTTCTGTCTGACGATATCATATATTTACCGTGTAGGGATAGGCAAGATGTCTGGTAGTCTGACCCTTTTCATGTCTTGAGCGACATATAACTTAGCCACATTCCGAGAAAAGGGGGTTTATTGTATTGTAAATGAATCACTCTTGAATAGTCTTGAATGCATTTGCAAAAAGTATAGAATTATGTCAGCCCGTACAATCTATGCAGCCTGACATGAATCAACACTTGTTGCTTGTGGTATTTTTTCTGCATGTCTAATAACCATACTGCCTCTTGATCAGTCGATTTATAGACAAAATCGATTTTACCACACTGGAGAGACATTACGAACTTGTTCCTGGTCAACGTTACTGTCCCTGTCAATTTTACGTACCCGTTCGAGTAAAAAACATGGCTGCGCCCACAAGATTACACAAGGTAAGCACAAAAACATTCTTCTATAACAACCAGATGAGTAGATGTGCTGTAGATGGTTGTCGCACGGAATTTCTGGGATGTTAGTGCATATTTCTGTATTGTTCCTTTGGTGGTTTGTTATTTGTTAAAGACGTTTAATCCAACAAACTTCCGTCAGCGACAACGATTTCTGAATAATCAACACCCGGAAGTCAGCAAAAAGCTTTTTTAAACATACAAACACAATAATCTGAAGTTTGTGTTGTGTCAAGTGAATCACATATGCTTTATTCACCACAGTTGAAAACAAAAAACTATACGACATCCATTAAAAAGCACTTTTCTCTCAATTTATGTAAGGCAACGCACCACGCTCCAGAACACAATAAAACGATCCAGTTCCTGAATTGAAACAGAGAACGATATCATAATGTGATTGTGTACGAGTTTAATGATTTTTTCCCCTTTTTTTAATCAATATGCATAACTGTCTACTTGTCTATCTTTCAGGTTTTCTTTCCGTCAGGTTTATTATCCTTTTGATGCTTTTGAAATGAAATGCCATGATATAGACAAGGGAATTTGACATTCTATAACCAAAATAAATGATAAAATATGGAAAAAAATCTCCCCTATATAATATAAACACAAGGAATGCAACGTCTCGATTGCAAGCGACAGCACAAGACAGCCTTTCCCACCCAAAATCACCCACGAAACAAACATTGATCATAATTTCCTTTAGCCTAGCGATAGACATCACAAAAATGTACCTGCGACATTCGGCGATTCCTCAGTAGACACCTTTTAACCGGAGACAATTTCTATTTATCGAGGAGGCCATTCGCTGACGTCACGGGAAGAGCCAGGAAACGTATTTTCGGATTACGTATTTTTTTTTTTTTTGTTTTTAAGATATATTTATGGACATCACATGATACTTAATACAAGTAACTAACAAAAGTATTTGACCGTATTATCTTTTAAAGAAAAGATATTTGACTCTAATACATAATCCGAAAATACACTTCCTGGCCCTTCCTGGGAATCCTGTGACGTCAGCGAATGGCCTCCTCGATGGATAGAAATTGTTAAAAAAAAAATGTAATACATGACGGATATTTCCGGTTAAAAGGTGTCTACTGAGGAATCGCCGAATGTCGCAGGTACATTTTTGTGTTTTCTATCGCTAGGCTAACAGTGATCGGTAAAGAATTTATTTCAATGAGACAATGGCTCCTGTGTTCGAAAACCAATGGGACATTTTCAAAAGTAATGAGACATTTAAATCTTCAGATGAGACGTTATAAAGATTTCAAGTAAAGCACTTTATTCTGTTTTATTGTTTTAGCACATGAATAATCTATACTGTTCATTTTTCCATATACAAAAAAAAAAACAATCAGACATATTTAAAGCATTTGCAGACAACGACTTCAACCCCCCCCCCCCAAACCTGTGTGCTATAGATCTATATTTTCATTTCATAAAACAACATTTTTTTCACTCATGAACGGAATTTAGCTTTCACTTATTGCTTTATTCAGAGATTGGTATAAATTCACTGTATAAATCCATTATTATTGATGAGAAGATAGTTTGAAGTATCCCTGATCGGACGAGGCCAAGCTGCTCATTGTATTGTCATGGGTTTTCACGCTTTTTTGGCGATTTATTTTTTCGTGACAATTAATTTTTGGAGAGGTATTGCTACATGATTTGACATCATCCAGTCAGTTTAAATAGCAAGTAAATTAAAAAATCTGTCACTTTACACTAGATAAGAGGAATAACACCTTTGTTACTCTGTCATAAATGACTCGACACCCTCATTATCATCCGCGTGTCCTTCGCATTTTATACTGATCGTGTTTAGCCCAATTTTCTGCCGGATGTACGCAAGCTAGATTTTATAAAGCTCTGGACGATAATTTCATACGTCAGATATTTTCCACTGTCAAAGACAGATCATTTCAAATTTCCAAGTCTCAAAACCCGGACTAAGGGATCAAATGAGAAGCGTGCCGAGTTGTCAAGTTTTGTCAAATAATGCATGGACAAAAATTTCTTTCTCATTTTTCCGGCCAATTTTGATGTTTGTTATCTACTGTTCAGTCGAAGATTGTGATTAATGATAGTCACAAAACCAAGAATTCAAGTTTAGGCACCAAGCGAGTTCAAGAATCGACTACAATCGATTCCGGGTTTTCTCAATCGATTATCGGAATCGGAAGCCAAAACCAAATGACTTTCGACTATAGTCGATCATCTGCCCACAACTAAGTGATAGATACAAGGACTTCCTGCAATGAGCAGTTTAATTTATGGCTCTGTCCCGATGATTCAATCACAATATCTCGGATATAAAGTCGCATATTATCAATGTATTATCGAGTAGCATTCCCGAATACCGATGTTAAAATTAGATTCTAATGCATACAATCAATAATAATATTCACAAAATACGAGAATACCCAACTTCACTTTTCTTTTGTTTTAGTTTTAGAAAGATTTGCAAAAAATATAGGCTCAACTTCCGTATTCCTATGAGACAGTTGGGCGCATTTCTAGGATTTTGAATGAGACAATCGAGGCGTTGCAGTCCTTCTGTTTACATTATATAGGGGAGATATTTTTTTCATATTTGATCATTTTTTTGGTTATAGAATGTCAAATTCCTGTGATATAGATGAAGAGCTTGATGACAGACAGTATCATGAAAAGGATATCTATCATAACTATATCTTGCAGAAGATCCATAACTATTATAAATACCATCTTCGATATCGTCATCAAGAGACTCGTTTTTGTGAATATGATTTAATAATAATGATCATCAACGACCAACCATTCGTATGCTTTGTAAGCGGCACACCTAAAAGTAACTATTAATATCTGAATATCTAAATATATATTAATATTTAATATTTAAATATTGATCAGCGGTACTCTGTGGAAAGGGGGGCTTAATGTATAGATCTGCGGAAAGAATCTGCCCAGGTCAGCTTGTGCATTCCGTGCAGGCGGAAGTGGACCAAGACTTTTCGCTTTAGGTCAATTTTCTGTATGTTCAAGGACCAGTCTACCTAATGATACCCCCCCTCTCTCTCTCTCTCTCTCTCTCTCTTCACGATGGGTGTCTGATTCTGCCAGCTTAATAAAATTGGGGATAGAAACAGAGAACCCGAGATCGCCTGAACATGCCCAGTAACATTAGGCCTATTGATAGAAAGAAGAATTCAATGTGTTGTAGAATTGTACTTCCATTCAAGTATTTATTTAACTACACTACGACTGTGACTACGATGATTAATATAGAATCTTGACCAACTTAATAACAAAATTGTTCACTGTAACACAAACCCATACGCTTACCGTATTTTCAGCTCAGAAGCTGAATCGTTGTATTGACCGTAGGAGCATCTTACGTTGTAATTTAAAAATGGCAAAATATCCCTGAATAACTGCAATTTGATTTTTTATCGGTTTATAGTGCTGAGGATAATCACTGTATTGGTCATCTGACACGGCACACACTTCAGAATATTGAGTGTATATGTTTTACAAGGGTTTTTTGAGACTCCAAGTAGTGTTTTTTCAGAAATCGTAGTCCCCGGCGAAACTTTGTTGGATTAAACGTCTTCAACAAACGATTAACCACCAAAAGAACTAGAGATTAACGTGCACTGACATCCCAGACATTCCGTGCGACAACCTGCAACTGCATATCTATTCAATAACATGATAAAAAAATTATTTTTTTGTGCTTACCTTTTGTAATCTTGTGGGCGCAGCCATGTTTTTTACTCGAACGGGTACGTAAAATTGACAGGGACAGTAACGTTGACCAGGAACAAGTTCGTAATGTCTCTCCAGTGTGTTTACGGGTCCATAATATTGTTAACTTTAAGCGTGTCTAATTACCGTACTACCCCCTGATCTATTCCGTTGTTACCCGGTGGCTTGGAAAGAGTATTGTGCGGTGTACCGGTAAAATAGACCCAAGAAAAGTATGGATAGGTGTACTGGCCGTCGCGATATAACTGAAATAGTATTGAAAACGGCATTAAACACCAAATAACAACTATTCCGATGTTAGACAAAATGATTGGTTTTTTTTAATGATCAATAATAATGTAAAGACTTGCTTAGTTTAACCCTTTCCCAAACAACAAACGTTTGGACTAGACTAAATTGAAAGCATTTGCAGACGACAATTCAACTCTTGCTGAAAAGATGATTTCTGTCTATGATAGGGTGGAAAACTTTGTGGGAAAAGGAGAAAATGCTGGTTACCAGCATTTTCTCCTTTTCCCACAATGTTTTCAAAAGGCTACTATTCCAGACCCGTAAAAACCAGGGATTGTTTGGGAAAGGGTTAAGCTTTTACCACATGACGACGGCTTTTACGCCCCTGAAGAAGAAGCTTTTGAAAACATTGTGGGAAAAGAAAAAAAAAATGCTGGTAACCAGCATTTTTTTCTTTTTCCAGCAAAGTTTTCTACCCTGTCAAAGCGAAATTGCACCATTTGAGCCACTTAGAATTTTCATCTGCAAATGCTTTTATCTTGGATAAGTCTAGAATTTTGCTGTTTGTTAACTCTTTACCAAACGACAAAATTTTAGACTGGTTCAAATTGGAAGCATTTGCAGACGACAAAATAAAGGTGATTGAAAAATTGAAATTTGTTCTGGGAAGGGTAGAAAACACTGTGGGAAAAGGAGAAAATGCTGGTTACCAGCATTTTCTCCTTTTCCTACAGTGTTTTCAAAAGGCTTCTTTCTCTGGGGCGTCAAAAGTAGGGATTGTGGGTAATGGGTAAAGAGATAATGTATCATGGATGCCCCCTTTTGCAACACCATGGCTCTAACATCATTGGTTACTTTTTGTTTCACTGAGACGATATTTTGGAAGAAAATTCAGATAGAAAACTCGGGAAAGCATATTCACGAACGAGTAGTTTGGTACCAAGTACAAATGTCAACGCAAAAAAAGTAACTGAATCTCGATGTCCGTTCCTAGTTTTCATTCTAAGTCTGATTCAAGATCTATAGAAAGCAAAACAACTTCTGATTGGCTATCCCATTTGGTTTAACAAATCAGAGGTTGTATTTCTTTTAAACTTAGAAAGTTCTTGAAAATAATTCTGAGAATGTTTTTAAGGCAGTGGACCCGTAATAGAAAACAGCTATTTTCACTATGATATTATCTACGGCAAAATTTGCTACGATTAAAAAATAGTATTATTGAACTACTATAGCTGAGCCACCTTTTCCTTTTTTTCCTTCTTAGAATTATAATTTGTGAATCTAAAACCAATATATTCTCATTGCAAAGTGAGATAATAATTACCTTCCTTTTTTTTTGAAACTAACAAAGGTATATATACCAACCAAGAGATAGATAGCAAAGAAATTTCTGGTCGGTTAAGCCTTTCCCAAACAAGCCCTGGTTTTTACGTGTTTGCAGTAAAAGTCTTTTGAAAACATTGTGGAAAAAGGAGAAATTGCTCGTAACGAGCAATTTCTCCTTTTCCCACCGTGTTTTCTACCCTTTTTGAGAACTTTCTGCTATTTTCTCCAAATCTAAAATTGTCGTCTGCAAACTCTTTCGGTTTGGAAGGGTCCAAGGTTTATCGTTTGGGAAAGGGTTAAAGTATGCAAAAGTACTATAATTAGATAATTCCTTATTTATCAACAATCAGAAAAGTTTAATCGATGCTGCTCTTCTACCTTAAGAATGGTTGGTAATCACACACCAAAGAAACATTTTTTTTTTTGGCTTTACCAGGAGACCATTTCAACAATTATTATTGCAAAAATAGAAATATAACAGACCACATGGCATCTTTTATGAAAAAGATGATAGTTTATAATATGAAAATAATGATAGGCACCATATATGGGTATTCTTGTTAATATATCAAAAGGAGACCGATAAGGTGACTACCTAAATATCCGTGTGAGCTTTGCTGTCTACGGAGAACTTCAACGTGTTGCCAGACACCTGGCGTCTACGCTGTCTGTACTGTCTGCGTCGTGAAAAATCCTTTTTGTTATAGAGAAAATTAAGCAATGGCAAAAAAGTTTCGAACCAGGTCAGCCTGTGTTGGTCGAAACCTTTTCACAGATGCATTAAATCCCTTTTTAAATCCCCTTTTCACGGAGTATGGCTTCTTTATATTCTTTGTCTGAAATGTTCCTGAGTACCTTATATATAGACGTTAATTACTTCCAAGACGTTCCTTTAACTGCGCAGCAGGCTGCCCTGGGTCGCAGATGCATTAATCCCTTTTTAAATCCCCTTTTCACGGAGTATGGCTTCTTTTTATTCTTTGTCTGAAATGTTCCTGAGTACCTTATAGACGCTAGTTACTTCCAAAACGTTCCTTTAACTGCAGACATCCACTGTCCAGTCTCTTGCGGCAATTTGCCAATATGTTTACGATAAGTGTAGGGATAGCTGTGTTAACTCGCGAACTATATGGCCTACAATTATCTGTGCACGGACTAGCCTCGGGAAAATTGTAAATTTTTCATCCTTACAAGAGAATTACTTGCGTTGAAAAAATTCGGTCGGGTCTATTAAACGAAAATAGAAAAGAATTTTCTTTTTGATAAAAAAAAAAATATATATATGTGTGTGTGTGTGTGTGTGTGTGTGTGTGTGTCGTAGGCCAGATTGGAATCTAGGCAGATCCAGAATCTGCCTAGACCAAATTAGAATTCAAATTTTGTGTAGACCAAAATGCATTGTTTTCTAATATTTTTTTTTTAAATATATTGATTTAACTATGTTTACAATTGAGAGGTATTTAATCTAAAGCATTTTATATGATTTTTTTCCACAATCGCTCTATTTTCCACCTTTTTTATTAGTACAAAACATTCAAAATTTATATTTACTCTGACTTTCTGACTAAAACTTCTTTTATTTTGGGGTTTACGTTTAAAAGTAAGATGATTCATATGTAGACGCCCTATATTCAACGAGAAATTATTAAAATTTGGTTTAGGCAGATTTTAGAGCTGCAAAGCTAAACTAGAATCCTGGTTTGTTATAGACGAATTCCAGTTCGGTCTAGGCAGATTCCGGATCTGCCTGGATTCCAGTTTGGACTACGACATATATATAATTACTCAGTAAACACGTGTTAATCAACAATCTAAATAATATACAAGAAAATATTGATGCTGAACATCAATGGCGCCGCAAACCAGTTATTTCCGTAACAAGGCACAATGCATTGGGCCGCGTTAAACCGTTTATGAAAATCACGTGATCGTTTGACAGCTCAGTAGGAATCACATTGTTGATCACGTGACTCATTTTGTCACTTTTAAGCCTTTACCTGATATGCCAATTTGAGGCTCTTCCATTTCAGCAGCAAATAAAGATATAATGTCAACAATATGGACAAATGCGGATACAAATATCTGATTGAGTGGAAAACATTGTGGGAAAAGGAGAAATTGCTCGTTAGGAGCAATTTCTCCTTTCCCACAATGTTTTCAAAAGCTGTCTGTTGTTGATACGTCAAAATGAGTAGCTATAAAGTAAAGGGTTAACATGCAATATTTGCATATGTGGAGAAAATCCTCGCCCTTTTAAGATTTTGTCTAGACAAACATTTGTCGACAATGAATTACCATACATTAACGAAAGAAAAAGTCTGTCATCGGATTGTGCTAAATCTGACACTTTAACACATATGTCTGGTATCATAAAAGCCCTCTTTATAGACATAATAAAGACTTGAATGAAGTTCTTATTATATCTACATGTATATAGACTAGAGGGGTTGTATGATACCAGCCATGTCAGACGCTCCAACATTGACCTAGTTACAGTTAGCTGGTCTTAAAAACACGATCGCGAAAGGAAAACAATATTTCTACAATCCATACAATACTAGAACAAAAATACAACTGGGGTCACAGGTACCTCATAGGGTGCTCCAGTGTCAAAGAGTTTGAAAATATCTCGTAACCTTTTCCAGCGTAAGATATTTAAAATGGTGGCTTCGAAAATTTGTGACAGATAATATTTTATCACGTGACTTCTTGAAATACATCTTTATTATTTTTCGAAAGGAAAATGTTGATATGTCTACGATCCGGGTTTTTATCAATCTAACATTGAAAGTACAATATATTTAAGAAATAATCTTCTTTCTATCGTGGTATATCGTTCAATAAACCACAGTTGTGAGTTATGAGGCACAATAAATAATCCACGAGGGCGATAGCCCGAGTGGGTTATTCATTGCGCCTCATAACTCACAACGTGGTTTATTGAACGATATACCACGATAGAAAGAAGATTATTTCGATTCTAACATGGCCAATTCTTAATGAAAGGAAAACAAGTTCAGACTGAGAGTAAAAACGCGGATGAAGATTATGTTCTAGGGAATAACTGTGAACTCATTGAATGACGTCACTCGATATAGGATGACGTCACTGTACATGGATTGTCGCAGATTTTACCACGTTTTACTTGCACTGTGTTTATAGAGCCGAAGTCGCGTGTCATGTTAGAATATAAAATAAAAAAAATCCCACAAATATATAAAAAAGTTGGTATGGACCCCGATCCGCTAATCAAAGTACATTAGCTATAGATGGATGTTAAAACAAAGCATGGAACCAGTACAATATGGCTGCCTCCATAGGCACTTTACAAAACCGAATAAAAATATAGTGCCGCCGCTTAAGCGGCGCCACAACAAAAAGGCTTTGTGCAAAAGTTTAAGTTTAGGTTTTTGTAGCAAGTGTAAGAGCCATGTGAAAGTCTATGAAAGGGAATTTTATATCCTCCCCAAATGAGAATCGACGAAAGGCGAAAGTCCCCTGCAGGCTGATATGAGTAGAAATATTTTGTTTGGAGTAAATTTTCGGCATTTCAATGTATCGATACAATACATCTGATGGTTAATCTTTTATCACAAAATGGCGAGTTTAAACGACTCTGAGGAAGAAGCGTTTGGAAAACATTGTGGGAAAAGGAGAAAATGCTGGTAACCAGCATTTTCTCCTTTTCCCACAAAGTTTCCTACCTGATCAAATAGAAAAATGCGTCATATGAGACACTACTTGTCATCTGCAAACGCTTTCATTTCGGATTGGTCTGAAATTTGGCCGTGTTGTAAAGAATTAACTCGGATGTAAGATAAAATAGATTTAATGGGATCACCATTATGTGATGACATGATGGGTACCGTGCATAAAGGAATTGCATTGATTTAAACCCTCCTTTTGCCAGAGCATGGCTCTCAATGAAAAAGCTGAATCTTGTGGAAACAATAGTGACGGAAAAGAAGCCTTTCGGCAGAAAAAATAACTTCCAAGCCTTGTGTAATAGAAAGATATGATTGACGACTTAAGTCAGTTTGAATGACTCCTTATTGCCCGCAGTACACCCAGAAGACCTTTTTAGGCCATCCTTTGGTCAGTGTTTTATAATTTGTTAGTGAATGTTGACTTGAATGTCGTCAATATGACATATTTTCTTTAAACTGATAATATCGCGCTAATGATTTTTTTTTTCATTCTATTTGGACCCGATAATTTGAAATAGCCACCTTTTCAAATGATAGAAAACTGAGACAAAATAGAAGTTAGCACATTTCGAGAAAAAGGCACCTGGTTGTTGACTCAATTCTTGAACACGTACCCCGTATTTTGTATTCTTATCTATACACTACACTGAAATGAACTTCTAAGCGGCCACTTTTAAGCTGTAAATTCGCATAGACGTTTCTCGCGTCCTCTGCTTATAAAAGGAGCAGATTATTTGGTTTCATTTTTTTTTTTGCAGAATAATTGACCGGTCTGAAAATATACCTAAGCCAAAATCTGAAAAGAATTCATTCAATTTCTATCCAGAAGAAACGTATTTGTTGTTCATTCACTCAACATCATAAATTGAAAAATCATTTTTTTTTTTTTGAAACTACATGCTTGGTTTTTTGGATCACATTTTCTTTCACGGAAAATATTTTTATGTTTTTGTTATTGCTTAAAGAAGTTCGGTATTTGATGCTTCTCTTTTTAAACTGCGCAAACAATAAGTTTTCGTTTTTTTTGAAGAAGAAAGTCCTTCTGTTGGCAAAATCGAGAATCTTTTCATCACAATACAACGTATAATGTCCAGATATATTTTATGTCACAGTTTGTTTTTGTTAACATCTCTTTTACTTGCTGCAATTTATAGGAGATACAAAAGTGGCCGTTTAGAAGTTCGTTTAAGTGTACTTTATTCAAAACAAAATAAATGTAGAATTCTTGCAATGGTAGATTGTATTAAAGGACCTTTTGCGGACATTGTTTATAAAGGTCAGACTGCACATATCATACAGAACAGTTTTATTATAGACTAGAGCAAAGAAATTTCTCGTGATCTGACTGATTAACATGCCGGGAACATAATTATATATCATGTTCCCAGGCAAAAAATCTGTGACTCCAGTTTCCCTTTTGAGTGCTCCGTAAACATCACTACATGTGCAACACAAAATCCAAAATGGCGGCGTCGATCGATCACCAGACTGCACATTTATGCACCAAATTGCACGTTATAGTGACGTCAGTTTCCAGTGACGTCGGTTTTCATTGAATTGGGGTACTCAGAAGAGGATCTCTACTACGTCATTATACTCGATTCGTGAGATTATTATACAGGAAAGATTCGCTTTGAAAGGGTAAAAGTTTGCAGTATAATAAATTCGTTGTACGGTCAAGTGGCAGGGGACTTGAAAACTTGTTCAAGGCTGTATCGAATCATGTCGCCACCTCGCCTTCGGCTCGGGACCACACGATTCACCACAGCCGTGAACAAGTTTCTAAGTCCCCTGCCACCTGATCGTACAATTAATATTATTATACTGCAAAGAAATTTCTCGTGATCTGATTGGTTAACATGCCGGGAACATAATATCATGTTCCCTGGCAAAAACCAGTTTCCCTTTTGAGTGCCCCGTAAACATCACTACACGTGCAATACATCATCCAAAATGGCGGCGCCGATCGATCATCAGACTGCACATTTATTCACTGCACGTTTTAGTGACGTCAGCTTCCAGTGACGTCATTTTCATTGAATTGGGGCACACAGAAGGGAATTTCTATTTTGTTAGCATACTCGATTCGTGAAATTATAAAACAGGAAAATTTTGCTTAACGCGCTTTGAAAGGGTAAAACTTTGCAGTATAATAAATTCGTTGTACGGTCAGGTGGCAGGGGACTTGGAAACTTGTTCACGGCTGTGGTGAATCATGTCACCACCTCGCCTTCGGCTCGGGGCGACATGATTAACCACAGCCGTGAACAAGTTTCAATGTCCCCTGCCACCTGACCGTACAACTAATAATGTCCCGTTTTCGACGCAGAAATTTGGGCTTTTGTGGGAGTGTCTTTGGACAAGACACTTCAGACCTCCAGCCTAGTACTGGTAAAGCCTATGAAATACATCGGTATATGAGCTGTCGTCATGATAATGATAGAAATAATGTTGAAAGCAGCGTAAAACACCCATCAATCAATCAATCAATCAGTCGATCAACCGACGCTCAACCTTTCCAGCACAATCCCGTCTTTCAACACCTCTGTGAAATAAGCCTTTTGAAAACATTGTGGGAAAAGAAAAATGCTGGTAACCAGCATTTTCTCCTATTCCCACAATGTTTTCTACCCTTTCCAAATCAAATTTCAATTTATGATTCAAATTCATTTCGTCATCTGCAAATGCTTTTAATTTGGACTAGTCCAGAATTCTGTTTTTTGGTGTAAAGAGTTAAATTTCACTGCAAACAGAGCAACCACAGCTGTGCGTTTGCACCTGGTTGAGTTGCTCTTGTTTTCATTTAGAGACCGATAAACGACCTTTCTTTGTACGCGGTTCACTGATAGGAACCTTAGTTGGCATCATCGGTTCTAAACTTTAATTTGCTCGTAATTGTTGACTTGTTTGTTGCGAAGGTGGTGTGTTCTAACTTATATCAGCAATGTTCTGTGAAAAGCGGGCTAAATGTATCTGCAATACGTATCGACCCGAATGAAGCTAGAAAAAAATATCGACCCAAACTTGTGCAAAACTCGGTGAAAAATGAACTGAAAAGTCCTAGACAGTCTGTAGAATGTAATTCAAAACTTAAAAAAAAAAAAATAATAATAAACATAGCCATTCTTCGACAAAATTTAACATAGTTTCAACTTGAGCTGTGTACAGTAGCAGTTGTCAGGTTAAGTACAAAATCAGTTGTCATTCGACAAGCAACACAAGGAAATAGTAGGTTCTTGATTACCTAGATGACATTGAAAAAAGTGAGAATAAAATGATCAAAATAGAAAATTAATGTGGGTACGAAATGGCTTAGGTACGTAATGACCTTGTTACGAAATGACTGGAAGCGGAGTAAAAATATGGCTGCCTCCATAATTAAGTACTTTTCAAAACCGAATAAAAATATAGTGCCACCGCTCATGCGGCGCCACAGTAATAACAATAGTACTTATAACAATAAGTAAATTTAAAAATAATAATGATAATATAATTTGAGACCTGCTCTATGGCAAGGGGGCTTAATACATCTGCGAAAAGTATCGACCCAGGTCAGCCTGCGCAGTCCGCGCAGGCTCACCTAGGCCGAAACTGTTATTGAAAAAAAAAAAAAAAAATGACTGATATAGACCAATCATTACGTGATGACATGAGCAAGGCTCACAGTTCATTTTCTGATGGTAAAAACGTTAAGAAAAAACTTAAGGTAAGATGTGTCAAACAATATCAACGATAGTGCAGGTCAGTATAAGTTAATAATTACAAGCAATTTTGTTGAAATGATATCCCCCGCCGAAAAAGACAATTTTTGATACAAAAGTATAAGAGGTATTGTGTTTTGCATGTACATGTGGCCTTTTTGTTACTGGTCCATGATGAAATTATACATTAAGCTCCCTTGTTCCATGGCACAGGATTTCATTACATAAAAAAAAAAAAAAAGACGTCCATAACAGGATTATATATTAAGTACCCATTTCAGGATTTCATATATGTGGGGAAAAATGTATCTACGGACTATCCAATGGAAAACATGCATGAAGTTGCATCAATTTTTGTCAAGGACTTTATAAGATATCCTTCTCACAATATAAGCCGCCACACTACTGCCATTTCAAGCAGGTAGCTAGAGACTCAAGTGTTGAAATTTGTAGCACCTGCCTGGGTAGCTGAATGGATTATGGTATTACTTGTGATCTAAAAGGTTTACGAACAGACTGATGCATGGAGAGACGAATGCACAATTGACTCATTGGTCACTGGCTTTGATCAAGCAATAAACATATGAAGTTCTATGAAAATATGTGCAAAAGTTGGAGATACACTGATAAAAAATTAAATTTGACATGAAGTCCCCTTTTTCCATGATACAGTGATAAATTGCAAAAACCCTGACAACATGTACTAGGTCGCATGATCTGTGAACATCTCTTCCAAATCTATTGAGATATGTCCAGTAATTTTAGAGATTCTGGTGAAAAGATGAAATTATAACATGAAGCCCCCTTATTCCATGATGCAGCTGCAAATCCCAAAACCTTGACAATATGCCGTAGGTCACATGATCATGTGAAAATTCCATCCAAATCTGCAAAGATATGTGGGAGGCGTTGTGTTAGGTGACATGATAATGTGAACATTCCATTCAAATCTGTCAAGAAATATGGGACGAGTTGCATTCACAAGAAATAAAATGAAGTAAAACATGAAGCTACAAAGGGCAATAATTCCAAAAATACTGAAGATAGAGTTATGGTTCTTTGGCGCTGCACTTCTCCTCAAGTAGTTCTATAGGTGTGTGAAGTTTCAAGATAATGGCTTTTATATATTTGGTGATATACGCCAGACAGAAATCCAAAGTAAAAATTAAAAAAGGGCAATAACTAAACAATTACTGAAGACAGAATTTTGGTTTTTGTGAACTGCACTTCTCCATAATGAATTCTATAGATGTATACAATTTGAAGTTCCTAGCCTTTGTACTTTTGGAGATATGCTCCGGACAAAATTCCAAAGTGAAAACTTACAAAGAGCAATAACTCAACAATTACTGAAGATAAAGTTATGATTCTTTAGCAAGTTATGATTCTTTAGCACTGCACTTCTCCTTAATTAGTTCTATATGCGTGTGATGTTTCAAGTTCCTAGCTTTTATACTTTTTGAGATATACTCCGGACAAAAATCCAAAGTTAAAATTTACAAAGGGCAATAACTTCAAAAATCCTGAAGATAGAGTTATGGTTGTTGTGCACTGCTCTTTTCCTCAATGAGTTCTATATATGTGTGAAGTTTCAAGTTCCTAGCTTCTGTACTTTTGGAGATATGCTCCGGACAAAAATTCAAAGTAAAAATGTACATAGGGCAATAACTCCAAAAATACTGAAGACAGAATAATGGATCTTGTGCACTGCACGTCTCCTTAATGAGTTCTATATGTGTGTGAAGTTTTAAGTTCCTAGCTTTCATACTTTTGGAGATGTGCTCCGGACAAAAATTCCAGAAAAAAGTGTACAAAGGGCAATTACTCCAAAAATACTGAAGATAGAGTAATGGTTCTTGTACACTGCACACGCCTACTTAATGAGATCTATCAACTTGTGAAGTTTGAAGTTGATATCTCAAATACTTTTGGAGATATGCTCCGGACAAAAATGTGGGAAAGAAGGACTGAAGGACGGACGGAATGACGGAAGGACGGACGGAGACTATTACCATATCCCCCGCCGCCTTTTCGGCGGGGGATAAAAAAAAAGAATGTATAACAAGGTACAATGACCACTGTTCATAGAGAAAATGTCAATAAACCGAAAAAAGTCAACCCAGGTCAGCCTGCGCAATTCGCGCAGTCTGACCAGGGTTGACACTTTTCGCATTTCCCAGAAGGTTTCTTTTTGTGTGATGGGTCACAAATGGATTATACGGATCCATAAAAATGTAAATAATCTGCTTGGTATGTTGAATCATAGAGATACTTCAAGCCCCCCTTTTTCCTGAGCATGGCTCCTTTAACTTATATAACTCAGACAGTTTTTCATCAGTTTGGCGCCGATTTTTCATCAGTTTGGCGCCGATAATTTATAAACATGGACACTGTTAGATATGACCAAATTGAACTAGAAGACAGAAATTAGCAAATTTCAAAAAAAGAACGACACAGTTCTTGATCTAATGCTCTATTTTTTGTTCGTGTACTTTATAGCGTTATGTAGTGGTAGTAGTAATAATAATGATGATAATAAAAATAACATCTCTCTTTTTTTTTTCTAAGGTAAAACATAAGACAAAATTTCCAGTAAGATATTCTGAATCCTGAAAAGTATTTTATTTTTTTTAATATTTCTGAAAAAAAAAAAAAAAAAAAGATGTATACAAGAACTCAGCCAACGAGACACGAATGTGTTTAAAAACGAAAGAGCTTTAGAAAACATCGGTGGGAAAAAGAGAAAATGATGGTCAGCTGCGAAAGTCAATTACAGATTACCCAAAAAAACATACAGAACTACGTTTGGTTGCACATATATACACAGTATTTATGAATGGCGAATAGATATGTATAAATAAGGGTAAATCAGCATAGATCAGTCTATGACTATAAAAATGGCGGTTTCTTGTCCTCGAATAATTAAAAACAAGAAATATCTTAAAAAAAGATAGACGGCGTAAGAGGCACTGGGATATGTATATGTAAATTTGCTTGTTTGTTCAAACATATTTTTTATTCATCAATTAATTACAAATATTCAAAGACAATACAATAGAATAACAATAACTGACGAAATGGATCAGAACGAAAGCAAAGCTTATATTGTTCGTCTCCAAAATTCCAGGTGCACAGTTACAGGTTGAACACGTAATGAAAAATAGTAACGGTATTTTGATAGCTATTGAGAGAAAACCGTTGGAAAAAAATAGAATGGGAAAATAAGCTGATTGGCGTTGAGTGTTTAACTCGAGGAACGAAGGAGGTATTTTTCACAAAATGTCTTCCTCCATGACATCACATATCAAAAGATATTGGATGCTATCAATAACAGAACATGCAGTTACTTATCTAGATATAAGCATTTAGATTGAGTTTTGGAAGTAGGGTTTTCACATCCAAAGAAAAAAAAAAGCCATAATTTATCTATGTAAATCTTCTACTTTGACTAATATAAGAATGAATTGCTGCAAATTTTTCTCGTTATCACAAAGAAGTAATGATGTGTTGATTCAACAGAGCCGCATCTACAAAGGGGCGACTGGACTATATTTTTCAAATACAAATGCTCATTAAGACAACTACACTTATTAGGTAACCTACCATATGTGATCCGAGTTTTTCTACACTTATTACGTAACCTACCATATGTGATCCGAGTTTTTCTATCTCCAAAGAAATAAAGCTTGTTTGGTTTAGGTTTATCAATGTTCTTAAAAGCAATATTTAAAAGACGACAACGTTCCGGCATTTTTCTTTTCATCTGATAAGCAATTCCAATCACTGATTACTGATGGCAAGAATGATTTTTTGTAGAAAGTGGTTCTGCAAGCAATGATTCGCAAGTTATTTGGTCTTCAAAGACTGTAAGATAATGACTCTCCAACTGTCTGAGGAACAAGAGCATTAAAATACTTAGAAGACAGTCCGTTGAACATTTTATAAAAGAGAATCAGTTTGTGTTTTCGCGTCCTTTGGCTTAAAGTTTCCCATCGAGTTTCTTTGTGTAAATCACGGATAGCAGCTAGTTTGGTTCAGCCTGTTACTGTGCGAGCCGCTTCATTTCAAAATTTATCCATTTTATTTTTCAGACCCTGCGAAAAGTTGTCCCATACAACATCAACATACTCAAGGATAGGCCTGATAAATGAAAAATAAATAATTTGAAGAGAAAGAAGATCGAGACGCGTTTTTAGATGCCGCGTGATCTCAATCCTTTTCCAGGCATTTTCTATTGATTTACTAATGTGAATGTCCCAAGAAACATCATTGGAAAGAAAGCATCCCAAATGTTTATGACTTTGACATAAACAACCTGGGTGATTTGGCTTGGAACGTTTGCAAGAAATTACTAAAGGTTCAGACTTAGATTGATTAAACTTCACCAAACACTTCTGAGCCCACTGATTAATTTTATCGATGTCTGATTGTAAAACTCTTCCTACTTCGTCCGGATTTCCTACAACCATTGATAAGCTGGTATCGTCTTCAAACAGGTTAATATTAGCCTGAATGTCATCATTGATGTAAACAAACAAAACAGAGAGGTCCAAGTATAGAACCTTGGGGAACACCGGCTTGAACACTACTCAAAGTTGTGACACCGCCAGGCAAAATAACCCTTTGATAACTATTAGAAAGGTAATTGGAAAACCAACATAATACTTTTCCACGAATTCCTGCTCTCTTAAGCTTAAAGAGTAAACCGCCATGCCAAATTTTGTCAAATGCTTTACTTATATCGAAAAATAAAACACTGAATTCCAAACTATTATCCAAAGCTTTACAAATGTGGTTATAAAGACAAGCTACTTGGTTAACAGTTGAGTCACCTGTCGTGAAACTAGATTGCCAAGATGTAAAGAAATCGATGTCCTTTAGATAGTTGTAAACATGTTTGAGTATAATTCTTTCTAACACCTTTTCAATATTACTCAACAATGAAAAAGGCCTATAATTAAAAGGAAGCGATGCATCACCTGTTATATATATATTGGACACACATTGGATATTTTCCATGACGATGGAACAGAAATGGTATTTAAAAATTTATTAAACAAACCACACAGGTGAGGTGACCAGCTGCTTCGATAGGACTTCTATTATTTATGCAATTAGGTCCTGATGCCTTACCAAGCTTAAGTGTTTTGAGAACATCTAGAACTTCAGACGGCGTGACATTGATAGAAACTAAGGACTTGTTTATAAATTCTTTATTTTCATCTGGAATAAAACTTAAAGAATCATCTATGCACGACTGGTTGGCAAAGTATGGATTAAGTAAGTTTGCTTTCTTGTCCTCTTTGATAATCATAGAGTCGTTGGAAGTATCATACAAAGGAGGGATAGATTTTGGCGAATGAGAACACATGAGCGACTTAAGAGTTTTCCACCCACTACGCGATGATGGTGTTCCAGATTTCAATTGTGAAGCCAACCGCTCGAAATATTGTATTTTATTGTGTCGGATCAATTCAATGACTTCATTTCTAGCCGACCTAAAATTTGACCATTGGCTGACATCGTTTGACTTCTTTGCTTTTCTATATAATATCCTTTTATGGCGACGTATTTTTCACAGGTCAACCACAGAGGTTCTTTGGGATTGACATGTACTTTTTTGCTGGGGATAAACTTTTCTCTTATGACATCCGCTAAACTATCAGTATAAATGTCAATATTAGAATTGTGTATAGAGCTCCAGTAAAAAATTGAGAGGTTTGTATAATGTAATATGAAGAGAAATGATGAAAACAGCTTCTTTTCAACTATTTTACATATGGTTGAAAGCAGAATTATCAATAACATTTAAGAATTGGGAAGCATGTTTTTATACAAAAATGAAGTACGGTTCAAACATCGACGATTTGCCTTTATCAGAAGAAAGCGTTTTATCACCCCCCCCCTTTCAATGCTTGACCACACCCAACTACTTTTACTAGAAGTAATTTAGTAGGAATTACTAAAGTAATAGTAATAACAATTGCATAGCTGAGATGTCCGCATCCATCATTGCGTTGTCACAGACCTGTCATCTTCAAATGCAAACAGTAGAAATATACACAGATAGTAAATGTGTGAAAGAAGGGATCACAAAGTAGATAACTAAGTGGAAGGCTAATAAATGGAAAACGGCAAGGGATTGGACAGACGTACGTAATAAAGAATTATGGGTAACCCTAGACAATCTCAGAGGTAAATTGAACGTCAATTGGCAATTGATAGACGGAAATGGTCATTGGGAGGGGAAAATACAATTAGATGCATTAGCAAACTTCGGCATTTCGTCAGAGTGCTGTTTTTGGCAGTCGACAGTTATACCACTCGCGACAAGTAGATCTAGTATAATTACTTGTCTCAATCGTCATTCTCTTATCCCAGTAGAAACTCCACAGTCACCTCCTCTAAAGTAAGCCAGATTTGTGTCATGGAAAGTTGTACTACCAAACGTGGTGTCTGTTCTAAAGAAGTATCTGATGCAGGAATCGAGGGTGTAGATTGTCGATTTTGGTATCATTACGTATGTTCGCAGTAGCTTTTCATGTTTGAAGTTTCACAAAGGCGGTACACATGCAAGAAATGCTCTCAAGTGAACGATAATTTCCTGTTAAAATATAAAACTGAAACCTCGCCTAACCCATTGGATTTTCATATTCCTGTCTTAGAATCGTGCGATGCAGATTCCAAAATCAAGGTTCAAGTTGCATATACAGATGTGGAAACTCAATGTAATATCCAGGCGGAATATCTTCCACTACAATCAGTAGACAGTCCTTTAACTGGAAATATGAGAGATTCATCGGAGCAGGTGCAGCCAGATTAGGCTCACAGAGGGATAAAAGCAACTGAGGGGTTTGGAACCTTCGTCGACTATTTCTCAGATTTTAAGGAGGTAATAAAAGCTAAACAAAAAAAATCATTTGTAGATGCGCAGGGTAACTTTGGCAAAGTTCATTCAAATTTTTCTGATCTACAAGCTTATATCAAATGGCTGACAAAAGAAAGAGAAAGTCTCCTGAAACAGAAGCAGAAAATTAAAGGTATACAGCACATAAAGTGTAAGATTGCAGATGTAAGGAGTTAGTGTCCAAGGTAGAAGAATTCTCCAAGGTAATACATAGCTTTCATCGGGAATACTCTCAGATAAACTTCGACAAAGAAATAGAAGTTACCAAACATCAGGGGTCCACAACAATGCTTAATCAGAAATTAGAATTAGCCCTCGCACAGATTAAAATTCTTAACCAAGCTATAAGCACAAATGAAAAAAGCCTGACACTTAAGAATGACTCCATCCTCGAATTAGAAGAAAAAGTCAACAAGCAAAATACAGAAATTTAAAGACTTAAGGATGAGATATTGTCATGGAAAATTCATGCATCAAGAAGTGATGACACATTACTATCAAGGGACAGCATACCAAATCCCTGATTAGAAGGAAAGGACAAGTCACAGAGGGTAAACAGAAATATTAAAGAAATATATGCACAGCACAGGACAAAAAACAAACCAAACAGAATATAGGAGACAGTTATGAAGATAAAGACAATATGAATGATAAGGCTAAAGAGTTGAAGGAAAGAAAGAAACGAGAATATACAACAGAAATTTTAAACACACATCTGTAAGACGCTTGGAATAAGGCAGAGTTCTTACCAAAAGAGACCTTTTGTACAGCACCGGCGCACTCAGAGATATTACAGATACCATTTATTCCATAGAAGTAAAAATCTAGCGGATAAAGAATATTAAATGGCAGAATATTTGGTGACTGTTTTACTGAGGCAAATTTACTTCATATCAATACAATAGTAATAGAGTTATCGATTATTGCTTGCTATCTGAAGAACAAATGCTCAATGATTATATTTTCATGTTGAAGACCCAATATTGACACTTTCTGATCACTCTAAAATTCTTTAAGATTGATAGCCAACTTTAAAGAGAGCAGAATTAAAGATTGTCCTTATTCATTCCCGGAACAGTTTAAATGGAACCGTATTTCATCTACCTTATTCAATGAAGCATTACGAAGTGAAGAAATCGAATTAAAGTAGAATCTTTTTCAGATATGCTTATCAACGAAACAATAGACATTAACGCTATCGTTGAGAATTTTAAGGAAATGATCTTAAATGCAGCAACTTTGTTTCTGAAGAAAAGGAAAGAAAAGAAAAGAAACCCATAGGATAATAGAAAGTGGTTTGATTAAGATTTATATAAGATTAGGAAAACTTTTGATTATAAAGGTAACTTATTCCTTAAATACCCATCTGACTCATTTGTGAGGGGAAACTTCTTCAAATATAGAAAAATATACAGTAAATGTTGCAAATTTCAACGTCGGAAGTACAAAGCTGATTTAATTGAATAAAAAGATATGACTTGTTTGACAGTGAGGAAAGAAAAAAGAGAGATTTTGTAGATTCTATGCCTTCCACAGGTAACATGTTTGATCATTTTTGTGTTCTGAATAAACTCCGAAGTAAGTTTGAAGAAAGAGCTACAGAAATGGAAAGATCCTCATTTTGTCAACATGATTTCAAAATTACCAAGGACGAAATCAGTAATAATACCCCCAAAAACGTATTGGAGGGGGTATGCCAGAATCGCCATGGCAGTCTGCCCGTCTGTCAGTAGAAACAAAGTTGTCCGGAGCAATACTCCTACAGTTTTTTTCACGTACTGAACTCAATTTTAGACACAGGGTTCTTATATTAAAATGAAGTTGTGCATGTGCAATTTTCATTACCATGCTGCGATTTGTTTCGGAATTATCTCTCCTTGAACTTTTTTAAACTCTTACTTTTGTACTAAACCAAACTGCATTGTGTGACGAGAACCTGCTTTTGTGACAAGCAGCTTGTGGGGGGGGGTATAATGTTGTTTAATGATAGCTCTTGTTGTTTACAAGCTCCGAAGAATAGTAAATCATCAGGTTTAGACTGTATCACCAACGAAATGCTAAAAACTGGAGAAAGTGTATTAATGCCAGGCATATATAAGTTATCTAATGCTATCTTACAACTAGGGACTTATCCAAAAGAATGGAAAAGGGGATATATAACATCTATTTTTAAATCACTCGGAGAAAGATTCGACTCCTCAAAAGGATTACCATCATGAGTTGTGTAGGTAAGCTTTTTAATTCAGTGTTGAATAATTGACCTCAATGTAAACAAGGTCATAAGTGAAACACAAACTGGTTTTCAAAAAAGACTAAGAACAACAAACCACATGTTAATTCTACGCGTTTTAATTGAAAAAAAAGTACACAAAATAAAACCTGTTGATTTACATGTTTCATAGACTTTAAAAAGCCTTTGATTCAGTTCTACCCCAGGCTCTTTCACTTAAAATGCAAAATGTAGGTATAAAAGGCTTGTTTTATAGAATTATAAAAAAAATGTATACTGACAACATTCTTAAATTGAAAATAGGAAATTCTTACGAACGAAGTCCGTAACAAAGAAACAAATGAATAAATGCATGGCAGAAATAAGGATCGGAGCGGGATTCGAACTCCGAACTCCCGGACGCAAAGCCAATACCCTAACCACTGAGCCAAAGAGATATCTCTCTGACGCAGTAGCCAGGTATTGTATTTAAATCGGGAGTATGCCATGCAGGAAGGAGTGGTCTCCCGTAACACACCCCCTCTTAAAGTCATCATTTATTGATGACTCGAAGCCTTATTAGGCAGGAAGTCCGATTTTGGACAACAAATGGGACTAATGGCTCAATGGCCAATCCCGGACGAGCCCCCATCTTACGAACGAAGTCCGTAACAAAGAAACAAATGAATAAATGCATGGCAGAAATAAGGATCGGAGCGGGATTCGAACTCCGAACTCCCGGACGCAAAGCCAATACCCTAACCACTGAGCCAAAGAGATATCTCTCTGACGCAGTAGCCAGGTATTGTATTTAAATCGGGAGTATGTCATGCAGGAAGGAGTGGTCTCCCGTAACAAAATTGTATGAGAGAAATTAGTTCAGAATTGGGTGTACGACAAGGCGATACGCTAAGTCCTTTTTTGTTCAAAATTTCCATTAACCCTTTCCTAAACAATACCTGGTTTTTACGACCCTGAGATAGAAGCCTTTTGAAAACATTGTGGGGAAAAAAGGGAAAATGCTGGTAACCAGCATTTTCTCCTTTTCCAAATGTTTTCTACCCTGCTGGAAAAAATCAGTTTTTGATTTACGTTTAATTTGTCGTCTGCAAGAGCTTTTAATTTGGACCAGTCTAAAAATTTGTCGTTTGGTAAAGAGTTAATGATTTAGTCGATGTATTCGGTAAAGATTGTGGGAGTTTGAGATAAATTGTTTAATGTATGGAGATGATGTGATTCTTATATCCGAAAGTGAGAAGGGATTACAAAATTTCTTAGCAGGGTTGAACATTATTGTGACATAAGGTGTTTAGACATTAATATATATAAAACAAATACTATTATATTTAATAAAGCGGTAAACTTTTAAATTATACGTTGGATTTTATTGGTAATTCAGTTGAAAATGTGCACGCATACAAATGAGTTTCTAGGTGTTCTTTTTTCCACTTTCAGTACCTTTGTCCATGCAAAGTCAAACCTTGAGAATAGAGGACTCAAAGCATTTTTCAAGCTTAAAAACATTTTCGGTGACCTCTACCCGAGCGTACAAACATGCCTACATATCTTTGATCATAACATTAAACTAATTCTACTCTATGGGTGCGAATTCTGGCGAACATTTTCTCCCTTAGCAGCTGCTGTGAGAAGGGAAACAGAATTTAAATTAGAAAAAGGGTACTCAAAAATTGATTATGAGAAATTTGCAATGAAATACATTCTTAGCGTTCATAAACGAACAACAAACTTGGCAATTTATGGTGATCTTGGTAGGACTCCCATTATCTATTATTTGTCTGTACTGTAATTAAATATTTCCGAAGGTTGGATGAAATGAACACTGAAAGCCTTCCACAGTAGTAAAGAAATTCATACAGAGGGAAAAGAAAGCTGGTATTCAAATGTCTGATTTATCATGCAGTAGTTGAGTCTACAGGCAATTAAGTCCAAGTTAATAAATAGATCGATGGAATTGTTGGGAAAACAATTACACAAAAATGCAGTAATACAAGATGGAAATTACGCTCAATCAATACGTTATAATCAATTTTTAAATGTTAACCACATCTGAAAGTAGTATACAATCGGGATGTTAGGAAAAGCATCAAGCGATTTCGCGTTTGAGCTCATGAATTGGCCATAGAAAAGGGGCGATATAAAAGTATTAAACCAGAAAACAGATTTTGTAAAAGTTGCAATAATCAAGAAATTGAGATTCATTTCTTAGTAAATGCCCTAAATATTCTAATGAACGTAAAAAACTATTTTTACACGTTGTTCAGAATTTTAAAAATTTTGAGAACTTATCCGATCATAACAAATTCATATGGTTGATGACTTCTGAAGATACAAATATCATCATGAAAGTTGCTCATTTTATTTATAAGTGCTTTGAAATAAGAAAACCTATCTAACAATCGTCATTTAGTCGCTTTCATACATTGTCATAATAGTTTTTATAACATGAATTACCTGTGATATAAATGAATATTTGATCGGGCATATGAAATTTTTACAATCTTAGTTTTAATGGATCTACACAATGAAGACTCACACTATCCTGTAAACCCACACAAGAAGTCAGATCAGACTACACTGACTACACTGATACGTATGCTGATCTTCGTCTTTGCTGGGTGTCCGTGTCACTTTGTTGGTAATGCCATGCGATTGCTCGTTTATTATATATCTTTGCATTTGTATTCATTATTTAGTATACTGATATGTGTTATGTATGTCCTTAAAGGGCCTACTATGGAAATAATAATACTATTCTATTCTTTTCATTCTAAACCAAACCGTTTTGTTCAGCCAACTAGAAGTTGTATTAAATAAAAGCGGTGGTATTTTAAAATATCTTGTTTTTGTTTTTTTTCTACCATTTAACTCTTTGCAATTCGATATAATTTTAGACTGTTCTGAATCAACGGCAGTTGCAGACGACAAATTGTTAAAGACCCAAATAATGTAAAGGTAGTACATGTATAAACATTGTGGGAAAAGATTGTCATCTTCACATTTTTTCGCGTTTTTATTCATTGTTTTTTAAAGCCTTCCCCTTCAGGTTATTTAAAGACAGGATTGTTTGGAACGGAATTTAAACTGTCGACTAACTGTTTCTCTTTTGTTCACGAGAAGGGTGAACAGTGCAAAGTGCACTTCAGAATTTATAGTATTAATCAATTCTTATTGTTTTTACTTAGGCAGGGGGTAAGCCAAGTTTGATTGTTTTTGTATTAACAGGTCAACGTAGGTCAGCAAAGCTGGAGGTAATTAAACTGTCACTTTGTAATAGTTCAACTTTTTAATTTTTTATTAACCCTTATGCTTCCAAGAGAGACTCACTGACTTTTAGCGGACAGTGTAGATACAAGATCAGACTGCACAGAACGTGTGCTATGATCTTTTATCCACAATGTCCGATAAGATCCCAAAAGAAATTATCTTTGAAATGGTAACATTTAGGTTCTTATCGTCGTCTAAACGTCTTAGACTGCTAAGCGTGACTCACTGACTTTTAACAGACGGTGTAGATCAAAGATCAGACTGCACAGAACAGTCTGATCTTTGATCTACGCTGTCTGTTAAGGACAAATTATTCCATAAAACAACTTTTCAAATTGAAGTATTTCGGTTTTAACCATGGAAATGAAAATTTCATTTTAGTTGTTAATCAAAGCAGGACTTTCATTTAAGTTATTGAAAGGGACAAGTCTTTACTAAAAAAATTTCCACCCTTCCAGATCTGTTACAGACGACAAAATAAATGTACTTCAATTTATGAAACTGGACTATAAAAGGTCAAAAAACGTGGCAGGAAAAGGATTAGAATTTGTGAATGTAAGCATTTGTCTGAAAAGGTTTCGATATAAGACTGATCTAAAACTGACTCAACTGGTGAAAATTCAAAACGTTTGACGCTGAAGGAAGTTTTTGACTGCTTTCCCGAGTATAGTAAGATATGGATCAGTGTGCACAGAGTACTACAGGGTGTCCGTAAAGTAAAGTAACATTTTCGTGCATTTATAATATGGCTCTTAAAATCAGATAAATTGGTAGAAATATATATACATGAATATGTCGTGGTGCAAACTGGAATCTAGGCAGATCCGGAATCTAACTGGAATTCTGTCAAGACCACATTAGGATTCAAGTTTGGCTAGGCATCTCCACAACCTGCTAAGACCAAATTAAAATATTTTCTCATTTAATATAGTGCGACTACATATATAGCATCTTATTTAAATTAAACCACAAAATAAAAGAAGTTTAAATCAGAAAATCAGAGTAAGAATAAATTTTGAATGTTTTGTACTTCAGCAAAAAAAGTGTGGAACACGGAGCAATTGTAGGAAAAAAATAAATTGCTTTAATTAAAATCACCCCTCATTTGTAAGCATGATGTGAATCAATATGATTAAAAGAAAATTGGAAAAACACAAAATGGTCTACACAAGATTAAAATTCTAATTTGGTGTGGGAAGATTCCGGATCTGCCTGGGCAGATTCCAGATCTTCCTAGATTCCAATCTGGCCTACGACTTATACATACATACATGTATATAAAATATGCAAGTTTTTCGAGTGGTAATTTCATTTAATTTTCATAACATTTATGATTACAAACTTTTATGAAGAGTTCAAATCAGAAGTATATCTTTTTCATTGGCGTCATTTTTTGTATTAGGAAGCCTTATCAAACTACAACCTAACAAGAAATGCCGCTAGCAGGACATTTTTTCTTTCCAAAGAAAGAGATTACAAATATATCTGTAGAAAAATGAAACGTGAATTTTACAGAAAAAAGGCGTCAGATTTAGAAAATGTGAAAAAAATTAAGTTTAAGGAATTTTGGAAATTATTTAAGAAAGACAATAATGTTAACGATAACTTAAATATTGATCTGGATACTTTCTTCGATCATTTCAAGAATCTTTATTCAAATATTTCTATGAAAAGAGACGAGGAATGTGAAGAGTTTTGGAATAACTTTGATCAAACTAATCAAAATGAACGTATATTTCAGGAGCTTATGAACCTTTCACAGTTACAGAGTTAAGAAATTGCGTGAAAAACCTTGGTTTGAGTAAAACATGCTTGACAGACAATATATTCTATGAATATTTCAATTCAATTCAATTCAATTCAATAAGCTTTACTTTATCCACGTATGAACAACATACAGTATGGAAATGTAATAAATAAATAAATGACATAGAAATAATAATAATGTGATTGGACCTTTAGAGTATAAAAAAAAAAAGAGAAAGAGTAGAAAGCTTAGAGAAAGGTTAACATAAATTGTCTAAATTGGGAAAATCAGTAATTTTAAGCTTATAACAGGTACATAACTGTTTACCAAACGTCACAATTTTCAACTAGTCCAAACTGAAGGCATTTGCAGATGACAAAATAAATGTGAATCACAACTTGAAATCAGGCTGCACTGCATATGATGTATAAAATGACGTTTAAAATTTGGTATTGACTATTTAGATAAACCTTTGATAAAACTATTCAATTATGTACTTGACAAACAAGTATACCCAAAAGCCTGGTCAAGAGGTGTGATCATACCAGTTCATAAGAAAGAGGATATTTCAGATCCTAACAATTATCGCGGAATAACTGACAAGTTGTTTCTTAAAACTTTTAACATCATTAATAAATGAATAAGTCACGGGTTAAGAAACATGACATTGTAAGCGATGCACTGTTCGGATTTAAGTCTAATTTCAGTACAATTGATTCTTTTCTTCTATTAAACAATTTTATCCAAAAAACAATTTCAAGAAAAGAAGAAATTATACTGTTGCTTTATTGACTTGCAAAAATGTTTTGACTCAATATATCGCAATGGATTATGGTTCAAAATGCTTAAACAAGGACTAAGTGGATTTTTTTCCGTAATACGATCGTTATATGACGATGTTAAAAATTTGTGTTAAGAACATGAACAATGTATCCGAGTTTTATAGTTGTGAAGTAGGCTTGTTACAAGGGGAGACAATTTCTCCCATACATTTTTTCACTGTTTATAAATGCTACGGAGTTATTTCTAAACTCAAACCAATCATTCACCTTTATTCAACTTACTATATTTTTGCAACTAAACTCAAACCAATCACTCATCTTTGTTCAACTTACTATATTTTTGCAATTAAACTTAAACCAATCATTCACCTTTGTTCAACTTACCATATTTTAGCTCTTGTTTGCTGACGACTCAGTCTTACTCTCGGAAACTGCAGAAGGACTCCAAAGTTTGATAAACACGTTTGAAAAATATTGTGAAAAATGGAAGCTTACGGTTAATGTAAGCAAAACTAAAGTGGTAATATTTCAAAAGACCAGAAGGGTCAGCGAATCTTTCGAATTTGTATACAAACCTGAGCCAATGGAAACAGTAAACATGTTTAATTATTTAGGCCTTGCCTTTACAAATAATGGAAGTTTCTAAAATGCTATTTAAACACTAACAAGCTAGGCAACCTGGGCAATGAGTATAACCTTTTCAATGTAACTGAAAATAAAGAAATTCCAATACTATGCTTAAATTATTCGACGCCTTTCTCGCGTCCATAATATATTATTCGTGCGAAGTTTAGGGGTTTTTAACAAGTGATCTTGTTGAAAGACTTTACAGAAAATTTTTGAAACGTTTAATCAACGTGAAATCATCCACGTGTAATTCGGCACTGTATGGCGAATTCGGAAGATGTCCTTTATGTATTAAAGTTCGAATAGTGAAATATTTCGTAAAGTTGTATACGTAAAAACAATCCGACTGCATTTTTCAACAAAGTAACGGTTTTTGCGATGTTTGGTTATTCTCCTCATCTGTAAATCTAAAGGCCTTTGTGTCCTTATTTTGAGGAAGATTAATTGGTAATTACATCAAAAATTGGTAGAATGAAATAAGCAATAAAACATCATTAACTTTGTATAGAAACGTGAAGGATACCTTTGAACTGTCCTCTTTAACATTCCTACGCATAGAAATGCAATTGCCAAAAGTATGTCTTTCATCACACCAATTATTAATAGCAACAGGGAGATATATAAATATAGAACGTAACAAAAGAATATGAACACTCTGTGATTTGAAAGAAATTGCAGACGCGTTTCGTTATCTTCTAGTTTGCCCGTTTTACCAAAGAATTAAGAGAAATTTACATTAAAAAATATAAATACAAAAAAAAAAATCCGAACTTGTTTAAATTGGTAGAACTATTGAACTCTACAAACAATGGAATTTTTAATGGTATTGGTATATTCTACAAAAAAGCTAACACAAGAAGAAAAATTGAAGTAAATAATGTTGGGAATTAAAACAAATTTCCCTTAGTAAAACTATTTCCTATTTTAGTTTAATTTCGATTTATTTTTTTTTCAACCGTTTTTTGTTGTTGATATTTTTTATATTGTTGTTATATTTCAGCACTCATTGTTAAGTAAAACTATGCCTATAACGATGAACCGTATGTGTTCAAGTTAAAATGATAATAAAGTATTCTGTATTCTGTTTTCTGTCATTTAAGTAATCAATGACGTTTTCAATCTGACGGCCTTTAAGGTTCTTTCTTTGCCAACCACACACAAAGAAATTTTAGGTCGCCTTAGCACAATTTCTAATATAAATCAAATTGATAACAATTTTAGTTTTCTTTAGAAATTATTGTCTGTGCTGTCTAGGTTAGGGTTGTAGACCTATGACCACAAAACACTCCAAAGGAAGAAGACACGTAGGTTGAGGTTGGGACTGTGTCTAGGCCACTATATTCAGCAAGCTTTAACCTCTAGATAGTGTCTCGATACTACCCTATCACCAAGCATGTCCCTTCCCCAAAAATCTCTGGTTTGCACGACCCTGAAAAAGAACCCTTTTGAAAACATTGCGGGAAAAGGAGAAAACGCTGGTAGCCAGCATTTTCGCCTTTTCACACAATGTTTTCGACCTTTCCTGGAACAAATTACTCGACTTTAAGTCATTGTGTCACTAGGTCATTTCGTACCTAGGCCATTTCGTACAATTTTGGTCGTTTCCTATCCACCTATTTCCTATTTGTTTTTCATTTTGGTCATTTCGTACTCACTTCCATCATTTCGTACCCACTTTGGTCACAACCAGTTTTAATAATATTGGTTTTATACTGATTGGATTTTTTTCGATGCGCCTTTTGATAAGCCCACCCTGGCGCCAAAAATTCGCTCTGCACCTCTGTTTTTCAAATCCAAATTTACCGGGTTAATTTGGTAACTTGGAACTTAATTTTAGTACTATTTTCTTGTGTTGTTTCTCAAATGACAAATACTTTTGTACATAGTTCCAATTGAAATTATGTAAATTTTCGCCGAAGAATGGCTATGATTGTGTCTTACCATTATTGGTTCTTTCTTTTAAGTTTTAAGTTGCAGTCTAAGGATTATTTAGGACTTCTCAGTTCATTTCTTGCTTAGTTTTGCGAAAAAATACTTTGGTCAATTTGAAATGCTGTATTGTGCCTTATTTTAGAAAAAAAAACTGATTTGAGGAGCCATTGATGTATATGCATCAATATTTTCTTGTCTTATATTTAAAGCCCAATTTTAAATGTAAAAGTGTTACGTTACTTTCTCGACACCCTGTAGTATGCAGCCTGATATTAGTTCTACATTGTACATTACTTTGTGAAGTATTTTCAATGATTAACTTTTAAAGCAAAACAATCTGGAGTACACTCAATACAAACAAATAGTTTTCAATGGTACAAAACATTATTTACCTTCTCTTCAATCCCTTAACCCCTTAGTTGCTAAACGCGACTCACTGACCTTTTGCGTACATTGTAGATCAAGATCAGACTGCACAGAACGTGCAGTATGATCATGGATCTACACTGTCTAGTGAGAAGAGATTATTCATCAAGATATGACTTTGAAATAGCAACATTTAGGTTTCTACTACCGAATTGCAAATTTAAATTTAGTTATTTAGAAGGATAACGGTAAACCCTTTACTCCATAGATACTCATTTCAACACATTGCTTGTAAGAGCCTCTGCAAAACATTGTGGCAAAAGGTGAAATTGCTCGTGACGAGCAATTTCACCTTTTATCACAATGTTTTCTATGCTATCAAAAGGTGTCGTTTACACATAAGAAACGGTTTCATCCTTGCTATTTTTTATGGTCAATTAGAGATGCCATAGGAATGCCTTATGGGGTAAAGGGTTAATGAAATATTGATAAAATCGAGTTTTACGATGGTTTTTGTGCAGGGAGGGAGAGACAGAGATAGACAGACAGAGAGACAGACAGACAGACAGACAGACAGACACACGTAAAAAACCTTTTAAAGAAGAGTGGAATAAGACACACGAAGGTTATGAAAATGAAACAATGAAACAGACAGACCGAAATAGGACTCAGAGACCAAGACGCCAAGGCAAACAGGAAACAACAGAACAGGTCAAACCAACACACAGAAGGAGACCGGGGTAAAATATTTAAAGATTGAATTATGTCACAATTGGTTTTTGAAGTGCCCCCACTAGAAGAGAAATTATTTTGATAAGTTTGAAATATGGTTTAAAAAAATCCCCCGTGAAATGCTACATCAAACGTTTCAATAATACCCCATGCATCGTGCACTAATTTAACTCTTAGGTTCCTAAGCGCGTACAATGGTGTGTTGCGGACACTGTAGATCAAGATCAAACTGCACAGAACGTGCAGTCTGATCTTGATCTACACTGTCCGATAAAGAGATACTATTCCCCAAGACTGATACAGCATACAGCATTATTTGATACAGCATTATTTGAGTTTTTAATATCAAAACAAGAAAAAAAAAGTTTCAGTTCCTTAGCAGGAAAATGGTTAACGTATAACTTACTAAATAATTGAAATGAAACTTTCAACCCGGGAGAAGAAAACCCAGGTTTTGCCATTTCAAAAGTATTTTATGGGGTAAAATATCTCCTCATCGAAAAGTGTAGATCTAAGATAAGACTGCACGTTCTGTGCAGTCCGATCTTCCTCTACACTGTCCGCAAAGGTCCTTGAGTCGCACTTAACAACTATAGGTTTAATCCGTGTCAAGATTTTTAATACTCAGCGAAAAACGAGTTAAATTTACTCAAGGAACAAAAAATATACTGTCTTGGGAAAAGATAAGGGAAAAGGAGCATTGCTTATAAAAAAGATCGGTTGTTCAGTTTCGCACAATGCCTGTAAAATATCTGTTATACAGGGACACTAACCTGTTAAATATTTGAAACGAAAGTTTCAACCCGTCAGTTAACACCCGCATTGTAGAATCAAGATCAGACTGAACGTATTGGACTGTTCTAGGTCTACATAGCCCAAAAAAGGTCTCTGAGACGTGCTTAGTATCCTAAGAGTTGAACATGGGTCTTTTTGGGGAGGTAATGGTGAATCGGTGATTTTTTATAAGTCACTCAGTCTATATATTCGTTATCTAATTTGCTTTCCTAGGGCTTACTGTTTAAATATACCGTAATTCCTGCCCATACGACGAAATTCTAGGCCTCTCCAAACTGAAATCATCTGCAGACGACAATTTAACTGTTACTAAAATGACTGAATTTGCCTTCTCAAAGCTTTTAAAAACATTGTGGAAAAGGAAAAAAATGCTGGTTACCAGCATTTTCTCCTTTTCCCAAAGTATTTTTAAAACCCTTTATCTTTAAAGTTTCAAAATCATAAGATAACTTGGTAAAGGGTTAAATATACTCAGTTTATCTTTCCCCTCTTTCCGTTTTTGTCGCTTCGGTTAGAATATTTCTCTCTTTAGGTGAATACTGAATTAGGTCATGATGGTTAAATAAAACTCATGGATCAAGACCGGAATGGAAGACTAATGCAGTATGATCCTTAAGCATTATCGTAGGCTAACAGTCCTTTTTCCGGACTGGCTGAATATACCGGCTTTTAACATGCTTGGTATTGACAAGTTCGAATAAATTAATTACATTTTACGATTGGTCATAAATATGAACATGTTTATTTTGAGGCCCCCTACAGGCCTATATGCGGACAAGTTTACACGGTATATCATTTTCTTTTTTAGTATATAAATATTCTCGTTTGAAATATGCTGAGGTTAAAATTTGAAATATATAAATATCTGGAGATATTTTTTCTTGTCTCGTTGTCTACGCATGTCATATTTGAAGATTCGACCTGTCTGAAATGACGTATCATTCTTGGTGGGGGGGGGGGGCTGTCTTGTAGTAGCACGCGCTATAAAGTAGCAACTGAGAAAAATGGCTAACATCAAGCCTGTTTTAGCTCCAGATTTCCCTAAACTGCTCTAAACTTCAGATTACAGCTGGATGAATCGCATCAGGAAGCGTTTTATTGAGTAGACGTTTATTTTAGTTTGAAACTGGCTGTATGCTTTTAATTCGCTATTGGCCAATCAACAGTAAAAATACTTATACATATGTTTCGATTAAAGTCCGTTGAGCGACATTCCAGCTAAACCACCACCTCTACAGCAAAAAATACATATATATGTCAAAATCAAAGTCTGTTGAGCCGGCTCGACATTCCAGCTCAACCTCTATCGCAACGGTAAAAATACTTACACATATTTTTCGATCAATGTTCGTTGAGCCATCTCGACATTTTAGCACAACACAGTAAAAATACATATGTATGTCAAAATCAAAGGCCGTTGAGCCATCTCGACATTTTAGCACAACTGCCAGCTCAACAGTAGAAATACATATGTATGTCAAAATCAAAGTTCGTTGAGCCAGGTCGACATTCCAACATTTTAGCACAACCACCAGCTCAACAATAAAAATACACATACATATGCTTCGATCAATGTCCGTTGAGCCAGCTCGACATTCCAGCTCAACAGTCAGCTCAACAGCAAAAATACAAATATATGTCAAAAGTCCTTTGTGCCAGCTCCACCTTCCAGTTCAACAACCAACTCAACAGCAAAAATACATATACATGTCAAAATCAAAGACCGTTGAGCCAGCTCGACATTCCACGACAACGGCCAGCTCAACAGCAAAAATACTAGATCTATGTCCGTTGAGCCAGCTCGACATTTCAGCTCAACGCTAGGTCAACAGTAAAAATACATGTACATATGTTTCGATCAATGTCCTATGAGCTAGCTCAACATTCCAGCTCAACTGCCAACTCAACAGTTAAAATACTTATACATATGTTTCGATCAATGTCCGTTTAACCAGCTCTACTTTCCAGCTCAACCACCAGCTCAACAATAAAAAAATACATAAACACATGTTTTGATCAATGTCCGTTGAGCCAGTTCGACATTCCAGCTCAACGGCCAGCTCAACAGCAAAAATAAATATATATGTATTGGATTGTGATATATATATGTTGAGCCAGCTCGACATTCCAGCTCAAAATCAAGCTCATCAGCAAATATATATATGACAAAATCAAAGTCCGTTGAACCAGCTTGACAATCTAGTTCAACGGCCAGCTCAACAATAAAAATACTGAATATACATATGTTTCGAGCAATGTCCGTTGAGCAAGCTCGACATTCCAGCTCAGCGCTCAGCTCAACGGCAAAGATACATATAAATATCAAAACAAAAGTCCGTTGAGCCAGCTCGACATTCCAGCTCAACTCCCAGCTCAACAGCAAAAATACATATATGTCTTTTGAGCCAGCTCAACATTCCAGCTCAACAGCCAGCTCAACAGCAAAACCAGCTCAACAGCAAACACACATACAGAGACACACCCACACATAGGGGTGTGTGTGTGCGTGCGGTTGAGCCAGCTCAACATTCCAGCTCAACAGCCAGCGCAACAGCAAAAATACATATATAAGTCAAAATCAAAGTCCGTTTAGCCAGCTTGACATTCCAGCTCAAGCAAAAGATCAACAGCAAAAATACATATATACGTCAAAATCAAAGTCTGTTGAGCCTGCTCGGCATTCCAGCTCAAGCGCTAGCTCAACAGTAAAAATACATATATATATCACATATATATAAAACACAATCATATATATATATATATATATATATATATATATATATATCGCAATCCAATACATATATATTTATTTTTGCTGTTGAGCTGGCCATTGAGCTGGAATGTCAAACTGGCTCAACGGACTTTGATCGAAGCATGTGTTTATGTATTTTTTTTTTATTGTTGAGCTGGTGGTTGAGCTGGAAAGTAGAGCTGGTTAAACAGACATTGATCGAAACATATGTATAAGTATTTTAACTGTTGAGTTGGCAGTTGAGCTGGAATGTCGAGTTGGCTCAGAGGACATTGGTTGAAACATATGTACATGTATTTTTACTGTTGACCTAGCATTGAGCTGAAATGTCGAGCTGGCTCATCGGACATAGATTTAGTATTTTTGCTGTTGAGCTGGCCGTTGTCGTGGAATGTCGAGCTGGCCCAACGGTCTTTGATTTTGACACATATATGTATTTTTGCTGTTGAGTTGGTTGTTGAACTGGAATGTGGAGCTGGCACAAAGGACTTTGATTTTGACTTGACATATATATGTATTTTTGCTGTTGAGTTGGTTGTTGAACTGGAAGGTGGAGCTGGCACAAAGGACTTTTGACATATATTTGTATTTTTGCTGTTGAGCTGACTGTTGAGCTGGAATGTCGAGCTGGCTCAACGGACATTGATCGAAGCATATGTATGTGTATTTTTATTGTTGAGCTGGTGGTTGTGCTAAAATGTTGGAAAGTCGACCTAGCTCAACGAACTTTGATTTTGACATACATATGTATTTCTACTGTTGAGCTGGCCGTTGTGCTAAAATGTCGAGATGGCTCAACGAACATTGATCGAAAAATATGTGTAAGTATTTTTACCGTTGCGATAGAGGTTGAGCTGGAATGTCGAGCTGGCTCAACGGACTTTGATTTTGACATATATATGTATTTTTGCTGTTGCGCTGGCTGTTGAGCTGGAATGTCGAGCTGGCTCAACCGATATTGATCGAAATACGTATATGTATAAGTATTTTTGCTGTTGAGCTGGCTGTTGAGCTGGTATGTCGAGCTGCCTCAACGGACTTTGCTTTTGACATATATGTATTTTTGATGTTGCGCTGGCTGTTGAGCTGGAATGTCGAGCTGGCTAAACGGACATTGATCGAAACATATGTATTAGCATTTTTACCGTTGAGCTAGATGTTGAGCTGGAATGTCGAGCTGGCTCAACTGACTTTGATTTTGACATATATATGTATTTTTGCTGTTGCGCCGGCCGTTGAGCTGGAATGTCCAGCTGGCTCAACGGATATTGATCGAAGCATATGTATAAGTAATTTTACTTGTGAGCTGGCCGTTAAGCTGGAATGTCGAGCTGGCTCAAAAAGAGTGGTTTTGAGCTGAATGTTGATTACTGTGCGTTTAGCCAACTTCACGGATCCATTTATACTTACGGAAATAAATGCCTTCCCATAACACTGCAAGGAAATTTACTGAAGTACGTATCCTTACACATATTTAAGTAAACGTGTGCATATAAATTGTGCCTTACTCTCGGTATACGAAAACCAACCTGCAATTTACGCGTGCAGCAAAACGTGATTTATTTTATGGCAACTTGAAATAGATCGGGTGCTGAAAATATACGATATTAAAAGAGAATTATTGTTTTTTGATTATACAACATCTATTTAAAAAGAAAACAGACTGATTTTGTTTCGAAACTATTAACCCTATACCAGATAATCCCTACATTTGATGACCCTGAGAAAGACGCCTTTTGAAAATATTGTGGAAAAAAAGGGGAATATGCTGGTAACCAGCATTTTCTCTTTTTCCACGATATTTTCTACCCTTCCAGAAACCAATTTCAGTTTTTCAGTTACATTTATTTTGTCGTGAACTGTTTTGAATTCGGACGAGTCCTAAGCTTTGTCATTCTGTAAAGAGTGCTACGACTTGATTTGATCGGAGCATTTAAGAAGAAAAGACCAGAAAAAGATGGAATTTCTATTTACATCATGGCAACGCCACACCCCACATTTCATCAGCTTCCAAGAATGCGCTTACTGAGAGTAAGATTGGCACCATTGTGCATCCACCATACTCCCCTGATCTTGCTCCATGAGATTATTTGTTATTCCACACTTAGTCTATCAAACGTGACTTGCGCAGCAACTGTTTCGACGACGTCGTTGACTTGCCCATCATAGTCAGGGAATGTGTTAGGAAAATTCCATCACCAGACCTCAGAAACTGTTTTATGGGTTCGTAGGCATCAGAAGTGCCTTAAATATGCAGGGGACTATTTTGGAAAACAATGACTATTTTATACCTTTATACCTTACTGGAGTGTCCCGCTCATGTCGACCTGAAGTTGCTATGGTACTATGGTGATTATGAATCACGCGCTGCTATTATTTTCGTTTGTTTCAACTAACCTATAGAATATAGCTATAGCTATATACCGAACATATCATTAAATACATCATTCAGTACCGAACATATCATTAAATGACATCCAACAATAAATGAATGGTGGCACTTGTCCCGAACACCCCTCGTGTAGAAATCTGAAAATTTGCATACATGGAATTTAGTGTTCTTTGATCATACTGTATTATGGATTTATGAGTTTGATGTGCTGGTTTCTGTTCCTGAAAGAGTCAAAAGTGGATGGTGATAATTTCACGGATCAGTTAACACTCACAAGACCTGAAAGTACAATCATGAATGTCACACTCAGTACCCTTAGGCAGTATAGTAGGTCAACAATGCTCAGTTTTCGCCCTAATCCTAGGTCAGTGGTGAGATCGGATACTGAAGTATTGTGTACGCTGAGAAGTTTAGGTTTACTGTTATATATAGACATAGAGGTCAGAAGCAAACTGTTCTATCTGAGTTTATCCTTGATCATCAGATTGACATTATGTTTGTTCAAGAGACTTGGTTCAAACAGAAAGGGGACTGCTACGATCGCTAGTATGGCACCATTGGGATACTCTGCTAAGTCATTTTCAAAGCCCGATCAAGGAGGAGGCTTGGCAATTGTCTGCAAAAATAACTTAGCCAAGCATTTAACATTCGTTACCAACTTCCCATGCCAGCATACATCCCTTGAGACTTTCTGAGATACGCCTGTGTTACCATTACAGACTGTTCATTTTTGGAATCCCTGTAGAACATACCCAAGTACTTAAAATAACCTGAATGACACTTTACTTTTTCAAGAGTTTCCAGATATGCTTGAGTACTGTAATTCCATCAACGGTGCTTCTATCATTGTTGGAGATTTCAATTTCCATTTTGACGATCCTGGACGAGCTCCCACAAGTAAGATCCGTGGTATTCTGGGAACATTTAATCTAACTCAGTCGGTAAACACACCCACTCACAACCGTGGGCATATCCTTGACTGGGTGGTACACAGGAATGATGATGGTATCGTCAAGTCCACGTTGGTCACATAGGAACTTAGTTCTGATCATTATTGTGTTTTAAGTGACCTCGGTGTTGAGTCACCAATCCCTCACATAATCTATAAGGAGGTCCACAAACTGCGCTGTATTGATAATCAGGCGTTTAGGAAGGACCTAAGTAGCGCATTATCTCCAGAGACCTACCCAACAGTTGAAGCTCTGAATTCTGCACTTCGTGCCGTAATTGATCAGGACAGAACGATTTGCTCCGTGGTACAATGCCGTAAAGGAGGAGCTAAGTGGGGCCATGCGGCAAAGACATCATGCTGACAGACGGTGGCTTAACCCTTTCCCAAACAATCCCTGGTGTTATGGGTTTGGAATAGTAGCCTTTTAAAAACATTGTGGGAAAAGGAGAAAATGCTGGTAACCAGCATTTTTTCCTTTTCCCACAATGTTTTCTACCCTATCATAGACAAAAATCATTTTTTCCAGCAAGAGTTGAATTGTCGTCTGCAAATGCTTTCATTTCGGTCTAGTTCAAGTCTTCTTAAAATAGTGAACTTCGTTAAAAATGTATACAAACGAGTAAAAACGTATCTTTATGTAAATTTTCATTACTTGCTGGAAGTTTTGTTGAAGTATTGAAGGTACTTTGATCTCCGGGGAAACATTTTGAGTAGGTTTTACTGACGCCCTGGATTTATACCAATTCGCTTGTTGCCCACAGTCTTGTGTTGATAGTATACACTGTTAGCTTCTCCAGAATTTGTCATATCCAATTAACCTTTCCTTTTGTTGGGGGAGCATTTTTTTCAGAGCACGGGACAGCTCTTTGATAATTACGGCTAGCTACAATGGAAGTTTTTAAGTAAAGGGAAGTCAATCATTCATGAAATGGAATCAACCTTTCGGCGGAAGTAGCGGCCCCTGAGAAGAGTGTTTCTCAGACGTCCTGGCACATTTTTTGTACAATTTCGACCAGGATCAGACAGTCTGGAATAAGATATATTCTGTTGATTCTAATGTAGGCCTATGACAGGGCTTTTCTACATGAGAATAGAAAATCTTACAACCCGATGTTTAACTTTTGCTGCACAATCAAAATTTTGAAGATAATGAGGAAAAAGAAAATGAAAACCTGGAGGGAAAAGGAGAAAATGCTGGTAACCAGCATTTTCTCCTTTTCCCACAAGGTTTTCTATACTTTCACATTCAGTAATTGTTTGTCATTTTAGCTACCTTGATTTGTCGTCTACCAAGGTTTCTCACTTGTACAAGTCTCATAGGTTTATTGATTGGTAATTTGATAACTCTTTACCAAACTACAAAATTTTAGACTGGTTCAAATCGAAAGCATTTGCGGACGTCAAAATCTATGCAAAAACTGAAATTTCTTTCCAGCATGATAGAAAACATTGTGAGAGAAGCAGAAAATGCTGGATACCGGCACTTCGCTTTTTCCCACAATGTTTTCAAAAGCTTTCTATCCCAGGGTCGTAAAAAGAAGGGACTGTTTTTGGTAAAGGGTTATCCCATTTTCTGAAGTTATCTTGCCAAAAAAATCTGGTTGAGTTAATGTGCATTACCCCTTTAGCTAACAAACATACAATTCTGCCACCCAGAAGAAAGAGGCAAGAATGAGACTTTTAGAAACATTGTGGAAGAAGGAGAAAATGTTGATGTACACTATCTTTTTTTCTTTTCCTAAAATGTTTTGTACCCTTCCAAAAACAAGTACCATACTTTGAGCCTAGTTAAATTTGTCGCCAGTAAAGGCAATATAACCCATTACCACACAATCCCTACTTTTGACGACCCTGAGAAAGAAGCCTTTTGAAAACATTGTGGTAAAAGGAGAAAATGCTGGTAACCAGCATTTTCTCCTTTTCCCACATTGTTTTCTACCCTTCCAAAATCAAACTTCTATTTTTTAGTCAGAATTATTTTGTCGTCTGCAACTGCCTTGAATTTGGACTAGTCTAAAAGTTCGTTGTGTGGTAAAGAGATAATTGGTTGAAATCCAAAATTTTGTCATGTGGAAAAGAGAGATTGTAGAATAGAGATCATGGATCAAGATCAGACTACAAATATATGCAGGCTAATATGTGTCTACGCTCAGTCGGGCCCTGTAGCACAGTTGCTAACGTACAACCCTTTAAACCCACGGAATATCGGGTTTGAGTCCCAAGTTCTGCCAAATTATTTCTAACGACTGATAGGAGTCGTTATACCCGCCACAACGAGGTGGAGGGGGTATACTGGAATCGCCATGGCTGTCTGTCCGTCCCACGTACTGAACTCAATTTTACACACAGAGTTCCTATACATATGAAGCTGTGCATGTGCAATTTTCATGACCCTGCTGCGATTTGTTACGGAGTTATCTCCCCTTGAACTTTTTTCATCGCTTACTGTTGTACGAAACCATTCTGCATTCTGTAACAAAAACCTGTTTTTGTGACAAGGAGCTGGTAGAGAGTATAATTACGTTTAGTGATAGCTCTAGTCGCACTAGGATTCATCCTGTATTCAGTGCTGACCATTCCCTTGACGATGGTTATATAGGAAAGCAGCCAGTGGCTTACGAAGAATATTTTGCGGAATACTGGTGAAAGAGACCTCAGGAAAACATGATCAGGTGTACTGGCCGCCGCAATATACCTGAAATAATGTTGAAAAGACCGTTAAACACCATACAATCAATCAATTTACTGCTTCTCCATCTCTGGACGATGGTTATGTAGAAAAGCAGCCAGTAGCTTTGGAATGCTTCGTGAAAAAATTTTAGACAGGATTCGACTCACTGACCTTTGGCGGACAGTGTGGATCAAGATCAGACTGCACAGAACGTGCAGTCTGATCTTGATCTACACTGTCCGAGAAGGAGATATTATTCCCCAAAACATATTTTTGAAATACCAATCCTAAGATTTTTATCGATCGAACTGCAAATTTCCATTTTAGTTATTCATCAGCAGTAAGATTAAGATATTTTATTAATACCGAGCCCTATTATATAATCGTAGCTTAAGGGTTTTTGTGCTACATCGAAAAATCGTTCGTAACAGTTGTTTATGTAATGTAATTATATTCATTTTTTAAAGGTGACTTTTTTTATACAATGACAAGCATTATCTCCCGCTAGATGGTAGTCTATAAATACTCATCTATCTAATTTTGGCATTCTGGGTACAGAACCGAACCACTGTCCTACGCGACAATAGTAACTTTGAATTTCAAACTAAAATAAACGTTTACTGAATAAAACGCTACCTCGTGCAATTTACTCAGCTATGATCAGCACTTTAGAGAAACCTGGGTCTAAAACGTATTGATAAAAGCTATTTTCTACATCGCTACTTTATAGAGCGTAATACTACAGTCTGCCCGATATCGGGGCTATTGATGCGTCATGTAGACAGGTCGAAACTTCGAAGAATATGACACTGGTTCAAACGATGAAATTTGTTTTTGAAAAGGTTGAAATCATTGTGGGGAAAAAGAGAGAAAATACTGGTTACCAATATTTTCAAAATATCATCTTTTTTAGGTTTTATTCTGACCCGGGATTGTTAGGCAAAGGGTTTTTTTTTTAGTTGTCTAGACTTTCAGTTAACCTTAGATTGCTGAGAGCGACTCAATAACCTTTTCGCGGATAGCGTAGATCAAGATCAGACTGCACAGAACGTAAGATCTGATCTTGGATCTACTCTGTCCGATAAAGAGATATCATTCCCCAAAACTTAACTTTAGAATTGCAATTATTGGGTTTTTAATATTGAATTGAAAATATCATTTTAGTTTTTTTAGCAAGAAAGGGGTTCATGTCGAAAAATTAAGGGTATTATTGAAATAATCTTGCAACTGTAAAAATAAATATACGTATACAAAACTTACTTCAATGAGCTTTAACATAACTTTGCATACTTTTACGTTCGTATTGTCATAATTTAATTTCATAATAACTAAAATTAATAATTCAATATTTAAGAAATAATCTTCATTCTATCGTGGTTTATCGTTCAATAAACCACAGTTTTGTGTTATGAGGCACAATAAATAATTCACGAGGGCGATAGCCCGAGTGGTTTATTTTTTTGCGCTTCATAACTCATTACGTGGTTTATTGAACGATAAACCACCAGAGAAAGAAGATTATTTCGAGTCTAACATGACCAATTCTTAATCAAAGGATAACAAAATCAAACTTACAGTAAAAACGCGGATGCAAATTATCACACTGATCAACGTCAGCCGCGGACACCATGTGTTCTCGGTACACCAGATCGAATTTTCCATGGAAGAACCGGAGGTGGTGTAAGTATTTTCATTTTTATGGACCAGATTAACCTAGATAGAAATGTTGATTTACAGCAATGTCAAGACGAATGATTGATCTGTTAACACACATACTAGGGAATAATAATACCATCATATAAGCGAGCTTTGGCTTTATGAGCAACTGGAGTCTTATTGTTTTGAAGTTTGTTGCCAATTTTCGGACAAAATCCCCGAATCATTGTCCATTTTACAAGTTTGTATGATAAGATAAATGTATTCCCTAAAGGAACACAAAATTTCACTTAGAAATGTCCATCCAAAGCGAAGATATACGTTTTTGAATGGACCTGGGTAGAGGAAAATATTCTAACAAGACACCATTTTCATTTTCAGATTATATACATGGACACCAGATCAGAAAAGGCTTGAGGTAACTGGACACCAACCTTTAAATCATCAATATTTTTGCCTGAAACTCGATGCATGGGCTGTATATGAAGACTATTCTTGTAAACATTATGTCACTACGGTCCATTACCTGATAAAGAGTATGTTCAATGCAATTTCATTACTTGTAGCACTTGCTTTTTTGAAATATTTGCAATATTACGGCAATTTACGAAGTAGACCTACGATGCTTGATCACAAATAACCGGTCACTGCCTCCAAGGTTGGTGCAAGACATGTTCTTTTTTTACAGCGTTTCAGTTTTATGAATGGCGTATTAACCCATTACCACGCAATCTCGAGCTTTAATGTCCCTGGGAAAGATGGCTTCGAAAAACATTGTCTATAAAGAAAAACCCCTATTAACTAATAGAGAGTGTACATTATTTACCACATTTGGCCTGATTCTTAGTTTAAATAATTTTCATATCCGCTTGGCCAACTGCCAGCAGGCTCTTAGAATGGCGTTCTACCCTTCGTACATTTGCATGCATGCGTTTGTTTGTCTACGCGTTTATTTCTAAAATTTTTATTTAATTGACTTCTCCTCAGAAACCACCAAGTGGAAATCAACAAAATCCAACGTGGATGATTCCATAAATTTCTTTTGAGATACTTCGATCCTTTAAAAAAGATGGAAGAAACTTATTTTCCGTGTACGGCGAGCTGTGAAAATTGTAAAATTTGTCCTCTCAAAAGAACTCAATCACGAGATTGGCATTGGGTAGCTTTCTATCACATTCCTTCAACAAATTTTGATCTGCTGAAAAACATGGCTTTTGTTGGTGGGACTTATTTTCTCTTAGTGTCATAAAGCGGAAGTACTTGCAGCTCTTTAAATAAATTCATTGATAATACATGTATGTAGATCTACATGTATTTCATAACACAGATCAGATGATCACTGATAATGTTCATTTGAAACTAAGTACAAAAGCAGTTGTCATTCGTGAAACAATACAAGAAAATAGTAATAAAACTAGCTCTAAATTACCAATACTTTTCAAGGCCCATCTTCGCAAGCCAAGACCGACGATTCACTACGTTACTCTACCCTTGGCAGATCAAGCTTGATTTTTACGTTTACCCGATACGCTTTTTCATTGGATGCAGCCAGCTCTAGCTGCAACGAATGAAATCGCTTGTAGTATTTCATGATTTATAAAAGTAGAACAAGGTCTTTACCTTTCGAATAGAAGGTAAAACACGGAAACCCACGTGGATGTCTGCATATCGCTTCATGTGTATTCGTAAGCGGTTTGTAAAACGATATTTCATTTGCTTTTAGAAATATGATGTAAAGGGGGGTAATAACAAGCATCCAATAAAGGGTGCATAGCAGGAATCTCGAAATCGGGCTCAATCAGCCAAGGTAAGATCCACGTAGTGATCGTATACTTGGCTCGCGAAGATGTTCAAGGCCAGGCAGTGGACGATTTTCAACAAAAATGAAAAAAAAACCTTAGCAAAAGCATTAGCCACAGCAGCAGCAACAAGAACAACTAGAGCTATCACTGAACGTGATCCTACCCCCCACCAGCTCCTTGCCACCAAACAGGTCTTTTTCACAGAATGCAGAATGGTTGAGTACAAAAGTAAGAGTTGAACATGAGCGGCAAATTGTCGCAAGATACGCCCGTCTTACCCCAAGTTGTTAAGCTGGGGCATGTACCGGACCAAATTCAAGTATGAAAAACAACAAAGGGCAATAACTCAAAAATTAAGTGAGCAAGAGTTATGATTCCTGTGCACTGCACTCCCCCTTGATGAGATCTATCGATCCATGAAATTTCATAACCCTAGCTAGTATAGTTTGGAGATACACTCTGGACAAAATTCAACTATGAAAAACAACAAAGGGCAATAACTCAAAAATTAAGGGAGCCCGAGTTATGATTCCTATGCACTGCACTCCCCCTTGATGAGATCTATCCACCCATGAAATTTCATAACCCAAGCTGGTACAGTTTTGGAGATATTCACCGGACCAAATTCAAGTATTAAAAACGACAAAGGACAATAACTCAAAAATTAAGCAAGCAAATGTTATAATTCCTAAGCACTGCACTCCCCCTTGGTGAGATCTATCCACCCATGAAATTTCATAACCCTAGCTAGTATAGTTTTGGAGATATTCACCGGACAAAATTCAAATATAAAAAAAAAAAACAAAGGGCAATAACTCAAAAATTAAGCCAGCAAGAGTTATGATTCCTGTGCACTGCACTCCCCCTCGATGAGATCTATCCACCCATGAAATTTCATAACCCTAGCTAGTATAGTTTTGGAGATATGCTCCGGACAAAATTCAAGTATGAAAAAGAATATTGTTTAGAATCATCAAAGGGCCATAGCTCCATGAAACCTAAATAAACCATAACCAAAATAGGATATGCACATCTCTGCTTTATACTGAGTCTATTTGTGTAGTTTGAACCAAATCTGTCCGATAGTTGATGAGAAAAAAAGAAATTTCATGAAAGGGCCACAACTCAGTGAAAAATCAATGAACCATAACCAACATTTCATATGCACATCTCTGCTTGATACTGAGTCTACCTGTGAAGTTTGAATAAAATTCGTCCAGTAGTTTATGAGAAATAGAGCGGACAAAAAGCTACAGACCGAACGACGGACGAACGGACCGACGGACGGACGGACCGACCGACAAGCTGACTCCTATATACCCTCAAACAGAGTTTTGGGGGGTATAACAACAACGACGACAAAAAACAACTATAACAACAAAATAATGATAATAATAACGACTATAAAAGTGGTAGTAGGAACAAGTTATTTCTTCTGAAGTAATATACCCCGTCGAAAAAGACGATTAGTAGCCTTTTGAATACATTGTGGGAAAAGGATAAAATGCTGGTGACCAGCATTTTCTCCTTTTCCCACAATGTTTTCTACCCTATCATAGACAGAAATCATCTTTTCAACAAGAGTTGAATTGTCGTCTGCAAATGCTTTGAATTTGGTCTAGTCCAAAAGTGTGTCGTTTGGGAAAGGGTTAATAATATAATGTTTCATAACATTTATACTTCCATGATTCTAAAAGATAGCCGTCCGGACGGACGGAAAAACAAAATGACGGACAACACTAAAGCTATATCCCCCCTCCCCCGAAATTTGGTGCAGGATAATGATAGAAATGATAATAACCAGATTGTGCAACCAATTTTGATAACATTGTCTCAGACTGTCCTGCACCGGCATGAGGAGGGAGCATCTTAAATGAAATGGAAGATCTGCAAGCACTTTCATGTCCCAGCTGCAGACAAATGGTATGAACATCAAACACTTACAGTGACCGATAACAATTCAAGTAGGGCAATCAACACAGATAGAAATCAAGGCCCAACAGTCTAGACTTTATCGCCAGGAACAATTAACAGATGACTTGCCTTATGATCTACACGACAGTACCATCCAACAGAAACGTCGCCCTCGAGGGAATGAAGAATACACAGACTTTGACACACAAGTCACATGAATGTTGGGACTGAAGACAATAATGCCAATAAAAAGTTGGTACCGTGACTTAGTGTTATCAAGAAGAGACTTTTGAAGACGATGAAAGAGATCCCTGGAAACACAAAAACTCAAAAAATCCTGAAGATCGTCCTCTTTGCAAGAAGAACGCTGAAATTGCCCAGGAATTATGATTTGAATCTGGCATTTTAGTGAATTTACGTCGGTGCACGAGCAACACAGCAAATAATGATTACAATAACCATTATCATAAAAATAATAATTGAGGAATGAATGAATGAATGAATGAATGAATTAGTTGATCAATTTATTTATTTTCTTCTTTCGCTACAATGTTTTCGAATATCATTCAGGTCCGACAATTGAAGACTTGTCTTGGAGCGGTAACGCCTCAGAGAGCTGTGTTGTTGTTGTAGAATTGTGTACTTGTCTTCTATTCAAAGGAGTCACGACGGAAAACAAGCTAAACTTTTTCCAAATTACTGTCTTCGGGGTAAACTTAATAGTTCAAAATACAATTCTTGTGTTTATGGGGTGATAAACTGAAATCAAAAGGATGTTTATTTTACAGGTTTATCATTATTTGAATTACCACCATAAAAAAAAGAATAACAGAGACATATCATCCTTTGGATTTCTTTCTTTTCATGCGTGTTACAACTAGTTTATCTTTTTGTGTTGCATCAATCTACAGCATTTGACATTTCACTAAGGGCAGCTGAAGGATCTTCTGCGGACAGTGTAAATCAAAATCCGACTGCATCAGATTTTGGATCTGCAATGTCCTGCTCACCCTCCCCTAAGTTGACTTTCTCCAATATTCTTATAAACACATGTAAGACTTTACATTAGTACCAGTGTCGTCCATTTTTAGTTTTATATATGTTTGTGTTTTGTATTGTTTGCCAGAGGCTTTATACAATGACTGAATGAATGAATGAATGAATGAATGAATATAAGGAGATAATATTAACATTTGGATTCCTTCCATCAGTTTTACTTAAGTTTAACTTTAAAAAAAAGAGAGAGGGAGAAAAAAAAAATAGTAGCTTAATAAATACAAACATATAACATTTATTAAAAACTTTACCAGACAATCAAAATTTTATCCCCATCCAAATTGAAAGCACTTGCAGACGACAATTACAATGTGACTAAGATTGCTCAATTGTTGGATGATAGGGTGTAAAACCTTGTGGAAAAAGGAGAAAATGCTGTTTACCAGCATTTTCTCCTTTTCTCAGAATATTTTCAAAAGGCTTCTTTCTAAAGGTCGTCAAGAGTCGTCATTGTAAGGTAAAGGGTTAATTAAACCTTTACCATGAAATATTTCATTTTAATGACCTTAACAGAGACATCTTTTGAAAGCATCATGGAAAAAGAAGAAACTGCTTTCAAGCAATGTTTTCTCATTTTTCCCAGATTTATTTCTACCCTACCTCAAACAGAAATTATCACAGGACTATTGTTTCATCCGTCATCTAGAAAATTGTTCAATTTGGAAGATTCCAAAATTCTATAGCTAGCTTCAGAGATAAAATACTGTAACATTATACACGTCTAAGCCATCATCATAATTAATTAATGAGTATCATGGATATTGATACAGCGGCAGATAGTGGGCGGTTATGATGTTCCTATAACCAACAATAATGTCTTGGTGGGACGTCCACAGAGAATTTGGCTATTTGAAAAGCAGCCGCTCTGCCGGAGAAGAAGGGGAGAGGAGGAGATAGATTGTTTATTGAGTTGTAGACCCGCGTCAGCGGTCTCGGTTTAACAGGGATGACTTTCCCCTGGATATTTTCTGTCGTATATTGTGGGTAGCTGCGGTTACCCCGTAGAATTATAAAGAATGGATTTATGTTGTTAATAAACGTTGTTCGTCACAATTTTGACTCCGTTTCCTTCCTCCAAATTATAATATTCCACTATACGATCACATTGATTTATTCCGAGGTAGCAAAGTGTGCCACCATGTTACATAAGGAGGAAGGAAATATTTTGGTGCCGTGACCAGGATTGGTGATCCACCAAGTAAGGAACTGGGAACTATCGTTTTCGGAAAAAAAAAATTGGATTTATTCACAATAAGCGCAAATGGAGAAGAAAACCCCAACGTCAAAAAATACTTTCGAAGTTCCGGTGACGGAGGATTGGGACGCCGAGTATCAAACGGACAAACAACAGGAGAAAAAAAATGCAGACCCGTCTTTCAAAAACATTAAGATTACTTGGGTTGCTTGTCCCTTGTGTCGTAGTTTTCTATGTCATGGACAAAAGTGCGGGCGCTCAGTGTTCGAGTAACTTCGATATATGTTTGTTCCGTTGCTAGCGAAGCCGGAGTGCAGATGAGAAGCCAGAGCTCTCGACCTAACAACCGAAGCCAAAATTGTAAGTAATATTTTTTTGTCCTGAATCATTGCAAAATGACCAGCCAAGTACCTGATTTAGGGATGGCATTAAAATGTTTTGCCGAACAATTAGGTGGTCTGAGAGATGCTTTTCAGGCTCAGGGAATCTCCCATGTCGTTCCAAATTTTGACGGAAAACAGGCAGAATTTCATAATTGGATTAAAGCTATTGAAAAATATGCTTTGTTGGCACGGCTACCCGACGATCAAAAAAGCTTCATTGCCTTACAATCTTCCTCTGGCCTCGTCGCTGATTTTCTACAAAGATATTTGAACTCGCATCCAGGTAGTAAATGGGACATTGTGAAACAAGAGTTAAGTGCACGGTTTGCTCTCGTGTCGGACTCAATGCACGCCCTTACCTTGTTAGGACGCATAAGACAAGGTAGAAATGAAAACGTACAGATATTTGCGGAAAGATTGCTTAACTTAGCACAGCAAGCTTTCCAAGATCAAGGGGGACCCGTAATGGAACAACAGTTAATAGGCTTTTTTATCGATGGCCTCGTATCAAATGCCATCAAAATGAAAATTTTGAGAGAAAGTCCTAACACGTTTCAAGATGCTATCAAAATTGCGACGGCCGAGCAAAATCTTATAAATAGGTTCAATTTAAGAGTACATGGTCATGGTTTTAGTGGGCAAAACCCAGAACCAATGGAAGTCGACCATAGCCGACCACCGGGGTTTGGTCACGGGCGACCAATTCAAAACTGGAACGGAAGGCGACCGGGATATGGTCAAAGGGAGTATAAAAAAAGACCTTTTGATCGAAAAAACTAGGTAGGCCTGTTCGGATTGAAGCCGACGGACGGGCAAAACATAAGGTACATAAATATAACATTAATATATCTGGTAGTCCAAACTCGATTTTATTGAATGTGGGTAAACAAAAATATAGAGCTCTCGTAGATTCTGGAGCAGAATTATCCTTAATGCGACGCTCGGTCTATAATAATCTTAGTAATAAACCCAAGCTGTTCAAGAAAAATATTTGTTTACAATCTGTCAGCGGCCAAGCACTGAAAATCGATGGCTGTGTTAATCTCACCTTCCTCGTTAAAGGACTAACCCTGACCCATACATTTGTGGTAGTAAAAGATATGAATCGGAACTTAATTTTAGGACGTGATTGGTTAAAACAAAATGGGGTTAGGATGTATTTTGATTTGGGTTTGTTAAGAATCGACAAAACGTATGTTCAATTACAAGAAGATATACATATTTCGTCCGTAGTTAGGTTGAGAAATAAACTCGTTTTAAAACCTTTGACGAGTTATGCGCTTGATTGTAGGCTCCAAAAGAATTTGAGCTTACACAAAGATGTTTTATGTGAACTGTCTGAAGCAGAAAAAGGGTTTATCTCTACCGAACCAGGCGTTAAGTTAGTGGGGTCTGTATCAAAAAGTAAAAATAGGAGATTGCCGATAATGATAATGAATACTACTCAGAAAACAATTAAGCTGCGTAGGGGATGTGTGGTTGCAGTTGCAACTCCCGTTAGTGAGCATTGTTGTGTCTCTTTAAACAGAGAAATTGCTGCTAACGACCAGGAATTTGATTTGTCAGAGTTGAAATGCGCAGACGAATATAGACGGCAAGTTAGTAAATTAATTCGAAGGAATAGAGACCTTTTTGCAACAAGTTTTAAAGACTTGACTGGGACTGATACTGTACAAATGACAATAGATACCGGGGACCACCCTCCTATTAAATGTAACCCTTATCGTTGTCCGTTAAGTGATAGGCAACGGGTAGAAGATGCTGTTGATGAAATGTTAAAGGCCAAAATAATTGAAAAATCAAGGTCACCATGGGCTTTTCCCATTGTTTTAGTACGTAAACCAGATGGGTCTACTAGATTTTGCTGTGACTTTAGAAAATTAAACCGGATCACGAAGAAAATATCTTACCCTTTACCGGTCATAGAGGACATTTTATCATTACTAAGTCGCGGAAAAATATATTCAACTTTAGATCTCTTCAGTGGTTATTGGAACGTAAAGCTAGATCCGAAAACCAAAGAAAAAGCTACCTTCACTTGTCACATGGGAACTTATACTTTTGGTTGTTTACCGTTTGGATTGGTAAATGCAGGTGCATTGTTTCAAGAGCTCATGAATACCGTTTTAGAGGGATTACCGTTTGCCTTTCCATATATAGATGATATAGCCATTGTTTCAGAAACACCAGAGCAGCATTTGGAACATATAAAATTAGTTTTTGAACGGTTGCGTGAGCATAAATTGAAACTGAAATTGAAGAAATGTAATTTCTTTAGAGAAGAGATTAAATATTTAGGCTTTCTGGTAAATAAAAATGGAATTGCTCCTGATCCAGAAAAAGTCAAAGCTATAAGGGAAATAAGTCCGCCTACTACTGTAAAACAAGTAAGATCATTTTTAGGTTGTGTAGGATGGTATAGAAAACTTATTCCAAATTTTTCGGAAGTAGCAGAACCTCTGATTGGATTAACTAGAAAATATCAGAAATTTCATTGGGGAGAAGCTGAAGAACTTGCGTTTAAAGAGTTAAAGAGACGTTTAACAGTCATTCCGTTATTGGCTTACCCAGATCCTTCAAAACCTTATAAGTTATATACTGACAGTAGTAATTACACCATTGCAGCATGTTTGACGCAGGAATGTGAGGAAGATAAAGATTTTCCTGTAAGGGGTTTTAGTAAGGAAAGACCAATTTATTTTCTGTCCCACAAATTAAGTAAAACACAACAACGGTATTCTGTAATCGAAAAGGAGGCATATGCCGTCGTCTATGCTTTGCAAAAGCTTCACCATTTCTTGCACAATAGTAAATTCACAATTTATACAGATCATGCTCCGTTACAATACCTTTTAAAAGGAGATATTAGGAATAAAAGAATTCAACAATGGGCTTTAGCGATTGCTGGGTATGATTGCGAAATTCAATATATTAAAGGCAGTATGAATAATGTTGCCGATTTCTTGTCTAGAACGCCGGTACAAGTTGGCGAAGAAAATCAAAGTTTGACGGAAAATGCGTCTGGGAATGAGGAACCACAAATTGACGACAGATATTTAGAGGTAAATGTAATTAATTCGGACAAAATCGATCCAAAAGCATTTGTAGCAAGCAAATTACCGGACGTAGATTTATTGGATGAACCTTTGCCGAAATTAGGCCATTTGGATATGTCAGTAGAACAAAATAAAGATAAATCGATTGTAGAAATTAAAAACCATTTAGAGGAAAACACCAGAACGAACACCGTACAGAATAATTATATTCACATAGATAATATTGTTTATTATCTGTCTAATGCAGACGCCGATCCCGTCTTACGATTGTATATACCCAGTCATTTACGAAAATATGTAATTAGACAATACCATGATTTAAATGGTCATATCGGGACAGAAAGATGTTTTTATACTATAAAGAGCAAATATTTTTGGCCAAATTTGTTCAAAGATTTACACGCCTACATTAATAATTGCATTCCATGCCAAACTCGCAATGCGAGGCAAATTAGAGCACCTTTACAAGAAACAGACATACCTCCGTTTCCGTTTAGTAGGGTAAGCTTGGATGTCAGTGGACCGTATCCAGAGAGCCTGTCAGGGAATAAGTACATTGTTACTTTCATTTGTATGTACTCCGGGTATATAGAGTGTTTCCCAACGCCGGAAAAATCCAGCTCGGTCATTGCGCATTTGATAGTAGAAGAAATCATACCGAGATATGGGTGTTGTTTAGAGGTGTTACACGACAATGGGTTAGAAAATATAGCAAAGCAAGTGCAAGAGTTGTTATCATACATGAAGATAAACAGCATAAAAACTTCATATTATAGCCCGCGTTCAAATGGTTTATGCGAAAAATCTCATTCTACACTGTTAAGTGTTATAGGGAAACTCATGAATGAAAATTCATCGTGGGAATTATTGATTCCCCAGGCCTTGGCAAGTGTGAGATTTGCTGTAAATTTGTCTACAGGCTATAGCCCTTATTTCCTATTGTTTGGCCGAGACGTGATATTTCCGTTAGATACTGTTTTGCAACCTAGACGCAAATATCAGGGGGAAGATCCCATTCACTCAATATTGCAATTACAACATCAGGCATTCACGCACGTGCATAGAAATTTACAGAAGGCTAGGAAAAGACAAAAACGATACGCTGATAAGAACGCACAAAGGGTGGAATTCAAAGTAGGTTCGCCGGTGTACTATAAGAATTTTAGGAGAACTTCAAAATTTGCGCCCAAATTCCTACCGTATTATAGAATTATTGAGCAAAAAGGGCCAGTAACGTTCATAATAAAATCTCAATTGGACGGCACGACTACAAAGGCAACTGCTGATCAACTCCGGTTAGCTAATTTAGATTGGGGTGAGTTAAGGAAAGGAAATATTTACAACCCGACAGGTAGGCCACTTAGAAAAGCACAATTAGCAATGCCCCCAGAGCAATCTTTAAGTGATTCGGAAACGTCTGAATCCGAACGTGAGTTGCAGAGAGGAAAGGGAAAATTTACTAGGCGTTATCGGATGATGCGGTCAAGTTCGGACGACGAAGAAAATATTCCCCTATATGAGCTAAAACAAAGGTTACAGGCTAGGAAGGAGAGGAATGAGTCTGTGAATAAATTAGAATCAGATCAGTCCATGGACGAGAGTGAAAATCAATATTTTACTTCAGAAGAGCAAGATGACATGACAATGGACATTGACCTAGTTGACAGACAGACGAAAAACCCAGGATTAAACTTGTTGGAAAAGGGTGATCAGAAGAAAGAGTCTGTAGGGTCAGAGATAAGTCCAATGGAGAAAGAAATTGACCTTAAATAGAGTAAGGTTAATCTTTTCTCTGAGTTATTGCGTTAACTTTATGTACTTTATGAAAAAGGCTTTACATAATGAGGAAAATTTGTATTATTATTTGTATTTTACAGAGGGAGTAAAGTGTTCTTCCGCGAACCATTATATTTGCAATACCACCATTTACTCCTTAACGATGAAGTTTGTGGGTTTGTTAGTATTGTGTGGCATGTGTGTTATTGCCACAGATTTGAAGAATTCTGTGTTCTTTCAAAAGAGGAAAACATTTAACATTGTACGATCAACATGGTTTGTTAGTATTATATTGGATTTAAAACCATACGTGGGTTTTCTAAACGAAGTAGGAAATAACTGTGCATATACACAAAGGTTGATTGCTAGCACTCAAATGACATTCAGGAATACAGTACAAAACAGTAGCTTTATCAAACAATTTGAGTTTCTAGGGAAAGAAGTGAAAGAACTGGAATTGGGGCATGAAAATTTAAATATTTTGCTCAGAGAGTATCAAATTCTCATGACGCGGTCAAAAAGAAGTATTCTCCCGTTTGTAGGAAAGTTAAGCACATTTTTATTTGGTACAGTAAACGAAGATCAACTACGGGGATTAAAAGTAGCCATCAATCAGTTGGGACGGCAGCAATCCAATTTAGTTCATGTTGTCCAAGAACAAATAACGGTTATGAATCGCTCAAGGGAGCTAATATCGGAAAACAGGTTGGCTATAAACCAAATTAATCTAAAGCTCAGGGATCTTGATATGAAAATGGATAATATAACTCAATATCTCATTCACCAGATTTTTGACCTTAATGATTTCCTGGAATGTTACACTCAGTTACTTCATACTGTCAGTGTTTTAAGGCAAATGATTCAGAATGCGTATGTATTCAAGGATCACTTAAAGTCTGAATTAAATGTTCTCGGTACAGGGAAAATATCTCCTGAAATAATATCTCCAAAACAACTTAGAGGTTTGCTTTTGAGCATTAAATCGCAAATACCACGCTTAGCAAAATTACCTTTTAACCCGAAGCGTCGTCTATGGCAATATTATGAAATCTTAGGAGCAAGTACGTTTATGGATACTGATCAAATAGTTATCGTACTAAAGATTCCTTTGAGGGACAGTAGGTTTCAATTCGAGCTATACAAAGTGCTGAACTTAGAAATGGCATTGAATTATACCCATCGAGATATGACGGCATACATTGCCCTGCAAAGCCAATACCTAGCTATCAATTTAGAACGTACAAAATACATGTTATTAGACGAAGAAAATGGGAAAAAATGTAGCCGCCCCTTGCTGAAGCTTTGTGAAGTATCGAATCCAATTTATAATGTTGTTTCAAGACAACAATGCCTGGTAGCATTGTTTCTGAATCAAACGGAGAACATCGAGAAGTTATGTGTCAAAATGATAAATGTGAACGCGAGGTTGCCGTTGATTACCGAAATTAATCCACAACTTTGGGCGGTGACAACAAAGAGCCCGTTACAATTTTCCGTAGTTTGTTATAACAAGAAGGCTGTGACTAAAGAGATAATTATAAATCCCCCTTTGGGAGTTCTCTATCTAAATTCGTCTTGTAGTGCCAACAATGATTTTGTATCATTAATCGCGGGATCAGATACGAGTATTACTTTTAAGATTGACGACCCATTCATACGACTCCTACGGAAAATTAATTTCACTGGTATTTCTTTGTACAGGGAAGTTAATCAAGAATTACCGAAATTCATGAATAGTTCTCTTTCGCTCACACCCATTCTGGATGCCGTGGATAAAATTCCCATGAATAAATTACTCAAGGAACTAAGAAATGTACAATCTCCACAGTTAACGTTTTTGGAACAATATGGCTTTTGGGGCCTCCCTGGTCTGATCCTTATCGTTTTGGTTATAATAATAATTGTTGTTTTGGTAAAGAATCGTAAGAAAATAAAAGGGTACTTGGTTGGTAGAATGCAAGGTTCAGGGCGGAAGAATATTACTGAAAGTTGGGAGCTTCACGAGATGAAGGGTGAAAGAAACTCATCACCTGGGATCACGGGAAACCAGTCCACTTCCAACCAACAACATAGAGGAGAGGAAACACAGGTGGTACATCTATATCCACAAATTGACCTTTCCAGTGAGGGAGATGGTGAAAATAGAAGTCGCCATGAATAGATAGTCGTAGCTTTTTTTCTTTACAATACTTATATACATGTGTGTTGTATGTTTAGAAAATTTTCAGTGGTTAAAGTGTTTATTGATAAACAGAGATAGTGAGATTAATGAAATTTCACGTGTTATTCATTAAAGTGAATTGCCTGAACTTTAAGAGATGGCAGTGGTTATATAACGGTGACTCTCAATATTTTTTTTTGTCAACGTTTGATTGCATGAACTTTAAGAGTTGGCAGTGTTTATATAACGGGGACTCTCGATGTTTTTTGTCAAGTATTGAGGCATCTTTTATTACTATCCATGTTTCTCTTATATACATGTATATTCATGTTGTAGGTGTATTGAATCTGTAATTTCTATTTAGATATTATGAGATATGATGGTTCAACGTGTATGTTACTGGTTTTATTGGTTGTCTGTCTATATAGACATACATCCTCAAGTAAGGGGGGTGTGTAACATTATACACGTCTAAGCCATCATCATAATTAATTAATGAGTATCATGGATATTGATACAGCGGCAGATAGTGGGCGGTTATGATGTTCCTATAACCAACAATAATGTCTTGGTGGGACGTCCACAGAGAATTTGGCTATTTGAAAAGCAGCCGCTCTGCCGGAGAAGAAGGGGAGAGGAGGAGATAGATTGTTTATTGAGTTGTAGACCCGCGTCAGCGGTCTCGGTTTAACAGGGATGACTTTCCCCTGGATATTTTCTGTCGTATATTGTGGGTAGTTGCGGTTACCCCGTAGAATTATAAAGAATGGATTTATGTTGTTAATAAACGTTGTTCGTCACAATTTTGACTCCGTTTCCTTCCTCCAAATTATAATATTCCACTATACGATCACATTGATTTATTCCGAGGTAGCAAAGTGTGCCACCATGTTACAATACTATAATTGCAATCATCTTTAAAAATACAAGTGAGATACGTTAAAAGACAAACGCTACAACTTAAAAAGAACTCAAATTCTTGCTCTTTCAGGTTTGTTAAAACTCGGTACTGTATGGTAAAGAGTTGATATAACTAATAAGCTGCCGAATAAGTTTAGTGAAACATTTAAGACGATATTATAACACCAAATATTGCTATTTTGATATGCTGATAAGCATAAAATTCATTAAATTTTCATTGAAACATCCGACAACTATCTAATAGAGATTTGCGGCCAAGAACGAAGGTGGGGAACGGACGTCGAGGTTCGAAGTTTCAGAAGGGGTTGTCTCAAACGTATTGAAACGTGATCAGATAAGTCAGTTTCGCGAAATTCACGTGGAGTTACTGCATTTTTATTGAGGCTACCTTAAACACTGTTTTACTGGCGCATTAATTTTTCAATTGAAAAAGACCCACTTTAGGCAATTGGAAGTTCATAGAGAGCCCCTTAATTTTGATTGAACTTGAAAAATTCTGATCAATTTTTATGAAAGGTTTCAAACCATTTTAAAATGACCTTACCTACTCTCAGATCGATAGTTACAAATTTTCTTCGGCAAGAAAGACCACAAAACCAATTTCATTTGTGTTAAATTTTCGCTCTGGAGTTAAACCATCTCCAAGGGTTTAGCACAGTGACCAGGATAGCAAATATAACTGATCAGTTGCATGATTTGAGTATCTCGCTGTAGTTCAATATGAGGCCCCAATTCTTTTTTGAGGCCCAACAAATAATATAGAACAGAACAGAACACAAATTTTAATGACGTATACTAGTTGTACATAGTCATTTTTAACATGAAGTTCAAATATATATCACGTGATATCTCAATAGAAATACATTACATACATGTATAACAATATGTAGATAAGAAGATATATGGAGAATGGGCTCACACAGGATACATATAGAAAATCAAAAGTAGTTGTATCAATTAATATAGAAAATTCCATTAAGTTGAAGAACTCAGAAAGTTATTTCTTTGTTTCATTGCATAGAAAATAAATTTACCTAAATTAATCAGAACTGATTTATTCCTTGTATTTAGAAGATTGACGAACTTTAACATACTGGGCCTTGTTCGATAAAATTTCTTAATAAACTTTACTCTTAAATCTTGAAAAACTTTACAAACGAGAATAAAATGAAATTCGTCTTCTATTTCTGGTTCGTTACAAAACTGACACAGTCGTTCGTTTCGGGGTGATCTATTTGGTCCATATCTGCCGGATTCTATTCGAAGTTTATGTGAAGATAATCTGATTTTTGATAGACAAGTTCTAAATGTTCTATTATATAGTAAATCAAGATAAGGGGCCATTTCGAAGGAACTTACTAAATGTAAATACAGATGACATAACAAAGTACTATTTTCAAGATCTGATCGTAATTTTTGGAGAAAACAATCAATTACTCTCTGTCTAAAGATTTGAACATAATATTTGTCATTATAACTAAATGGATTCGCCCATACATCAGAAAACCCGTATTCATCTAGCAATTTATGGACTCTTCCTGCCCAAGAGTTTTTATTGTTACTATGCAGCTCTACTGATGAATCATAGACAGATGACAATACGATGTTACTAGATCTAATTATTTTCAACCAATATTTGATTATTTGGACATATCTTTGAACATAAAGAGGATAACGACCTAATTCACAATAAATAGTTGTAGCACACGTAGTTTGTTTAACTCCAAGAATATATGATGCTATGTATACCTTACATTAAATGCTAATTTGGTCACTTTCATATAAATCTTTGGAGTCTAAAACTGTTTGTCGAGTGTTTTCTTACATGGTGTTCCCCAAGATTTGGCCTTAATTTTATTTTCGACATGACTTCATGTTTCATATCACTTCTGTTGAAATATGTGTACGAAACCACCTGACGCTTAGACTCGAAGGTCTTCCATGGTTTGTTCTGAATTGTTTTTGCAACGAATTTTGTTCGCCCAACCGTAGCTCGAATGCATTTTTGTCACTGTCATAGGGTGGTAATCTTAAAGATACTGTGTCCCTTTGACAGAAAAAAATAGTCTACAACAATGCTTCGGATCTTTTCGGTTTTGTATGCTATATTACTCTTAGACCACGTTTGTAGGGACTCGACCAATCAGCGTTCAGTATTTCCGTTGTATATATCGAAAATACAACTCCCGCAGTTGTATATCTGGATATGCTATGCTAGTATATCCCGCACGTGAATTCCGACAATTGTTTGCAATGTCGAGTCGGGGAAAACTGTACCCTTTGCAGTAACACAATTTTGAAGTATGATTTGAACTGGGTATAACATTTTCATGTGTGAGTGCAATACTATTCTAAGTCAACACAATGTACAATCAATTAATACAATATTGCCCTCAAATAGCGATTACCAGCCACTCAATATCATATTTTATGCACATTATAAATGACACGTATTTCTTTTTCATTTAAAAAACTTCTTTTTATCAAACCAGCATTGAGTTTAAACCTTTTTATCAGTATCACATTCATAAATCTTATCATTTAAAAGTTTTGAGTATATAGGGATTGCCCTGTAACTCGATAATACCCTTTATGCATTCTTCTTAATTCAGTTCTTATCATTTAAAACATTTGAGTATATAGGGACTGTCCTGTAACTCGATGATGCCCTTTATGCATTAAATTTTCTTAATTCAATTCCTTTATTGTATTCAAACTTCATTCAGTTTAAACAACTCCACGTTTATTATCTTTTAACATAGATATGCGCGCTAAATGACCAAAGTTGTCGATGCGCCATAAAAAACAACATTCATTCATTCAAATAGCGATTAACTACAGCAACCTCTTGAATGGAGTGTGCTTTTGGTTGTAGAAAAATAAGGCTCCAGTCTGGTTAAATGTGTAATGTTCACATTTTGGCTTTAAACATGCAATTGCCTTTACAACCATTTTTTCTAAAACATCAATCTGAGAAGGATTAACACTTATTTTTGCTAAGAAATTATAACACATTCGATAGCTCTTTAGTTTGCATGCGCGTTTAACGTGTCAGTTCACCCACACACGAGTAGGTTGGTTTAGAAATGTTTAACCCTTAACCCTTGGCTATTTCAAAGATTCAGGGGAAAATATCGCCTTATCCAAGATCAGATTGTACACGTTCTATGCTTTCTGATCTGTATCTACATTGTCCACTAAAGGTCCTTGAGTCGCGTTTAGCAGCCTACAGATTAAACTCAATGGCTCTATGTACAAAGTTTACAAGGTTTTCGTGTACGGCCTTGACATTGCTCACAAAAATTGCTTGAAATTTACGTATTGAACATATTAATTGCAAAAGAAAACTGAACAATATTTCTCAACATTATTCCATGTGTTTCGTAATAAAATAGGCTAGTACTGTCTAATTACAAGAGACACATAGTATGTTCTAAACGATGAACATCCCTACTGTCTTTGACAATCTACAATCGAAATACATGTATAACGTTTTCAAAATTTTGCCGGCAAATACAATTTCTATCTTAACAATCCACAAATAGGTTAACTTTCATTAAAATCATAATGAATAATTTAGCATTTTGATATAAATTATTACCTTACTTATGCCTCTTTTGAACAAGATGCAAAACTTCCATTTTAACAATTACAATGACTCAATTTTGTAACAAGCTTTTTATCTACTATAAATATGAGCATATGACGTAAAAAGCATGACTAAATAGTTACGTGGTCTAAGTAAGATAGAAAATCTCGTGCCGTGATATATGGGAAATATACACTCGCTAACGCTCGTGTATATTTCCCATATACCACGACACTCGTTTCCTTTCCCATACTTACTCGATGAACCCGTTTTTTTAATACAGAATGTATAAATGTCTTTGATTTGTTTGTAATCTTCAATTATGGAGGAAATAAAGAATTATTTAACCGAGTGAGACTGATACCACATGATGTGAGCCAACTTTTAAATGGGTTTCCTGGTTTGACAAGGAAAAGAAAACGTGTATACAAGTGCGTGCAAGTCTTTGAACCCTTAACATAAAGCAAAACAAAAAAGGTGAAAAAATGAGATACACTCCTCAAAAAATTATGTTTTTATTGTAAAAACAGTACACGAGCACAATTACGGTAATTGCATGAAAATTGTTTTCCCAAACAGGTAAACCGTTTAAAATGAATTACGTCCAACCCTTTTAACCTCAGCCTACCTTTACATGTAAGATGGACTTAGCAGGTAATTGAAAATTGCGATGAAAATTAAATACTTGCGTGCATTTTCATGCAGTTGTTTTAATTCAGTAAGCGCACGTGTCTCTGGATGTAGGCCAGTGAAAATGCAAGTACTGGGCGAACGCCATGCCTGTAACTCGTTCGGGTTTACTGTTCGTGAAAAGACGGCAGGGACCGTATTCACCAAACATTCTTAAGAACGTTCTTTGTCGCGATCTTCAAAATTTTCTGATTGTGAATGTAACAGCACTTCTGATTGGCTAAACCAAATGGTTTAGCAAATCATAAGTTCTGTTACTTTCACACTGACAAAATTCTGAAGAATAAGACTAATAATGTTCTTAAGAATGATTGGTGAATACGGGCCCAGGTCTTCTTTTGTAGACCAACAGTTGCAGAGCTTCCATCTAGATCGGAATAGGCCAAAAAACAACGAAGGAGTGCTGTAACATGGGATAAAATATTGCTAATGTATCTTTCGACGGTGATGTTTCTTGTCAGTCACAGCTCGTCGAAGAAACAAACCTTTATCCAAGTTACTTAGAAATAACCAACTAAGAATCGTGCAACAATTTCATCGCAAAACATTTTAAAATTGAAATAAATTCCCGGAATAAGTTAAAACTCCGCTGGTGAAAAATGCAGTGAAAATGAATATTTAATCGATAAGTTATTTGAGTTGTCAGACAGACAACATTTTTTTTACTTGGCCTTGCATATAAAATACTTGACAGCTTTGAGACAACCCCTCATTGTACACCGAATCTCGACGTCCGTTCTCCGTCTTCGTTCTTGGCTGCAAATCTCTATTAAATAGGCATTTATGAATGGAGACGGATATGGAGATGGAGAACAGAAAGCAGAGAAAACTCGGGGATTGTCTCAACAGACTCATTTGTGACGCGTCACACATAAAGGAACCAACCATCTGAGAACTGCAAAAAATATCGACCCTGGTCAGACTACGCCGACTGCACAGTCTGGCCAGGGTCAAAACTTAATGCCTTTGCAAGATGTTCTACATGTTAAAACTTAAAAGACCATTCAACCTTACTAAATAGTTGTTTAAACATATCTACCCGGATCAACCTGAACTGGCTTTAATCTTCTCATCAATTATTTGATTTACGGATTCAATGATGGACTCTTTTTGCGTGACGGGTCACATGTATCAAAATCATTATGCATGACCGGTCACATGTATCAAAATGATCGTTAAGGCCGTATTAAAAATTTTATTGAAATCTTTTACAATAATCACTTTTTAGCTCGATTATTTATGAAGAAAACATCGAGGTATTCTCGTTGCCCTGGTGTCGTCTGCGTCATCGTCTGCGTTTTCATTGGGTAAAAACTTTGACATTATAAAAAAAAAATGACATTTTATAATATCTCTTGTCATGACGGAAAATAGTAACCTGAAGCTTGGACAGCTTGTTCAATGTCACATGGGGAACCGATACAACAAGGGCAGATAACCATGAAAGTATTTTTGAAACAGTTATACCACTTGCTCGACTTTGTATTTCCACTAAAATTCAAGCGACTGTACCCAAGCCAAGAAAACATGATAATCAAGCTAATAGCATTATTAGAAACATAACTTTTCAACGAATTGATCCTACTGATTTACAACGATATACTATTTTTGCAATGATTCGAAAAGTTAACAACAGGAATTGTCTCTGACGCCGCCAAAGTTAACTAATGCATTGATAACTTTTAAGTTCTGCGTTTATGTCTTCAACCTTCATCCTATAACATGAAATATAAATGCGTCAATCAACATGAATGTTGATGTTTATCTCCCACTCTCCGGCTCAAATGTGCATGATGGAAGGTCTTGACTAGAGATCTGTTTGGATATACATGTATCGTATTTTATCCACGACCAATACGCAGCCAACATGAAATGGTAACTGTTGTCAAATTTGTGCATCAGTATGAATTGCTGGGTGTCATTCTGATGACCTTTTATCAAGTTTCCGTCTACCAAACCATTTCAGTATTGTTTATGACAACCTGGGTATAGGCACATGCATTCGGCATACCTCGGGTGATATGAGCCATCAAATTCGATATCGGTAGGGAATCGGTCGATTTGTGATGAGTGGACCTACAGGAACAGAGATAAAACTAAAAAAGTAAAACTATTTTTGATTGAATTTTAGCAGGTCTACATATTTTTGACTCGTTCTATCCATTGCACAGATAACAATCTCAATTTTATTTAAGTTTCCACGTCTGGTCGACCATTATGCAATCATATACAAACCTAAATACTGTTGGAAAGTGTCGTAAAGACCAGACATCAATGCATTTATCATATTTCTTTCTGTAGAGATACTGACATAAAACAACACAGTTAAAGAAACTATTTTGGAAAATGATGCCAACCACATGAATAACAGAAGCACTATGTTTCTACAGAGCAACAATGTTGCAATTTTGTTTGGAAAATGAGAAGGCCAAAAACAATGAGGGAACTAGGCATAAGAAGCAGTTCTGAAAATGTTGCTGCTTATTTAAAAGTTTTATCATCAAGATCTATCAGAAGCACTGAATAAAAGTGGAGTTAAGGATTACGATCCCTAAAGGCAATTCAGCCAATCTCGGCAACTTCTTTTAATATGGGGGAGGGGGGGGGCCTGTAGACCTTAAACAATGATGTCTTTTTCTTTGGCCTATATAAATAATGGAATAGTTACTTTGAGAAAACCCCTTATTGAAACCTGTATTCCGTTGTCCATTTCCACATCCATCTCCATTCATAAATGTCTAATAAGGACTTTACAATTTACAAATTCTAGTATCCCTCCATAGAAAAACTGTTTATCACGTGCAGTTTGTTTATTTACCCAACCTAATCAATGAAACTACGTCACTGTGTGTAAAACGAATTGACCAATCAAAGAAAAAAGGCTCTTTTACATTATCTTTTCAAGCCCTATAGTCTATTTCTCATTCTGACCAAGGTTATGGGCCCCCCCCCCAACTTTTCTAACCTATTTTTCCCCGTCACTTTCTATAGTTTTATATGTATGTAAGTTGTACTCTTTATTTGTGTATCATGTATGTATGATATGAACAATAAACTTGATTGATTGACTGATTGATTGATTGATTGAAATTATTTTAGAGTCTGAAATATCTTCTCAATAGACAGTGTTATTCCAAGATCAGTCTGCACGTTCTGTACAGTCTGATCTTAATCTAAATTGTCTGCAAAGGTCATTGAGTCGCATTTGGCAGTCTAAGGGTTAGGTAGTTGTGGCAGCTCTGGTCACAAAAACAAGCGATTCTTTGCAGCGATTTCTTGTGTATACAACATCTTAATCAACACACTGATCAACGTGAGCCGCGGACACCATGTGTTCTCGGAACACCAGAACGAATTTTCCATGGAAGAACCGGAGGTGGTGTAAGTATTTTCATTTTTATGGACCTGATTAACCTAGATAGAAATGTTGATTTACAGCAATGTCAAGACGAATGATTGATCTGTTTACACACACACTAGGGAATAATAGTACCATCATATAAGCGAGCTGAGGCTTTATGAGCAACTGGGGTCTTATTGTTTTGAAGTTTGTTGCCGATTATCGGACAAAATCCCCTACCCATTGTTCATTTTACAAGTTTGTATGATAAGATAAATGTATTCCCTAAAGGAACACAAAATTTCACTTGGAAATGTCCATCCAAAGCGAAGATATACGTTTTTGAATGGTCCTGGGTAGAGGAAAATACAAGACACCATTTTCATTTTCAGAGTATGTACATGGACACCAGATCAGAAAAAGCTTGTGGTAACTGGACACCAACCTTTAAATCATCAATATTTCTGCCTGAAACTCGATGCATGGGCTGTATACGAAGACTATTTTTGTAAACATTATGTCACTACGGTCCATTACCTGATAAAGAGCATGTTCAACGCAATTTCATTACTTGTAGCACTTGCTTTTTTGAAATATTTGCTAGTTACGGCAATTTACGAAGTAGACCTACGATGCTTGATCACAATTGACCGGTCATTGTCTGTAATGTTGGTTCAAGACATGTTCTTTTTTTTACAGCGTTTCAGTTTTATGAATGGCGTATTTACCCATTATCACGCAATCACGAGCTTTAATGTCCCTGGGAAAGATGGCTTCGAAAAACATCGTCTACAAAGAAAAACCCCTATTAACTAATAGAGAGTGTACATTATTTACCACCTTTGGCCTGATTCTTAGTTTAAATAATTTTCAAATCCACTTAGCCAACTGCCAGTGAGCTCTTAGAATGGCAATCTATCCTTCGTACATTTGCATGCGTGCGATTGTTCGTCTACGCGCTTATTTCTAAAATTTTTATTTAATTGACTTCTCCTCAGAAACCACCAAGTGGAAATCAACAAAATTCAACTTGGATGATTCCATAAAGTTCTTTCGAGATACTTCGATCCTTTAAAAAAGATGGCTATCCCCAACTTTCAGCTGCAGGTCGAGCAAGAGTTACTCTCCTTGGAACTTATCGATTATCTGGTCCGAAAGGATTTCCGATAACAGCCTGTCATATAGGATTCAGAAGGGAAATTTTTTTGATCGACTAAAACACATTTTTCTTCTAAAATGATTAAAATCTATAACGTCTTGGAGTATTCTGTAATATCTCTACTTTACTTCAATATAATTTTAATTCCTGTAGCAAAATGGGAAGTTGCGTCCATTTTGATTTAAAGTTACTGACCCATTCTCCTTCTTATTTCTGTAGAAAGGTTTAAGAAATTTGCTATTGCGCCGTTTTTGACGCTAAATAACATAAAAATGAATTGCAAGAAAAAAATCTATAACGTCTTGAAGTATTCTATGTTTCGTTGTGATTATGATCAAAGTATTCGCTTACATTTGTTAAATTGAGATCTTGCGTCCATTTTTGTTTAAAAACGACACTATCGTTAATTTTTGTATAAAAAATGCTGCATCGAGCTAAGTGAGATTTTAAGACTGGGTGAAAAGATGTAGCAACGGGTAAAGGGAAGATAAGAACTGATGACATGATAACCTTGTCTATATTGTTTTGTTAAACCTGGATCCTGTTTTTACACATTGTCCAAATATATAACGTGTATATTATTTGCATCAGTGAAAACTTTTAAGAGATTTGTAAAAACCATTATCTTCCCAGTATCGTCTTTATTATTATATTATTTCTTTTTTTTCAGTCTTTATTTCTAAAGAAGATTGAATTTGTTGTACTATTGGATCATTATAATATTTACGCAGTCAATAGACCAGTAACAAACTGTACAAAACAAGCAGTCTGATCCTGGGTCGAATCGGTTTTATTTTATGTATCGAAATTCTTTTGGCTTAAAAATTTGACGTTGCAATATCAATATGTGATTGAAATCAGAAGAAAACAATTTGCGTTTTGGGAGTATTGATGTGACCCGTACAGCACACTCCCGAATTTTAACGGTCCTATATAAAACCTTTTGTAAACATTGTGAGAAAAGGAGAAATACCAATATCCAGCATTGTTTCCTTTTCCTACAATGTTTTCTACTCTTTTAAAGTGAAGAATATCAATTGACCTACACTTGATTTATTTCCTGAAATTGCTTTTTTTAAAAGTTGGTGCAGTCAAAAGTTTTAAATTATGGACTTTTGAAAACGATCAGGGAAAAAGAAAAAAAAAAAAAAAAAGAAAAATACGATAGTTGCTTTAAAAAAGTGTAAAAAGGGCTAAAACTGTATTTTCTAAATGACTGAAAACTACACCATATTAACCCTTTCCCAAACAATCCCTGGCTTTTACGGGGTCTGGAAAAGTAGCCTTTTGAAAACATAGTGGGAAAGGGAGAAAATGCTGGTAACCAGCATTTTCTTCTTTTCCCACAATGTTTTCTACCCTATCATAGACAGAATCCATCTTTTCAGCAAGAGTTGAATTGTCGTCTGCAAATGCTTTCAATTTGGGCTAGTCCAAAAGTTTGTAGTTTGGGAAAGGGTTAAAGAACAATAAATAAACTTTCTGACTTCCCTGAAGATAATTTTGATTTTCCAACACAATGTGCAGGCTGATTTATGTTTACCGTGTGCTCACAAAACCACTGAATTCTTCTAAAAAATGACGAAATTATTTTAAACAGAACTGACCTATTGAACATAAAGGTTAAAAAGTACAATTTGTATTTCGTTGTATTGTTTATGATAGATCAGACGATACCCGTGTGGTTTGATCTACCACCACACTTTCCCCAGCCTAATATACGAGTGTAGGACAAAACCCCCCCTAGAACAAAACCCCCCTAGGATAAAAACCCCATGGACAAAACCCCCGTAGGACAAAACCCCCATAGGATAAAATCCCCCTAGGACAAAACCCCCATCATATATAAAAAGCATATTAATTTGAGAAAACACACATAATTTGCAAACAGTTTTAAAGTATTCAAAACAAGTCTGTTTGATTTAAGGAAAAAAAATCAAACATGAAAGGCAAAAAATGATTCAAATATTATCTTATTTTAATTTGTACCTCAAGTTTGTAGATAATTTCTATTGATTTATCATCACCTATGCAGACTTGGGCAAGACGGGTGTTGAGAAGGGATTTAGACACCTGATTTGCAAGTTTACACCTGTCATATTCACTAATATTTAATAGTAGATTTGAACATATAAAAGCACTAAATAAGAAAAAAAATCCTTTGATTAATATATAAATGATTTTTTCCATTGTATGATTGCATTTAGAATTTATTATGAATTTATTATGAATGTATTAAGAAAAAACACATTTTTGGTCATAAAGCAAATTTTTTAAGAAAAAAACACATTTTTGATTATAAAGCAAAATTTAAATTATACAAAAACATTATTTTTTACAACCCCCACAAGTATTTAAAGCAGTAAATTTTATTCAACTTTAAAATGAGTGTACAAAAGAATCATTTTAAAACCATGGGGGTTTTGTCCACTTTTCAGTTAAGGGTATGGGGGTTTTGTCCAGGGGTGTTTTGTCCTAGGGGGTTTTGTCCTAGGGGGGTTTTGTCCGTACCCCCTAGTATACATATACGTACATGTACATATATTTGTGACGATGCTATGCAAAACAATTACAATAAAATGCCGTCTGCTGACTATGTAATAGCTCTATGCTACAGATTGGAGATTAATGTTTTCAAAAACATTGTAACAAGAGAAGCCTCTTCATAATATCTTTAACTTTGTGGGTAGCTATTCAGAAATATATCCAACTGATGTATTTTTACTATTGTACCATTTTTGTTGATGAATCAATAAGAATATCAGAGATTGAATTCAAAATTATGATGAAAAAATCAGAGATAAAATTCCAAAGATGTAGTAAACATTATGTGCATGCTGTTACATTTCGAGCGTTCGTGTTGCGCTCCTTCCCCGGCTTTAGTCTCATCATAAGAAACTTGTACTGCGGATATTTTTCTTTTTTTTAACTCTTCAGGAACTGCCAATGTATGACTGTCCCAATATTTAAAGCAGTTGTAGACAACACAATAAATATGGCTCAAATTATGAAATTTGTATCAATTAAGGCATGACAACATTGCTTGAAAAAGAGCAAATGCTGGTCAAAAGCATTTCTATAGCTGACCATAATTTTAATTTTTCAAATGCGCGCTTTCGGCAAAATTTAAGGTAGATCAAATTACAAGACCTGAAAGGAAAACGTATCCTACAAGTTTTGGTACCCCAGTAATTTACAACCCCATATATCCCGCAGAGTTGTTTTCCAATAAATTGAAACCCTCTACACTCGAAGCGCGAAAGTCGGGTTATAAGTGCAAAAGGTTTGCAGAGATCGCCAGTCAATATATCATTCCGTACATGATCGATTTCACGGCAAAAGGGATCAAACTCTCATAATTTAATTGGCTTACATAGCGGTCAAATAACAGTTACCGGGTTTGATTTGCATGATAAAGTTGGCCATGTATGTGGAAGGAGCTTATTTTCCGTGTACGGCGCGTTGTGAAAATTGTAAAATGTGTCCTCTCAAAAGAAATCAGTCACGAGATTGGCATTGGGTAGCTTTCTATCACATTCCTTCAATAAATTTTGATCTGCTGAAAAACATGGCTTTTGTTGGTGGGACTTATTTTCTCTTTGTGTCATAAAGCGGGAGTACTTGCAGCTCTTTAAATAAATTCATTCATGATACATGTATGTAGATCTGTAGACATGTATTTCATAACACAGATGATCACTGATAATGTTTCATGTTATCCAATATGCTGGATGATCATGATATATGAGATATTAATCTTTATTCACGGTTAATTGGATAAAATGAAACATTATCAGTGATCATCTGTGTCGTGGAATACATGTAGATCTACATACATGTATCATGAATGAATTTATTTAAAGAGCTGTAAGTACTTCCGCTTTATGACACAAAGAGAAAATAAGTCCCACTAACAAAAGCCATGTTTTTCAGCAGATCAAAATTTATTGAAGGAATGTGATAGAAAGCTACCCTATGCAAATCTCGTGATTCAGTTCTTTTGAGAGGACAAATTTTACAATTTTCACAACACGCCGTACACGGAAAATAAGCTCCTTCCACATAAGCCATCTTTTTTAAAGGATCGAAGTATCTCGAAAGAAATCTATGGAATCATCCAAGTTGAATTTTGTTGATTTCCACTTGGTGGTTTCTGAGGAGAAGTCAATTAAATAAAAATTTTAGAAATAAGCGTTTAGACGAACAAACGCACGCATGCAAATGTACGAAGGGTAGAACGCCATTCTGAGAGCCTGCTGGCAGTTGGCCAAGCGGATTCGAAAATTATTTAAACTAAGAATCAGGCCAAATGTGGTAAATAATGTACACTCTGTATTAGTTAATAGGGGTTTTTCTTTGTAGACGATGTTTTTCGAAGCCATCTTTCCCAGGGACATTAAAGCTCGTGAATGTGTGGTAATGGGTTAATACGCCATTCATAAAACTGAAACGCTGTAAAAAAAAAAGAACATGTCTTGCACCAACATTACAGACAATGACCGGTCAATTGTGATCAAGCATCGTAGGTCTACTTCGTAAATTGCCGTAACTAGCAAATATTTTAAAAAAGCAAGTGCTACAAGTAATGAAATTGCGTTGAACATGCTCTTTATCAGGTAATGGACCGTAGTGACATAATGTTTACAAAAATAGTCTTCGTATACAGCCCATGCATCGAGTTTCGGGCAGAAATATTGATGATTTAAAGGTTGGTGTCCAGTTACCACTAGCTTTTTCTGATCTGGTGTCCATGTACATACTCTGAAAATGAAAATGGTGTCTTGTTAGCATATTTTCCGCTACCCAGGTTCATTCAAAAACGTACATCTTCGCTTTGGATGGACATTTCCTAGTGAAATTTTGTGTTCCTTTAGGGAATACATTTATCTTATCATACAAACTTGTAAAATGAACAATGGTTAAGGGATTTTGTCCGAAAATTGGCAACAAACTTCAAAACAATAACATCCCAGTTGCTCATAAAGCCACAGCTCGCTTATATGATGGTATTATCATTCCCTAGTATGTGTGTAAACAGATCAATCATTGCTGTAAATCAACATTTCTATCTAGGTTAATCAGGTCCATAAAAATTAAAATACTTACACCACCTCCGGTTCCTCCATGGAAAATTCGATCTGTAGTTACGAGAACCCATGCGGCTCACGTTGATCAGTATGATCAAGAGCAGTTTTAATTGACGCTGTACATACACAACGCTAAAGATTATAGGAATGGACGTAACATGCAGACGGATCATATGCCCTGTAAAACCTATAAAGGGAAATTCGAACATTTGCGTAAAGTATCGTTTCGTATCAGCCTGTGCAATCCGCGCAGGCTAATCCGAAACCATACTTTCTTTTTCAAAGTAATCTTCTGTTTTGCTTAAGACTACCGTAGCACAAAATATGTCGCCGTCGGAAAGTGCCGCCTCAGATTAGCCTGCGCGGACTGCGCAGCCTGATCTGTGACGACACTTTACGTAAATGTCCGAATGCCCTTTTTGGCGTGTTGCAAGTCAAATATGTATACACTTTTAGACATTGGCTTTATTACTCAAATGCATCATTTTGACGTTCGCAATAATATTAATTCTGTTTATGTTGGCTACCAGGTATAATTGGCAAGTTTTTTTGTTTTTCATAATGTTACATAATGTTTCCAAAATTAATCTTTAAAAAAAAAACTTTCACAACGTAAGTTGCATTTGCGGTGACGATCAAGATCAGACTACAAATGTGCAGCCTGACCTTTGATTCACACCATCAGCTTTGAAGAGACATCCTGCCCCAGGGCTACCTTAAAAGTGCAATTAGTTTTGTCTGAAATTTAGGGTGAAATGGTGTATATCAGGTTTGTTCAAAGCCAATAGGCTCCAATAACACCAAGAAAGTTGTTGTTACCCATGTAAGAAAACTAAATGATAAAAAGCGAACGTAACTACATCAATATTTTTACAATAATTTTTGGTGGTTGAATAAACAGACAAATATAAAAACTTTTTCTTAACAAAAATGACTATTCAATCAACCGAAGACAGGCTTGTTTCTCAAAATATGTGTCTATAAATTATTACCAGCTAAAACCGTCAATCAGATTTCGGTGGACAACTGGACACTGCTATCTCTGGATCTGTCGGGCGGCTCGAGTGTAGGCGACAATCAAGTAGGTAAAAGTCTTTCATTTGTAAAGAAATTGGTTATTGTATATTTTGATATTCTTGATGATGATAATGATGATGATGATTAGATGATGATGATGATCATCATCATCATCATCATCATATCATCATCATCATCATAGCCATAATCATGTCTAAGGTGTATCAATCTTTCTTTCTTTCTTTCATTCTTTCTCTCTTTCTGTCTTTAAGTCCTTCTTTATTTATCAGTTATTTATTTATTTATTTATTAAGTTGTTTCCTTTTTATCTTTTGTTGTTTTCATATTTCTTAACTTTAACGGCTGTAAGCCAGCAGAGCTTATGTCATGGCGGGGTTTCTGTCGTCCGTCCGTCCGTCCGTCCGTCCGCCCGCCCGTCTGTCCGTCCGTTAGTCTTTTTTTCTTGTTTACGCGACAAAGTCAGCATTTGTTTTCAGATTTTTGTGAACTTGCACAGTTTGCTTATCTCATCAATAGCATCAAACTTACCGATTTTGAGAAAAATCCAACGAACAATATAGGAAAAGTAGCCATTTCAAGTTGAAAATTTCCATTCTTGTTTATGCGATAAAGTCTTCATTTGTTGTCAGATTTCGTGAAACTTGCACAGTTATCTCATCAATACCTTCAACTCTGTTGTTTTTGAGAAAAATCTAACAAACAATATGGGAAAAGTAGCCATTTCAAGTTCAGAATTTCTAATTCTTGTTTAAGCCATAAAGTCTGCATTTGTTGTCAGATTTTCATGAAACTTGTACAGTTTGTTTATCGCCTCAATAGCTTTAAGCCTATCGATTTTGGAAAAAAATCAAGCAAACAGTATGGGAGAAGTGGCCATTTCAAGTTGAAAATGTTTGATTCTTGTTTTCGCAATAAAGTCAGCATTTCTTCTCAAATTTTCGTGAAATTTTGTTTATCTTATCAGTTGCTTCAACCCTATTGATTTTGAAAACAAGGAGCGAAAGAAGGCACAACAAGGTGTGTGATTGTGTGTGACACGGAGCGAAAGAGTGGGGGACAAGGAGTGAGAGAGCGAGGGTCAAGAAGTTAGAAAATGTGAGACAGGGAATTGGAGAGTGTGAGACTAGGAACTAAAGAGTCTGAGACAGGTGGGCGAGAGAGTGTGCCACAGGGAGTGAGAAAGTGTGCAACGAGGAGTAAGAGAGTGTAAGACATGGAGCGAGAGAGTGTGAGACAAGAAGCGAAAGGGTGTTCGAAAAAGAGCTATCTAGAGAGTGTACGACAAGAATTAGAGAGGGTGCGACGAGGAGCCGGAGAGTGTGCGACAAGGAGCTAGATAGTGTGCGACAAGGAACTAGAGAGTGTGCGACAAGGAGCTAGAGAGTGTGCGACAAGGAACTAAAGAGTGTGCGACAAGGAGCTAGAGAGCGTGCGGCAATGGAATAAACTCACTCTCTTTTCTTAGAACTGAGTGTTGGAGAATCCTGTCCCCAAAACGATTCGTGTTTAGACATCAATGCTGTCTGTTCTGGTGTGTGTACGTGTCTGCCTCACTATTATAACGAAAGTGGTGCTTGTGTTCCAAGTGAGTAGACAGTCATTTTAAACAATGTTTTGTCTGTCCTTTTCTTTCTTTCTTTCTTTCTTTTGTTCATTCCTTCAATTCTTTCTTTCGTTCATTCCTCCATCCCTTTTTTTCCTCCCTTTTTTTCCTCCCTTTCTTCCTCTATTTCTTTCCGCTCCCTCTCTCTCTCTCTCTCTCTCTCCCTCTCTGTCTCTCTGTTGTCGCTTATATATGTTTTCTTGTTGTTTCGAATTTTTTACATGAATTAGAATATCTACTGCTTTCCTTCCTTTTGTTCTTTCCAATGCTCAATGATGTTAAGCGCTACGGTGTAAATCAAGATCGGACCAAATATGGAGTGCAACACACGAAAAGGTGCATTCGGACATTTGCGTAAAGTGTCGTCCCGGATTAGCCTGCGCAGTCCGCGCAGGCTAATCCGGGACGACACTTTACGACTACATTAGATTTTGTGCTACAGTAGACTTGCGTAAAACAGAAAATCACATAAAATCGGACAGTGTCGTTTCGGATTAGCCTGTGCGGACTGCACAAGCTGATCAGAGACGACATTTTACGCAAATGTCCGAATGACCCTTTTCGCATGTTGCACTCCATATTGTATGCAGTCTGACCGTGAACTACAGTGTCCGTCTAAGGTAATGAGAAAGTGTTGGAGTTAAAAAATTTTCAGTGGGGATTTCCTTTTATTTCATAACATCCCTTGTTGTCAGTGTAATATACCCATTTCGACTTTTGTTGCCTTAAACACGTTTGATATCACTTTGGTATGACGTCATTTATGACGTTTTTGTACGTATTTCATACAAGTAAATTGGTCTTATAGATAATATCGCGGCTGCATTTATGAATGTTCTTGCATCACCTCATCTATGTAATGTCGTTATGTGATAAAAAAGAATATGATATTCATTGACTTTTGAGATAAATATTTATTGAACTCGTCAAGGAAAATGTTGTTAAACTAGCCAAAGGCTCGATTTCTAACATTTCCTTCGACTCGTGGAATATTATCTGATGTCAAAAGCCAACTAATTTCATTTATTATATACCTAGCAGTGAAATCCTGGAATTTCCCAGTGTAATAAATTTTGATATCATCACTAGTGACGATATCAACTTTCACTTTGACTTCCTGCCGTAATTTAGGAACTACTTTTTTTTTCATCAAGCACTTATAGAGTTAATTGTAAGTTCACTATTTTCAACCATATAATCCAACTACTTTTCTCAGTCTAAACAAAAATAAAATAAAATTACAAAAATATTCTTGGAAAAGGAGCAAATATTTTTTTCATGCATTTTCTCCTTTTCTCATGATATTTTCAGTCTACCTTATTGAAGGAATGCATGAAACTGATTGATTTTAGTTAATAAAGTGAGCACAAGTCATGCAATATGAATTTTACCAAATTCCGTCAACAGTTTAATGTTTCTGAATGTAGATATTGTTATTGAAAATCATATAAAACAGGAAACTTTTACATTCAAAACATGAAAGCAATACAAAATAGTCTCTGAAAATGAAATTTAACCATAAAGTCCAAACAAAAATGCATAATAAAGAAGACTTACCTATATTTCAGAATCATCTTAGTTTATATGTTTTTCTTCCTTCCTCTCACTGTTTCAAACAGCTGTTTTTCCATTTTCCTTAATTCCCACTCCCATCCTAACTTTCTTGATCCGATCCAAAGTCTGATGGCTCAACAAATAGTTATATTTCCCCAGTAATCGATGCACAGGTTTTAAAACATGCATCGTTTACCAATGTATATACAACTAAATGTTTTAAAATCTGTAAAAGACTGTTTTCCTTTGAGCTTTTCCTTTCCTTCCATTCTTTGTCCTTTTATGTGTCCTAAAACTTTTAGTAAAAGTGAAAGCCCCCCAAAAAAGTACAGAAGAATCTTACCTCTTGAGTCGTCATCCTCCGACAGTGAATAAATACAAATTGAACTTGAAGTATATTCCGTAAACTAAAGCACTTACTAGTTACATAATAATTTCACTCATGATCACAAAACACATGTATCGAATATATGAACAATGTGCACTCTGCTGAACCGTCCTTGAACTGTCGCTCTACACACGTTAATTATAATGTGCTATCTTTAGAATGAGATGCATACATGTTCCATGTTAACTGAAACGGATAATTAAAAGTTAAAGCATTTATTTACTATCGTTTTACTTTAACCAAATCAGTGGTAAAGATAAAGAAATTGCTATTCCTATTTTTACAAAATTGTGCTTCATCTTGACCACTGAAACTGTCCGTTTCCCCCTCCCGGAATCTTCCAAATCAGCTGATTGAAATTGCCACTGGTCCAGTCATTTCCACGATGAAATCACGATTCACACCGAATGTCATTGCATACAAAGCTACCTGCAGTGATGAGAATCTCAAAATATTCACTTTTAAATAAATCCACATATCCATTACGTATTTATGGCACGGAATACACAAAAAGAAAAAGCACAACTTATTCGCTTCAACTGAAAAGAAATGGCGACTTCTTTTGTTTTGTGAAGTCTCGTTTTGTTCTTTTAAATTATGTATTCATCCGCACTATGTCCCCGATTTCTTCTTTCTATCCGAAGTATTGATTTCGACTTTCGAACGAAAAATTAAAAATAATAATGTTAATAAGGTATATAATAAATAGAATAATCAACTGGTTATTTTTGATATGAAAAATATCTCACTCGGATGCGTCGTAAGGCGTTAAAAAACTCGTGCTTCGCACTCGTTTTTTCAACGCCTTACGACGCATCCTCGTGAGATATTTTTCATATCAAAAATAACCAGTTGATTATCCTCTATATCCTATATTTTTGCTTTTAGAGAAAGGTATTGGACAGAATTGCACGTCTCCAGCCGCGTGTATAGGAGATAATGTCAACTGCACTGGATCACCACCGATCTGTGGCTGCTCTCCAACCACTGCCTTATATCTAAATCTTGATACAGGAAGCTGTGACCAGCGTAAGTAGCTGTTTGCATTTTAGGTCTGTATTCACCAACCATTCTTTAGTAGTAGTGCGGTCAGGAAATGATTCGTCACAGTTGTGAAGAAGTTCCCAAGTCCCCTGCCACTTGACTGTAAATCCAGTTTATCTTGCTGCAAAGGTTTACCATTAAAAGGTGTATCCAGAGAATTTCCCCTCTAACTGCTTTAGTTTACTGAAAACTGGGTCTGTATTCACCAACCATTCTAAAAATGTTCTTGGTCTTATTCTTCAAGATTTCCTGACTGTGAAAGTAATAGAACTTTTGATTAGCTAAACCTAATGGTTTAGCCAGTCAGAAGCTCTGTTACTTTCACACTGACAAATAATCTAAGGAATAAAGCCAAGATTGTTCTTAAGAATGGTTGTTGAATACGGACCCCGAAGTCACTGAAAACTGACGTCACTGACATCTTAGTAAAAGGTTAAGTGTGGTGCATAAACTTGATGATATCACTGCATTCACCATTCGTTGTATTCTTATTTTAACATGGATTTAAAGAATTTCAAGATAAGTAAGATTTGGATTGTAGTGATTTCGTGGTAAAAATAAATGACCATTAATTTCCTTAACCGACCATTAGGTTATCCTTTTTAAATTGCTGTCTTAACTCATGTTACTTTCTGAATCATTCTTTTACCTTTATGCCAAATGCTGCCCTGACAGTTGAAAGGCTGCATTGTTTATGACCGAAAGGAAACGCCATTCCATTTTCTAGAAGCCTTCAATTAATAACTGAGTTTATTTCCGGTTAACTTTCATTATTTCTTACATCAAATATGTTGGTAATCAGGGCCATTCCTGTAAAGTAAATTATCTCCCTTGCCATTATCAGGACCAATGTAGTACTGGAGAACAATCAAGGGAAATAACTGAAGTATAGTCCATATTTATCCATGTTTACACCTGTGACTAAATTCTGAGGTTTTCTGCACACTAACAAGTTTCTGGGCCATTCTACACACCAAGAAGTATAAACAGCATTTGTTTCTCTTTTGCTGTAAGTGTGTTTCTTTACTAGGGGCCTCTTTTGTATAAAATGTACCTCTTTTCAGGTAAACAACTAGGTGCTGCTTGTTCAGAAGGAGTAGAATGTCTCAGCCAGTTTGCTGTTTGCGGGATTAATTCATCAGTCTGTGAGTGCGGCGAAGGTTATTTTGACTCTAATGGAGGAAGTACATTGGGCGGAAATTGTAATCCTAGTAAGTATGTGTGCTGAGAAAATATTTCAGCTTTTCTCTGTGAAAAAGGGTGACTTAACGCGTATGCAAAAAAGTATCGATTCAGGTCAGATTCCGCAATTTGCGCAGGCTGACCTGGCCGATACATGTTTGCTATCGGTAAATTTTCTGGTTGTTTAAAGGATCATTTCAGATAAAGATATAGTTTGTGAATTTAGTTGGTGAATTTTATAGATCGGTGATTTTGTGATGACTTGCATGGTGTCATGCATTACAGGGGAGGCAGAGCACTGCTCAGTTTTTGAATCACGATTGGGTCTGAAACTATTTACAACAAATTCAACGTTTTTAGGAATACAACTTGTCAAATTTGAGAACAGGGGGGAAAGCATATATATTTTGTATCACAGAACCTCCATTGTTCTCAGTGTAATACACATTTTACGAGTTGTCTTATCTTATTAATACACGTGTCGTACTACTATTGTGTGACTTTATTTTTGACGTCCCTTTGTACGTATTTCATAGATGCGAATGATTAAGACAGATATTGCCACGGGTGCATCTGTAGACGGTTTTGCTACTTCTGATCTATAGTTTGTGAAATAGCGTTATGTGATAAAAAGAATCTGACATTAGTCGGCGTTTCAGATAAAATTTCATAAAACTCATCGAGAAAAAAAATGTTATTTAAACCCGTGAAAGGCTTGCTTGATAATATTTTCCTAGACTTGTTTAAGAAAAAAAAAAGAATAACCCCAAACATCAACTCAAGTCAGATCCTATATTTTTCACATAACCTCCCTTGTTTTTAGTGTGATTCACCCATCACCAATTTCCTTACCTTATACACGTTTGATATTACAATTATTTGACGTCATTTTTGTGTCGTCATTTTGTAAGTATTGCATAGAAAAGAATGGGTTTAATTGATATTACTGCTTGTGCTTCTTATAGATAGTTTTGTATCTTCTGATCTTTATTTTGTGGAATATTGTTATGTGATAAAAAGATATTTGATATCCGTTGGCGTTTTAGATACAGAGGATAATCAACTGGTTGTGTGTGATTTTACAAAACTGTCACTAGAACAGGTTGTGACGCGAGTTTTGCATATTTTAATAATGTTAGGAGTCCAGCATAACGAGAAAGAAAACAAGCAATAAACCTTTAATAATTAACAATATTTATTAATGAAAAAAGACAAAAAAGTACAATAGGATTTCAGTTTGAATGAAAGTTTGTCAATTCTTATTTTAGAATGTTGAAATAAGAAAAGTCCCTCAAAAGTAACAGTAATGTTTGGACAACAAAAGACTAAAGATTTTGGTTCCTAAAACCTAAACTTACAACAGTTTCAAGTAGATATGAAGCTCAGCAACCTGTATCAAAATAAAAATTATTCCAACTTACTGATATATATCCCAAGTTAAATCCAACATTTTTCATTAATTCTGTATCCCTCGAGCCACAAGTCTAATTTAAAATCCAAATTCGCCAAGTAAATCACTCCTATTTATACCAGCTTGGAAAACTCTTGACTAGTCTAAAATTCTAGATTAGTCTTTTCTAGAAAGATGGCGTCATTGTTTAGTAGACAGCTTGATTCTAAAAATAGCCGCCATGGAAAAACCAATATACGTTCTTCATGGTTCTACATTACTCTGAAAATAGGTCACTGAGTATCATATAGATCTACATAACACTTCCCCTCCTAAAGGAAAATAAAGTTTAATAAAACTTTCTTTCGTCTGAAGATATAAACTTATCATTACACATAAATGTACATGTACATGAAAATACATATAGACAAATGTTAACGAAATACAAATTAAAACAGTATACATGAAGAAAAATGTTAACTATTAACAAGCTAGGATGTAAACAAAAAATCGGGGATTATATTATACCTACCTTTTATGTCTGATATCCATGTTATATTCTTGTGAAAACAGACTCCACCAGAGTAAACATTGATACATGTTTTTCATTTTATCGACAAAAATCAGAGGATTATGATGCCTATATACAATGCTGGGTGCAGGAGAAGATGACAAATGTATTTCAAAATCCTGAAGAGCGAGAATAAGAGATAAACATTCTTTTTCTATTGTTGAGTAGTTTTTCTGCTGTTTGTTAAACTTTTAAGAAAAATATTCAACCGGATGATCTACACCATTAAAATCTTCTTGAAGTAAAACACCACCTGCACCAGTGTCACTAACATATTTTCCAAAATTAGTAGCTAAAAGACCTGTTCACTTTTTAGCTCACCTGAGCACAACGTGCTCAAGGGAAGTTTTTAAGATCACCCGGTGTCCGTCGTCCGTCGTGCGTCGTCCGTGGTGCGTCGTCCGACGTGAGCAGTCAACAATTATTTAAACATCAACTCCTCCTAAACCGCTGGGCCAATTTTGGCTGGAATGTTCCTTGGGAGGTCCTCTTTAAAAAAAGTTCACAGAATTTGATTCCGTCAAAACCTCTGGTTGCCATGGCAATCAAATGGAATTTTCCAAGAAATTCTTTAAAAATCTTCTCATCTGAAACCGCTGGCCAGATTTAAAAATAATTTCACAGAGATGTTCCTTGGGTAACACTTTTCACAAATTGGTCGTGAAATTTTGATCCGTCAAGGACCATTGCTCTGGTGAATGGGGGCTTCTTACACTGTACAGAAATGAAGAAATTCTTTAAAATTCTTTTTCTCTGAAACCCCTGGTCAGAATTAAAAATAATTTTACCGAGATGTTCCTTGGGTGACCTTTTTTAAAATTTGTTCATGTAATTTTGACCCGTCAAAAAAAACATGGCTCTGGTGATTTGGGGCTACTTGCACTATACATATATGATGAAATTGTTGAAAATTCTCTTTCTCTGAAACCCCTGGTCAGATTTCAAAATAATTTTTCAGCAATGTTCTTTGGATGACCGTTTTCAAAACTTGTTCATAAATTTTGATCCATCAAGAAACATGGATCTCGTGGATGGTGGCTACTTTCTCTTATACAGAAATGAAGAATTCTTAAAACTTCTTCTTTTTGAAACTGATGGTCAGATTTTGAAATGACTTTTACAGTTGACCTTTTGAAAAATGCTTGGGAAAGTTATAAATTTGGTTTCAATATTTTAATACCTCAAAAGAAAATAGGTTATTGCTTTTACTTTATTGAAAGCTTTTTGACGATCATCATTTCATATATTTTTTTGTGTGTGTTTGCTGAGAAGACCTGTCAGTGGCTCACCAATGACAAAGAAATTGCCACAGAATTTCCTGTATAAACCAGCCATACCCAGAAATCTCATGAGTTGTCTTCTGCATGTAGGTTCAGCATAGGCGTAACTTCTATTACGCACACCACGCACGTGCGTAATGTAAAAAAAGTCGAAAATAGGTCGTAGGTTGTCTCTTTTCGCGTATTTTTCAGTTTGGACGTTTTCTAAACCAGCCAAGATCAGAAATATCTTGATTTTACGACTCCGATTCCATTCGGCTGATTTCGAATTGATGTCGTAAACTGCCTCAAAAATAGCCAACTTCGACGTGCGTATAATTTACTTTTTCCTGGTTACGCCTGTGTTCAGGAAAATCAGAAAGAGCTTTCACTTTAGCTTCTACAAGTTTTATTGGTCCTTGTCCAACAACATGACCCAATAATGTTAAACTAGCAAATTCACTTTTAACAAGGTTAATTGTTAGCTTTGCTTTACCCAGTCTGTCAAAAGATTATCTGATCGTCTTTAGATATTCGTTCCAATCATCGCTGTGAATGATGACATCGTCAATGTAGGCCCTAGAGCCGTCCAATCCAGACATTATCATGTTGATGAGACGTTGATATTTAGCTGGCGAGTTTTTCATCAAAAAAGACATTACTTTATACTGATAAAGTCTAACAGGAATTACAAATGCAGATATTTTTTTTAGTTTTTTTTTACCAGTGAGAGGAATTTGCCACGATCTTTTCAGAAGATCAAATTTAGTAACAAATCTAGCATGACCAATATTGTCAATGCAGTCATCTACTCTTGGCACTGGAAACGAATCAGTCTTGGTCACAGTATTAACTTTTCTACAGTCAGTGCACAAACGAAAATGTTCCATCTGGCTTTGGTACAAGAATACAGGGAGAACTCCATTCACTTTGACTAGGTTCAATAAAGTCATTCTTCAATAGATACCGGGTTTGGTCTTTAAGATGCTCCAATTTCTTGGGATTCATTCAATATGGATGTTGTTTCACTAGTTGTGATTTTCAAATTTCACATCATGGCCAGTGTCCTGCATTACGCGAAAATTGGCACACGGGCATTTTTGTGAAGTGCTGTCTCGGATGAGCCAGCGCAGTCCGTGCTGGGTAATCCGAGACAACACTTTCCTATTGTGTGTGATATTCCGTCTCATGCAAGTTTACTGTACCACAGAATCAGGAGAAGTCGTAATGTGCCGTCTCGGCTAAGCTTGCGCGGACTACACAGGCTGATCAGAGACGACACTTTACTCAAATGTCCGAATGCACCTTTTCACGTGTTGCAAGCCACATTGTATTTGTATTGGAATATCAGGGAACAGGTGCTCATATTCAAAAATTAACTTTTTCAATTCATTTTTTTGAGAATTGTCTAAATGTGAAAGTTTTAGATCCAAGTTCCTTAAAATGTTAGAATTTTGAAGTTTTGAACAAATCGGGTTAGACTTATCAAAGCTCATTTCTTCATAATTTATGTGTTCATGGTTTATGTGATTTTGAGGGACTGAGGAAACTACATTTATTAGTGAAATATCTGAATTATCCCTATCATTTTATTACTTTAACATTTTTTTATATGACATAGTTGCTTTTGCTTTCGCCTGTCGGATGTTGTTATCACATAATTGAAATCACTGACCCTTTTCTCTACAGAATAAGGACCAAAATATCTTGCTTGTAGAGACCTACCAGGAAGTGTTAGAAGAGCTAAAACTCTATCTCAAGGTTTAAAATCTCTATGTTTACTATTCTTGTCATATCTTTCTTTCATTTTACATTGAGTTTTCTCTATATTTGATTTTGCCACTCACATGCTTTAAATAACCTGTTTCTACGGTCAGATGCATGCTGAAGTAAATTAAAAGGAGATTATTCTAGTGAGAGAGATGTTTCTTTTAAAAGTTTTAAAGGTCCATGAACTGTGTAGCAAAAAGCAAGCTCAAAGGCACTAAAACCAAGAGATTCCTGTACAGACTCTCTTATTGCAAAGAGAAAAAGATGTACACCTTCATCCCAATCCTTTTGGGTGTCAAAGCAATATGACCTTATCATATCTTTTAAGGTCTAGTGTAACCTATTAAGGGCACCTTGGCTTACAGAATGATAGGCAGATGACCTATATTGTTTAAGTCCCAACTCGTGCATTACTTGTTGGAAAATGCCAGACATAAAATTTGACCCGTTATTAGATTGAAATTACTTAGGAAGTCCTACAAAAGTGAAAAAAAATACTAAAGCTTTGACAATTGTTGTAGATTTTATATTCCTTAAAGGTATTTCTTCAAAGGTAGAAGCACATATAATAGTCGGAAGATACTGATTGCCAGCCTTAGTTTTTGGCAAAGGACCTACACAATCAATTATAATCCTGCTAAAAGGTTCATCAAATGCAGGGATAGGCTTTAGTTTAGCCTTAGGTATGACCTTATTGGATTTGACAAGTACCATTGACAAGTATGATAAGACCTATAATAATCTGATACATCTGTTTTTAGACCAGGCCAATAAAAATGGTTTAGAATTTTATGATAGGTTTTATTGATACCCAAATGACCTGACATAGGTGTTTCATGAGCTAAACGTAATATTTCTGATCTAAAGATTTAGGTATGACAACTCGAGGACTGACAGCCTACTCATCTCAAACTCCAATTCATGTTAGGTCGTATATCCCTTTTTATCCAAGTTTTTTTCCAATCCTTCATTTACAAAAATCCCCAGTTAGAGCAAAATTTCATTTTTATATGCATTGCTTTCAGTGCGGAAGAATGTAAGATTCAGTGTTGTTAAGAGGCTGTCATTATTTGCGTGTAATGAAGAATTTTTGTTGCAGTCCTTCAGTAGGTAAATCACGGAGGAATAGGAGAACATGCTTGTAACAACAGTTACTGCCTTTAATTTACGATTTCTCCAAATCTCATAGATCCGTACAACTGCGCTCAGATAGAAAATTACATTGCTTATCCACCTGCACCACTTCTGCCTAGATGTCACATGACCAGAAATTCACATGATGAAGACCGTCTTTGAATGACACACATGATATGCCACAACTTTCTTTGCATATAGGGAATATGTGGTGTCGGTGTCAAGATCACAAAGCAAATATTATTGATATTACGGTTGATGTCCTCTAGCTGAAATAAAGTTCGATCCTTCACCGAAGAATATCCGCTTTTCATTTCACACTTAAAACCTTGGTCCAAATATATAGCTAAAATACTTCCATGTGAGTGAAAAACACTAAATCCATAATGGGTTCTGTAGAGTCTAGAATTTGGGTTTTTTCAGAAACAGGCAATGCTTATGAACATTGTCTTTCTAAAACTCTGTTAGAGTCTCGAATATCGATCTCTGAACAGCGTGTAGACTATATAAATTTGCTGTCATAAATCATCGATATTAGAATTTTAATAAAAGACTCTTATGTTTTGTTTTTCAAATATTTTTTATTGAATCGCCCAAATATATGTCGTTTGTTTTGGAAAGTCAATATGTAAGTGCGAAATAAAGATTTTAACATGGCTAGTCCATTACCGAATTCGTTATGTGCAGATATAGTCCATGTTTCAGACTAAGCAAAATGAAGACTGGATCTGCAGTGAACATATTCAACAGAATTCATCAGTTTGCGAAAGGATATTAAATATACAGTACTTTCAATTCTCTGGTTATTTTACAGAGGTGGATGTTGGACAGTCTTGTTCGCAACCAGATGCTTGTATTGACCCCAATGCTGAGTGTAATTACATGTGTACGTGTAAAGCCAGATACTTTAACTCAAACAATACGTGCGAAGTGTGTAAGTATACATTCACACTCAAAATACCTAGCGCAGTGAATTTTGGGTTTCTTTGTTGGTTAGAAGTATTCGTTGTTGTTGGCAGTGTATTGGTTTAGCACGACCACTTCGAATTCATCAATTCATCTGTGATATTGTTTCGCACATGTTTATTTGGAAAAGCTAGCAGTAGATGAAGCCAGATCAACAGCAGACCGCTTTTAAAATGGCTAGGGAAAAGTATTATTCTTTCGACTATATTTAAGAGAGAAAGTATTCAATGCCTCTGAAAGGTTTTCGTTTTGAGCACAGCCACCCAGAAAGAAGCCAGGCTCCTATTCTCCCTCACCTTAACAAAAAATATCTTAATTGTTATTTTTTTCAACATTTATATATTCAGTGAAGTATTTAGGTGAAAACTGTACAGCAGCCTCCGAATGTCGAGAAAACCTCACATGCTTTGGTTCCCCGGCAATGTGCTCATGCGAGTGTACCTCTTATCTGGATGAAAACACCGGCAACTGTCAACCTAGTAAGTGATTATTCTCTTGCCTCTAGAGAAATAAATATTGGTTTGTTGTAGTAAAGTTCAAAGTCATTGTATTTGATTCAATCAAAGTGACATAACTTGATATCACGCGAGACATAACGTCGAGCAGGATGTCAAAATTTTCTTGCCTATCAAGCAGCAATTACTCAGACCAGACAGGGCCCGTCCAACTGTTCATGAAAACATTCTTTGTTTTATTTTCCAGAATTTTCTACAATTGTAAGTAACACAACTTCTGATTGTCTAAACCATTCGGTATAGCCAATCAGAAGTTGTGTTACTTACAAATCTTGACAACCTTGGAGAATAAGACTAAGAATATTCTCAAGAATGGTTAGTGAATTAAGGGGCCTGGCAGGAGAGCCTCTAGAACATACATATAATATTTTTCTAAATATATATCTACAGCTTTGAACAAAAAATCATTGCAATTATTGGCATTTTATTTTAAAAAATAATGAACCAACCCTTCGTTTACAACATATTCTCGGCAGCCTCGGCAGCCGCGTTTGTCCGAAACGTAAGACACATCGGGACTGGCGTAATACAAATCAGAGAAGGGATAAGAAAACTTGTCTGACCATGATCGCAGGTGTTGCTAGATTCTTTAACTGTCAAAACATTTGTCTCGGCAGTTTCGGTGCTGTTTAGAAACCTAACCGACCGTAGAGGAACGGGTTGACCTTCGCATTCTACTGCGTCCTAATCGACATTGGTGAAAAGTAGATTTCAAACCCAAACACTGATTGTCGGTAAGTCTTGTTACGGCTTTGTATGTGGTGATATGTTCTAATGTGATCAAGGCTGCTTATCCCGTTCCTCTGCTTTGTATTACGTCAATCATGTCTTGTCCACGATTGTCAGAGATAGGGCTGCTGTAGCTGCCGGGAACGTGGTGTAGGCCTAGGATAAAACAATCAATGGTTGAATTAGTCGTAACTTTTTTTTTTTTTTGAAAGTTGTATCTATAGGTCTTATTTATAGTGTGAAAAATGCCTTTAAGGTCTCTTTGGAGCTCTAAAAGATAACCATACTTCTAAAGTTTACATTAAAGAAATCAGAAATCTGATATTTTTGTGGTACTTATTAAAGACAATGCCACTATGAGATCAATAATAAATGTTCAGAATTTAATTCTGAACACCATGTATGGTATTTTGAACAAAACCGAAGGGGATAAACCCAATTACATTCATTTTTATCTTGACAAATGTTTTTTTTTCTTTTTAACAAAGCACTCAGATATAAAATTGGAAATGGCGTTAACGTATTAATTGCATTAAATAGCTTACTATCAATTTCAATTTAGTCACGCTGTGTAAAAATAGGTTTGATGCGTCACCGCCATACGTTATACATCTTCCAACCAGTAGTTTTAATTAAATCTATTTGTCTTATAAGCTTTTGTTTCATAAGGTAAACTGGTCCTATTACATTCAGAAATTGACTTTTAGCAAAATCACACTGATCAACGTGAGCCGCGGACACCATGTGTTCTCGGTACACCAGATCGGATTTTCCATGGAAGAACCGGAGGTGGTGTAAGTATTTTCATTTTTATGGACCTGATTTACATAGATCAGTAATGTTGATTTACAGCAATGTCAAGACGAATGATTGATCTGTTTACATACATACTAGGGAATAATAATACCATCATTTAAGCGAGCTGTGGCTTTATGAGCAACTGGGGTCTTATTGTTTTGAAGTTTATTGCCGAATTTTGGACAAAATCCCAAACCATTGTTCATTTTACAAGTTTGTATGATAAGATAAATGTATTCCCTAAAGGAAGACAACATTTCACTTAGAAATGTCCGTCCAAAGCGGAGATATACGCTTTTGAATGGACCTGGGTAGAGGAAAATATGCTAACAAGACACCAATTTTATTTTCAATGTATGCACATGGACACCAGATCAGAAAACGCTTGCGGTAACTGGACACCAACCTTAAAATCATCAATATTTCTGCCTGAAACTCGATGCATGGGCTGTATACGAAGACTATTTTTGTAAACATTATGTCACTACGGTCCATTACCTGATAAAGAGCATGTTCAACCCAATTTCATTACTTCTAGCACTTGCTTTTTTTAAATATTTGCAATATTACGGCAATTTACGAAGTAAACCTACGATGCTTGATCACAATTGACCGGTCATTGCCTCCAATTTTGGTGCAAGCGTTTCAGTTTAATGAATGGCGTATTAACCCATTACTACGCAATCACAAGCTTTAATGTCCCTGGGAAAGATGGCTTAGAAAAACATTGTCCATAAAGAAAAACCCTATTAACTAATACAGTGTGTACATTATTTACCACATTTGGCCTGACTCTTAGCTTAAATAATTTTCAAATCCGCTTGACCAACTGTTAGAATGGCGTTGTACCCTTCGTACATTTACGTGCACGCGTGTTTATTTCTAAAATTTTTATTTAAATAATAGACTTCTCTTCAGAAACCACCAAGTGGAAATCAACAAAAATCAACGTGGATGATTCCATAAATTTCTTTCGAGATACTTCGATCCCTTAAAAAACATGGCTTATGTGGAAGGAGCTTATTTTCCGTGTACGGCGCGTTCTGGAAATTGTAAAATTTGTCCTCTCTAAAGAACTCAATTACGAGAGTGGCATTGGGTAGTTTTCTATCGCACTCCTTAAATAAATTTTGATCTGTTGCAAAACATGGCTTTTGTTGGTGGGACTTATTTTCTCTTAGTGTCATAAAGCGGAAGTACTTGCAGCTCTTTGAATTAATTTATAATAAATGTATGCACATGTATTTAATAATACAGGTGATCTCTGATAATGTTTCATTTTATCCAATATGCTGGGTGATCATGCTATATGAGATATTAATCTTTATTGTTACAGACTTACATAGTTCTTGGAAATGCAGCATTATAGTGCTCAGATATAGTTACAGTTAAACCTATATTAATCAATTACCAAAGAGAGGGTCGAAAGAGCTTGCCAAAGGCAGGTGCTTGCTTGATATAGATGAATGTCTGTGCATTACTATTTGTCGGGAACTACATGTATGCTTGTTTATTTAGGTTGCTTGCTTAATATAAGTGGCCAGCATGCCAGGTTTTACTGTATTTCGTATTGCTGAAATTTATTGGAGAGGTCATCAGACCCTCCAACAGTGGTGATTTTAAAATTCAGACTGCCAGAGAATTGGCTAATTCTATATCTTCGAGCGTAATTGTTCTGATACACAGTCTGTTTCGTCATAGTTTTGTAAATAAAGCGAAAAAAAAAAACGAAATAGGAAAAAGACGTGGTTTATTTTTATAAATGACGGATTTCAGAAAAGATTTAATGTACTAATTTGCTATGGCTGCAATTAACCTCTCTAATAATTTCCTAACACACTACGTACCTTTGAGCGATATAAATTTAACCTGATTCGCTTCCCTCTTTTTATCCATGCAGAAATCTTTAGTTGGTTCTAGAGCATCGAGAGGTAGTATCAAACTCAAAGTGAAAATTGTTCAAGTGAAAAAAATGTCAGTAATCAAGTTGCTGAGAAATTTCAAAAACAAACTCACCTCTTTATCAGTACTCGAATGTTTACAAATATGTCTATATGTGTTATTCATTACCTTGAAGATGATTAATTTTCATAGTCCCATTCGGCATGTTCTACACAAAAGTTTTTAATATCATCAAGAATGAAAGAACTGAACATTTTCGGTGTATGTAACGTTACAATCTAACGTCAAAGCCAGCAATCCAACGTGAACATACGTTGGCCAGTGTGACCAATTCTTGCACTCAAAGTAATGAACACGAATTACAAATTCTTTGGATTAGTTAATAGGGACAATGTTTTTCTAAGCCATTTTTCCCAGGGACATTAAAGCTCGTAATTGCCTGGTAATGGTAAAACTGAAACGCTGTAAACAAGGAACATGTCTTGCACCAACATTGGAGGCAATGACCGGTCAATTGTGATCAAGCATCGTAGGTCTACTTCGTAAATTGCCGTAATATTGCAAATATTTAAAAAAAGCAAGTGCTAGAAGTAATGAAATTGGGTTGAACATGCTCTTTATCAGGTAATGGACCGTAGTGACATAATGTTTACAAAAATAGTCTTCGTATAAAGCCCATGCATCGAGTTTCAGGCAGAAATATTGATGATTTTAAGGTTGGTGTCCAGTTACCGCAAGCGTTTTCTGATCTGGTGTCCATGTGCATACATTGAAAATAAAATTGGTGTCTTGTTAGCATATTTTCCTCTACCCAGGTCCATTCAAAAGCGTATATCTCCGCTTTGGACGGACATTTCTAAGTGAAATTTTGTGTTCCTTTAGGGAATACATGTATCTTATCATACAAACTTGTAAAATGAACAATGGTTTGGGATTTTGTCCAAAATTCGGCAATAAACTTCAAAACAATAAGACCCCAGTTGCTCATAAAGCCACAGCTCGCTTAGATGATGGTATTATTATTCCCTAGTACGCATGTAAACAGATCAATCATTCGTCTTGACATTGCTGTAAATCAACATTTCTATCTATGTAAATCAGGTCCATAAAAATAAAAATACTTACACCACCTCCGGTTCTTCCATGGAAAATCCGATCTGGTGTACCGAGAACACATGGTGTCCGCGGCTCACGTTGATCAGTGTGAAAATGTTTCGGCCTATGTTAGGCTGTGCTGAACTAGTGGGTATTCTGGGTGTATACCTCTTGCACATATTAACCCATTACCACAATCCTTTTGACGATCATAAGAAAAAGGCCTTTAGAAAACAATGTGGAAAAAACGATTTCCCACAATGTTTTCTACCCTTAACAAAACCAATTTCAAATTTTGAGTCACTTTTTTTTTGTCTGCAAATGCTTTCGATTGGACAAATTTTGTCGTTTGGTGATGAGTTAAACCCCATTTTCACGAAGCATTGCTCATTTCTATTATTAGAGAAAGTTCTGGGAAGTAATTGTGAAATGGAACAGGAATGCAGTGATCCTAATGCCATTTGTGGAGAAGTTTCGAGACAATGTGAATGTAACATCGATTACTATGACGATAATGAATCGGTTGTAGGGGGAACGTGCCAGCTGAGTAAGTTATCACCATTGAAATGATGTTATTGTTAATCATTGAATTGCTCTGATAACTTGTACGTATTTTCGATACCCTTCACCATTTACCAAGCAATCCCTTGTTTTCACTCCTACTAAAAAGTCCGCAACAAAGATACAAATGAACAAACGCAATGATGAAAATTTAATACAAACTGCATTTGCACAGACTATGACTATTTCCCTTTTCAACTTCCCCCCCCCCAAAAAAAAAAAAAAAACGGAATTGTCCCAAAAACCCAGATTAGTCCTTTTACCTGAATTGCTTTGTTCTGATCATTTGTTCCCTTTAAGATTTTACCATAACGATCATTTCATAATACAATCTATCCAGGTTAAGTTGACATGTTATCACTTTAATATATATAGAAGATATTTGGGTTTTTTTCGGTGTAGACACCATTGGTAAAATTTTTACGAGTGGCGAAGCCACAAGTGAAACTATTACCGATGGTGTTCACGAGATGAAATATACTTCACAAAAAAAAAAATATTCTATTTATTTCATGCTTTTAACCCTTTCTGGGAGGAGCTTTATCAAAATCCAGTATTGTTCTTTTCCGTTATTCCCCATGGCGTACCCCTCCCGCATAGCAACGTATTACAATATTTTTACATCAAGCACGAGAAATGCAAGGTAAATGGCGTCATATTTCCATCTAGTTGTGAGGCACGTGCAATTATCCTAGGCAACAAGAATATGAAAATCGGTATTTTTACTGGTGCTCCAGAGTAAGATCGAAAAATATTTTCACTGCTATTTCTCGATATCCTATCGGAAAGCATTAAGTAAATATGTGTGGTGCAAGAATATGAAGATTAGAATCCAAGTTTTCCCCTAAGCAATAGTTGAGGAATAGAGTAACTAATAGCTGTAGAGGTAACAAAGCTGCTGGAAGGAAAATGTCCAGCAAAGTGTAAATCCCAACAATTTCAATGACATAGTAATCGCATAATATATAATCTTTTTCACTCATAATTTTAAATGCCTACAAAAAGGCTGCAAAAGCTGTCTGTGCATGTCATATTTCATATTTCTTCAAAGAATCCACCTATCTGCTATGACACATCATCGACCCCATGTGCTAGGGAAATACCGAAACTATTACCAAAGCATGATTTAAGAGATGGGCGGTGCATAGGTTACATGCTAGCTAATCGTAGCTGAATGAATCGCACCAGGTACTGTTTTATAGTAAACGTTTATTTGATTTTGAAATTCAAAGTAACGGCTGTCGTATTTAAAGTAGTCCGCTTCTGTACCAGGGGTGCCCAAAAAAGGAACACATGTATTTGTAGAATGCCATCTAGCGGGATATAATGGGCTGCAAAACGACATAGTTATCATCAGTTGAAAACTCTTTCTAATGTAACGGCGTTTTATGGAATATTCTAGATTTCTGTTACGTTAATAAATTAGTTGGTTGGTTGTATTGGGGTTTAACGCCATTTTAACAGATTAACAAATTAACTGCAAGCAAGATTGAAAAGTTACATGTACATAAACCAACATCAATCCTATCAACGGCATTTACACCTGACTGTAAGGTTAAAGGAGGGTGTATTCTTCAGTTATTTCACTTGATTCTTCTCCAGTATAACAATGGTCCTAATAAGGAAATCGCTTGGTTTTTATTCTTGATTTTCTTTCACTATGCAGATATGGTCTTGAGACAATATCTCGAACAAATACATCTTTGCAAGCCAAGGCTGACGAATCACTACGTTACTCTACCCTCGATTGATGATTATTTTCATTTAGTTATCGTCGCTACCGGTTGCCCATCTGAGCGACGCCCCCAGAAGATGGTTATTTGTCACGGGGGATAGTGCAAGGAAACAGGACGAAACTACTGAGAATTCCGCCTGGTTCTTTAACGTGCTCAGTGTATAGCACCGTCACACGGGACCTCGGTTTAACGTCTCATCCGAAAGACTATTAATAATTTTTCTAGTTGGCCGGCCGGGGACTCGAACCCACAACCTGTAGAGACCCGAAACATTGTGTTCACGAGTCCAACGCTCTACCTACTGAGCTAAACGGCCGGTTACTCTACCCTCGGATCGAGTTTCATTTTTACGAGAGTACATACCCCCGATACGCTTTTTTATTGGATGCAGCCAGCTCTAACTGCAACGAATGAAATAGCTCCTAGCATTTCATCTTTGATAAAAATAGAACAAGGAAATAGAATAGAAGGTAAACATGGAAACCCACATGGATGTCTGTCTATCGCTACTTGTGTATTCGTAAGCGGTTCGTAAAACGATATTTCATTGGCTTTTAGAAATATGTAAAGGGCGTAATAACCAGCATCCAATAACTGGTTTTAGTACATGTACTTTACAAGGATCTTGCTATTTTCTGATGTGATCTAAGTACTTGCCATGGCACAAGATCTGTTTAGTAAGCGGATACCATTTCTATGACAAGGTCTTTGTATCTTAACAAGATTTTGACAGCTGCAATGTGCATAAATTAATTGCCTTACGGCTGGGTCTGTCAATGGGAGAAAAAAAGAAATTCCAATCATTTTTCCATGTTAGATAGACACAATGAAATCTAAACTGCAACTCGGTCATTTTGCTTGCTTTCCTTTGTCGCTATACCTGCTTTACTTAAAAATCTTGCCATTCTTTTAACTATGCTTGTGAGTTCTACGTACAAACATGTATGGTATTTAAATAGCTGAAAATTACTCAACTTTACTGTTTGATTACAGTAAGTTGATCTAATGAACAGTTTTATAAATTTCGGTGATACTTACGAATCCGCATCCACAAGACTAAGGCAGGTTTTAACCCTTTACCACACGGTAAAATCTTAGACTTAATCAAATTGAAAGCATTTGCAGGCGACAATTTCAAAGTGCCTTAAATGGTGCAATTTTGCTTTAATGGGGTAGAAAACTTTGTGAGAAAAGGAGAAAATGCTGGTTACCCGCATTTTCTCCTTTTTCCACAATGTTTTCAAGAGGCTTCTTTCTTAGGGTCGTTGAAAATCGTCATTGTGTGGTAAAAGGGTAAGTGAGCACCATCTCTTTGACAACGTAATCACTTAATGTTAAGATTGCTACCGTGGGACTAGACAGTTTAGCGCGTGAATACACTTTGAGTTACGTCCAGCCAAAAGGGGTTTAATGCATTATATTATATTCCATGTGTCTATTTTTAGAAATGTTGTAATTTAAGCTGGGTGGAATTATTTCCCCGTCACAGTTAATATTTTCCTCCTGCCGAAAATCTGGAACTACTTTTTTGTTCTACTTTGCTACTAGATTTAAAAGTAACATTCGTCGATAAAATAATCAGAGAAAATATAGTATATAATTCATTTCATCAGTTTGTGGTTAATATGGGGAAATATTTGCCTCAAAAGGGAACGGTCCTTTCCCTTTTTCGGCAAATATTTCCCCATATTCACCAAAAGCTATTGAAATAAACTGTATTTCGTGATGCATTATACCGACCAAGGCATCACATAATTATGGATGAGTAAATTCTCCTTACTTTCACTAGTAACAGGATCTTGAGGCGGAAGGTCACATGCAAATAGCAAAAGGTTAGACCTACAAAGACAAAAACAGCTTAGGCGGGGATCTGGCAAAAGGAAGCATAATGAATATCAGTGCTTTATTACATAAAAGAATTCATCGGGCTAAATTACGGAACAAAAATGCATTTTGTTTTACAACTGACTGACTAGGTAATTAATCTAGCTGGTTCTTTGACACGCATAGAATTGGGCAATAACAAAAGCGGTCTGCGTAGATTAAACTTGGTCCATACTTTTTACAGATGCATCAAGTCCCTTAAAACAGCGCCTGACTCATTTATCTTTTATGGAGCATTCTCAAAGTACTACCTCCGCCACTCCCTTACACACATAGATGAGTAAGGAAACAAGTAACTTGCTTAGATCTTTCTTACGTCAAAGTTCCGTGTACTTCCATTCATGCCCGGCTGTTTCAGGACAGAAACCAAGGTATTTAAACCGCTGTCGTCATCTGCGTCTGCATATGCAACGGCGTTAAAGGGACTTTTTCCACCAACTTGTGCTAGTTGCTACATACATGTATATGTACGTGAATGCAAAGGGGAAGCAATACTACAAAATAAGAAACCATCTAATATTTTCATGCCCATTTTTTCCAAGTTAGATTTTTCTCCCCAAAAGTAGTAACCTGGAACCAGTGCTTATATTTCTTTTTTCTTTCAGAGCGTGATGTAGGTGAAACATGTCCTAAGGCTGATGCGTGCTCAGATCCCAATGCTGTCTGCTCAGGAGTGTGCACATGCACGTCTCTGTATTATAATAGCAGTGGTGTATGTGAACTTCGTAAGTAGTTTCTTTGTTTCTTTTTTTCCAACAATTAGACATGTATGTCTAAACAACTCTGACGAAAACAAGTTTTGAAATCATTGCTGGAAAAGAACAAATTTTTTATCTTTCCTTTCAAATCTGCAACTACCATTTCTCATTTCTCTCACATTTTATTCATTTTTTCTAGGGCCTGATTCAAGTCAGTCATCCATTCCTTCATGATCACCATCTTATTTCATGCTTTCTAGTAGGTTATCGAAAGGTATCGGTGAAATATTTTTCGATATTTTATGATTACGACCAGAGAAAATACCGATATTTACATTCCATCTAATCAGATGGAACTATGACGTCATTTACCTTACATTTCTCGGGCTTTACGTAATATTGTATTTTAGCGTTGGTAGGCGGAGGGGGGTACGCCACAGGAAATAACTGAAAAAAAAACTGAACAGGATTTCGATTCAGTTCCCCTAGAAACTGTTAAACGCATTAAATAAATAGAGGATTTATTTTTTTTTGACAGTGAAGATCGAAAATTATTTCATCGAGTGAACATCATGGTTAATATTTTCACGAGTGGAACAGGCTCATCCTAGACGACACTTTACGCAAATGTCCGAACTTCCTAATGTCCTTTTTGGCGTGTTACAGGCCAATATTATTGTAATGTATTGTTATGGGGAGGGAGTTATAAAAAAGATACCTTTTCTGGATTTTGATGAAAGTACTAACAAAACAAAAGAGTAAAAAGCATGAAATTAACATTTTTTTCTCAGTAAAGGATTGAAGTTATTCTGGACATTGCGTGAACATTATAAGTGATAATTTCACGATTGAGGGAGCCACTCGTGAAAATATCACTGATGATATTCACGAGATGAATTTTCACCAAAAGAAAAAACAAATCCTCTATATCATTTCACACAGTAACTTCAGTGAAGTATCTAAATGATAAATGTACAGCAGACTTTGTGTATCGAGAAGAAAACGTCGAATGCATCAGTTCTCCAACTGTGTGCAGATTCAAGTGCAACTATTATATAGATGAAGCATTTGCGGTTTTTTATGGTGGGGGGCATAACGATGAATTACTAAAAACAACCATAAGTTTTAATGAAAGTCTTAACAACAAGAAACTCTTTTTTCTTTTTTTGGTGAAAGATGGATATGTATTTCACCTTGTGAACAATATCGGTTATATTTTCACATTTTGAACAGCAACAAGGGAAAATATAAAACATGATGGTCACTCAAAGAAATACGTTATATTCTTTCACCGAATAAAAAGAAACAATTGTCCTTTACATCATTTATCAACATAATATTTCAGTGAAGTGTCTAGGTGAAAACTGTACAGCAGACTCCGAATGTCGAGAAAACCTCATATGTTTTGGTTCCCCAGCAGTGTGCTCATGCGAGTGTACCTCTTATCTGGATGAAAACACCGGCAACTGTCAACCTAGTAAGTGATTATCCTCTTGCCTCCATTGAAATAGGTAAAAATATCTTGTAGGAACTTTCTTGGTCCATGTATTTAATTTGAACAGCGTCAGAATATTGTATTTTGTCCGGAAAATTTTCAGCTACATAATAAAAAACCTCATCTGACGTCCTTACACTGTAGTTTCTTTTATTACATAATAACGGCTGTATACAATGTGACATAACCATTACGAATTTTCTTATTTTCTTATATCATATACATTTGAGATAGAGAAAAGTAAGGTTATTTGTAAAAATTCTAAATTCTTAAGCCTCGTTTCACAAATGCTAGCCTAAGTATGCATGGATAGTGAATAGTGTTTTATGGCCCATCGACAACTTAGGTCATATTGGGCGCACTTACTTAGTAAACAATAATGCGAGGTGAAAATAACACACATGTGCAACAACATAAGACAAACATGATAAATGAGGAATGGATGAAACATAAAATGATGCCCCTTTTGTCGCCTTTTACGACATGCATGCTGTCACTTTTGTTCCGCCAGATGAAATGGCAGATGTGACGATCGCGGGACTGCAGTGGTTTATTCTTATACCCCCGATTAAACCACACGGGGTCCCACAGGCCAACCGATTCCCATTCCAAACCCTATTTACATCAAGAAAAAAAAATATAGGATTTGGAATAAGAACTACCCAGCCTGCTGCAATCCTACGAATTACGAGGAAAGCAGCCGTTTGTCTCTAATTTTAGTCGCCTTCTACGACATGCCATAGAGAAAGGCCGAGGTCCTATTCTATAAAGTAAAAAACCCCCGGGACCCCACGGGGATAAGTATGCATGTTAAACTCAATTGCTCTGATAATCGTGATAACACTGTTAGTTTTAATAGATCATTATTACTTCTACTGATTGTCATTGCGTGATTTTCGTCGTCCTTTCGTCTGTCAGTCCGTTTATCTGTCTGTCTGTCTGTCCGTCCATACTTCCATCCGTACATGACTGAAGAACCAATGGGTTGAAGCTCAAATTATGATTTCTGTCTTTGATAGCGTAAAAAACATTGAATGAAAGGTAACAATGTTGTTTACCAGCATTTTCTCCCTTTGCAAAATATTTGCAATGGCCTTCTTCTTCAGAGTTATTAAAAGTTTTTGTGCTAGAGAGTTAAAAAGAATCTGTAACAGCGAATCAGACCAATACAATAGATAGCTAAATAATTGTTTTCTCTGTGATTTTAAACAGTTTTAACTCTTTCAGTAGAACTTTTCACAGCTGTATTTGCACTTCCGGCCAGTGTATATCAAAATCACACAAAATTATGCACGGTATTATCTTTGACCTAAATTGTCTGTTTTACTCTGAAGACGTTCTATAGACAAAAGAAACGTTGTCAAAGTTGCATTTATTCAAGTACAAGGTTAATGCTCGTTGGTTTAGTCCGTATCCCGCAAAATGATAAATGAAACTTTACATGCCATACATGCCAATAGTTAGACTGGTTTCAGTCTGTTAAACAGAGCATTTTCATAAAAAAACAAAATCATCAAGTAAAACTGCAAAACAACTACTCTGTATTCGCAGTGTTGTGAACGTGTGAGTTATCGCCAGTATTTCGGGAGAAGGGCAAATAACAGCAAGTTGTTTTTTATGTGCGTTGTCTAATAGAATAACTTAAATGAAGAGCCTGAATACAGGCTAGCAAATAGGAAAATAACCAAATTTTGCATTAAATGAATGTAAATCTGGGTCCATATTCACCAACCATTCATAAGCACATTCTTAGTCTTACTTTTCAGAATTTTGTCAATGTGAAAGTATCAGAACTTCTGATTGGCTAAACCAAATGGTTTAGCCAATCAGAAGTTCTGTTTCTTTCACAATGACAAAATTCTGAAAAATAAGACTAAGAATGCTCTTCGCGTTCAGCAGCCTAAGGGTTAACTCAGACTTGAATCGGTTAATCAAACGATTGAATTTTACAATTAACCCATTTATGCCGGAATTTTTATTTTACATGATTTTTGTCAAAATTTGTGAAAAATGATGTATAATTGTTATATATGAGTTAATTTTTATCGTTTGACGAATAATTCTCTAATTATTGCAGTTTTAGTTTTTGTCTACAAAAGTAGAAAATTGGCACGAATGTGTACAGAAAAATACCTGTTATAGTCTCAAAAGTCAAGTTACTTCCGCAAATGTCGCTGATATTCTCACAGGATATGTTTTACGCCACAAAAATCCCTCCTTAACCTTTTTAGTTATTTACATAAAAAATCTGTGCCAAAATACCAACATGAGACTTAGGTTACATAATGCAACAGAAACATTTGTTTTTATCACAACTTGAAGTATAAGAAGTATAATATATTCAATTTTATTTCGTATGTTCTACAATGTGATTTTTAGTCTTCTCAAACAGATATTAAAAGTAAATGTAGTCTACATCAGGAGAAACTCCTCAGCATCAGGTGAAATCCCTCATACATTTCCAGTGTCACATGTAGAAAATCAGATTTTCTATGAAAAGTACACATCTCGCTAAGATATTCCTGTGACAGGTCAAGGTCATCGAAAAGCATGGAAATGGGATATCTTCATTTATCTCATATTTTTCTGTGCCTGGGTTGTCTCCAAAGAACTAGAATGAAAAAAATGCTTATAAAGCATGTAAAAGATGCAAAAATGATCGTTTATTGCAACATAACTCATCTTAGCAACTGGTATAATTGCTCTATAACATTTGTGTCTGCTCTTGTAAACTCACACTCTCCTGCTAGCATTGAAATTACTTCATTCACTTCGAATTTTCTTTAGTTAAAGTAAAATAATTAAGTTACCGCAAGTGAAAGTAGACGTAACCTCTCGCTCTTATTGTCTACTTCGGTATACAAATCTTTACAAAGTAATTACTGAATGTAGATTTGATTTTGAAACATGCTATATCAACTAAGATGCAGTTAAGAGGTTCAATAATGAAATTTTTTTTGTGAAAGAAAATATGTCTATTGAGTAAACATGAAAAAAAATGAATTACCTCTTCCTTTTTGCCATCTTCCATTGTTTAGTGACTAAAATCGTCAATCTCCAGGAGTAACATCTAGTTTGTCTTACACTAATCTGCATTTTCTCAAATGTACTGCCTAATTAGGCTTATCAAAAGTTTGTCAACATACTGGACATCAAATTTCATGAATACACACAAGTATGTATCAGTATGTGGCCGGAAAATGGGAATAAATATGCATAAATGGGTTAAGAAAACAAATTGGACACTTTAAATCACACAGGTATCATTGTGTTAACGACGTTTATCACAATTTCTTTTCTGATGGACAGTTTCTTTTTGAACTTTGCATATACAAAGTTTTTTGTGTCTCAACAGTTAATAAAATGGGTCACCGTGCTCATTTTTAGCTCACCTCAGCATGAAGAGAAAATAAGAAATAATAAAAGTGACATCTATCCGTGCTTATTTCGTAATTTCGTAAGAAAAAAGGGATGATGGTCACTTTGGCAGATAAGATTTTAAAGGAAAACAATCGGATAAAAACTCAGGCATAGTTTGAAAGGAAGAAATTGCAGTCTGATCTTAATTAATGTTGTCGATCTGTCAGTCCGGCCGAAAATATAATAATATATAAATCATTTCTGAAAATTAATGAAACTTTGAACATGTAATCCTGAAGCTGTGTCATTGTTTTAATTTTCTTTGCTAGTGCTACCCAAAGAATTTTCTACTTTTTTCAGCGCACCAAAGGTATTACCAATGTGCGAAAAATACACTTATAAACCTGCTTTTAAAATCACTGTCTATGACAAAAAAAAACACATGCGCAGTAGAATGTGCGCGAACATCTGTTATATACGTCGTTAAGTAGTTTCTATTAGACCTTTGCCACTGGCGCGTACTGCGGACTACAGACCGCTGACTGCGGACTATTCAAGGGGGATGTCTCAAATGAAATAATGCAATAATAAAACTGAATTTAAAGGAGAGTTGAAACGAATTATAATTTCATTGACTGGAACCAATTAAAGAAACATCGACAGACACGACCTCAAGACATCTTGATTGCTCTGCTTGTGGCCTGGGTTTCTCCAACTCGCACCACTTACTTTGCATGACTTTCGTCTAGCTTATGTGTTTGACTGTCCGACTGTATGATTTCAAGTTCAACATTCCCTTCCTCTTTTTTTTTTTCAATCGGGCAGCTGTTAAAGCTGTAAGTTGGAGATATCGATTACGATATATCTTAAATTCCAGTCAGCAGGGAAGTCAAGTGCCTCCAAGGGTCATACTTTGCTAAAAGGGCGAGCTGTTGTGCTTCATTTACATGCCAAAGAAACCCGCTTGCAATAGCATTTTTCCAGTACTGTTTGTTGCTATCTTTGAATGACAACATAGCAGCTTCGAAGTCCTGAACATTACTGTTTCTGTGATTCTAACGCAGGCAAGCACTTTTATTTTATGCAACGTTGTTGGATAAAAACCACAAGCTAGGTTATCGTCGCAACCACATTAGAAATAAAAGAACCCTGAACGTTATGAACTAACATTTTGGACTATATTATGCAATGCCATCAAAATTGTTAATTAAACGAATAAATGTCTCGGGTGACTCCCCTGTTTTATAACAGAATTGCCGATGATCGTCTGAAAAAGGGGATAATACTCCTTTTACATGTTTTTGTCTCCAGTAAATGTCCTGTCGTCACTACCGAGTCTTCCTATGAATAATGTAGGGTCTGTGAAAGGATGAGAACTACTGGGTCCGGTAAAGCATCTGAAAAAACTAAGCGATTAAAATGAAAAAAAAAAAAAATACATGCTTGGTTGTGCTCGATACAGCACTGCCATTATGGAACACAAAAGTCTTTTTCCTTATTTGGGGCGTATTCTTTGGAATAAACCATCAATAAAGTCAAAACTTCTTTCTATGCTTAAAATCTAACTAAACATACAAACTATGAAACTATCTCTAAAACATTATTTTAGTATAGTTGTGAATAATTAGAGCTGAAGGCCATTTTCTTTAACTTATCCGTAATATACGGCGACGATTTACTTGTAAGCGTGTACTTTAAACGTATGGTCGACATGGCGGCTGCTATTGTTGTTATGTTGACGGTTCAAAGGAAGTGGAGAAATTATTCAAAATGGGAAATTTCTCCGTTTCTCAGAGAAAAATAAACATATAATTACAAGTTTCTTTTATTTCAAGGTAGTTCCCCTTTAACAATAAGGATTTAGACCGATGATTTCGTGCCAATTGAGGTACGACACTACATGTACGGTACTCTTTTCGCGGCATAATGATGTCCAGTTTATGATCTCTGTCAGATATAATCAGATCCGTTTAGGATTTCATGAAAAGAAAGTTCTAAAAATTCTACTTGAAGTCCGAATAAGCCCAAACTATGATAATATACATAGTGTGGAAGAATCGACCTGGCTAGGCGTGACTAACCTTTGACATGAGTCAGTTTATTTTTCATCAAAGCAGAACTTTATCGATCCTTCGCTTCATGGACACACAAAATGCATTCTTTTTCACCGTCTCTTGGTTTTCGTGGGAGTGTCTTTGGGCAAGACACTTTAGAGCCCTAGCCAAATACTGGTAAAACCCAGGTATATGTGAATATGTGCGCTGTCGCCTTGATATGACTGAAATAACGTTAAAAGCACAATTCAATCCATCATTTCCCGCTAGATGGCATTCTACAAATACTCATCTCTCTAATTTTGGTATCCTGGTTACAGAACGGTCTGGACTACACTTCTACGCGAAAACCGTTACTTTGAATTTCAAACTAAAATAAACGTTTACTCAACAAAGTGCTACATGGTGCGATTTACTCAGCTATGATCTGCAAATTAGGGAAAGCTGGAGCTAAAACAGCCTGGTTTTTTCCTCAAATGTATTGATAAAAGCCATTTTCTCCATTGTTACTTTATAGCGCGTATTACTACAGTCTCCCCGATATCGGGAGAGTGATCCGTCATATAAGACAGGTCGAATCTTTGAAGAATATGACATGCGCAGACAACGCAATTCAATCAATAGTTTAACGTCTGTAAATATTGTAAAAAATTTGGTTCCTGTCTATGTCGTACAATTCTCGCGTTAATGATCGTTATATAATGCATTTCATATGGTCACGTACTATGATTTCTGAAATAACATTAAAACAAATCATGTTTGAGAAACGTTATTTCCTTCCATTTGCCACTTTGAGACAACCCCTCTTAAAAGTCAGTAGTCAGGTGTCCGCGGTCCGTAGTCAGCGTAGGTGGCAAAGGTCTATTAGTATACATCGAGCCACGCTCAGTGAAACATAGACTAAATGTATCTCCGTGATACATTAAACCCAGAGATTCGTCATAATCATTATTTATGGATTCATGATACTCATTTTGTAAACAGCCTTCGGTCATAGGGTTTTCTAATGCTACTATATGGAGAAAAAAACATCAAAAGCAAAGTTTTTCAGGTTGATCAACCTACGCACACTTGTTAGGTTTACCCGGTTTGATTTCTTTTGGAAATACACTGAGGCTGTTTTACACAGAGCATGATTCAATTCTTTTTTTAGAAAAGGAACTGGGAGCTGCTTGTGAACTGGAACAGGAATGCAATGATACTAACGCTAACTGTGGAGCAGCTTCTAGGCAGTGTGAATGTCTCAGCGATTATTATGACGATAATGGTTTGACTGCTGGGGGAGAGTGTCAGCTGAGTAAGTTAGCACCATTTACACGATATTCTTTATATATATATGGCTGCGTTGATAACTTAGGCATAAGTCAAATACTTTCAAAATAATAACAAACTTATCATTCCTATTCCTCTGAAATGCATTTCCATGTAATTGTGAATTTAATAACAGGAGCAATTGCAGTTATTTTACTTGATTCCTCTCTAGAAGGACATTTGTCCTGATAAAGCAATCGTTGTTTTTTATCTTTATTTTCTTGCACTACGTAGGTAATTTATGCTCTTTAGTTATCCTCTTAATAATATCTTGAGAGATTGCTTTAGAAATCGATGTATACACACTTTTCTGATAAGAAAAGAATTTGCTTTAGAACCACATAAGGATCTTACGTAAATCTCATAAATCAAATTATATGTATTTGTCACCAATGTGGTCAAATGTAAAAAAAAAAGAGATATTTGTAAAAGGTCAAATCTTTTAACGGATTTTTCTGACGAGGGAGAAGTTAGTAAGAGAATACCTTTTAGGTCACCCTCTGTTATGCATTATACCAGTTAACTCATCACTTTATTAATTGACCAGATCTTGTGATAGAATTGTTCTTTGACATGCAGGGAATTTATAGATTGCAAAATTTTTCGACCTAGTCTGCCTACGAGGGCAGCACAGATTGAACTTGGTTTATCCTTTCAACAAATGCGTTAAAGCCTCTTTATAAAGCGTATGGCTCATGAACATTGCAAGGAGGCGCTCAAAGAGTCAATACAAAACTTGAAACTGATTACTTGCTCAGAGCGTTTTCACATCCAACGTCTTGGTTTTTCCCCCTCTACAGCTGGACTGTTTTAGAAAGCACTTGTGACTACCCTGTTGTTCTCTGCGCCTGCATCTGCGCTTTGATAAGAATCTTTGTCGTCACTAAAGACATTGTCTTCAAATGTTGATTTGATTTTTATCTACATGTTTCAAAATAAATCAACAAAGGGCTTAAACCTATTAAATTTTCATGCCCTTTTTACAGCATAATCATTCAATCGAAAAAGTGAGTGTTGACACTCCCAAACCTCTTCTTCCGTTTCTTATTTCAGAGCTTGATGTAGGAGAAACATGTCCTCAAGCTGATGCGTGCTCTGATCCAAATGCTGTTTGTTCAGGCGTATGCACATGCACGTCTCCGTATTATAATAGCAGTGGTGTATGTGAACTTCGTAAGTAGCTCGCTATGTATTATACCATTTGCTAATCATTCACATGTCTCAACATGTGCATTTTCTCTCTTTCCCAAAAGCCTTTATAGATAATACAGCGTAAATCGCACGGACTTACTTTACATTTCTGTACATATTTAGCAATCTACGTTACACTGTAAGGCCTTTTGTTTTTGAAGGGTGGGGAAGGTTGTATGCCATGTTGAATTACAAAATGAGGTAGGCTACGGGGAATTATCAAAAACAACTGTTCTTGATTTTAATGAAAATCCATACAACAACGGAAGGGTATCAGCAAATCAGCAAAAAATTTACAGATCTTTTATCGGTGAAAGACCGAACTTTATTTCATTCCGTGAACATCGTCGGTTATATTTTCTCGAATGGCGCAGCCACAAGCGAAAATATAACCGATGATGCTCATTCACTCGAATATTTTTTGATGTTTCAGAAAAAAAAAGATCCTATACATAATTTCTAAGTATGATTTTTTTTCAGAGAAGTATTTAGGTGAAAACTGTACAGCAGACTCCGAATGTCGAGAAAACCTCATATGTTTTGGTTCCCCAGCAGTTTGCTCATGCGAGTGTACCTCTTATCTGGCTGAAAACACCGGCAACTGTCAACCTAGTAAGTGATTATCCTCTTGTCTCCATTGAAATAGGTAAAAGTATCTTGTAGGAACTTTCTTGGTCCATGTATTTAATTTGAACAGCGTCAGAATATTGTATTTCTTCTGAAAGTATTCAGCTACATGATAAAAAACCTCATCTGACGTCCCTACACTGTAGTTTCTTTTATTACATAATAACGGCTGTATACAATGTGACATAACCATTACGAATTTTCAAATTTTCTTATATCATATACTTTTGAGATAGAGAAAAGTAACGTTATTTGTAAAAATTCTAAGTTCTTAAGCGTCGTATCAGAACTGCTAGCCTAAGTATGCATGTTAAACTCAATTGCTCTGATAATCGTGATAACACTGCTAGTTTTAATAGATCATTTTTACTTCTACTGATTGTCGTTGCGTGATTTTCGTCGTCCTTTCGTCTGTCAGTCCGTTTGTCTGTCTGTCTGTCTGTCTGTCTGTCTGTTTGTCCGTCCATACTTCCATCCGTACATGACTGAAGAACCAGTGCCTTGAAGCTCAAACTATGATTTCTGTCTTTGAAAGCCTAAAAAACATTGAGTGAAAGGGAACAATGTTGTTTACCAGCATTTTCTCCCTTTCCAAAATATTTGAAATGGCCTTCTTCTTCAGAGTGATTAAAAGTTTTTGTGCTAGAGAGTTAAAAAGAATCTGTAACAGCGAATCAGACCAATACATTAGATAGCTAAATAATTGTTTTCTCTGTGATTTTAAACAGTTTTAACTCTTTCAGTAGAACTTTTCACAACTGTATTAACACTTGCCGCCAGTGTATATCAAGATCACACAAAATTATGCCCGGTATTACCTTTGGCGTAAATTGTCTGTTTTACTGGGAAGTCGTTCTATAGACAAAAGAAACGCTGAAGTTGCATTTATTCAAGTCTCATTTGTACAAGGTTAATGCCTGTTTGGTTAGTCCGTGTCCTGCAAAATGATAAATGAAACTTTACATGCCATGCACGCCAATAGTTAGACTGGTTTCAGTCTGTTAAACAGAGCATTTTCATAAAAAACAAAATCATCAAGTAAAACTGCAAAACAACTACTCTTTATTCGCAGTGTTGTGAATGTCTGAGTTATCGCCAGTATTTCGGGAGAAGGGCAAATAACAGCACGTTGTTTTTTTTTTATGTGCGTTGTCTAATAGAATAACTTAAATGAAGAGCCTGAATAGGAAACTAACCAAATTTTGCATTAAATAAATGTAAATCTGTGTTCATATTCACCAACCATTCTCAAGAACATTCTTAGTCTTATTTTTCAGAATTTTGTCAATGTGAAAGAAACAGAACTTCCGATTGGCTAAACCATTTGGTTTACCTAATCAGAAGTTCTGTTATTTTCACAGTTACAAAATTTTGAAGAGTAGGACAGAGAATGTTCTTCGCGTTCAGCAGCCTAAGGGTTAACTCAGAGTTGAATCGGTTAATCAAACGATTGAATTTTACAATTAACCCATTTATACCGGAGTTTTTATTTTACATGATTTTTGTCAAAAATTGTGAAAAATGATGTATAATTGTTATATATGAGTTAATTTTTATCGTTTGACGAATAATTCCCTAATTATTGCTGTTTTAATTTTTGTCTACAAAAGTAGACAACAGGCACGAATGGGTACAGAAAAATACTTGTTATAGTCTTTCTCAAAAGTCAAGTTACTTCCAGCAAATGTCACTGATACACTCACAGAATATGTTTTAGGCCACAAAATCCCTCCTTAACCTTTTTAGTTATTTAAATTAAAAATCTGTGCCAAAATACCAACATGGGACTTAGATTACATAATGCAACAGAAACATTTGTTTTTATCACAACTTGAAGAATAAGAAGTTTAACATATTCAATTTTATTTCGTATGTTCTACAATGTGATTTTTATTCTTCTCAAGGAGATATTGAAAGTAAATGTAGTCCACATCAGGAGAAACTTCTCAATATCAGGTGAAATTCCTCATACATTTCCAGCGTCACATGTAGAAAATCAGATTTTCTCTGAAAAGTGCACATCTCGCTTTTCCATGGTGATGCATTCTTACCTAAATGGTGTTGTCAGGTACTCTATTGCTGAGGTCCCCTGCAGACCCCTTAGTCTGCAAAGGCTTATGATTGTGTCTTTTGGCAAAGGCAAAGGACACCATTTCCAGAGGTATTCCTAGCAAGTCAAGAGGATATGACTGACCGGTGTGTTCAGGTGCCATATTTGTTGCCTAACCTTTCTGAATTTGTCAGTTTCATTGATGTGTGCACTGTCAATAAGATGAAAACATTATATCAAATCTACATTCAGTAATTACATCTGTCTCATCTGATATCATTCGCTATTGTGCTCTTGCAAACATTTTCAGCTCTACTCTGGTAAAGCTGTTTGCTTGGAATTTAGCTAGAACCAGATATCAACAAATCTGCCCTCAATGCTAGAATTTCTCGTAGTAATGTCACAAAAATTTGCATGGTTCAGTGAATTATGATTTCAATCACATCAGCAATAAGGAACAAATAAAAAATCCCATCTGGGGAAGCATGTCCGTATTCTATGCTTGGATTGTATGAGATTAACCTGCCAACATATTCCTGTGACATGTCAAGGTCATCGAAAAGCATGGAAATGGGATATCTTCATCCATCTCATATTTTTCTGTGCCTGGATTGTCTCCACAGACCTAGAATGAATAAAAAAAAGCTTATAAAACATGCGAAAGATGCAACAATAATCATTTATTGCAACATAACTGATCTTAGCAACTGGTATAATTGCTCTATAACATTTGTTTCTGCTCTTGTAAACCCACACTCTCCTACTAGCATTGAAATTACTTCATTCACTTCGAATTTTCTTTAGTTAAAGTAGAATAATTAAGTTACAGCAAGTGAAACTAGACGTACCTTCACGCTCTTATTGTCTACTTTGGTAGACAAATCTTTACAAAGTAATTACTGAATGTAGATTTGATTTTGAAACATGCTATATCAACAAAAATGCAGTTAAGAGGTTCAATAATGAAACTTTTCTGTGAAAGAGGGTATGTCTATTGAGTAAACATGAAAAAAATGAATTACCTTTTCCTTTTTGGCATCTTCCATTGTTTAGTGACTAAAATCGTCAATCTCCAGGAGTAAAATCTAGTTTGTCTTACACTCATCTGCATTTTCTCAAATCTACTGCCTAATTACGCTTATTAAAAGTTTGTCAACATACTGGACATCGAATTTCATGAATACACACAAGTATGTATCAGTATGTGGCCGGAAAATGGGAATAAATATGCATAAATGGGTTAAGAAAACAAATTGGACACTTTAAATCACACAGGTATCATTGTGTTAACGACGTGTAATTTTTCTTTTCTGATGGACAGTTTCTTTTTGAACTCTGCATAAACAAAGTTTTTTGTGTCTCAACAGTTAAAAAAATGGGTCACCGTGCTCATTTTTTGCTCACCTGAGCCTGAAGAGGAAATAAGAAATAATAAAAGTGACATCTATCCGTGCTTATTTCGCAATTTCGTAAGAAAAAAGAGATGGTGGTCACTTTGGCAGATAAGATTTTAAATAAAAACAACCGGATAAAAGCTCAGGCATAGTTTGAAAGGAAGAAATTGCAGTCTGATCTTAATTAATGTTGTCGATCTGTCATTCCGTCCGAAAATATAACTTCTTAAATCATTTCTGAAAATTAATGAAACTTTGAATATGTAATCCTCAAGCTGTGTCATTGTTTTAATTTTCTTTGCTAGTGCTACCCAAAGAATTTTCTACCTTTTTTAGCGCAGCAAAAGTATTACCAATATGCGAAAAATACATTAACCTACTTTTAAAATCACTATCCATGACAAAAAAACACGTGCGCAGTAGAATGTGCGCGAACATCTGTTATATACGTCATTAAGTAGTTTCTATCAGTATACATCGAGCCACGCTCAGTGAAACAGAGACTAAATGTATCTCCGTGATACATTAAACCCAGAGATTCGTCATAATCATTATTTATGGATCCATGATACTCATTTTGTAAACAGCGTTTGGTCATAGGGTTTTCTAATGCTACTATATGGAGAAAAAAAACATCAAAAGTAAAGTTTTTCACGTTGATCAACCTACGCACACTTGTTAGGTTTACCCGGTTTGATTTTTTTTTTTTTTGGCGGGGGGGGGGGGGGGAAATACACTGAGGCTGTTTTTCAAAGAGCATGATTATTTCTTTTTTTAGAAAAGGAACTGGGAGCTGCTTGTGAATTGGAACAGGAATGCAATGACACTAACGCTAACTGTGGAGCAGCTTCTAGGCAGTGTGAATGTCTCAGCGATTATTATGACGATAATGGGTTGACTGCTGGGGGAGAGTGTCAGCTGAGTAAGTTAGCACCATTTACACAATATTCTTTATAAATATATGGCTGCGTTGATAACTTAGGCATAACTCATATACTTTCAAAATAATAACAAACTTATCATTCCTATTCCTCTGAAATGCATTTCCATGTAATTGTGAATTTAATTACGGGAGCAATTGAAGTTATTTTACTTGATTCCTCTCCAGAAGGACATTTGTCCTGATAAAGCAATTGTTGTTTTTTATCTTTATTTTCTTACACTACGTAGGTAATTTATGCTCTTTAGGTATCCTCTTAATAATATCTTATGGGATTGCTGTAGAAATCGATGTATACACACTTTTCTGATAAGAAAAGAATTTGCTTTAGAACCACATAAGGACCTTACGTACATCTCATAAATCAAATTATATGTATTTATCACCAATGTAGTCAAATATAAAACAGAGAGATATTGGTAAAAGGTCAAATCTTTTAACGGATTTTTCTGACGAGGGAGAAGTTAGTAAGAGAATACCTTTTGGGTCACCCTCTGTTATGCATTATACCAGTTAACTCATCACTTTATTAATTGACCAGATCTTGTGATAGAATTGTTCTTTGACATACAGAAAATTTATAACTTGCCAAATTTTTCGACCTAGTCTGCCTACGAGGGAAGCACAGATTGAACTTGGTTTATCCTTTCAACAAATGCGTTAAAGCCTCTTTATAAAGCGTATCGCTCATGAACATTGCAAGGAGCCGCTCAACGAGTCAATACAAAACTTGAAACTGATTACTTGCTTAGATCATTTTTACGTCCAACGTCTTTGTTTTTTTCCCCTATACAGCTGGACTGTTTAAGAAAGCACTTGTGACTACCCTGTTGTTCTCTGCGTCTGCATCTGCGCTTTGATAAAAATCTCTGTCGTCACTAAAGACATTGTCTTCAAACGTTGATTTGATTTTTATCAACATGTTTAAAAATAAATCAACAAAGGATGTTACCCTATTAAATTTCCATGCCCTTTTTACAGCATAATCATTCAATCGAAAAAGTGAGTGTTGACACTCCCAAACCTCTTCTTCCGTTTCTTATTTCAGAGCTTGATGTAGGAGAAACATGTCCTCAAACTGATGCGTGCTCTGATCTCAATGCTGTTTGCTCAGGCATATGCACATGCACGTCTCGGTATTATAATAGCAGTGGTGTATGTGAACTTCGTAAGTAGCTCGATATGTATTTAAACCATTTGCTAATCATTCACATATCTCAACATGTGCATTTTCTCTTTTTCCCAAAAGCCTTTGTAGATAATACAAAGTAAATTGCACGGACCTAAAAGATCCTATACAACATTTCTAAGTATATTTTTTTTTCAGAGAAATATTTAGGTGAAAACTGTACAGCAGACTCCGAATGTCGAGAAAACCTCATATGTTTTGGTTCCCCAGCAGTTTGCTCATGCGAGTGTACCTCTTATCTGGATGAAAACACCGGCAACTGTCAACCTAGTAAGTGATTATCCTCTTGCCGCCATTGAAATAGGTAAAAGTATCTTGTAGGAACTTTCTTGGTCCATGTATTTAATTTGAACAGCGTCAGAAAATTGTATTTTGTCCGGAAAGTATTCAGCTACATAATAAAAAACCTCATCTGACGTCCTTACACTGTAGTTTCTTTTATTACATAATAACGGTTGTATACAATGTGACATAACCATTACGAATTTTCAAATTTTCTTATATCATATACTTTTGAGATAGAGAAAAGTAACGTTATTTGTAAAAATTCTCAATTCGTAATCCTCGTATCACAAATGCTAGCCTAAGTATGCATGTTAAACTCAATTGCTCTGATAATCGTGATAACACTGCTAGTTTTAATAGCTCATTATTACTTCTACTGATTGTCATTGCGTGATTTTCGTCGTCCTTTCGTCTGTCAGTCCGTTTGTCTGTCTGTCTGTCTGTCCGTCCATACTTCCATCCGTACATGACTGAGGAACCAGTGCCTTGAAGCTCAAATTATGATTTCTGTCTTTGAAAGCCTAAAAAACATTGAGTGAAAGGGAACAATGTTGTTTACTAGCATTTTCTCCCTTTCCAAAAAATTGCAATGGCCTTCTTCTTCAGAGTCATTAAAAGTTTTTGTGCTAGAGAGTTAAAAAGAATCTGTAACAGCGAATCAAACCAATATATTAGATAGCTAAATAATTGTTTTCTCTGTGATTTTAAACAGTTTTAACTCTTTCAGTAGAACTTTTCACAGCTGTATTTGCACTTGCGGCCAGTGTATATCAAGATCACACAAAATTATGCCCGGTATTACTTTTGACCTAAATTGTCTGTTTTACTGTGAAGACGTTCTATAGACAAATGAAACGTTAAAGTTGCATTTATTCAAGTCTCATTTGTACAAAGTTAATGCCTGTTTGGTTAGTCCGTGTCCTGCAAAATGATAAATGAAACTTTACATGCCATACATGCCAATAGTTAGACTGGTTTCAGTCTGTTAAACAGAGCATTTTCATAAAAAACAAAATCATCAAGTAAAACTGCAAAACAACTACTCTTTATTCGCAGTGTTGTGAATGTCTGAGTTATCGCCAGTATTTCAGTAGAAGGGCAAATAACAGCACGTTGTTTTTTATGTGCCTTGTCTAATAGAATAACTTAAATAAAAAGCCTGAATATAGGCTAGCCAATAGGAAACTAACCAAATTTTGCATTAAATAAATGTAAATCTGGGATCATATTGACCAACCATTCTCAAGAACATTCTTAGTCTTATTTTTCAGAATTTTGTCAATGTGAAAGAAACAGAACTTCTGATTGGCTAAACCATTTGGTTTACCTAATCAGAAGTTCTGTTACTTTCACATTGACAAAATTCTGAAAAATAAGACTAAGAATGTTCTTCGCGTTCAGCAGCCTAAGGGTTAACTCAGACTTGAATCGGTTAATCAAACGATTGAATTTTACAATTTACCCATTTATACCGGATTTTTTATTTTACATGATTTTTGTCAAAATTTGTGAAAAATGATGTATAAATGTTACATATGAGTTATTTTTTTTATCGTTTGACGAATAATTCCCTAATTATTGCAGTTTTGATTTTTGTCTACAAAAGTAGACAATAGGCACGAATGGGTATAGAAAAATACCTGTTATAGTCTTTCTCAAAAGTCAAGTTAATTCCAACAAATGTCACTGATATACTCACAGAATATGTTTTAGGCCACAAAAATCCCTCCTTAACCTTTTTAGTTATTTCAATTAAAAATCTGTGCCAAAATACCAACATGGGACTTAGGTTACATAATGCAACAGAAACATTTGTTTTTATCACAACTTGAAGTATAAGAAGTATAACATATTCGAATTTATTTAGTATGTTCTACATTGTGATTTTTAGTCTTCTCAAACAGATATTAAAAGTAAATGTAGTCTACATCAGGAGAAACTCCTCAACATCAGGTGAAATTCCTCATACATTTCCAGTGTCACATGTAGAAAATCAGATTTTCTCTGAAAAGTGCACATCTCGCTTTTCCATGGTGATGCATTCTTACCTAAATGGTGTTGTTAGGTACTCTATTGCTGAGGTCCCCTGCAGACCCCTTAGTCTGCAAAGGCTTATGATTGTGTCTTTTGGCAAAGGCAAAGGACACCATTTCCAGAGGTGTTCCTAGCAAGTCAAGAGGATATGACTGACCGGTGTGTTCAGGTGTTATATTTGTTGCCTAACCTTTCTGAATTTGTCAGTTTTATTGATGTGTGCACTGTCAATAAGGTGAAAACATTTGACCAACATATCCTATCTGTCTCATCTGATATCATTCGCTATTGTGCTCTTGCAAACATTTTCAGCACTACTCTGGTAAAGCCGTCTGCTTGGAATTTAGCTATAACCAGATATCAACAAATCTGCCCTCAATGCTAGAATCTCTCGTAGTAATGTCACAAAAAAATTGCATGGTTCAGTGAATTATGATTTCAATCACATCAGCAATAAGGAACAAATAAAAAATCCCATCTGGGGAAGCATGTCCGTATTCTATGCTTGGATTGTGTGAGATTAACCTACCAACATATTCCTGTGACATGTCAAGGTCATCGAAAAGCATGGAAATAAGATATCTTCATTTATCTCATATTTTTCTGTGCCTGGATTGTCTCCAAAGACCTAGAATGAAAAGAAATGCTTATAAAACATGCAAAAGATGCAACAATAATCATTTATTGCAACATAACTGATCTTAGCAACTGGTATAATTGCTCTATAACATTTGTGTCTGCTCTTGTAAACTCACACTCTCCTGCTAGCATTGGAATTACTTCACTTCCAATCTCCTTTAGTAAAAGTAAAATAACTAAGTTACGGCAAGTGAAAGTAGACGTGCCCTCTCGCTCTTGTTGTCTACTTCGGTAGACAAATCATTACAAAGTAATTACTGAATGTAGATTTGATTTTGAAACATGCTATATCAACAAAGATGTAGTTAAGAAGTTCAATAATGAAACTTTTCTGTGAAAGAAAGTATGTCTATTGAGTAAACATGAAAAAAATGAATTACCTTTTCCTTTTTGGCATCTTCCATTGTTTAGTGACCAAAATCGTCAATCTCCAGGAGTAAAATCTAGTTTGTCTTACACTCATCTGCATTTTCTCAAATGCACTGCCTAATTAGGCTTATCAAAAGTTTGTCAACATACTGGATATCAAATTTCATGAATACACACAAGTATGTATCAGTATGTGACCGGAAAATGGGAATAAATAGGCATAAATGGGTTAAGAAAACAAATTGGACACTTTAAATCACACAGGTATCATTGTGTTAACGACGTGTATCACATTTTTTCTTTTCTGATTGACAGTTTCTTTTTGAACTTTGCATAAACAAAGTTTTTTGTGTCTCAACAGTTAAAAAAATGGGTCACCGTAATCAGTTTTAGCTCACCTTAGCATGAAGAGAAAATAAAAAAAATAATAAAAGTGACATCTATCCGTGCTTATTTCGTAATTTCGTAAGAAAAAAAGGGATGATGGTCACTTTGGCAGATAAGATTTTAAAGGAAAACAATCGGATAAAAACTCAGGCATAGTTTGAAAGGAAGAAATTGCAGTCTGATCTTAATTAATGTTGTCGATCTGTCAGTCCGGCCGAAAATATAACTTCTTAAATCATTTCTGAAAATTAATGAAACTTTGAACATGTAATCCTGAAGCTGTGTCATTGTTTTAATTTTCTTTGCTAGTGCTACCCAAAGAATTTTCTACTTTTTTCAGCGCACCAAAAGTATTACCAATGTGCGAAAAATACACTTATAAACCTACTTTTAGAATCACTGTCTATGACAAAAAAAAACACATGCGCAGTAGAATGTGCGCGAACATCTGTTATATACGTCATTAAGTAGTTTTTATCAGTATACATCGAGCCACGCTCAGTGAAACAGAGGCTAAATGTATCTCCGTGATACATTAAAGCCAGATATTCGTCATAATCATTATTTATGGATCCATGATACTCATTTTGTAAACAGCCTTCGGTCATAGGGTTTTCTAATGCTACTATATGGAGAAAAAAAATCAAAAGCAAAGTTTTTTCAGGTTGATCAACCTACCCACACTTGTTAGGTTTACCCGGTTTGATTTTTTTTTTTTTTTTGTTGTTGTTGGAAATACACTGAGGATGTTTTTCACAGAGCATGATTTAATTCTTTTTATAGAAAAGGAACTGGGAGCTGCTTGTGAACTGGAACAGGAATGCAATGACACTAACGCTAACTGTGGAGCAGCTTCTAGGCAGTGTGAATGTCTCAGCGATTATTATGACGATAATGGGTTGACTGCTGGGGGAGAGTGTCAGCTGAGTAAGTTAGCACCATTTACACGATATTCTTTATAAATATATGGCTGCGTTGATAACTTAGGCATAACTCATATACTTTCAAAATAATAACAAACTTATCATATCTATTCCTATGAAATGCATTTCCATGTAATTGTGAATGTAATAACGGGAGCAATTGAAGTTATTTTACTTGATTCCTCTCCAGAAGGACATTTGTCCTGATAAAGCAATTGTTGTTTTTTATCTTAATTTTCTTGCACTACATGGGTAATTTATGCTCTTTAGATATCCTCTAAGTAATATCTTATGGGATTGCTGTAGAAATCGATGTATACACACTTTTCTGATAAGAAAAGAAAATGCTTTAGAACCACATAAGGACCTTACGTACATCTCATAAATCAAATTATATGTATTTGTCACCAATGTAGTCAAATATAAAAAAAGAGATATTGGTAAAAGGTCAAATCTTTTAACGGATTTTTCTGACGAGGGAGAAGTTAGTAAGAGAATACCTTTTAGGTCACCCTCCGTCATGCATTATACCAGTTAACTCATCACTTTATTAATTGACCAGATCTTGTGATAGAATTGTTCTTTGACATGTAGAGAATTTATAAATTGCCAATTTTTTCGACCTAGTCTGCCTACGAGGGCAGCACAGATTGAACTTGGTTTATCCTTTCAACAAATCCTTTAAGGCCTCTTTATAAAGCGTATCGCTCATGAACATTGCAAGGAGCCGCTCAACGAGTCAATACAAAACTTGAAACTGATTACTTGCTTAGAACGTTTTCACATCCAACGTCTTGGCTTTTTTCGCCAATACAGCTGGACTGTTTAAGAAAGTACTTGTGACTACCTGTTGTTCTCTGCATCTGCATCTGCGCTTTGATAAAAATCTCTGTCGTCACTAAAGACATTGTCTTCAAACGTTGATTTGATTTTTATCAACATGTTTAAAAATAAATCAACAAAGGATGTTACCCTATTAAATTTCCATGCCCTTTTTACAGCATAATCATTCAATCGAAAAAGTGAGTGTTGACACTCCCAAACCTCTCCTTCCGTTTCTTATTTCAGAGCTTGATGAAGGAGAAACATGTCCTCAAGCTGATGCGTGCTCTGATCCAAATGCTGTTTGTTCAGGCGTATGCACATGCACATCTCGGTATTATAATAGCAGTGGTGTATGTGAACTTCGTAAGTAGCTCGCTATGTATTATACCATTTGCTAATCATTCACATGTCTCAATATGTGCATTTTCTCTTTTTCCCAAAAGCCTTTGTAGATAATACAGCGTAAATCGCACGGACCTACTTTACATTTCTCTACATATTTAGCAATCTGCGTTACACTGTAAGGCCTTTTGTTTTGGATGGGTCGGGAGGGTCGTATGCTATGTTGAATTACAAAATGAAATAGGTTACGGGGAATTATCAAAAACAACTGTTCTTGATTTTAATGAAAATCCATACAACAACGGAAGGGTTAAAGCACGAAATTTACAGATCTTTTATCGGTGAAAGACCGAAATTTATTTCATTCCATGAACATCGTCGGTTATATTTTCACGAATGGCGCAGCAACAAGCGAAAATATAACCGATGATGCTCATTCACTCGAATATTTTTTGATGTTTCAGAAAAAAAAGATCCTATACATCATTTCTAAGCATAATATTTTTTCAGAGAAGTATCTAGGTGAAAACTGTACGGCAGACTCCGAATGTCGAGAAAACCTCATATGTTTTGGTTCCCCGGCAGTGTGCTCATGCGAATGTACCTCTTATCTGGATGAAAACATCGGTAACTGTCAACCTAGTAAGTAATTATCCTCTTGCTTCCATTGAAATACGAAATAGCATGTTGTAGAAACTTTCTTGGTTCATGTATTTAAATCGAACAGCGTCAGAAAATTTTATATCTCTCGAGACCGAAAGACGAACGATTTCTCATAATTTTCTTACACAGCAAGAAGCATTTCATAATAGTAGAAAAGTTACCACAACTATATGTAATATATAGTTTTGATTATATATCTGCAATTTTCAGCGGCAAACTATTACAATTATTGATATTGTATCAAAAGACGGTCAGTGAACTAAAACAATTAATTGTGGAGTTGGTATTAACTTCCCTTCTATGGCGAATAAATATCATAAGGTTATTTTTTTTATTAAAATATGTTCGCAAATCAATAGATACGTATTCTGCGCTTGAAATGCACCTTTTCGCTCCATTATACCATATTTTGAACTTTTCTTTTTATCAAAGTTATCTCCTCATCGGTCAGTATAGTTCCAAGATCAAACTGTGCTCTATGATCTTGATCTGCACTGCCTGCACGAGCGCCTTGAGCTGCACTTTGTATGTTAAGGGTTAAATTCCTTATCTATTGACATAGGTACTTCCCATATATAAACACGGAAAAAAATAGAATTACCTGATTATTACCGGACCGACACAAGTAAATTAAATCAGTAAATTATATATATATATATATATATATATTATATAAAGAGAGACAGACAGAAAAGGTCGGCAGATGCCGGTCCGACACAAGGTTTAGTGACTAAACTATATATAAAACTTTGTAAATAATAGCCAGTGTTCTATTTAGAGGACTACTTATATATTGAGGATCAGGTTTAATGTATTAGATAATAAAACCGAATTAAACACTCAAAAACAGTTTTAACTCATTAATAAGAGCTTTTCAGAACTATATTATATTCCATGTGTCTATTTTTAGAAATGTCATAGGTAAAGAAATGAAGCCATTTAAGCTGGGGTGGGGGAGGAATTATTTCCCCGTCGCAGTGAATATTTTCCTCCTGCCGAAAATAATTGACTTGAGATCACTAGTTTTAAAAGCAGTATTCGTTGACAAAATAATCAGAGGAAATATAATATATAATTTATTTCATCAGCTTGCGGTTAATAGAGGGAAATATTTGCCTCAAAAGGGAAAGGTCCGCGAAAATAGTTCGTGCCTTACGGCACTCGTTATTATCGCAAACCTTTCCCTTTTTCGGCAAATATTTCCCGATATTAACCACAAGCTGGTGAAATCAACTCCATGTATTTACAACTGCGGCCTACGTATATCAAGACCACACTGCACAAAATTTTCGGTCTAATCATTGATCTGAACTGTTTGTTTTTTTCTTTCAAGTTTTAGTCGGTCGGTCAAGAGAGAAGAAACATTGACTTTTCATTTCTTCACGTCTTACTTATAGAAGGAAAATGCTTGTAGGTTAAGTCCGTATCTTGCTAAAATATTAAATGAACCTTTCCGTTCCAGTAATAAACTACCCAAATTATGCTATTTCAAAGTACATGTATGTGTAGATCTGAGATGAGAATGCACATCACTGTAAGATGGGATCTTGATCTGCACTGACTGCTAAAGGCCTTTAGAGCCGTGCCAACCAAGGATGAATCTGGCGTTGTAAAGATGAATAATACCGTTGAATTTTACAATTAGGAAACCAATTTGATACTTGAAATCAAACAGTTGTTATTTAACTAAGTGGTTTTTAATTAGTATCAATTGAGCCACGCCTTGTGTAAGGAGGCTAAATGCAACTACGTGATGCCCTATACCCAGCCAGCCGTCATATGCACTATGAATCTATAAAATCCATTAAATTTTGTAAACACGAGTTATGATGTAGACTTATCCTATTAAATGTAGAAAAACTTTCAATAGCAAATTTATTTGGCTCAGGTCTGCTTGCGCTGACTGCTCAGGTTGACCCGAGTCGACTTTTTTTTTGCAAATATACTAAGCCACTTTTTTACGGTACATGACTGAATTTTATATTTAGAAAAGGATCTGGGAGCTGCTTGTGAACTAGAACAGGAATGCAATAACACGAATGCCATTTGTGGTGCTGTTTCTAGGCAGTGTGAATGTGACTATGAATATTATGACGATAATGAGTTGACTGCTGGTGGAGAGTGTCAGCTGAGTAAGTTGCCACCATTTACATGGTATTCTTTATAAATATATGGTTGCACTAGAGCCTTTGACATAAATCAAATACTTTAGAAATGGTAACTCACGTTACTCACTAACAAGTTTGTTCATACCAGATTTATGGGCGGTATTCCTGTACGGCAAACTATCGCCATTCCAGAAAAGGACTTTTTTCTCCAAAATAACATATTATTCTTTGTACCTGTATTCGACTGTGTGTGGGTGTGTGTGGATGTTGGTGGGTGTGTGTGTGTGTGTGTGTTTTTTATGAAGAAGAAAAAGACCATGTTACGATAAGCATAATTAAAATTTTGTTTTATCATCATTTGATATTTTAAACCATATTCTGTTCTCAATCATCAGAGAAGCACATACCAATTTGTAAAACAATCAATCCAGACTTAGTCTTAGATATTAAGACATGAACATACCGGCGTACACTAAAGGATCCGTAAAATCTATTTACCTAACAAGAAAATAGTGATGCTGAACATCAATTGGGCTGCAAACCACTTATTTCTGTAGCAGGGAACAATGCATTGGGCTGCGTTAAACCGTTTATGAAAATCACGTGATCGTTTAACTCATTACCAAACGACAAAATTTTAGGACTGTCCAAATCGAAACCATCGGCAGACGACAAAATAAAAATGACTGAAAAATTGAAATTTGTCTTGCGAAGGGTAGAAGGGTAGAAAACATTGTGGGAAAAGGAGAAATGCTGGTTACCAGCATTTTCTCTTTTTTCCACAATGTTTTCTACAGGCTTCTTTCTCAGGGGCCTCAAAAGTCGGAATTGTGTGGTAACGGGTTAACAGCTCAGTAGGAATCACGTTGTTGATCACGTGACTCATTTTGTCACGTTTAGCATCCAGTATTTGCATATGAGGAGAAAATCGTCGCCCTTGTAAGATTTTGTCTACACAAACAAATATTTGTCGGCAATACATGTACCATACATTAACGAAAGAAAAGTCTGTTATCGGATTGTGCTAAATCTGACACTCTAATTCATATGTCTTGTATCATACAATCCCTCTTTATAGATATAATAAAGACTTGAATGAAGTTCTTATTATATCTATATAGACTAGAGGAGTCGTATGATACCAGTCATGTTAGACACTCTGACGATTTACGGATGTTTTGGTAACAGACGAGTTCGGTAAGACAGACTTATACAGTAAATCAGTTGGATGTTTCGGTAACAAAGCAATTACATGGTGTTTTTGTATCGTGGCGTGTTTTTTTATATATAAATAGGGGTCCATGTGTCTCTTAGACAAACGGGTCGAAGTGACTCCAAGGGGTCTAAATGTCACCCCAAATATGAAATTTTAAGGGGTCTAAATGGTAAGGGGTCTAAGTGTCTCACTCCCTTCTTTACACCAAACGCACGACTTTATTTTATTCAAACCTTCGTTTTTTAAAACCTTAATTTGAAATTCCCACTATGTTTTATCAATATATTTTTGTTATGAACCTCATTCCATGCTGTATGTATTGTGAATTGCCTTTCTATCAAGCGAAAAGCGTGGAAAATGAAAAAAATAAAGGATTTGAACCTATCTATCAAGGGATAAATTGTTGAAAAGTGCAAAAGAAAAAGGTTTGAACAAAACAAAGCCATGCATTAGGTGAAAGAGCGTCACAGAACACAAACATAATTGTTTTGTAACCGAAACATCCAATCGATTTACTCTATAAGTCTATGTTACCGAACTCGTTTGTTACCGAAACATCTGTCACCCGCTCAAGCATTGACCTAGTAACAGATAGCTGGTCTTAAAAACACGATCGCAATAGGAAAACAATATTTATACAATCCATACAACACTAGAACAAAAATATAACGGGGGTCACAAGTACTACATAGGGTGCTCTAGGGTCAAAGAGCTTGAAAATACCTCTTAACCTTTTCCCAGGGTAAGATATTTAAAATGTCGGCTTCGAAAATTTGTGACAGATAATTTTTTATAACGTGACTTACTTTTCGAAATGGATCTTTATTATTATTTTTCGAAAGGAACAATTGATTATTCGAAAAACAGGTCTGCCTGTGAGGGCTGCCCAGGTTGAACATCTTCTATCCTTTTTACATATGCATTAACGTCTCGTTCCACAGAGCATGACTCATTAAGACTGCGAGGAGCACTGTAAGAGTCAGTACGAAACTGGAAACTAATTACTTGCTTGGAGCGTTTTCCTATCAGTGGTCATGTTCTTCCCCGTAGAGCTGGGCTGTTTAAAAGAAAACCTAAGCTTCTATGAATGCCCTGTTGTTATCTACGTCGGCATCTGTGTTTTCGTTGTCGTTGCTAAAGACATTGTCTTTAAATATTGACTTGTTTCTCGACTACATGTATCAAAATAGAACAACAAAGGATGATACCCTGTTATGTTTTCATGCCCTTTTTTCAACTTAAACATTTCACTGAAAAAGTCACCGCAAGCTGGTGTTGGCACTCGGAAAACGGTAATTCGGTTTGTCTGTATGTGTTTTTTTTTTTCTTTTTCAGAACTTGATGTAGGTGAAACATGTCCTCAAGCTGATGCGTGCTCAGATTCAAATGCTGTTTGCTCAGGCGTATGCACATGCACGTCTCGGTATTATAATAGCAGTGGTGTATGTGAACTTCGTAAGTAGCTCGCTTTGTATTGATACCATGTACCAAACGATCCCATGTCTAAACGACCCAGACGAAGGGACGTTTTAAAATTATTGTTAGAAAAGAGGTAAATGCTTGCAACAGCGTTTTCTGCTTTTCCAACATTGTCATCTAAAGTTTCAAAGATAATGCTGGTAACCAACGGACTTTGTTAGACTACTACCAATGCCTTGGTTACATGAAATTTGCTGTCAAATGCTTTTAATTCTGACTAATCTAAAATTTTGTTATTTGGTACAGACTCGATACTTGCTGCAGACGCTGTTTAAAAACGCTTTAAAGCTGTTCTTGTAAAGAAATACATTTCATTGTGACAAATATTAGGAATAATGACCATATGACGGTTCATAATGAGCAAGTTTTCGTATCATCTTCATTCATGAACTGAAACATTTATATCTGTCGATTGTATACATCATACAAGGAATTCCATTTTGTAAGTAGTCAGTTATATTTTACCTAGTTGTTGCTACTATTGAAAATATTAAGGATGGTGTCTACTGTATGCAATAAATTTCGATCTTTCACTTGGAAAAAAAACGCGCACCACTCATGAAAATTCTACCGATAATGTTCACTCGATGAAATAGATTTCGGTCTTTAACCCAGGAAATAAAACATATATCCTTTATATCTTTCAGGTAGTCATTAACTTGCGAGTAGATATGAACAACTTGTTCAATAAAAAGATAATTCCAATTTACAGGTGTAAGCCCCAAATTTAATGCGACAATTTTCACTACATTTGTATCCTCCAAGCCACAAGTCTAACGTCAAAATCCAAAATCACCAAGTAAATCACTCCTATCCATGTTAGCTTGGAAAATGCTAGATTAGTCTTTTCATCAAGATGAATATTTCGGTTTAGTTATTCAGCAGAATAAGGATTAAAAGAAAAAAGACCTTTTCTATTCAAGTGAAAGATCGAAATGTGTTTCAGCTCCTCAACATGAATGTTAACATCTACGTCACTCATGAAAATATTATTGATGATGTTCACTTGATTAACCCTTTACTTTATAGATACTCATTTCTACGCATTGCTTGTAGGAGCCTTTGGAAAACATTGTGGCAAAAGGTGAAATTGCTCGTGACGAGCAATTTCACCTTTTGTCACAGTGTTTTCTATGCTATAAAAAGGTGTCATATACACATAAGAAACGGCTTCATCCTTGCTGTAATTTAGCGTCAAGTAGAGATACTGGTCATAGAAATGCCTTATGGGGTAAAGGGTTAAATTTAATTTGATTTTTCACCTAAAGAAAAAAAAAAATATATATATATATATTTATTTAGATACATATGTACGTATTCTTAAACTACATAAAAGATGATAGTGTCGCTTTAATTGTACTGTACTGACTTTTACTTCAGTAAAATTTATTGGGGACAATTGTACTGCCGACCTTGAGTGCAGCGGAGCAAACACGGAGTGCCTTGGTAACCCGTCTACTTGTTCTTGTCCTTCTATCTATTATCTGGATGATGCTAGAGGGGACTGCCTACTGAGTATGTAATAGATTTAACTTTTGAAGTAACCGACTATCAATACAATAATACAGGTCTATTCCATATTGTTTTTGATATACCACGGCTATATCTTCCAGTGACACCGACCTCATCTACTGTTTATCGTTGAAAAGTGTTCTAAATATGGTAAAGAATACTACATTAAGGTATTACCACCCTGAAGCGGAAAATCTATTTATATAATATTTTTTACTCTGGAAAAATTTGATATACATGGCAAATAATCTCTATTGAAGCATCTTAATCGAGCCACTTTTGGAGGTTTTGGTTCATAGAATTACTATTTTAATTCCTACCTCACTATATCCTCAATTCATTGAGAGAATTATTATTACTTCCCACCATTGAAAAGAACAGAAACTTTTTAAATAGACATCTTTAAAAGATATTAGACGGTTAAATATGTTTAGAATCATTGTATCATTATAAATTCTCAACAATCTTACAACAACAAAATATGTTCCATGTTGGCCAGAGCTTCAGGGAAGGAAAGCCTTATGCCAGGGGCGAAAAGTAATGTCTTTGCACGTGCTCTAATTTCAAATGATTTGCCTACGTAATTGCTTCATGTTACGTCATTAGAACTTCTGTTTACCGTGTTTTCTCAAATAGAATAATTCAAAGCGTTATATGTCATAATCGCAACTTTTGGCCGTTTAATTACTGCCATTTAAGCTATAGTCACACTTTACGTAGTTTACCGTAGTGTGGAATGACCGAAGATGACCGAAGTTAAACGTATCGAACGTACTTCAACGTAGTTACACATAGTTAACCGTAGTTAAACGGAGTAATGAATGTAGTTTAGAATTAGGGTTAGCTTGTACTAAGCACAAAATTTTCGAAAATGTTCAAAAATTTATCACGGTTAACTAAGAAATGTTCATTCGAGCTCCATTAGATCTATCATCAACATATACTTTTAGTTTGTTAAATTCCAAATTTTGTTAGTTTGGTAAATAATTTAAAGAACTTAGTAGACCTTTTTATTCGATAAAATGTAAAAAAGACAGCTATGATGAATGTACCAGTGATTACTTCTTTACCATACAATATTTTTTTTATACAATCCTGACTGCAGCCTACCCGAACTGACCGACACTACTACAACGTTTTACTGTAGCTTTACACAGTTGATCTTGATTTATAGTAGTTGTACGTACTTAGGACGTAGTTTATGCGTAGTTTAGCGTAGTTAATCATACTTAGACGCAGTAATATCCTAGGTAGCCCAAACCACTTAGCACGCGAGTGAATGTAGTTAACCGTATTTATACGTAGTTCAATCTACTTAGACTTTCTATATGGAGTGCAACACACGAAAAGGGTCATTCGGACATTTGCGTAAAATGTCGTCTCTGATCAGCGTGTGCAGTCCGCACAGGCTAATCCGAAACGACACTTTCCGATTTTATGTGATTTTCTGTTTTACGCAATTTTACTGTAGCACAAAATCTAATGTAGTCGTAAAGTGCCGTCTCGGATTAGCCTGCGCGGACTGCGCAGGCTAATCCGGGACGACACTTTACGCAAATGTCCGAATGCACCTTTTCGTGTGTTGCACTCCATATCGCCAAGTTTGAATCTACTTTGAACGTAATTCAACGTAGTTGACCTTAGTAGCAGTACGGCAGAATACGTTTGAAATTAACTAGACAACTACGTGCATGACCGTAAATGTGACCATAGCTTTAAGTCCTACGTAATAGTTAAAGGCTAAGAAGTCAAAATTAAACGATTTAAACCGCCAAAAGGAGGGGGCGTAGCGACCGACTGTGGCTGTTTAAATCGTTTAATTTTGAAATTCTTCGCGTTTAACTGACTTAGTCTTTTTCCGCACATATTACATCATTGCTATAATAATGTTCCATATACGGAATCCACTATTCACAAGGAAACGCCCTTTCACCCATGTATATGGAGTTGGCTGATTGGCTAAAGAAACTTCATCATTGCATCAACGCTAAAAATGACGTAATTTCCACGTGAATATCGGGGCTAAACCTCGTACACGACCGCGTGGTATTTAACCCTTTACCAAACAATCCATTGGGAAGGAAGGTTATTTTTGGAAAGGGAAAAAGTTCTGGTTATCAGCATTTTCTCCTTTTCCTACTTTATTTTCTATCCTGTCAAAAAACTCAATTTCATTTGTTCAACTTTCAAAATTTGACATCTGTCAATGCTTTCAATTTGGAATGGTCTAAAATTTGTCAAATTGGAAAGGGTTAAAGAACCTTCATTACCATTTATCGCCAGTGTTAATGTCAAATATGGCAAAATTTGACCAAGATTTTGAGGAAGTAACGACTAGACTCAGCTATGAAAATTTCTACAGATTTACTACAGCATTATTTTTTCTTAAAACAGCTTGTTTCAAGCTTCAGGTGGTATATTAAGAGGACAACCGACCATATAGATTGATCTGCATTTATTACATAAATTGTATTGATGAGTGTTTTACAATTTTTTTTTCAACGGCGTAACTTGTAGATCTACTTGGCATGTGCTAGACCTAATTTACGTAATTGTTGAATAATAATGAGGGGGTAGGGTTTAGGTCCGCATGCGCAGTAAATTCAGATAAACTCCAGATAAACTGCGACGTTTAAATGGATAAATGATCAAAATAGACTCGCGTTGGGTAGTTTATGGAAGATTGACGGTCAAAAATTTTCAAATATGAGCGTTCTGATTGGATAGAAAAGTAGGACAAAGACTAAATGAGGGTTATTTTATAAACGGAAGTTCCGATAAAAATCAACTTGTGTGCGTCAGCAACATGTTTACAAAACAGTAAAGACCAACAAGTAAGACGTTGAAAATAAAAAAGAATACGTATACAAATGCTCGCCAAGGCTAAACGATTACTAATTCTCTCAGCCTTCCTAGACCTAGATATTTTGATGTACGACAACACTGTGTACGTATTACACACGACGTGTCTTTATCCTTCGTAATTATGCGATGACTTGTTCAGTAGAGTTCACTCCGGAGATTTGTTAACCCTTTACCACACAATCCCTACTTTTGACGACCCTAGGAAAGGAGCCTTCTGAAAACACTGTGGGAAACGGAGAAAATGCTGGTAACCAGCATTTTCTCCATTTCCCACAGTGTTTTCTATCCTTCCCAAACCAAATCTTATTTTTTCATTCTCCTTTATTTTGTCATCTGCAAATGCTTTCAATTTGGACCAGTTTAAAATTTTCTCGTGTGGTAAAGGGTTAAACCCATGTTTCAAGAGCAAGGCTCATATATAAGTGAACCATGCTTGTTAACCCATTACCACACAATCCCTACTTTTGACGCCCCTGAGAAAGAAGCCTTTTGAAAACACTATGGGAAAAGGAGAAAATGCTGGTAACCAGCATTTTCTCCTTTTCCCACAGTGTTTTCTACCCTTCCCAGAACAAATTTCTATTTTTTAGTCACTTTTATTTTGTCGTTTGCAAATGCTTTCAAATTGGACCAGTCTAAAATTTTCTCGTGTGGTAAAGACTTAAATGATAGTTTAACTCTTTACCACACGAGAAAATTTTAGGCTGGTCCAAATTGAAAGCATTTGCAGACGACGAAATAAAAGTGACTGAAAAATTGATTTTTTTTTTCTGGGAAGGGTAGAAACCACTTTGGGAAAGGGAGAGAATGCTGGGTACAAGTATTTTCTCCGTTTCCCAGTGTTTTCAAAAGGCTTCTTTCTCAGGGGCGTCAAAAGTAGGGATTGTGTGGTAATGGGTTAATACACCTTCAAAAGGCACCGACCAAGAACGAATTTTTTGCTATCATATATTTTTCTGCACGTCAAAGGACCGTTCTACCTTATGATTATGGATCATGAATGTACTTTGTGGATCCATGATAATACATGGTTCACTTGGGTATATAATGTAAGACGGAGATACATTAAATTCCATCGATTTGTTAGAGCACACTTTTCGCTAGTTAATAGAAATTTTACAGTGAATAATATAGAGGATAATCAACTGGTTGTTTTTGATATGAAAAATATCTCACGATGATGCGTTGTTAGGCGTTGAAAAAACGAGTGTGCAGCACGAGTAAGATATTTTTCATATCAAAAATAACCAGTTGATTATTCTATTTATTATATATACCTTATTAACATCATTATTTGTAACTTTGTGTTTGAAAGTCGAAAAAAAAATGTAGTCGAAAAAAAAGGTAGTTCCCAAATTACGGCAGGAAGTGAAAGTGAAAGTTGATAACGTCACCAGTGATGATATCAAAATTTATTACACTGGGAAATTCCAGGATTTCACTGCTAGGTATATAATATATTCATATAATTGTGGCTGAAATATAATTATATTTCACCGGTGAATGTTAAGAAATAATCTTCTTTTTATAATGTTTATCCATCAATAAGGCAAGATGAATAGCCTATGAGGGTGGCTCATAACTCACAATCGTAATTTTTATTGAACGATAGACCAAGACAGAAAGAAGATAATTGCGCTTTAAAAATGACTAGCTCTTGATCAAAGAAAAGCAAGTTAATACTTAGTGAACACGGATGGAGATTATATTGCATTGATTAGACTATGGCTGTTTCAGTTTCTGGCCCAAACATAACGCCACTCTCCTATCGATAAATAAAAAAAAAAATCACAAAAAAAAAATGAAAAGAAACTTCATCTTTAAACACAACATCAAAAACTGCAGTTTCACTATTATAATTTCTCCCTTTCAAATAACAAAGAAGAATAAATTTATCGTCAAGAATTAGAGTTGCAGTCGGTTCCAATGCTCTGAGTATTACTCTTGCAGAGAAGAACCTTGGCTCAGGCTGTCAGTCCAGACTTGAATGTAACGATACAAATGCTGTATGTGGCTTTTCTTCGAACTTGTGTGAGTGTGCGGACGGATTTTATGATGATAATGGAGCAACGACTGGAGGAGAGTGTCAACAAAGTAAGTATTGGGCAGTTCGGGTTGAATCCTCAACACGTTACCAAACGACAAAATTTTAGACTGGTCCAAATTGAAAGCGTTGGCAGACTTTAAAATAAACGTAACTCAAAAATTTACATTTCTTTCTAGCGGGGCAGGAAACATTGTTGGACAAAGAGAAAATGCTGGTTACCAGCATTTTCTCCTTTTCCCACAATGTTTTTAAAAAGCTTCTATCCCAGGGTCGTAAAATGCCATGTATTGTTTGGTAGAGTATTAAGCATTTGATTCATAAATTTGCGATCTTGGGGGTGGAAAATTCTGAAATAATTGAAGAAAAAAATAGCATTTTCTTCTTTCCCACAACGTTTTTACCGTTGAAACTATCATTGACTGTGAAACACTTTAAAAGCAGCTTTGAGATAGAACACGTCCGCAAAACTATCACCTCGTATCATTTATAACAGCAATATCTAATGAAAAAGTTGACTTATTCTAACAAGCTTAAAAGATATTTCTGTCGTATCTCGAGTTCACGTTTTCCTCTTCTTAATTTTTTCTTGACAATTAGATTTCTTCAATGAATAAAGAACTGCATACGGTCCTTAAAGAAGACACTTTTATTCGTCTATTCATTTTTTATGTTGAATTATGATAGATAAACTCTAAAAGAAAACATATCAATCATTGCTCTCCTCATGTGGTTTATTGATGTTTGGAGAGAATATTGAAAATTTATATATTCAACAAAAACATTTACATCCATTCTTACAAAAATGTACTTGTAACATTTGCGAAACTCTGCATGAAAAATATTTATTTTTTTTTTCAATATATTTTGAGGTCTTTCTCAAGACAATCACAGGTAAAGGCAATTTTTGTACTTATAATTTTCGTCTTAAACAATAGTTTGTACTATTTCAAAACCATCATTTGATACACTTTGGAGTATTGGTAGACGTTTTCAAAATGAATCTCACTAGACCTTTATGGTATCGAAAGCCTTTTATATTTGCTGCTTCTTTTTCTTCCACAGAGCTAAATTTAGGAGAGTCCTGTCCACAGGCTGATGCATGTGCAGATCAAAATGCTGAATGTTCAACGGTGTGTGTGTGTTCGGCTAATTACTATAACGACAGCGGTTCCTGTTTGTTATGTAAGCATAGAAGATATGTACTTTTATTAAATAAAATTCATTATAGCTTATCGTAGTGCATCAAAAAATGTTTACAAAATACTCTTCTATTCATAATGCTATGAAAAATTACTATCAGTTTCATCATTATTGTTGCACGCACCGTCTTGTCTTTGTCAAGTATAGTCTTTTATAGTGAATTTTACAAATTCAAAAGCTGATGTGCATATATAATCCTGTCTCATTTTTTATTCGAACAACTTTACAGAAAAGTGGATTTGTATCGAATCAAATTCTTCAGTTTTAAGTCATTAAAATTTTGTGCCTTGGTCTTGCAACCAACACGAAAAAGTGTATTGAAGTTATCATAAGCAATAGAAAATAAAAATTAAGAAGTATTATTGCATAAAATGTGCCTTTTCGGGCCGTTATAAGCATTTATTAACGGGTAAAAACCGGGCGTTAACAGGAGGACACGTGTATTAATCAGTAAATTCACGCGCCGTTAACGCTCGGCTTTGTACTTTCAATATTCTCGATTCGGGCCTACCTTGTAAACAACATTTCGTTATGTCAGTTTTTCCTTTGACTCCAACCATCAAACCGTAGGAACTTGAACCATGTAAGATCCTTTTGAAGGCTTGTCTTTGATGACATTAGTACACCACAAACAAAATTTTGCACAAGATCTCAGTTTAATCGAGATCTAAACAAAAAATCACCCGTGAAACGTACTCTAAACAAGCTACATCCCACCTACTTCTTAACGCGATTGCTTAATGTAGATCGAACCCTCTGAGGTCTTTCATTTATAGCAATTCATCCTAGTTATAATCGTCCAAACAGGTGCAAGGTTATCCCACATAAGTCCACTTTGTATTAGATATCATTAGAAGTGAATTTACACCAAGAGAACCAAAACAGGCATACAGGACTAACGGCCCTTGGCTGCTCGCAACAAAAACGTTCAGGTCTTGACCCATTTAGGTACAGCACATTTGTAGTTCGTTTTTTTGCATTCGGGCGGTAAAGCATTTTTCAGGCCTCCGCGAATGATAACGACCCTAAAAACGTGAATTAACCCCTTAAACACAAAGTATACAACAAAGCACTTTTTCCTTATCTTACACCATTTCTTTCCTTTCATGGCCACAACATAATTCGTTGTATTCTCTTCGCCGTCTGCAAAGCATTGAATCAATATCGACAAGTCTGAAGAGTTGATTTTCATGGTTTTTAAACTGCAATCTAAAATTCAAACAAATGAATTTGTATGGATAAAAACGGATAAAACCAGCAACAAAAACTGTTTCAAGAGGTGTAATCAACTCTGTTTAAATGTGCATAATTCATAAACCATGTTTTGTGAAATATGGGGCTTTGTCACCTACGAAAAGTATCGACCATGGTCAGCCAACGAAGTCTGCGCAGGCTGACCTGGGCCGAAATCTTTCGATATTTGTGAATTTTCTGTATGTCTAGGGACCAGTTTACCCCATGATTCAGTTGTTCGATAGACAAAATGGCTTTGATTGGTCCATGATCACGTGATGACTTCCTTGGTGTAATGAATCACGTAGATGCATTAACTCCAATTTTCAAAATCACTGTTCATATCTAAACAACACCAATAGATATTTGAAAGAAAAAAACAAATGTTTTATTTCATGTTTTCCGGTAGGATATCGAGAAATAGCAGTGAAAATACTTTTCGATATGGCCTGCAACACGTGAAAAGGGACATTCGGACATCTGCGTAAAGTGTCGTCTCGGATTAGCCTGCGCAGTCCGCGCAGGCTAATCCGAGACGGCACTTCCCGTTTTAATGCAATTTTCTGTTTTGCGCATGCCTACTGTAGCACAAAATCTTATGTAGACGTAAAGTGTCATCTCGGATTAGCCTGCGCGGACTGCGCAGGGTGATTCGAGACGACACTTTACGCAGATGTCCGAAGGTCCCTTTTCGCGTGTTGCACACCATATTACACGGGTACAACCGGCGAAAATACCGATTTTCATGTGGTTTTTGCCTAGGTAAAAACTGCATTCCTTACAAACAGATGGAAATATGATATGACATCATATACCTTACATTTCTCGCGCTTGATGTAATATTGTAACGCGTTGCTATGCGGGAGGGGTACGCCACTGGGAATAACTAAATAGAACTGTACTGGATTTTGACAAAGTTTCTCCCAGAAAGGGTAAAAAGCATGAAATAAATAGAACGTTTGTTGTTGTTGTTGTTGTTGTTGTTGTTGTTGATGTTTTCGGTGAAAGATCGAAATTTATTTCATCTCGTGAACACCATCGGTAACATTTTCACTCATTGCTGCTACACGCGTTAAAATGTTACCAATGGCGTTCACTCGTTGAAATAAATTTCGATCGTTCACAAAAAAAACAAATATCCTCTATTTAATCTGTTCAATACCGACCTTTCCTGCAGCGAAATGTATCGGAGACAGCTGCACAGCCGATTTCCAGTGTAGGGGAAATAACACGGAATGTTCTTCTGGTTGGCCGTCCAGTTGTAGTTGTGTTTCTACCTATTACTTTGATGATGCTACTGGAGACTGCCTCCTGAGTATGTAACAGAGTTTCTTACATTCCTTACATAAGACAGATAATCTCTACCTCTCTTTGTACTAATTCCAAGCTACCGGTTGTCTTTTCATGTGATTATGATCGAAACAGTGTAGACTGATGAATGAATCTTATAGAAAGCAAACTCGGTCCGTATTCGCCAACCATTTTTAAGAACATTCATTTTTATTCTATAGAATTTTGTCAATGTAAAAGTAACAAAACTACTGATTGGTTTAACCATTTGGTTTAGCCAGTCAGAAGTTATGTTACTTTCACGGTTAGAAAATCTCGAAAAACAAGACAAAGAATGCTCTTAAAAATGGTTGGTAGATATGGACCCCAGTTCTCAAAAGGAGCTGGACTAACATTGGAATAAAACTTGATACTCTTTGACGTAGTAGCCCAGAGCATTTCCTGTTGGATTCTTGGATCCTGCCTTAACAATGATGTTTCTGCTAAAATTATTTACTTTACAAGTTATACGGTCTGGTGGCAGGGGACTTGGAAACTTGTTCACGGCTGTGGTGAATCATGTTGGCACCTCGCCTTCGGCTCGGGGTGACATGATTAACCACAGCCGTGAACAAGTTTCCAAGTCCCCTGCCACCTGACCGTACAACGAATTTATTATACTGCAAAGTTTTACCCTTTCAAAGCGCGTTAAGCGAAATTTTACCGTTTTATAATTTCACGAATCGAATATGCTGACGAAATAGGAATTCCCTTCTGTTTGTCCCAATTCAATGAAAAATGACCTCACAGGAAACTGACGTCACTAAAACGTGCAGTTTGGTGCATAAATGTACAGTCTGGTGATCGATCGACGCCGCCATTTTGGATGATGTATTGCACGTGTAGTGATGTTTACGGGGTACTCAAAAGGGAAACTGGTTTTACGTGGTTTTCGCCAGGGAACATGATATTATATTCCCGGCATGTTGACAATCAGATCACAAGAAGTTTCTTTGCAGTATAATAATGTGTGATATTGGCAGATCTATTTGTGGTTGAAAATATACTCATCATTAGAGTATTCCTTTCATCATTATAGCGACACTCTATGAACAAAATACTTATTTTGTTAGTCTTTTTTGTATCATTATCCATAGCTAAGACACTGTAGCACCCCAGCTATGTACTGCTAATCTAGAGGAGTAAACGAAATGTAGATGTTGCGAGTATTTTATATAAATAACGCTGAATATAAAGCCAACACATTTGGAAACAAAGACAAACTATTTTTTGTACGTTTTGCAGAGAAGAACCTTGGCTCAGGCTGTCAGTCGAGACTTGAATGTAACGATACAAATGCTGTATGTGGCTTTTCTTCGAACTTGTGTGAGTGTGCGGACGGATTTTATGATGATAATGGAGCAACGGCTGGGGGAGAGTGTCAACAAAGTAAGTATTGTGCAGTTACGGTTGGATCCTCAACCCTTTACCAAACGGCAAAATTTTAGACTGGTCCAAATTGAAAGCATTGACAGACTACAAAATAAACGTAACTCAAAAATTTAAATTTATTTCTAGCGGGGCAGGAAACATTGTTGGACAAGGAGAAAATGCCGGTTACCAGCATTTTCCCGTTTTCCCACAATGCTTTTAAAACGTTTCTATGCCAGGGTAGTAAAATACCAGGGACTGTTTGGTAGAGTATTAAGCATTTGATTCATAAATTTATTATCTTGGGGTTGAAAAATTCTGAAATAATTGAAAAAAAAGAGCATTTTCTTCTTTCCCACAACGTTTTCTACCGTTTGAAGGTAAACTATCATTGACTGTGAAACATTTTAAAAGAAACTTTCAGATAGAACACGTCCGCAAAACTATCACCTCGTCCCATTTCTAGCAGCAATATTCAATAAAAAAATGTTGACTTACTCTAACAGACTGAAAAGATATTTTTGTCGTATCTTGAGTGCACGTTTTCCTCTTCTAAATTCTTTCTTGACAATTAGATTTCTTCAATGAATAAATAACTGCAACCGATCCTTAAAGAAGACAGTTTATTCGTCTATTCATTTTTTATGTTGAATAATGATACAAATTCTAAAAGAAAATATGTCAATTATTGCTCTCCTCATGTGGTTTATTGATGTTTTGAGAGAGTATTGAAAAATTATGTATTCAACAAAAATATTTACATCCATTCTTACAAAAATATACTTGTAACATTTGCGAAACTCTGCATAATTTTTTTTTTCAATATATTTTGAGGTCTTTCTCAAGACAATCACAGGTAAAGGCAATTTTTGTACTTATAATTTTCGTCTTAAACAATAGCTTCTCCTATTTCAAAACCATCATTTGATACACTTTGGAGTATTGGTAGACGTTTTCAAAATGAATCTCACTAGACCTTTATGATATCGAAAACCATTTATATTTTCTGCTTCTTTTTCTTCCACAGAGCTTAATTTAGGAGAGTCCTGTCCACAGGCTGATGCATGTGCAGATCCAAATGCTGAATGTTCAACGGTGTGTGTGTGTTCGGCTAATTACTATAATGACAGCGGTTCCTGTTTGTCATGTAAGCCTTCTAAAGTTGGATATATAGCACCTGACATGAGTTACAGTTAATGTTATTAAACGATCCTAAAGAAAATGTTATTAAGCGAACCTTTGGCGACCTTAGTAACATTTTTCTTGACGAATAGATTACTTCAAACGCCAAAGATGACATAACGTAATTTCACCAAGTATAAATCAGAAAATGCAAAACTATCTATATATGCACCCTTGGTAATATCCACGAAATCCCCATTTGTCCTATGAAAAACGTTAAATTGATATCAGTTTGAAGTGATATCAAACATTTGTCAGATAAGAAAATTCGTGATGACTTTATACTACATTGAAAACGAAGGAAGTTGTGTAATAACTTCTCATTTTTAACACAAAAATAATGGTAAGTACCTAATCTAAGCAAGTGTCTCAAGGACAGTTCATTTTATGTAGACGGATTTTGATCTACGCTGTGCACAAAGGTACTCAAGACGCAATGGCAGTGAAACAGTCAAAAGGATTTATTTTATTTTCAAATGATTTAGTATAAGTTGTTTTCATCAAATATTGGCGACTTTTGATTGTTTTACATTGCTGTTAAATATTAATAATGTTTTCGTCCGTCCGTGTCTCCATCTGTGTACAAAATAAAATACTAGTAGTTTTGTGTCGCAAATTCCTCCCACAGTTTTCCTTCAATTGTATTGAAACTTTGCACATATACTGATCATATATTGAAAATTTGCAAGAAGCAATTTTGAACTGATTAAACAAGTCAAAGTACTGAGTGTACAAAAAGTAATGTTGAAAGTTTGCTAACAAACAGAAACTTCAGACCGAAAGGTTTCTATCAGACGAGAAAATTTTAAAATTGTCGATAAATGTAAACTTGCAGACAATAGTTGCTATGTGGCTGACACTTGTCTTTCACAATAACAAAAAAAGTAAAGCAAGGACAAAACATGAGACTTTTCGTATTTTACAAAACATGTTTTTCAAACGCCGTCTTTCTCCGGGTTGTTCTTTCTCCGGGTTGTTAAAACCATATTTATTTCTGTGTATTTTAAATATGAAGTTGGCACCGGCAATGTTTACAGGCAATGAAAGTTTGTTGACTGCTTTCAAGTTACAGAGGTTCCCAAAACGTCGCATAGCAAATAGAGCCAATAGAGGCACCCGACTCGAGAACCAGTGTAATTAAAAACCAGCCGCCAACTTCCATTACTTGAAAAAAGGCTGCAAGGGATTGTTTGGTAAAGTGGCACCATTAATATGATTATTCTTTATGTCTTTTAAGCGGTATCGTTTGGGGGCGCCTGCAATTCATCCACTCAGTGTACAGGAAACAATGCCGAATGTTTGGGCTCACCTGCCACATGTAGATGTCCGTCAGACCGATATCTGGACCTGAGCACTGGCGATTGTGCTACGAGTATGTAACATGGGGCTTCGCACGTTACATTTTTACCACATTGTCCTGTGTATTTACGACACCGAGAAAGAAATCTTTTGTAAACGTAATTGAAAAGGAGAAAATGCTGGCAGCCAGAATGTTTTCCTTTTCCCAAAATGTTTCCTACAATATTAAGGACAAATTCCATCTTGTAAGCAAGATTTAAATTGGCTTCTACAAGAATGTTAATGCTCTCAGTTCGACAAGTTTTTGTGTTGTTGTAAAAGATTTAAAATGTTTTCCTATAACCAGGTTTACACGTTCAAGCATCTTCTGACTTGATGGACGCTTTGCTACATCGACTTTTCTCCTGTTTGTAGCTCACTTGAACACGAAGCGCTCATGGTAAACTATTTGGATCTTGCTGGGTCCGACGGCTATTTTGCGTCATCCGTCATCCGTCGTCAATTTTTTACCCTGTGTACGCTCTAGATGCCATATTTTCTGATCGATTCTCATGAAATCTGTTCAGAATGTTTGCCTCGATAGTATCACAAATGAGTTTGAAAATGGGTCATGTCCAATACGGGTGAAAGTTCGTAAGACTGTTTGTCTCGATGATCTCTTGGACGAGTTTAAAAGTGGGCAATGTTGGGTTTAAAATCAGGTCACCACTTCAAATCTTAAAGAAAAAAAACCTTATGTACGCTCTAGAGGCCACATCTCTCATTCCTGTACTCTTGAAAGTTGGTCAGATTGTTTGTCTTGATACCATTGCAAATGAGTTCGAAAATGTGCCATGTTTGGTTGAAAACTAAGGCACCACGTCAAATCTTGGCAAAACCTTTTGTAAGCTGCAGAGGCCACAATTTCAGTCCAATGCTCCTCAAAGTGGTTATTATATCTGTCATGATGATTGCTTGGATGAGTTCGAAACTGGGTCAATTCGAGTCAAACACTAGGTCAGTGGGTGAAAGCTTAAAAAAACTAGAGGCTATTTTCAGTCAAATAATCTTGAAATTTGGTCATAATGGTTGTCTTGGTCATATGTTAGACTAGTATGAAAATTGGTAAGTCACTGGGTCTAAGCTCGGAAAAAAAAACTTTTATAACCATTAGAGGTAATATTGTCAGTCTAATATTCTTTAAACTTGGTCAGAATTTTTGCCTTAATGATGTCATGCATGCTTTTGAAACGGGACACCTGGAATCAAAAACTAGGTCACCAGATTTAATCCTTGTAAGAAAGGCGTGTGCACGCTCTAGGGGCCACGTTTTCTGTCCAATAATCTTGAAAATTGCTTGGAATGTTTTTTTGATAATATCTTAGACTAGTGTGAATATGGGTCATGTTGCATAAAAAGCAAGGTCACTAGGTCAAATCTCAGTAAAAACCTTTGTGTGCACCCTAGAGACGATATTTGTTAGTCCAATACTAATTAGTCTTTGTCAGAATGTTTGTCTTAATATCTCTGAAGAGATTGGAAATGGGTCATGTTCGATCAAAAGGCTCAGGTGAGCCATTCAGGGCCTACACTACGAAAATTGCATCATTTTTGTAGGGTTTAAATTGTCGCAAGAAATTTATTTGGCTGTTGACGTTGTTCAGAAGCATTTTATGGAAGCATGTATACTGTTTAACGTCATACCTCTTTATTTCTGTTGTTTTCGAAGAAAACGTCGAATTATTATCGTAGCCCTAGCGTCGTGGGCGTTGTCGGCCTTATTCAAAAAATGATATGTAATGGATGTTTGGGGTTTTTTTTCGGGTTTAGATCGAAATATATTTCATCTCGTGAACACCATTTGTAATACTTTCACGAGTGGCAAAGCCACTCGTAGAAATATTACTGATGATGTTCACTCGATGAAATAAATTTCGATCTTTAACCGAAACAAGCAAATATTCCATTTTTGTCATGCATTTAACCCATTCCGGGAGGAATTTCATCAAAATCCAGTAAAGTTCTTTTCAGTTATTTCCCCGTGACGTACCCCTGCCGAATAGCAACGCATTGCAATATTACGTCAAGCGCGAGAAATGTAAGTTAAAATTAATGACGCCACATTTCCATCTGGTTGAGAGTCACGCTCATTTTACCTCGGTAACTAGAAAATTAATAAAAAATGGTATTTTCCCTGGTCATAACCATGAAATATCGAAAAATGTTTCACCGATATTTCTCGATATCTCACCGGAAAGAATGAAATAATTAATGATATCTTTGTTTTTACCGAAGCTATTTGTTTAAAACTGAACAAAAACACATACAACAAGATCAGATAACCATCGAAGTATTTTTGATACAGTTTATTTTTTTTTTTTTTTTCTTTTCGACTAAGTTTTTCAGTAATTCTATTCCCATCTTGGCCAGTTTCTCTCCGAAAACTAAAGAACTAATTGTAGCTATTGCGTCGGAACTCGTTCCCCACTCGCTTCTTAACATTGCTTCAACTCGGTTTACATTTGCAAGCAGTCAGTGGCTTGGGAATCATATTGTAATGCGTGGTGTTAAAAAAACAGTGGAAAAACGTAAATAGGCACTCTGGCCACCAATATATAAAATAATGATAAATAGGCACTCTGGCCACCAATATATAAAATAATGATAAGAACCGTATGAAATATATTATAACATACAGACTGCACTATTAGTTACGAATGGTAGATTTAGTTTTATTGGTGCTCTGTTGCTTTGAATACCTAAATTATTATTGGAGCGACATAGACTTTTAATTCTAACAAATAAGTAAGCCGAACTCTCTGATAGGGAACTGAAAACATTGGAAAAAATATCGACCTTTTCAGCCTGTGCAGTCCGTGCGGGCTGACATGGGTGGCAACTTTTTGCAGTGTTGATTTTCTGTGTATTTTCCAGAAGACTTTACCTCTAAATCCACTCTTATGTTATCGAAATCTAGTTTTCAGGATCAAAGATTATAATTGGCTTGCAATACGCGGAAAAGGAGCATTTAGATATTTGCGTGAAGTGTCGTATCGGATCAGCCTGCGCGGACTAGCCTGTGCAGTCCGGGCAGGCTGATCCGAGACTGCACTTTAAGACTACACGAGAATTTGTGCTACAGTCGACTTGTGCAAAACAAAAAAAAATTATCCAAAATCGGAAAAGTGTCACGGATCAGCCTGTGCGGTCTGCCATTTATGATGATTAGCTTGATATCATGCATGACGAAAATACCGTCAACCCCCTTTTTGTCAGAGGCTGCTTCAAACTTTTACTCTATCAATAGGAAAAGGCCTCGGCGAAGCCTGTGAGGCGGGCCAATGTCTCGGGAACGGCACCGTGTGCAGTGCACTAAACAACACTTGTGAATGTCAAAGTGGCTTCAGAGACGACAATGGTGCAACCGCAGGAGGAACCTGTGGTAAGTGTAATAGATTTAGGGTTATTCTTCACTTATTTCCTTTGTTTCTTCTCCAGTACTAAGATAAGACTATTACTTGGATTTTATCCTTGATTTTTTTTACACTGAACAGCTATATTCTTGAAATGATATAAATCTAGTTAGATTGTTTTACAAATCAATGTATGCGCTGTTCCTGATGGTAAAGGCCAGAATTTGACTTGAAATACATGCCCACTTTACTCAAACATAATAAGTCATTGTTATATGTATTGCAACCTCCCCAAGGGAACCAAGGATAACAAAGGGATACAGGTAAAAGGACCAACCTGTCATTGTATACTTTCAGTGTTTATCTGACAAGGAAGATCATTCAATTTCCAGTAATCGCCACCATTCTTTGGTGTATGGAATCTTTCGGTGGGAATGGGGGACCTTGACATAAAGAAGTTTGTTTTCAAAAGAGTTTAGAAGGTGTTTTTTTTTTTTTTTTTTCAATTAGCCATATCCTGTGAAAAGGGGGATTATTTCATCTGCAAAAATATCGATCACATCATCCAGCACAGTCAACGCAGATTGACCGGGGTTCAAATTAACCAATCATTCCGAGAAACATTAGTCGTATTCAACAAGATTTTCTGAATTTAAAAGTAACAAATCTTCTGATCGGCTAACCAAATGGTTAAAGTCTTATGAACAAAGTCCTAACAAAGAAACAAATGAATAAATGCATTGCAGAAATAAGAGACCGGGTGGAATTCGAACCCCAGAACTTCCGGTCGCGTGGCCAATACCTTAACCACTAAGCCAAACAGATACACGTATCTCCCTGACGCAGTAGTCAGTTATTGTATTTAAATCGGGACGCAGCCATGCATGAAGGGGTGGTTTCCCGTAACACTCCCCTTCTTAACCTTTTACCTGTTTTGCCAATTTTAGACTCTTCCATTTTAGCAGCAAATAAAGATATGACGTAAAAAATATGGACAATTGAGGATACAAATATCTCATTAAGTAGAAAACATTGTGGGAAAAGGAGAAATTGCTCGTTACGAGCAATTTCTCCTTTTCTCATAATGTTTTCAAAAGCTCTCGGTTGTTGATGCGTCAAAATGAGTATCTATGGAGTAAAGGGTTAAAGTCATCATTTATTGATGACTTAAAGCCTTATTCGGCAGAATGTCCGTTTTTGGACAACAAATGGGATTAAAGGCTTAATGGCCAATCCCGGACATGCCCCCATCTTACGAAGAAAGTCCGTAACAAAGAAACAAATGAATAAATGCATGGCAGAAGTAAGGGACCGCACGGGATTCGAACACCAGAACTCCCGGGCGAGAGGCCAATACCTTAACCACTGAGCCAGAGATATCTCCCTGGCGCTGTAGTCGGGTATTGTATTTAAATCGGGTCGAAGCCATGCAGGAAGGAGTTGTCTCCCGTAACAAAAGCCCAATCAGAAATTAAGGTTCTTTCAAGTTTAGAAAGTCTTGGAGAATACGTTCCGTAGAATGCTTGCTGAATACGGACCCTAGATCGACACGTTTTATTGTTGGCGATTTTTTGGTATGTCGGGGAAATGATCTACCTCATTATTCAGTCGTTTGCTAGACGAAATGGCTTTTAGGGATTCAAAAATGCTTGTTAAAGTGCATTACAGACATACATACGTGATCCATCATGCGAAAAAGGGCCCCTCTGGGAACTGGGAAAATTGTCGATCCTGGTCAGACTGCGTAGCCTGTCTTTTGCAAGTTTTGACGAGTCTTTCTACATAAATAACTTTCCATACTATGCTTATTTGAACTTAGTTAAGTGACTGATGCGGTTGGGTTGGGATGAGACGAGGTGTGTAGGCTAGAAGTTTGTGTGTGTGTGATTGTATCACGGTGGTGAAAAAGATATCCAGCTGCGTATATAGTCGTAGCCCAAGATAGGAGAGGGTGATGGTTTTCTTAATCCATTATTTCTCTTTGTAACCCTATGTCTTGGTTACTTATTAAAATTATCTTGATGAGACGATCTTAATGAATACCTACATCATAGGGCTTCGTGGAGAACAATTAATATTTTCAGTATTGAAATCAAAGTCATTCCTTCTATCTAGAACTTTGATGATACTTTATGAAGTAATATCATACTGTTATTTTCTTCTTCTTCTTCTTCTTCTTCTTCTTCATCTTCTTCTTCTTCTTTTTTTCTTCTTCTTCTCCTCACCTTCTTCTTCTTCTCCTTCGTCTTCTCCTTCTTCTCTTCCTATTTACTACTTCTTCCTTTTCTATATTAACTAATGCTACTTTTTTGTAATATTTACTGAAGATGAAGATGTTATTATTACTTTTTTGTCATCATTGTTGTTGTTATTTTTTTCATTGCAGTTCAGGATACAGGAAACAGTAAGTTGAAAGTTTTATATTAGTTTCAAAACTAGGTAACAAAATTATGCTAACTATGTTTTAAAAAATGGATTACAAAATTATGCTAACTATGTTTTAAAGCTAGATTACAAAATTATGCCAACTATGTTTCAAAGCTAGATTACAAAATTATGCCAACTATCCTTTAAAGCTAGATTACAGAATTATGCCAACTATGTTTGAAAGCTAGATTACAAAATTATGCCAACTATGTTTGAAAGCTAGATTACAAAATTATGCCAACTATCCTTTAAAGCTAGATTACAAAATCATGCCAACTATCCTTTAAAGCTAGATTACAAAATCATGCCAACTATCCTTTAAAGCTAGATTACAAAATCATGCCAACTATGCTTTAAAGCTTGATTACCAAAAAATGCCAACTATACTTTAAAGCTAGATTACAAAATCATGCCAACTATGTTTTAAAGCTAGATTACAAAATCATGCCAATTATGTTTTAAAGCTAGATTACAAAATCATGCTAACTATGCTTTAAAGCTTGATTACAAAATCATGCTAACTTTCCTTTAAAACTAGATTACAAAATTATGCCAACTTTCCTTTAAAACTAGGTAACAAAATTATGCTAACTATGTTTAAAACATTTGGGGAAAAGCGGTAGGCCTTCTCCTTTTTATATAATGTTTCTATCCTTTCAAAGATAGTTTTCAAGATGACAGCATTGTATATGTTGTCTATAAAGGCTTTCAGGTACCGGGTGGTCTAAAACATTGTAACAGTTTATACATCCCTACTGTATCATAATTACTGCATACCTCTTACTTATGCGGTAGGTCAATTGCCTCATAGCTTATAAATCGCATATCGTCAGTTTACTTCGAAAACCTCGTAACTACAGCTTGTTACAAGCTGTAGTTACGAGGTTTTTTAAGTTAAACGACGCTATACTGTACAGTCTGACAATTGGTTTAGGGCATATTACGACACTCCAGTTTACGGTAGGGCATTCAGTCACGGTTAAGATAAAATCGCTTATCGTAAGACATATATGGCTTACGGCTTATATCAAAACCGAGTAGTTCTGTGGGGCATTTGGATAAGGGTTTTTATTACAGAACTCTCTTTGTTTTCAATATAATACAGCCATTACGAATTTTCTTGTCTCACACAAGTGTGAGATAAGAAAATAGTGCTGTATTTGGTCAACACTCTGAAAGTATACGCTTCATTTCTAAAACAATGCTGACCTAGGTTTCTGAAGGAAATTAAGGATCAAAGTTCTTATCGTAATAAAGTTTTAAATTCAGTCATTGTTTGACTTAAACAAAAATCAATATTATGCAAATTTCTTCGGAACTTTTTTCATTCGTAATGTACCTGTCAAAGTAAGTGGTGCACAGGTTTCATGTAAACAGCACTACACATGATACATGCATGCCTGTGGTTTAACACATTTTGGACTATAATTCTTGTTATACAGTCATGGGATAAAAAAATCTGACACTCGTTGGTTTTTGAAATAAAAATTTATTAAACTCGTACACAAAAAATGTTATTAAGCTTGCCAAAGGCTCGCTTTATAAATATTTTTGTAGACTCGTTTAATAAATTTTTATCTCAACAACCAACTCATGTCAGATCCTATATATATCACAAAGAAAATACTAGAAGGAAATTTGCTCAGGGCTAATATCGCTTACTGTATCGTATGGTATGTTGATGCATAATTATTGCAATACTGCGGTTTTACCGAGGGACATTTGGCTACTGGGGCTATCGTATATTAACCCATTACCACACTATCCCTACTTTTGACGCCCCTGAGAAAGAAGCTTTTAGAAAACATTGTGAGAAAAGGACAAAATGCTGGTAACCAGCATTTTCTCCTTTTCCCACAATGTTTTCTACCCGTCACAAAACAAATTTCAAATTTTCAGTCATTTTTATTTTGTCGTCTCTAAATGCTTTCGATTTGAACAAACCTAAGATTTTGTCGTTTGGTAATGAGGTAAAGCTGCGGTACACCGTCGGATCTTGTCTCCAGGGGTTATTTCAGAAATACAGTGTAGGGCTGGGCGTTTACTCCAGCCTAAAATGAAAACTGTGTAGTGTTATCTTGATCTACACTGTTCTTAAAAAATGAGTGTTGCTAAGCCGCGTATGGGTAAAAATGTCTTGTTTTTTTCAGTCTGTATAACGGATTGTGTCAACAGGGCAGATGTAGACTATCAGTCGTGCCAAGGCTGCACTGTCTACGCATCTTGCACTGGTGGCTCTATCACAGACAACAGACCGTGTGCTGCTACTCTACTGTGGGACGACGTCGCCAAAAATTGTCTCGCCGTGTCAACTACCTGCATTCCTTAACCTTTAAAAGTCAATTCCGTCTCTTACCGGCCATGACCGTTCGAAGAGGCTTTTGAAATCATTGTGGAAAAAGGAGATAATGCTGGTAACCAACATTTTCTCCCTTTGCCAACAATATTTTCACACTTTCACAGTCACGTTTCCTGCTTTTAATTAGACATGTTTTTGTTGTTGTTGCTTTTGTTTATACCTGCTTTTTTTCACTGTTTTGAAAATTCTGTCAACGGGAAAAGTATATATGTATCACAAACTGAAACGAACTTGCTATGGATGAATTTGTCAATCTATCTGTAAAACTTGAACTCATCATTTTGAATTGAACTTCAATGAATGAATGCACATTGCAATATTAGATCTACAACAAAAAGAGATATTGTTCCTAACGACCGACTTCTCCATTTGTCAATGTATTCGAGTCCCTTCAATGGCACCACTATTAATTTCTCGTCTGCGATTGCTTTGAATTTAAACACGCCCTCATTTTTGTCGTCTGTTAATAAATTATTCTGCTTCTATCGCTCATGGCAAGGAGATGGGATGTTCTTACGGTGCGCAAAATTTTGCGCGGGATTGGGTATCTGTGCGAATGTGAAATATTTAGTCAGAATAAAGCCATATGGCTCTTACGCCATTCGAATAGCCTGTTTTTATTTTCTGCCCTATTTAACTCTCGTTCACACAATTCTAAGTTTAAACGACCTTAAAATAATGAGCTTTGAAAAAAATTGTTGTAAAATGAAAAAATGCTGATAACCAGCATTTTTCTCCTTTTCCCACATTCTTTTTCTACCATATCAAAGAAAGAAATCATCCTTCTGAGCAAAGTTTTGTTTTCTGTAATTGCTTTCAATTTGATGCAGCCCAGAATCTTTTTGTTCGGTATAATGTTTAGTTGATCTAAAAGAAGAAGACTGCGTCAGCAGAACTGGAATATGGGTATTGAAAAGTCATTTTGAGTCGAGTAAGAATATCAATATTCTAAAATGAAGGGTGACAACCTACATCATAGCAGAGGTGTCGGAATAGCTGCCATTTTTAGCGCAAAGGGAAGATTAATTACTTTAAAAAGATGTATGTATCAAAAATTTACTCATAATACCTGCGTCATCTGGTGACGGTAAATATATATAGGAAATCAAAATGCTATGAAACAATGTTGTAGCTCTAAATACTTAACACAATTATTCATAACGGCATTGTATACAACATCTATTTTTAAAGACGTTTTCTACAATTTTGTGAAAATCTAATCCTGTCATAGAATTTTCTAATTCTTTCATACTTTGGGTAAAATTCAATGGCAAACTCAAAAATAAAAAGAAAAAGGTATGTTGCCGAGTTAGATTTTCTGCAAAATGGCTGTTTCTATAGTTACGGTTTGTATCAAAACACCTAAAATGACTGTATCTTCATAAAAGCCAGTTATACAGTGATAGAAAGTTTATTATACAATGCAAATATTATTTTCCATATTTAATATATTATTTCTTGATTCTGTATGAATGAAATAATAATGTCATAATAAACTCATAAATAATTCATTTTCCTTTTAAAAAAATATTTTTCCTATTTCTTGACTCGCAAAAATATAAGCAAAATCAACATGTAGTCTTCAATTAATTCAAAATTTTGAAAAATTCCTGTCATAGAATTTTCTGATTCTTAGTATATACAGTAAAATTTAATGGAAAGTACAAAAATGAAAAGAAAAAGATATGTTACCGTTTTAGATTTTTTGTAAAATGGCCGTTTCCATTATAACCGTTTAGGCGCTCAGACCGATTGGCACTGTTATGTTCAGTAGACTCTAGTCTCTGAGAAAGTCGATAACGCCGAAAACTTTCCTGTATTCTTCTAATCTTTTTTCCCTTCAGATTCATCAGATCTTTTTTGCAAAATGTCCGTTAAGTCGATATTGTAGACTCATTCTTCGCTTCGAAACGTACCGTATCCGAAATTCAAGGTATTGTCGGAACGATATACAAGTACCTTCTTTGAGAAGAGTTACTGTCTGTTATTGTCTCCCTTGAAATCGCTAAGGTGATGTGCCGAAATTACTCCCGAAAACGTCCTTAAATCGTACATGTGTCACCGGCTTCGAAAATTGTGCGGAGGTAATTGCAAAATCAACGAAACTAATGAACAAAATATTAATGTATACTAACGAAGAAAATTGTCAGGTACCATATGCACTGCTCTGTTTGGACAGATCTTCAATAACAATAATGTACAAGCTGCAAAACTTACCTTTTTAAACGAAAATGGCGGATTTAAAATGTCTCCGATGACGTATGCTATGACGTAGGTTGTTACCCCTGAACATGACACGTGAATTCAGCTCTAAAAACACTGTGCACCGACAGCTTGATAGAATTATGTCATTCTACCAAGAGTGACGTCATTCTGTATAAAGTAAGTTGCCTGAGGCTGTTCCATGTCTTCGATCTCCGATAACTTATCAATGAATGTTCGTTTGATGTAAACAAATCTCCATTTTCCGCTCATTGACCGAAAAGGAAAGAAACTCCTCAAGGTGTTTCTGGCGTCATTATGCCTAAAGTAAGCTTCTCGCAGCTATTCCATATAAGAAATAATCTTTCTGTCGTGGTTTTTTCGTTCAATAAACCACAGTTGTAAGTTATAACACACAATATATAAACCACGAGGGCGATTGCCTAGATGGTTTATACATTGCACCTCATAAATCACAATTTAGTTTAATTAACGATTAAGGACATTTTCGGAAGTAATTTCTGCACATCTCTTCGGCGATTTCAAGGGAGACAATAAGAGACATTAACTCTTCTCAAAGAAGTTCGGACGATACCTTGAATTTCGGATACGGTACGTTCCGAAGCGAAGAATGAGTCTACAATATCGACTTAACGGACATTTTGCACAAAAGATCTGAAGGGGAAAAGATCAGAGGAATACAGGAAAGTTTTCGGCGGTATTGACTTTCTCAGAGACCAGAGTCTACTGAACATGACAGTGCCGATCGGTCTGAGCGCCTAAACGGTTACAATGGAAACGGTCATTTTACAAAAAATCATATATGGCAACATATCTTTTACTTTTCGTTATTGTACTTTCAATTAAATTTTACGGTATATACCAAAAAAAAAATAGAAAATTCTATGAAAGGAATTTTTCAAAATTTTTAATTGATTGAAGACTACATATTGATTTTGCTTATATTTTGGCGAGTCAAGAAATAGGAAAACCTTCTTTTTTAAAAAGATAATGAATTCAGATTATTATTTCATTCATGCAGAATCAAGAAATAATATATTAAATATGGAAGATAATATTTGCATTCTATAATAAACTTTCTATCGCTGTATTACTGTCTTTAATGAAGATATAGTCATTTTAGGTGTTTTGATACAAACGGTTACTATAGAAACAGTCATTTGACTGAAATTCTAACTCGGCCATATACCTTTTTCTTTTTATATTTGAGTTTGCCCTTGAATTTTACCCAATATGAAAGAATTAGAAAATTCTATGAAAGGATTAAATTTTCACAAAACTGTAGAAAACGTCTTTAAGCACGATAGAAATTATATGATTTCTATTCTTACATGACCAACTCTTAATCATAGGAAACAAGTTCATACTAAGAGTAAAAACAGGATGAGTTATATTCCATTGAATATCTTATTCACTTACTTTATGCAGAATGGCGTCTCTATATACAAAATGATGTCACTTTACATTGAATAATGTAGATTTTTACCGCTTTCGTCGCTCTGTAACTATAGAGTCAAATTCTTAGGTCATGTTAGAATTAAGAAATATTCTTTCTATCGTGGTTTATCATTCAATAAACCACAGTCGTGAGTTATGAGGCACAATAAATAATCAACAAGGGTGGACTAGAAAAACAGGATTTTTTGCAAAAAGTCAATCTCTTTGTTTTTATTAACTCATAACCACACGGCAAAATTTTAGACTGGTTCAAATTGAAAGCATTTGCAGACGACAAAATAAAGGGGAATGAAAAATTGAAATTTGTTCTGGGAAGGGTGGAAAACACTGTGGGAAAAGGAGAAAATGCTGGTTACCAGCATTTTCTCCTTTTCCTACAGTGTTTTCAAAAGGCTTCTTTCTCAGGGGCTTCAAAAGTAGGGATTGTGTGGTAATGGGTTAAAATCAGACTCTGCAGAACGTCGAAATAACAACAAATGAAAGAGAAAGAAGTTTTAAATCATTATAACTGTTTATTGGATTTATGAGATAACAGGTCCAAGCATTCTTATAATTATAATAAAACTGAATAATCACACACCAATACAGTGTAAAACACTCACAGAAAAACAAACCCTAACATACCCTTTAGCATCCTCGGATACCCCGGGGTCTCCCTATTTGCTAGCTTCATCGACCCCTGGGACAATTAATTGAATTTCCCTCGCTTTACCGCTGGCCGAATGCTGGCTTTTCATTGGTTCCATCATCATTTTGTGATGGGCGAGTGGACTGTACGCTATGACGTTTCGTATCGATTTTCGGCGGCTGATTCAAAGTTTTATTAGTCAATTGTCCCAGGGGTCGAGTTAGCGTAGCAAATAGGGAGACCCCGGGGTATCCGAGGATGACCCTTTAGTAGCAATGGACTAGATTTCGTTTATCATTTTTTTTTCTTACTAGGCTCCTTTAAAAGGACGCTGAACGCATCTACGAAAAGTATCGACCCAGCTCAGCCTGCGCAGTCCGCGCAAGCTGACCTGAACCGAAACTTTTCGCTAAAGGTCAGTTTTATGTATGTCTAAGTACCAGTCTACCGCAAGATTAAGTTAGTTGTACAAAAAAGTGGCTACCATGGATCTGTGATAATGTGATAGTCTGACTAGTATAGTGTATCATAGAGATCTATTAAGCCCCCTGTTAACCCTTTCCCAAACAGCAAATTTTCGACCAGACCAAATTGAACCCATTTTGCAGATGACAAATTAACAGTTGCTAAAACAAAGATGATTTTTCTATATGACAAGGTAGAAAACTTTGTGGGAAAAGGAGAAAATGCTGGTTACCAGCATTTTCTCCTTTCCCCACAATGTTTTCAAAAGGCTTCTATTCCTGACCCGTAAAAGCCAAGGATTGTTTGGGAAAGGGTTAAAAGAGTATAGTTCATTTTTTCGAAAATCTTAACAAAGATTAATAACTATAATCCGCGTGCAGAACTGCCTTAAAAATCCATAACCACACAGTAAGATGTTAGACACCTCCAAACCTAAACATTTGAAGATTGAGGATGACTTTTTACATAAAGCTTAAAATGTGTTTCCTTTTTTAACTCTTTACCACACGACAAAATTTTAGACTGGTCCAAATTGAAAGCATTTGCAGATGACAAAATAAAGGTGACTGAAAAATTGTTTTTTTTTTTCTCTGGGAAGGGTAGAAACACTGTTGGAAAAGAAGAAAATGCTGGTTACCAGCATTTTCTCCTTTTCCTACAGTGTTTTCAAAAGGCTTCTTTCTCAGGGGGAGTCAAAAGTAGGGAATGTGTGGTAATGGGTTAAAATAGGAGAAAAAAAAAAAAACATTGTGGAGGTGCGGGGGGGGGGGGGCAAGGGGGCAAGTATTTCAAGTATTTTCTCTTTTTCCCATTAAAAGCCTTCTTCACGTTCGTTACCCCTCATCCTGATAGTTATATAAAATGAAACTTTTACGCCGACAACCAGATCCTGAATTTCTCCGATTTTGTAAGTTTGTTGTTGTTGTTGTTGTTGTTGTTGTAAGGAAAGATCCCTCCTCATCGGACAGTAGATCAGAGATCAGACTTCACAACTTTTCTAACTATATACGATACAGAGAGAATCCTTAATGTGCTATTTATAGTAACATTGTTCGATAATGAAATTGTCGTTACCCCTTGGAGTTTCAGAGGCCTGTGGTATGACGAACACGATAAAGTAAACATAATATCACTATGAGGGACTGAAACACCTTAACCCTTTTGCACACAATCCCGACTTTAACACCCCTGTGAAAGAAGCCTTTTGAAAACATTGTGGGAAAAGGAGAAAATGCTGGTAATCAGCATTTTCTCCTTTTCTAACAAAGTTTTCTACCCTTCCTAAATCAAGTTTAATTTTTTTTAGTAACAATATATTGTCGTCTGCAAATGCTTTCAAATTTGAACCAGTCAAAAATCTGTTGTTTGGTAAAGAGTTAAACACTATCGACTGTTAATTTTCCATTTCTACATTTTAACCCTTTTCCAAACAATCCCTGGTTTTTACGGGTCCGGAATAATAGCCTTTTGAAAACATTCTGGGAAAAGGAAAAAATGCTGGTAACCAGCATTTTCTCCTTTTCCCACAATGTTTTCTACCCTATCATAGACAGAAATCATCTTTTCAGCAAGAGTTGAATTGTCGTTTGCAAATGCTTTCAATTTGGTCTAGTCCAAAAGTTTATTGTTTGGTATAGGGTTAAGCAAAACAGGGGCCTTTGCAGGTAGTATAGATCAAGGTCAGACTGAACGTGCAGTATGACCTTACATCTATACCGTCCGCCTGTTAACTTGAACTTTGAATAATAGATTTGAGTTGGGTGAATGTATTTTTGAAAGAGGTCGAAGTTATATTTCATGCTTTCCGGTAGGATATCGAGAAATAGCAGTGAAGATATATTTCGAGCTTACACTGGTACAACCACTGAAAATACCGATTTTCACGTTCTTCTTGCCTAGGTAAATTGCGCATGCCTAGCAACCAGTTGGGAAATATGACGTCATATACCTTACATTTCTCGCGCTTTACGTAATGTTGTAATGCGTTGCTATTTGGGAGGGGTACGCCATGGGGAATAACGGAAAAGGACCGAACTGGATTTTGATAAAGCTCCTCCCAGAAAGGGTTAAAAGCATGAAATAAATAGAACATTTGTTTTTTTCAGTGAAAGATCGAAATTTATTTCATCTCGTGAACACCATCGGTAATATTTTCACTCCTTGCTGCGCCACTCGTGAAAATATTACCGATGGTGTTCACTCGAAAAAATAAATGGTGTTCACTCGATGAAATTTCGATCTTTCACCGAAAAAACAAATATCCTCTATATATTCAGCAATAAGAGGGGTGAAATATCAGTGTGAAGTATATATATACCCAATCAATCAATCAATCAATCAATAAAAAATGCCTGTAGTAAACAATCAAACAAGCATACATCCCATCATTCAATCATAATTCAATAATTTCATCAATCAAATACATAAAGAGAGAAATATCATGAACTCTTATCACCATAAACTACCAAGAGAATACTAATGGCCGACAAACCAGTGTTTTTACCGTCTATGGAGTTTCTCATTTTAACTGTAAGAAGTTACCTCCCTTAGATTAATGCGAATGAAGTAATGATAAAAGATTTTGTAAAGATGGATTTTGAATCGATAAAGTCCGATTTCTAATATTTTTTTCCTTATCAGAAAAACTAATAAAATCAAAGTACTGAAAGTACTCATAGAATGTGACGGTAAAAGTTTACTTGCAAATAGGTTTTAGTGGTGAACCATTCCATTATGAAAATCGTTCAATTGGCGGTAGACACCATTTTTTTTTCCTAAGAATAATATCATTATTCAATACCTTTATAAAATCGTCTATCGAAGCGTTTTACATACAAAGGGTTTTAGATCTTAAGAAAGTGGTGACCATTTTTTTCTTTAAAGAGAGGAGTAATGAGCCGTCAATGACGGTCGCTTTGACGATTTGCATACTTAACTCTTTACCAAACGACAAAACTTTAGACTGGTCCAAATTCAAAGCATTTGCAGACGAAAAAATAACTAGAGGCGCTTGAGCGCCTGTATCGCTCCACAGGCCTGATTTTTCTGTAACGGTGAAGAGAAGTTTTTAACAATTACCATTCATTCCTGCATTTTAGGTCACTTTAAAAGAAAAAAAGCTATGAAAAGGTGAGAAAAGAAGAAAATAAAAGTAACCTGCATTTTCTTAGTTTTACACAATAATTTCTACCCTTTTTGATACAACTTTTACTAATTTGAAGATTTATTATGTTGTCTGCAACATCTTTCAATTATGGCCAGTTATAAAAATTTTGTCTTCTGGTTATAGTTAACTCATTACCAAACGACAACATTTTAAGGTTGTCAAAATGGAAAGCATTTTGTAGATGAAAAAATAAAAGTGACTGAAAATTTGAAAGTTGTTTTGTGAAGGGTAGATAACATTGTGGGAAAAGGTTACCAGCATTTTCTCCTTTTCCCACAATGTTTTCTAAAGTCTTCTTAGTCAGGGATCAGTTTGATTGGATAACAAAATGCCTCATCACAACAGTGAAGCCGTGTCCCTCTTTGTACTAGGTCACCAGTAGGTCAACAAACCTTTACCAGAACTATTCAAAGTGCAGAGGTTCTCTTGTTTTATATGAAAAGGATTATAGATTATGTAAAGCAACCATCTTTAACTCTTTACCAACGACAAATTTTGGGATGTGACCAAACTGAAAGCATTTGCAGACAACAAAGCAAACATTGATGAAATAATGATTTCTCTCTTTGATAGAGTAGAAAACACTGAGGAAAAAGGAGAAAATGCTGATTACCAGCATTTTCTCCTTTTCCAAGAGTGTTTTCCAAAGACTTCCTCTTTAGGGTCGTTAAAAGTCAGGATTGTATGGTAAAGACTTACCACCATAGGAACTAACCTCCAATACAACAATGAAATCAAAATGAATAGTTTGAGAGAAGAAATTTTTCAAAGATTTTACTATATACCATAAAAGGAAAATGAGCCTCCCATAAAAGCCATGTTTTTTGACGGATCTTTTTTTTTTTTTAAGGAATTCTGTAGACCTCTATCTAAGGAACATTCCTGCAAAAAAAAAATGCTATCCAATTAGCGGTTTGGGAGGGGAAGATTTTTAAAGGTTTTTTTGCCATGGCAACCAGAATTATTCATGGAACACAATTATTTGAAGGAATTTGAAAGAGGACCACCTAAGGAACATTCCTGTGAAATTTGGTAGAAATCCAGTCTATAGTTTCTGAGGAGAAGTTTTTTAAAGAAAAAGTTTACGGACGCACGCACGGACGAACGGACGAACGAACGAACGGACGGACGGACGGACGCACGACGGACACAACGCCATGACAATAGCTCGCTGGCCTTCGGCCAGTGGAGCTAAAAATGACTCAAAAATTGAAATCTGTTTCCAGCAGGGTAGAAAACATTGTGGGTAAAAGAGAAAATGCTGGTTCTATGCATTTTCTCCTTTTCCCATAATGTTTTCAAAAGGCTTCTTTCTCAGGGTCGTTAAAACCAGGGATTGCTTGGTAAAGGGTTAAGAGGGTTAGACCTGAAAAATAATAAGAAAAGTTCATGTTTTTTTTTTTTCTTTTTAACGCAATTTCAAAATTATCTGAGTTATATTGCAGGGGTATAACGGACAATAACAAAAGTACGAAAGTGTTAAGGTCCAAATTATAAATTTAGACAGTGTTTCGAGTTCCAGTTACTTTTGTTGCAAGTTACAAATATAAGGGATTCGTTTGTAGAATTAAGCATGACCGCCATTTAACGAATACTTATTGCTCAGAAAATGGCGGACACTATTGACACTAGTTAACGCGGAAGGATAAATTTGCAATCGGAAGATATGTGGAATAATGGCTAAATTTGTTCATTTGAACATAGATTTTTGTCTTTTTTTCATAGATAAAACATCAAACATTTTTGTTTTTTTTTAACTTGAACACGAAAATTTTTGTGAAGTGATAAATACATTCTCATTGCGAAGCAGTGGGGTACGACAAGGTATATTACCGAAAAAACAGCTGCTCTGGATTTTGATTTAAATCCAGACAAAAAACGGGTAAGAGTTCGTTGAAAGACCGAGATTTATCCTATTTCGTAGACATCACTCGTGAAAATAGTAACTTGCGATGTTCACTCTATGAAAGAAAATTTCGATCTTTCACAAAAAAGTATCTCTATACATTTACTCAATGATGTTATATGGCTTGCAACACGGTAAAAGGGACATTCGGGCATTTGCGTAAAGTGTCGTTTTGGATCAGCCTGCGCAGTCTGCGCAGGCTAATCCGAAACGACACTTTCCGTTTCAATGTATTTTTATGTTTCATGCAAGTCTACTGTGGGAAAAAATATAATGCACTCGTAAAGTGCCATCTCGGATCAGCCTGCGCGGACTGCGCAGGCTGATCCGAGACGACACTTTACGCAGATGTCCGAATGCCCCTTTTAGCGTGTTGCAAGCCAATTATGGGAGAGATTATTGAAAGGGAGACAAAAAAGGGCGTGCTGATGAAAGCAGGAGGGCTTTGGTAGCCCTGTATTGCCGCACTTGCATATTAGAGACAGGAAGTAAAATAAAATCTCATTTTTATCTACATACCAATGGTTAAAAGCTACAAATAGTATAGTGTCTGTAATTAAACCGTAGGAGTAGTCATATTTGGCTTGGTTTATAACTGCATTAGAGACATTATTCTCAATGACTCATATTTAACTCATAACCAAACGATAAAATTTAAGGCTTGTCCAAATCGAAAGCATTTGCAGACGACAAAATAAAAGTGACTGAAAATTTGAAAGATTTTGTTTTGCGAATGGTAGATAACATCATGGGAAAAGGAGAAAATGCTGGTGACCAGCATTTGCTCCTTTACCCACAATGTTTTCAAAAGGCATATTTCTCGGGGTCGTCAAAAGTCGGGATTGTGTGGTAATGGGTTTTAAAGTGTGTTCAACTCATTACACGACGACTTAACCTATGATCAATTAGAATTGTAAATGTTTATAGACAAAATATAAGAAAAAGCCTTTTATTATTGAATTCGTAGACATTCTGCTTGGGTAAAAGACATCGTGGAAAAAGGAAACGATGCTGGTTACCAGGATTTTTTTTTCCACCAAGCAGTTAACAAAATGCTTTCTTGCAATTTGTTCATGTAAGTAAGAGTGTTTCAAATTTCCTGGCCCATTCTTATTAACTATACTTGCAAATGAAAGTTAACTCATTACCAAACGACAAAATTTTAGGTTTTTCCAAATCGAAAGCATTTGCAGACGACAAAACAAAAGTGATTGAAAATTTGAAATTTGTTTTGTGAAGGGTAGAAAACATTGTGGGAAAATGAGAAAATGCTGGTTACCAGCATTTTTTCTTTTTCCCACAGTGTTTTCTGAAGTCTTCTTTCTCAGGGTAGTCAAAATCAGGGATTCTATGGTAAATGGGTTGACTGTTAAGCTACTAAGAATCATTCAAGGAACTTTTGTGGGCAGTGTAGATCAGGATCAGACTGCAGAGAGTATACAGTCTCATATTGAATCTACACTGTCCGATCAGGAGATGTTAATTGTCGAAAGATACTTTCAAAATAGCAACATTCAGTATTTAACAATCGACTTTTAGAGTTTCATTTCACTTCATGAGCGGGTTGAAGGTGAAAGCTGGCTTGATGGATCCCTAGATGAATCACATTTTTACTCCAATATTAACATTACAAAAAAGTAAAAAAAGTATCTACTATGGACTATTTTGTTCATCTATAAGAACTACTTTTTTAACCCTACTGTAAACTATGTTATACAGAAATTGCATAAAGTAAGAGTGAATTCAAAGACTTAAAATCCTCCGCGTTGTATTCTAAAATTAGAACTTCGTGTTTGTCATCCGTCACTGATTGAGTCACAACCAAGCGTCCGGATTGCGAGAACGCAATGCATCTTGGGTAACAGAGACCGTCTTTTGGCGTGAGCACTTCCCAAAGACGTCCATTTTTCGTCACTATATAAACAGTACTATTGCATATAATAATTGAGTTTCCGTGTCCGTCCGTACAGAGGCCTTGTAAGCCACAAAATGTCTCGTTAATACGGAAATCCTTAGTACCGAACAGTCGCAAGAGTTTTCCTTCGAACTGGAAGATCTTAACTGAGCTGTTTCCGGAATCTGATACGATGATTTGTTTTTCTTTATTCACCGTCACAAAATATGGATGGTCGAATTCCTTCGGACCACTCCCGTATGACCCGAATGAGCTGCATATACCTCCGCTTGGGTAAAGAACATATACACAGTGACTACAAATATCTGTCACAATCATAAAATTGTCATGGCTTATCGCAAGACCGTATGGAAACTCGAGGAAACTGCTGCTGCCATATTTGTTCTGATATTCACCATTCTGTGTAAACACTTTGATGCACGCGTTCACACTGTCCGTTACGGCGATGCAGTCATCCGTTGTCATAGCAACGCAAACTGGGTAGCATAGGTTTTCGTTCTCTGTTCCACGGGTCCCAAATTTGTGCTTGAATGTACCTTCACTCCCGAATATTTGTATACGATGATTTTCTGTGTCTGCCACAACAATATCACCTGCAAACGATAAGCAAACAGTTTAATTCTTCAGCCATTGTCCTGCTACATAACTAAATTTAATTTCTAAATTTGGAATTAATATTCCAAATATTGCTGTTTCAAACTCGTGTTATGGGTAGTGATATCTCCTTATCGGACAATGTAGATCAAAGATCAGACTGCACGTTTTGTGCAGTCTGATCTTGATCTACACTGTCCGCAAAAGGTAAGCGAGTTGTGCTTTGCCACCAGAGGATTAAGCCTATAATAAAAAGAAAACCAAATTTTGCAATTTCAAGAGTAATTTTTCGGTTAAACTACGTCCATATCGGGCAGTGTGGATCTACTGTAAGGATGCACGTTATGTGGCATCTGATCCTGATCTACACTGTCAGCAAAAGGTCAATGAATGGCATTTAGCAACCTTAGGGTTGATAAACGATATGATTTTCAACACGCAAAAAGGAACATTCGGACATTTGCAAAAGAAATCGTTTCGGATCAGCCTGCGTTGTCCGCACAGGCTATTCCGAAACGACATTTTCCGTTTTTTATGAATTGTTCGGCTTTTTTTTTTCATCAAGTCTACTGAAGAACGAAATCTAATGTAGACGTAAACTGTCGTTTCCGGTTAGCCTGCGCGGACTGCGCGGACTGCGCAGGCTGAGCCGAGACGATACTTTACGCAAATGTCCGAATGCCCCTTTTTGCGTGTTGCAAGCCATATGATTGATTGTATGGTGTTTAACCCCCTTTTCAACATCATTTCAATTATATCATGGCAGCCAGTGCTCCTATTGATGCTTCATCTGAGTTTTTGTATACCAGTACTCCGCACGATATTCTTTTTAAGCCACTTGCCGCTTTCCTACATAACTATTGTCGAAACAATGGACAGCGGCGAAAGAAAAAACTAATCTTGTTGCAATGACTGTTACCAATCCTCGGAAGGAAATTTGCAGAACCGGGATCGAACCACAGTTCTCCTGTCCTCAAGTACGCTACCGGGGCTTGTCCAAACTGGAAGTACTTGCAGACGACAAATTTTGTTCTAACAAAAATTTCTAAAGTTCTGACGGCATTTCTTTTTCTTTTTTCAGACAACCTTTAACCCTTTACCCCATAAGGCATTTCTGTGGTATCACTAATTGACCCTTAATGACTACAAGGATGAAGACGTTTTTTATGTGTATATGACACATTTTGATATTGTAGAAAACATTGTGGCAAAAGGTGAAATTGCTCGGAACGAGCAATTTCACCTTTTGCCACAATGTTTTCCAAAGGCTCCTACAAGCAATGCGTAGAAATGAGTATCTATGGAGTAAAGGGTTAAAAAATTTTCAGAGACAAAACATAATTAACGAAGATAAGTTCAGAAGTGGGGAAAGGTGGGAGGGCTCTATCTTTCCAATTATACTCTCCTCTCACGCCAACAAATTTCTGCCCTGTCTTAAATGCAGCTTTAATAATATACTGTACTAGCAGGTTTTTTTCCTTATTCTTACAGTATTTTAACAAACCAATTGTAAAATGGCTTTCGTAAATATTGAGTTAAAAGAAGAAAACTCTGTTTATCAGTATTTTCTTGTTTTAATATTTTTTCTAATCTATTCTCCTTTTACAATTATTTTTCTAGTCTATCAGAACGCTTTAGTTCAGTTGTTTCAATTCTATAATTATCGTCTGCAAATAGTTTCAATTTCGAAGCGACTGGTTTTCTCGTTTAAGCGGGGGAGGGGGGAGTTAAACCGTCTTTTTCTTTTTTAATATTTAGTTCCTTTAAAAATCTGACATTTTTTCTCGACGACCTTTTCAATTTCTATCAACAATAATAATTGACGAATATAAATGCAAGAAGAAAAACTCTCTTCTTCCTACCATTCTATCCCCCACACAAAGAAATGTCTGCGTCGTGTCAAAAACAGTTTTGAAAATTTAACTATACCGGTTCTTTTTTTATTATTTTTACATTTAATCCAAACCTCCTATATTCATTTTGTATATTTATACATTAACTGTTTATCACACAATCCCGACTTTTAACGATTCTAGGAAGACGTCTTTTGAAAACACTGCGGGAAAAGGAGAAAATGCTGGTAACCAGCATTTTCTCCTTTCCCACAATGTTTTCTATGCTAACTAAGAGTGCAATGATAATTTGAGCCACATTTTTTCCCATCTGCAATTGCTCTAGATTTGTTCAAGTCAAAAAAGTGTCGTTTGGTAAAGAGTGGAGTGAGACGTTCAAGACGATAGTTTAACCAACAGATTTACTTTTTCAAATGTATTTTTAAGGGTAAACTATCTCCTTTGCGCGCTGTGTGGATAAGAAACTCAGACTGCAAAGAATGTGCAGTCTGATCTTGATCCACCTTACCCACAAAGGGTCCATGAGTAGCCTTTTGCAGATTAAGGGTGAACTTTTTCGAAACTCAACAGTCATTCTATTTCTTTATAAAGCAATTTCGTTTATAAACTGCCCAGTTAAAGGGAAGGAATACTCCGAAAATATCGTGGAAAAAGGTAAATGAAAATGTTGGTCATGTGCATTCGCTTCTCTTCCCATAATGTTTTTTTACAGTTTCAAAGACAAATTCGACCATTTTAGCTCAGTTCGATTTGTCGTTTGTTAATGCTTTCAAGTTTGACTGTTCCAAAAACTTCTCGTCCGGTATAGATTGAATGAAAATGTCAAACCACCGCCCCTTTTGATTTTCGGTCACATGCCGGTTTTCAACCTTTTTTCTCACGATTTTTTCTATAGTATTAGAGACAAATTAAATCATTTTCGCCACATTATATTTGTCGTCTTAAAATGCTTTCAATTTGGCCACGTCTAAAATGTTGTCGTCTGGTATAGATCATTATCTCCCGCTAGATGGTAGTCTATAAATACACATCTATCTAATTTGGGCATCCTGGGTACAGAACCGAACCACTTTCCTACGAGACAACCGTAACTTTGAATTTCAAACTAAAATAAACGTTCACTCAATTAAACGCTACCTCGTGCTATTCACTCAGCTATGATCAGCAGTTTAGAGAAATCTGTAGCTCATTTCTCCTCAAACGTATTGATAAAAGCTATTTACTACATTGCTACTTTATACAGCGTAATATTACAGTCAGCCCGCTTTCGGGGCTAGTGATGCGTCATATAAGACAGTCGAATCTTCCAAGAATATGACATGCGCAGACAACGGGTATAGATTGAATGAAAATGACAAACAACCGCCCCCTGTCACATACCGATTTTCAACCCTCTCCCCACGATGTTTTCTATAGTATTAAACACAGATATGATTATTTTAGCCCAGTTTTATTCGTCGACTGCAGATGTTTTCTAAAATTTCAAAGTTAGATCGGACCATTATAGTCCAAGTTAATTCATTTAATTTATCGTCTGCAAATCCTTCCGACTTGGACAAATCCAAAATATTGCATCCTAGTAAAGAATTTATAAAATGTCGAACTACAGCCGCCACAATATTACATGTCACACTTAACTCATTACCAAACGACAATATTTTAGGCTTTTCCGAATCGAAAGCATTTGCAGGCGACAAAACAAAAGTGACTGAAAGTTTGAAATTTGTTTTGTGAAGTGTAGAAAACATTGTGGGAAAAGGAGAAAATGCTGGTCACCAGCATTTTCTCCTTTTCCTACAATGTTTTCTACAAGGTTCTTTCTCAGAGTCGTCAAAAGTGGGGATTGTGTAGTAATGGGTTAAATCCTTCCAGCCCTTTTCCCCACGATGTTTTCTACAATTTGAAAGCCAGGTCAGGATATTTTAGCCCTATTTAATTTGCCGTATGCAAATGCTTTGAATTTGGACAAATCTAAAATACTATTGTCTGGTATAAAAATAATGAAATGTCAAACCAACGCCCCCATTATATTTCCAGTCACGTATCGGTTTTTACCCATTTTCCCACTCCACAAAGTTTAGACTATTCTTCGAAATGTACAGAATTAGCTGCAATTCTTTATTAGAGTAGAAAACATTGTGAGGAAAAATGAAAAGGATAACCCTTTCTCAAACAATCCCTGAGATAGAAGCCTTTTGAAAACATTTTGGGAAAAGGAGAAAATCCTGGTAACCAGCATTTCCTCCTTTCCCCACAATGTTTTCTTCCCTGCTTGAAACCAATTTCAATTCCTGAGTTACTTTTACTTTATTGTCTGCAAGTGCTTTCAATTTGGACAAGTCTAAAAATGCGTCGTTTGGCAAAGAGATAAAGTTCTCTTTATGGGTGAAAAACATTATGGAAAAAGGGAAAAAAATGCATGTTACTGTGTCGTATATATCGGCCTTAAACCCATTCCTTTTCCACAAAGTTTAGATCATCCTTATTCAAAACATTCTGTGCATGATCGATTCGAAATCGGTACAGATCAATTAAAGTTCTCTTTTAGTGCAGTAAACATTGTGCAAAAAGAAGATAATGATGGAAAAAGCGAGTAATCAGAGTCACATATCGGCTTTATACACCTGTGCCAAACCACACAGTTCAGAATCCTTTAATTGAAAATAATTGCAATCGAATGCTATAACATTAGTTAAAGTGAGTTGAAATTCTAGGGTAGAAAACATTGTTTGAAAAGGGGAAAATGCCGGTTACCAGCATTTTCTCCTTTTCCAACAATGGTTTCAAAGGGCATCATCCCAAGGGTCGTAAAAACTCGGCATTTCATTTCAAAGGATTAACCAATTAACATACAATCCCTACTTTTGACTACTTTGAGAAAGAAGCCTTTTGAAAACATTGTGAGAAAAGGAGAAAATGCTGGTAATCAGCATTTTCTCCTTTTCCCACAATGTTTTCAACACTTCACAAAATAAATTTCAAATTTTCAGTCACTTTTATTTTGCCGTCTGCAAATGCTTTCGATTTCGACAAGATTAAACTTTTTATCGTTTGGTAATGAGTTAAAATAATCCCTTTCCCTTTTAAGCTTCATACACTTAATGTAAAGAAAAAATGAAACTGGAAACAATTTGGAGGGCTTTTTTTTCTTTCACAAATACCTGGGTCATGGGTATGTTTGTCTATTCTACACAGTTGGAATAAATACCTACGCCATAGGATTTGCTGAAAAATAAATCAACTTTTGATGCTCATCACTTTCCCAAACAATCCTTGTAAGGAAAGAATTTTTGGTAAATAGTGCGAGAATAAAAGAAGGGAAATACAGGCTGACATTGGCCAATTTTCTGTATGTCCAAGAACCAGTGCACCTTATGATTAAGTCGGTCATTCAAAAAAGTAGCTATCATGAATTCATAATTATGCAATAACTTGATTGGTACCATGTGTCATTAAGCTGCAGAGAACGGCTCGGTTACATAGATACGGTATCTTCACTAATGACTTCGTTCTAAAAAGAGTCGGCGCCAAACACAAAACGTCCTCTTAAAAACAGCCCGTTTATTGTATAATGCTAATGTTTTGTATTCCTACACCGATAGAATCAGGTTATGTACTTATACGGGAGACAAGTGACCTACATTTCACCATTTCGCCGTCTTCGGTGTTTTTTTTCTCAGTCAGAAAATAGTTGTTGATAATCATGGTTCCGAAACACTGCGACTGAGTATCTCATTCAGTTGATCGTCGATTACAAGACAGTTTTCGGGGTCAATATTCACCCATAGGCACTCGGTTTCCATGATTTTCTCAACTTAACATTTATTTCTGTACATCTATATCTTACATACTAGAAGGTTTCGCAGCGGTCATATTTTAAAGCAACAGAAGTCCTTGATCAGGTTTCCGTTTACACTGGCTCCAGAATCTTCAATGCGCTGTCCAATACGGGTACCATGATAGTAAACATGTCGCTCTGTTTAGAAGTTGACGTACAGAACTTACCATTCACTTACGTTCAGTCAAGCAGTAGTAAGACTCTGGCTGCTAAAGATCCCCACGAGTTATTAAAGAAATTACGAAGTCAAATATTTTCTATCCTTAAAATAGTATGTCTTGTTTACATTATCATGGTACTCGTAATGGCCAGTGTATTTATGACCTAATTAGGGTCAAGCGTAAATCGAAACTTGATCAAGGACTTCCGTTGCTTTAAAGCAAAGCTGCTGCGAAACCTTGTAGTTATTGGTTTGCAACACGCAAAAAGGGGCATTCGGACATTTGCGTAAAGTGTCGTCTCGGATCAGCCTACGCAGTCCGCGCAGGCTGATCCGAGACGGCACTTCACGTCTTTATTAGAGATTGTCCTACAGTAGACGTCTGCAAAACGGAAAAAAAAAAAACATATAAACGGAAAGTGCCGTCTCGGATTAGCCTGCGCGGAGTGCGCAGGCTGATCCGAGATGACACTTTTCGCAGATGTCCGAATGCCCCTTTTTGCATGTTGCAAGCCAATTGCAATATGCAGAAATAGCAGAGGTAAGGTACAAAAGTAAAAGACAGGAAAACCGAGTACCTAATAGTATGTATTCACCAAGCATTTTTAAAAAAACGTTCTCATAGAGAGTAATGCAACTTCTGATTGGCTAAACCAAATGGCCAATCTTATCAGAAAAAGTTTTACTGACAAATTTAGAGAATATTAAGGAATGAGATTAAGAACTTTCTTAAACAAAGGTTGCGGTTATAAACCTTGTTGATCTTCTAAGACTTTGCTCGAAAATGGATAACTTAACCCCTGATTTATACATCGATACTATTACCAGACATTATTTCATGCTTTCCGGTAGGATATCGAAAAACAGCAGTGAATATATGTTTTGATCTTACACTGGTACCACCAATGAAAATACCCATTTTCACGTTCTTGTTGCCTAGGTAAATTGGGCGTGCCTAACAACTAGATTGGAAATATGACGTCATACACCTTACATTTCTCGCGCTTGACGTAATATTGCTATGCGGGAGGGGTACGCCACGGGGAATAAGGGAAAAGAACTGTACTGAATTTTGATAAAGCTCCTCGCAGAAAAGGTTAAAAGCACAAAATAAATAGAATATTTGTTTTTTTCGGTGAAAGATCGAAATTTATTTCATCTCGTGAACACCACCGGTTATATTTTCACTCGTGGCTGCGCCACTTGTGAAAATATTACCGATGGTGTCCACTCGATGAAATGAACTTCGATCTTACACCGAAAAAAACAAATATCCTCTATACATTTTGCAATCAATCGATCAATTATAAACCAATCGAAAGATCGATCGATCGATCAATGATCAATCTTACCTGACTTAGAAACAGCGATCCCACACGGCATGTTGAACTGGCTTTTTCCTTTGCCTTTCTTTCCAAGTTTACGAACAAGTTTGGACGGTTCGGCTTTTGCCTGCAAATCGCTGTTTTCGTAAGCAGGGGAGACAATTCGTCTGAGAAGATACATTATGGTGGACTGCCATTGACCCGTTGTGGACGTTATCTTGGGACTCGACTGGAACAAAGCCTCGTGTCACAATGGACACGTGTCATTGTCTGACCTAAAAAAGAAAAGAAATAAACAGTAAGATTGATCATAGGCCATTGAAATTTCTGTGATCTGTCACTGAAAACCGAAATTCTCATTGGTCGATCATCGGACAGTGCTACCTCCATATCAAAATGTATTTTATGGATACATAATTATAGAATGACTGGTTAGGTATTATGCACCGTAGAGATGGAATAAGCTCCCTTTGGCCTGGACATGGCACTTGCAAAAGAGAAACCAAATATAAGAGCATAACGGAGGTGAACCAGTCACTGGCATAGACCGACTGTTCAGCAAAGTGCCGATGTAATGCAGAGAAATGACCCTCCCTTACAAAATGGCCCGGGTCATTATTCTACGTAGAAAAATGGCCCCAGAGGTCAGTTCAGTACGTAGAAGACTGACCCGGGTCATATTTTACGTAGAGAAATAACCCTCTGGGGTCATTTCTCTACGTAGAAAAATAACCCGGGTCATTCCTCTACGTAGAGAAATGACCTATGTGTCATTTTGTAGGGGAGGACCATTTCTCTGCATTTCACCGGCTAAAGATGCTCTCGGGTCGCATAAATAAGTGCAATGATCGACGTGACAAAAGTTCTTTATTTGTACTGGAATTAAACGCCGCTTTGACAGTTGGGATCATAACAAGGCGACCAGTGCATCTACGCATGTTTTCCTTGCTTTCTCTTATCAGTACTGACATAATTTTCGTTCCAACCCGCTGGCTACTTTTATCCCAAGTATCGGAAGTAATCGGAGAAAAATAGTCGGGGGAAAAAAAAGTTTAGCCCAACCGGCTACCGAACTCACAACCACTAGGTTGCCAGTCAGATACTCTAACAATTGAGCTATACGGCCGAGTGCGAAAAAGGTAAGATACTGTGCAAAAAGCGTTTAGCACTACAGTCCTTCCAAGGAAAAGAAAGCACGGTCCTCCCACCAACAGGCACCTCAAAAGCCATTGACCTATTAACCAACAAAATAAATGATCAAATTTAGCAGAGAGAGTACTCAATTATCTTTCACCGAACCATGGAAACTCCTCCAAGAAAAAAAAACCTTGCCCCCGGTCTTATCGATTCCCGCCAAACAACTGTAAGAATCCATTAACCCTTCATACACCAAGAACAAGTTAAAGACACTTTCGCGGACAATGTAGATCCAAGATCAGACTGCACGTTTCGTGCAGTCTGATCTTGGATCTCCTTTGTCCGAAACTGGAAAGATTTCGCTCTTGAAATCCTTAAAATTGCAAACAGTGCGTCTTGTTTTCCTATTGGCGGAGGGTTTATTTTATTTGTCCAGAAGCGCAAGGATACAAACGTTGCTCTCCCATGTGATTACTCACGGACTCTTTTTGGAGCGGAATTTTCCTTTAATCTATCATCAGTCATTCCGACCGGGAATATATGACCTAGTTACACTATCGTGTCCGTTAACCCTTCACCAAACAACCACTTGTTTTGACAACACCATGAAAGGGGGGCTGTAGAAAACGTTGTGGGGAAAAAAGTAGTGCCGATAATAGGCACTTTTTCCTTTTCCCTCGACGGTTTTCTACTCTTTCAAGACCAATTTAATTTGTTTCGGCGAGTCTGAATTTGCAAATGTCGCCTGCAAAAGCTTTGGAATTCGAGTCTAAAGATTTGTCCTTTGGTAAAGAGTGAAGACTACACGCCTGGGGTTCAATGCACTTTATACGTGCAATGGGCAACGAAGTAACTCTTTGAGCCGAGTGCGCAAAAACAGAAGTCTTTTGCAGACGGCACAAGTCGAGATCAAACTGCACAGGAAGTGCAGTCTGATCTTGAATCTACACCATTCACTTGTTAAGTCAAGACTTTCACAAAATATTTGTCAACTTAAACAGTATTTTCAGCTGTTGATAAATGGAATACTTTTATATAACAGTTTCGTCTTTCATCGCCATGCAATGACGACGTATGCAGCTGTTGCGGACGACGTAGATTAAGATCAGACTGCACAGAATGTGCAGTCTGATCTTGATCTACACCATCCGCTACCCTGTTACAATTACAAAATGCGTTTTAATAGCAGTGATTTTTTTTTTTTAAACTCAAGGGGAAAAAGTTTACTTTTTGGATTAAGTGAAAGAAGAAAAAGCTGTTATCGATCTGTATCGAACTAGAAATCTGATAGACAACCTACGTTACGATTTATTTGTACCAAGTTAAGAACCCAGCTCCGTGAAAAAAGGGGCTTTAATACACCTGCAAATAGTATCGACTCAGGTCACCCTGTGCAGTTGGCGCCAGAAATTTTCTCTTTTTATCAAATTCAATGCATGTACAAGGACCAATCTATCTCATAATTCAGCTACTTATTCGCCTTAATGTATTTTATGGATTCAAAAATTGATGGTGCATCACGGATAGTATGTATTACTCCATCCATTCCCACCACCCCCATCCCCCACATACACTTACCTTTGCCACAAACCCCCTTTTTTAATGCAAACTAAGCTTCAAATATGGCATTTCATTGCTTTTAATATTATTATTTTGGAATGAGATTTAAACGAATAAAAGTAAAAAAAAACAATAACATTAATTTTCCTCCTTTTCCAACAATGTTTTCAGTGGGCATTTTCCGTTGCCAAGTCGATATTATTTGGTAAAGGGTTAAAGAAGTATTTTTTATCGAAATACAAAACATCTTGTCCACAATTATAAAATCATTTCTGATTTTGAATTTTTTGTCATGTTATCCGATTGGCTAAGCACGAATGTGTCAGCCAATCAAATGCCTAGTATAGGACTGAAATTCTTAGAGGGCTAGATGGCTGACCTTTAGATTTACCAAAAAGAATATTACCGTTTTCTTAATGATGTGTATTACCAAAAGAGTCTTCCAATGACCATGCATCTATACAATACATTTGAGAGCAGACTGATTCATAGAGCAGATTGGTCCTTTGACAAACAGAAAAATGAACGACTGGCAAAAAGTTTCGACCCATGTCAGCCTGCGTTGAATGCGCAGGCTGACATGGGCGATACTTTTTTGCAGATCCATTAAGACCCCCTTTTCACACACCATGACTGGGTTGATTTTCCAAAAATCGGTCTGTATACACGGACCCTTATACTACATGCATTTTTCTTCTAACAATAATTATTTGGCGTTACTTTCAGGTCTTGCAATAATCTTAAAAAATTGCCACAAGTTGCATTTTGTTTTACCGTATTCCAATTATTTAAGCTCATTCATTGCAACTGACAGCGTCAGGTCTAAAGAAATACATGAATGTGTTTTCCAATTCAGCTCGGCCAAGGCCATCAGCCTTCCCCTGCTTTGAGTATCATTCTTAAAGAAGATAATAGATTTTCGTTTTAGACAAATATCTCTCCTGCGCATGCGTGGAGCATCAATGACGTCAATCCCATTGATTATATTGAATTGAAAGTAGGTTTTCTCAGCAGCTAGAATTTGTGAGAAGTATTCTCCGAGGGTTAGACACTACCATATCAAGATGCGGCAAAAAAAGGTATTTTGAGAACCAGACAGTTATATATATATATATACATGAAGCCTGTATGCTGTTCTAACAAAAAGGTCTTCACAGTATCTCTGTAATGTATTACAGTATTTTTAAGTAAGTCGTCAATAACTTTGGATCCATTAACTCTTTACCACACGAGAAAGTTTTAGACTTGTCCAAATTAAAAGCATTTGCAGGCGACAAAATAAAGGTGAATGAAAAATTGAAATTTGTTCTGGGAAGGGTAGAAAACACTGTGGGAAAAGGAGAAAATGCTGGTTACCAGCATTTTCTCCTTTTCCCACAGTGTTTTCAAAAGGCTTCTTTCTCAGGGGTGTCAAAAATAGGGATTGTGTGGTAATGGGTTAAACCCATTATGTTAAGCTGGAGACGACTCATGAAGTAGAATGGTTCTCTGACGTGCAGGAAATTTCCAAAAAGCAAACCGTTTCGGCCCATAACGGCCTGTACATGAGTTTGCACAGGCTTATTTGGTTCGATACCTTTTGCAGAAGCGTTACTCCCCTTTACACACAGCATGGCTCACATTTTAAACGTTCTTCAATCAAAATGTTAATATACAGGACCATTGGTGTGTTTTAAGGAGAGCACAGTCCGAAACATTATTAGTTGTACGGTCAGGTGGCAGGGGACTTGGAAGCTTGTTCACCGCTGTGGTGAATCATGTTGCCGCGAGCCGAAGGCAATGTATTTTTTGCAATCTAGATTCAAGTAAATTCTGCGTATTTTAACAACCTAACACGACTTCAATACAACGTATTTCACATCCATGCTTAATCTATATTAATTCTAAATTCATAAAACAATAATGAGTGAATCTTACTATTAATGTTCAATCAACTGGAAGAAAATGGCCGAGTCGGGAATTCAGACCTGTGATCCTCAGCCCTGCACGTAACCGGTATCAAGACATTTGTCCCTTGGACATCTGACCCCGGACTTGTGCCCCCGGACTTTTGCCCCCTTAGGACACCTGCCCCCTGGACGTCTGCTCCCGGGCATTCGTCCCCGTAGTACATCTGCCCCCTGGACATCTGCCACCCGGGCATTCGCCCCCGTAAGACATCTGCCTCCTTAGGACATTTGCCCCTTGGACATTCGTCCCCTGGACATCTGCCTCCCAGACATTTGCCCTGGTAGGACATCTGCCTCCGGATATTTGCCCCCGTAGGACAACTGCCTCCTGGGAAACTATAAACCTCTTCTAAATGATGTTAAAGAACTAATAACATCCTGAATTTTGCTTTATTTTTCTTAAGATGCAAAAAAAGAATTTTAATCGGGGTTTACAGCAGGCGTGCCAGATGAGTAACTGCATCTATAGTTATCATACTGGAAGTTTGATATTAAAACGACGATTTTCAGCAAAATAATACTTAACGATACAACAGCTCAGAAGTCTTTTTTTATAGTGCCGGTCAAATTTACCTTGTACAATATACGTGTATATCTCAAAGTATCTTTTTTGAGATTGTCCTAAAAAGGAGCTTGACGTCCTAGTTGTAAACAACCTGAGGTGGCAGATGTCAAGGGGGCAGATGTCCTAAGGGGGCAGATGCCCGGGGGCACATGTTCTAAGGTGGCACATGTCCTAAGGGGCAGATGTCTGGGGGCAGATGTCTTAGGTTGGCAGATTTCCGGGGGACAAACGTCCAGGTGGCAGATATCCTAAGGGGGCAAAAGTCCGGGGGACAAATGTCTTAGACCTCACGTAACCAACTAGGTTACAGGCCTCGATCTAAACTGTTAAACACACAGTAGCTACCAAAAGTAAAATGTGGGGTGTTAAAATAAACCTCAATTTAAATAAAACCATTTAAAAGTATGGAAATTATTGTGAATAATATGAATATGAAATAGAGATAATTTCATCAGCTTGTGGTTAATATGGGGAAATATTTGCCGAAAAAGGGAAAGGTATGCAAAAATAACGAGTGCCGTAAATCACGAGTTATTTTCGCATACTTTTTCCTTTTGAGGCAAATATTTCCCCATATTATCCACAAGCTGATGAAATAAACTATATATATTATATTTCATCTAATTATTTTGTCAACGAATGCTAATTTTTAAACTAGTGATCTCAAGTCAATAAACCAGATTTTCGGTAGGAGGATATTATTCACTGTGGCGGGAAAATAATTCCCCCAGCTTAAATGACGTTATTTCTTTATCCATAAAATGTCTAAAAATAGACAAATGAAATATAAAATAATGTGTTATTATACGGTCGTTTCAAGTATAAGTCGCAGGCAGGATAGTGAATTTAAAAATCAGGTAAAAAGTAATTGACGATAAAGACCTGAAAACTTTTGACCTTATTGTACAATTAATTTTCCTGCCAGTGACCAGTTCTTTGTTCGATCGTACCATTACAGACTTTCCTCCTCACAGTGATGTCCATACATTAGAATGGTATGTTTTTTACTGGCCCTTGGGCTGTTAGGCGCGACTCACTGACATTTTGCAGACAGCGTAGATCAAGATCAGATTGCACATGACGTGCAGTCTGACCTTGGATCTACGCTGTTCGATAGGGATATAACAGTCGTCAAAAACTATCTTTCAAACTGTAATATTAAGGGTTTTACTTTCGGCTCGAAAATTTCACTACTTTTTATTTAGCAAGATTAAATTATAAATACATTTAAACACCAATTTTTTTGTCACCAATGGGCTTTTCACAATTTTAGCACTGAATAATAATGGTCTATTTTCATCCATTTAGTACTATGCTACAGAGCTCCAGATATAGGGAGAGATCTTGATTACAAACTTGAAAATATTAATTATTATCAACTAAACCCTATGTTGTGGGTACTCATTAGAGTTGTCTTGTCGAGAAGATTCTAATGAGTACCTACAACATAGGGTTTGGAAGAGAAATAATGGATTTAGAATACCATAACCCACTCTTATTTGGAGCTCCGATGACAGCTCTATGATACATGAAGCAAGTCTCGTCGAAACGAACGAGTGTACTGTGTACGTGCCTGTCACCACGCAAGACGCCGTTCTGTCTCCATTTGACTTCCTCTTGTTAGATGGCTTTGAGAAAGGTTTAGACATGCCTAACCTCAACCCTTTACTTCACAATCCTGAGTTTTAATGACCCGGCAGAAATGCTTTTGTTTACTCTTAACTTATTAAACTTGACACTCCATAGATACTCATTTCTACGCATTGTTTGTAGGAGCCTTTGGAAAGCATTGTGGCAAAAGGTGAAATTGCTCGTGACGAGCAATTTCACCTCTTGTCACAATGTTTTCTATGCTATCAAAAGGTGTCATATACACATAAGAAACTGCTTCATCCTTGCTGTTACATAGGGTCAAAAAGAGATACCACAGAAATGCCTCATGGGGTAAAGAGTTAAAACAAACTTAAAAAGAAACATTTTTCTTTGCTATTTCATGACTATTTTCTGGGGATAAATTTCTCCTTATCAAACAGTCTAGATCCACAATCAGACTGCAGGTTCTGTCAGAGAGTCGTCTGTAGCAGCTTAAAGGTTAACACGTATCCTGCTGGATAAATAAAATGAAAATTTTAATTCAATAGCTAAATCCCAGAAAAAGCCTTTTCAAAATTACTTTTTAGGAAATATTATCTCCTTATCGGACAATATATGTCCGAGATCAGACTGCACGTTCTGTGCAGTCTAATCTTGATCTAAACCGTCCTCAAAAGGTCAATGGGTCGCGTTTGGCAGCTTAAGGGTAAACATCAGTAAACGATGACAATATGATAATTTATATTTTCATCATTAAAACAACTTCAACACAACAGTTTAATACAACAAATGTTTAGATGGAATTTTATTTGAAAGTAGGGCCTACATGACCAACATGTATCGAAAAAGGTTTCGACTCATTTAAGCTTGCGTGGACAGCGCAGTATGATACGGACCTATTACTTTTTAAAACACATTTAACCACATTTTTACAGATCATAGATTATGTGCCTATCCATCGACCGTAGTTAAGATTAATTACAAACAAGTCGACGCTTCAGTACTAAAAGGTTGTGGGTGTATATGTACAACTTTAGGAAATCTATGGAAACATTAAAAATTCTACCTAAATGAGAATCAGATTGTTAAAGACACTCCATTATCAAGGGTGACAACCCGCATCATAGCAGAGGTGTCGGAATAGCCGCCATTTTCTGCGCAAAGTGCAGATTAATTACTTTAAAAAGATATATATATAATTTACTGAGAACACCCAGTTCATCTGGTGACGGTAAATATGTTTGTCCTTTTTGTGAAATCAAAATGCCATGAAACAATGTTGTAGCTCTAAACACTTCAACACAATTATTCTTAACGATATCGTATACGCCATTAATATTTAGATCGCACATGTGTCACCAGCTTCGAAAATTGTGCGAAGGTAATTGCAAAATCAACGAAACTAATGAACAAAATATTAATGTATACCAACGAAAAAAGTAGTCAGGTACCATAATAAAAATTATGCATTTCTTTGTTTTAACAGATCTTCAATAACAATAATTTACAAGCTGAAAAACTTACCTTTTTTAATGAAAATGGCGGATTAAAATGTATCCGATGACGTATGCTATGACGTGGATTGTTACCCATGACTGTTAAGAATCAATATGCACCCCCACATAGATATACAGAAAGGTCTCTTGTTTTGCTCCCCTCTTTCACATTTTAATTCCTACGGGCCTATCATGTAGTAGTTCAGAAGGTTTAAAAAGTTACATCAGCATTCTCGTCTCTCTCACACTACATACAAGACTTAATTATTCGAAAGTTGAAATAAGGCAAGCTATGGCAGTAAATACGTAAATGTAAGTAAAGCATAGTGCAGTTAGTGATTTCTACGCATGTCAAACGACTTTCTTTTTAACATGTGTGACCCATCGCGCACAAAAGGACCATCTGGGAATTCTGTATATCAATTAGATGAAAACAGATGAAGTATAGTGCAGGTCAGTTTAAGTTAATTATTCAAAATTGATTGTATAACAAGGTACAATGACCAACTTTCATACAAAAAATGTTTTTTACGCGAAAAATATCAACCCTGGTCAGCCCGAACAATTCGCGCAGGCTTACCAGTGTTGACACTTTTCGCAGCTCCCAGAAGGTACCTTTTTTGCGTGATGGGTCACACATGTGTGATCTTGAAGGGATTTAGTCGAAATGCTATTTTCAAGTATTACTTGACGTCCAAATGCGTATGGCACACCGTAAACAACTCACCATGATATTGCATTACCAAAGATTTTCTGAATGATTTCAGCAATTAGTTTTCCATTATCTTAGGCCGCAATTTTCAAGAGATCTTACGTCAAACACCTTATTGAACATGCAATACTATTGAGAATTTTTTGTTGACTTCTAATCGCAAATTGATTTGTTTATTCAGCGGGTTTTTTCTTCATACATTACATTCTCTCGCGGTACATTTTAAATGTCTACCATCAAAATCAGAAACCGAACCCACAATTTCATCAGATTTGTACGTCACTGTTTGTCGTATTAATTTATACTACAAGAACATCCCACAGGATATGACACAATGTCAACAACTCGACATTTACAAACAATAATAACAGAATATCTGGCTGACGTCACACTATTTAACCCTTTCCCAAACGACAAATTTTAGACTCTTCCAAACTGAAAGAGTTTGCAGATGATAGTTTTAACTTTCATAATAATGGCAGAAAATTATCCGAACGGGCAGAAAACACTGTGGGAAAAGGAGAAATTGCTCGTAACGAGCAATTTCTTCTTTTCCCATAGTGTTTTCAAAAGACTTGCACTGCAGACAAGTAAAAACAAGGGCTTGTTTGGGAAAGGGTTAATCGAACATTGTCTTGACATTTACGCTTCTTAACCGTTTAACAAACAACTGCATATTAAAAATCGGGAAAAAATATGTTTGTTTAGATTGTAGGCGAAGATGAAAATGCTGTTACGTAGCCTTTTCTCCGTTTTAACTGCATATTTTTCTACTTATTCGGAGACAGATCCTTTGATTTGAAACATAGGCTTGTATCTCAAGCTCTCTGCAAGTGCTTTCAATATGGGCGCGTCATAAATTGATTTGGCCGGTAAAAGGTTTGATCGATTGAATTCATCGTCGCCACCGAATTCCCATATGGGCAACGCCCATGAAGACTATTAACCCTTTCCAAAACAAGCCCTAGTTTTTACGTGTCTGCAGTAAAAGTCTTTTGAAAACACTGTGGGAAAAGGAGAAATTGCTCGTAACGAGCAATTTCTCCTTTTCCCACAGTGTTTTCTACATTCTTTTGAGAACTTTCTGCCATTTTCTCCAAATCTGAAATTGTCGTCTGCAAACCCTTTCAGTTTGGAAGGGTCCAAACTTTGTCGTTTGGGAAAGAGTTAATATCGTTACGGGGGATAGTGCAGATATAGGACGAAACCCGTCTTAAGATTCGCCTGGTTCTTTAACGTGCTCGGTGTATAGCACCGTCACACGGGACCTCGGTTTAACGTCTAATCTGAAAGACTGTTAGTAATTGTAAATGGCCAGCCGTGGGATCGAACACACACCCTCATGGTCACGAGTCCTACGCTCTACCAACTGAACTATGTGGGCTGGTGTGGCAAAAGGTTTTAACCCATTACCACACAATCGCTACTTTTGACACCCGTGAGAAAGAAGCCTTTTGAAAACACTGAAGGAAAAGGAGAAAATGCTGGTAACCAGCATTTTCTCCTTTTCCTACAGTGTTTTCTACCCTTCCCGGAACAAATTCAATTTTTCAGCCACCTTCGTTTTGTCATCTGCAAGTGCTTTCAATTTGAACCAGTTTGAAATTTTGTCGTTTGGTAATGAGTTAATTGGTCGGTATTTCTAAACGTTTTGAATACGTCATTTGCTTTTAATCCTTAGACTGCTAAGCGCGTCTCACCGGCATTTTACTGACAGTGAAGATCAAGATCAGACTGTACAGAACGTGCAGTCTGGCCTTGAATCTACAGTGTCCGATAAGTACACATTTTTCTTCAAAGAAATAAGTTTGTTACAGCGTTATTTGGGGTTTTCGGCTTGAAATTCATGAAATTTATCGTCGGTTGACTTCAAAAACCTCGTAACTACAGCCTCTTTGGTGACATCTTCGCAAGCCAAGACTGACGATTCACTACGTAAATCTACGGTAAGATCCACGTAGTTATCGTAAACTTGGCTTGCGAAGATAGGTTGCTGTAGTCACGAGGTTTTTGAAGTCAACCGACGTTATTTCGCAGAATAACGTTTAATGAATTTGGTTAAAAATACAAAATAGCAACTTGTTTTCAAGTTAACATTGACCCTTTACTACACAATGACGCTTTTTGACGACCCTGAGGTAGAAGCCTTTTGAAAACATTGTGAGAAAAGGAGAAAATGCTGGTAACCAGCATTTTCTCCTTTTCTCACAATGTTTTCTAGCCTTCCCAAATCAAATTTCGATTTTTCATTCACATTTAATTTGTCGTCTGCAAATGCTTTCAATTTGGACTGGGCTAAAATTTGTCGTTTGGTAAAAGGTTAAGTCTTATCCTGCTATATAACTAAAATCAAATCTCAAAACCACATAAATAAACCAAATATTGTTGTTACAAAGTTATGTTGTGGGGAATAGTATCTCCTTATCGGACAGTGTAGATCAAAGATCAGACTGCACGTTCTGTGCAGTCTGATCTTGATCTACACTGTCCGCAAAAGGTCAACTGGTCGCGCTTAGTAGCAAAATGGTTAAGCATTCAATTCCACCTCTATCCACCCGCATGTCAGTATTCAAAGGACGTTTCCGATTGTCATTAAGTGCTTACAGATTGCCATGAAGTGAATTCGCCACTCACTACAGTCATTGATTAATTAGCTTTTTACTACAAAAAAAAATGTGTTTAAACGAACAGAAGAAGATGGTTTTAAAACGTTGTGAGAAAAAGAGAAAATCCTAGTAGTTAGCACTTTCTCCATTTTCAATACTTTCTTTTAAGACTTGGAGCCACAGATCTGTCTTCTATCACGTCATCTGCATATGCTTTCAAATAGGACAGGTCTTAACTCTAGGGCTTGCTAAGCGCGACACAGGGACCTTTAGCAGACAGTGTTGATCAAGATCACCCTATACAGAACGCCCAGTCTGACCTCGGATCTACTTTATGCGTTACGGTATTTATTCCCGTTTAAATTTATGCAGTAGACCCCTGACGCTTCATGGAATAGAACTACTTGTAAGTTGATAAGAAGGGTTTATACTTGACATAATAAATTTTTAACCGACTAGACATACCTTTGATGTCCATCTTGAAATTATTTGTCGATACGTTTGGGAGTTTCCTCAGACAAGATAAAAAGAGGTAAAAAAAATTAACTTGGTTTCCAGCAGAGTAGAAAACATTGTGGAAAAAGGAGAAAATGCTGGCCACCAGCATTTTCTCCCTTTCCCACGGTGTTTTCAAAAGGCTTTTATCTCAGGGTCATAAAAACCAGGGATTGTTTGGGAAAGGGCTAAGAGACGCCACTAGAGCCAGAGAATAAACAAAAACTGTTAAGAATCGACGGTGTTATAATCTAGTCAACTGTGTTAACGTTGATGAAAACCTGATATAAGGTATTTGGGTAAAGAACTAAGAATTTGTCTTCGATTTAAACCGGAAACAGTGTTTATCATGTCTATGGTTATAGCCGCCATGAAATGATATGCATTTTCTATCTGCCATAACCTGTGCAATCATTGTGCAAACCTTGCAACCATCAGGGTCGATATTTGGCATGATGATACAAGAGTGGGCAGAATCGAGAGAGATTAGTATAAGTTGTAAGAACTTGTTTCTCAATCGATGTAAAATAAATACGTTTAAACTAAGAGTGGGCATAGATTTATAAGATAAAGAGGCTGAAAACCAGTGAAGCTGTACTATTCATTGTGCTATGTTATATTTCATGTGTCTATTTTTAAAAATGTTACGGATAAAGGAATGACGTCATTTAAGCTGGGGGGAATTATTGCACTGGTTTTAAAAGTAGCATTCGTTGACAAAATAATCAGAGGAAATATATAACTCATTTCATCAACTTGTGGTTAATATGGGGAAATATTTGCCGAAAAAGGGAAAGGTATGCGAAAATAACGAGTGCCTTCAAAAGGGAAAGGTTCGCGAAAATAACGAGTGCCATGGGGCACTCGTTATTTTCGCATACCTTTCCCTTTTTCGGCAAATATTTCCCCATATAAACCACAAGCTGATAAAATAAATTCTATATGTAGGACTCCGCAAAAAGCGGTTGTGCCTATCATTAAGTTCGAACCGTGAATCTCTGTTGTAAGAACCCGACGGTCAGCACTCCCCATATATAAGTGTCTGCCTAACAAATACTGAACTGACCCTCTGCTCTATAATCTATTGATTCCTCTGTAATTACATGCATTTACCCCTTACCAGACGACAAAATTTGAGCCTTGTCAAAATTGAAAGTATTTTGCAGACGACAATTTCATTGTGGCTCAAATGGTGTATTTTTTCTTTGACAGAATAGAAAACATTGTGGGAAAGAAAGAGAAAATGCTTGTTACCAGCATTTTATTCTTTTCCCACAATGTTTTCAAAAAGCTTCTTTTCCAGGAGAATCAAAAATCGGATTTTGTGGTAAAGGGTTAATTCCTTCAACGCAAAATACATACACTCGACCGCTTTCCATAGCTGTTGAAATACAACCCACCAAAATTCAGAAAAAAACTGTCTAATAAGCTTGTGTATACAATCAGACGGCATAAATACAAATTCAGACTTCACGTTCTGTGCACTCTGATCTTGATCTATGCTGTCTGAAAAGGTTCATGTTTGCACCCATTGCGCCGAAAGGATAGATATAAAAGCTTCCTGTAATTACGAAGTTTAATATCATCATTTATACCAACTAGAACGGTAATCATTTCCCAATACGGGACCTCCAGACTCAATTACACCGTACATTATCGAGCATTAATGCTCCCTGTGCAATGTAAATGCGACTTGGAAAGCTCGAGTGATCTATCCCAAATATACATGAACCATGGTCCTGGAAAGAAGGGTTTATTATTTGCAAAGAAACTTCTCATGATCTGATTGGATAATATTCCCCGAACATAATTATACATCATGTACACTGGCAAAACAAACATAAAAGCAGTTTCCCTTTCGAGAGCCCCGTATAGATGACTACACTATCAACACAACATTCAAAATGGTAATGTCGAACAAGATGAACATCAAGATTATGAGTCAAGCTGCACGTTTTAGCACGTATTACAAAGGTTTCAGTGACGTCCTTTTCCATTGAATTGGGGCACTCAGAAAAAAAATCCTACTTCGTCAGCGTACTCAATTTTTTAAACCAAAAACAGGTAAAATAAGCTTAAAAAACGTTGGAATGGTAAAACTTTGCAGAATAATAAATTCGTTGTACTGTCAGGTGGCAGGGGACTTTGAAACTTGTTCACGGCTGTGGTGAATCATGTCGCCATCTTGCCTTCGGCTTTGGGCAAAGTGGCGACATGATTCTCCACAGCCGTGAACAATTTTTCAAGGCTCCTGCCACCTGACACGCAACTAATATTATTAAACTGCAAAGAAATTTCTCGATTGGTTAACATGCCGGGAAGTTATATCATGTTCCCTGGCAAAAACCACGTAAAACCAGTTACCCTTTTGAGTGCCGCGTAAACATCACTACACGTGCAACACAACGTCCAAAATAGCAGCGCCGATCGATCAGCAGACTGCACATTTATAAATGCACCAGACTACACGTACACGTTTTAGTAACGTTAGTTTCCAGTGACGTCAGTTTTCATTTTATTGGGGCACTCAGAAGGGAATTTCTACTGCGTCAGCATACTCGATTCGTGAGATTATAAAACAGCAAAATTTCGCGTACCGCGCTTTGAAAGGGTAAAACTTCAGTATAATAAATTCATTGTACGGTCAGGTGACAGGGGACTTGGAAACCTGTTCACTGCTGTGGTGAATCATGTCTATTTCATGCCTTCGGTTCGGGGCGACATGATTAACCACAGCCGTGAACAAGTCTTTAAGTCCCCTGTCACCTGACCGTACAACTTATAATGTATGGTGGCATATTCATTTCACGAGATAAGAGATAACTATCATGATATTTATAGCAATCTATCGCGAAAAATTAAACTTACCTGGAGATCTTATCGTTAAAGTGAAAAGTTTTCTGAAGTAAAGTATCCCGATGTAATTTAACATTTTATCGCAACTTTTCACAATCATACCCGAAGCTGACATTCGATATAAAATTTTCGCAATATTTCTATCCTTTTTTCGATATTTACAGATAGAAAATTCATGATTTGGATGAACTCGGTCGATTTTGTCTTCATAAGATTGCAGTAAGTAAAATTTCGAATCCTTAACAAATGTAGATCAATTGGTAAATTTTGACAAAACTCCAAATAAACAGATATCAGTAATATCACAAAGACTACTAGAAAGGCCCACCTACGAAGAATTTTAAAACCATTCAGGGAAAAGGAGAATTCATAAGATTGTAGATAAAGGTGTTCCGAAACCGTATGTAAATTATGTATGTACCGTGGATGTCAGTTGTAGACACAATTGAAGCAGAAGAAATCATTATAACAGTCAGAATTGTTGCGCTATTTTTATCATGATTTTTTTTGTTTCTTGTTGTTGTTGTTGTTTTATCGCGATACATCCCTGAAATTACCGCAATAGCTATTTCGTATCTTGCAGCAAAAATATTCCAATGAATCACCTTGAAGCATAATATAAAGCAAGTCATCAGCAATTTAAATTTGCAGTGAATATTTCTGTATCTCTTCAATTGCAAGCGGAAACATCATCTCCAATGCATTATTTCCCTAGATAAACTGTGCGTGCCATTCAAATAGACGGAAACATGACGTAATTTATGTGCATTCGTTCTTATTTGTCGCGTTTTACGTCATATTGTAATGCGTTCTTACGTGGAGAGAAGTACACCACGGAGCATTACTGATAACAACTGTACTGGATTTTGATGAAAGTCCGAACAGCCACTCGTGAAAATATTACTGATAGTGTTCACGAGATGAAATAAATTTCGATCTTTCACCGAAAAAAATCCCAAACATTCTATTTATTTCATGCTTTTAACACTTTCTGGGAGGAGCTTTAGCAAAATCATGTTCATTTCTTTTCAGTTATTCCCCGTGGCGTACCCCTCCTGAATGGCAACGCCTTACAATAGTACGTAAACCCCGAGAAATGTAACTAAAATGACGTCATATTTTCATCTGTTTTTTTTTTTTTTTAGTTACACACAATTTGCCTTGGTAACTAGAATATAAAAATCGGTATTTTTACAGGTCGTACCAGTGGAATATCGAAAAATATTTTCACTGCTATTTCTTGATATCCTACCGGAAAGCATGAAATAAAAAGCTTTTTTTAAAGATAGAAATTCAATTCATGGAGTGACAATTGTGGGTAACATTTTCATCCGTGACTGCGCTACTTTTGAAAACCGACGATAACCGATAGTGTTCACTCGACGACATAAATTTCAATCTTTTACACAAAAAATATCCTCTGTGATTTTTCTAATCATCTATGCAGGAATCAAACTAAATTCTAGTGTGATACGTGTTTAGTCAGTCTTTCGAGAGAACTGGGGCTGTATTCGTCAACCATTCTTCAGAATAGTTTTAAACTCCAAGATTTTCTAAATTTGTAAATAACATAACTTCTGATTGGCTAAACCGAATGGTTTAGCCAATCAAAAGTTGTGTTACTTTCAAATATAGAAAATTCTGCAGAGAAGACAAAGAACGTTCCGATTTAAGAAATGTTGGTAACGATTCTAGATTATATTTCTAATCTCCACGATTTTCTATATTTGTGACGTAACTTCTGAATGGCTAAACCGAATGCTTTGGAAATACGGACGCTGATTTTGAAAAAAAAATCTTATTTGCATAATTTGTTATTTTAGACGCATTTCACATACCTTAAAATCTTAAATAACATACTCAAATCCAGAGTTGACACTTCATTCTAGACTGAACTTAACAAAATAATGAACTGAACTTCGATCTTTTAACCAAGCTAAGTCCGTTTTGTTTGCTGAGTTGAGTCTGAACTCCAGATTTCAGTATATCATCGAAGTCCATTTATAAGTATTCGTAAAATCCATCTCAAATTACAAACTTATACCCCAGGCTAAGTCAGAAAATTATTTTGTTTTTTTGCAGATTTGAGCAAAATAAGAAGGCTTAACCCTTTCCCAAAAAATCCCTGGTTTTTACGGGTCTGGAATAGTAGCCTTTTGAAAACAATGTGGGAAAAGGAGAAAATGCTGGTAACCAGCATTTTCTCCTTTTCCCACAATGTTTTCTACCCTATCATAGACAGAAATCATCTTTTCAGCAGGAGTTGAATTGTCGTCTGCAAATGCTTGCAATTTGGTCTAGTCCAAAAGTTTGTCGTTTGGGAAAGGGTTAAGGGATTTTTTATTCTTTGCGTGGAACCGGACGAAGGGTCACAAGACTCGTTCCACTTCTCGGACGTATAAAAATGCAGAGAACTACAAATTCTCCCTATGTGTGTTGAAACTTGATCTGAAACCGATCATCAATTATTAATGCAATCTTCTACAGTTTACAGCGATTGTCTGTCTAACCTAATAATATTAGGTAGTCACGGGGTCAATGTAGAAAATGCAATCAGATTTTATTGCTTGCTGTACCTACTGTCTCGATAGATTTAGTCTGAAAACCTTCACCGTACAGTCCAGATTTTAGACCTTCTCAGAGTAGAGAGGCTTTTGAAAAAAAAAATCGAAAAAAAGGAGAAAAGATCTTACTCAGAGTAAACAGACTTTTGAAAAAAGTATTCGAAAAAAAAGGAGAAAAGATCTTACTCGGAGTACACAGGCTTTTGAAAAAAGTATTCGGGAAAAAAAAGGAGAAAAGATCTTACTGGGAGTAAACAGGCTTTTGAAAAAAAATATTCGAAAAAAAGGAGAAAAGATCTTACTCGGAGTAAACAGGCTTTTGAAAAAAGTGTTCGGGAAGAAAAAAGGAGAAAAGATCTTACTCAGAGTAAACAGGCTTTCGAAAGAAATATTCAAAAAAAGGAGAAAAGATCTTACTCAGAGTAAACAGGCTTTTGAAAAAAAATTCTTCGTAAAAAAAGGAGAAAAAATCTTACTCAGAGGAAACAGGCTTTTGAAAAAAAAAATATTCGAAAAAAAAGGAGAAAAGATCGTACTCAGAGTAAACAGGCTTTTGAAAAAAAAATATTCGAAAAGAAAAGGAGAAAATATCTTACTCAGGGTAAACAGGCTTTCGAAAAACATATTCGAAAAAAATGAGAAAAAAATCTTACTCAGAGTAAACAGGCTTTTGAAAAAAATAATTCGAAAAAAAAAGGAGAAAAAATCTTAGATGTTATCGGTAAAGAGAGGATACAATTGTTTTTAAAACACCAACTTTTTATCAGGTTCTAAATCTATCCAAAGGCTAAATGGTATCCCGGTGTAATGCAGAGAAATGACCCCCATTACAAAATGACCCACGGTCATTTCTCGACGTAGAGGAATGACCCGGGTCATTTTTCTACGTGGAGAAATGACCCATGGGTCATTCCTCTACGTCGAGAAATGACCCGTGGGTCATTTTGTAATGGGGGGTCATTTCACTGCATTACACCGGCACAAAAATGCATCCAATAACTGGGCCCGTATTTACCAACCCTTCTTAAGAACGTTCTCGGTCTTATTATCCAGTATTTTCTACATTTGTAAGTAACACAACTTCTGATTGGCTAAACCATTCGGTTTAGCCAATCAGAAGTTGTGTTACTTACACATTTAAAAAACCTTGTAAAATAAGACTCAGAATATTCTCAAGAATGGTTGGTGAATACAGCCCCCCGATACCTATCGATGAAAGACACATCCTTATATTAAACTAGCCGATCCTTGATAGTTCAGCTGGTGGCATAAAGGAGTTGAGCACTTGCAGACGACAAATTAAACGTAATTCAAAAATTAAAATTTGTTTCCAGAAGGGTAGAAACCATTGTGGAAAAAAAGCGAATATGCTGGCTAAAAACATTTTCTCCTTTTCCCATATTTGTTTTCAAAAGGCTTCTATCTCAGAGTCGTAAGAACAAAAATTTTCTCCTTTTCCCATATTTTTTTTATCTCAGAGTCGTAAGAACAAAAAGGATTGTTTGGTAAAAGGTTCAATGCATTGGAATTTATTTCATTCAATTTTAAAAGCATGGAAATTATTGTGACGATGACAATCTCTCATTGTACGGTCGGCTCAAGTGTTTGTTGTTGACAAAGACACTAATTTCAAACTTTGGTTAAAACCTGTCAGGTAGCTGCTTCTTTTGTTTACTTTTTGCCAGATTTTTTTTGCAAGCGATTAACACATAAAAGCCTGTCATCTCCACACTTTTTTCTGTACTTTTAAGTTGTACGATTTAAATTTGAATGTATTATGGCACCTGCTTTGGTATTTTGAGCTGTACTGTGCCTTTAACAGCTTAGGTTATATTGCGGAGCCTGTCAGTGTATCTAGTCTGGTCATTGGACATTCACAAAATTAAAAAGAAGAAACATTTCGACGCTGGTCAGCTTGCGCGGACTAAGCGGGCAGTCATGGGTTGATAATTTTTGTCAATGCATTTATAAAAAGGGTCCATAGAATCCGCTTTTCACATGGTATTAACTCATTACCAAACGACAATATTTAAGGCTTGTCCAAAGTGAAAGCATGTGCAGACGACAAAAATAAAAGTGACTGAAAATTTGAAATTTGTTATGTGAAGGGCAGAAAACATTGTGGGGAAAAAGGAGAAAATGCTGGTTACCAGCATTTTCTCCTTTTCCCACAATGTTTTCTAAAGGCTTCTTTCTCAGGGACGTCAAAAGTAGGGATTGTGTGGTAATGGGTGGTAAATTTGTATCGATTATGTCTAAGATTTTTCCAGGAATTTATTGTTAATCAAAGAAGAGTGAAATATTTTGCCCTGTTTAATAATGCCCCGGGGAAAGGGGGGAGTCGTCTGTCTTCAACCCTTTTCCTGCTAAATAATTTAACGTAGGCATATTAACCCTTTACTCCATAGATACTCATTTCTACGCATTGCTTGTAGGAGTCTCTGGAAAACAATGTGGCAAAAGGTGAAATTGCTCGTGATGATGTTTTCTATGCTATCAAAAGTTGTCATATACACATAAGAAACGGCGGCATCCTTGCTGTTATTGAGGGTCAATTAGAGATACCACAGAAATGCCTTATGGGGTAAAGGATTGACGTAGTAGACCCGTAATAGAAAGCAGCTATTTCCACAATAATATTATCCTACAAAATTTGCTATGATTAAAAAAGAGTGTAATTGTACTGCTTTAACCAAGCCACTTTTCCCTTTTTGTCTTTTCTAGAATTATCATTTATAAATCTAAAACCACTATATTTTCATGACAAAGAAATATAGTAATTACCTTCCTTTTCTGGAAATTAACAAAAGTATCTACAAATAATTTCAAGATAGGCATAAAGAAATTTCTGGTCAGTTAAAAATGTTTTTTTTTATCCCATACTCATTATATCGATTTTTTATTCTGTCTTTACTCAGCTGAATAGATTTTACACACTGTCAAATTTTGACAGTTTGTTTACTCTGTGGCTGAAAAGATGTTTCGTAAAAAATGTAGTTTTTAAAACCACTAACCTGGCCACACTAAGGCACAAGGGACTCGTGGCATTTGTTAATACTTTCCCAAACAATCCCTGGTTTTTACGACCCCGGGATAGAAGCCTTTTAAAAACATTGTGGGAAAAGGAGAGGATGCTGGTAACCAGCATTTTCTCCTTTCCCCACGATATTTCCTGCCCTGTTAGAAACAAATTTCAATTTTTGAGTTACGTTTATCTTGTCGTCTGTAAGTGCTTTCATTTCATTATCTTGTCGTCTGTACGTGCTTTGATTTTGGACTAGTCTAAAATTTTGTCTTTCCGTATAGAGTTAAACCTTTCATTGCCACAAGCCATAACAGCGGCTCTCGAGCACGCAAATATTATAAGATGAAGTTATTTTATCTTTGGTTTTATCTTGGGCGGTATCACAGATCTCGGATACTCATTAAGCGCCGTTTAAGCATAGCACTGTCTAAATACAAATTGTTCCGAGAAGCTGCGTAAGTTAGTAAGCAATCGATTTTGTCCGCCATTTGACTCCTAGAAAGTGCTTCAAACACAAAAGGAGTGGTGTGTTTATCGACTGGATATCAACAAAACGTAATTACTTGTCTGTAGCTATGACGTCATTGCTGTAGAAAATGTCGAGTCTGTGCTGTACTGAATATCAATGAAGGTTCAAAGATATAACTCTAACAGTCAGAGAGAGAGAAAAAAACGCTGATAGACTGTAGAATGGCCCAAAATATAGTAAGCTCTATTGATTATTAATCAGTTATCTATATGGTGTCCTACGAACACAGTCTGTAACAAAGAAACAAATAAATGCATAGCTCAAATACAAACCGCGTCTGGGGGGATTCGAACCCATGAGGGGACAAATAACCTCGTTTTTCGAGGATAAAAATACCAATACCATAACCACTGAGCCAAAAAGACATCTCTTTGGCTCAGTGGTTATGGTATTGGTCTTTTAATCCTTGGAAAACGAGGATATTTGTCCTTCGTGTGTTCGAATCCCGCTAGATGCAGTTTGTCCTAGAGCTGTGTACGTATTTAATTCTTGTTCCGGACCGTGTTCGTAAGAGGTGTAAGGGATTAATACACATATTGGAGATATGAACACTATCGATGATATTTTCACTAGTGGCGCAATGGTGCTCATTCGATGAAATAAATTTCGATCTTTAACCGGATAAAATCTATTTATTTCATGCTTTTAACCTTTCTGAGAAGAACTTTGTCAAACCCAGTACAGTCCTTTTCAATTATTCCCCGTTGAGTACCCCCTCCGCATAGCAATGCATTACAATATCACGTCAAGTGCGAGAAATGTCAGGTAAATGACGTCATATTTCCATCTGCTTGTGTGCATTTTGCCTAAGTACTCACAACATAAAACTCGTTATTTTCAATGGTCATAACCATGAAATGTCGACAAATATTTCATCGATATTTCTCGATAAACTACCGGAAGTCATGAAATAAAATGACAAGCATTTCTATTGGTCATAATCTATGCAACCTTACAACCGTCAGGGGCAACATTTGGCATGAAGATACAGAATGGTTGTAGTTTGATAAACATAAAGATGAAATGGGTAAACAAAAATGTATGAAAACGAATTTAGATGTATCTTTAATATAATAGATATTTTGATAAAATATCTTGTAAGGTCTTTTTGTGTGTTTGCTTTAGCTGCCAAAATGCTGCTATCACAGGAGCAATATTCTCAGGCTTGGGCCTGTACTCTGTTTAAAAAATAAAATCTTGCTTGTTTGAGAAATCTTTACAGTTATACCGGTCGTAAGGGTTGGAGTTTGTGCTAAGAGCGCTTGAGTTTTCTTATAATCAAAGTACTGATAGTAATGATAGAAGGTGATGCTAGAAATGCTTGCAAATAGATGTTAACAGTGGACCATTTCTTTAAACATTAATTTATTTTACAGTTATCAATATGGTTTTATCATCAGATTAATAGCACCATTTAATCATAATTTTACATTAAATCGTGTGTCGAAGCGTTTTTCATGCAGTTTTAGGTGTTAAAAATGTAGTTTAGGGCGTAACGACAGTGTTCTGGGGGTGTTTTGGAGGATTATCCCATACTAAGTTATTCGCAATTTTCAAATCTAGAACTAGTTCTATAGTCTGTAACTGAGAAGGTTATTGTTTCTGAAATTCGCTTACGTAGTTTTACAATCCACGTTTTATTTTCAAATTACACAGACGTGCCTGTTCGTTGATTTATGAGGAACTATTTTTCTTGAAACAGAGGAGTGATTCGTTTTCACATGGCTTCAGCTTTGCGCTTGACATAAGAAGGTAATACCTGAAAAGACATGGCCTCCTTCAAATAGAACTAGACGTTTGTTCTTAAAAGATCTTTTGAATGCTCTCGTAGGTCTTGTTAGACTGACTTTCACTGAATCATTGACGTCCATTTTGGAAAAGAAATGACTTTGGAAGGGCAATTGACCTATTATTGATATATTACATTTCAAAAGGAACCATTAGCTGTTGAATATCATTTATTTTTGCTAAAATCTTTTCCCAAATGCAAGCTGGCTGTGTCGAACATTTTTGCCAGTAGGCAGTTTTGTGCATGTCTAACTCTTGATTAAGTTTGTTTCTGGAAATCTTGGATTTTATATTCCGTATTAACCCTTTCCCAAACAATCCCTGGTTTTTACGGGTCTGGAATAGCAGCCTTTTGAAAACATTGTGGGAAAAGGAGAAAATGCTGGTCACCAGCATTTTCTCCTTTTCCCACAATGTTTTCTACCCTATCATAGACAGAAATCATCTTTTCAGCAAGAGTTGAACTGTCGTCTGCAACTGCTTTCAATTTGGTCTCGTCCAAAAATTTGTCGTTTGGGAAAGGGTTAAGGTATCACCATCCCAATGCATCTAGTGCAACATGGAATGAAATTTCTTATTACTTGATAAATAGGGATTTATACTGATACAATAATTTCGCACATTTCTAACCGACCAGAATTTCCTTTGGTGTCCATCTTGAAAATATTTGTTGATATTTTTGTTAGTTTTCAGAAAAGGGAGTTAATTATTGTCTCTTTTTGTAATGAGAATGAAGTGGCCCTAGATTTATAAATGATTATTCTCAGATGAAAAAAAAAATGGAAAAAGTGGCACGATCAAAGTAGTATAACAATACTTATTTTTAATCATAGCAACTTCTTTGGGATAATATTAGAGTGAAAATAGCTGCTTTCCACTAGAATGGTACTGCCTTAATATGATGACCTATTTCATAAGATAAGCCACAGAGATGCACTTAACTCCCTTTTGCCTCACGCAGGATAAATATTAAAAGAAATTATGCTCAATGTATATAAAACTTTTCGCAAATCCCAGACAACACTTTCTATTTCTAACGCTGAGAAAGAATTATTCTTGAAAACATTGATGGAAAACGAGAAAATACTGATAACTAGCATTTTCTCCTTTTCCTCAATGCTTTCTAATTTTTCACGGACGAATTCATTTATTTAATTCTGTACCAAACGACAAAAATTTAGACCGGTCCCAGTTGAAAGCTTCTGCAGACAACAAATTAAATGTGGCTGAAATGATGAAATCTGTCTGTGATAGGACAGAAAACATTGTGGGAAAGGGAGAAAATGCTGGTTACCAGCATTTTCTCCATTTTCTACAATGTTTTCAAAAGCTATCTGGACCAGGGTCGGTGGTAGTCGGAATTGTGTGGTAACGAGTTAAATCACATTTCATATGTTGCCTGCAAATGCACTACCAAAATAGACGAATCCAAAATTTTCTCATCAAATAAAAGTCAAGCAGGGGCTTACCGATTTGCATTTGTCACTGGCTTTGTATAGATTTTTTATGCCTACAACAGATCAATTTATATTACTGTATCGCACAAGAATACGAGGGAAATACAAACGTCGGCAGCTGCGTGGGCGTTCTGAAGACGGTTCTCAGAATAATATAATCTATCTTCGCTGCCCTGTCCCAAAACCAGAACACGGGAAATTTGTTTGTTTGGGGTTTGGTGCTGTTTTCGGTTATATTATTGCTATTATTTCGTTTTTCTGATACTCAACCAATATTTCCAGGCTCATTTGCTCAGTCTAATCATGGCAGCCAGTGGTTCTTTCGATTATTCTGACTGTTCTTTTCATTAGTACCTGATTTTATATATGAAATAACAACAAACTTTCTAAGGGATTATAACGAAAACGTAATAAACTTACAGGCTGTATCTGCCTGTTCACAAACATGCAGTGGCGTATACTTTGCCTCCCCCCCCTCCCCACCCCTAAAAAAAGACATGTTTGCCTCATAAAAAGAAGTCACCATAGATCACAAAGTAGATTCTACAATACAAATATTTTCTAAGGAGAAGTCTTCGGTATTCCCCCTTCTCTTGGCACCTAGCACATTACTTTTGCATATCGTGGGTTTACTTCAAAACCCTCGTAACTACAGCCTGAAACAAGCTGTAGTTACGAGGTTTTTGAAGTAAACCGACGAAATACTGCACTTTGGGATAACTTCGCCCCTAGCTAATACGATGCATGTAGATTTTCTCCATAGTTCAGTCCAGTGACTAATTAGAATGTTGCTTGCATTTTAATAATAGTAAATCCAGTATTTACTTCTATTCCTACAAAGTCTTCTACAATTATGTCCACAGGCCGCCATCGCTTTGATGCTTATAGCAAGCTAGTCATATAATAGTTATGGATCACGAACCGAATCATGGTAGGGTAGTTAGAACTTTTTGGCAATTTTTGAACTGTCTGCGTGGTCGTCAGCATTAGGGTATAGAACAGGTAAGAAGCCTGTCCAAAGGAAAATTTGATTGCAATGTTTTTTATAGGGAAATGGAATTTCCCCAGCACTGACAGTCTACAGTTACAAAGACTGGTTTACTGACTCACTGACTGTCTGTCTGTCTGTCACTCACTCACTCACTCACTCACTCACTCACCCACTCACTCATTTACTCACTCACTGACTTACTTGGCCAGTTGGTTGGCAAACAGACAGACAGACTCAGAGAAGAAAGAGGAAAAGGTGTACGGAGACACTGACATTACAAAGGTTACAAAGCTGTTGTAATTCTGCGATCCAATACACAGAGTACATTATCTACGTGTCCACAACAATATTAGAGAATTACCATTCAACAAACGTTTCTATATTGCTACCCGTTTGACGTCATCTATTACTAGGGTCACGAAATCGTGAAAAGGACAGACGGAATATTATAGTTGCTATGGTAACCCTACTTTGACAGAAGCTTTAACGGCAAATATTCCATATACAGGAGTTACCTTTATCTGTTTGTATTTAATCAATTTTTCACCAAACACCCTGAAGACCAATATTTTCTCCCTGTTCTCACGATATTTCGCATCGTGTTGAATACAAAACTTAGCATTTGTGGCATATTGAATTTCGTCGGTTTACTACTAAAACCTCGTAACTAAAGCTTGAAACAAGCTGTAGTTAAGAGTTTTTTTTTTTAACGAAACCGATGATTTGTCGTCTGAAAAATAATCACAAAAAAATTGACGAGATAAAAATCTGTCAGTCCGTCCGGTCGGCCGGTGTAATCCAGAGAAATGACCCCCATTACAAAATGACCCGTGGGTTATTTCTCGACGTAGAATAATGGCCCGGGTTATTTTTCTACGTCGAGAAATGACCCATGGGTCATTTCTCGACATAGAATAACGACCCGGGTCGTTTTTCTACGTCGAGAAATAACCAATGGATCATTCTCCTCAACCTCGAGAAATGACCAGTGGGTCATTTTGTAATGGGGGTCATTTCTCTGCATTACACCGGCCGTGTAGCGCAGTGGTTAGCGTATCTGACTCCTGACCTGAAGGCTGCAGGTTCAATGAGTGGTTGAGGAAAACTTTCTCTTCGGCGATTATTCTCATCTCACATCTGATGTATGTGAGAAAAGTAGTCACTGGCCAGCAAGAAAGTTGTTTCAATATTTGTGTTAGAATGTCAGGTAATGGTGCCCAGCATTTTCTTATTTTCCCAAGTTGTTTTCCACGCTTCCAAAGAGAAAGTTCAGCTTCACATTTAATTCGTCGTTGGATGCTCTCATTTGGATAGGTCTAAAAGTTTGTCATTTGATACTACTTTTGAATAGGTGGGGAAAAGCTTATAATCGTGTGCATCCATGCAAAGAGACAAATTTCCTCTTTTTTTATAAGATAAACATCTGATCTTTGTCGACATTTTTGTAACAATAGGACACATTAAGAAGACCTCAGCACATAGGACATGAGTGAAAGAGTGAATACTTCAAAAAGTAACTGAAAAACGAAATTCCCTCTTTTTAGATGTTGCGCTCCAAGCAGAAATTCTACGAGAGATCTCATTTTTAGCCCTCCCTCCCACGCAGTGCTCCAATTACCGCTGGAAATGAATATCCTTTTCGATTATTTCTCATCCTTTCTGTCCATATTTCTCTTTCCTGAATATCTTTCCTTGGCTGTAGAAGTCACGTCTGTTTAATATTAATATTAATTGTTAAAGGCCCAGTGAAAGCCAAAATTAAGCAATGCAAGTGTCAAATTGCATTTAGATTTATATCATACCTTTTAATACTTAAAGCGCTAAATAAATGAGTTAAACCTTTTATAAGTAGGAAAAGCAGCCCTAATATTGTTATTTCAAGATTATTTCAGCCATAACATGTAATAAGGTAGCGGACGGTGTACATCTAAGATCAGACTGCACGTTTTGTGCAGTCTGATCTTGATCTGCACTGTCCGCAAAACCAAGTTAACTTGGTTCCAGCACTTTAAGGGTTAAGAGAATGGATATATTTGTGTAGATGACAACCTTTTATTGTATGGTTGGTCCAAGTGTAGATAAAAAGTTCAAGACACAAATAAGTATTTTGTTAACATTTTACCTGAATATAATTTTCATTTTTCTGCCAGCACCTAATGTTTGAGCCGACTTTGCAATAATTAAGATTAAGATCCTCAAAATAATTTACATGCTCTTAAAGGTATGTTTTAAATTTGAATGCATTCACCCATAATAACTCTGCTAATTCCGTAACTATATTTTATCTTGTCTTAACCCTTTCCCAAACAAATCCTTCTTTTTACGTGTCTGCAGTACAAGTCTTTTGAAAACACGGTGGAAAAAGGAGAAATTGCTCATAACGAGCAATTTCTCCTTTTTTCCACAGTGTTTTCTACTCATTTGGAGAAACTTCTGCCATTTTCATCAAAATTGAAATTGTCGTCTACAAACCTTTTGACTTTGGAAGAGTCTAAAATTCGTCGTTTGGGAAAGGGTTAATAAGAGATGGTTTGTATCAAGAAGAGATCCATTTTGAACATGGCGGCGCCCATGTAAATCGATTTGCAAGAAATTAAGAACCCCCGGTAAAGTTAGTCACATCTATCAGCCTGTCGATGAAACTGTCAACGTAAAAAACAGACCGAATAAAAGATAAAATTTACAAATTGTTTGCCAACGTAATTGTTATTAGATAGATTTCAATTTCGTGTTTTCTTTTTTTTTAAGTGGAGCTATATTATTTCAAAAATAGTAAAGCGGTGTATTTCCGGCGAAAAAAAAATGTAAACACACATCACTAATATTACAGTCAAGATATTTGATGAACCAACACCCTGAGGCTTTCAGGCACCATATAGCCCAGGCTCCGGTCCGGCAGTTTCTTTTGTTCCTTTTTTTTATGACGTAAAGAATGACCTATATTTAATTACCAAACCGTTTTTGCCACAAATCTGTATCGCCCGCAAAAGGAGACCAGAAATAACGAGTGGTTAAAAAATTGTTAACGCCGGGAACCAGGCTAGAAGCCACATGCCAACATTAAGAAATTCGCAACTGTAAACTGCATCTTAAAGCAAACAGAAGTCCAATGAAGCAATAAAAGAAAACCGTTAGGTCCAAAACGTATCGATTTGTGTTGATTCTGTTTATTCTGCCAACGTCTCTTAACTGTTTCAAGTACCGAGCATTTTTAGTTGTAAAAGCAGAGTGTGTAGACCAGGATCAGACAGCACAGACGTGCAGTCTGATCTTGGCTCTACACTCTCCGATATCCTAAATTTACTGTCGTCAAAATAACCATGCAGTTTAACTATTTACACCATTTCTACTTGCGAAAGTTGTCAGTTTTATTTCTTTGCCAAATCTAGGGTTTATTTGTGGTAACCGCAATAATTAAATCTAGAAACCGTAACAGTAGTAGAACAGACCCGCTATTACAGCCATAAAGCAATTCCCAGGCGACATCCTCATGTCCTATGCCAAGGAACAGGCCGAGTCATACCCGTTATATGTATTGTTATTTGAATATGTATCCTATAACAATAGTATATGACCTCCTGCCGGTCTCATTACATAATAATGCATCTAATTGTTGACAGACTGACAGGCAATAATGAAACAGATAGACGGATGTACCGACGGACAGACACATGGGCGGAGGAAAGACAAACAGAAAGAGATGGAGGGATAAAGACTGACAGTTAATCAGACTGATATTATCAGACAGACAGACAGACAAGAAAGATAGTTACCAGATAATCACTACCCTAAAATCAAAAGAAACATGTTGGATGAAAACACTGCAGAATATGAAGAAGATGACTAGTCATTCACACTTTCTACCTTTTCCAAAAGTCCTTTGTCAGTGTGCCTTCTGCAAATGCCTTGAATTTGGATGATTTCACTTTTTTTTCTTCTGGTTAAGAATCAAAAAGCAATCACGTTTGGATTCATTTGCATATCTACATTAGTGTACAAGCATATTCTTCAAGAGGATTCCGCTGTGTGAGAATAAATGTTGTTTCTGATATCCTACCACTGGGAAATGCTTCCTGGGTGACGCAGTCAAAAGTACTTGGGCGTCATGATAAATAGTAAGCCTTGTACTGAAGTAGTTTAAGTAGGGATGTCCTGTTTCAACCCAACTATTCCTGACTATCTACAGCTGTGTACCCGAGGTCTGGTTGCATCAGTTGGTCAGTTTATGTCAAAGGTGTAGCATTCTAAAGTGAACAAAGCCAGTGACTTTTTCAACATGGACATAATTGGTATAAAAGCAGTCGTTCAATATTTGTATAAGAAAGGCCTAGCACCAACGGGACCCGTACTGAGAAACAAGTCTTATGAATATTCCTAGTTTTATTTTCCAAGAATTTCTAAATGTGGAAAAAAACGCAACTTCTGATTTAGTCTAAGGCCTGGCCAGCTGGATTCAATTTTTTTTCAATCCATCTGGTAGAAAAATTTCATTGGTACCAAGTGATAGTACAGCTATATAGATGTCAAATTAGGGTGGATGCCAGAAACAAAAGTGGTGCAGATTTTTTTCAGACGACATTTTGTTACCACACCCCCTGAAAATGCATTGAATTAAGCTTATGTGTACAAACCACAAAATTTCAATATCTGCCAGAGTATATTGATTGCAAATAGTTCTAATTGGCAGTGAAGCGCATAAGTAATGGTAAAATTAAGTTACAGGAGGAGAAAATATAGATTGGGCGCCTTGGTGTTACCCCACCCACCAAATTTGCACACATTTACTGAAAATCATGAGCAACTTAATATCATTTAAGACCTTTGGGTTTCAGCTTCTTGTAGAAGGGTTTGATGAGAACTAAATGCTTACTATTGTACTAAATTGCTGTATTGTATTTATGTTTTGGTCTTGCTTATCCTTTACCCCACCCACTATGAGCTAATATATAGTTATGGCAGATTGTAGGAGACATGATTTTTGAAAATGAAGTTGGATTTTTTTTTTTTGTTTGATAAGGTTTCTTATATGTACAAATAGAATGTACTGCACACGGAAAAATGCATATTCCACACTTGAATATTGTTTACGGTGATGCAATGCCAGTCATATCAAATTGACATGTCCTTCATGTAACGAAATTGTAAAGTAAAAGAAATCCCATTCTAATTAAGAAAATTAGATATTTTTTAGGTCAGATTGCACTTCGAACGATCTATATAACGCATATTTGTTTTATTTGAATTGAGTATTTTGGAACAAAATTTTGGCACATTATATGTCGGAGAAAATCAGTTTTTTGCAACTATTTTGATTCCTTGAAAAAGTTATATATATTTAGTAAATAGTTGTTTGTAATGAAAATGTAACTGTATTTTCCGTTTTGTTTCCAGAATGTTCTTTATTAAATTAAATGGCGTGGCTTCATTTATGAGAAGTTTTTATCATTGTTATATAATAAACGACACATGTGTTACAGCAATGACACAAAATGTTACAGTGCAGACACATAAAAGTGTTAAAAAAAAGTTTTGTACTTAGTGCCTTTATTTGAGAAAAAATAAACTAAACAATTATTGAATAGTTATACATGAAATGAAGAAAAGTCATTTGCACCAAAATACTGTCTTGTTGACTAGTTAAGATTTGTTATGTAGGAAATAAATCCGTTACATCATGACATTTCAAAATAAAACAGAAAAACACCCACATCTACACCCCACACACACAAATATATATACACACACAAAGCAGCTGTATTGTCATTGCAGCAAATAAAGAAGCTGATAATTGATCATACATAACAATTACGCTCAATGAACTAATAATTGAGTAGTTACATATGAAATGGAGAAAAGTCATTTGCACAAAAAATACTGTCTTGTTGACTAGTTAAGATTTGTTGTGTAGAAAATAAATCTGTTACATCATGACATGTCAAAAATAAAAAAGAAAAACAACCACTTCCACACACCACACATACATAATATATATACACACACACAAAGCAGCTGTATTGTCAATGCAGCAAACAAAGAAGCTGATGATTGATCACACGTCACAATTACGTTCAATGAACTGCGCATTTGTTTACTTTAAGTCATCAAGAGGTATTTAGCTCCACTGGTTGAAGGCAAGCGCGCTTATGTCATAGCTCGGTGTCCGTTGTGCGTCTGTCCATGCGTGCATTAACTTATATTTCAAACATCTTCTCTGACACTACCCATCCAATTTTTATTAAACTTTACAGAAATGATCCTGCCATGGCCTTCTTCAGAATTTCTTGAAAGAATTTGATTCCTTTAAAAACTCTGGTTGCCATGGCAACAAAACTGAAAAAATATTGAAAACCTTCGAAAATCTTCTTATCCGAAACCATAAGGCCCACGGCTACCAAACTTGGCATGTAGTTTTATGTAGCGAACCTCTACAGTGTTCCTTCAAATAATAGCTATGGAGTCAAAATTGACCCCTCTCCGGGGGGGTCACAAGTTTTATATGGGGTTATATAGGTAAAATTTTAAAATCCTTCTGATCCCTAGCCATAGGGCCTTAGTTGGTTGGTTGATTGGTTGGTTGCATTGGGGTTTAACACTACTTCAACAGCCAAGGTCATATCATGGGGGTCAGTGATGCACATGTGTTTCATGGTTTTCTCACACCAGTACTAAGCTTTCTTTCCATAGCCACCGACTACTTTTCTCACATGCTTCAGCAGACATGAGAGGGGAAAATACTGTACGTCGGAAAGAAAGTTCACCTCAACCGGGTATCGAACTCACAACCATCAGGTCATGAGTCCGACACGATCACCACTGAGCCACCAGGGCGGGCCATAGGGCCTTGGGCTACCAAATTTGGCATGTATCTTTATCAAGTGGGTGTGTACCAAGGGTACCCAACTTATAGCCCTGGGGTCAAATTTGGCACGGCCCCGGGGGTCACAATTTTTATATTGGCTTATATTGGGAAAACCTCTACTTGTACATAACCACAAAGCCTTGGACTACCAAATGTTGCATGTAGCTTTATATAGTGGGCCTCTATGAGGAGGGCCCAAATTATAGCCTTGGGGTTAAGTTTATCCCCACACCAGGGGTCACAAGTTTTACCTGGGCTTTTGTGGTGAAAACTTTTTTAATGATCTTTATACGAACCATAGTAAGGCCTAGGGCTACCAAATTTAGTCCTGTTTCATGGGTCTCATGTTTTACATGGCATTTATTTTAGGAAACTTTGAAAACCTTCTGGTATACCACACATCCTATATTATGTAATATGGAAGTTTATCTTACGGACCTCCACCAAGTTTCAAGTAATTATAGCTTTGTGGTAAAAAATGGCTTTGCCCAGGGGTCATAACATTCTCGTAGAACTTCATAGAAAAAAAAATGTATGCTTTCAAGTTTAAAACCAATTGGCCAGAGTTGTAATGTTTGGCTTGTAGTGTTTTCACTTATTAGGTAGTGGAGCGATACAGGGCCATCATGGCCTTCTTGTTTTAAGTTAGATCCCCTATTGCATCAGTGAACTAAAGTAACAGATGGATGAAAAAATAGGGCCCTTTTTTGACCTGGGCCTTACCCTATTGTATGTCTTCAAGTTTGAAACTTGTTGGCCGGATTTGTAATGTTTGGCTTGTTGTGTTTTCACTCATTAGCCACTGGAGCGATACAGGGCCATCATGGCCCTCTTGTTTCAAGTCATATCCCCTATTGCATCAGTGAAATAGAGTAACAGAAAAGAAGAGTAAAAATAACAAAGGAAATAAAGAAACTGAAGTAATGAAAATATCCAAATCTTTGTATTGGCATACTTATGGTTGGACATGAATATATAATGAAATAACAAAATCAAAGGTTAGTGTGCAACAATAAATTATACTGTGGCACTCATAAATGGATCATTTTTGAGGTACTAAATGCTATAACTCAGTAAGTTTTCTTGATTTTTGTCCTGTTTGTCTGTCCTAGTAGGTCTAGTCAAAATTGTGAATAAATCTAGCCAGAAATATAAACAGATTCAATGTGAAGACTGAAAATTCAGAGATTGGTTCCAATTAATTCTGCAAGGAACATTTATTAGGTGAATTATGGTATGTGAAATTAGTCAGACTTGATTTAATATACATTGTAAGTCTTACATAAATGTGGATTTTTATGAGCACCTTAGATTGAAAAGATTTGTGAAAAAGATTGCATTGTATCATTGTCTGCTTCATTTTTGTGAACATAGGAAAAGTCTAATTTACGTTATAGGCAAAGTTTGGGTAGGCGCGTTTATTAGTATATAAAAAAAATCTGCACCACTTTCAGATCTGGTATCCATGCCTAAAGTGACTCTAATAGGCTATCTTTATTCACCAGATGGGTTGAAAAAAATTAGAAATAGGGCTCTTTTTTTATCTGGGCCTTGTAGTTTTTTCTTGTTTGGCTTGTAGTTTTTTCACTTATTAGCCAGTGGAGCAATACAGGGCCATCATGACCCTATTGCTTCAAGTCATATCCCCTATTGTATCAGTGAAATAGATTAACAGAGTAGGAGACTAAGAATAACAAAGGAAATAAAGCAGCTTAATTTATGAAAATAGCCAAATCTTAGTGTTGCCATACTTATGGTTACAGTTGTGAATATATAATGAAATAACGAAATCAAAGGTTAGTGTGCAACAACAAATTATACTGTTGCACTCATAAATAGATCATTTTTGAGGTGCTAAATGCTAAAACTCCATAACTGTTCTTAATTCTGGTCCTCTATGTCTGTCCTAGTAGCTCTAGCCAAAATCGTGAAAAAATCTAGCCAGAAATATTAACACATTCAATGTGAAGACTGAAATTCAGAGATTATTTTCAATTCATTTCTGCTAGGAACATTTATTAGGTGTTTTACGGTATGTGAAATTGGCCAGACTTGATTTAATAAAAGTCTTACATACAGGTAAATGTGGATTTTTATGAGCATCTTAAATTCAAAAGATTTGTCAAAAAGATTGCATTGTTTTATTGTTTTTTCCATTATTGTGAACAGAGGAAAAGTTTAATTTTTGTTATAGGCAAATTTGGGGTAGGCGCATTTATTAGCATATAAAAAAAATCTGCACCACTTTCAGATCTGGCATCCATGCTTAAAGTGACCCTAATAGGCTATCCTAACTCACTGTACCATTTGAATTTTTCTACCAGATGGATTGAAAAAAAATTAAAAATAGAGCCCTTTTTTGATCTGGGCCTTAGCCTAATTGGCTAAACCATTTGGTTTAGCCAATCAGAAGTTGTGTTACTTTCAAATTTAGAAAATTCTGGAGACTGAGACCAAGAACGTTCTTAAGAATGGTTGGTCAGTACGGGCCCTGATTTCTATAATGATATATTAGCAACGTAAGGGAAGGCCCTTGATATGTTACAGCGAAAAGGTGAGTTGTAGAATTGAACCGTGATAGACAGAGCCTAGACGATGATGCCAGTCCAGAGAGGCCTGTAACAGTTGTCAGTAAATTCCATGAATTTGTTACGTATGTCAGGTCAGTTACAAAGAGACATACAATCAGTGTTGTTGGGATTACACAGGAAAGATTACGTACAGTCCATTTTTGTTGGAGAGGTCATCAGACCTCTCCAAGAGTGGTGAGTTTAAAAGGCAGACTGCAACGGAATTTGCTGTCTAATTGTGATACACAGTCTGTTTTGCCATGGTTTTGTAAATATAGCGGAATGAAAAACCGGAACAGGAAATGGACGTGTTTTTTTTTTTTTTTTTTTTAAATTACGAATTTCAGAAAAGATTTAAATTAGTATTTTGCCATGGTTGCAAATAACCTCTCTAATAATGGCAGTTTTTTCATATATAAAGCAAATATTCCAAGCGGAAGAAAAATAAGAAGAATTGTGTTAAAAGAGAGAAAAAAGGTCAAATTGCCGTCATGTAAAGCATATGAGGTTTCTACGCGGCGGCTTTTTCACTAGTTTGTTTATATGTACCAAAATATATTGAAATTGAAAGCCAATAAACTATTTGAAAACATTAAAGATCAAGATCTGACTACACGGAACTTGATCTTGGATCTGAATTGTCTGACAAGGATATAATATTCCCAGAAACATACTTTTGAAATAGCAACGCATGGGTTTTTACTATCGAATCGAAAATTTCGTTTAAGGTATTTAGCAGAACAAAGCTCAAGCGATATTTCCACCAAAACCCTTACATATGAAGCTCACATCCTATTAATCAGCTCCCATAGTTCTGTTTAAAATTTTCATAGCAAGCATAACACTTTTTTTTTTCTTTTTGAGAAATTAGATGAACAGGTCTAAAATGCAATTTTACCCCTAGATGTGATTATTTCTGTACAAACTGACTGCAAATTAATCTTCTTTTGCCATTCTGTACATATTACCTTGAGAATAGAGCACAATATAGGTTAAAAAGGTGATTTTCACACTGTTTACTAGTATCGCATAGTAAAAAACCCAAATACTGCTTTTTCAAAATTATTTTTGGGGAAACAGTATCTCCTTGTCGGATACTCAAGATTCAAGATCAGACTGCAAGTTTTTTGCAGTCTGATCGTGATCTTCGGTGCCCAGGAAATGTTGGTAAGTCGCGATTAGCGGTCTAAGGATTAAGTCTTTACAACAAGACAAAAGCGTAGACTTGTCCAAACTGGGAGCATTTTTGCACAATGACAAAGTATGACACAAATCAGAGAATTCATCTCTGTTAGAATAGAAAAAAGTCGTTGGATAAAGAGAAAATATATTTTCCTTTTCCAACAATGTTTTCAAAAGTCTTCTTTTTCATGGTAGTTACATTCGAGTTTTGTTTGAAAAAGGGTTAACTGCTAAATAAATGAGACGAATAATATCAATCAGTAGAACACGTAGACTTTACGACTCCAAATATTTCTTGGCTGGGGGCCGTATTCTCCAACCGTTCTAGACCGTATTTCTTGCCTAATTCTAGACGTAAATTTGTTTGCTTGGTGTTTTACGCCGCTTTCAACAATAATTTCAGTCCTATCACGCTGACAGCTCACATTTATGCACCTCCTGGGTTTCACCAATACTATAGGTTTGGGCTCTGAAGTGGGAAAAAACCACTGGAACAAGATAGGATGGAACAACGGGCCTCCAGGTCGCAAGTTAACCAAATTGCTCGGTTACGAGTAAACCAAATGGCTCAGTCAAGAGTAAACCAAATAGATGGTCTCGAGTAAACCAAATGGCACAGTCAAGAGTAAACCAAGTGGCTCGGTCACGAGTAAACCAAATGGCTCCGTCAAGAGTAAACCAAGTGGCTCGGTCACGAGTAAACAAAATGGCTCAGTCAATAGTAAACCAAATAATTTGTCATGAGTAAACTAAATTGCACAGTCAAGAGTAAATCAAGTGGCTCGGTCACGAGTAAACCTATTGGCTAAATCACAAATAAACCAAATGACTCTATCTCGAGAAAACCCAATGGCTCGGTCACGAGTAAATCAAATGGCTCGGTCACGAGTAAACCAAAGGGCTCGGTCAATAGTAAACCAAATGGATCGGTCACGAGTAAACCAAGTGGATCAGTCACGAGCAAACAAAATGGCTCAGTCAATAGTAAACCAAATGGCTCGGTCATAAGTAAACCAAATGATTCGTGCTCTGTTAAAAAAAGGGGTATGGTTTGATACATCTACAAAAAGTATCGACCCAGGTCAGGCTGTGCAGTCCGCGCAGGCTGACCTGGATCGAAACTTTTTGCTCTAAGTTAATTATACAATTAGCATGTCCAAGGACCATTTTACCGCAGGATTCAGTTGTTATAAGACGAAATGGATTTCACGAGTTTGTTATTATGTAATGGCCTACCTGGTACCATGCACCAAGGAGATGCATTTAACTCATTACCAAATGACAAAATTTTAGGTTTGTCCAAATTCAAAGCATTTGCGGACGACAAATAAACATTACTGAAAATTTGAAATTTGTTTTGTGAAGGGTAGAAAACATTGTAGGAAAAGGAGAAAATGCTAGTTACCAGCATTTTCTCCGTTTCACACAATGTTTTCAAAAGGCTTCTTCCTCAGGGTCGTAGAAATTAGGGATTGTTTGGTAATGGGTTAACTCTTTATCAAAGAAATCCCGGGTGTTTCTCGACTCTGGAAAAGAAGTCTTTTGAAAACATTGTTAAAAAGAAGAAAGTGGTAACCAGCATTTTCTCCTTTTCCAACGATGTTTTCTACCCTCTTATATCAAGTTTTATGTTTTGAGTCACATTAATTTTGACGTCTGCCAATGCTTGTAATTTGCAACAGTCTAGAATTTGTCGTTTGGTAAAGAGTTAGACGCCACTCCCTTGGGCCTTAGCATGGCTCATATAGATCTAGTTAACTCATTACCAAACGACAAAATTTTAGGTTTGTCCAAATTCAAAGCATTTACAGACGACAAAATAAAAGTGGATGAAAATTTGAAAGTTTGTTTTGTGAAGGATAGAGAACACTATGGAAAAAGGACAAAATGCTGGTTACCAGCATTTTCTCCTTTTCCAACAATGTTTTCTAAAGGCTTCTTTCTCAGGGGCGTCAAAAGTAAGGATTGTGTGGTAATGGGTTAAGCCAGTCAGAAGTTTGTTGCAGGTCTAATTTCAAATTTAGAAATTTCTAGTGAACAGTAAAAATGTTATTAAGAATAGACGGTGAAGACGGACACAGAATATCCCAGAATATCCTATAAAGCATCTGACACTGTAGATCAAGATTCATATTCAAATTGCAGTTTGATTTCTATCTATAATGTCCGCAAGGATGCACTGCGGTTAGCGCTAAGCAGTCGGAAACCATGTCTGGAAAAGTTTAGTAGGCGGGTTTGTAGATCTAATACATTGTATCGATTATGGCGAACATAAAGTGCTCAAAAATACTTCACGTTTCAGTAACAGTCGATGAATACGCTGCTTCTAACGCCTTAGGCTCTGAATAGTTTCAATGGAATCTTGTAATTGACTCTAAATACCCATAGATGGTAATTTCAAAGTCGTTTTTGCCCAAAATGTCGGTAAAAGTACTGGACAGAATATATGAAATATCAGTTCGTAATTTACATAGTCTGATTTTGGTCCACAATCTCTGTTAGCCTAGCCAAAATAGAGCCTCTAATGCTAAGAGTGAAATCGATTCCACAATCTGTTTTTACTAAAAATAGCACGCATTATATCAGCGATTCTATTGGTTTATTTCAGATCAGCAGTCTTTCATTCAAACATGGTCGACGTTTTTTGTTCATTGAATATTTTTTCTTGTTTAATCGATCAAGCTGGATTTTTTTCCTCGATTTCTTTTAAAAGCGTCTTTTTTAGTCAACCGCATTTGACATGTATCGCTTTTCTGTATGAGAAAAGAAAATAATTATTTAACAATCAAGATGGCAGTATTTACGTCTATATATATCCCAAGGGTCATTGAGACCCTAACAACGATCTTCGCTCTGCGTATATCCTAATTATCGGTTTACCCTTTAACAAACGATCCTGCCCAAGGACGAATGGTTTTGGGAAAATAAAAACATTGTGGGAAAAGGAGAAAATGTTTGTAACCAGCACTTTCTCCTTTTCCCGCAATATTTTCTTCCATTTGAAACACAAATACCATCGTTTGAGCCACATCTAAATTGTTGTCTGGCAATGCTTTTGAAGACAGGCATCTTTTCTCCACTGAAATAGTTCTCTTTCGTGCCAATTGCACTTGGTTTAGGAGTACATTTGTCTAGCACTAGCCTCTTTCTATATTAATGACCGAAATGCAGGCCAAGGAAGATGCGTGGATAAACTGAAAGAAAACACCGTAAATCCTTTTTGGCAATGTCCATCCCCGATATGGTCTCATAGGCACAACGAACCATTCTTGCTTATAATAAAACAACTCACTGGCAAAAAGGGGTTTAGTAAATCTTTGTGATCCTTTATATCAAGCGATAATCACATTAGTAAGGAACGATTCCCTCGATTTTGACTAACAGTCGAATGAATCATGAGATGAACTGGTCGTTTGACAAGCAGAAAATTGCCTAATAACAAAATGTATCGACCCAGTCTGCGCAAGCCGACATGATTCAGGACTTTTTGCAGGTGGTATATTGGCCCTTTTCAGAGAGCAAAGCTCCTACCATAATCAAATTATTTGTATCCCAACATTTTGTCCTGGTCGCATGTCTTACCTTTTTTAAACTTCATAACCGGAAGGTAACCGTTTATAGAATAAAACTATTGATTTGTACAATACAAACACTGCGAAAACACATTTTCTTACCTTGAAGTACTGATAAATGGAGGTACGATGCATTTCCACATCTTGAAGGCGATCTTTATAATGAACACACACAATCTGAAGTTGACTTACAGCTGTTATATATACAGACACACGATGATCATGTCTGTAATCAAATAGGCCACACCAATCGCCAAGTCGGATTCAAGCTGCATTGAAATGCAAAAAACCTAACAAGAAAGTTCTTTCATCGAAATCTTTCGACCATTATCAGGCGTCTGGAAGTCTATTAAACCACCAAGTTAGAGCGTTGGATTTCTGACTTACACAGCAGCTAAAATCACATGATAGAATAACTTTAAAAGTACCTTGTTCAGAAGACACTGTCTTAAATCCGATATTCTTTATCTTTAAATACCCTACAACACGTCAGCTATAAAAGCAGAAAAAGTTTCAGGTCCAAAAAAAAAAACAACGATCGTCTGTAACTCGTGATGTGTCAAAAACCACTCCTCTATTGCATAAGATTCTATTTCCACTATGACGTGTCTTCAAACAACAGTACCAGTCACACCCATTTCCGTTTCAAACTTTCCATTTTGGTCGACTTCCAAACCACATTATGCTAAAAATACCAAAAACGCTTTCAAGTGAATTAAGTTCCTGTATTCTTTGACTAGACGACTGTGTTCCTTATGAATGAGCCTGGTCGAGGATACCAAGACAAAGCTTCCAATCACGTGGGTGCTTGCTTATACAGAGTTATCGGAAAAACCGCTCGCAGAAAATTCACTTAATCTTTTACAACACAAAGCCAATTTCTTACGACCCTGAGAAAGACGCCTTTTGCAAACATTGTGGAAAAAAGAGAAAATGCTGGTAACCAGCATTTTTTCGTTTTTCTCGCAATGTTTTTTACCCTATACCCAAAATGATTATTTAATCGTTCAATCAGTTTAATTTTGTCATCTGCAGCTGCTTTTAATTTGGACCAGTCTGAAAGGAGGGGTGTCCGTAAGGCCTTTTTTCATACCCATTACCGATTTTCTTTAAACTTTGTACACTGAAATCTATACATGTTGCCTGTAAGAATATGCAATATGAAATCAATTGGTAAAGGCTTGTAGGATGTGTGCTGGTTCAAAGTAGGTGGGGTAATTCTGACCCAGAGAGGGGTCTGTTAGAAAATCGACGATATCTTTATTGTTCCTCAGAGCAGAAAGTTAACAATTACAATATTTCTTAAGCAATATCAGCGATAACAACTTATGCTAAAAGTTTTGTAAAGTTCTATTAATAAATGTGTTTTTACACAATTGACTGATATGTCTGAATTTTAGCTTTTTTTAATTCTCCAACTTAACGAAAAACCAGAGAATCGTTTTATATATGGAGGGATTCCAATGACATTTTGCAGTTGTACAGTATATTAAATGGTTATTGTAAAATTAGGACAAAAACATCTTACAGCTCACAGTTTTTGAGTTATCTGCCCTTGAATGTTGTCATTTTTTACAGTCTTTTAAGGTTTTCATTTTTCAGTTGACTACCATGAAAATAAACTTATTGAATGCAGAGAGACTTATTCTGTTACCAATATTTAGATTTTTGATCACAGATATATCCCCATTTGCTTTGGACATACAGGTTCTGCGCTTCAGCGACGTGTTGGCTGATTCATCTTTTAACTTAACTATTTAACTTACTCAACCGCATACGGTATTGATAACATAAACGTTTCGTTCTAGGTGCAGATCTTGAATGGTTGTTTGTTTGTATGGTGTTTAACAAGGTGTTCAACAATGTTTCAGTTATGTGGCGGTAACCAGTGTGTCTATTATTGCTTTCCTAGGTTTTTTTCCCCACAAATCCTCTGAAAAAAAATGGAAAATCTCTGGATTCAAACCAGCAACCCCCTAGTAATCTTTGAACTGTTAGACTAGACATGATCTAAATATCAATCTGTATCTCTGTTAGGAAGTACTTTTGTTACACATGACTGTGTGGATAGTGACATATCTTTAGTTACAGGAGTTTTGTTGAAATTCTAAGCTAAGGAAAGTTGCATTACCAAACAACTGATCATTCTTCTACTTTTGAATAACTTGAGGACCTGAAGGTGTTGATAGTGGCATCTTATTGGCTACAAAATTCATATGAGATTTGTTTTTGATGTCAGTATATTCTGAATTGTGATACCTGAGTACCAAAACCGTACATGTGCACCACAAACAACCATAGCTCCGATTATACATCAACAATACCACATGGTGATTGGATGTATGCCTTGATTGTATTCAACCCATAAATTGTGTGCTTTACCGGAAGTGTGTGTGTTGTGGGGGGGACAAGTGTTTGCTCTAAATATGACTTCTATTTTTGTGTGAAATGATTCCATGGTCTGTTTTTTTTTAAGTGTTTTTATATTTAAGACCAGACTTGTCTGGAAAGATATACTCCCATTCTTAATGGTTGGGTCACTTGTTTTAAATGTGCCTCCATTGTACATGCTAAACCCTGTACAGGAGAATTGTGGAACAACCATGCTTTCTCTGGCAATTTTCATATTTGTCATTAGTAATTATTTGTAGTATGTATTTGTACATATCAGTAATAGGGAATGGCAACATATTACATGTACATGTGTAAATTAAAAAGAATGGGCTTCCTCATAGAATGAGCTAGCTTTGATAGTTGTTGCACTTAAAAGCAGTCTTTTGAAACATACTGTGCAGTTTGTGTCCAAGTTACGAGTACACATACATAAGGCCTCACGATTTAATTAAATAGACAATACAACTTGAAGTGGGCTTGGCAGCAGAATACGTGAACGTTCTGTATTAAGGAAAGCAAAAAGCATAGAAAATATTTAAAACTATGACTGGCTGCCATGAAGTTGCCATATCTTACAATATCAATTTGGCCAAAAGCTCTGAGATGATGTAGACTTTATTACAAATTGGGCCATTGCGAAAGTATAACCTTGAAAGATTGCAAAATAAGACACCAATAGTATGTGTGATAAGAATAAATGACAAATGGAAGGTCTTTTGATATTTTTATACAATTGAGGGAGAAAAGTAAAGGCATCTGACAGAAAGTTTAAAGGTGGCCCTTCAGATTTTGGGACGAAAACTTTACAAAAGTGGAAAAAAAATCATCCTCACAAAGCCTTTTAATTTTCATTCATAAAACCCCAGTAATCGAAAACTGTCCGACACCTCGAGAAATTAAAGATTTACTACGGCCCAAGTTGACACCAACGGGAGACACATTCTATTTTTAGATGATCAGTTCGCTCATTTACTTACAGGAATACACAGAAGAAACTTCAAACATAGCCTCAGAAGAAGACATTATGGAAAATAATTATTACATGTTTGTTATGACAGGGAATTTAAGCGTTATGAGTCACGTGCCAGTCACTTGACATTCCCACAATGCTTTAATGATTTTTGGCGCGAAATCTAAAAATAGCTTAAGAGGCTACGTAGCCTTTTAAGGGAATACCATAAATTTTTTTTTTTTTTTTTTGTAATTTCATGAATCTTAATTATTGATGGTTTGTATTATTTTTTCATATGAATTTCAGTGATACATACATTTTTTAATTTGGTGAGATGTGAAAATTCTAAATACCCACCTTTAAAGCCCAAAAAGGGACCAAAAGTACAAGTGCAGTAACTGTTGTAAAGATGCAATATATGTAAAATTCATGCCCATTTAAAAAGTAAAGAGACTGTTGTGAAGATAACACTCTGTTCTTGTACAGTCAGTCTAAGTGTTTTTCACTGGCAAAAAAAAAAATGAATTTTTAGGGTAGGTCAAAAGATGCCAGGTCACTTTATCTTTTTTTTTTAACCCTTTACCAGGTTTTAAAATTTATTTTTTCTGCCAGCGACGAATAACTGGAACACTATGATAACATATTGTCATCTTCACAATAATATGGCTTGCAACACATGAAAAGGGGCATTCGGACATTTGCGTAAAGTGTCGTCTCGGATCAGCCTGCGCGGACTGCGCAGGCTGATCCGAGACAACACTTTCCGTTTTGATGCAATTTTCTGTTTTGCACATGTCTACTGAAGGACAAAATCTAATGTAGTCGTAAAGTGCCGTCTCGGATTAGCCTGCGCGGACAGCGCAGGCTAATCCGAGACGACACTTTACGCAAATGTCCGAATGCCCCTTTTTGTGTGTTGCACTCCATATCATACTTTAAAAGGTATGGCCGATATTAAACTGCACTGTAACACCCACATCGTATGTTTTAGACACTATAAGGGCTTTTATCCCTAGCAGCATAATCAATGATTTTCCAATAAACAGTCTCTCTTTTTTTCAATATAGGCCTAATACCAAATGAAAATAAGTTTAAAAAACCAGATATTAATTCCATAAAAATGCTTAAAATGAGTTCTATGTATTGAATTCATTGCTGTTGAAACATAACACAATACCGGTAGATAAATTCAGTCATATCTGCCTTTAACTTCAAAACAAATTTAAGGAGGGAAACGATTGAAAATAAAAATACATGCAATGATTTAGATACTAGAAACAACGTAGCATAAAAGCACCATCTGTTTGATTTTTCGAACAGCACCTGTTTGACATTTCAAAACTTTTGTTAATACATGTATGTGAGCTACAGGTTAAAAAAATAGTAAATAATTTAGGAGGAGCAAATTCAACTTGAAGTAGTAACGTATCATAATGACTGAAACTATGTTGAAGACTTTGTCTAGAAAGGAAAAGATGTAGAATTAAAAAAATAGTAACTCTGTAACTCTGATAAAATACTGTTTAAAAAAATGAGCAAAAATAAAGGGTAGATAACTCAAAAACTGTTAGCTGTAGAACTTTTTCATCATAATCCACAATAACCATTTAATATACTGTACAACTGCAAAATGTCATTGGAATCCCTCCAAATATAAAACGATGTTGTGATTTGAAGTTAGAGAATTGAAAAAAGCTAAAATTGAGGCATATCAGTCAATTGTGTAAAAACACATTTATTTTGATAATTTTACACAACTTTTCGCATAAGCTATTTTATTTGATATTTTTTAAGAAAGCATGGAATTGTTAACTTTCAGCTCTGAGTTACAACAAATATATCATCCTAACAGACCCCTATTTGGGTCAGAATTACTCCCACCCACTTCGAACCAGCACACATCCTACAAACCTTTACCAATGGGTTAATCCCGTGCCAAACAATTCCGAGTTTAAACCGACCCTGACAGAAAATACTTTTGGAATATTGAGAGAAAAGGGGAAAATGTTGGGAAAAAAGGAAAATCTTTTTTGGGGTCGGGTGGGCTTGGCAGCAGAATACGTGAACGTTCTGGATTTGGTACATGAAAAATCTAAATGGTTACAAGCATTTTGTGACAAGGAAATGTGCTGTTTACCAGCGTTTACTCCTTTTTATGGTGTTTCCAAAAGCCTCATATTTAGGGCCGTTATAATACTGGATTTCTCGTTTCTTGATGAAACGTGTACCCTTAATTCCCCTTTCCCCCCTACCTCCCCATCCCGAGTCTCAAAGAAAAGAGAAGCATTATAGAAATATTCGAGTATTACGCCGAGAAGGTTTTTCTTTATTATGCTAACGACGCCGACTTTGTTGAGCCAAAGTATATAAAAATATAGATAAGTAATACTCCGTGACAAAGACGGCTGAGGTATTTGCGAAAAGTATCGACCCAGGTTAGCCTGTGCAGTCTGCGCAGGCTGATCTGGATCAAAACTTTTCGCTATCAGGCAGTTTATTGTATTCAAATGACCACTCTTCTTCCAGGTTTGATCATTTATTAGATTAAGTGGATGGCTTATGGCTGCACTTTTTTGAAATCTGATCGTGACCTTCATCTGTATAAATCAAGAGGAACCTACGCCATGATTAGCAACTAAAAGGTTAACTAATTTTAAGGTAGTGGACCCGTAATAGATAACAGCATTTTCCACCGTAATATTATCCCACAAAATTTCCTATCATTAAAAAAAGTATTTTTATACTACTTCAACCGAGCCACTCATTTCCTTTTTTTTTTCCCTTCATAGAATTAAAAATCAAAACTACATATATTCTTATTACAAAGGGAAATAATAATTAGCCCCATTTTTTGGAAACCGACAACAGTATCAAAAAATAATTTCAAGATAGACATCAAAGGAATTTCTGTTCAGTTAAAAATGAGCAAAAGTATTATATCTGTATAAATCCGTATTTATCAGTTATCACGAAATTTTGTTCCATTTTGAACTATAAGTGTTACGGACTACTACCTTAACCCTTTCCCAAACGACAAACTTTTGGACTTGACCAAATGGAAAGCATTTGCAGACGACAATTCACCTCTTGCTGAAAAGATGAGTTCTGTCTATTATAGGGTAGAAAACATTGTGGGAAAAGGAGAAAATGCTGGTTACCAGCATTTTCTCCTTTTCCCACAATGTTTTCAAAAAGCTACTATTCCAGACCCGTAAAAACCAGGGATTGTTTGGTAAAGGGTTAAAAAACAATTTTAGAATTCCCCTTCCCCCGCTCAACTTGATGCATCTGAAGCCAGCACATTCCAAATTTGTACATATGAGGTGAAGTTCTCTTATACGGCGTATTAGATGCTTAAATATGGAAATGGAAACTCTTGAAATTTATTGTGAATAGAAAAAATAGAGAAAGACCTACACCGTCAATTGGCTGCCACCCTCGTTGTTTTGCATAACATTGCAAATGGTATTTTTCTATTGGATATGAGCCATGCGGTGGTAAGAAAAGATTTGGCTCATAACATGCGAAAAGGGGCATTCGTACATTTGCGTAAAGTGTCGTCTAGGATCAGACCGTGTACTCTGCGCAGGCTGATCCGAAACAACATTTTCCATTTTTATGTATTTTTTTTGTTTTGCGAAAGTCAACAGTTGCACAAAATCGAGTGAAGTCGTAAAGTGCCGTCTCGGATTAGCCTGCGCGGACTGCGCAGGCTGATCCGAGACGACACTTTACGCAAATGCCCGAATGCCCTTTTTCGCGGGTTGCAACCCATTAAATACAACTCTTGATGCGTCATACCATACCCTGCAAGTCATCAAATATCTATAGATCAATGGAATTCAGTTTGGTTCATTATCTCCCGCTAGATGGCATTCTATAAATACTCATCTATCTAATTTGGGCATCCTGGGGACAGAGCCGAACCACTTTCCTACGCGACAACCGTTACTTTGAATTTCAAACAAAAATAGACGTTCTTTTGTAATAAAACGCTACCTCGTGCAATTCACTCGGCTATGATCAGCAGTCTAGAAAGAGATGGAGCTAAAGCAGGTCTCATTTCTCCTTAAACGAATTGATAAAAGCTATTTTCTACATTACTACTTTATAGAGCGTAATATTACAGTCAGCCCGCTTTTGGGGCTAGTGATGCGTCATATAAGACAGTCGAATCTTCAAAGAGTATGACATGCGCAGACAACGCAATTTGGTTAACAACCAGCTCAATAATGGGGTTAACTGGTATTTTGACATGCAGAAAATTTAAAGATAGCAAAAAGTTTCTGCCCATGTCAGCCTGCGCGGATCGCGCAGGCTGACATGGGTCGATACTTTTTCCAGTTGCATTTAGCCCCCTTTTCACAGAGCATGGCTCATATATCTATAAATGTAAGAGGCTGGTCCTACTCACCGTTGGAAAAGGAGCAGTATCTGCCGATTCAGTACAAGTTTTAGAATAAAAAAAAAATGAAACCTCTACAGAAATGGGTTTTGTTGTAACGCATCAAAAACTATTGAATTACCAATTATCACAAGAAAAAGATTATTCAGTATCATATCCGTTTGCTATGGAGTGAGTAAACGCCGCGGGTTATTGATTAACAATAGTGACCCTTGTTACATAGGCCCGAATGCCGAATGGGCCCGCAAAATATATATTTCTCTATGTTTTACTAATTGTGTTTGTGAATATTACAATAAAAAGGCGTATGCCGAAAACATGACAGTTATATTTCTCTCCAAATAGAAACAAAAAACATAGAAAAAGACGGCATACATGTATATCAAGTTCAGACCGAACAGTATGCAGTCTTGTTTTGGTCTTTTAGCACCCTGTTGTTTAGCCAAGCACAGAAAATAAATAAGGATCCAGATCATGTAAGTTTCCAAATTGTTTTTGCCAGAAAAGATGAAAATAAAAACAGATCCCGCGGACATTGTGGTTTAAAGATCAGACTGCACGTTATCTGTAGTCTGATTTTGATATACATTGTCCGCAAAAGAGCAGTCGGATCTTGATGTATATTGTCTAAAGAGTTGATATAATTCTGCTTTGGCTTTTTAAGCTGCTCACATTTGTTTCGCTATACTGGAACACAAATTATAAAAGATAGAAGGAAAAGAAGAGGGAAGAATGTATGGAATAAATTTGGCTTTATCTTTACTACATTCCTGGGTAAGAACCTATTCTATATAGGCTGTTGACTGTGCATGTCATATTCTTCGAAGATTCGACCCGTCTTTTATGACGCATCACTCTCCCCATATCGGGGAGACTGTAATACTACGCGCTGTAAAGTAGCAATGGCGAAAATGACTTTTATGAATACGTTTGAGGAAAAATCACTTGCCTGTTTTAGCTCCAGATTTTTCTAAACTGCTTATCAGAGTGAATTGCACCAGGTAGCGTTGTATTGAGTATACATTTATTTCACATTGAAATTCAAAGTAACGGTTGTCGAGTAGAAATGTGGTATGATCTTGTGTACCCAGGATGCCCAAATTAGATAGATAAGTATTTATAGAATGCCATCTAGCGGAAGATAATGTTCTAAAGGGCGCACAAAATGCATAAGATAAGATGGATGTTACGCCAGGGAAGAGACCCAATCATTACCATATGAACCCTACTGTCAAAAAGGTCCTTAAGGCATCTGCCTAAAGTATCGACCAAGGTCAGCCAACGCAATTAGGCAAGGCTGACCTGGGTCGTCGAACACCTGGGTCGTCGGACAACTGGGTCGACACCTGGGTAGACAACTTATTCTGTTGGTTACCCTTTTACCACACAATCCCGAATTTTAACACCACTGGGAAAGAAGCCTTTTGAAAACATTGTGGGAAAAGGAGAAAATGCTGGTAACCAGCATTTTCTCCTTTTCCCACAATGTTTTGTCCATTGTCAAAGAAAAATTGCACCATTTCAGCCACAATGAAACTGTCGTCTGCTAATGATTTTAATATGGACCAGTCGAACATTTTGTCGTCTGGTAAAGAGATAATTTGCTGTCGATGGACCATTTTACCCAGGGATTGAGTCTGTTGTAAGACAAAATGAATTTGGTAGGCCCATGATTGTGATATATAGAGGTTATTTGTTGTTTTCGGTTTATTTCATCGAGTGAACATCATTGGTAACAATTCCACGAGTGACGCAGCCACGAGTGAAAATATTAACGATGGTGTAAATATTGAATAAATTTCGATCTATCACCGAAAAAAAGCCAAAATATTCTATTTATTCAATGCTTTTAATCCTTTCAGGGAGGAGCTTCATCAAAATTCAGTACAATTCTTTTCCGTTAATCCCCGTGGCGTACTCCTCCTGCATACCAATGCATTACAATATTATGTCAAGGTCGAGAAATGTAAGGTAAATGACGTCATATTTCCATCTGGTTGTGAGGCACACGCAATTCACTTAGGTAACAAGAACATGAAAAACGGTATTTTAACTGGTCGTATATATCCGTGTAATATCGAAAAATATTTTCACTGACATTTCTCGATATCCTACTGGAAAGCATAAAATAAAATAAGATTATTTTTGCCAAAGTATGGCTGATATCATTTGTGTTCTAATAACTAGATTTCTGTGCGTAATATCGGATGGATGGCAAAAATCTTTCAACGCACATCCGATTATATCTTGACTCACACCTCACAAAGCATACGTAGAAACACTCTTCGTTTCAAAGAAACACTGTACAGCCCAACAGAAAAAAATACGTAAGTTGATGCAGTGATAATCTTTGCACAACATTGGACTGTGAAAGCCATCCTATGCACATCTGACCTAATCTATACTTAAACTTTACAAAGCAGGAGTAGTAACATTCGACTCATTCTAATGAAACACCGTATAACCAAACAAAGTTGTGCCATTATCTCCCGCTAGATGGAACTCTATAAATACTCATCTATCTAATTGGGACATCCTGGGTACAGGACAGAACGACTTTCCTACACGACAACCGTTACTTTGAATTTCAACTAAAATAAACGTTTACTCAATAATAACGCTACCTCGTGCAATTCACTCAGCTATGATCAACAGTTTAGAGAAATCTGGGGCTAAAACAGGTTTCATTTATCCTCTAACGTATTGATAAAAGCTATTTTCTACATCGCTACTCTATAGAGCGTAATACTACAGTTTCGCGATATCGGGGCTGGTGATGCGTCATATAAGACAGGTCGAATCTTCGAAGAATATGACATGCGCAGACAACGAAGTTGTGCAAGTTGATACATTCAAATATCAAATCAGTTGTTTGATGTTTCTTTACGTAATACTCGATATTGGATATTGAAGGTCATTCTATGCAAAGTTAATCTGGTGTTGACCTACACCTCACAAAGCAGGGATAGTAACACTCGTTATCCCAAGGATAGCACGATATAGCACACACCCTCTCCATTCCCAACCCCCCTAAAAAAGGCGCAATATTATACATTCCAGCATCAAAACGGCTGTTCGATATTTGTGACCCATTACGCAAATAGGGACCATCTGTACATCAATAAGATAAAAACAGATCAGCGATAGTGCCTGTCACTTTAATTAGAAAAAGATTGTATAACAATTAAGGCACAATGACCACTTTTCATACAGAAAATGTCATTAAAGCGATAAGTGTCAACACTGGTCAGACTGCACAATTGGCGCAGTCTGACCAGGGTTGACACTTTTCACAGGACCTACACGATCCATTTTCAAGTGATGGGTCACATTTCTTTGCACAACATTGAATGGTGAAAGTCATACTATGCAAAGCTAATTCGATCTTGACCTATACGTTACAAAACAGTGGTAAGAACAAACCCCCGTTCCCAAGCAAACACCATATACCCTTCTTCCCCCCATAAAAAATCTAAGTTGATACATTTAACTATCAAAGCAGTTGTTCCCGAACTTCTTCAAGATTATCGTATTTGTTATGTGCACGAGAAATTCCCTGGAAAGATAAGATTGATTTTTTGGGCTTTATGAAAGCTGAAAATCAATTTCTTACCGCCCCCGCTTTCCTGCGAGTGTCTTGCAGACGCTGTGAACGGGACGTTCACTCTGAGTGTCAAATGAATAAAATGTGGTGTAATACCACTGCAAATTCATTCCAGGTTGCAGCAGTCTTAAGAAAATAGTCCCATTTGAAACTTTGGCAGCAAGCACCTCTGCTGCACTGGTTTATAACAGAAAATAGAAGGACGGATCTGAAATGTGTTATTACTGTTGATCAGATGATTTCTATGAAACAAAGTGCAAGGTTGTTATTTCTTGGGGAATTGCTTAGTAAAGAAACATGGCCTATAACTCTGAAATGTCTTTTTTCACAGTGATTTTTCAAGAGTAGCTGCGTTTCAGGTGGAATAACAAAACATGCAATACAGTTGTTTTTCTTCTTTTGTAGGTATCTAAATACATTTGATCGAAACAAACGGTTAATAAAAGTACATCGGTGTCAAAATTGATGAATTTTGCTCTACAAAGTAGCAAAAACGAGGTGTGTGATACCACATGTAGGTGGCGCTCTGTGAGTATATAGGGGTTTAGCCCTGTATTACAAAATCCTGAATTTCAATCACCAGCATTTTCTCCTTTTTCCCACAATATTTTTTACCTATATCTCCAAAGAAATTTTTTTATGTTATTGTAACATCTAATTTTGTCATCTGCAAACACTTCCGTGTAAATTGGACCAGTCTAACACTTTTTCGACTCACCTATCTAACATCGAAATAAGAGACGCTGATAATGTACTTCGGGACAAAAATAGCCGAAACAAAAAAAAAACAGAAGAAAAGCAAACCGTATGGCCTAAAGATTCGACTGCATCCTTTGAGCAATCTAATCTTGATCTACACCGGCTGCTAAAGAAGTTTTAGACACAGTGGTGTTTTAACCCTTTACCAAACAATGGCTTTTAATATTTTACGCCGATTGGAATACGTCATTGAAAGAAATACCCTCAATGTATGTAGATTCGCGGGGTTAAATGTGGGTATGTAGAATTTTTACATCACACCAAATTGAAAAATATGTATATATCATTGAAATTTATATGAAAAAACAATACAAATCATCAATAATTAAGAATCATAAAATTACAAAAACCAAAAAAAAAAATAATAATAATAATATGGTGTTTCCTTAAATGGCTACGTAGCCTCTTAAGCTATTTTTAGATTTCGCGCCAAAAATCGATAAACCATTGTGGGAATGTCAAGTGACTGACACGTGACTAATAACGCTTAAATTCCATTACATAACAAACATGTAATAATTATTTTCCATAATGTCTTCTTCGGACGGATGTTTGAAACTGTCTGTGTTTTCCTGTATTCAAATGAGAGAATTGATAATCTAAAAATAGAACATGTCTCCCGTTGGTGTCAACCTGGTCCGTAATAAATCTCTAATTTCTCGTGTTATCGGATGGTTTTCGACTACTGGGGTTTAATGAACGCAAATTCAAAGGCTATGGGAATATAAGGATTATTTTTTTACATTTTTGTAAAATTTTCGTCCAAAAATCTGAAGTGCCACCTTTAAGCTTTCTCTGAAACTTAGAGCAAACTAAACAAAGAAAATAAATGTTTCACTTACCTTTATCAATAGTTAAATCTATTTTCCTTGCTATTCCATGATAATACCTCCGTCAACAACATATCCAAGCTAAAACTAGTTCACCAAATGCAGTGTGTGAAAATGGGTCAGCCATATTGAAAATAGATGTTGTATCGCGGATGAATACAAATGCAGTAAATCGGTCTGGTAATAAGGCCAAACAGTTCATAGAGTGGGTTTTGGTGTAACTTACACAAGAAAAAAAAAACATAAACAGTTAAATCTTGAATCTCCACTGGAATAACATATTTACATGTTGTAATTGTCTAGGTTGTCTATTCTTCGTTACTCTTACAGTGAGGACAGAGGAATCTATCACCTCTCCTTATAAATATCATTGGTGAGCACAACTGCAAGTGGGTCCAATGCTGACAAGACACCCATTTTCCTTACCATCACAAAAGCTGCCCACTTTACAAATACAAGAGGCAAACAGTTAGCAAACTCTTTTGGCTGAAAGATTTCACAGACACAGCATACATCACTATCCTCTAACTCCATTCCACCACTTCTGCTAGAACTATCAAGACCTAAATTGATATGAGAAGGACTGGGTACAGGACTGGATTTTGAAGTTTTAGAATGAATATATCTCATAACATTTTCTTTACCTTTGGATTTTACCGTAGATTTAACATTACCCCTGATTCTTTCTTTACCGGTTTTAGATGGGTTTATCTTCTTTGTTACCTTTTTCTGGCTATTTTCATGATGTTTTACTGCTCTCATTACTTCTTCCCTAGTAAACTCTTTTCCAGACACATGTTTACTGACTGTATTCCTCTGTTTCTTGGCCTTAGAATCTTCAACTTTCACTTACCTCAGATCTTTTTCCCTCTCCACAAAAATATCTAACCTGTCCTCTGTTTCTGCAACAATACTACCTTCTACAGTACATTCACTACATTGACTACAACTGATGTCACTTGATTCAAACACCTGAGAAGGAATCATGCTATGTTTGGGAACTGCAGTTTTATCAGTAGGGAAGATCCCAGTTCTCATAAAACCAGACTGCAAATTCTCTGAGCTCAGAGCTTTGGAGTACACTTTACATGTTATATCACAAATGTTATACTCAGTGATGGCTGCTGACACCTGACGCATGACTTTATGGCAATGAGCATAATACATCCTTAAGAATTTGGCTTGGCTGTGCTGGTATAAACATCACTATATTATTTTTCTTGGCGCAGTCAGCCAGAGTTAAGGACACATGTGACTTGTGACCATTCAGGCACAAACTGAATATAGTGTTCTGTGAGGTAACGATGAAATACTGCAAGATTTGACCATCCATTATCTGATACAGTCCCACTTGCCCCAGGTGTTGCTCCTTGTAACAAATCAAAATTCATCCTTTTCCCAGTATGCAGGGACATCAGTTCCATTTGCACTACCAGCACCTATAATAGTCACTGTCCGACCCTTTTCAGAGGTTACAGCCTAACTGGGATGACCCTGTTGATTAGTGTGATGTACTTCTGTATGCTGATCTGAATCCAGATAACAGTGGACCATTTGTAATAAGGTTCTGTTGAAGCGCTCAACTAACCCATTCGATGAAGGGTGGTATGGTGTTGTACGAGTTTTCGTAATGCCATGCACTCTGCAAACTTCTTTTATAAGATCACTTTGAAGATTGGAGCCCTGATCCTAGAGGAATACGAAAGGTAGATATGAACTGCTGAACTAACTTTTCAGCAACTATCCCACTGCCTTGATGTGGTATAGGGGAAACTTCGACCCATTTAGTAAACTGGTTAATGATCACTAAAATATATTTGTTTCCTTTTTTAGTTTCCGGTAATGGTCCCAAAATATCCATCTGTACTCGATCCAGTGGAGCACCACACATATGACTTTGCAATGGTGCTGTGGAAGAGCGGGAACTTTTCTTCATGACACCACAGGTATAACATGAATTTACAAAACACATGGTCCAAACCATACCAATGAAATGACTTTTTAACACTTGCTACTGTTCTGTGAATACCCTGGTGACCAGAGAACGGTGGATTGTGACATAGTCAATTACCTCCCTTCTATACCTTCTTGGAACTACGAGTTTGTCATGTGGCTGACCTGAAGCATCTTCCCACCTATAATAAAGAAGTTGGTCAATAACCTTAAACCGCTGGATGGTTAGCAAGTAGCTCCTTAAGGCTGGGCTTTTAAGTCTAAGCTTCTTTTCATCTGGTAGTTTCCCACACTGAATTCATTCTCGAACTTTCAAGAGGTCTTCGTTTTCTTCCATTGCTCTCAGAACTTCATCAACTGGATGTGATTCTAGCCAATTACTCAAACAAAATGATTGTTGGCCATTCGTCTCTCTAGTCTCAATTCGACGTGTAGTAATCGGAACTATATAGTCTATGTCTTCTTCAAACCTATCCCAGCTTTCGTGAACTTTAGGACAATGTTTATAACCAGCACAGGGTAAGTATTCTGATTTTGAACCTGCTTGGTAGCAATTGCATTTTTCTTCAGTTCTCCTGGAAAGGACATCGGCATTATCATGGTTTCTGCCTGTTTGGCTGAGCTCCTCAAGCCAACGAGCTTATTGGCCTTGAGGCTGTTTGAAGCGATATAATCAATCCAGCGAACTGTGATCTGTTCTAAAGATGAACTGCTTCCCAGGAGATAATGGTTAAACTGATTTGTAAATACAATAACTGCTTACAGTTCTTTGCGGGTGACACAGTACTTTCTCTGAGCTGACCCTAAGGTTTTGCTAGCAAAGGCAACTAATTTCTCCACACCATTATTTGTTTGGGATAGGACTGCTCCCATAGATCCATCTGAAGCATCCGTATCTAAAATAAACATATCTGACTGGTTGGGATATGCCAATACTGGAACACTAAAGAGTTTTCAATCTATCGAAACACCGTTGATGTTCTTCGGTCCAAATGAAGTGCCTTTGCTGCTTAAGAAGGCTTTGTAATGGTGAAACCAATTCAGCATAGTTGTTGACAAACCGTCTGTAGTAATTGGCTAGCCCAAGAAATGATTGCAGTGCCTTCTGATTCTCAGGTGTAGGCCAATTCCGAACTACAGAAACAAGATCAGGATTGGTTTTAATGCCTTTATCTGTCACCACATGCCCAAAGAAATTTACTTCTGTTAGAAACAATTAACATTTCTTGGGTTTTAGTTTAAGACCATGCTCCAAAAACCGCTTGAAGACCTCTTCCAGGTTTTTAAGGTGTTAATCAAAGGTTTTTCCTTTAATGATCACATCATCAAGGTATATAAGGATTGTTTCCCACTGCAAACCTCGCAAAATCACTTTCATGGCACGTTGGAAGGTTGATGGAGCATTGCAAAGTCCAAAGGGCATTCTTGTATATTAAAAAAGTCCGTATTTTGTGGCAAATGCAGTCTTATATCTGTCAGAGTCATCCATCTTGGAAGTACCCACTCATCAGATCAAGTGTGGAAAAGTAAGATGAGCCACTCAGAGTATCGAGACATTCGTCTATCTTAGGAAGTAGATAGGCATCTTTCACTGTCACATCATTTAATTTCCTGTAGTCTACGCACCACCTGATTCCATCATCTTTCTTTTGTACCAACACTACAGGCGAAGCCCACTCTGATTTTGATGGAACAACAACACCAGTGTCTAACATCTTGCGCAGTTCCTGTTCTTCCTTCTGAAATGAAAGAGGGGTTCAGCGGGTAGGTTGTCTTATATGTTGAGACTGATTAGAGTTAATTTTGTGATTGATTGATTTAAAGCAACCTAGATAAAGGTCATTGATTGCATTTTTTTTTTTGTATTTTGAAACCAACTGCAAGGTTTTGGATTTTTAGGCGGGACTCAAATAAGAACCTACATTATCAACAATTGCTTTATGGTCTGCAGGCAGATATATCTCTGAATGGTTAACATTGTCGCTTAGTATTGGAGATGTATCTAAAACAGCTGGAATAAGTTAGCCAAGATGTGTCTCTTTTTTACGAACTTCTGCTCTTTTATCCAAATTCAAAATCCTGACTGGTATAGCATCACCTGCTTTTACAAAAACAGAACCAGTTTTAAGTCCTTCCTTGATACAGCGTGAGGTCAAGAACCATGTCAATCCTAGGATTCGGTTAGGAAACTCTACCTATAACATTTTTTTCTGATTCTGGAGGAATTTGCTCATTTTGACTTAGTTTAACACTGTCTGAATCTGTATCCCCGCGTAACCGTCCAACAGCCAGCTGGTCTCCAAAAAGAATGTCACCTTGTCTAGTTAGAATCTTAGCATCAGATCCCTGCAGAAAATCTATACCGAGAAGAACACCATCCCGAACAGGAGCAATATATACAGCCCATTTCCATATTTTCTTACCAATTTGGAGAGTCGCAGTGAATCCTCCATATGCAATCAGCTCTGCATTGAATAGCAAGTCACTGTCTCGTTCTGGGACACAAACAGAGTGCCTCTGTAAATAATTTTCCAAGTCCTTTGGACTTAAGTTTATTTATGAATAGAGCACTCTACAGTATTTATTGCTTGTTTTCAATATGTTATGGTTTAAATGTCTGTGTTTATTTTCATAAATTGTGGAATTTATCTATTGTAGAAAACGTAATTATCCTAAATTAAATCTCTTTCTATAGAACTAAATTGCGTTCGCAGTGAACACACAACTGTGTACAATGACGTAGGCCTAGCTGCCACTTGTGGCACTGGTCAACGAATGGCTATAAAAATCAGATAAAAAACATTTTGAAGGGTCCTCTTTGTGTAAAAATGTCCTCTGATTTTGTTATGATGATGCTCTTTGCCGTCTGGTCCCCTACCCATTTTGCCCTTTTTCATTTTGCCCCATTGCTACCACGCCCAATCATCTTTTCTTCCAATTACCGTTTCGCCCTTTTGCCAATTCACCCTTCACCACTTCGCCCAATGCCATTTTGCCCAGTTATCAGCTCGCATCATCACCATTTTGGCCTTTATGTGTTGTTGTCTACACCCGGTTCCTTTACCACAGACCTATAATCATTACCACTAATATCAGACATTGGCTGCGCCCATCAGTGTTTTTAAGCCTGTTTGTGTGTGTTTTGGGCCCAGATATCAGAAAAATGGCGTTTGGGCGAAATGGGAAGGGGCCTTGTGGGAAAAGGGCGAAATGGTCTTTGGGCGAAATGAGAAAGTTGGGCGAGATGGCTTCTAGGCTAATTGAAAAGTGGAAGAAAATGAATTTGGGCAAAACGGGAAAAGGACAGGTCAGATATTTGGCGAAATGGAAAAAGGGCGAAGTTGGAAATGGCGAAAAAAGAATGGGCGAAACGGGAAAAATTCTGGCGAAATGGGAATGGGCGAAATGGGATTGGGCGAACTGGGAATAAATCGCTCAGACAGGTGAGAGAATCATCATAAATAAATAAATCGAAAGAATCTTACGTTCGTCGTTGCCCACCCGATACGCAACCGCAAACAACACTGAATTTTCTCCTTGAATAGCGTTGGTTACGACTTTCGACCACTTTCTGACACCAGTTGTTGTGTTTTCTATTTACGAACAGCAAGGAGATGAATAATCACAACTAATAGACAGTTTAAACACTTTACTCCTCCAGAGAGCAGTAGTTACACAGCTTTACAACACTCAAACATAAGAAGAACGGATCCACGCGTCGCCCACCGTAATGCGCAAGAAACCCCCTTTTTCCATGACAGAGGGTCAAATTGAAAAACACAGAGATAAAGAAACAAGAGCACATGGTGAAACTTTGAAAAAACAATATAATCATGAAGTTTAATGAAATTTTGACCAAGACTGAAAGAAACATTAGTAAAGATTGGAATTTCGCAAGAAACCCCCTTTTTCCGTGACAGAATGTCAACTTAAAAAATGCCTAGATTAAAAATAGCAAGGGCATATGCTGAATCTTTCCATAAAGAATATAATCATGAAGTTTCATGAAATTTTGAGAAAAAACTGAATGAGATATTAGTAAAAAATGCAATTTTGCATTAAGCCCCTTTTTTCATGACACGGGGTCAAATGGAAAAACCCGGAAAGACATGTTGGGGCATTACCCTAAGGAATTCATACATGAAGTTTTATCCAATTTGGTCCAGAGGTTGTTGAGAAATGGCTTCGGACGGACGGACGGACGGACGAACGGACGGACGGACGGACAGACAGACGAAGCGGCGACTATATGCTCGCCCTTCGGGGAGCATAAAAATAATCTTTTTCACGTAAATTTGGGCTGATCTGGATTGTTGGTTCATCGATCATAAAACTGGCCTTTTGCTATGCACGAAGCAGTTGAAAGAATGGCTCTCAGCTGGGGTTCGGGAACGATGCGAATGTTAACGACCGAAAAAAAAACGTGAATTAACGCCATTATTGCATAAAGTATTTGGATATTTTAACAATAATATGCACTGATAGCAAAAATGTTTCCACAGAAAAGCAAATAAGCGAACCTGAAATTTACTATACGTAAATGAGTCAAAACCGGGAGTCGGCGAAGAAGTTTTTGTTACGAGTAGTAAAGGGCCGTTAGTCCTGTATGCCAGTTTTCATTCTCTCGGTGTAAATACACTTCTATTGATTTTTAATACACAAAGGACTTATGTGCAATAAACTTGTACACGTTTGGACGATAACACCCAGGATGAATGACTGGATATGAATTTCTGTAGCTGAAAGACGATAGTGGGTTCAATCGACATCAAGCAAGGCGGACCGATAACGTTAAAAAGTGGGTGGGATGTATCTGGTTTAGAGTACATCTCACGGGTGAAGTTTTGTTCAGATCTCGATTACACTGAGATCCTGTGCAAAATTTTGTTCGTGGTGTACTAATATCATCAAAGACATGCCGTGAAAAGGATGTAATATGGTACAAATTCCTACAGATTGATGTCGGAGTCTGGGGAAAATCTGACAAGGACACATGTTGTTTACAAGGTAGGCCCGCATCGAGGATATTGATAGTACAAAGCCGGGCTTTAATAGCGCGTGAATTTACTAATTAATACACGTCTTCTTCCGTTAACCGCCCGATTTTTACCCGTTAATACATGCTTATAACGGGCCGAAAAGGCAAGTTTATGCAATAATGTGTAAAAATCGGGCGGTTAACGGGAGAAAACGTTTATCAGTAAATTCACGCGCTGTTAACGCCCGGCTTTGTACTATTAATATCATTGATTCGGGCCAAACTTGTAAACAACGTTTGTTCTTGTCAGATTTTCCCTAGACTCCGACCATCAAACTGTTGGAACTGTTAGACTAGAACCTTTTCATGGAATGCCTTAATGATTTTAGTACACCACGAAAAAAAAAATACACAGGATCTCAGTTTAATCGAAATCTGAACAAAAAAAAAATCACCCGTGAAATGTACTGTAAGCCAGCTACATCCCGCCCACTTTTTAACGGTAGTTCCCTCGCTTCAAGTAGATCGAACTCTCTGGCGTCTTTCAGTTACAGAAATTCATATCTACGCATTCATCCTAGTTGTAATCGTCCAAACATGTGCAACTTTATCCCACATATAAGTCCACTTCGTGTTAAAAATTAAAAGAAGTGAATTTACACTGAGAATCAAAAGTGGCATGAAGGACTAACGGCCCTTCACTGCTCGTAATAAAATTTGCATTTCTATGGAAATATTTTTGCTATCTTGGAAAATTATTGTTAAAATACCTTTACTTTATGCAATAATAGCATTAATTCACGTTTTCTTTTTTTTTCGGTCGGTAACATACGCAGAGGTCCTCAAATTATTATAACAACCTCGTGCTTTGCACTCGGGCGTTAACTCTTTGACACACGAGAACATTTTAGACTGATCCAAATTGAAAGCATTTCCCAGACGACAAAATAAAGGTGACTGAAAAATTGAAATTAGTTCTAGGAAGGGTAGAAAACACTGTGGGAAAAGGAGAAAATGCTGGTAAACAGCATTTTCTCCTTTTTCCTCAGTGTTTTCAAAAGGCCTCTTTCTAAGTGACGTCAAAAGTAGGGATTGTGTGGTAATGGGTTAAAGCATTTTTCGGGCCTCTGCAATGTTAACGGCCTCAAAAACCCTAAACCCTGACCTAGACCGTACAACTAATAAAGTACAGCCTGGACCGTTTTCTACAAACCAATACAGAAGCAAACCCCTTTCCTAGACGACAAAATTTTACAAGTCTCAAATTTCAAAGCATTTGCAGATAAAAAATTTATGGGTCAGATGATGAAAGTTGTAATTTAAGGGACAAAAACATTGTGGAAAAACAAGATAACAGAGAATTTTTTATAAACCTTATGGAAAAAAGGAAAAAATAATGGAAACCATCATTGTCTCCTTTTTCTACGATGTTAATTTCAAACTCTTCTCAGTTAGTGTCTTAAAAATTCGGAAAAACGAGTAAAAGCATTTAAAGTATAATGAGAATTGCTGCTGGACTATTTCCCAGCTATGATATCATGAAATGATGTAGGACAACTGTTGGAACGATGAAATAAGAGATCTGTAGAATTTAGAGTGGGGACGGAGATAGGGTGCACTGAGCTGTAGTCAAAGGGAAACAATCTTGCCCATCAAGAACTGTTCCCTGGTCAAAGGGAGATAATCCTGACATTATTAATTGTATCCTTTTTATAATCAACCGCTATGCCATAAAGTTTTTTTTTTCATTGAAGGCATAGATACCCAGCCGCGTAGCTCAGTGGTTAGCGTATCGGACTCGTGACCTGATGGTAGTGAGTTCGATTTCCTGGTGAGTTAAACCTTCTTTCTGGCGATATTTCGCCTCTCACCTCTGATGCAGATGGGTCTGTAGTTAGCGACTTGAAAAGAAACAAGTAACCAGCGACTCTAAAAGAAACTCCAATTCAATTTTAACAATAAATTACAACCTAACAAGCTAACGATATGGATCAGATTGCACGTTCCATTCACTCTGATCTTGACCCAAGCTGTGCACATAAGCCTCTGTATAAGCCTAGTTTACTGAAAGAGTTAACTAAAACTAGAAGCAACTAAGCCACTACTGTAAACATAGTCACTAAACTTTTTAACAAACAGTCCCTGATTTTTACGACCCAGAGGAAGAAGCCTTCTGGAAACATTGTGGGAAAAAGAGAAAATGCTGGTGACCAGCATTTTCTCCTTTTCCAACAATGTTTGTATTCTTATTAAGTTACTTTTTAATTTTTAGTGCGTTTAATTTTGTTGTCTGCAAAATCTTTTAGCTTAGACAGGTCTAAAATGTTGCCGTAACTAAAATGAAATTTTCAATTCGATTGAAAAAAACAACAACAGATATTACTATGCCAGAGTTATATTTTAGGGAATAATATTTTTTTTATCGGACGATATAAATCTAAGATCAGACTGCACTCTCCGTGCATTCTGATCTTGGTCTACATTGGTAGCAAAAGGTCAGTGAGTCGCGCCTAGGAGACTAGTGGTAAAGACGAACTATTTAGGGAGTGTGACTACTTCTTTTTTTGGATGGTCAAAGGGAAATAACTCTGCACTATATTTTTAGTGTTGTCCTCAAGGATAAATGAAAATAAATTCTTTCTAGAATGAACAACTTCGTAGGGTTCTCTTATATATCCGAGAAATAGCAAGGCGTTTAAATATATGCAAGTTTTTTAAGGTACACATTTACCCCTTGTCGGGTCACGAAATATGAGCCAAGCTCTGGTAAAAAGGGGCTTGTTGTATCTCCGTGATGAATGTTACCAAGCAAGACAGTATTGTAGATTAATGCATTTTTTTTTCAAACTGCTGACTGAATAGCAAAAAAGTTTGGCAGTGGTCAAAAGGGAACTGCACAGGCTGACCTGGATGGATAAATTTTGTAGATCTATGCACAGGCTGACCTAGGTCGACACGTTTTATAGATCTTTGCACAGGCTGACCTAGGTCGACACATAACGTAGATCTATGCATAGGCTGACCTAGGTCGACACATAACGTAGATCTATGCACAGGCTGACCTAGGTCGACACATTTCGTAGATCTATGCACAGGTTGACCTAGGTCGAAACATTTCGTAGATCTATGCACAGGTTGACCTAGGTCGACACATTTCGTAGATCTATGCCAGGGCTGACCTAGGTCGACACATTTCGTAGATCTATGCACAGGCTGACCTAGGTCGACACATTTCGTAGATCTATGTACTGAGCCCCCTTTTTACAGAGCATGGCTCGAAAGTTCTTAACTTCGAAATCTATTTTCTAAAGCATATCACATCTTTGTTTTGCATATTTCACTATGTACTGTAGTCATATTATGATGGAAATTCATAGAACTTGTGTGTATTGTCTAAAACAATAACTAACTCCTCAAACCCTCTCTCTCTCTCTCTTTCTCTCTCTCTCTCTCTCTCTCTCTTTCTCTCTCTCTCTCTCTCTCTCTCTCTCTCTGTTTATAGGAGTATCGTATGGTACAGTGAGCTAAGGTGAGCTAATTGTGGATGGTCAAAGGGAAATAACTCTGAAGAGCATTTGTGTTTGCAGATTATCAAAAGATCGAACTGTATAACTCTCTCTCTGTTTATAGGAATATCGTATGGGTCCAGTGAGCTAATTGTGGATGGTCATCGGGAAATAACTCTGATCGAACTGAATAACTTTTTCTCTCCCTCTCTCTCTCTCTCTCTCTCTCTCTCTCTGATTTTTTTTTTTTTCAGATGTAATATAGTAACCATCCTTTTTGCAGAGCTTGACTCGTAGAAACCGCGATGAATTGCCGTTTGAAATCTTTATCGATGACAACAAATGTAGATTCGTCGAAATAGAAAGCATTGGCTGACGACAGTTTTGAATTTGCCTTCAATGTCGGAATAAGTTATGAACATTTAGGAAAAAGGGAGAAAGCCATTTACCAATTTTTCCCCTTCCCCTAAAAGGGTTTAAAGGCTTCTTTCTCAAACTCGTTTTACTCAGATTAGTTTGCAAAGAATTAAGCGTCAGAGGTTCTGTTATACCATTTTTTTTGTATTTTTGTCCATCTTTAATTAAAACAGTCAAATCCATGTAGCAGTTTCATTTTAGAATATGAATTTTCGCTCAGACAAAAAAACACGAAGAAAAAAAATCTAATTTAATTAATCAAGATTAAGTCACTTCCAGAACTGCAATGATTTAGAGCAAGAAATGTCTGCTCCAGATATTCAACACCATATGTTACTGGCAAATAAACTGTTTACCAGACGATCAAATTTTAGACTGAATTGGTCAAACTTAAAGCATTTGCAGACGACATGGCATATGTGGCACAAAAATATGGGAGTTTTCTGCGAATTATCGCAAAACCTTGTGAGAAATGGATAACATGTTGGTTGATCTTAAATTTACACTGTCGGCGATGGAATTAAAACCAGGTTCAGCACGACATAGGCTATGTTAAAATGAATGAGAAATTATTTGTGAGGAAGGTTTAATGTCTCCGCAAAAAGTTTGGCCCAGGTCAGCCTGCGCATTCTGCGCAGGCTGACCTGGCCGAAACTATTTGCTCTTGGTCAATTAATGATCCAGTGGATTATTGGACAAAATTGATCTAGGATTATGTGGTGACTTGCTAGGTACAATGCATCATGTGTATGCACTACAAACTCCTTTTATCAGAGTGTGGACGAATGATTTCCATAAGTTTTATACTTTTTTGACAGGTTTGTGTTTTGGTTTTGACAGCCAGTCTTGTTATGGTCCATTTCTCAGAATAATTTTAATTGGAATGGTTTGAAATATGGCCTGTAACAAGCAAAAAGGGGCATTCGGATGAAGTGTCGTCTCGGAGCAGCCTGCGCACTCCGTCCAGGCAATTCGAGACAACACTTGTCGACGACATTGAATTTTGTTCTACAGCAGATTTGCGCAAAGCACAAGTACTATGCAAAATATAAACAAAACAGCACAAAATAAATTGTATGAAATTGTAATGATTTAAACAGCATGTGAATAAAGATCACATTTATAGAGGACAAACACAAACTAATTAAACACTTAGATAATTTACTAATATTATTTGACAAGTCATTTCAAAGCAATTCAGAGCAAAAGAATTAAATCTTTGATTGGCGAAATCTGGCCACAGCCCCTCTCAGTAACTTACAAATAAATAGATAGCAACAAGTGAGCCCTGATGACAGAGACCCACAGTGTTACTGTGCAAACAAGCTAAGTTAAAAAATTAAACTACTTTACAACCAAGATCGATACTGGTGAGGGAAAGTCTCGCCAGAAACACTACAAAGAGATTAGGGAGCTGCGACTTAAGGGTTCTGATTGAAAGTATGGGTACTTCTGAAACGAGACTAACTGAAGCAAATCCGTGTGCAAAATTATGTATATTGATACGATTACTATAAGAAACTTTATTTACAAGAATAAGGCAAGGGTGGGAGCGGTGGGGTTTCTTTCGTAACGATGACAAGGATTTGGTTTACTGAACTGCTTATCACAACTTGACCTTCGAACGATAGAAAAAAGATCGAGCAATAGAACAACAGGAAAGGACTTACATGAGCAGCAAGGAACTTGTGCTGTCCCTATAAAAGGTTTCAAGCCTGAATGCTTAAACGCATTATAGAGGACAAACACAAACTAATTAAACACTTAGATAATTTACTAATATTATTTGACAAGTCATTTCAAAGCAATTCAGAGCAAAAGAATTAAATCTTTGATTGGCGAAATATGGCCACAGCCCCTCTCAGTAACTTACAAATAAATAGATAGCAACAAGTAGGTCCTCACTGGTACTGTGCAAACAAGCTAAGTTAAAAAATTAAACTACTTTACAACCAAGATCGATACTGGTGGAGGTACATCCCGCCACATAGCAAAGCCATACCGCCACCAGTAACCTTGAAATCCTTAGGCCCGGCTAGATTTTCCATCATCAGGAAACACATTGGCATCAGAGTAAAAAAAAAAGCTTTGCAAAACATCCTTAATTCTCGTCAAGAATACTTGATTACCCTTATTTGACAAATGTACACTGTCACAAAACATTTCGACTGAAGAATTCGCGATAGCAGGATACCGCAAATACTTTCCTCCTGATTTAAGTACGTAAGAAGCTACCCCGTTATTTACCCTTTTCCTAACCTTTTCAGGTGCATTATGATCAAGTTCACCTCTCCAATGTAGCCTTAGAAGTATTTGCGACCAAACTCTTGTTGTCCCATTGAAAATCTTGGCATTGTTATCAATATCACGCTTGATTGAACTCAATAGATTTGTACTTTTACGCTGACCAATATCATTCGCAGCGCAATGTAATACTAGATACCTCGGTTTTTCACTGGTTGTCAATATATGTCTAAGTAATGATAAAAGTTTTTCCCAAACCAGACCGCTCCTACCCTGCCACAGTATTTCAGCATCGTTCCCGAACCACAGCTGAGAGCTATTCTTTCAACTGCTTCGTGCATAGCAAAAGGCCAGTATCATGATCGATGAACCAATAATCCAGATCAGCCCAAATTTACGTGAAAAAGATTATTTTTCATGAAAGTTGTAAAATACATGTTTAATAGTTTTTTGACTGACCTTTTTGCAGATGTGAAAAATAAGGAAGAAGATATTGATTTACTGTTTACCAAATAACATCAAAGCGTTGAGAACGCTGATGCGGCATTTGTCAAGGAAGCCACTGTGTGGAATTAATCATTTGAAAACAAGAGGGCCATAATGGCCCTGGATCGCTCACCTGCGTAAATAGGCGAAATTTAATCCTTGTGCATAATACAATTTCTCACCAGTTGTCCGGTCAATTGAGCATAAGATATGGCCTCTAGAGCGTCCACAAGAAATTTCCTGAAGTTGACCTAATTTATAACCCGACCGACCAAATTTAGAACTCATAAAAAATTGTCAAGAAAAACAATCTGCACAGTTTTCAATTTTATTGAGCAATAAATGTGGCCAATAGAGTGCCGACATGGTTTTTCTTAACTTTATCCAAGTGACCTAGATCATGACCCTTGGTGACCCAATTCCACACTTACTCAACTTTTTATCAAGACAAACATTCTGATCAATTTCCTAATTTCCTTAGCACTAAGTGCTGAGGTGAGCCAAAAAAAAGAGAGAAATTTTGTTTAAATATTAACTTGAAAATCAACCTCCTAAGCAAATTAAATGTCTCTTTGGTTAAAGGGAGATTACTGGTGCCTAAGTTTGCATCATTTGTGTATTGATGGTCTCCTTTTGATCTTTCAAGGGAGTCAGGAGTAACGTTCCTTAAAGGTGGGTATTTACAATTTTCACATCAAACCAAAAAAAAATATATATCACCGAATTTATATGAAAAAACAATACAAATTATCAATAATTAAGAATCATAAAATTACAAACAAAAAATTTTTGGATGGTATTCCCTTGAAAGGCTACGTAGCCTCTTAAACTATTTTTAGATTTCGCGCCAAAAATAAAAAAAGAGCATTGTGGGAATGTTAAGTGACTGGCACGTGCCTAATGACGCTTAAATTCCATTGCATAACAAACATGTAATTATTTTTCATAATAACTTTTTCAGACACTATGTTTGAAGCTTCGTCTGTTTAATTCCGGTATGTATATGAGCGACTTGCTCATGTAAAAATAGAACATGTTTCCCGCCGTTGTCGACCTGGGTCGTAGTAAATCTCTAATTTCTCTTGTTGTCGGATGGCTTTTGTCTACTGGGGTTTTATGAATGAAAATTATAAGGCTTTAGGAGTATAAGAATTATATTTTTGTATTTTTGTAAACTTTTCGTCCCAAATTCTGAAGGGCCACCTTTAACGGAAGGAAGCATGCTGGGTAGATAGAGAAGCCATGTAAATACATCTAATTCAATTTATTTTCTACCTGGATACTATGATTTTGAGATGTCTTTACCGTCAAGGTCTAATTCCAAACATTACAATTAAGTTTTCTACCTGAAAATATTCATGCGCAATCAAATGAGTAGCGTGCAATCATGGGACGAATAAGCCCAGGGACGAACTGGTTTTGGAACGAACAACCCCGGAAACAAAGTGGATAGAAGACAAATTTTGTGCATGCATATCATTAGTTTAAACATATTTATTTTACACTGATTGAGAAACAAATTCTTACAACTTATACTAATCTCTCTCGATCCTGCTCCCTGGGTTATGAGGCCGACGCTCTACCTCACGACCACGGACACCACTGAGCAATGTGTTGCATATCACTGTGCCAGTAGAAGGCTATGGAGACATGTTCAAAGCTTTTTTCAATAAAAAAAGAAGTATGTCAACGATCGATGACATTTTGCTGTTTATTTCAATACGCCATTTCCAATTATATATCTGAGTGCTTTTGAAAAAAAAAATGTCTAGAAAAAATGAGTTAAACGATTTTATTTCCTTTGTTTTTGCACAAAACACCATACATGATCTTCAGAATTCAATTTTGAACATTTATTATTGAACTCATAGTGGTATTGTCTTTGACAAATGCCACAAAAACTGTAGGAAAACCTTTAAATCAGCTCAAAACTGTATATGGAACACTTTTTTTTTTCTCCGTTGTTATGAAGGGGGAAGAGGAAGAAAGTTGATACTTATCATGAAAAGCAGACGGTTTTGACAGACCCATGTTGATTTTCGAACACTGTTGCTTGCTTGGTTGATTGTATCAATTATGAGATGTATAAAGCTGTTTTCAACATTATTTCCTTTATATTAAGGCATCTTTTCACGCTATCCTAGAGTTTCTGTAATTAGTACTCTCCACAATTTTAATCTTTCCAAGCCACAATTTGCTTTTCGAAATAACCACCGTAGAAACAATAGTGGGAGAGGGATGATTCCTGTCGCAGTGACGGTCATAAATTCTCAGAAAGCAATAGGCCGATCCGGGCATCGAACAAGTGATCTGCTGTTATTCAGTCCTGTACCAACGAATAATTCACTGATAGGTCATACAATAAATAGAGGATAATCAACTGGTGGTGCATAATATTTAAAACCTGTCACTAGAATGGGATGTGATGCGGTTAAAAAAAAAAGTCCAAAGGACGACTTCTTTAACCATGTCAAACCTCATTCGAGTGACATGATTTTTGATATCACACACCACCAGTTGATTATTCTATTTATTATATTCCTAATTCTCTATTTGTTTGTAAATAACTATCAAGACACAGTAGACCTGACCTGTAGGCTTATACATGTATCGGACTTTTCTGTACAAATTATACGTTATCCTTTTTTGGCTGAAGCAACTGACGCAACAGATGACGTAAAGCTCGAAGATATGTTACGTGATCGATCTCTCCATTTGAAGCCATGCATTGTTCTGTACAGTTTTAAACCAGCCGTTTGAAATCAGAAGATGAAACAATTAATCCTTTCCCACATGACAAATTTAAGACTTTTCCAAATCAAAAAGATCTCAAAATGACAAATACTAAACTAGGACAAAAGATCTTAAGTTTTCTAATAGGATAGAAAACATTATGGAAAAAGGAGAAAATGCTGATTGGTAGTAGTTTCTCGTTTTTTCACAATGTTTTCAATGAGCTTTCCCCCACAAAAGGTATTTTCTTTTCCTCGAAATGCTTAAAAGGTTTTCTCCCACAATGTCGTGAACACAGGATTGTTTGGAAAGACTGTATCGAAAATCTTTTTACTGTGCTATTGTTTACCAAAGATGGTTGAAGTAGAGAAAGAAACATTAGATTCAATCTACGAGCAGAGTTGTCGTTCGTAACTCTCAACATACATCTCTGCAATAGGCTAAATGACAAGAATCTTGTCAAACCGAGGAAAAGATGTTTCGTTACTGTTTAACTGTTTCATGTGTAAAATTATAAGGTAGACAAAAGAAATATGATTCTGGGTACATTATAGGTGCGTTCAAACTGGTCAAATTTATCTGTTTACAATGGAACTATTTTTTTTTTCAAGCCTCTTTACTGATCAGAATCTTACGCCAATTTTAACAAAAATGGCTGCGCCCATGAATAATGAAAACAGTTTTGACACACCGATAAATCTCATGTTATAAGATTAAAAAGCAAATTATGGTCCTTTAAAAGACTTTTACGCTTTTTCAGAAAATCCGTCTTTTTCACATTTCCTACCACTTAGCCTGATCGGCCGTTTGCTGTTTGAACAGCACACAAAGTAATCGATATTGGTTTTTCTTTCGCCGGCGTTTGTGTCGCCATTTTGAGTTCTGGTCATGTGACGAAAGTATCACGTAATGACGGACTACTTTCGGAGCCCACTACAGAGGTGAATGTGAATGATCCGGAGTGCAAGAGAGTGCATTAGACTGTGAGCAGTACAGGAAAAAAGTAGTTCCGGCAAACATTCTAAAACAATATCATCATTAGTGATGATACGATATGATCACTAGTGATGTCATTCACTGTGAAAAACTGAAAAAATAATACACTGAGAAATCTCGGTAATTCACTGATAGTAATGTAATAAAAACTGTCTGTTAAATATACATCTGCAATCGTTTTCAGGTATTTTTGGCTAGTTTTTAACCCATTTCGTCTTTATTTCATGAAACTATAGAGTTTTTTAACACTCTTGTAACTAAATGTTAAACGTTGTCCCTGATGCCTGCTAGATTGCACAGGTTACGACGGATAGAATTTCTACTTTTTCTTAAAACTAAACCAATTCTGAAATGTTCCGTCACCTTTTACCACAATGTTTTCACTAGCTTTCCTCGAGCGCGAAAATCACAATGTTTTCAAACGCATTACTCTAAGAAAGTATAAAAAATCGTTTGTACATATTATTTATTATACAGGCTTAACAAAGTCTCATACTAGGTAAGAGTATTTCACATCTCCCTTTCAATGGAAAAAGCGTATAGATGGAGATGTATTAAAATTTCATGCTGGTGTCAAATAAATATAGTACAAAAGGAAAGGTCTATATTTGCAAGTAATTTTATGTAAGGTATGAATATCAGATCACTAAGTGGTATAAAATCTCATATCAATCTTTTTATATAAAGTCTCTTTATATGCGTTTTCTATCTTTCGTTTTAAAAAAAAAAATGTATTTTTTTCTGTTCGACAATATGTATATGCATATTTGAAAAGAAGCCAGTTTCTTAGAATTCCTGAGCCAAAAATCGAAATCCGAAAGGCTTAAATTCAAATCAGCTTCTGTCATACATGTAGCTTAGGGCTACTTTATGATTTTTATAGGAAATGGGACACGCAGTATATTGCATCAAGCGTGAAAAATGAAATTTCATGACGTAAATTGTTTCGTCACAAGATAAATCTTATCCTGCTGTATAACTAATTGTAAATTGGCAGTTTGATATTAATGACCTAAATATTACTGCTTAAAACTTATCTTTTGAGAAATAATATCTCCTTATCGGACAGTGTAGATCAAAGATTAGACAGTACGTTTTGTGAAGTCTGATCTTAACCTAAACTGTCTGCAAAAGGTCACCGAGTTGCGCTTAGCAGCCAAAGGGTGAAATGAAGGCGCCACTTAAAAAGGGATTTCATTGGCTTTCGTGCTGAAGTCAGTCGTTCTGTTTTGACGGTTACCTCACCACAAAAGGACTTCACTGGCTGTCGCACTACAGGTCAAAGGTTAAAACACTAAGTCAGTTAGTGTTTTTTTAATTGAAAATTTAACAATTCAGACACCCCGGTGACACAATATCGATTGTTTTGTGAGCTGTTCAAACAGCAGTGGTAGAAAATATGAAAAAGAGGGATGTTCTGAAAAGTTTAAATGTCTTTTAACGGACGATAACTTGTTTTTTAATCTTAGAAACTTAGATCCATCGATGTATCAAAACTGTTGTAATCATTCATGGGCGCAGCCATTTTTGTTAGAAATGGTGTAAGATTCTGATCAGTAAAGAAGCTCGACTAAAATAGTCCCATTTTTTATAGGTATTTCATCAGTTTGAATGCACCTACATGTATAATGTATCCAGAATCATATTTCCTTTGTGTATTTTACATACCTCAGTCGTTCCTAATTTACGCGTTCATGTTTCAGCAGCGTTTTTTCCTCTTCAGCTGTATGAATGTATCTTGAAGGGATAGAGAAAACAGCTTCAATTAAGTGCAGAAAAAGTGAATGTTTTAAACCATTTCAACTTACTTAAATATTGCGTGTATGGAGAAAATAGATCTACTGGTATCCAGTATTTTCCTTTTTCATCTGTAACGGGAGACCACTCCTTCATGCATGTCTTTGTCCCAGTTTAAATACAGTTTATATTAGCTGCGTTAGAGTGAATTGTCTTTATCTCACTGGTTATAGTAATGGTCTTTGAAATTTCGAAAAACGAGAATATTTGTCTGCACTGGTTCGAATCCTGACAGATGCTATTTGTATTGCGAACTTTAATGTTCATAAGACGGGGACTCGACCGGGAATAGCCATTCTTGTCCAAACAATAGACTTAATGCCTTAACCTTTTACTCCATAGATATTCATTTCTACGCATGGCTTGTAGGAGCCTTTGGAAAACATTGTGACAAAAGGTGAAATTGCTCATGACGAGCAATTTCACCTTTTGTCAAAATGTTTTCTATGGTATCAAAAGGTGTCATATACACTTAAAAACGGTTTCATCCTTGCTGTTATCTAGGGTCAATTAGAGATACCATAGGAATGCTTTATGGGGTAAAGAGTTGAAAGGCTTGCTGTCAATGATGATTTTTAAGAAGGGGCGCGGTACAGAAGACCACTCTTTCATCCATGGCTTCATCCAGGTTTGAATACAATACCTTAAAACTGCGTAAGGGAGAATTATCTGCTCAGTGGTTAAGGTAATGGCCTTTTAAAACTCGAAAAATACGATAATCTAATATGAATGGTAAGAATGGGTTCGAATCCCGCAGGTGAAGTTTGTCAGCTATACATTTGTTGCAAATTTACATGTTTGTAACATGGGGGGGGGGGTTGTTCGGGATAGACAATTGAGCTTTTAATTCCATTTGTTTTCCAAAGACTCATTTTCTGCCAAATAAGGTTTTGAGTCATCAATAAATGATGACTTTAAGAGGGGGTGTGTTACGAGAATCCACTCCTTCATGCTTGGCTTCGTTGCAATTTAAATACAATACCTAACAAATGCGTTAGGAAGATTTATTATATACCCAGCAGTGAAATCATGGAATGTCCCAGTGTAATAAATGTTGATATCATCACTACTAGTGACGTTATCAACTTTCACTTTCACTTCCTGCCGTAATTTGGGAACTATTTTATTTTTCGACTATATTCTTTTCGACTTTCAAACACAAAATTACAAATAATGATAATAAGGTATATAATAAATAGAACAGATCTAATCAACTGGTTGTTTTTTGATATGAAAAATATCTCACACGGACGCGTCGTAAGGCGTTAAAAAAACTCGTGCTGCGCACTCGTTTTTTCAACGCCTAACAACGCATCCTCGTGAGATAATTTTCATATCCAAAACAACCAGTTGATTATCCTTTATATCTCTTTAGCTCCTTGGTTATAGTGTTAGTTTTTTAAACCTCAAAAGACGAGGGTATTTGTCCACTTGTGTTCCAATCCCGACAGATGCAGTTTGTACTTCAGCCATGCATTTGTTGCGAACTTACATGTCAGTAGGACCACAATGATTTCCAACTTTTCTCCCCAAAACATGTTTTCAGTCATTTGAGCCATATTTTATTGTCGTCTGCAAATGGTTTCAATTTCGACAAGTCTAAAATTTTGTAGTCCGGTACAAAAATAGTCGAACTTCTCGATTTACAGTTTACAATTACAGTTTATACTTCGGCTTACACCATAATCTAGTGAACTATCTTAAAATTTGTCCTTTCACATTCATTAGCGGAAGCACGTTATCACATAATCCTGTGTTTTAACAACTGTAATACGAATTTGATTCACAGTTTGTAGGTAGTCTTACGCCATGTACCTAGATACCTATTTTTCTTACGTGTTTACGACGTCAAGAAAATTAAACTTATTTCTTGAAATTCGGTAAACGCTATAGATCTACCACAAAATCCCGATAGTCTATAGCCTTGACGTAGATTGCTTTTGAAACTACTCTGAGATAAAAAGGATATGCTGATAACCAGCATTTTCTCCTTTTTCCACAGCGTTTTCTACTCCCTCAATTGCAAATACCATAATTCGGGCATACTTTGATTTTTTGCATTTTGACAAGTCTAAAAAACTCGATGTTTGATGCAGAAATTAATAGGCATTAAATCACAGTTTGTTCTCTCAGGATGACCTAGTGAACTATTTTAGACTCTTGTCGCTCGATATTCATTAGCGTTTACGTCTTGAACGCTTCACCACACAGTCCCTTACGACACTCGTAATTTTCGCATATCTTTCCCCTTTTCGGCAAGTATTTCCCCATATTAACAATAGGCTAATGAAATAAACTCTATATTGTGTGTGCCAATTCTCTGCAGACCATTTTCAACCTATCCGAATCTCTATTTCGACATAAAGTTCCCAAATTTTACCAAACTTAAGACCGTCTCGTTTTATTTGAATTTGAGTGCAGTATCTAAGTGAAAAAAAATCTACTTACCGTGGGGTCAAGCGATATCTCTGTTCAGTTCATTTTACAGGCAAAATACTGGTTTTGTTGATATATACAGCAACCGAATTCCAATTTCTATCCCATTTCAAATTATTTACGCCAGAAAAAATGGGCAAATAGAAACTGAAACCTTGGTAAAACGTGCTGAAACTTATAGTTTGGATTTTGGAAATTGTGTATTTAATATTGTAGTAATGCTTTCGGGGCTCCTGAAAGGGAAACTGCTTTTACGTTGCTTTTGCCAGTGTACATGTTATATAATTATGTTCCGGTCAAATCATTCAATAACATCACCAGAAATTTCTTTGCAGTATAGAAATATAAAAAAAAAATATGTAAGGTCAGGTGGCCAAGTACCTATAACGACCATTAGGTAATTTTTTTAACGTTACCATGAATCATTTTCTATTAACAAATAAATCTGTTTTTTTACCCAACGAATGGATGGCTCGTTTTAACCCTGTTTATTTGTTTCAATAAGAAAACAAGTGATAATAGAGATCAGAAAACATCGTTTGACCTACATAGGACCTACATGTAGATCTATACATTTCTGTCCTCTTCAAATAAGTTCATCTTGGTCTAGAAATGAAATCGAAAATGTCCTCTATGGTATAGAGAAAAAAAATGTTTGAAATTAAGTCATGCATACACACACAAATTTCCTACACATAGATGGTATTCTCTTATCATTCAAAGATATACTGTTTTAGAACGAATCGTCACCAACCTTTCAGCGCTATGAATAACGCCAGGAACCTAAAATTGTTCGGCTTATCTTTATAACTAATCTTTTTCTTCCGATCTTTTATTAATAGGCATATCGCCCTCGTGGATTATTTAGTGTGCGCCATAACTCACAACTGTGGTATATTGAACGATATACCACGATAGAAAGAAGATTATTTCTTAATTTGACAATAAGAAGTTCTAATTTATACATAGTTGAGCTATTATCTGGAAAACAGAATATTGAAGGCATGATACCACGTAAGACATCGGATAATTATGGATTCATAAAATCCACTTTGTTACGAAACCAATCGAATCTGGGGTAAGACTGGTTCTATTACATGCATAAAATTAAAGAAATAGCAGAAAGCTTTGATTCAGGTCAGCCTGCGCGAACTGCGCAGGCTGACCTGAATCAATACTTTTTGCTGATGCATTGAACACCATTTTCAAAGAGCATCAATCAGCAATTTTATTCTGTAATTGTTCATAAATAGTGAGCCAAAAATGGTATAAGGTCAAATGTTTTTATAGGCTAAACAGTACACGACTTCTCGGTACTATGTCAGGTACAAAACATCGGATATTTATACTACATTTCACCTGTCAAATTATTCTGCCAAATCATTCTTGCAACGTGTCAAATACAGACAAAAGGTTCAAATCTAGGGAAAGGAAATGAGGTTAAATCACAAAAATTGGTCTCAGGTCCAATTCTGAAACGGCAATGACGTCATAGATTTTAACGTGTTTTTGTCATGTTAAAAATCGCTTTTCCAAATCAAGTCAAATAAATTCTTGCTTCTAATTCTGTCGATTTTTTTTTTTCATTTTTCTTTATCCACGAAAATTAAAGTCTCTAGAGTGAGTGAGTGAGTGAGTGAGTGAGTGAGTAGAGTTACATAGACATCGACAGCTGTTTAATCCGTTACCACACAATCCCTACTTTTAACGACCACTAGAAGAAAGCTTTTTGAAAACACCGTGGGAAAAAGAGAAAATGCTGGTAACCGGCATTTTCTCCTTTTCCAACAATGTTTTCTACCTTCCCCAAAACAAATTTCAACTGTTGAGTCACTTTTTTTTTTGCCGTCTGCAAATGCTTTCAATTCGGCCAAGTCTAAGTGTTTGTCGTTTGGTAAAGAGTTGATCATTTAACACACAATCCCAAGTTTTAAAGACCCGAAGGAACATTACTTTTTAACACACTGTTGGTAAAGGATAAAATACCGGGTAGCAAAATTTTATCTCTTTCCAACAGTGTTTTCTGTCCTTTACAAGGCAGCTTTTATCAGTTGCACTACATTTAGTCTGTCGTCTGTAAATTCTTTCAATTTCGTGAAACATACAATAGAATTATAAAGAATTCTGAAAATACCATTGTGTTAGTATGAGTTCGTTTACCATGCTTACTGCGTTGCCAAAGTGACGGACAGGGAACTCCCATTGGCTTTAATTTTGCTATGTCTGTTGTATCATATCAAAAACATATTGCTTGGTGTATATAGTATCTGTCATGAATTGGCTTCTGAGATACGATTTTGTCAAACAAATCTAGTGAAATGTTATATAGAGAGCCTTTTGTAAGCTTAATAATATTTTTTTCTTAACGAGTTTAATAAAATCTTCAGTCAAACGCCAACCGTGTCAGATTCTTTTATCACATAACGATATGTCATTATTAAACATAGGTCAGGGTCCCTATTCACCAACCATTCTTAAGAACATTCTTGGTCTTATTCTTTAAGATTTCCCGACTGTGAATGTAACAGAACTTCTGATTGGCTAAACCATTTGGTTTAGCCAATCAGAAGTTCTGTTACTTTCATAATGACAAAATTCTGAAGAATAAGACTAAGAATGTTCTTCAGAATGATTGGTGAATACGGACCCAGACGACACAAAACCATTTGTAGCTGCACCCGCGGTAACATCCATGTAATCCATTCGCTTCTATGGAATACGTATAACATGACGTCAAAATGACGTTACAAAATTGTGATATCGAACGTATTTGAAATATATAGGATCTGACATGAGTTGGCTTTTCATATAATATTTTATCACATAACCTCCCTTGTTTACAGTGTGACATACCCATTACGATTTTTTATCTTATACATGTTTGATATCACATTTGTGTGACGTCATTTTTGACTTCATTTTGTACACATTTCATACCAGAGAATGGGTCTCATGGAAAATACCGCGGGTGTATTTATGAATGTTTTTGATCATCTGAACTACATATTGTGAAATATCGTTATGTGATAAAAAGAATCTGACATTTGATGACGTTTGATATATGATTGTATATAACTCGTCAAGGAAAATGTTATTAAGCTCGCAAAAAGCTTGCTTAATGTTTCCCTAGGCTTGTTTAATAGAGTCTTATCCCAAAAGCCTACTCATGTCAGATCCTATATTTATTAAATGAATCTAGGGAAAATGTTATTAAGCGAGCCTTTGGCGAGCTTCATAACATTTTTCCATGATGAGTTCAATACAATTTCATTTTAAATGCCACCAAATGTCAGATTCTTTTTATCACATAACCGACATTTCACAAATTATAGATCAGAAGATGCAAAAACATCTATAGATGCACCCGCAGTTGTATCCGTAAACCTAAATGACTTCTATGAAAAACGTTCATATTCACGTCAAAAATGACGTCAAACAATTTTTAATTGATATTACTTGTGTACAAGGGTAACAACCTACGTCACGGGAGGTGATATCGGACCTGCGCTTTTTCGTAACTTGTGTCAGCCATATTGAAAAGTAAGTACGATATGAAGATAGAATTAGGCTAGCTTGGGTGGATACAAACGGACTACAAAGACTCTCATGTATTTATCAAAGACATTAGATGAATACATTTAATATTCTGATGTTTTAGACAGGAAGCAGATGTCTATATGCACAAACACTTTGACCAAATATCATAAAGTGATTGAGTTTTAATAGTTGGTCGAAGTCTATTCCATTATGATAAGTAGTTAACAAAAGCTTCGACAAAAAACAAAGTCCCTAGGCATTGTACGCTTTGGAGGTCTAAAGACTTTTTCAAATCATTTAAAGGAACGATTACAAAAAAAAACCAGTCTTACCAAACACGCACACTGACTTTATAACAAGGGTCCGATATCACTACCTGTGACGTCACACTGACGTACGTTGTGACGGGTGGTGTATAAGATATAGAGTTTATTTCCTCAGCTTGTGGTTAATATGGGGAAATATTTGCCGAAAAAGAGAAAAAAGTATGTGGAAAAAAAAAACGACTGCCGTAAGGCACGAGTTATTTTAGTTTAAACATATTTTATTGCCATAATTTGAAAGTACACACAATACATGTTAATACATGTTAACAAATAATAATCATAAACGGCAAATGGGTTGAGCCACAAGTTCAAAAACTTAGTTACGGCCCTCCCCATAGATCATGAAATAACAATCTTTACTAAAGGCGGAGAACTGTTTATGGCAATATCACTAAGATGAAAAGCAATAATAATAATAATAATAATAATTGTAAGTCAAAGAGCAGACAGAGTGAAAAGATACATTTATAAAGGGTCAAACATCTGGCATATTACATGGAGTTATTTTCGAGGACCTTTCTGAGGCAAATATATTTCCCGATATCAACCACAAACTGATGAAATAAATTATATATTTCCTCTGATCAACGAATGCCACCTTTAAAACTAGTACTTTCAAGTTTTAGCAAAGTAGAACAAAGAAAAGTAGTTCCAGATTTTCCGGCGGCAGAAGGGAAATATTCACTGTGACGGGGAAATGATTCCCCCTGCTTAAATTACAACATTTCTTTACCCATAAGATTTCTAAAGATAGACACATGAATTATAGTATAAGAACATTCATAACACTGAAAACAGGGGATGTTATACGATAAAATGAATGCATTGAACCCTTTTCATCCAGAGTGCCGCCAAGATCTAAATTTAACAGAAAAAATGGTGTTAAAAATACTAAACCTTTTATGAAACAATCTCGATTTTCAACAGAGCTTTTGAGACATTGTTGGAAATGGAGAAAATGCTGGTTACCAGCATTTTATCCTTTTCCGACAAAGTTTTTTTTTTTATCCTTCCCACCACAAAATTTAATTATTGGGTCACATCTATTTCGTCGTCTGCAATGCTTTCAATTTAAACAAGTCTAAAATCTATTCGTTTGAAAAAGATTAAGGAAACTTTTCCGGGTACTTTTCGAACACCCCTCGTATGGAAAGTAACAGAACAGAACAGAGAGGGACGTGTTGAGATTTGGTTACCAAATACACACTGCAGTCGAGGGACAGGTACAAGTGAAATATACAGGTAAGTTTAGCATCCTTTCATCTGTATGTTAAAAATGTAAATTTCACTTATGGACGGCTGACAACTTTGTAAAATATTGTAAAGACTATAGCGAAATGCTCCTGAAAGGAGAACTCTTACAATTGTATCACGATACTTTCTAGACTGCCTATAACTCCTTTTCTGTCTAGCAATTCAAACTTTTCCGTAACAGTCGGATTTTATATGTGCCAGATATGGTGAATCAATGAGGGAGCCATGTTATTCAGGTTATTTGAATAATGTTTGTTGGCCTTTAGATATTTAACATGGCTGTGTTACGACATCGAGGAAATAGACTAAAAAAACATTGCCAGAAAAAAAGAAAGTGCTGGTGAATTTACTTTCTCTTCCCTCTGTGTTTTCTAACTTTTCAGTTTGTTGTTGTTGTTTTTTTCTAATCCTTAATCCTTTGCCCCATAAGGCATTTCTTTGGTGTCTCTAATTAACCCTGAATAACAGCAAGGATGAAACCATTTCTTAATATGTGTATATGACACCTTTTGATGGCATAGAAAATATTGTGACAAAAAGTGAAATTGCTCGTCACGAGCGATTTCACCTTTTGCCACAATGTTTTCAATACGTAGAAATGAGTATCTATGGAGTAAAAGGTTAAGGCCAGAAATAAGACAGAAACAATCGTAATTTCAAGGTAACTCTTGCCTAGAATGTTTCTGCAAAACGGACAGTGTAGATTAAAGATCAGACTACACTGTCTGCAGAAGCAACAATAGATGTGAAACAGGCTTTAAAAGTAAACTGCAAGCAAATATCTAATTGAATATCTAACATGACTAATTCTAAACTGTTATCGCATAGTACACTGCTCAAAATAATTCAAGGAGCACAATTATGATCTCGACTGATCGCAAGTTATTTCTTTCTGTACTGGACAAGGCAAACAATTTTCTGCTCATAAGTTCATTCAGTCTTAAAGCTAAAATCTCAGAATATGCAAGACGATTTGGTTTGCACAGAAGAGCTATTCCTGTGAATGCCGCCTTTTTGATATGCCAGATCTGGCTTTTAAGTTAACCAGATGTGCCGTTTTTCACTCTCGTTTTCTACTGTTATATATGATTAGACAAACAAAACGTGGAAGAAAATGAGTAATTAAAAAAAAAAAACCATTACAAAAAATTCTTGATTTTTTACTTAAAATTGGTCATCAGCATTTAAAATCGTTGAAAAATACTCAGCCATTTATGTCTTGTAGGATTGTAAGTTGATGGTTTTCAGAGCACAAAGACTGAGTGTTTAGCAAACTGAAAGATTTGAGTCTCGGTAATTGTGTGGTCCTTTAATTCTTTTGAGCGGTGTATTTAACCCTTTCCCAAACGACAAATTTTAGACTCTCCCAAACTAAAAGAGTTTGCAGACGACAATTTTAACTTTCATAACAATGGCAGAAAATTATCCGAAGATGCAGAAAACACTGTGGGAAAAGGGGAAATTGCTCGTTACGAGAACTTTCTCCTTTTCCCACAGTGCTTTCTAAAGACATGTACTGCAGACACGTAAAAACCAGGGCTTGTTTGGGAAAGGGTTAAAGTGTATGCCTATCGGATTACGCTGGCATGTGTGGCGACCGTGGCTTTTTAAAACCGCCAATATTACATATTATACCCGGTAAATTACTTTAAATAAGGCCTCCATGGCGATGGTTCAAACATAAATATTAGTTTTCCAGTTATTTTAGTAGGAAAACGACGTCTGTGGAGTCTAATCTTGATCTACACGGTTTGCAAAAGGTGCTTGATACTTCCCCAAAATATTTTGAGTTCGATACCTGGAAGCGGATGTCAACTTTGGGATTTTTCATTGGCGCTCACATTACTGGTGTAGTTCCCAGAATCGAGAGAGAGTATTAGTTGTAAAATTTGTTTCCCAATGGATGTAAAATAAAAATGTTTAAACTAGTCGCGCTTCTAAGCAGCCAAAGCTTTGATTTGTTCGACACTTTAGCTTTCTAGTGTTTAGTGGCTACTTTGATCGTTATTTCCCGCTAGTTGACATTCTACAAATACATGCTTATCTAATTTGGGCATCCTGGGTACAGAATCGGGCTACTTTTCTACGCGACAACCGTTGCTTTGAATTTCAAACTAGAATAAATGTTTACTCAATGAAACGCTTACCAGGGCTCGTATTCACAAACCATTCTTAAGAACATTCTTAGTCTTATTCTCTAGAAGTTCGTCGATGTGAAAGTAACAGAATCTCTGATTGGCTAAACCATTTGGTTTAGCCAATCAGAAGTTCTGTTACTTTCACAGAAAGAAATTCTTAGAGATTAAGACAAAGAACGTTCTTAAGAATAGTTGGTGAATACGGACCCGATTTATTCAGCCTTGATCAGCAGTTTAGAGGAAGTTGGAGCTAAAACAGGCCTGATTTCTCCTCAAACGCATTGATAAAAGCCATTTTCTTCGTTGCTACTTAATAGTGCGTATTACTACAATTCCCCCTATATTGTGGGGAGTGATGCGTCATATAAGGCAAGTTGAACCTTCAAAGAATATGGCATGCGCAGAAAACACGGCTTTAATGGATTTTGCGGAGGGTGCAGATCAAGATTAGACTGCACAGAACATGAAGTCTGACCTTCGATTTAAACCGTTTTCCACCTGATATTGTACTTGGCTAAAATCAAATTTTATTGCTGTAAAAATCTACTTTAAAATCTGCCCTATACGTTAAAATTTAGGCTATTGATAGACGGACAGGGACATTGATTGGGCATTACAATGTTCACAATTCTAGATTGAGCATTGGGTACAGTCTAGTTATTTTCAACACTGTCAAGAACTGGATAAGTTTCACGATTTCGATGCCAAAATGACCAAGATTGAACGATAATGGTTTTCGATCGACTGGGACTACAGTTGTTGTGCAGTGAAGTCCGGATTTTTTTTTTTTTTTTTTTAATTTACAAAGATTAAGATTAAGATTGTATGCAGAATTCTCGACAATTCAAACAATGCAGTACACAGTTATACGTGCACATTTTAGATATGGACAAGGGCTTATCCAATTGGAAGTTGCATTACTTTCTATATCTAAAATTTAGAATGTTTGTGAATATATGTAGACGCCATATTTACATATTCCTTGGTTTAATTCTTAACTATTTACCATATGACAAAATTGAAAGCACTTGCAGACTACACAATAAACTTAACTTAAAAAAGTCGTTGCCTTTTTTTGGCGTCGTTGCCATTGACGTTATGTGACGTTGATGTCATCAACCTTTCATAATAAAAAATATATCCCTTGATAAAGGTTTGAAATAACCGAAACTAGTCGGGATTAAAATATCTTTTCAAAGTGATATTTGGAATTTGATATCTTTTTATTCATTTAATTTAAAAATTGAAATTTGTTTCCAGCGATGTAGAACATACAGATTTTTATATGCTAAATCTTCTCGTGAACATCAACGGTAATATGTTCCCTCATGATTGCGTCACTCGCGAAAATATTACCGATGCTGTTCTCAAGATGAAATAAATTTCGATCTTTTACAGAAAAGATTTATTTCACGCTTTAACCCTCTCTGGAAGGAACTTAATCAAAATACAGTACAGTTCTTTTTATTTACCCCTTTGCGCCCCCACCCCCTCTGCATAGCAACGCTTTACAATATTGCGTCAAGCGTGAGAAATGTTGAGTAAATTGCGTCATATTTCCATCTGGTTGTGAGGCACGCACATTGTATAGAGGATATTTGTCCACTCGTGAAAATATTACCGATGGTGTTCACGAGATGAAATAAATTTCGATCTTTCACAAAAAAATACAAATATTCTATCTATTTCATGCTTTTAACCCTTTCTGGGAGGAGCTTAATCAAAATCCAGTACAGTTCTTTTCCTTTATTCCTCGTGGCGTACCCCTCCCGCATAGCAACGCGTTACAATATTACGTCAAGCGCGAGAAATGTAAGGTATATGACGTCATATTTCCCTTCTGGTTGTTAGGCACGCGCAATTCACCTAGGCAACAAGAACGTGAAAATCGGTGTTTTCACTGGCTGTACCAGTGTAAGATCGAAAATACTTTTACTGCTATTTCTCAATATCCTACCGGAAAGCATGAAATAAACCCAGGCAACTAGTGCGCGAGAACAAATGTTTTCGCCTTCAGTTGAAGAGATAGCATTTAAAAATCGGTATCTTGACTGGTTGTAACCATGAAATATCGAAAAGATTTTCACCGATATTTCTCGTTGATCTACCGGAAAGCATGAAATAAATAGATGTAATTGTATTTGAATATTTTTTGGCATGCAATAATTCAAATGTTCAGTTATTTTCCATTTGCAGGACTGTTTATAAAGAGCACAGTATCCACGTCATAAACGCAACATGGCTTTAAACGTTGCAGGACTCGTCGTGTTGATAGCTTTCTACATTCTTATCCTTATTGTCGGAATAGTCGCAGCTCGATGGAAGATGAAAAGGACATCAGACCGCATTGAGGCATCACTAGTTGCAAACAGAGATATCAACACGGTCGTGGGTGTTTTGACTATGTCAGGTGATACATACAAATGTAAAAGATCTGACAGGAGTTGCCATCAGCAAAAAATGCCACCAAAGGCTGGATTTAAAACGTTTTTTCACATCTATAGACGTTTTCCATCTTCGCGAGCCAAGTTTACGATCAAGTGAACTACGTGGATCTTACCTTGGCTGATTGAGCCCGATTTCGATGAAATATCGTTTTACAAACCGCTTACAAATACACATAAATCGATAAGCAGACATCCACGTGGGTTTCCATGTACACCTTCTATTCGAAAGGTACCGACCTTGTTCTATTTTGCTCTATGCTACGAGCGATTTCATTTGTTGCAGCTAGAGCTGGCTGCATCAGCGTATCGGGTGAATTTAAAAATCAAGCTCGATCCGCCAAGGGTAGAGTAACGTAGTGAATCGTCAGCCTTGGCTTGCGAAGATGGCCGCCAAAGGCTGGACTAAAAAGGTTTTTTGACAACGCGTTTAAAGTTACATCTACAGTCGTTTTCAGGCAATTTGCAGTCAGTTTTTAGCCCGTTTCGTCTCTATTTTTTAAAACTATAATCGTTCTCCTATCTTAATACCAAATGTTGCATCTGACATCTTCAAGGTTGCTCGGATCACGACGGATAATAAAAAAAACAATCTCGACTTTTAACACCCCCGTGAAAGAAGCCTTTTGAAAACATAGTAGGAAAAGGAGAAAATGCTGGTAACCAGCATTTTCTCCTTTTCCCACATTGTTTTCTTCTCTTCCTACAACACATTTCAATTCTTTAGTTACATTCATTTTGTCGTTTGCAAATGCTTTTAGTTTGGACCAGTCTGAAATTTTGTCGTTTTTAAAGCGTTTAAGGCCTCCAAAGCAAACGATGTTGTTTTATTTTTTACACCATATACATTGGTATTTCATCTATGTTTAGTCAATTGAGCCTTTCTATACTCTTTAAAAATTTTAAAGGAGATTTTTTTTTTTATTCTAACTGACTATAAAAATGTCTCTTTAACCTTTATCCTGCTGTGTAAATTAAACAATACATTAAAGTGTATTGTAAAAACTAACGGGTTGCTATTTCAAAATTATTTTTTGGAGGGAGAAATATCTCGTTCTCGGACAGTGTAGATCAAAGATCAGACTGCACGTTTTGTGCAGTCTGATCTTTGATCTACACTGTCCGGAAAAAGTTGATGAGTCGCGATCACCAGCCAAAGGGTTAATAAAATTGAACCTAAAAGGTCGGTGGTTGGCAGATTTTCTTTATCATAAGTTCACATTATTTCTCGATAGCCTATCGTAAAGCATAAAACAATGGTAGTTTATTGCTTGACTTATCCCCCACATAACTACAATTTCATTTTTTTTCAGCGACTCTTGTTGGGGGTGGATTTATAAATGGCTCCGCTGAGTCCGTGTATGTAGACGGCCTGGTTTGGACCCTGGCGCCCTTCGGAATATGTATTGGTCTTATTACAGGTAACGCTTTGTATTTGCCGTCGGATCGTATGAGATAGTAGTGAAGAACCTGGGCCAAAACCTTTATCGTCGAAAGCTTTAAGTTGGAATCTCGGAATAAGCGGGGTCAATCCCTCTAAATCTAAATCTTTCTTAATATTGCACAAACGTATCAAACCTGTTCATCCGCATCTCTCTATGTCAGATGTTGTTATCCCATCAGTACAGTCTCACAAACACCTTGGTATTTATCTATCTTGTGATGGATACTGGGATCAACAAGTGCAGTGTACCGTTGAAAAAGGCGTAGAAAAGAATAGGTGTTTTAGGACGTTTGAGATTCCAGCTCGATCGCCTTTCACTTCAAACCATGTATTTTTCATTTATAAGACCGACTCTTGAATATGGATATATTATTTGGGATAATGTGCATGAGTACCAAAAGGAAAAACTCTACAAGATTCAAAACGAGGCTGCCAGGATTGTAATGGGATGTACTAATCTTGTATCAATTGCAGACCTTAAAAGAGAATCAGGCTGGGAAACATTAAGAGTACGTGCATAGGAACAAACACAAACTTATCCTTCATTTCGAAATTGTAAATGGTTTAGTTCCAAAGTACTTTTGTTCTCTAGTACCGACCACTATTGGCAGTAATTTAACGTACAATCTTCGTAATTCGAATGATTTATCAAACATCGCCTGCAAAACTAATCTTTATATGAAATCTTTTTTACCTTCTAGAGGCATGAAACTCTTTGCTGCAGTCTACAAGGGAAACAGACTCTCTCTCATCTTTTAAACGTATTATTACATATAGATAAGCCAATTCCCAACAAATTATTTTTTATGGAGAAAGAAGACTGCAGATTTTACATGCTTGCCTTAAGAATAACTGTAGTTACTTATGGCAACGCTTATTTTGGAAAATATTGTAGAAAATCCTTTATGTCGTTGCGGGGAAATAGAATCCAATAAACACTACTTCTTTGTTTGCAAATTTTATCGTAATATTAGGACAGCATTCAGACGATGTATTTGTGAAATATCTGATTATAATATTGACGTCATCCTTTTTGGTGACAATAATCTCTCCCTAGCTGAAAATGACAAAATCTTTAATGCAGTCCATGCTTTTATTGTGAATAGCGGCAGATTTGCTTGAATTTCAAACTAAATTCAACATATACTAAAGTGTATGGTACCTCTCTTTTGATATTCCACTGCCGCGGACACACATATACATGAGGCCTATAAAAGTTAATTTTACATTTGCTCTCTTAACTCTGCACAACCTCCGATCATTATTCCTTTTTTCATTCCTCATTTTTCACTATCATTCCCTAAATCTTTCACTGTCAGTTCATTATTTTGGTGTCTATAGTCAATATTTGATTTATTTTCATTTACTGCAATTGTTATACGATGTGACTTTCTTTAGGGAGAGGAACTATATAAGCTTTGGTGCTTTCGTTTCGATCTTTTTTGCAATACGTTGTTGTAAATGATTGATAAACGTTATTATATTTAATAAAGTACGTTTAAACTAAGCGGGGTCAAATCTTTTGGAAATAAGCAAATTATGCATGGCCCGAGTGCCAGTGAGTGACCAGGGAGCATTAATCGAGAAAGGTATGAATATCTTAGGTATTTGAAGTCAACCCTTTACCACAGGGCAAATTTTGAGACGTCCTTATTGAAAGAATTTATAGCAAGCATTCAATTTTTTTTTTTTTCAAATTATAGTATTTATTCATAAATATTCAGAAAACTCTTGAGGAAAGGAGAAAATGCTAGTTACCAGCATCTTCTCATGTTCGCTCAATGTTTTCAAAAGTTTCTTTATCAGGGTCGTTAAAAGTCGGGATTGAACGGGAAAGGGTTTGATGATCTTCGCCAGCCAAGGGTGACGATTACTGTGTTGCTGTACTCATCCTTCGATGGTCAATTAGAAATTTGTAATCCCACATCTAAATACCTTCTAAAGGATTTTCATAGTTATCAACCAATAATTGATAGTTATCATCCAATAATTCGTAGTTATCAGCCAATAATTCGTAGTTATCAGCCAATAATTCGTAGTAATCAACCAATAATTCGTAGTAATCAACCAATAATAATTGTGATTTTTCCTGTTTTAACCCTTTACCCTATAAGGCATTTCTATGGTATCTCTAACTGACCCTACATAACAGTAACGATAAATATGTTTCTTATGTGTATATGGCACCTTTTGATAGCATAGAAAACATTGTGGCAAAAGGTGAAATTGCTCGTCACGAGCAATTTCACCGTTTGCCACAATGTTTTCCAAAGGCTTCTACAAGCAATGCGTAGAAATGAGTATCTATGGAGTAAAGGGATAAATCGAAGATTTCCTATATAATAGGCCCTATTTATCTCTTGCGCAGTGTATATAGCTATTTATTTATGTTTACCCAGCATACTTTTTGTATCCTTTTACATTCTATCAAACTTTGATATTTTTTTTTCTTTTCGTTGATGAAAGGGCGTACCTTTATCTTATAACAGTAATTTCTGTTTCAGGAGGGTTGGTGTACGCAAAACCAATGCGAGATAGAAAGTACCTGACAATGTTAGATCCGATACATGAGAAAAGTGGAAGCGTAATGGTGTTTTTGGTATACCTTGCGTCACTATGTGGCGACTTATTTTGGACTGCGTCCATTCTCTCTGCACTTGGTAGGTAACGAAGTCAGGTTGTTTTATTTTCTCGGATATAGAAAAGTTCATTCGTGCATCTTTGCCAGCAAAGGGTGACACATTATTATATGTACGGTCAGGTGACGGGAAAAATGGAAACTTGTTTATGGTTTGTCGAATCATGTGGCCCCGATCTGAAGGCGAGTCGGCGACATGATTTGCTGCAACTGTGAATTAAGTTTCCAAGCCCCCTGAAGCTGGCCGCACAACGAATTCATATTGCTGCGAAGTTAACCATTCCAACGTGAATTCCCCCTTTTAATGTTCTCACAAATTTAGTACGCTGACGACATATATAGAATGTCCGTCGTGGGCGGCTCGTATTGACCGATGCCGCCATTTTGGATGTTGTGTTGAAAGTGTATTCAAGTATACGGGTTCCCGTTGCTAGTGTACATGACTGCATGTACGGGGCATATTATCAAATCAGATCCCGAGAAATTTATTTGTAGTATAATATGCTCAATTCACCGTAAGCTTGTCGAATTTTTTAATCCCTGGAATACGCAGCGCCCCTAAAATTAATTACATTATCGCCAACCTTAAAACCTTGCGTTTCATAACCCTCTGGGCAAAGTTCACACACATACAATGTACTTTGACGATACATGATCAAGTGTTGAAATGGGTCCAAAAACTTCATTTTAACCGATTTAATACAGTAAGTGTTGCAGTAAATAATGTTTGTTCTTGTGTCGTACTTGTGTAAGCAGTTAGAACACAAAGGCATTTATCCATCTTTTATGCAAATAATGCCTTTCTGATTTAACGTACTTTTTCTTGTACTCTGCTGAATATTTATTTTTCTTAGGGACAAGTTTGAGTGTCATTCTAGACATAAACCTAACGGTTGCCATAGTCACGTCAGCCTCTGTAACGGTGCTCTATACAATGATTGGACAAATGATATCAGTGGCTTACACAGATGTGGTACAGCTTACTCTCATTATCTTTGGATTGGTAAGACATATGCTAATTGGCTAGTGTTTTGTCTGTCCGTCTGTGTGTCTTGTTACGACAGACCACTCCTTCCTGCATGGTATACTCCCGATTTAAATACAATACCTGGCTACTGCGTCAGAGAGATATCTCTTTGGCTCAGTGGTTAGGTTATTGGTCTTGTGTCCGGGAGTTCGGAGTTCGAATCCCGCTCCGACCCTTATTTCTGCCATGCATTTATTCATTTGTTTCTTTGTTACGGACTTCGTTCGTAAGATGGGGGCTCGTCCGGGATTGGCCATTGAGCCATTAATCCCATTTGTTGTCCAAAATCGGACTTCCTGCCTAATAAGGCTTTGAGTCATCAATAAATGATGACTTTAAGAGGGGGTGTGTTACGACAGACCACTCCTTCCTGCATGGTATACTCCCGATTTAAATACAATACCTGGCTACTGCGTCAGAGAGATATCTCTTTGGCTCAGTGGTTAGGTTATTGGTCTTGTGTCCGGGAGTTCGGAGTTCGAATCCCGCTCCGACCCTTATTTCTGCCATGCATTTATTCATTTGTTTCTTTGTTACGGACTTCGTTCGTAAGAGTCTGTCTGTGCTATTTAATTTTGACGTCGTTTTCATAATGTTTTCGGTTAATTTAAGATGCGAGATTTTAAAGAAATAGTTTCACGCGTAGGAATTTCCAAACTTTTACTATTGCTCACGCAGGAAAAAGGACATATGTAACGATTTCATAAATCAGAGTATACTTGTATTATGTTTGCCCATAAATACTACAAAATAGATCTGGTCTCCCGTCTCTGAAAACCATGGAGACTATATATTCTATTTCTTTCTTATTGAGTGTAAGGAATTTTCTTCGCTTACTGCTAGCGAGACCGGGTAGATGTATGCACATTTCGATCATTGCTAATAGTCTGCAATGTTTAGAGGGTATAAAGTATTAAATTATCTTACCCCTCCACCTGTCGCAGTATGTGTGCATTTTGTTTGTTCCTTGTGATCATAAGGAACATAATGAACCTGGTACCCTTGGCATACTAAGTCATTTTCCTTTTCAATATTGCCATTATATAGAATCTGTAGAGGCCTAAGTAATTCTTCGCCATTACCCTTTGTAACTTAACCCTTTACCCTGTATGGCATTTCTATGGTATCTCTAAATGACCCTAAATAACAGCAATAATGAAGTCGTTTTTTATGTATAGAAAACCTTTTGATAGCATAGAAAAACATTGTGAGAAAAGGTAAAATTGCTCGTCACGAGCAATTTCACCTTTTGCCACAATATTTTCCAAAGGCTCCCACAAGCAATACGCATCAACGAGAATCTATAGAGTAAAGGGTTAACAAACCAAACAGATGACCTACACGTATTGGACTTAGTACCATTAGTTTGCAGAGCCAACCAGTCCCTTCAAGCATCAGAAACTGTTTCTTTTTCCCTAGGTTTTAAGCGTGCCATTCGTTTTGACCAATGATAATGTTGACAGTATCTCTGTGTCTACCACAAACTGGCTCGGTGTATTGCAAACGAAGAGGATTGGTTTCTGGATAGATCTGGCTATCGCTATGGTAAACTTGGCTACTTTGCTTTACAATACTGTGCGGTTTACATCCCTTCCAAAATTTCGGAACCAGCACTTTGTCTCCTTTCCACAAAGTTTGAAACGTATCAGAGAAAAATCTGTTGGTTATTGAACGATAGTTAATGCCGTTGTATCCATGTGCTTTCTATATGGAAAGTCTGAAATTATGAGGTCTTCCTGAAATATAACTCAGTGGATGTTGAAGGAGGTCCTGAGTATTTTTGGAATTTTTGGACACAGCCTAGAAATCACGTGATTTTGAGCCCTTGAATTTTCTTTGCGAACTGAATTTATCATCTAGCTCAAGGTCATTTAGCAAAGGATCAACAAGTGTTTAATCATTAATCCCAACCTCTTTTTGGATGAAATTCAGAAGACGAAAATGGAAAAAAAAAGAATTAGCTCAAATATGTCACACAACACTGTAACATGAAAGCATCAGAAGAAAAAGGAAACGAGTGGTACTTATCAGCATTTACACGCATCACAATTCTATCTAGAAATCTAAAAAAAACGAATCTATTCTTGCATTGTCTGTGATTTACGTGTGTTTCTTCTAGATATTTGGCACAATTCCATGGCAGGCTTATTTCCAGAGAGTTCTTTCGGTTAAAAGTAGTCGACAAGCCCAGGTTTTCTCAATCATCGCCGGTTTTTCTGCATTGGTTTTAGTGATACCATCTGTTCTCATTGGTGCTGCAGGAAAAGCAGCCAGTAAGTCTAAGTTTTTTTTTTTTTCCTTTTTAATTTGAGTCATGTTCTGTAGGACGCAATGCATCTGCTGAAAGTATCGTCTAGATCTATGTGCAGTATTTCTGCAGGCTGAACTGTGTCGACCCTTTTTTTGTAGTCAATTTTCTGTATTTCAATACGTATATCTTATGATATTAACCCTTTACCAAACAACCCCTGGTTTTTTGGACCAAAGGAAGAAGACTTCCGAAAACATTGTGGAAAAAGTAGTTAATTCTGAATAATGTTTTCTACTCTTCTAAACTCATGTTTCAATTTTTGAGTCACATCTATTTTGTCGTCTGCCAATGTTTTCAGTTTGGACATGTCTAAAATTTGTCGTTTAGTAAAGAGTTACGTAAGATCTTTGTTTAGAGAAAATGTGATCCGTCACGTAAACAGAGACCTTCTGGAAACTGTGAAAAGTGTCAACCATGGTCAGACTGCGCAAATTGCGCAGGCTGACCAGGGTTGACACTTTTCGCTGCAATGACATTTTCTATATGAAAAGTGTTCATCGTACCTTGTTATACAATCATTTTTGAATTATCAACTTAAACTGACCTGCACTATCGTTGATCTGTTTTCATCTAATTGTTGTACAGAATTCCCAGTTGGTCCCTTTTTGCATGACGGATCACAAACACATTTTATAGAACTATGGATATTGTGATGGCTAGCTTGGTATCCTACGTCACGAATGTATCGAATTCCCTTTTCACAGAGCATGGAATATTCTGTTTCAAACCAGAAAACTTATATTTTGTTGTTTGCTATACCAGAATTTGATCCTAATTACGAAAGAATATGTCCCTTCGGCTCTTTGAAATTTTTAGAGGACTGATTTATAAGCACTCAATCTATGAAATAGTTAATTCTTTCCCAAAGGCAGAATGTCAGACTCTTCGAAATTTAAAGGAGTCCCAGAGAACTTAAAATTGAGAAAAGAAAATTTGAGTTCCCCAGTAAGGTAAAAAATAATATGAAATTAGGAAAAAAAGCTGGTTAGCAGCCTTTTCTTCTTTTCTCGCAAAGTCTTTGAAAACTCCTCTTCCTTAGGGTCGTTAAAGCAGGTCATTGTTCAGTAAACGGTTGAAACAGACTTAAAAGATGTCGAATCATAAATTTTGATATTTCTAGAGACGGTTCGACGATGTAAAAAGGTGTCTTATCAGTGATGGGCTTGGGCGACATGTCTCGCGAGCTGATTTGACCCATAATATCTTCTGTAAGCAATCGACTAATTGCTGCTAATCATTCAATGTAATAGACCGATCGTGGCCCTCTTATATAAATATTCTAAAATAAGAAATTTAAACTCCATTAGTCTATCATAGAATATAGAAACTTTCAATGGTCGAACATCTAATACCGTTACTAAAAATAGAACATTGTCGACTGCCTCTGTATCATAAGTCGCTGATGTACTACTAGTGTATTTCACTAACGCTGTGTAATGATCAACCAATGAAACAAAGGTCGGTATTCTGTGAGAGTTTCAATGGAAACTGTGGCCTATTATTCCCATTATCTCCCGCTAGATGGCATTCTATAAATACTCATCTATCTGATATGGGCATCCGAACCACTTTCCTACGCGACAACCGTTACTTTGAATTTAAAACAAAAAAAAAAGGTTTACCCAATAAAACGCTACCTCGTGCAATTCATTCAACTATGATCACCAGTTTAGAGAAATCTGTTGCTAAAGCAGGTCTCATTTCTTCTCAAACGTATTGATATGTAAAAGCTATTTTCAACATTGCTACTTTATAGAGCGTAATATTAGAGTCAGCCCGCTTTCGGGGCTAGTAGTGATGCGTCATATAAGACAGTCGAATCTTCGAAGAATATGACATGCGCAGACAACGCTATTATTCCACCTTCTGGTGGTAAAGACTCGACTACACGTTCTGCGTCGTCTCACCTTAAACTACGATGTCTGTAAAAGCTATTTTATACCGCCTATTGCAGTAAAAAAAGGATTGCAAAAACGAACCATTTTTTTTTAATTTGTAGATTGGAACGGCACGTCTCTCGGAGCTTCGCCCGTGGAACTTGATAAAAGCAGTATGGTGTTACCCTACGTTCTAAATGAATTCACGCCATCCGCAGTTTCCATTATAGGTGGGTACAGGTGTAGCGCAAATAAGCCTTTTCGGTGACGATATGAGTCATGCTCTTTCAAAAGAGGGCAAAATGCATCTGCAAAATGCATCTGCAAAAAGTATCTGCAAAAAGGTTTTGACCTATGTCAGCCTGTGCAGTCCGCACACACTGACATACATGTAGGTCAAACCTTTTTATTTTGCAGGTTAGTAAATTGTTTGCAAGCTAAATTTGGAGCAGACTGGTCCTTGAACATGCAGAAAATTGACTGGTAGCATAGAGTTTCGACCAGGATCGGCCCGTGCGAACTACGCCGGTTGAACCGGGCCAATACTTTTTGATGCAGGTGCATTAAGCCCCCTTTTCACAGAGTATGTCTCATATATTTATATTTATTAAAACGTCAGTTACACAGATAATATGCATCGAGTTTTAGCTACAACCTAGATAAATAATGGTCAAAGGGAAAAAACGTACGTTTATGACACGTTTCAATAGTTTATCTCCCTTCATTATCGCATAGTCCTCCAAAACGTTAGCTATATGGAAGTTTCCATTCAAAATGATTCCTTTTGATATATAAATATGTAGGTTAAATTGACTTACTTGTGATGGTGGATTCTTTTTAAATAACCAAGCTTTCTGAATCAGTTTCTCCCGGCTAAATCCACGGTGCGCGTTGAAGTGTCTGCATGTAGAGAATTATTATTATGCTCAGAGCCCAATATGTTAGTGAAACCAAGGGATACCATAGATAAGCGAGCCTTGGCTGAATCTTGCAATTTCAGCAAAAATCTTGGAATTCATTACCTATTGATACACAACACAATCTTGGTACAATTTTACAAACTTCTTCAGGTCTTGGTGCTATCTCGGCAGCTGTAATGTCATCAATGGATAGTTCGATCCTCGGTTCAGGCTCAATGTTTAGTCATAATATCTACAAACAAATATTCAGGGAAACTGTAAGTACATATTTTGTGGCATTTGTTTTAGATATCCACTGATCAAGGAAGGTTGATTTTCAAAGCCATTTTTGCGAGTAAGTCACCTTCATTAGACTGAAAATATGTAGAGATATTGTAGATCAAGATCTTACTGCTAAAGTTTTGTGGTGTAATCATAGATCTACATTTTCCGCTGCATGCTCAAACGGCCTTCACCCATTACCATACAATCCCTACTTTTGACGCCCCTGAGAAAGAAGCCTATAGAAAACATTGTGGGAAAAGGAGAAAATGCTGGTAAACAGCATTTTCTCCTTTTCCCACAATGTTTTCTACCCTTCACGAAACAAGTTTCAAATTTTCAATCACTTTTATTTTGTCGTCTGCAAATGCTTTCGATTCGGATAAGCCTAAAATATTGTCGTTTGGTAATGAGTTAAATTGTCCAGTCTAAGAGCTTGTCCATACTTCCTTATATCATTCAGCCTTCTATAGCCTACCATTGTGTGACAAGGAAACAAGAGAACCATGATGGCCCTGGATCGCTCCTCTAACGAAAAGGGTGAATTAAGACATAATATTTGATCTATTTCTATCGTGGTTTATCGTTCAAAAACCATGTTGTGAGTTATGAGGCACAATGAATAAACCACTCGGGCTATTCAACGTTCAATAAACCAAGGTTATGAGTTATGAGGCACAAAAAGTAATCCACAAGGGCAATAGCTATCGCCCTTGCGAATTATTTATTGTGCCTCATAACTCGGCTACCACCCTCATGGATTATTTATTGTGCCTCATTACTCACAACCGTGGTTTATTGAACGATGATTCTGTGCAGTCTGATCTTGATCTACACTGTCCGCAAAAGGTCCTTGAGTCGCGCTAAGTAGCCTACAAGATAAAACTTTCGAATGGTTTGTAGCTTTACTAATGAGAAATACATACCCATACTGCGCGGCCCTTTTCAGACTTCTTGTAAATAGTACAAGTAAAGCAGACACACTTTCTAGAAATGAAATGTGTCTTTTTAAAAGTATTTGGAAACAGTGTTAACGTCAAGCATTAACTGCGCCTTCTCACCGCTGTTTGCCAAATGCATGGGTAAAGTGTACAGGAGACAGGAGTGGTAATGATCAATCAAGCATAAATTAGAGCTGTCACTGAATGTGACTTAATACCCCCACCATGGCTTTGACAGAAAAAAGTATTAAGTTCAAGGGGAGATAATTCCTCAACCAGGAAGAGTTGACGCTTGAAAATTGCGTCATGCAAATCTTAAATATCGTATGATCAGTATATGTGCACAATTTCAATACAATTGAAGAAAAATTGTGGGAGGAGTTCATGGCACAAAATTACTAATATTTTGTACATAGACGGACAAACGGACGGACAGACACACGGACAGGCCGGCTGATTCCAGTATACCCCTGAAAACATTCGTTTTGCAGAGTATAAAAAGTATTATAAATGTTTTCCCTTCCAGGCAAAAGAGCAAGAACTTCTGTGGGTTCATCGAATTGCAGTGTTTTTTGTCGGCGCCATTGCCACTATAATCTCCCTCTACGTCAATGTTATCTACGGACTTTTTATCATGGCTGCAGATATTGTATTTGTTATTGTACTACCGCAACTTACATGCTCTTTATTTTTCAAATACACAAACGCTTATGGTGCGATACCAGGATATTTCGTCGGTTTGATTCTGCGTCTGGGAGCCGGGGAGTACTTTCTGAACTTTGATTATTTCATCAAATATCCACTTTATGATGACGAATTTGGTCAACTGTTTCCGTTCAGAACTCTGGCTTTCGTACTGTCCTCCTTTACTATAGCTTTATTCTCACTGATGATGGATACAGTGTTCCGGAAAGGCATCCTCAGCCGGAAGTGGGATTTCCTGTCCAGCGTCAAGGTCACGAGTTACGAGGTTTCTTCCTTTTCAGAAAAGGGCAATGAAATTTCTGTTAGCAATGGGTCTGTTTCGTTCGGCTCTAAGGATACGAATCTTACAACTGTGTACTAATATCCAAAAGCTCGAACACAGATTGTGCAACTCTAGTGTTCCGAGGTTATTCCCTTAGCGTCAACCAAGTTTAACGGGCATTGTCACGGAGAAAAAAAAAAGAAAACGCTGGATATCAGTAGTCTGTTACTTTCTCGGATTGTTTAACACCATTTCAAAGATAAATCTCATCTGAACTACACTTATTAAACATTTACCACAGGACAAATTTTTGGACTTGTCACCCAAGTGTTTAACGAGCATGAGGGCGATCATGTTCAAACATTGTGAGAAAAGGAGAAAATGCTGGGGACTAGCACCCTCTCACTTTCTCGAGTTCTTAAATACCCTTTCAAAAATAAATCTTATATGATGGACATTTAATTAACCCTTTCCCAAACAAGCCCTGGTTTTTACGTGTCTACAGTAAAAGTATTTTGAAAACACTATGGGAAAAGGAGAAATTGCTCGTAACAAGCAATTTCTCCTTTTCCCACAGTGTTTTCTACCCTTTTTGAGAGCTTTTTGCCATTTTATCCAAATCTAAAATTGTCGTCTGCAACTTCTTTCTGTTTGGAAGAGTCCAAAATTTTGTCGTTTGGGAAAGGGTTAAACCTCTACCACAAGACAAAATTTTGGACTTGTTCAAATACAAAACATTTGCAGACAACGAATTTAATGTTACTCAAAAATTGAAATTTAATTTGGGGTGGGATAGAAAACGTTGTGAAAAACGGAGAAAATGCTGGTCGTCAGCGATCTCTCTTTTTCCCATAATGTTTTCTAAAAGCTTCTTCCTCAAGGTCGTGTAAAGCAAGGAATTGTTTGGTAAAGTGTTAATTATTCGTCTGCTTTTCAAATGGGCAAGTCGAAAACTTTGTCGTTTGGCAAAGACTCAACATAGCAATTTTTTATTGTTACTTTATGATTTTATTCGTTTACAATGTACATGCATGTCTTTGTTATTCAATAAATAATGATTTTTTTATATTTACATTAATGAAACATTAACCAGATTTTTGCTACAATAAATTAAAAAAAAAACTCTGACCCAATATTAAAATGTGTAGTATGCACATATGCAACATCTCAATCGCACATTTTGTTGTACAAGCAAGTTTTCGGCTTATCAAAAAACTAGCACAGAGACTCAAGAAAAAGGATTTCAGTAAAGAAAGATTTTTTTTGCGAAACCACCGTGAAATAATATGCAATTGAGTTTCCTTGCTTTCGAGGCACATCAACCAAGTTAGGTTAAATCGTCGATTGCAATGGGATCAACATGACTAGCGCTATTTTCACCATCAGATCTGAATTGTGTTCTCATTCAGGATATACTCAAAGATAAGCTATCTGATTGGCTGCCAGACTGTGTCTCAACCAATCAGATGAGTATTCTTTAAACTCTGTCTGTTGCACTTACAAAGTAAGACGACATGAGGTTTGAAATAATGTGCATCTCTCTATATTTTCTCTTAAACGTCATCATTCTTTATTGTCATCGTTGTATATTTCCCGTGTGTAATCAGTGTATATTTCCTCTTTAATATCTTACCGGAATATATTCCTCTTAAATGTCATACCTGTATATTTCCTCTTAAATGCCATACCTGTATATTTTCTCTTTTATTCCCTACCTATATATTTTCTATTTAAATGCCATCCATGTGTATTTCCTCTTTATGCTATCCTGGTATATACAAGCTCTTAAATGCCACCAATTTATATTTCCCCTTAAATGCCATCTCTGTATATTTTCTCGTAAATGTCATCCCTGTATAGTTGCTCTTTAATATTTTACCTGAATATATTCCTCTAAAATGCCATCCCTGTATTTTCCTCTTTAATGTTTTACCTGAATATATACCTCTCCTATGCTACATAAGCCATTCTGGTATATATTTACCCTTAAACGCCATCCCTGTATATTTTCTCGTTGATGTTATCCCCATATATTTCCTCCTTCATGTCATCTCTGTATATTTCCTCTTTCATATTTACCTGAATATATTCCTCTAAAATGCCATCCCTGTATATTTCCTTTTTAAAGATTTACCTGAATGTTTTCCTCTTAAATGCCATACCTGTATAATTTCTCTTTAATATTCAACCTGACTATGTTCCTCTTAAATGCCATCTCTGTATATTTCCTCTTAAATGTCATACCTGTATATTTCCTCTTTTATTCACTACCTGTATATTTTCTATTAAAATACCATTTGTCTTTCTCTTTATGCCAGCGCTGAAATGCCACCCCTTTATATATCCCCTTAAGGTAAGACCTGTGTAATGAACTTCCGGTGAAAATTCTAATTGGTTGATAAATAAGGATTTATGCAGAAATAATATTTTTGCACCTTTCTAATGGATCAGAAATTCCATTTATGTCTTATCTTGAAACTATTTTTGATACTTTTGCTAGTTTTCTGAAAAATGAGGTAGTTATTACCTCTTTTTGAATTGAGAATATGGTGGGTTTAGAATTATAAATGATAATTCAAAGAAGGAAAAAATGGAAAAAATAAATTGGTGAAAGTAGTTAAATGATACTCATTTTTAAGTATAGCTAATTTTGAAGGATGATATTTTAGTGCAAACAGCTGTTTTCCATTACACAGGTTTTACCTTAAACATCATCCCTGTATATGTTCTCGTAAATGTCTTACCTGTATATTTTCTCTTTAATGAACATTTCCTTTAAACATAACTATTCTTCAGTGATTGAGAAACAATTGTTAATTGTTATGTTGTTTTTGTTAAATCATTTGGCTTGCAACACGCGAAAAGGTGCATTCGGACATTTACATAAAGTGTCGTCTCGGATCAGCCTGCGCAGTCTGCGCAGGCTAATCCAAGATGGCACTTTATGACTACATTAGATTTTGTGCTACAGTAGACTTGCATGAAACAGATAATCATACACGATCAGAAAGTGACGCTCCAGATCAGCCTGTGTGGAGTAGGCAGGATGATCCAAGACAACACTTTACGCAAATGGCCAAATGCCCCTTTTCATGTGTTGCAAGCCATTTTATAGTTTGGCCGTAATGAATATTTATAAATTTGAAAACAGGAATTCAGATTTTGATTTTGCCGAAATATATTTGTTACTTCTTCAGACAAAATTTACAACAAGAGCACTGCATAGATAGGCTGCAATTGCTTGACTTTCTGTGAAAAGGAATAGTTGCAAAAGATGGATTAATGTGTTGAAAATACTTTGGTTACCTGCCCTTGTTGTATTGGTTCCCTTTAACTCATTACCAAACGACATAGTTATAGCCTTGTCCAAATTCAAAGCATTTGCAGACCACAAAATAAAAGTGACTGGAAACATGAAATTTGTTCTGTGAAGGGTAGAAAACATTGTGGGAAAAGGAGAAAATGCTGGTTACCAGCATTTTCTCCTTTTCCCACAATGTTTTCCAACGGCTTCTTTCCTAGGAGTTCAAAAGTAGGGATTGTGTGGTAATAAGTTAAGATACATGTCGTTAAAAATTTGTCCAAATTTGAAGTAAATATCTTTTAACTCTTTACCAAACAATCCCTGGTTTTTACAACCCTGAGATAGAAGCCTGGTAACCAGCATTTTCTACTTTTCCCCAAACAAATTTCAATTTTTTAGTCACATTAATTTTTTTGTTGGCAAATGCTTTCAGTTTGAATAATTTTGTTGATTGGTAAATACCTTGTACTATCACCAAACAACAATATTTTAGGCTCGTCCAAAGTGAAAGTATAAGTTTTGCAGGCAACAAAACAAAAGTGAATAAAATTTGAAATTTGTTTTGTGAAGGGTAGAAAACATTGTGGGGAACAGGAGAAAATACTGGTTACCAGCATTTTCTCCTTTTCCCACAGTGTTTTCTAAAGGCTGCTTTCTCAGGTCCTCAAATGTAGAGACTGTGTGGTAATGGATTAAGAAATAAAAGAGATATTATTAACCCTTTACCCCATAAGGCATTTCTATGGATCTCTAATTGAGCCTTAACAACAGCAAGGATGAAACCGTTTCTTATGTGTATATGACACCTTTTGATAGCATAGAAAACATTATGACAAAAGGTGAAATTGCTCCTGACGAGCAATTTCACCTTTTGCCAAAATGTTTTCTAAATGCTCCTACAAGCAATGCGTAGAAATGAGTATCTGTGGAGTAAAGGGTTAAATGTCAAATGTTCTTTGAAACAGCAAAGCTAATAAGTTAAATCTGGAAAAAAAAAAATAAGATTTGAAAATTTTCATTTTGCCAAAATACTCTTTTATTTCTAAAAACAAAATATACAAGAATTAACATGTAATCAAAATATAATAGTTTGTACTGTATATATCAAACAAACTTTTGTACATTCAATAAAAAGTGACACTAAAATCTTCTCTCCAACATTAATAAAAAGTTTGAAAACATTGTGGGAAAAGGAGAAAATGCTGGTAATTAGTATTTTCTCCTTTTCCCACAATGTTTTCTATCCTTCAAAAAACAGTTAGGTATTTTTGTGATTCACATTTATTCAGTCATCTGCAAATGCTTTCAATTTGGAAAAGTCCATAAATTTTGTTGTTTGAAAATTTCAGACTGACCCAAATTGGAAGCCTTTGCAGACAACAAAATTACTGAAAGCTGAAATTTGGGTAGGGAAGGGTAGAAAACATTGTGGGAAAAGGAGAAAATGCTGGTTACCAGCATTTTCTCCTTTTTCCACAATGTTTTCAGAAGGCTTTTTTCTCAGGGTCGTGAAAACCTGTGATTGCTTGGTAAAGGGTTAAAGGACCTACAGGTAATTTGGTTACCATGATATTTATCCAACAAGGAAGATAATTTGAAATTTACATTTATCTCCTATTACAAAACCCTTTCAATCAGAAACTCGTCCCCTTCATTGATATTAAGGGACAGCAATGTCTTATTGGGCAGTTTAAGAGGAATACAATCTATACACCGACCCTCAAACTTCTCTATATAATTCACTCGTATCTTTGAAGGGAGCATGCCAGTAAAATTCTGAAGCAGTTTCTTGAAATCTTTCACTGTCTGAAGTAAATCCACATTCATGTACTCCGAATCATCTTCAAATTTCACCTGCATAATAGATTTCTACATAATTATACTCATTATGGAACAGATGTGACCTGTCACTTGAAAAGGGACCATCTGGGAATTCCCCACATCAATTAGATGAAAAAAGATCAAGAATAGTGAGGGTCAATATAAGTTCATAATTCAAAAATGATTGTATAACAGCCTCGTAGGCATTTTGATTGTATAACAGCCTCGTAGGCATTTTGATTGTATAACAGCCTCGTAGGCATTTCAAGATTGGGGAGGGAAGGGGGGGGGGGGGGGGGCTAATTTTGAAATACCGAGATTTTTTGCGTTGTCTAAAAACTCATATTGTAGTAACTATGATTTTCAAAATTATTGGGGGGGGGGAGGGGGGACTAAGCCCCCCCCACAGCCCCCCCCCCCCCAGTTCCTACGGGCTTGTATAACAAGGCTGGTTGGTTGTATTCGGGTTTAATGCCACTTTAACAGCTAAGGTCATATCATGGCGGTCGGTGATGCACATGTGTTTCCTGGCTTTCTCACACCAGTACTAATACAACTTTCTTTTCAAAGCCACCGACTACTTTTCTCTTACAGAGGTGAGAGATGAAAATATGCCGGAAGGAAAGTTTGCCTCAACCAGGTATCAAACTCACAACCACCAAGTCATGAGTCCGTCACGCTCACCACTAAGCTACCCGGGAGGGCTGTATAACAAGGAAAAATGACCACTTTTCATTCAGAAAATATCATAATGGCGAAAAGTGTCAACTCTGGTCAGACTGCACAGTTCATGCAGTCTGACCAGGGTTGATACTTTAGTAGTTTCCAGAAGATCCCTTTTTGCATGATGGGTCACTTGTGCTGTGCTCTAGTAGAAGGGAACTTGATGCATCACCAAGATACATGACACCATGCAAGTCATCCCAGAATAATGGATCACAATATCCGTTTAGTCTAACAATCAACTGTAATTATGATGGTAGAATGGTTCTTTGACAAGCAGGAATTTTACAAATAGCAAAATGCTCCGTCCAATGTCATTCTGCCGACCGTTCAGGCTGATATAGGTTGATACTTTTTACAGATGCATTGACCCATTACCAGACAATCCCTACTTTTGATGACCCTGAGAAAGAAGCCTTTGGGAAACATTGGGGGGGAAAAGGAGAAAATGCTGGTAACCAGCATTTTCTCCTTTTCCGACAATATTTTCTACCTTTGACAAAAGAATTTTCAATCACTTTTATTTTGTCGTCTGCAAACGCTTTCGATTTGGACAAACCTAATATGTTGTCCTTTAGAAATGAGTTAACCCTTTCCCAAACAATCCCTGATTTTTATGGGTCTGGAATTGTAGCCTTTAGAAAACATTGTGGGAAAAGGAGAAAATGCTGGTAACCAGCATTTTCACCTTTTCCCACAATGTTTTCTACCCTCCCCCAAAAAAATTCAGTTTCTGAGCCATGTTTATTTTGTCATCTGCAAATGCTTTCAATTTGAACAAGCCTACAATTTTATTGTTTGGAAAGAGTTAAAAGTCCAATGTCTCAGGGGCATAAAGATTGTTTGGTTGGGTTAATAAAGATTCAAACGAAAGAATATTACTTAACCCATTACCACACAATCCCTACTTTTGATGCCCCTGAGAAAGAAGCCTTTAGAAAACATTGTGGGAAAAGGAGAAAATGCTGGTAACCAGCATTTTCTCCTTTTCCCACAATGTTTTCTACCCTTCACAAAACAAATTTCAAATTTTCAGTCACTTTTATTTTGTCGTCTGCAAATGCTTTGAATTTGGACCAGTCTAAAATATTGTTGTTTGGTCGTTTGGTAATGAGTTAAAGCAGTGATCACCTTGGCCCTTCAATATGAATCTCATCTTCTTCATCAAATTTAAACTGATATAGAGGCTTATCTAGCTGCCTCAAGGGTTTCTCTCTGATAAATTGTCCTTGTAATATGATGTTATGAAATAGCTTCAACCTTGATGGGGGCAGCCCCGTAAAATTCCGTAACAATTTCTTGAACTCCCTCAGTGTTTGTTCTAAATATATCTCCATCAGTTCTGCTTTCTCTTCAAATTTTACCTGTCAAATGTCACAAACAAAAGCCTTCTTTTACCTATCAAATGTCAGAACAAAAGCCTAATTTTACCTGTCAAATGTCAGACAAAGTCCTAACTTTACTTGGGAAATGTAAAGTATTTTACCACATTTAACTCTGTAAAATAACTGTGATTTTTCAAATCAAATGTCAGTTACAAAAGCCTTATTTTACCTTTCAAATGTCAGAAACAAGACCCAATTCTATCGGTCAAATGTCAGAGAAATTCCATGTTTTACTAACTGAAAGTAAAACATTTCACCTGTTTAACTCAGGAGAAAAATCCTTGTTTTACTGTCATATTTTAGACACAAAAGCCTTATTCTATCTGTCAAATGTCAGAAACAAAAACCTGGTTCTAACTCTCAAATGTCAGATGAAATCCCTACTTCATCTGTTAAAAGTAAAACATTTACCTGTTTTACCCCACCGACATGATCCCAATTTTACCCGTCAAATGTCAGAAACAAAATCCCTAATTTCACCAGTATAATGGTTAACATATTACCTGTTTTTATCACTGCAACATAATTCTGAATTTTACCTGGTTAACTTCAATGCTAAAATACCTAATTAACCTGTCAAATGTGGAACAAAATCCAAAGTTTAGCATTTAAATATCAAAAATTTATTTATTCTGTCAACAACATACTGGGTAATCCTAATTTTACTGGCTAAATGTCACAATCAGAATTTCAGTTTTTTACATCAACCCTTGATCATGCAACAGAAATTCTAAATTCCAATTTGACACCATTTACAGAATTCAAAATGAATACCTCTCAAACACTGCTGAAGAAGAAGGATTTGTCTCTGAAATGGCAGAAAACAATATGGGAAATGGAGAAAATGCTGGTCAGTCATTTTTGTCCTCTCCCTACCATTTTTTTGAAGGAACTTTTCCAAAGGGTCATTGAGCCTTTAACAAACAACAAAAATTTACACTTGTAACAAACAACAAAATTTTAGACTTAACCAACTGAAATTTTTCACAAAGGGCAAATAAATTTTGGTGCCAAATTATAAATAGGCTTTTGGAACGAAAGGAAACATTGTTGGAAAAGGAGAAAATGCTGTTTACCATCATTTTCTCTTTTTCCCATGATGTTTTCAACACTATTCTTCTTCTGGTTTGTTTTAGAACTCAAGATTGTGTGGTAAAGCGTTAAAAACATAGCCCTTTTGGAGAAGGACTAGCAATCTAAACTATGATTCTGGGTACTACTGATCTAACTAGCATTTAACATTTTTTTCAAATGATTGCTATAATTAAAGTCTTTCCTAAACAACAAATCTTTACACTTGAAAATTGAAAAAAAAATCTGTAGACCATAAATTAAAAATAAAAAAAAATTCAAACAAGTTTAAGTTTTGTGATCAAAAGAAAATATCAATGAGAAAAGAAAAGGCTTCTGAAAATATTAAGGAAAAAGGAGAAAATACAGGTTACCAGCAATTTCACCTTTTCACACAATGGTTTCAAAGGGGTTGTACTGCTGGATGATCAAAACTCAAGATTGTGAGGAAAAGGGTTAAGAAATAATCCTGTGTTTTAATAACCTTGACAAAAGAACCTTCTGGTTACCATTATTCTTTCTTTTTCCAATAATGTTTTCTAACTTCTGATTATATGTTAATTTTGAGTTCAATGTCCAAAAAAAATTCAACTTTCAAAGGTATAAATATTTTTTGTTTAGGAAAGTGTTTAAAAAATGTTTATTTGGGTTTAACTCTTTACCACACAATGCCGACTTTTAACGACCCTGAGCAAGAAGCCTTTTGAAAACATTGTGAGAAAAGGAGAAAATGCTGGTAAGCAGCATTTTCTCCTTTTCCCACATTGTTTTCTATCCTTCCCAAATCAAATTTCACATTTTCAGTCACATTTATTTGTCGTCTGCAAATGCTTTCAATTTGGACCAGTCCATTATTTTGTCTTTCGGTAAAAAGTTAAGCACTCGAAAAAATCAAATTCATTCCTCACCATTAATTTCATAGTAGTTCTAGCCTTGAGATCAACATTAACAAGTGGATCCAGTTTACCATGTTTCACTTCAAGCTCTGCATACCTGTTGACAAAACAAGCTAGATATGCTACAAAAGCATGTACTCTCAATAGTGAGACATTTACAGTGTTTCTTTTCATATTTGAACATTTAACATTCAGTGGGCTCTGTGCCATCTGAATTTTCTGGAAGTTAAGCCTCGGTGCTGCCCTGACTTTCTTATTGGTGCCATCTCAAGCCCAATCTGAATTTTCTGGAAGATAAGCCACGGTGCTGCCCTGACTTTCTTATTGGTGCCATCTCAAGCCCAATCTGAATTTTCTGGAAGATAAGCCACTGTGCTGCCCTGACTTTCTTATTGGTGCCATCTCAAGCCCAATCTGAATTTTCTGGAAGATAAGCCACGGTGCTGCCCTGACTTTCTTATTGGTGCCATCTCAAGCCCAATCTGAATTTTCTGTGAGATAAGCCACGGTGCTGCCCTGACTTTCTTATTGGTGCCATCTCAAGCCCAATCTGAATTTTCTGTGAGATAAGCCACGGTGCTGCCCTGACTTTCTTATTGGTGCCATCTCAAGCCCAATCTGAATTTTCTGGAAGTTAAGCCACGGTGCTGCCCTTTCTTATTGGTGCCATTTCAAGCCCAATCTGAATTTTCTGGAAGTTAAGCCACGGTGCTGCCCTTTCTTATTGGTGCCATTTCAAGCCCAATCTGAATTTTCTGGAAGTTAAGCTACGTTTCTTATTGGTGCCATTTCAAGCCCAATCTGAATTTTCTGGAAGTTAAGCTACGGTGCTGCCCTTTCTTATTGGTGCCATTTCAAACCCAATCTGAATTTCCTGGAAGTTAAGCTACGGTGCTGCCCTGACTTTCTTATTGGTGCCATTTCAAGCCCAATCTGAATTTTCTGGAAGTTAAGCCACGGTGCCGCCCTGACTTTCTTATTGGTGCCATTTCAAGCCCAATCTGAATTTTCTGGAAGTTAAGCTACAGTGCTGCCAGAGATAGCTTCAGTGCTGCCCTGACTTTCTTACTGATACTATCTCAAGGCCAATCTGAATGTTCTGGAAGTCAAGCTACAGTGCTGCCCTGACTTTCATACCAGGTATTGGTTGGTTTAATCTAAATTACAGCTCAATGCAATTAATTTTGAGAGACATACATGAGCAAAGTTGACTGTTTCATATTGTGAAGTGCTTTAAGAAGTTCTTTATAACATGTAAATGTACACAGAAACCAGGCACAATAGGTGATCATAAATCTCTACCAAATGCTTTTTTAAATAATGTAAGATGCGTTTTGCAAAGTGTTCTGAACAGCTGGTTACAACGAAGAGTGAATGAGATCCCATGCCTTTAACCCTTTACCCCATAAGGCATTTCTAAGGTATCTCTAATTGACCCTAAATAATAGCAAGGATGAAGCCGTTTTTTTATGTGTATATGACACCTTTTGATAGCATAGAAAACATTGTGACAAAAGGTGAAATTGCTCGTCACGAGCAATTTTACCTTTTGCCACAATATTTTCCAAAGGCTCCTACAAGCAGTGCAGAGAAATGAGTATCTATGGAGTAAAGGGTTAAAGCTCCATTGGTCTCTTACAGAAAGTTTCACAGGTCTATCATCGAAATCAAAACTGCACTGGTCTATCAAGGGACACAATTTCAATGATACTTTGCATTGTGTTTATTATGACATAGAAGTGATGCACTGTGTCCATAGACTGAGCAATGAAAATTATGGTTTTCCATCATAGACTAAAGAAGCTATGATGAAATAATAAAACAGAAAAATATGGCAACAGAGCCTGGCTAGGGCACCTAATGCAGGTAAATTAACTTGAGTCGTATTTTTTAGTCTCAGGTTAATTTGACAACCTTAAGGTACATGGATGTTTTCTAACCTTGGCGGAGGATCATCCTGGTTCATGTAGTATCTTATAAAGGCTCTTTCTGCATCTTCTCTCTCCAGATCTGAGATCTGGCTCCCATTTAACATTTCAATATTTGGCAGGCGGGATATTACATGCTGTCTTCTCTCTTTCTCTTCCCAGTTCTAGGTAAAAAAAAAATATATTGTACACAAACATACTTTCCAGAAAATGGCAAAGTAGTACAGTACTTGGTGCCTGTTGTTACTGGTTCCTCTAGATTCAAAAAAGCTGTCTGTGGGTGCTAGTGAGGATAGTTTGTAGGAATACTTCTAACCCTTTGCCACACAAAAATGATCTTTAACAACCCTGAGGGAGGTTTTTGAAAATATTGTGGGAAACGGAGAAAATGCTGGTGACCAGCAGTTTCTCCTTTACCCACAACATTGTCTAGTCTTCCTGAATGAAATTTCAGTTTTTGAATAATTTCAAAGTCTTCTAAAAATATTTTGAATTTGGATCAGATTTAGATAGACAAAAACATAGGCTTCTACGGAATATAAAGGGTAATACTGGACTGCACAGAACATGATGTCTGATCTTGGTCCTAGGTCGGCTGCATGCAGTTGGTTGATTTACAGTGAAAATAATAGTCAAAAAGAGGCATAACTGTGTGAAAAATACTTTGATGGTTATCTGCCCTAATTGTAGGGCTTTCCTTTTGAAGTTAATATCTTTGGTAACATCAGAGATATGAAATATCTAAATTTTCCACAAAGACCACACAGAAGATAATAGGGCTGTAACGATGAATCTACATTTTCTTTGAAAACAGCCGAGCTAAAAATCTTTTTTTGGTTTTATGATTTTACAGAAGTCTAGTTCATACATTTGGGACTGCAAGAATAAGGTAAGACAATACTGTAAAAGTGGATTTTTTTTTTTTCCAAGTTTTTTTTTTCTTTTTTTTTTTGCAATTTCGCAGATTTTGAAAATTTGAAAACCTTTCTATTCACATATTTTACCACAAGTATACCAAAAAATTACAAATCCATTAAGCTCACAAACATTTCTGTACACAAAATGCCCATAATCTGTGTTATTTGCAAATTTTTGTCAGGCCTACATATTTACATAGACAGTATAGAAATTCTGAGAATGAATTGGCTTACCTCCAATACTGTTATCTCGGTTATTCTTAGATTGATCAGAGCAGGAAACTTCCTAAACTTGTCCACCTCTTCTAATGATTTCAGATTGGTTTTACTAACATTTAACGTTGTAAGATTTAAAAATGGTGCATAACTCTCCTCATCCTCAGGAAGCATTTCAAGTTCAGTGTCTAACAAATTTAAGCAGTCTAATTTTGGAAAAGCAGTCCCCAGTTTCACAACCTCTGCCCAGCTGTTTATCCTACACTGGTTCAGGTAGAGTTTTGTAAGATGATTGTGCCTTGTGTTAACTGATAAGTCAATTGAGGAGTACTGATTTAAGCTCAGGTGCAGTTCTGTTAGGCTGAAATCAGAATGTTACAGACATTCGGACAAATACCTTCACAAAACATTGAACCTTTTACCACACAATGCCTAGTTTTAACAACCCCTTTGAAAAGAGCTTAAAAACATTGTGGGAAAAGGAGAAAATGCTGGTAACCAGCATTTTCTCCTGTTCTCTCAATGTTTTCTACCCAATTAAAGGAAAATGTCATAATTTGTGCAACTTTTATTTTGCCTTTTGCAAATACTTTCAATTTGGACAGAATTGAGAGAGACTGGTATAATTTGTAAGAACTTATATATCAATTGATGTAAGATAAATATGTTTTAACTTTCTGTTTTGACCAGTCCAAAATTTTTCCACTTGGTCAGGAGTTGGGATAGTTTCAGAATTGATCATTTTCATCTAAACTGATATGATCAAAGCCATCTAAAGGTAATCTATTTAGTCCTTTACTCAAATCCAAAGTCTGAACCACCCTGTGTTAACAAAAAACTTTTAAATGCATTTCAGGGAAAAAAATAGATACCTCTGGTTACCAACATCACCTTCTTTCCCTGACATTCTTTTCAAAGTGAAATATCATCTTCATTGTTACGAAATTTTATTTACCATCTGCAAATGTTTTCAAATTGATTGATTGATTGATTGTATGGTATTTAATGCCATTTTAACATTATTTCAGTTATTTCATGGCGGCCAGTGCACCTACTCATGCCTTCCTGGAGTCTCTTTTACCAGTGCTCTACTTAATGTTCTTTCCAAACCAATGGCTGCTTTGTCACATACATGTAACAATCATTGAAACAATGGTCAGCTTTGAGAGCGGAATTAATGAATCCCGTCAAAATCTCTATCATCAATCCTCAGAAAGAAATTGGCCATGCTGGGGACCAAAGCCTTGTTCTCAAGTCCCCTGCGCTACTGAGCTACCATGGTTCTGGGTTTTCAAACTGGACGTGGCTAAAATTCTGTCATTTGTAAAGACTTAAGTCTATTCAAAACATTATTGCCCTGAGGGCAAAGATCATGTGTGAATCCTAATAACAGCCTTAACTCATTACCAAACAACAAAATTTTTGGTGTGTCTAAATGGAAAGCATTTGCAGAAAATCAAAAGTGACTGAAAATTTGCAAATGCTTTTAGTTTGGACAACTCTAAAATCTTGTCCAGTATTAAAGTTCCATATTTTACAAAATCCAAGCACCTTGGGCCAAGTATAATGCATCTTGTTACCTTGGGAATGCATTCAGCAATAAGGTGACAGTGTTCCATGAGACCATTGTACAATTGAGGACCAGATTTTTCATACAGGGATATGTTCCAGAGATACCTTGTGTTGTGCCCTCCTCAAGTCTGTTCATCAGCAGGTTTAAAAAGTGAAGTGCTGGAATATTCCTGAGTATAGCAAATACCTGGAATGAAGAAACAGAAAGACATACCAATATCCACTGATGAGCGATGAATCCTTTACCACACAATCCTGACTTTTAATGACCCTGAAAAAGAAGCCTTTTGAAAATATTGTAGGAAAAGGAGAAAATGCTGGTATCCAGCATTTGCTCCTTTTCCCACCATGTTTTCTACCCTTCCCAAAACAAATTTCAAGTTTCTTTTGTCATCTACAAATGTTTTTGAGTTGGGACCAGTCGAAAATTTTGTCATCTGGTAAAGGGTTAATTCATTTTATTCATGAGTTAACTCATTACCAAATGACAAGACTTTAGGCTTGTCCAAATTGAAAGCATTTGCAGACAATAAAAGAAAAGTGACTGAAAAATTGAAAATTGTTTTGTGAAGGGTAGAAAACATTGTGGGAATAGGAGAAAATGTGGGTTACTAGCATTCATTTTCTCCTTTTTCCACAGTGTGTTCTAAAGGCTTCTTTCTCGGGGTCATCAAAAGTAGGGATTGTGTGGTAATGGGTTAACCTGTAGCTAATTGCCATCAACACATCTAGATAAGTTGCTTTATGACATGCAAAACACACTCAATTCTGTAGTGCGAACACTATTATAGTATATCTTAAACTAGTATCTACATTTAGATTGAAGCAATCAAGCACATTTCAATATGCACTACACGCTGGCAAAAATCACTAAATTCCTTATCGTAGACTTTAATGTTAGGAAATTTTAAGATTGTAAAATTTTACTTTTTCTTTGGAACTTACAGAGTACTGTTTATTTTTGGCGTGGTGATAAGATAAAATTCTGACATCACATATAACATCATTAAAATGGAATTTGCTCATTTTTATGGAAATAAAGCACACAATAAAGAATTAACAATAACTGCTGATGGTTGACAATATTCTATGTTGCTCTGATACAAATGAGCAAGAGGGGAGTTTTAGACAAATAACCCATGCAGTGGCAAAACACATAACCTAGTTAACCCTTTCCCAAACGACAAACTTTTGGACTAGTCCAAATTGAAAGCATTTGCAGACGACAATTCAACTCTCACTGAAAAGTTGATTTTTCTCTCTGATGGGGTAGAAAACATTGTGGGAAAAGGAGAAAATGCTGGTTACCAGCATTTTCTCCTTTTCCCACAATGTTTTCAAAAGGCTACTATTCCAGACCCATAAAAACCAGGGATTGTTTGGGAAAGGGTTAATGCAAAGCAAGTAATCACATGACCATAAACTCATAAAACCCAGTCTGTCTAACAACCAGCTGAATCCAGAGGTAGAAGGATCCTTGGACATGTAGAAAAGTTACCAATAGCAAAAAGTTTCAACACAGGGCAGCCTGCACTGACTGTGCAGGCTGACCTGTGTTGATACTTTTTGCAGATGTATTAAATGGAGGATACTCAACTGGTTGTTTTTGATATGAAAAATATCTCACGAGGATGCGTTGTTTGGCGTTGAAAAAACAAGTGCGCAGCACGAGTTTTTTTTAACGCCTTACGACGCGTCCCAGTGAGATATTTTTCATATCAAAAATAACCAGTTGATTATTCTATTTATTATATAACTTACTAACATCATTATTTGTAATTTTACGTTTGAAAGTCGAAAAAAACGTAGTAAAAAAAAAAGAGTAATTCCCAAATTACGGCAGGAAGTGAAAGTTGATAATGTCACTAGTGATAACATCAAAATTTATTACACTGGGAAATTCCAGGATTTCACTGCTAGGTATATAATAAACTTCCTTTTTAAAAAGCATTGTTCATATGATATCAATTGATAATAACCTCATGCCAGTCTGTTATACTGTTCTTAGAGAGATCTAGTTCATGTACTTTATCACAGAGTTCAGCTATCTCACTCTCGTCACCAGCTTTGTCTATACAACAGCCATCTAAAGTTAGTCTTTGTGGCAGAGAGAGCCGACCTGGTTTAGAGACATAAAGAAAACATCATTAACATTTTATTCTTTATAAAATGAAATTATAAAATCTGAGACTGGTCCATATTGAATGCATAATGCAAGCTACAGCCAACCCATGTTGTACCAGTGAGCAAACATATTTTTAATCTCTAGCATGGAAACCTGTTTCCAGAACTGAATTGAAAAAAAAAACAGGACTAAAGACTTGATAAATGATACAAACCTGGCATGATAAACTTGACATGGTCTGCCAACGCATTAACCCATTACCACACAATCCCTACTTTTGAAGCCCCTGAGAAAGATGCCTTTTGAAAACACTGTGGGAAAAGGAGAAAATGCTGGTAACCAGCATTTTCTCCTTTTCTCACAGTGTTTTCTACCCTTCCCAGAACAAATTTCTATTTTTCAGTCACCTTTATTTTGTGTTCTGCAAATGCGTTTAATTTGGACCAGTCCAAAATTTTCTCGTGTGGTAAAGAGTTAAATAATGGCAAATGCTATTTTTGAGGGTATCATTGCAGACTTTTTTTCATAAATTTGCAACAGGGGTATCAGTCTAGTTATAGGCATAATCAGTTACAACAGTCAAAAACATCTACAAAAAGTATTCATAGACATATTAACTCTTTAAATAAAAAACAAAATTTAGCCTCATCCAAACTAAAAGCATTTGCAGACTACAAAGTAAATATGACTCTATTCAAATTTGTTCTGAGAAGGGTAGAAAAAATTGTGGGAAAAGCAGAAAATGCTGGGGCACCAGCATTTTCTCCTTTTCTCATAATGTTTTCAAAAGCTTTCATTGTCAGGGTCATTAAAAGTTTGGATTATAAGGTAAATGATTAATCAAAGGACTGAAGGTCCTGAAAGTCGCACTAATGGTGAAACCTTGATATTTTGGGACTGATAGGTGGTCATCACCCTTTTACAGGACAATCTTGCTTTTACGTAATTCAAACAGCTTTGGAAAACAGAGCTGAAAGAAAGAAAAACTCATTTTTTTTTTCCTCAAGGTTTTCTTCCAATTAGACTCAAATTTAATGGTTTACCGTAAGTCAAATTTGATTAGTTTTCAGCAATTCTTCGATTTTGACTAGTCTGCAATTTAGTTGAGCAAATGCAGTTACTTGTAATAGGCAGCTTCCCACCAAGTTAGATCTTTTCATTTTTCTTTTTCTTTAATATATCCATGTTGGCATATAGCCAGACATAATATACCCAAAACAATATTAAATGTATGTCATTGGTCACCTCTATTACTTGGAACTTACTGAAACAGTGCCACTGCATACCGATGCTAGCACTTGACAATTTTTGAAAAGGGACACATAAGGGACATCTCTGTGAAATCATTTCAAAATCTGACCAACCATTTCAGTGAAGAAGAATTTTCAAGAATTTCTTCATGTCCGAATAGTGCAAGTGGACCCCATTTACCAGAGCCATGCTTCTTGATGGATCAGAATTTCGAAAACATTTTTGAAAATGGTCACCCAAGGAAGATTGCTTTGAAATTATTTTAAAATCTGATCATGGGTTTCAGAGAAGGTGAATTTTCAAGAAATTCTTCATTTCCATACTGTAGCCCCAATTCACCTGAGCCATGTTTCTTGGCAAATCAAAATTTCGCGAACAATTTTTTAAAAGGGTCACCCAAGGAACATCTCTGTGAACTTTTTTCAATATCTGATCAGCCGTTTCAGAGAAGTAAGAATATTCAAGAATTTCTGCATGTCCATATAAGTACAAGTAGCCCCCATTCACCAGAGCCATGTTTCTTGATGGATTGAAATTTCGCAAACAATTTTTGAAAAGGGTCACCCATAGAACATCCCTGAGAAATTATTTCAAAATCTGACCAGTGGTTTCTGAGAAGAAGAATTTTCTAGAATTTCTTCATTCCTGTATAGTGCCAATAGCCCCCATTCACCAGAGTCATGTTTCTTGACTGATCAAAATTTCACGAAAAAGTTTTGGAAAGGGTCACTTAAGGTAGTGGACCCGTAATAAGCATAGTGCAGCATGGCATAAAATTTCTGGACAGTTGATAAGACATATTTTGTACAGATATGATACTGTTGCACATTTTTGACCGCACAGAAATTCCTTCGGGGTCCGTCTTGAAATTATTTGTTGATAATTTTGTTAGTTTCCAGAAAAGGGAGGTAATTATCATATCCATTTGTAATGAAATTATAGTAGTTATAGATTTATAAATGATAATTCTAGGAAGGACAAAAAAGAAAAAGTGGCTCGGTGAAAGTAGTACAATAGTGCTCAATTTTAATCTTAGCAAATTTTCTAGGGTAATATTATAGTGGAAATAGCTGTGTTCTATTACGGGTCCACTACGTTAAGGAACAACTCTGTGAAATTATTTTAAAATCTGGCCAGCTGTTTCAGAGAAGAAGATTTTTAAAGAATTTCTTAGAAAACTGTTTGGTTGCCATGGCAACCAAAACTTTTGACGTAATCAAATTCTGTGAACAATTTTCAAAGAGGACCTCCCAAGGAACATTCCAGCCAAGTTTGGTCCATATTGGCCCAGCGGTTTTGGAGGAGTTGATGTTTAAAGAATTGTTGATGACGCATGACGGATGACAGACACCAGGTGATCCTAAAAGCTTCCCTTGAGCATGTTGTGCTCAGGTTAGCTGAAAAAACAGTCCTAAGGTTTTTCATCTCAACCAAACTGACTCTCAAACTATAAAAAATATTTGCAAAGTAATTAATAACTATGCAATCTACAACAGGTTAAAGACCATTGTGAATAATTAGTTTAACTCATTACCAGACCAGCCCAATTTTAGGCTTGTCCAAATTGAAAGCATTTGCAGACGACAAAATAAAAGTGACAGAAAATTTGAAATTTGTTTTGTGAAGGTTAGAAAAAATTGTGGGAAAAGGAGAAAATGCATTTTTTTCCCTTTTCCCACAATGTGTTCTAAAGGCTTCTTTCTCAGGGTAGTCGAAATTAGGGATTGTGTGGTAATGGGTTAATCACCACATTAAATTTGTTACACTCTTTTTGAGTGCTGAAATTGTATCTTTGCTATCCAAACAATGTAATTAATGTATCACATTTCTGTTATATCATTTCTTTAACCCATTACCACACAATCCCTACTTTTGACGCCCCTGAGAAAGAAGCCTTTTGAAAACACTGTGGGAAAAGGAGAAAATGCTGGTAACCAGAATGTTCTCCTTTTCCCACAGTGTTTTCTATCCTTCCCAGTACAAATTTCAGTTTTTCAGTCACCTTTATTTTGTCGTCTGCAAATGCTTTCAATTTAGACCAGTCCAAATTTTCTTGTGTGGTAAAGAGTTAAATGTGCTGATGCTTATGGTTTTTTTTTTCATATATAAAACATATTTTTATAATGATGGATAAATATTTTTAAAGTATCCAATATGCTTTTTTTTTTCATTAATAGTAACTTTATCTTCCTTAAAGAAAAAATAGAAAGAAAAACGTGATTTTATCACTAAGCATTTGATTCACTTCACTATGTTTATTGTTAAATAAGTTTCATCATTGGTTTTAATCATGTAAGGCAAATTTAAAATAAAGCAAGAGTTATAAATCGTCTTGATGCGAATACGTAATTTCTATTAATTTTTACATAAATTGAAGTTAGAAATACTATAAAAATCATGTGTTCATTTTGACTACACATTGGGTACGTTTTGACTCCACTTAGGTAGGTTTAGACTTCATTTGGGTAAGTTTTGACTCCATTCGGGTACGTTTTGACTTGGGTACGTTTTGGTTTGAGTACGTTTTGACTGTAAACCCCCCCCCCCCCCCCCCCCCCCCCCCCCCCCATCAACAGTGCAACTGTCAATGTACGGTCGTAATTGCTGTACTTTACCTTGCGTTTCATATTTCATGTTGTATTTACTGTATACGGAGGGGATGAAATATCCTTGTCGCCACTCTTTTGGGGTCCGAACAAATGCAGTAATCAACATTTTAACTTTACTGGTGTTAATCGTTATACATGTGCGTTTGTTTTCTATCCCGTCCGCCATTTGCATTTTCTTAATCAAAGTACAATTTTGTACTTCAAACTTAAGCTGATCAAAGACCTAAAATACTAGAATTGATAGCACAAGTTCATGTCTGATTTCCATAAAATCGTGTATGTAAGCGTTTCGCATGCAGTTTTATGTGTTACAAAAGTTTTTTGATGTGTAATGGAATAGTTTTTGGGTGTTTTGGGGTATTCGAGTGGTTTGGGGTGTTTCATCCGAGACGTGCGTTACAAACTAGGTCAAAGCTGCGGAACGAAACAAATTTTCAAATTTAGAGCGAGTTTTACGATATTTAACCCTGAATTCATGGTTTGCATGGTTTAAAAGAGTTGATTTCAAATGACATCACTCGAGTCCGAAATTCCACCCTTATAAGCGAAGCTCTACCGGTCTCTATAATACATGAATATTTACAGTAAGGTGCTCTCGATAAGCCATATTAATCCGCGATCCCTTTTAAACTCAAATTAAGCATTGATGGGGGATATCTTAGCTGAATTGTGTTTTCTTTACCCATCTAAACAAAGATAGATGTTAAATTTTCACATGATTTACAAAATAACCGCATTTTTTTAATTTAAAATTTGAGTCACGTTCTCCTTTTTCTAGCGTAGGTATATGAGTTATATGAGTTACCGGGTCCAGTCCCATCATAAAGAACAAATTCCAGACATACCAAAGAAAAAGTAGTTCTACAGCGATTGGGTTAAAAGCAGAGTAACTGCACCTCGTTTATGAAGTATATACGACGTTTTTGATCCAATTTTTTGCATGATTCTTCAACCCACTATAGACACCCCCCAACCCACCCTGAGCTCCTCGAGCTCATCGCAATAAGTCGAACGTTTTGACAAACGTGCGACTTAAAAAAGCATATGTACTACTTTATAAAGCAACTCGTTATCATACAATCTTATGAAAACTTTAGGCATTTATGTAAATAACATGAACATAGTTCTTATCATAACAATTAGTCAGAATAAGCATGGCTTGATAGCTGAACCTGTACGTACTACATAGAGCATTTCCACAATTACTTAGAAGCAGAGAGTTTCATTAACGACAGACCACTACATTTTTCTCCCCAGCTTAGGAAATACTTACCTGAGGGACCAATGTTAGGCCCTGACTTGGGCACATATAAAACACAGACATTACTGGCATCTGTTTCATCCTCTTCTGGATCATATTTATGCTTTATTGCTTCCACCAGGCTAGGCATCCTTCAAGCACTGAAAGCAGATTGAAATATATTCTTATCAAAGTACTGACATTTAATGAATGAAAAAAAAAAGACGGCTTTGCAAAACATTGTAAGCTTTTCACAAAGTTTTCTACCCTTTCAATGAAAAAATCCATCTTTTGAGCATCTTTCGTCATTTGTCATCTGCTAATGCTTGTTAGCATTTTCTCTTTTTTCCACAACACTATCTACCATTTCAACTTGTTTGGAAAGTTTAGTCACATTTCGGTAAAATGTCATCGGTTGTCTACACAAGCTTTCAACTGGGGTAGATCTACTTAGTTTTGTGATTTGAATATGTATAGATCTAATCAGATTAGATCTAGTTCTACATATTTTTTACATTTTCGTCTCTCTTGTGGAACTTAAAGTTTGAATCTTAAGGACAGTATAGCCAATTCAGCGAACTTGGTCGAGTTCGACATCAATAATGAACTCTTGAATAGGCTCTAATTTTATCTACACTACAACAACAATTGTCAAAGTTATTGATGGCAATGTTTGAACATCGAAGATACTTCTGAACCATTTTTTAATCATTTTCACACAAAAAGACAAAAATCTTTAACTTCATCACGATGCGAGGTGAAGACAGTGATGAAAAAGGTAATTACTTTCATTATTTACTCATTATCCGGCTACTAGTACACAACGGGTTTAGATTTATTTGCATTCTACCTAGTTCTGAAGAAAATATTGCACTTGTGCAAAGAATCTATTGACTGACAGCTCAAAAAAAATCAAAAGAATACTTAAAATTCAACACAGAGTTGTCTCTTACCTGGTCCACTTGAGAGGAAAGAAATCCTGGCGCGGAAAATCTCTCGACATACAAAAATAGAAATGATCAGAGTTATGCCTATCTAGACTTACTCATGCATCGATGAGTCAACTGGGAAAACTTACAAACAGCAGACGACAAAAGGTCAAAATCTTCATCTGTGTTGGTTGAAACTTTTCTAGTGGTAAGAGACAACACGGTGATATTGAAATGAAAAAAGTCTTTCAATAAGTAAATCTAGATCTATGATCGATTAGGTCAGGGATCGTACAGGGATCGTTCATCAGGGAACAAGACAGTTCCCCGACAAGACAGTTCCCCGACAGGGCTTTTCGAGACAGTTCCCGGACAAAATTGAAGACAGTTCCCCGACACTTTTATTATTAGTAGACTACATTGAATAGGTTTGCTTTTTTTTAATATTTTTTTTTATGGAAGTAAATTTCAACTTTGGCGGTTATTAAATTGCGTATTATTCCCAAGTAAGGAGGTCGATATATTGTGATTGGACTGTTTGTTGCCATGATTGGGTGTTTGTAATAATGATTGGTTTAATTGGCGGGAACCTTTCGAGTTTCCATTAATTGTGTGTGATTGCCGTGTAAACTGTCTTTAATGGCATGTCGCTCAGCTACAAGAACAAGCCTGTGAGGTAAGTATTGGGTTCTGAAATGCAATTTTAACTCGCTTAATGTAACTATGTGCTATAAAATTCTTGAATAAAGTTTAACATTGAAACTTTTTGTTGATTCTCGTTGGACTGTAGGCCTATACATGTGACTGTCATATTACTACTGTCAATAACGGCACAACATAATTATCCATTACATTACTAGCAGGTTATTTCAGTTTCTCCGGAAGTAACAGTAAAAGATGTAAAAAAATATGTGCTAAACATACATGTAGGCCTCCATGTATTTCAAATCTAACACTGGGATAAGAATTTGTTTTAGTCATGATCAAATACACATATTCATATTCATCTTAAAAGTTATAGATACCGATGATAAATGTCGATGAAAATCAAGTTTGTTAATAATTAACGTGTCGGGGGAACTGTCTTCAAAAGTGTCGGAGAACTGTCTTCATTTTCGTCGGGGAACTGTCTCGAAAAGCCCTGTCGGGGAACTGTCTTGTCGGGGAATTGTCTTGAAACCGTTCATCAGACTGCTTGTATGTAGCAGCCTCTAGATCTTAGCCTATAGACACAGAAGATATTGATCTAGAGATCTAATTGACACGCTGCCAGCATATGCATAAAATGTGCATGCATCTATAATTTAGATTTGCGGATCTGGTTTGAGAATTAGCCGCATAGCCAACTTTCGCGGACATGGAAAAATCGATATCGGCCAATTTTACCTGCATTTTTTTATATAGAATTATGAAGGGCTTAGGTAAATAAACGCTTATTACTTCATCAGTTTTCAGAATTGAAAATTATCTCAAGTGATGTAAGAAAATTCAATTTATTCTCTTTCAAATGAACTTAGTTTTAAAAATTTCGGAAAAGAAACTTTTGGTCCTTTTTTAACTTAAAAATTGTTGGTATGGTTTATATAGAATAAAGAGGAAAAACGCATTTTCCGAGATCAAAAACTGTAATATTTGTTTAATTTTCTTTTTTTGTGTTGAAAAGTCAAAATTATCTCAAGTGGAGTGAGTTACTTTATTCATTTCTCTTTCAAATGGTATAAGTTTGAGTCATGTAAAAAAATAAACTTTTGGTCCTTTTTACAGTTTTTTAATGCCACTATCCTATTGTTTTCTTTTTCCGTGGACGTTCGGATTATGCCGGACTTTGCCGATACTGGCCGAGCCTTACTGTTAGATAAGCCAGCCGGGTATCTTTATTGTGTTACGTAATGTTTCACTGACAAACGGACCCCCTGCTATGTTTATGATATACATGTATCCACTAAACTGGAATTTATACCCGGGTTGTTTTCAGACCGAATACCGTCTGATCCTGACAGTATGCCTAAGATATTTTATGTATCCTATTTATCTAAAAGACCAGAATTTAATACTTATGAGATAATTTCCTTTTACAATCATTAAGATTGAGATCTGAAATGAGAAAATGTACGTTTGATTTTTTTTTTTTCATCTTTTTTAAATTAATGCCGTATCATTTTTTTTTCTGGCGACAGCTCACAAACTCATGTTTCCTTGCTTTTTTTCACATCGGTCTTTGATCTGTCATGTCATATAGAAGGCCTTTGAAAAGATTGAAGAAAAAGATTTCAACGCTGGTTACCAACATTTTCTCCTTTTCTTGCACTATTTTTAACTTGATAAAAGATAAGTTCCATTTTTTAATGTTTTATTTGTCTTAAGAAAATTACTTCATTTTGAACAAGTCTGAAATTTTGTCTTTTGGTAAAGATTCAAATAACAAGCTTAACCTGTTACTATAAAAATACGGCATCTAACGACGCTGCTCTTGATTTTTTAGGATAAAATATGGAAACAGGCGCATTATCTTTCTACAAGTTATCTTCTACTTTTCAAACAATATTGTCTGCATCACTCAATCGGTTTTTCCTACAAAGAGTATTTAGCATTCAAAGAATGACAACACTAGATAAAAATTGACAACTTTTTTTTCACATCAATCAAACAGTTTCTCCCTTCTTTCAAATGTCCCCCTCACTTTAACATCTTTAAAATTTTAATTGTTCATTGGAAGAATTAGCCTAAACAGTAAGGTTCTTCCATCTTTAAAGCGACGCAACTTGTAAACAGCATAACCGCTAAGAGTGAATAAAAGATGAAAAAAAAAAAATTGACATAGACTATGCATGTACATTGAAATGGGAATAATACAAGCTACTTCTACTTTACCAGTAACCTAAAAAGTTACCTTCTGCGTAATCATTATTTATTATTTCAAGAGATTGTATTTAATCAACCTTGTATTAAGAATGCTACCTGTATCTTGGTTTGAAACCGGTTTTACCACAGCTTGCCAGTGATTAGTTAAAATGACACCATATACATAACTTTTTTGGAGGAAGAGATACCTTTTTATCTTTATCATACCTGTAAGCGGCGCTAGAGTGTAGCATCTGATCAGTTCACGAGTGCTGATATGTTATGATACTTTCAACACGAACCTTTTAGTAACTTTCTGTTGCATCTCGAGCACATTTTTTCCCTCCATTTCGGATGCAATAAAAAGAATCTTAAAAAGTAGCATAATACATCGGCAGCGTTTTTAAACTTCTATGATGATAATAGCTTGGACCTACTTTTATGTATAAAGATATAGTTTAGAGCATAGATAGACCTAAGTTGTTCCGAAAAACTAATACTTAAACAGCGTTTAGACTCGCACAGAATGGAAACATTTTAATACATTTATTGATAGTAGTAGACATTGTAAGTAAATGCAACATCGCTCATTAAGCCAAAATACAAATCCGCGCCACACAGTACATGGAGTGCTCGGAACGAACCATTTTCTTTTATTTGTTCGGTGAAAACCAACTTTGCATGAATGCTTTTTTATATGCCGAATCTGTAACTTTTCGTGTGCATAAAACCATGTAAATTTACTCTAATGGTTCTGAGCAGCCGTTGAAATTATTTTATGTGCTATAACAGTTTTATGTCTCCGCCTTCCCAACCTTTTTTCCTTTTAAAAATCGTATAGAAAGTGGAAATTATAAAAATTAAAACCATCAAACCACACATGCACACAAAAGACAAAGTTTACCCAATCAAGATATAACCATTAGCTATTTACTAAACGACAAAATATATTATGATTTTTTTTTTCAAGTTGAAAGCACTTGCAGACGAAAAATGTGGCACATAATGAAACTTGCTTTTGAAAGGGTAGAAAACACTGTGGGAAAACAGGAATCGTAGATAACATGTTATATACGATCCCTTAGGAAAATGAGAAATTGCCCATCACAAGTATTTTCTCCTGTCCGTCGGATTGGTCTTTCTTTCTCAGGGTCGGATTGGTTAAAATTTTCTCATCAAAAAACCGAATGGCGAAATTTTGGACACTATCAAGTTAAAAACATTTGCAGACTACAAATTAAATGCAACTCAAACGATAATGTCTGTCTTTGAAAAGGTAGAACATAAGTTGCTTCTTTCATGCATGATTCTGTCACCGGTCTACATTGTCAGCAAAAAAAACTTCATTCAGATGTAGACTAGATCTAGATCGATCGCACTAAGCAGCCGATGGGTCAAACTGCAGTCCGGGATTACATTTTGAGAATAAAAGAAATGCTGGTTAGATCTACCAGCATTTTCTCCTTACCCCAAAATGTTTTCTACTCTTCTAACGTCAAGTTTCAATTTTTTGAGTCATTTTATTTTGAGTCATAACCTTTTTCAGTGCAAAGTGCAGAGCTGTAGATTAGCCTAGATCTACTTGGTTTCTTTTTAATCTATTGAATTTTGAAACGGTACGCGAAGAGGGGGCATTCGGACTTTTGCATAAAGTGTCGTCCCGGACCAGGCTGCGCAGTCCGCGTAGGCTAATTCGAGACGACACGTTCCGTTTTTGTAGCATTTGTGGAAGACAATGCCACTATGAGATCAATAATAAATGTTCAAAATTGAATTCTGAAGATCAGGTATGGTATTTTGTGCAAAACCGAAGGAAATAAACCCAATAAAACACTTTTTTTTTTTTTCTAGAAAAATGGGTTTTTTCAAAAGCACTCACGTATATAGGCCTAATTGAAATAAACTGCAAAATGCCATCGATCGTTGAAATACTTATTTCTGATTTGAAAATAGCTTCAACTCTGCATAGCCTCCTACTGGCGCAATGATATACACAATGGTATCCCCTATACTCCCGAGGTTGTTCGTTCCAAAACCAGTTCGTCCCTGGGCTTATTCGTCCCATGACTGCACGCTACTCATTTGATTGCGCATCAATATTTAAAGGTAGAAAACTTAATTGTAATGTTGGAAATTAGATCCTGACGACCAAAGACATCTCAAAATCATATCATTTAGGTTTAAAATTAATTCAATTCAATGTATTTACATGGCTTCTCTATCTACCCATTATGCATCTTTCCGTCAAAGGACGTTAATTCTGACTCCTCTTGAAAGATCAAAGGAAAACCAACAATAAAAGGACGTTAAATCTGACTCCTCTTGAAAGTTCAAAGGGAAACAAGCAATACATAAATGATTCAAATTTAGGCACCAGTAATCTCCCTTCAACCAAAGAGACATATTGATTTTGCTTAGGATGTTGATTTTCAAGTTTGTTTTTAAACAATATAATTTTTCTTAGCACACCTGAGCACAGAGTGCTATGGCGAGGAATTGTAATCAGTCATTGTCCAGCGTACATCTTTGTGTTCAGAATTCCTTTAAAGGCATAGAAATTTGATATTTGGTATGTAGCATCTCCTAGTGGACCTCTACCAAGTGTATTCATATGGTGTCCCTGGGGTCAAATCTGGCCATGCCCCCGGAGGTCACAAGTTTGAACATAGGAACAAAACAGGAAAACTTTAAAATTCTTCTTCTCTGAAACTTGAAGGCGTACAGCTTTGATATTTGGCATATAGCATCTCTAATGGACTTCTACCAATTTTGTTCATATGATGCCCCTGGGGTCAAAACTGGCCCCGGCCCAGGGGTTACAAGTTCAAACATAGGAAGAACGAAGGCAAACTTTAAAATTCCCCTCCTCTAAAACTGGAATGTGTTGAGCTTTTACATTTGGTATGTAGCATCTCCTAGTAGACCTCTACTAAGTCTGTTCAAATGATGTCGCTGGGACCAAAACTAGCCCCGGCACGGGGATCACAAGTTCTAACAAAGGAACATAGAAGGAAAACTTTTAAGCTCTTCTTTTCTAAAACTGGAAAGCATAGAGCTTTGTTATTTGGTATGTAGAGAAACTGCTCAATTCTTGTTAGCCCACTTGAGCACAACATGTTTACTCAGTTTAAAATTTGGTCACCTGTGGTCATAAACTAGGTCTCAAGGTCAAATTAAAGTAATACCTTGTGGAGACTCTAGAGGCCACATTCTGGTCATCTGGGATAATAATCTAGGTCACTAGGTCAAATTAAAGAAATTCTTTGTGGGTAGTCTAGAGGCTACATTTCTTGCTCAACTGATTTAAAAACTGTTCAGAATGTTTGTCTTGATAATTTTTTTACGAGTTCTAAAATGGTTCAGTCGGGTGATAAATTAGGTCAACTTTAGGAAATAAGGAAATTGGTCAGAATGTTTGTCTTGATGAAATGTTGAGTGAGTTTGGTAAAGGGTCACCTTGGGTCTTGCACTAGGTCACTTGGTTGAATTTAAGAAATACCTTATAAGCACTCAAGAGGCCACAATTATCGCTCAATTAACTTGAATACCGTTCAGAATGTTTGTCTTGATAAGTTTTTTATGATTTCTAAATTGGGTCAGTCAGGTGATAAATTAGATCGATTTAAGGAAATTCCTAGAGGCCACATTTGATGTTCAATTGATCGCACATTTTGTCAGAAATTGAATTAGACACGAGGAGTGAATTTCGCCTATTGACTCAGGTGAGCAATCCAGGGCCATTATGGCCCTCTTGTTTTCAAATTATTAATTTCATACAATAGATTCCTTGACAAATGCCACATCAGCGTTTTCAACGCGTTGATTATATAACGTTCTGCTTTGCACCAGTCTACTGTAGTCAGAAAACTTAATATAGTCGTAAACTGCTCTCTCGAATTAGCCTACGCGGACTGTGCAGGGTGATCCTAGACGACACTGTACGCATATGTCCGAATGCCCCTTTTTGCATGTTACAAGCCAAATGTACTTGTTCAAATTGAAAGCATTTCCAGACGTACAATTTAAATGTGTTTTTGGTGGCAAAAAAAAAAACATTCTAGCGAAAGGAGAAATTTAATGATGGTGTCCAGCATTATCTCCTTTTTCTACAATGTTTTCAAAAGGCTTCTTTGTTAGAATCGTAAAGTGAACAAATCTTTAGCTTAATGATTGCAGAATGCGGGGGGGGGGGGGGGGGGGGGGGTGGATGAGGGATTGTGTATTTGTGTACATTTGATCCCTGAATTGGATCCAAGAAGAGAGTTCACGAACTTTCTGTACAGTCTGATCTCTGATGTATACCGTCGGCAATTTCAAGCCCCTTTTCCTTATTGCCGATGAAAAGGTTTATCCTTATAATAATTAGGCCTACGATGTGTTATAATTTGACCTGCTTCACTTTGCAATGTCATATTCAACCTACATTTTTCTCTTGTGTCAGTTACTTCCGCGTTTTCAATACACAGCCGGAGGGGAATAACCATTACGTGTAAATACTAAATATGGATGCGTGGTAGTGTGAGATCAAGATGGTGGATATATCACGCTGTGTTGTAAGGTACGTCAAATAGTTTTATTGTTGCTTTGCAGATCTAATAGTGCTTGAAGTCCGTCACAACGGTTAATTTTGCCCAAACACTTTATTTCCAGTAGGACTAAATCGACGGTTATTTAAGAAATAAATGCTGTGGACAGTAAGCGACCTCGATGTTCATAGTTGGTAAACTTTATATTGAGCTGACAATTCGTCTCGTACCAAGGCGCTGAACAAAGCTGCATTTCGTCGGTTTACTTCAAAAACCTCCTAGCCACACCTTGTTTCAAGCTGTAGTTACGAGGTTTTTGAAGTAAACCGACGATTTCTTACTCCTCTCACTTCCATAACACAGAACAGAGGATTTTGCGAACGACAAAGATCGAGATCAGACTGTACAGAACGTACAATCTTATCCTGAATTGACACTGTAAGCTTATTTAGTCTAGCCTGTGTAAGATGTATCTATTAGTCCTTTACTAAACGACGAAACTTTAGGCTTGCCCAAATGGAAAGATATTGCAGACGACAAAGTAAGCGTGACTCAAAAATGAATATTAAAATTTATTTTGAGAAATTATAAAACTTTGTGGGAAAAGTAGAAACTGATGGTCATCAGCATTTTCTCCTGTTCGCACAAAGTCTTCTTCTTCATATGAACGTCTTCTGTTCTGTTCATAATTATTTAAAAAGTGTATTTTTTTTAATTGTAAACAACTATACTTGTTTAACCCTTTTCCAAACAAGCCCTTGATTTTACGTGTCCGCAGTACGAGTCTTTTGAAAACACTGTGGGAAAAGGAGAAATTGCTCTTATCGAGCAATTTCTCCTTTTCCCTCAGTTTTTCTACCCATTTGGAGAACTTTCTGCCATTTTTATCAAATTTGAAATTGTCGTCTTTAAACTCTTTGAGTTTAGAAGAGTCTAAAATGTGTCGTCTGGAAAAGGGTTAATCTATTGTGACGGTCCAGTCGGAAGGCTCTATAGCCATTGAAAAGGCGTTTCCTCAACTTAAATTATAACCAGTTACTCTCCATACCACTCTCTTCTTTTGTTATTTTTCCCAACTTTTTTTTTCATCAAATTGAGTTAGGTTTCTGTTAGTAATGATTAATCATTAATTAAGCGTTACCCGTAATTTTTAGAAGAACTTTGTAAGCCTAAGCCCTTTCTTCAGTATATATGACTCATGATTGTATTATATTGTCTATTGTAAACTTACATGTATATATATTACTGTCGAATAAGATATATTTAAACAAAATGGGATTGTGCTGTAAAAGGTTTGAAAGACTTTAATTCGATAATCAAAAGTGTATTTTTATCCCCTGAAAGAGATTTAATCTGTACTAAACGATAAATTTTTGGACTGGACCAAATTCAAATCATCTGCAGACAAAAAAATTAAATCTTGCTAAAATGGTGATTTTTGATTAAGAAGCCCATAGAAAACATTGCTCCTTTTCCCACAATGTTTTCTATACGCTTCTTTCTCAGAGTTATTTCCCATACCATCCCTCTTTTCATGACCGAGGAAGAAGGGCTTTTGATATCAGTGTGGGAAAAGGGGAAGAGATTTCTCTGCAAGTAGTTGGATGAAAAAAAATAGAACCTTCCTTGTTGAAAACGTTTACAAACGGCAATCTAAATGTGGCCGATATGATGGAATTTAGCCTTGGAGAGACTGAAAAATTTATAGGGAAGATGGAAAAAATGTTGATTATCAGCAGTTTTTTTTCACGATGTTTTTAAAAGGTTCTTTCCGGAAGGTCAACACGGACTTGTCTAGTAAAGGTTTAAATGTTTTCTTCCTTATCAATTACACAACCAACCACTTGTGTCTGAAAAAATTCATTTAAGCAAACAACGTAGATACGGATTATACGTCGTAAAGAGGTCATCTGATCAAGGTCCACATAACACACTTGAGGCACACTTTGACAAAAGGGGGCTACATGCATTCCTGTCATCGGATGCATTTTAACAAGAATGTAATCTCATGTTTGTTGATCCCTAAAGTTCTACTATCCTATGAATGGCTGAATCATGAGGCAAAATGGTTATTTGACATGCAGAAAACTAACCAAAAGCAAAAAGTTTCGACGCAAGATTGAATTTTGATTTTTATTGAAAATAGCTTCTCTCGCTCATAGCCTTTTATTGGCGCAATGATACAAATTTGCTAACTGACCCTAGGCTTTTTCGTTCCAAAACCAATTCGTTCAATGGCTTGTTCGTCCTATGATTGCGCACTGCTCCATTTGATTGCTCATGAATATTTAAAGATCGAGGTAATTGATTGTAATGTTGGAAATTAAATGTTAAAGGCTAGAGATATTTCAAAATTATAGTTTTCAGCAACAAACTTAATTTTGTTCGATATATCAACAGGATTTTTCTCTCTATTCGTCATGCATCCTACTGTCAAGGGGCGTTACTCCTGCATCCTCCTAATGATCAAAAGGAGACCACTTATTCAAAAATAAACCAAACTTTGTCATGAGTACTCTCCCTTCAACCGGAAAGGTATTCATTTGTTTAGTGGGTTGACTTTTAAGCCAATATTTGAACAATATGTCTCTGTTTTTTCAAAGTATTAATTCCACACAATGGGTTTCCTTGACAAATACCACTACAGCGTTCTCAACGCTTTGATTGAAAATGCGTTAAGGCAGTACTTATCTTTCCAGAAAATCGCTCGGTATGAACGGAGGTATTTGTTTAAAGGGTGAATTGGTTGTTCAGATGGCCTCTTTCCAGGGGCGTCAAAAGTAGGGATTGTGTGGTAATGGGTTAAAGGGTGAACTGGTTGTTCAGATGGTATCGGAATTCCGGTTGTGCTTATTGTTGCATATTGAATCGTGGTAATCGAACGGAAATTATTATGCAGGACTGGGTAACCTCTGAAGCGCCTTTCACAACTCTGGTTGCATTTTTGGCAAGGGCAGATAAAAATCAAATTTCAAAAGACATGACTGTAATATGATCCTTGATCTACACTATTTACTTTGCTGAGGCATCCTGGACAAAAACAGCCTTGAGATTTCGATTGTTTTAGAGTCTTATGTAAAAAAAATGCAAATGTTTTTTAGGTTCATTTCTGCCTATATGGATTAACATTGTAAGTAAATAACAAGTGTACCGTATAAGTGCCATGGTCGCCAATGTTCGGCTAAGGGTGTTTGATTTTCAGTGGAAAAATCCCAAGTATAAAAAATATTTTGATGTTTACTTGCCCTTGTTGTCTAGGTTTTCATATTGATAGTTAACCCATTACCAAACGACAAAATTTTAGGTTTGTCCAAATTGAAAAACCTTTGCAGACGACAAAATAAAAGTGACAGAAAATTTGAAATTTGTTTTGTGAAAGGTAGAAAACATTGTGGGAAAAGGAGAAAATGCTGGTTACCAGCATTTTCTCCTTTTCCCACAATGTTTTCTAAAGGCTTCTTATGCAGGGGCGTCAAAAGTAGGGATTGTGTGGTAATGGGTTAATACAGAGCTCCAGATAAGTTGGAGTGGTGGTAATCTAAGGTCATTATTTCTCTTTGAAAGCCTATGTTGTGGGTACTCATCAGAATCGTCTCGGTAAGACGATTCTAATGAGTACCCACATAATAGGGATTAGTAGGGAATAACTAATATTTTCAAAATCCAATTTTGAAATCAAACTCACATCCTGTATCTGGATCTCAGGTCAACAACTTGTCAAGTTTCAAGGAAACATCTTAAGTAATTACAGAGACACTGTAAAATGTCAAAGTTACACGAGGACAATGACGCAGACGATGGCAGATCTACAAAAGACAGACAGAAAGAGAGAGTGTGACAAAAAGAGAGACAGCGACAAGGGGAGAAAATAAATGTAAGGTGTGTTTACCACAGACGGATAGATAGGCAGGCAGACAGAGACGGGCAGGCAGGGAGGGAGAGAGGGAAAACAGACAGACAGACAGACAGGTCAACCAACTATAATATACAATGATTCTTTGTTAGTAACAGCAAATACATGTATATACGTTTCACTGTTAAAAAGAATTAAACATACACAGATTTACAGAAATTAAAATCTCTGATTTGCTAAACACCCAGTCTTTGTGCTCTGAAAGCCATCAACTTGCCAGACAATTAATGGCTAAAAACTTCCCTTGTTTGCTTGATCAAAATTGATGATAAGTTTTTGTTTTTTTTTTAAATAAAAACACAAAAAGTTTATTTTCCTTGTTCTTTTTCAACATGTTATATTTTCATAATCTATTGTTGATACTGTTTGTCATATTAGATGAAAGTACAAAAAGATTATGAAAGGCCCATGTGGCATGTCAAAAGACAGCTTTTTACAGGTATAGTCCATGCATCTATTGTGCAAACAAAATCGTTCGGCCTGTTCTGAGATTTTAATATATAGTGTTCATGAAGATTGAATGCACTAAATCAGAAAGTTATTTGCATTTTCCTGTCACGAAAGAAGTATCTTTTTATCAAAATCGAGAACACTTGTCCGTTTAATTTTTTTGAGTAGTGTAGATTATATCAACCGTGGAAGAAGGATTCTCTTGTTTGCTATATGATTGATCGATGTGTTTGGTGTGACGTTCGTGCGGTAAACCCTGAGGGCACGTTGTTTGTCTCGTTCCTTACCTCCTTACCAGACGACAAAATGTTACACTGTCCCATATTGAAAACGTGTGTAGACAAGTAAGTTTCATTTATTGACATAAGCGATGTAATGGATGTCTGCAAGGGTTATATGCAGTATTTGACAGTAGGCCTACATGTATTTTGAACAAGTACATGTACATGTATAATTTATGCAACTACACGTACATATTCATGACAGATGTCATACCTTACTTTTCCGGGACACTTACACTACCCCCGGGAGAACAGATGAACTTTTACGGACGGCATAGATTAAGATCAGACCCTTCAAACCTAGACATCTAATTTTGGATCTCTACCGACCGCTTTTGTTGCACTGAATCTCTTAGAACTACGGTTTCTTTTTGTTTACTTGTATTTTCACTCCTCAAAGTTTGACACTTAATTTAGTTAGCCCTTGAATAGCCCGCATAGCTCGGGTGTGAGGGCGTAGGACTTGTAAACATTTAGTCTCCGGTCACTTTAGGTCGTGGTTTCGAGCCCCTACATCATTAATGGAGTTTCGGATGAGACGTTAAACCCAGGTCCCGTGTGACGGTGCTATACACCGAGCACATTAAGGTTCATGTAAAGTGTTTATTTTGCTTAATTTCATACGTCAATAATTCTGTAATTATTAAAATTTGTTCAGGAAAACCATATATCAAATTAAAGCTCTGGATGAGTACAAGCTGTTTTACATAATTATACCTACTGGCCTTGCATAATAAAACTAAAACATTGCAGAAAAAGATGACATCGTTTAAAACCTACAAAATAATAATGACATAACAAAATTGCTTAAGTTTTGGAGAAAACATAGGCTATGGTACATACCAGGTACTGCTACTACCAAAAATCCTATAGTTTCTTTAAAAAGGCACATATTTAAGTCAGAAAGTTTGACATTTTTCCCTTATTGAATTGTCAACCATGTTTGACCTACTTTGTTTTAGTAACAGGTATGGTGTCTCCACAGGATCAAAATGTACAAGTGGTTGTGTGTAATAAACTTTCATTAGTATTACCTGAACAAATTGACATGAAATAAATGACCTCAATTACCATATATTACACGCTTGATTTATTGTTCTAACTTGGCTCCGGCTAATGTCGTCTGCATGCGGAACTATGTGCATATTTTGTTACGAGTCAGGCGTAACTAGAAAGAAGAAGCCAGCAACAAACGATAACAATTAACAGAATTTATTAACAAAAATATCAAATAAACAGTGACAATATTACAATAGTACAAAACAATACCTTAGACGTTAAATTCAGAAGACAAACTATTCCAGTCTTAATTCCAATCTGATCCTGATCCAAACTGAATGTAATCCAAGCACACAAAGTAATCCTCACTTTAGTCTAGTCTGATCCAAATCCAAACTGAATGTAATCCAGGCACTAATTATGACACAAACACAAGATAATCCCCACTGTAGTCTGGCAATCATGTATTAACTAGTGAACACGGAGATGTAAAAAGCTTTTCCTTTTATAATAACAGGGAAACTTCCAGAAAATTCATGTTAAAATTAGTTGCATAACTTCTAGTAAACAGATTGTAAAAAAAAGGCCCGGAAACTTCCAGAACAGTATTCCACAATCCAGTAATCCAGTTCTAAAAATAGCAACAGGGGAAAACCATTCAAAAATAGATACACACATGAACAAAGCTAATAATAACTGGGTATGTACATAACACTTCCCCCCTTGAAAAGAAAAAGAAAGGTTTATGAAATAAAATCTTTCTTTTTTGCAATATTATTTACATACATGTATATGATACTTTAACTGAAGTATTACATAGGAAATGACAAACTCAAATATTAATTATTTCAGACTAATGAAAATAGTCAAGATAATGAAATTACAATTTAAAAGAAAAAAACAGTTTAAACTTGATTAAGGGAAAAATGACTATTGGAATTTCAAACTCTTGAAAGAGCATCTGGTATAATGTTATCTTTCCCTTTTATGTGTCTTATGTCAAGATTAAACTCTTGAAGCAATAAACTCCACTTCAGTAATCTTTGATTCTTATTCTTAAGTTTGTGTAGAAAACTTAAAGGGTTATGATCACTGAATACAACAATTGGTGAAGTTGAAGAGGTTAAATAAACTTCGAACTGCTGGATTGCCAGAATTAAGGCAAGACACTCTTTTTCTATGGTAGAGTAATTTTTCTGATGTTTGTTAAATTTCTTAGAAAAGTAACAAACTGGGTGATCAATACCACTATTATCTTCTTGTAAAAGAACAGCACCAATACCAACATCACTTGCATCAACAGCTAATTTGAAACACTTGTCAAAATCAGGTGCCAAGAGAACTGGTGCGCTCTTTAGTATGGCTTTTAGACTATCAAATGCATCTTGACATTTGTCATTCCATTTGAACTTTGTGCTTTTCTTAAGCAAATTTGTTAGAGGTTCAGCAATACCTGAGAAATTTTTACAGAATTTCCTATAGTAGCCAGCCATACCAAGAAATCGCATCAGCTGTCTTTTACATTTAGGCACAGGAAACTCAGAGATAGCATTGACCTTAGCTTCTAAAGGTTTAACTTGACCCTGTCCCACAAGATGTCCTAGAAATGTTACAGTAGCATGACAAAATTCAGTTTTTGCAAGATTCACAGTCAGTTTTGCTTTACTGAGTCTGTCGAAGAACTTCCTGATTCTTTGAAGGTGGTCACTCCAACTGTCTGAGTAGATGATGACGTCGTCAATATATGCATCACAGCCATCTAATCCACATATAACATTGTTTATAAGCCGCTGAAACGTTGCAGGAGAATTTTTCATCCCAAACGGCATAACTTTGTATTGGTACAGACCGTTTGGAGTAGCAAAGGCTGATACTTCTTTTGCTCTATCAGTCAGTGGAACTTGCCAGAATCCTTTTAGCAGGTCAAATTTGGTGACATATTTAGAATTTCCAACTTTGTCAATACAGTCATCAATTCTTGGTATTGGAAAAGAGTCTGTTTTTGTCACAGAGTTCACTTTACGATAGTCAGTACACATTCTATAAGTTCCATTTGATTTAGGTACTAATATACATGGTGAACTGTAATTACTCTGGCTAGGTTCAATAAAGTCATTTTCTAGTAAGTATTTTACTTCATCTTGGAGGTATTTCTGTTTCAAAGGATTCATTCTATATGGATGTTGCTTTATTGGTTTGGAATCTTCCACAATGACATCATGATAGATTTTATCAGTTCTTGTGGGGATATCAGGAAATAAATGTTCATATTCATGTATCAACTGTTTCAGCTCTTCCTGCTGCGATGGTTCCAAGTGAGAAAGTTTGTTGTCAAGGTTTCTCAAAATATCAGAATTCTCAAGTTTAGATGGACCAGGATCAGATTTATCAATAAAGTCCGAATTTACTTCAAGATCAGATACATTTGATTCTTGTGGGACAGTGTTTACAACTGTAATTGGTTTTGAAATAGAGCTATCTCTGTCAAAGTATTCCTTTAACATATTTATATGACACATTTGTTTGTTTTTACGCCTTCCTGGAGTATTAATTATATAGTTTAAATTACTTGTTTTCTTGTCAATAGTGTAGGGTCCAAAATATCTTGCCTGTAAAGGTCTGCCAGGTATTGGCAAAAGAGCAAGGACTTTGTCACCTGGTTTAAATTTTCTATCTATAACATGGTTGTCATATTTTGCTTTCATTTTGCCCTGAGACATTTTAAGATTGGACCTAGCAACCTCACATGCCCTAGACAGTCTATTTCTGAAGTCAGAAACATACTGTAGTAAATTCAAAGGTGTTTCATCATTTGAGAGAAATTTCTCCTTCAAAAGTTTTAAAGGTCCACGAACAGAATGGCCAAAAACTAATTCAAAAGGACTGAAACCAAGAGATTCTTGTACAGATTCTCTGGCTGCAAATAGTAACAAATGGATAACCTCATCCTAATCTTTTTCAGTGTCAAAGCAATATGATCTTATCATATTTTTTAATGTCTGATGAAATCTTTCTAAAGCACCTTGACTTTCAGGGTGATAGGCGGATGACCTGTATTGCTTGATTCCTAATTCATGCATAACCTGTTGGAATATACCAGACATAAAATTTGACCCTTGATCAGACTGAACTGATTTTGGAAGACCAACAAATGTGAAAAACTTTATAAGAGCTTTGACTATTGACTTTGTTTTGATGTTCCTTAAAGGAATAGCTTCAGGAAAACGTGTAGAAGTACACATAATTGTTAAGAGATACTCATTTCCTGACTTGGTTCGAGGTAAAGGACCAACACAATCTATAAGTATCCTACTGAAAGGTTCATCAAAAGCAGGAATAGGTTGTAATTGAGCTTTGGGAATGGTTTGGTTGGGTTTACCTACCATTTGACATGTATGGCAAGTTTTACAATATTTAGAGACATCTGATTTGAGACCAGGCCAATAAAAATGATTAATAATTTTGTGATAGGTCTTGTTTATACCTAGATGACCTGACATAGGACTTTCATGGGCTATACTTAGTATTTCATGACGATATGACTTTGGAACCACAATTTGGTGGTAAACAGCCCATTCATCATCAGCTGGGACATCAAATGGTCGCCATTTTCTCATAACAATCCCATTCTTTATATAGTAACACATTGGGACCTGTGAAATTTCATCTTCAGGTAAAGCCCTAAAAATTAATTTTGAAATCTCAGGATCAGTTTGCTGTTCCTGGATAAGCTGTGACTTTGACAGCGTGTCGTGACCTTGGTCAATAGACCTTGGTGGAGAATGGCAAGACATTGACGAGTCTGTCTGAGTATCAGACAAACTGGGATCAAGAGACTTTTTAATCTCATTATTAAAATATTGACCGATAAAAGTATCCGTCAAGTCAATATCAGAGTTTGAGTTTTTCAAAATGGCCTTTTTAGCCATAGCTCGGGTAACTGCACAAGAAGGATACAAGTCAGGAATTTCCTGCTCGATAGGGTCATCTGTTTGACCTATATTTGGTGTGTCAGTTACAAGTGGATTTACCACAACCTTATCTCCAGCTAAGTCATTGCCTAGCAATAAATGGACACCTTTAAATGGTAAGGAAGGTTTAATACCAATAACCACAGGCCCAGTAACCAAATCTGATGACAAATTAACGTGATGGAGAGGGATATTAACAGTTCCACACTCTACACCCTGAATAAGGACACTAGTACCGGAAGAAGTCTTCTCAGAAAAAGGCAGTATATCTGCTAAAATAAGAGATTGAGAAGCTCCTGTGTCTCTTAAAATTTTAATAGGGGTAGGTGGGCAATTATCACCTGAAAGTGATACAAAACCATTCAACATAAATGGTTCAAAAATCTCCATAGTAGAATCAGACTTGGGTTTTGTGACTATGTCAATTGTATTGGTTTTAATAGAAGACTGTGGCCTTGGTCTAAGAGTGGTGAGCCCTGTTGGTTTGGCTTCATCACTTTCTAACTTCCTTTTTAATTTCAAACATTCAGAAACAAGGTGACCAGGTTTCTTACAATAGTTACAAGTGGGTCGAGATAAGGGATATTGACTTTTGGTTTCACTAGTAGAATTGGGTTTGGGTGTATTGGATTGACTGGGCATGCCAGATGAATTACCAGACATAAATTTATTTTGGGGATGTGAGGAAGTAGGTTTTGGTTTATTAATAAAAGAAACTTTATGTGTAAGGTAGTAATTATCAGCCAGACGAGCTGCTTCTTCTAAGGTTTCAACTTGTTTTTCGTCTAAGAATGTCTTAACATCAAATTGAATACAACGTTTGAATTCTTCAACTAACATAAGTTGTCTGAGTTTATCAAAATTTTGGTCTATTTTCTTAGAACAGCACCATCTATCAAATAACTGTTCTTTGTTTCTAGCAAATTCAACATGAGTCTGGTTAGAATCTTTTTTACAATTTCTAAATTTTTGTCTATATGCTTCTGGGACCAGCTCATAACCTTTGGGAATAAGTTCTTTAACAGTCTCATAATGATGACATTGTTCAACACCTAGTTGTGTATAAATTTCACGAGCTTTGCCTATCAAAACACTTTGCAGAAGCAAAGTCCAGTGCTCTCTTGGCCAATTTAAGTTTTCTGCAACTTTTTCAAAGTGTAGGAAGTATTTATCAACTTCTTTTTCTTGAAATGGAGGAACAAGCCTAATATGTTTTGTAACATCAAAATTGTATTCAATCTTTTGCTTCGGCTGATTTGCTCTTTCTTGCATTTCTATTTCCCTCATTCTTAATTGAAATTCTCTCTCCTTCTCTCTCTCTTCCCTTTCTCTTTCCTTCTCTCTCTCTTCCCTTTCTCTTTCTTCTCTCTCCCTTTCTCTTTCCCTTTCTCTTTCTTCTCTCTCCCTTTCTCTTTCCCTTTCTCTTTCCTTCTCTCTCTCTTTCCATTCTCTTTCTTTCTCTCTTTCCTGAATTTCTAATTGTCTGATCTGAAGTTTTAATTCAAGTTCTTTCGAACTTGAAACTGACTGAACGTCAACTATCAGGGAAAGAGCATTTTCATTAAAAATTTCCTCATCAACAAAATATTGTACCAAAATGTTCTTAATTTCATGTTTACGCATTGAAGATTTTATTTCAGACAATTTATAGTGCTTAGCAAGATTAAGCAAATCAGTCTTTTTACCCAAATTCAATAACTCCACAGATGGTTCAGCCGTAAATTTATCTAAGTCAAAAGACATGTTTGTTTGTTGCTGGATTCAAGTACAAAATTATTATAATTACTGATTAGTAAACGAATGCGTTAGTCTTATTTTCCAATCGATGGTTAATCCCAAAAGGAAAACGAATGCGTTAGTCTAGTTTCCAATCCCGGACGAGCCCCCAATTTCTGTTACGAGTCAGGCGTAACTAGAAAGAAGAAGCCAGCAACAAACGATAACAATTAACAGAATTTATTAACAAAAATATCAAATAAACAGTGACAATATTACAATAGTACAAAACAATACCTTAGACGTTAAATTCAGAAGACAAACTATTCCAGTCTTAATTCCAATCTGATCCTGATCCAAACTGAATGTAATCCAAGCACACAAAGTAATCCTCACTTTAGTCTAGTCTGATCCAAATCCAAACTGAATGTAATCCAGGCACTAATTATGACACAAACACAAGATAATCCCCACTGTAGTCTGGCAATCATGTATTAACTAGTGAACACGGAGATGTAAAAAGCTTTTCCTTTTATAATAACAGGGAAACTTCCAGAAAATTCATGTTAAAATTAGTTGCATAACTTCTAGTAAACAGATTGTAAAAAAAAGGCCCGGAAACTTCCAGAACAGTATTCCACAATCCAGTAATCCAGTTCTAAAAATAGCAACAGGGGAAAACCATTCAAAAATAGATACACACATGAACAAAGCTAATAATAACTGGGTATGTACATAACAATTTCTAAACTCTTTATGCTGCTAATAGATTTATAGTGTTTTCAAAGAATACTTGAAATACCTGAAATAACCATTATATTGTTGGTTTAAATTGGTAATACATGGTGGGTGACTTAGATCTATGATGCACTTTCTATGCAGCCTGATCTTAATCTATGCCATCCGCAAAACCGTTTTATTTTTACTAAGGCGCAGTAAGGGTCAAACCCGACATTTACCAATAACAGTTTCCGTACAGTCCGATTATACCAGATGGTTTAAATATTCACGTTTTAATTACTCTTTGCATAAAGGTCAATTTCAGGTCAATTTATTCCATTAATAATTTTAGAATAAAAATGACCTGTACAAGTGAAATTTCCATGTCCACTTACAAACCCTTTCTCAAAAACAGCACCCCACTACCCCATCACACACACAAAAAGAACAATGAAAAAAATGCTTATGTCAAAAATTGATTCTAAATCCTATCTACCAGACTGGTGACACCTTAATCCTATCTACCAGACTGGTGACACCTTAATCCTATCTACCAGACTGGTGACACCTTTTGTAACTGCTGTTTTTGAGAAAGGGTTTGGACGTAGACATGGACATTTCACTTGTACAGGTCATTTGTATTTGTTTTATTATCTAAAATTACTAATGAAAGTTTATCATGCACAACCACTTGTACATTTTGATCCTGTGGAGACACCATACCTGTTACTAAAACAAAGTAGGTCAAACATGGTTGACAATTCAATAAGGGAAAAATGTCAAACTTTCTGACTTAAATATGTGCCTTTTTAAAGAAACTATAGGATTTTTGGTAGTAGCAGTACCTGGTATGTACCATAGCCTATGTTTTCTCCAAATCTTAAGCAATTTTGTTATGTCATTATTATTTTGTAGGTTTTAAACGATGTCATCTTTTTCTGCAATGTTTTAGTTTTATTATGTAAGGCCAGTAGGTATAATTATGTAAAACAGCTTGTACTCATCCAGAGCTTTAATTTGATATATGGTTTTCCCGGACAAATTTTAATAATTACAGAATTATTGACGTATGAAATTAAGCAAAATAAACACTTTACCTGAACCTTAAAGAACCATACTTAACCCTTTACCCCATAAGGCATTTCTATGGTATCTCTAATTGACCCTAAATAACAGCAAGGATGAAGCCATTTCTTCTGTGTATATGACAACTTTTGATAGCATAGAAGACATCGTCCGCTTAGCCTCAAGTTTAGATAGTTGATTGTATTATTCATATAGATCTACATAATTATTTTATTCTTAAATTTTGTTCGATGGATCATCGAAAGTATGATTTCAAAGCCAGCAAAATGGCCGCCTTCGAGGGGAAAAAAATGTTGAAAAGCTAAAAATAGATTGTGTAGTCATGCCCGTTCTACCAAGTATCAGCGAAAGAAATTAACTCGTATTTACTGTCGTATTTGTCCGTAATTTTTTTCTCTCTGTCATTTTCGAAAAGTGATTTAAGTGGGCTGCGAGTGCAATTATAAGGGTTGAGTGCACAGTTTTGTGTTTTCATCGAGATATAAAATGCAATTGCCTTATTACATGGCTTAACATAACGCCCTTCGGGCGTTATGTGCCATTTAATAAGGCAATTGCATTTTATATCTGGATGAGAACACAAAAATGTGCACTCAACCCTTTAATAACCAGCACTTCGCACCATCCGGCTCAGGGCCAGTGCAGAACTTGAAATTCAAGGTTAAAGGCAAAAGTTAACAATAAGTCTGGCGCTGAATTTCGTTAGCTAGCAATTTGCACCATCAAGCTCAGGGCTAGTTGAGAAGGCCAAGGGTAAAAAAAAAAGTTGGTATTAAAATTCATTTTTTATTTAAATCATACGATTTCAAAGAATGGAACATATTGTGAAGATGAAAGTCTATTGTTGTACGGTTGAACCAAATATTGATTGCTGACAGAAAAATAAGATTGAATATCAAAACCAAGTGAAAAGTAAATAAAACATATCTTGAGAGCAACTTGACAAATTTAACCGAATCATTAAGATTTTGTTTTTGTCTGCCGGTGTAATTGCAGAGAAATGACCCTCCCCTACAAAATGACCCGGGTCATTATTCTACGTAGAGAAATGACCCATGGGTCATTTTGTAGGAGACGGTAATTTCTCTGCATCACACCGGCGACTAAGTCGTGGACCATTTAGGTGGACCGATCGTGAAATATTGTACATTTTGTCCGTGAGGTAGAGTGACGGCCTCGCAAACATAGGATCCGGAATTAGATACGAGGATGCGAGTATCAACTTAAGGTAAGACCTGTGTAATTCACTTCCGGGGAACATGGGGCAAAAATACTAATTGTTTGATAAATAAGGATAAATAAGGATATATGCAGAAAAACTATTTTTGCACATTTCTAATGGATCAGGATTCCGTTTATGTCTATCTTGAAATTGTTTTTTGATACTTTTGTTAGTTTTTTGAAAAGGGAGGTAATTATTATCTCTTTTTGAATAGAGAATATAGTGGCTTTATATTTATAAATGATAATTCAAAGAAGGAAAGAATGGAAAAATAAAAAATTGAAAGTAGTTCAATAATACCCATTTTTGATTATAGCTAATTTAGCAGGATGATATTTTAGTGGAAATAGCTGTTTCCCATTACACACGTCCTAGCTTAACACTTTACTCCATAGATACTCATTTCTACGCATTGTTTGTAAGAGCCTTTGAAAAACATTGTGGCAAAAGGTGAAATTGCTCGTGACGAGCAATTTCACCTTTTGTCAAAATGTTTTCTATGCTATCAAAAGGTGTCTTATACACATAAGAAACGGCTTCATCCTTGCTGTTACTTAGGGTCAATTAGAGATACCATAGAAATGCCTTACGGGGTAAAGGGTTAACGATTGATCATTGGTCAACACATTTGGTGCGGGTACTTGTGTTGTTCCCAGGAAGAGGAATCTGGAGAGATTGGGGCCATAGACTCACTTGAAAGAACTTATTTCTCAATCGATGAAAAATGAAATTTAAAGTTAACAAATTGTTATCTACAAAATGATTTTCAAACGAAATCTATTTTAGCTCACCTGAGCACAACGTGCACAACGGGAGCTTTTAGGGTCACTGGGTGTCCGTCGTGCGTCGTGCGTCGTCAACAATTCTTTAAACATCAACTTCTCCTAAACCGCTGGGCCAATTTCGACCAAACTTGGCAGGAATGTTCCTTGGGAGGTCTTCTTTGAAAATTGTTCACAGAATGTAAATCCGTCAAAAACTCTGGTTGCCATGGCAACGAAATGGAATTTTTTAGCAAATTCTTTAAAAATCTTCTCCTCTGAAACCGCTGGTCGGATTTTGAAATAATTTCACAGATATGTTCCTTGGGTGACCCTTTTCAAAAAATGTACGTGAAATTTTGATCCGTCAAAAATTGTGGCTCTGGTAAATGGGGGCTACTTGCACTATACAGAAATCAAGGAATTCTTTAAAAATCTTCTCCTCTGAAACCGCTGGTTGGATTTTGAAATAATTTCACAGATATGTTCCTTGGGTGACCCTTTTCAAAAATTGTTCGTGAAAGTTTGATCCATCAAAAAATGTGGCTCTGGTGAATGCGGGCTACTTGCACTATACAGAAATGAAGGAATTCTTAAAAAATCTTCTTCTCTGAAACCGCTGGTCAGATTTTGAAATAATTTCACAGAATTGTTCCTTGGGTGACCCTTTTCAAAAAGTGATAGCGAAATTTTAATCCGTCAAGAAACATGGCTCTGTTGAAGGGGGATACTTGCACTATAAGGAAATGAGGAAATTCTAGAAAATTTTTCTTCTCTGAAACCGCTGGTCAGATTTTGAAATAATTTCTCAGGGATGTTCCTTGGGTGACCCTTTTCAAAAATTGTTCACAAAATTTTGATCCGTCAAGAAACATGGCTCTGGTGAATGGGGGCTACTTGCACTATAGGGAAATGAAGAAATTCTTAAAAATTCTTCTTCTCTGAAACGGCAAGACAGATTTTGAAATGATTTCACAGAGATGATCCTTGGGTGACCCTTTTCAAAAACTGTTCACAGAATTTTGATCCGTCAAGAAACATGGCTTTGGTGAATGGGGGCTACTTGCACTATATGGAAATGAAGAAATTCTTGAAAATTCTTCTTCTCTGAAACCCCTAGTCAGATTTTAGAATAATTTGACAGAGATGTTCCTTGGGTGATCCTTGCTCTTGTGAATGGGAGCTACTTGCACTATATGGACATGATGAAATTCTTGAAAATTCTCTTTCTCCGAAACCCCTGGTCAGATTTTAAAAGACATTTTCCGAAATGTTCCTTGGGTGACCCTTTTCAAAACTTGTTTGTAAATTTTGATCCATCAAGAAACATGGCTCTCGTGGATGGGGGATTCTTGCTCTTATACAGAAATGAAGAATTCTTAAAAATTATTCTTTTTGAAACTGATGGTCAGATTTCGAAATGAATTTTACAGGTGACCTTTTGAAAATTGCTTAGCAAAATTATAAATTTGGTTCCAATGTTTCAATACCTCAAAAAAAAAAAATAGGCTATGGTCATCTCAAAAATTCAGGTGAGCGATCCAGGGCCATCTTGGCCCTCTTGTTTCTTTTTTTAACATGATTAAAAAGGGAACAGAACGTGATTCCAAAATGCCTCATTAGTGAAAGTTGCTGTATAGAAATCAGAATTTTTATGATATACTTGACTGTCATGTAATTTAAGTTGACCTATATAACCCTTTACCGGAGTTTTAACCCTTTCATCTGCTTAGTTAATGAGTAAAGTGAAACATTCAAGCCGGTATAAAAAAAAAGTTGTCATGGGAAAAAAGTTTTTCTTTATCGGATAGTGTAAATCCAAGATCAGACTGCACGTCCAGTGCAGTCGGATCTTGAACTACACTACCCGCAAAGGGCTCTTCAGTCTCGCAGAGTAGCGGGGGAGAAGATATTTTGAAAAAAAAAATGAGAAAAGAAGATATTGCTAGTAATCAGCATTTAGTATTTCCCCACACTGTTTTCTGCCCTTTAAAAGACTGTTATCCTGATTTAAGCCTTATCCAGTTTGCAGCAGTTGACCGAATAGTTTTTACGGAAACGTCGATATTACACGATATTTACCGATGAGTTAACGAGTCCTTGGCAAATGTCACCACATGATTATGGATCCATGAGAGCCGCCCTTTTAACTCACTTGAGCACAACGTGCTCAAGGGGAGCTTTTAGGATCACCCGGTGTCCGTCGTCAATCGTCCGTCGTGCGTCGTCCGTCGTCAAAAATCCTTTAAACATCAACTCCTCCTAAACCTCTGGGCCAATTAAAACTTGGCTGGAATGTTCCTTGGGAGGTCCTCTTTAAAAAGTGTTCACAGAATTTGATTCCGTCAAAAACTCTGGTTGCCATGGCAACCAAATGGAATTTTCTAGGAAATTCTTTAAAAATCTTCTCCTCTGAAACTGCAGGTCAGATTTTAAAGTAATTTCACAGAGATGTTCCTTGATTGACTCTTTTCAAAATGTGTTCGTGAAATTTTGATCCGTCAAGAAATGTGGCTCTGGTGAATGGGGGCTACTTGCACTATTCAGAAATGAAGGAATTCTTAAAAATTCGTCTTTTCTAAAACCAAGAAATGTGGCTCTGGGGAATGGGGCTTACTTGCACAATAAGGAAATGAAGAAATTCCTAAAAAACTCTTCTTCTCTAAAACCGCTGGTCAGATTTTGAAATAATTTCACAGAAATGTTCCTTGGATGACCCTTTTCAAAAACTGTTTGCAAAATTTAGATCCGTCAAGAATCATGGCTCTGGTGAATGGGGGCTACTTGCACTATAGGGAAATGAAGAAATTCTTAAAAATTCTTCTTCTCTGAAACCGCTTGTTAGAATTTTAAATAATTTCACAGAGATGTTCCTTGGATGACCCTTTTCAAAAATTGTGCGCGAAATTTTGATCCGTCAAGAACCATGGCTCTGGTGAATGAGGGTTACTTGCACTATACGAATATGAAAATATTCGTAAAAACTCTTCTTAACTAAAACCGCAGGTCAGATTTTGAAATAATTTTATAGAAATGTTCCTTGGATGACCTTTTTCAAAAATTGTTCGCGAAATTTTGATAGGTCAAGAAACATGGCTCTTGTGAATTGTGGCTACTTGCACTGTAGGGAATTTAGGACACTCCTAAAAATTCTTCTTTTCGGAAACTGCAGGTCAGATTTTGAAAGGACTTTTACAGGTGACCTTTTGAAAATTGCTTGGCAAAATACTAGTAATGATTTTGTTTTCAGTGTTTCAATACCTCAAAAAAATGGCTGTGGTCCTCTCAAAAATTCAGGTGAGCGATCCAGGGCCATCTTGGTACACTGGTCCTTTGACAAACAGAAATAAAATAAACTGTTCGAAGATGCATTAAGCCCCCTTTTTCACAGAGCATGACATATATTCATGTATAAAATGTTCATGCTTTGTAAAAAGAGGGCTTAATACAGCAGTAAGAAAATATCGATCGGATCAGTCAGCGTAGTGAGGGCAGGCTGACCGGAGTCGTAACATTTTTCAGTAGTCAAATTTTCTGCGTGTTGAAGAACCATTCTAGCACTCTTTTCAGTCGGGTGTTAGACAAAAAGGATTCTATAGGTCCATAATTACCCATCTTTGCGAGCCAAGTTTACGATTACTATACGTGGATCTTACCTTGGCTGATTGAGCCCGATTTCGAGATATTCCTGCGATGCGCCCTCTATTGGATGCTGGTTATTACCCCCCTTTACATCATATTTCTAAAAACAAATGAAATATCGTTTTACAAACCGCTAACGAATACACATGAAGCTATAAGTAGAAATCCACGTAGGTTTCCATGTTTACCTTCTATTCGAAAGGTAGCAACCTTGTTCTATTTTTATCAAAGCTGAAATGCTACGAGCGATTTCATTCGTTGCAGCTAGAGCTGGCTGCAGCCAATGAAAAAGTGTATCGGGTGAATGTAAAAATCAAGCTCGATCCGCCAAGGGTAGAGTAGCGTAGTGAATCGTCAGTCTTGGCTTGCAAAGATGATAATTACTATGATGACTTGCTTGGTTTAACGCATCAAAGAGTTGCGTTCAATCCCCCCCCCCCGTATCTTTGTGCCAGAGCGTGCCCCAATCCCTTTATCTTTGTGCCAGAGCTTACCCCCACCCCTTTATCTTTGTGCTAGATCGTGGATCATTTCACATGTTCTTATCCTAGCTGACCCCAAATCTCTTATGTGTGATAATTAGAACTAGTCCTCTATTGTCTTTGAAGATTATTCATGAACAATTCTGAAAACGGAATTTTATGTAATATTGTAACGTGCAACAACCTTTTCACCCATCCTGGCACCAACCTAATGCACGTTGCTGAACGTCCACCTTCCACAGACAGAAATACACCAATACAAACCGCATCGCTGTAAAGGCCAGCTCAACAGTAAGACAGGTTTCAAGTGCTTATATATCTAACCTCTCTCAGTGATATTATTTACTTCCTGATGCATGTATTTATTCCGATTAGCCTGAGAAAACTTGATCACGGTCGAGTGCAGTGTTATATTTTCTTACGCAGCTAGAAGTATATATACAAACACCGGGAAAGTTACTACATAATTGAATGATTAAGCTAAACTTACCTAGGTAGACGTAAGGCGAAGATCGATCATAAGTAATTTTCATCTGACACAAAACTCCCTTAGGGCTCATTTATGACGCGGCGTCAGCAATTCAGGTGGTCATAACGAGGCAACAACGACCAGGGAACGGACATATTCCATAGAAAATGACTATCAGTTTTAATTGTATATGATTTGAAAATTCACATTTCAAAACAATTAAGGAGTATTGAGAAATAGAATCGGAAGCGGTGAGTCCATTTAAATTGAATAAAACCTTTCCTTACAAGGAAAATATCGAAAGAATGTTTGTAGTTACAATGTAAAGAATGGCAGTTTAAATGCACATACGAACGATGGCTTAACATCGCCAAAGCAACGTTTACAAAAGGTGTATCTACAACAAAAGATGAAATTGCGTCGCTCAAGGGCTCTTGGAAGATTGACATTACAGTATATCTAGTTCTATTGAGGATAGATTTATGTCATTCAAGCAAAAGACTTTACTTTATATATCAAAAATTTATTAATTTACGTCTGAATTACGCCTATAGAGGTAAAAACTGCTTCTAGATTTACATCAAAGATATATCAACGCAAATTAATTTCACGTCAATCAAACAAAAGGATGGATTTACTTCTCTAAAGCAACAGGTAATTCTATATCAAAGATTAACTAATGATAGTAATTTCAGCTTTCTGGCAAAAGTTAGTTCTTTGTCAAACAGTTGAAACAAGCAATTCACGTCGTCTAGCAAAAAGTCCTAATGCATGGTTTATCAACTTTAAACAGATTCACACTGTTCTAGTATTTACGATTTCTTTACATCGTTCAAACAAAAGTTTCTGTATCATGAGATTAATATGGATTTACATCCTTCAAACAGCTCTTTTCTATGTTCATAAGATTAACAAGGATGGATTCTTTCATGCCAGAGATTCTTCTGTATCAAAGTTCTTTTTAAGATGAATTTACATCGTTCAAGCAAGTACTGTTTTTATTTCAAAGTTCTATTTAGGATGGGTTTACGATGTTTAATCAAACGTTGTTTCTATATTTAGGATGTATTTATTGAAGGTGCATCTACACCGTTCAAGCCGAAGTTGCTTCTATAACCAAGTCCTATTGACGATGCACTTACATTGTTCAAGCAGAATTGTTTCTATATCACAGCTCTATGAAGGATGGATTTACATCAGTCAGGCAAAAGCTGCTTCAATATTCAAAATATACTAGGACGAAAAAGAAACGCATGGTACCATACGAGATATTAAACAAGCTTTGAGTCTCCATATGCACTCACCTTTTTTCACTGAGGAGGGGATACTGTCTATTTTCTCATTTCCTTTTGGCCACACTGAAATCATCGGAAATTTCGTCAAAATATTCAAAACTGATCAGTGGTAAACATAAAAATATAATGTAACCTTGAAAGGTTACCCTGTTTTTCGTCCTAGTATATATATGATGGATTTATATAGTATAACCAAATATTGCTTCAATATCAAGTTCCATTAACGATGAACTTACATCGTCCAAGCAGAAATATCTTCTATATCACATGTCTATTAAAGATGCGTTTACATCGTTCAAACAAAAGTATCTTCTATATCAAAGGTCTGTTAACGATGCACTTACATGTTCAAGCAGAAATATCTTCTATATCAAATGTCTATTGACGATGCACTTACATGGTTCAAGTAGAAATATCTTTTATATCAAAGGTATTAACGATGCACTTACATCTTCTATATCAAAGGTCTGTTAACGATGCACTTGCATCGTTCAAACAGAAATATCTTCTTTATCAAAGGTCTGTTAACGATGCACTTGTTCAAACAAAAGTATCTTCTATATCAAAGGTCTGTTGACGATGCACTTACATCGTTTTAGCAGAAATATCTTCTATATCAAAGGTATGTTGACGATGCACTTACATTGTTCAAGTAAAAATATCTTCTATATCAATGGTCTGTTAACGATACACTTACATCTTTCAAGTAAGGATATCTTTTATATCAAATGTCTATTAAAGATTCACTTACTTTGTTCAAGTTAAAATATCTTCTATATATTCAAGGTCTGTTAACAATGTACTTACATCGCTCAAGTAAAAAATATATTCTATATCAATGGTTTATTAACGATGCACTTACATAGTTCAAGCAAAAAATATCTTTTATATCAAAGAAGGTCTAAGAACGATTCACATAAATCTTTCAAGTAAAACCATCTTCTTTATCAAAGGTCCATTAACGATGCACTTACATCGTACTTTTGAACGAAATTGCTTCCATATAAAGGATCCAATAATGTCGCTTAACCCATTACCACACAATCCCTACTTTTGACGCCCCTGAGAAAGAAGCCTTTAGAAAACATTGTGGGAAAAGGAGAAAATGCTGGTAACCAGCATTTTCTCCTTTTCCCACTATGTTTTCTACCCTTCACAAAACAAATTTCAAATTTTTAGTTGCTTTTATTTTGTCGTCTGCAAATGCTTTCAATTCGGACCAACCTAAAATATTGTCGTTTGGTAAAGGGTTAGGTAAAATTCGCTTCTATATATAAATGTTTCTATTGGCGATGCATTTACATCGTTTCAAAAGCAGGCCAATAAAAAGGTACTCCTTTTGTGCACAATTACACATATGTGTACATGGATACCGCGTGTCACTGTTATATGGCACCTATATAATTATGATTGATTTACGTCAAGGGAAAATCCTTTTATTACATGCCTACAACTTTCAACGACAAAATTTTACAATTATTGACACTTTATTCATGTTTTTCCCCTCTCATAATGTAAACAAGACGGTAATACTAAATGAAAGCGGTTTAGTCGCTTTGCAGTCGGAAGCTCCGTCTTTCTTAATGAGGTCAAGTATGACGTCATCGTGCGTATTTGAATAAGGTCGTGCATCATCGACACACGTTGCTTACTTTTGTGCTAGCTTTGCAGGACATCATCAACCACTGTAGAATGCAGTCCTAATTGTAGAAAGTAACGCAATTTCTGATTGGCTAGAAAATTTTTAGTTGCTTTTATTCAACCAGAATATCACGTAACTTTAGGATTAGGAAAAAAAGAAATGTAATATTTTTGTAAATTAAGCAAAGAATACTGTTCAAAATATAGGGGAATAAAGCCTTTGCATTTTCGTTTCACTCCAAATATTTTTCCACCTTGTCAAAGGTGTTGATTGCAGAGGTAGATTACGTTACATATTATTTGAGCTGTTATTGGTCGAGATAAATCTATATTCAGATTTTCTGGAATTCCAATCGTCGAGTGGGGAAATTATCTTTTATCGAAATACCCCTTTTCTCCATCACAAGTGTTTCTTTTGGCAAACTTTCCCATGTTTTAAAGCTTTGGAGGCATCTCAAAGCAGTAGATTGTGGGAAATATAGAAAGCGCCGGTCCGTATATCCGTCTATCCATAGGCCTGCAACGGTTGTAGTTAGAATGGTATTTTAAGGTAATTGTGGAACGTAACATCCTGTGGAACGGTACAAATCGACGGCTGTTTCGTTAATGACTTTTTCAAGGGGACAGTGTTTTGGTTGTGTTAAAATCATTTTTCTATATAGCTTCGACAAAATACATTTCATATGCTGTTTGTGGGTACCATAGTGTACAAGTACGGTTTGAGTGTGGTTGGTCTCAGACTCAGACAATTTTACCGACTGTTCTCTCTAAATATGTATTTATATCTACTACTCACACTTCGATAGGGATCATTTAGAGTATTTCTGATTTATGTTATTCTGTCATTTATAAATGATAAATCTAAAGAGGAAAAAGGGCCCAGTCAAAGTAGTACAATAATACACATTTTTGATCATAGCAGATTATGTAGGATAATATTAGACATATATAGAAATAGCTTTTTTTCACTAGGGGTGTACTACCTTAACGATTTTAAAAAGTAATTCTTGAAGTACCGTTATCAGAAAAAAAGAATATGATATTCGTTGAGAGTTTGAGATAATGTTTTATTAAACTCGTCAAGGAAAACATGGTATAGAGCTCGCCAAAAGCTCGTTTAACCCTTTACCATCACTACAACATTTTAGACCCCTCCAAATTAAAAACATTTGCCTACGGCAGTGTAAGTTTGGCTCAATTGATGCTATTTTTCTTGATAGTTCTGTTCTGTCCTTGATAGGGTAGAAAAATTCGAAAAGAGAAAATGGTGGTTACCAGAATTACGCCCCCACACATGTTTTCAAAAGACTTCTTCTTAAAATAGTGAACCCGTAATAGAAAACAGCTATTTCCACTATAGTATTATCCTAGAAAATTTGCTAGGATTAAAAATGAGTTTCATTGTACTACTTTCAACGAACCACTTTTTGCTTTTTGTCCTTCTTAGAATTATCGTTTATAAAACTAAAACCACTTTATTCTCATTACAAAGGGAGATACCAAAAACTCATAAAAGTATCATCAAATAATTTCAAGATAGAACTCAAAGGAATTTGTGATCGGTTAAAAACGTGCAAAAGATTCATATCTCTACAAATCCGTATTTTTTCAACTATCAAGAAATTTTATGCCATGCTGAACTAGAAGTATAACGGATCTACTACCCTAACCGTTTCCCAAACGACAAATTTTGGACTCTTCCAAACCAAAAGAGTTTGCAGACGACAATTTTAGATTTGGAGAAAATGCCAGAAAGTTCTCAAACAGGGTAGAAAACACTGTGGGAAAAGGAGAAATTGCTCGTTACGAGCAATTTCTCCTTTTCCCACAGTGTTTTCAAAAGACTTTTACTGCAGACACGTAAAAACCAGGGCTTGTTTGGAAAAGGGTTAAGGGTCGTTAAAAGTCGGCATTGTGCGGTAGGGGGTCAGTAAAGCATTTTTCATAGGCTGGTATGGAAAAAAATGAATCAGTTTATAAACACCAGTTCATTTCAGATCCTACATATGAGCTCCTCATGATAGGTAATAGAGGGAACGTTTGTTAAAATCAAAGCCCCGTGTCTGTAACCCCGAAATAGATGCTCTTCAACTTCGAATGTTATTCCGGAAGATAAGTAGGTCGACTGGTTGTAAAAGATTTTTAGTGGCAGAGTTATATGATATGGCATGCAACACGTTAAAAGGGGCATTCGGACATTTGCGTAAAGTGGCGTCTCGGATCAGCCTGTGCAGGCCGCGCAGGCTAATCCGAGACGCCACTTTACGACTACATAAGATATTGTGCTACAGTAGACTTGTGCAAAATAGAAAATTACATAAAGACGAAAAGTGTTGTTTCGGATTAGCCCCATCTTCGCGAGCCAAGGTTACGATTACTACGTGGATCTTACCTTGGCTGATTGAGCCCGATTTCGAGATTCCTGCGATGTGCCCTCTATTGGATGCTGGTTATTACCCCCCTTTACATCATTATTTTTAAAAGCAAATGAAATATCACTTTACAAACCGCTTACGAATACACATGAAGCGATAAGCAGACATCCACGTGGATTTCCATGTTTACCTTCTGTAAAAGGTAGCGACCTTGTTCTATTTTTATCAAAGATGAAATGCTACGACCGATTTCATTCGTTGCAGCTAGAGCTGGCTGCATCCAATGAAAACGCGTATCGGGGGAATGTAAAAATCATAATTCCGTCAGTTAGATACCGCATGTCTTATATTTTAATTCTGTGCCATCCGGGATACGAACTGATTTTTATCGATCTGGGAATGAATGTACGGTATAGTACATGTTTAAAAACAAAAACATTAGTCTAACTTGAAAACAAAGTTTGCCGATCCGGTAATGAAAGTGCCGTATCTTTACAAGTATGCTAAAAAACAAAAACACTGAACCAGCCTATATGGTAAACAATATGGCTACCTCCAAAGGCACTTTTCAAAAGCGAATAGAAATGCAGTGACGCCACTCATGTCAGGATCAGTTTGCGCAATCCTTGCCGGCTGATCCAAGACAACATTTCCGACGCTTTACGCAAATGCCCGATTGCCCCTTTTTTGAGTCTTGTAGGTCAATCATGTAAAATACATTAAAATACAGCAAAGGTATCGACATTGCGATATTTTTAATCTTTGATCTATAAGTTCTGATTTTTCATTTGAAACTATGACTTCAGTATCTTTTCACTCGTAGTTGAATTCATTTGTCGCGCCAAAAAAGTTAAATGTGTTTGAATGCCAAAGCTATTAGTGATTACACCTTTTTTTCTATTATCATTATCACTTTTTTATTTGGTTTGAATGTGTTTTCCACTGTGTGATTAGCGCCATAGACTTAACTACGGGTGTCAAGGTGTCAACTTTAAAACATTTTATGGGTCCACACATTCGGTGTGAATACTGGTTTAGTTTCATGGAAGCAGAATCGACAAAGATTAGTATAAGTTGCAAGAACATGTTACATGTTTAATGTAAGATAATGAAAATAAGATAAAGATAATCTTAAAAAATTGTTAATGGATCTGCAAAGTATCGGCCAAGGTTTGGCTGCGCAAACCGCGCAGGCTAACCTTGGCGGAGACTGTGGTTTTGGTGAATTTTCTGCTCGTCAAATGCCCAATTGATGTACCTCATGAATCGGTAGGTGGTTATCCCTTTCCCAAACAATTCCAGGTTTTTACGGGTTAGGAATAGAAGCCTTTTAAAAACATTATGGGAAAAGGAGAAAATGCTGGTAACCAGCATTTTCTCCTTTTCCCACAATGTTTTCTGACCTATTATGTAGAAAAATCATCTACTTAGCAACTATTAAGTTGTCATCTGCAGAATGCTTTCGGTTTGGTCTGGTCCAAAATTTGCCGTTTGGGAAAGGGTCATACAAATTTTATGGGTTTATTGTTATAAATTATGATGAATTGTTTGGTATGTTGTATCACGAAGATGCTTTTTTTTCAAATCATGGCTTATATATTATTTATCATACCTTGACATATTACAGACTATCACAGAACAATGAGGGATCTGTGCGGCGAGAGATGCAGAAACCCCTTGTCTCCTTGTGAAACAGACACTTTTTATATACGACAGAAACACGATAGTACCAACATGGAAAAAGCAACAAACTGTGATTCAGGGATAATCCAGCAAAATATGGTTGTGGAGGTCCTATCTGATGAGTGCCCAGCCCAACTTATTAACCGGGACTTAGACCCTCCCCCTTCGAATTCCACGACGAAGCCTAATTCAGAATTTGAAACACCTAATGTGGAAATTATTAGTTCACCTGACAGTATAAATAAAGTTGTAGAATCCCCTGCCCAAACAAATGACCACGACCAGAACCTTCTACCATCGAATAATTCGACGACGGAGCCTAATTCAGAAAGTGAAACGCATGTTTCAGTTACTTATTCAGTTGAGAATGAGAAAGTTGTTAAGTGCCCTGCCCAATGTAGCAGTATTGATCAGGACCTGGATCTTCCCCCTTCGAGTAATTCCTTGATGGAGCCTATTTCAGAAACTAAACCACCCAATGTGCAGGCTGTTATTGTAGATAAAGTTTTACAGTCCCGAGCCCAAGGTATCGACCAGGACCTCTGCCCTCCCTTTTCGAATAAATCGACGACAGAGCCAACTTCAGATGGTGAAACACCTAATGTGTCAATTATTTATTCACGTGATAGGGTAAACAATGCTGCTAATGTAAAAGATATTAGTTCAGCCGAAAGTGTAAATAATGTTGTAGGCTCCGCAGCCCAAAGTATTGAGCACGGTTTGGATCCTTCCGGTCAGGCTGATTCAGCTACGGAGCCGAATCTTCCAAGTGAAGTACCTGACGTGCCAATTACTTGTCCAACCGAAAGTGTAAATAAAAGTGTAGGATCGACTGACTTAAAAGAAGAAGTGATGAAAGCCATTGAAAGAGATATATCACAACTAGAAGATATTCCGGATGTAATCAAGAATATTCCAATAGAGTGTTTCAGTGAAAACACCCAGAGACGTCTTTGTCAGTCTTTAGATCCGGAGTCGTATACCCAAACTGACGGTGGACTCACGAAAGATTACATGGGTTTTGGGGAGTGGATTGGGTTGGATCCACAATTTATGAGATATTTGCATAGAACGAAAATGATCGATAAGACACTTGAAGTGCTAGGAAAGTGGATCACGTTTGAAGGTGATCCGCGCTCGACTATTGGTAATTTTAGAGACTGTATGATGAACGGAATCGAACGACCAGATGTTGTGACAGATCTAGCTGAAACTATCAGTATGTAACCTTTATAAACATTTAACTTTTTACCACACAAATCTTCAGACTCACTCCAAATTAAAAGCATTTGCAAGCGACAAACTAACTTTATTAACCATAAATTCTTTTACTAGTCCCAATTCAAAGAATTGACAGACGAAGATACAAATTACCTTTGAAAGGATAGAAAACATTGTTGGAAAAGGAGAAAATCCTGCTACCAGCATTTTTTTAGCTCCCCTGGGCACAACGTGCTCAAAGGGAACTTTTACGATCACCCGGTATCCGTCGTGCGTCGTCCGTCGTGCGTCGTCAACAATTCTTTAAAAATCAACTCCTCCTAAACCGCTGGACCAATTTGGACCAAACTTGGCTGGATTGTTCCGTGGGAGGTCCTCTTTAAAAATTGTCCACAGATTATGATTCCGTAAAAAACTCTGGTTGCCATGGCAACGAAATGGATTTTTTCAAGAAATTCTTTAAAAATCTCCTCTGAAACCGCTGGTCAGATTTTAAAATAATTTCACAGAGATGTTCCTTGGGTGACCCTTTTTAAAATTTGTTGGCGAAATTTTGATTCGTCGAGAAACATAGCTCTGGTGAATGGGGGCTACTTGCACTATAGGGAAATTAAGAAATTCTTAATTTTTTTTCTTCTCTGAAACCACCTGCCAGATTTTGAAATAATTTCACAGAGATGTTCCCTTGGTGACCCTCTTCAAAAAGTGTTCGCGAAATTTTGATTCGTCGAGAAACATGACTCTGGTGAATGGGAGTCACTTGCACTGTATGGAAATGAAGAAATTCTTAAAAAAATCTTCTTCTCTGAAACCGCCTGCCAGATTTTGAAATAATTTCACAGAGATGTTCCTTTAGTGACCCTTTTCAAAAACTGTTCGAGAAATTTTGATTCGTCGAGAAACATGGCTCTGGTGAATGGGGGCTACTTGCACTATAGGGAAATGAAGAGATTCTTAAAAATTCTTCTTCTTTGAAACGGCTTGTCAGATTTTAAAATAATTTCACAGAGGTGTTCTTTGGGTGACTTTTTCAAAAATTGTTTGCGAAATTTTAATCAATCGAGAAACATGGCTCTGGTGAATGGGGGGGTACTTGCACTAATGGGAAATGAAGAGATTCTTAGAAATTCGTCTACTCTCGAACAGCTGGTCAGATTTTGAAATAATTCACAGAGATGTTCTTTGGGTGATCCTTTTTTTAAAAACTGTTCACGAAATTTTGATTTGTAAAGAAACATGGCTCTGGTGAATGGGGGCTATTTGCACTATATGGAAATGAATACAGATGGGTCAGGTTGAATGAAGTAGATTATACTCCCAAGACCAAAGATTATGTTTAGAGTGGATACAGAGTATGGGTCTTCATTTTTTTCCCATCTGTAAAGGAATGATTACGTGAACCACAAAATTCTTTTTAAGTCGTTCCGGTTAAAAAAATGTAACTGAGCATGGCTTAGCGCTTTACCAAACGATAAAGAATTAGACTCGTTCAAAAGCAAAGCAATTTCAGACGACTTATTCAGTGTGGCTGATTTGATGAAATTTGCCACTGAAAGAGTAGAAAACATTGTTGGAAAAGGAAAAAATGCTGGTTACCAGTATTTTCTCCTTTTCCAATCATGTTCTCGAGATATCTCTTCAAAAGGGTTGTTAAAACTGGAGATTGTGTGTTAAAGGCTTAGACAGTTATTATTGCAATTGAATAAAAGATAAAGTTGCGTACCGGCCAAGCTAAGAAATGGCGCCATTAGTTACTAAGGATAGGACACTCAATGGGGTTCGTGTAACATCGTCTTCCATCGTATATACACATACAGCTACGGCTTGGAAAATAAGGGGAACCAGCAATTGTCGGCCGATCGATCACGGATTACCCGAGTCCTTATCAAATTTGTACGTTTTTTAGCGATAAAAAGCGATGTTTCACGAATCCGCATTAGCGTACCTTATCTTTAACCCTTTACCAAACAATCCCTGGTTTTTACGACTCTGAGATAGAAACCTTTTGAAAACATTGTGTAACCAGCATTTTCTCCTTTTCCCACAATATTTTATACCCATCTGGAAACAAATTTCGATTTTTGTGTTTCGTTTATTTTGTCGTCTGCAAATGCGTTCAATTTGGACCGGTCTAAAATTTTGTCGTTTGGTAAAGAGTTCAATAGAGTTACTGAAATTTTGTCAGCGAGATTTTTTTCATGGTCTCTTGCACATCGTACGTCTGTCCGTCCGTTTACTTATGGATGGATCCCCTCGTTTTTTCAACATCCTTTCCAGAGCTATGGATTATTTTTTGTTCATTTTCAGAGGTCATTGTCTCTTGTTCGATAAGGTTTTCTTTATTTCTTTCAGCCAGAGATGCAATAGCATGGGTGCGGTCTAGAAATGAAGGTAAGTATTCAAAGCAATTGAGTTCTTAAATTAATTGATTTGTTTCTTTTTAATACAATCTCGTAAACGACGTTCAACAGTTTTTTGCACTTCACCGATTGTCAAATAATACGCTGTTTCAGATGGTCCTTAACAATAAGGCATTTTAAGGCGTTTTTGGAAAAGGAGAAATTGATAATTAATAGCATTTATGTCTTTACCTCAGTGTTTTATTATACTACAAAGACATTTCTTACGATCTGATTGGATGATATGCCCCGATCATACATGTATGTATCATGTTCACTGGCAAAACCAACGTAAAAGCACTTTTCCTGTCGGGAGACTACATTGTCAATGCAACGTCCAAAATGGCGGCGTCAATCAAGATTAACATCAACCTCCTAGCAGAGTTGTCGTTCGTTACTCTCACCATACATCTCTGCAATGGGCTAAATGACAAGAATCTTGTCAAACCGAGGAAAAAATGTTGTTAATTTTTAACTGTTTCATGTGTAAAATTATAAAGTAGACAAAGGAAATATGACTCTGGATACATTATAGGTGCATTGAAACTGATGAATTTACCTGTATACAATGGAACTATTTTTTTCGAGTTTCTTCACTGATCAGCATCTTACGCCAATCTTAACTAAAATTGCTCTGCCCATGAATAATGACAACAGTTTTGACACACCGATAGATCTTAGTTTATAAGATTAAAACACAAGTTATGCTCCTTTACAAGACAAATATGCTTTTCAGAAAATCGCCCTTTTTTCACATTTCCTATCACTTTTCTGATTGGCCGTATGCTGTTTGAACAGCACACAATGTAATCGATATTGATCTTTCTTTCACTGGCGTTCGTGTCGCCATTTTGAGTTCTGGTCATGTGACGAAAGTATTACGTAATGACGGACTACTTTCTAAGCCCACTACAGAGGTGAATGTGAATGATCCGGAGTACAAGTGAGTGGATTAACATCAAGATTATGCGCCAAGCTGCACGTATTACCAAGGTTTCAGTGACATTATTTCCCAGTGACGTCAATTTTCATTGAATTGGGGCACTCAAAAGGGAGATTCAACTTCCTCAGCGTACTCAATTTTTTAAATCAAACGTTGGAATCGTAAAAAAATGCAGTATAATAAATTCGTTATATGGTCCGGTGGCAGACCGTACAACGAATATTGCATTCTATGAAAAGTATATCACTTCATTTTGACGGCATTTAATCAGTTGTCATAATTTGGACTACTCTGAAAGAGTAAAAAGTTGGGCTCAAGTTCTGTATGAATAACTTTACCCACGTATAAAAATATAGACTGGTCCACCTTGACAGCTTTTGGCATAGAAAATATTAAATACGAATTTGAAAGAGTAGAAAACATTAAGGGTTCAAGAGAAAATGCTAATTATAACCTTATATTTTTCTTTTTTTTTTAGCAAAATTGTAAAGTCTTCTCTATCAGGTTCGTTAAAACTTTCGGCTATTTGAAAAAAGTCAAAATCATTTAAAAGTGATTTAGCTTAACATTCACAGTTTGCGGTAGATGTTTATTCATATTTATTTGCTGTTTTGTCATTTGCATGCATTTTGTCAAGGATTTATTTTCTTCATTTTTCATTCAAATCACAAACCCTGCTCACAATGCTTTCGAAAAAATTAGGTCTTTTTTTTCTCTTGAATGTCAAAGTAGACAGTAATTTTTTTTTTGCTTTACTATTTTAGCGTGCACGATACCTCAAGCTAAAACAGACAAGTCCTGGCAACTTACAAGACATGACGGTAAGAGTTTTATTTTTGCCAAATTAGAGCATCAAGACTTATATTCATGCTGTATCGGGGCTGGATAACTCTAAGTATCAGAAGCCAAGGGTAGCTGATGTAAAAAGCCCATTCATCTCTTTGTACATGTAGTTAGCAATGTAAGGACACGTAATTATTATGCTTACATTTCTTCTGTCCTTACTAATTACTGAAGGCTCCATGGACATCCTGTTAAACCCTTCAGCAGATGACAAAATTTAAGCTTTGTCGAAATCAAAAACATTTATAAGTGACATAGAAAACAAAGCTAACAAGATACGATTTTTTTTGAAAAGGGATGGACAACATTGTGGAAAAAGGAAAAAATATCCTAACAATCCTAATAATCCGAAAATGTTTTCAGAAGCCATTATCATGTCAGGGTCGCAAAAATATTTGACCTTTACTGAAGGGTTAAAACTCTATCCATCACCTTCAAGACACTAAAACCTTGACTCTATTAGTTAAGCAATTAGTTAATACTCTTCTCTCAGCAAGCACAAGATACTATCCTCTGCGTCCATAACGTGAACAGACAGTACCTCGCCCATCTCTAAATAAAAGACCATCGCACCTGATAATTTTGAGATGTATGCAAAATTTCGACATTTGAAATAAAAGGTTACATTTGAAGAAAACTGCCATAAATATCGATATTAATCAGCCTATTTCTCTTTTTCCTGCACTGGTGCAATTTCTCTATTCAATAACGAATTCTACCTCTTCCACCTTCCTGCTAGTATTTGTAGACTATTCTCATTTTTTGCCGGATGATAAAACCTTAAATCTTTGGTTTGCCCTAATTTAAAGTAATTGCAGGCTAAAAGTCAATGTGTCTGTCATTGTGGGATGCGCCTTGCAAAGGTCACAAAACAATGTGGACAAAGGAAAACATACTGATCTTTTCCCTGTAGTGTTTACGAAAGCCCTATTCCATTCCTAAGATTTATACAAAACATGATGATGCTTTGTAAAGGCTATACTAAAGTAAATAAGACTCTCTGTCTGTCACTCCCTCTCTCTTTCATACATTGAGCTTTGCATTCAAAAGATGGTTTTAACCCTTTACCCAATAAGGCATTTCTATGGTATCTCTACTTGACCCTAAATAACAGCAAGGAAGAAGCCATTTTTTTGTGTATAGGACATCTTTTGATAGCATAGAAAACATTGTGACAAAAGGTGAAATTGCCACGAGCAATTTCACCTTTTGCTACAATGTTTTCCAAAGGGTCCTACAAGCAATGCGTAGAAATGAGTATCTATGGAGTAAAGGGTTAAGCATCCCTTTAATGCATTATAAAAAGCAAGCCGACACATAACATGGATGGTTTTGTCAAAAAAAGCATAATCATGAGGTAAAATTGTCACTCGACATGCAGAAGTTAGCAAGCTGACATGGCTCGATACGTTTTGCAGATGCAATAAACACTTTTTCACATAGCATGTCTTATTTATTTCCTTCTTTATTTACCCTACTTTCGCTTTCGTACTGCTGTTACACATTTGACCGTGAAAAAACAACGTACTGAGAGCTGGTTGTTTTTTTTTTTAACCGAACAGATATTGAAACAAAACTGTCTTCTTGCAAAAAAGAACAAAATTCACAACTGAATACAGGAAAAAGAAAATGAATTATGCATTTTTCTACCCACGTGACTGATGGTCCAAAACAAATAGCCAATGCTGAATTGATCAGACATTCTACACTGAATTCTCATTTTTAAAATATCTTTGGACTAAGAAGCCTGATAACTGTTCATGATCTGACGATACAGTCCAGGGATAGATTTGATTATGTGGTCGAAGCCAAAAGGTTTAAAAAAAATTTTTTTTTCCTTATGTAACAGAACATGTGCTGAGTTCAAATACGGAAGGTTTTAAACATCAGCTCGTGAACAAATCTAGTATGCGAAAAAGGATTATACGGAGAAACAGTTCTAGTTCTCTGAATTGCCAAAAAAGCATTGAATGAGGTTGGAACCTATTTCTAAAAAAAAGTAATTGCTTTATAAATATGTGTACTTTAATGCCCATTACAATGAGGTTGAAACCTATTTTTGAAAAAAAAAAATGCTTTATAAATATATGTACTATAATGCACATTACAATGACGTTGAAACATATTTTTGAAAAAAAAAATGCTTTTTAAATATATGTACTGTAATGCACTTTTCAATTAAGTTTAAACCTATATTTTGGAAAAAAAAGCTAAATTGCTTTATAAAAATATGTACTGTGATGCCCATTACACTGGTTCACAACTTTATTCGTAATTAAAGGCCAATGGCCCAAAATACATGATACATAATACAGAACTGCTATTACAAGAGTTGCGTACAAGCATAAATAAGATTTAACGTCCACACACTTAACTCTTTTTCACACAATCTAGATTTTTAACAACCTACAAATCGACCGTGTTCGAAAATATTGCGGAAAAGGAGAAAATGGTGGTAATCAACATTTTCTCCTTTTCCAACGCTTTCCAACTCCTCAAAAATTAGAATTCTTCATCTTTGAGTCGTCTGCAAATATTTTCAATCTGGCCCAGTCCAAAATTTTGTCGTTTGGCAGAGTCAGCAAAGTTGTTAATATATTATTAAAAGTAATACCGTGACATAACAAATATTCCATCCTGATGTCTAAGTATCGTGAATACTGCAAGTAATAATGTTTTTATTTAAGAAACGGAAAAAGAATGTTTTGACATCATTTTATTGAGTCGCTGCAAATGCTTTCAATCTAGCCCAGTGAAGATTTTCCTGTCTGGCAAAAATTCAGTAAATTATCAATACATTATCAAAAGAGATACTATGACATAACAAATATGCAATCCTGATGTCTCTAAATATCATGAATACTGCAAGTAATAATGTTATTTTTTAAAGAAACGGACAAAAAATGTTTTGACAAAAACCTATTTTTTAAAAAAGAAAACTAAATTGCTTTATAGCTATATGTACCGTAATGTCCATTACAATGAGATTGAAACCCTTTTTTTTTTTAAGAACTAAATTGCTTTATAAATATATGTAGTGTAATGCCAATTACAATGAGGTTGAAACCTATTTTTGAGAAAAAAATTATTTATAATTATATGTGCTGTAATGCCCATTCATCATAAATGAGAAATAGCAATTTGTTCATTTCATACAGTATTGTCAGAAGTTTTATTTAATAATCAATTGAAATATCTTAAAAGGAGTCCCAAAAGGTGATGACGTTTATATCAATCACATAGGTATGTACAAATAATTGATAATGTAGATAGTGTATCTGGGTTTGAAAAAGCAATTTTTTGCCACAAATTGTTTTTCAGAAATTTTTTCCATCCGGTTTGATACATTTTCAGGGAAGATCCTTCTAAGAAAAAAACTGAATTGCTTTATAAATACATGTACTGTAATGCCCATTAGAATGAGGTTGAAACCTATTTTTGAAAAAAAAAGGAACTAAATTGCTTTATACTTATATGTGATTGTAATGCCCATTACGATTAGGTTGAAACCTATTTTTCAAAAATAAAAATAAATAAATAAAAAGATAAAAATGAATTGCTGTATACATATTTGTACTGTAATGCCATTACCATGACATTGAAACCTTTTTTTGAAAAGAAAAAAAAATTGCTTTATAAAATTATATACTGTAATGCCCATTACATTGAGGTTAAAACCTATTAAAAAAAACTAAATTGCATTATAAATATATGTACTGTTACGTCCATTACAATGAGGTTGAAACCTTTCTTTGAAAGATTAAATTGCTTTATAGATATGTGTACTGTAATGCCCATTACAATGAGGTTGAAACTGATTTTTGAAAAAAAAATTAATTACCTTATAATAATATGTACTGTAATGCACATTCATAAAAGATGAGAAATAGCAATTTGTTCAATTCATACAATATTGTCAGGAGTTCTATTTAATAATAAATTGAAATATCTTAAAAGGGGTCCCCACATGGATATGTACAAATAATTGATAATTTTGAGAGTGTATTTGGGTTTGAAAAAAGAAACAACTAGCCACAAATTGTTTGAAAAGTGTTTTCCGTTCTGTTTGATACATCTTCAGGAAAGATCCTTCTAAAAAAACAAAGTTAATTGCTTTATAAATACATGTACTGTAATGCCCATTACAATGAGGTTAAAATCTGTTTTTGAAAATAAAAAAACTAAATTGCTTTATAAGTATATGTAGTGTGATTCCCATTACAACGAGGTTGAAACCTATTTTTGAAAAAAAAACTAAATTGCTTTATAAATATTTGTACTGTAATGCCCATTACAATGAGCTTGAAACCTATTTTTGAAAAAAAAAAAAGAATTGAATTGCTCTATAAGTATATGTTATGTAATGTCCATTACAATGAGGTTGAAACCTTTCTTTGATAGAACTAAATTGCTATATAAATATGTCTACTGTAATGCCCATTACAATGAGGTTGAAACTTATTTATGAAAAAAACCTAAATTGCTTTATAAATATGTAATTTAATGCCCATTACAATGAAGTTGAAACCTATTTTTGAAAAAAAAAATCTAAATTGCTTTATAACTATATGTACCGTAATGCCCATTCATCATTGATGAGAAATAGCAATTTGTTATTTCATACAATATTGTCGGGAGCTCTATTCAATAAAAACTTGAATTACATGTATCTTAAAGGGGTGATTTTTTTTTTTTTAATCACATAGATACGTGCAAATAATTGATAATTTAGACAGTGTATCTGGGTTTGAAAAAGCAACTTCTTGCCTCAAATTGTTTGCGAGATGTTTTCCATGCTGTTTGATACATTTTCAGGGAAGATGTTCCTAAGAACATAACAGAATGGGCCATGATGCATTGCAACTATTTTTGTTGCACACTTACACTTTTAGCACACTCTCTTTTTTTCATTACTTTAAATAGATTTTGGATGTTTTTACATCAAAAATATGATGCTTATCGCATTCTCAGGGACTACTGACCTAAGGCTTTATAACTGTGACAACGACTTTTCGGAAAAGTATGAATAGGTGAACTTGCTGCACATGTGTGCGATACACCAGAAACAATTCTGAAATCGACACTATACAAACAAACGGTGTTTTTCTGCCCTACAACTAATTGCCATCTCTTCTCTATTCTGGGTGATGCATCAGTCAGAAAACACAGAAACCTGGTTTACACTTTTTCTCAAAGCGATTCAAGAAAATTAATTGTGAGACTTTCGAAATGAAGAAAAAGTGCAACAGTGAGTATCTCCCGAGAGTGCAGAATATAATGAAATGGACATGATAAATAGGTGAAACCGAAAAAAAAGTTCAAGCAAGAACTATGTCATAAACAGTAAGCTCTCATCTGTTGCTTTTTTACGCTTGAATAGTGTAGTCCTATTGGCTGAAATATAGTCACGTGGGTAGAGCCTAAGCTTGTATTTCTGGAGACAACCTCATCTTTTCTGCTTGTCAGTTCAATTAAAATATATTGATATTTTGACTGAAATGTGAATCCCGTGTTTTTAACGACCAGCCGATTTACGTTGACTTTTTCACATTCGTTGCTTGCGTAATAGCGATACGACCATCAGGAACCATGTTCTCAACATCACGTGTTTTTAGTTGTGACCGGAAAGAAGACGTATTACACTGCCTGTCTCGTGTATGCGGATGAAGATGAAGGAATGGCTCTGATTATCACCAAGCTGTACAAGACCGTTTGGAAAGAGGCACTATTTTTTCTTCCACAGTTTGATCTCAAAAGAGGAAAATATGTCTTCGACACCACTGCTAGAGTTATCGAGGAAAGGTAAATCTGCTATAGAGTTAATTAAGGAAAATCATAGTCCTGTGCCAGACGGCAAAATTCAGACTCGACTAAATTGAAAACATAACTATGCAGACAGTAAATTAATGTGACTGAAACAATATTAGTTGTACGGTCAGGTGGCAGGGGACTTGGAAACTTGTTCACGGCTGTGGTTAGTCATGTCACCCTAAGCCTAGAAACTGACGTCACTAAAACGTGCAGTTTGTTGCATAAATGTGCAGTCTGGTGATCGATCGACGCTGCCATTTTGGATGTTGTGTAGCACGTATAGTGATGTTTACGGGGGCACTCAAAAGGGACACTGGCTTTACGTGGTTTTTGCCAGGGTACATGATATATGTTCCCAGCATGTTAACCAATCAGATCATGAGAACTTTCTTTGCAGTATAATGATAGGATTTGTTTTTGGAGGGATAGAAAATATTGTGGGAAAAGGAGAACATATTTCCCATTAGGACAACTACGAAGGCTGTTAGTTAGGTTACGTGAAAAAATGCAAAACACAGGACGAAACCATCCTATGTTACGCCTGATTCTGAGATGGGCTCGGTATAAAAACACTGTCACAGGGGACCTAGGTTTAACCCCCATCCTAAAGATTATCACTAGTTGAAGTCAGGCAGTCGTTGGAATCGAATCAATGCACATCCTCAGGTATCCCGTAGTACATTACAAGTCTTATGTTCTACCTTTTGAGCTAATCCGGCTGAATTCTATTCATTTTTTTAGTATTCGTTTATTTGTCACTGGTATCGGTTTCCTATATGGACGACACCCCCCCCCCAAAAAAAAAGGAGGGGGCTGTTAGTTACGTTTCGGGGGATGGATCAAGATACAAGATGAACCTACTCTAGGTTACGTCTAGATCTTGAATATACCCGGTGTGAAGGACCGTCACACGTGATCAAGGTAACGCGTCATCCGAAGACGTATGAGTAATTTCAGTTACAGCTGAGGGAGGGGGTGCCCTCGAACCTACATCCTCAAGTGGTAAATTGAAAACTGAAAGCATTCAGCTAGTAAACTGTGCGTTTAAGATTATTCGACTCATTGCGTCATGTGTTTACTATGCCGGATATGGTAGTGTGTCAAATACTTGTAGTTCAGCTTTTTCTGGCAGTGTTGGTAGAAGGCACAAGAAACATTGATAATTGTTGTGTTGCTAGGATACGACTTGAGCAAAATACCGACAACTGTACTACATGCTAATGTTCTTTGGGACATAATTGTGCGTCCGCGGCACTCTGGGAAAAGGGGGGTTTCATTGGATCTCCTTGATGCTTTATACCAAGCAAGTCGTCAAATAATTATGGATCACTTACTGAATTACAAGTTAAAATGATTCAACACTTTGATATTCGTGAATTTTATGCATGATCGTCAGAAACAAGGTACAGGACAGAACAGTAAAAGAATTCCATGTAATATTTTCATGAAGGACAAGTTTTTTTCCAACATTTTCTAGCAATTGCAATGACTTTTTTCCTATGGGTGGTCAATTGTCCTGTTTTGCAGTTTGTTACTGTGTTACGGGAGACCACTCCTTCCTGCATGGCATACTCCCGATTTAAATACAATACCTGGCTACTGCGTCAGGGAGATATCTCTTTGGCTCCGTGGTTAGGGTATTGGCTTTGCGTCCGGGAGTTCGGAGTTCGAATCCCGCTCCGATCCTTATTTCTGCCATGCATTTATTCATTTGTTTCTTTGTTACGGACTTCGTTCGTAAGATGGGGGCTCGTCCGGGATTGGCCATTGAGCCATTAATCCCATTTGTTGTCCAAAATTGGACTTCCTGCCTAATAAGGCTTTGAGTCATCAATAAATGATGACTTTAAGAGGGGGTGTGTTACGGGAGACCACTCCTTCCTGCATGGCATACTCCCGATTTAAATACAATACCTGGCTACTGCGTCAGGGAGATATCTCTTTGGCTCAGTGGTTAGGGTATTGGCTTTGCGTCCGGGAGTTCGGAGTTCGAATCCCGCTCCGATCCTTATTTCTGCCATGCATTTATTCATTTGTTTCTTTGTTACGGACTTCGTTCGTAAGAACTGCTCGTTCAGAAAAGGGAGCTTAATGGATCTGTAATCAGTCATTTCCCAAGTTAGCCGGCGCAGGCTGATATGCGTCGAGATTTTTGCCATTTGTAAAAAGTTTTGCTTGGAAAAAGATACCTCCAGTTAAAATAAATTAATTTTCTGAATCAGTAATTATGTGATGAGTTGCTTTATGAAATGCATCAGAAAAATGCTTTAAGCCAATACCACTCAATCCCTACTTTTGACGCCCCAGAGAAAGAAGCCTTTTGAAAACAATGACAAAAGGAGAAAATGCTGGTAACCAGCATTTTCTCCTTTTCCAACAGTGTTTTCTACCCTTCCCAGAACAAATTTCTATTTTTTATTAACCTTTATCTTGTCGTCTGCAAATGCTTCCAATTTGGACCAGTATTACATTTTCACGTTTGGTAAAGAGTTAAAACTCTGTCTTGCCAGCGCTTAGCTTGTCTGATTACTCTCGTTTCATTGTACTCATAGGTGTGATGGGCGTGTTGTCTTTATCCTGTCGGAGTATTTCTTCGCATCTGAGGTATGCCGGTTTGCTGTCCAGTTTGCCAAGGCGAACGATGCTGGTAAATATTAACCTGTTAAGCCATGCCAGGTTTCACTTCATTCTCTTATTTGACTCTTATTCACGAATGTTCTCAGTTTCTCACTTAACGACGTATATGACAAAATTTTCTGACGGACAGATTTTTTCAACTGGACATACATACATGTAGCTTATCATTTCTCTAAGAGATTACAGTAATAAAGAGATGTGGGTCACCTTGCTCGTTTCTTAGAAATTTGCATTTGATAAAAGTAAGTACAGTTACAAAATTCAGCCTGGACTTGATTTAACCCTTAACCAAACGATAAATTGTCCAAATTGAAAGCAGTTGCAGACGACAAATTAAATGTAACTCAAAATTTGAAATTTGTTTTCAGCAGGGTGGAAAACATTGTGGGAAAAGGAGAAAATGCTGGTTATCAGCATTTTCTCCTTTTCCCACAATGTTTTCAAAAGGCTCCAATCTAAAGGTCGTAAAAACCAGGGATTGTTTGGAAAAGGGTTAAAGCACCTGTTTTTAATAAACATTTAAACAGGAAAATTACAGGAAAAATAAACAAATATACATCTTTTTAATGAAAATTCATCTATTTTTGCTCATGAAATATATAAAAGCCTGGTTTTGAGCATGGTAAATCTACAAATATGCGTGTTATATATTGAACATTTAGATAAAAAAGGCAGATGATCGAATAAAGGGTTAATCTTAAGGGCTAAAAGAAATACAGACGGTTTTTAAGGACTGATTTTTCTAAAACCTTTCCCGCATATAGTATTTATAAAAACAAAACATTAAAAAATGGCACCTATCCGTACTTATTTTGTCAGAAAACAAGGTTGAAGGTTATTTTTTCAATGAAAAAATAGGATAAAATCTCAGCAGACATGGTGGAAAAAGAAGAAATTGCTCAATAGAAGCGAATTCTCCTTTTCCAAAAAAAAATTTCAAAGTAGAAACAGCTATACCACCATAGCTTAAAATTTTCTTCCCTTTTCCTTGTTTGGTGTGTAACACCATGTCAGCAGCATTTTAATTATTTCACAGTGACCGTTCAAAGATCGATCTTCTTCTCTCCACCAATACTACCGAAAGAAAGTGCGAGTTGTTTCAGTGCACCAGTTATCATTACCATTATGTTTATCTTTCATTCAATATTCACGACAAAAATATATGCGCAGAATAATGTGCGCGAACATTTGTCATATACGTGGTTAAGTTGAGTTTTGTATTTAGGGCACCTTGCCCTGGCATATGGATATCTTACAACAGCTATTTATAACACTCTTAAGTCCTGAGTTGACACAACTCTGAAGACTCAATTCAGCAAAAAATGAACAGACTTAATTCAGGTAAAACAGTTTGGTCCATTATTTTGCTGATTTGGGCTTCAGAGTTATGACAACTCGGGTTTGAACTGTTCAGAAGTCTGTTAATGTTAATCAAATGTGTAACTGATGACAAATTCAACTTAAGTGAGATGATAGGAAGAGTTAGCTTAGTAATCCAAGCTGCGGCTTTGATTTGTTTTGCTTTTTCCGAAGATAAAGTTTACTGTAATGCTTTATGGGGAAGAAGCCTTTCCTTACATTGAGGAGCTAGAAAACTATTTCTAGAATTGATTGATTGGTTATTTTGATGTCATAACATGTAACTCTTTACGCAACACAACAATTTGGGACTTGTCCATATTGAAAGCATTTGAGGACGGTATAGTAATTGTGAGTAAGATTTTGAAATTTGTCATGAACAAAGCTTAAAACGTCGAGGGAAATAGTGGAAATGCTGGTCCTCAGCCTTTTCTTCTTTTCTCCCATAATTCCCCTTCTTCCCCAAGCTTGTTTAAACACGTGGTTGTTTGGTTAACCCATTACCACACAACCCCTACTTTTAACGACCCTGAGAAAGAAACCTTTAGAAAAAATTGTGGGAAATAGGGAAAATGCTGGTAACCAGAGACCTAAAGCTAATTTGTATCGATTCCGAAGTTGCCGTCTGCAGATGCTATTAGTATGGAAGAGTCTTAAATTTGCCGTTCGGGAAAGGCTTAAAGTGTTTTTGTTGCAGTTTCTTTTCAACATTTCAGTAACGAGATGGCCATTTTTGTTTCAGCTGCAGAGGCAGGAAATCTGATACCATTCCATCTTACGAATAAGCTTGACCACGTTCCTACAGTTCTAAAAGGTATCTCTGGCATTCGCTGGTTCCGTCCAGCAGCAAGGAGGATGGCCTGGTGTACGATGACGGATACTGTCCTAGGAGGGAGAATCAACCAGGATAGATTAGAAAATGTGCGATCGGAAATGTTAGAAAATATTGAAAAAGAACCATCGGTTTACTTATGTGATCCGCCGTATGATGAAGGTACCAAGCCTCCAGGGCCGCCTATAGAGGTTGATGACTCTACTCATTCAGGAAGTGATCCAATCACGTCTGATAGTAATAATGGTTTATGGCAAGGAACGCTAGAAGATCTTTCTCTCCCTGCAAAGCCTCAAACAAAGTTAAAGCTTGTTACACATGTCCGTAGGTTTTTCCAATTTTTTCCTAACAAATTTAGAACAAGAAAAAGGTCTGATCAGCACAAGTCTACCGAGGAAAAAGATACTCAGCAGAGCAGTCATGAAAAATCTGACAACTGTGGTAATTCGTTTAGAATCCCAAATTGTAGCTCAACACATAAAAGTCACAATGTTCAATGGCCTAATAGTTCAGGAGACATTAAACCTCTGTCCAATGACAATGGAAAAGTTAAGGACAAATTGAAAGAAACAGTTGAACGAGCAAGTCCAGAGACAAGTGAAAATGGTGTCAAAACTGATTCAATAGATTGTGTTGAAACAAGTGACAAGCAAGTTAGAAAAGGTGATACTGAAAGGAGACAAAATAATTCAAATCGAGATGAAGTAAACATCAATTTTAACCAACCTGGTGACGAGAGTGAATGTGGATGCCCAAATCTAGTCTCGGTAAAAGTCGAATTTCATAGGTCCAGATCAGAACCAGTAGAAAATGATGAGAGTACACCATGAGGTTAAATGTTTTATTTGTTGATTCTCTACATTTAGTTTTTCTTTTTGAGATTATAATTGCAGTAACGCTCAGAGTTGCCAATAATCGTCTTTACTTAGAATAACCGTGTAGTATATGTTAAAGGGTAAATTACCCTAAACAATATTGTTTTAGATAGTAGTAGCAGCATTTGCGAAATGAAGTTTGCAAAGATAATTGATAAAACCATAAAACCACTCACAAGTCGACCCTTAGGCTCCTAAGTGTGACTCATTGCTCTTGCGCAGAAAGTGTAGAGCACGGCACAGAATGTGAGGCTGGTCATAAATCTATACTATCTGATACGGTGACTTTTTTTTCACAACAAGAAGCATTTTGTAATCGTCATGCTTGAGCATATACTGTTTGCTCAAAATCTAAATTTAGAGAAAGAAGCGATAAAATGTTAGATTGCAGTTACTTTTTGCATGGTACGTTTATCTACGAATAGTAAGGATGATTTTTATCTTCTAGATCAAAGGAATGCAACTCTAACATTATTGTGGGTCAGACTGCCGCTCCAAATGACCCTAGCAAATGCGCTAATAATGCAAATACAAAATGTGTTAATCTTGCTAGATTGTGAGGTATAGCTTCGGCCTCGTAACAATTAGGTCCCAAATTCGATGCACGCAACCGGGTGTCAACTTTGGTAATTTCTATAGGCCCAAATATTCAGGGGCGTACGTGTGTAGTTCCCAAAAGGCATGTGTCGAGAGAAATTAGTATAAGTTGTAGGTTTTGTTTGTCATTCGATCTAAAAGTGATATAAATTTAACTAAAAAGAGTTAACACGGAGTGAAACAATGTTGTCAAAAATTTAACGGAAGAAAAGGAGTAAAATTGTATTTATATAGCAAAATACCAAACAAGAAAGGTAGAAGTATTATTCCTCACAACTGGTAACTATATTTATCCCATCATTACAGTCAACAACATCTTTAGAGTAAAAAATTAAGTTAAGCCTGATATACGAGCGTATAATTTCATAATGATAAAAAGGTAGCTCTGTGTATCGTTAAAGTAACTGTTCATACATGCCGTGTTTTCTTTTATAATTTATTTGACCCCTATCGGCGAAGCCGAAGGGGACTCTAAGTTTACACTCTAGGAACTTTAGGTTTGCACTCCGTCCGTCTGTCAATCTGTCCGTCTGTCTGTCGGTCCGTCAGTCGGGCAATTATTTTTTCTAAACGGTGGTAGATATTGAGATGGTTTTTGGTGTGTTAGACAACCACCACGAGTTACAGATCGAATTTGCGTTTTCTTCAGGTCCACAGCTTTTTGGGGAAATCACCAGCCTTAGACTTAGAAATGTTCAAGTCATTTCTCTATATATTTTTAAGTACTTAAGTTATCACACTTATACGTGGCAAGCTGTTACCTCTCATTGGTATACACCTGCTGATGATAAGATCAAGGTAATCTCACAAGGTAAATGTCATATTTCTGAAAATTTGCTTTTACGGGGGAATTTGCGTTTCACAAACACATCTTGTCTCCCTAAAACTTCTTTAATGAACTTACTTTAACGTGGAAAATAATTATTATAATTTTAAATTATGAGCACAAAATGTAAATAAATATTGTGATGTACAAACAACTGATTAATTATTTGGGGGAAATGGTGGTTTTCGATAAAATGAGACCTTTTTTCATTTTAATTCTGTATTTGACCTATTTCTTTGGCTTAGCGAGCTTCTCGGGAATGTTTACGTCTGTAAAAGGTTTCATAGCAGCCAAAACAAGCAATGAGCAAAAAATATTGATAGCAAATATAGATTCACGAATGTTTGAGTATTCACTAATGTATGAGAATCAACAATATATCTGGATTACATTAAAGCAGCGCATACAAAGATATTTAAAATGCTTATAATTCTGAAAGGGGGTCAAATACTTTCTTTCTCCTCCACAGAGTTTCACAAATTATACCTGCCAGCATATTACAAGGTTGGTAGTGGACTCGGTATCGCTTTGCAATACTATTAAAATGCTTGTTGATCTAATAGTAGTGATTGTTACTGTCCACGAGTCTTGGTGGCTGTGGGCTGCGTAGTCTGTGCACCCTTTTCCACCTGGTAAAATAGTCCACTAATCATCGTACACTATTTCGTCGACGTTCATAGATGGTTTTGATCCCCCCACAAATCGTCCTCGGTGACATATGTCGTCGTTAGCAGTATCATCTGACGTAATTTTATTGGTTTTAAAAGAAAGTACTTGATTTCTCACTAAACGAAATGCTTCATGATGGTTGAGGCAAACACTTGCCCCATCATGGGTGTCAGAATTTCTGGTATCTAAGATGAAATGAATTGGGTCGTTGTTACATAAGTGTTGAGGAAGATGAGAACGTAGAAGAACACGTCCATTTAAATGTTGAAAGCAATCGTTGCGGTGTCTTCTAGCTCCTTTGTCTTTTTGAGGAGAGGGTCGTTTTGATGGACAAGATCCCGGCTCAGGAGAAGCAAAAGATATCTCTATGTCGAGAAATGAAGGAAAAGTCGTGACGTTGTTATCCAGGCGGGTTTTTGAAACCACAAGTCTGCAAAAACGGACTCCTATCTAATCTCTGAATACAATCCGTACACACAGTCTCCTTATATCGACACTTGTTGATAAAATAACTTTCTTTATCCTCGTAACATACACAACATACACCACATTGCGAGCGTCAACAAATTCCACTTTTTTCTCGGATGAGCATGACTTTGTTACTTCTGCCTTCTGGCTATTGAGAAGAGTGTCATTATTACCGTCAATCTAATATACAATTCCATAATGATACAAAAGTAGTTATTGCTCCATGCATCGTTATACTTACTGTCCATACATGCCATGTTTTCTTTTATTATTTATTAGTCCCGTATCGGAGATGCCGAAGGGAAGTGAAGGTTTGCACTCCGTCCGTCTGGCCGTCTGTCCGTCAGTCCTGCAAATCATTTTTCCGTACTTTTTTTCTAAACGCTGGTAGATATTGAGCTGGTTTTTTAGGTGTGTTGGACAACCACAATAGTTTACAGATCGAGTGTGAGTTTCCTTCCGGTCCACAGATTTTTCAGGAAATTACGGCCCTTGGATTTAAAAACTTTCAGTGGAAAAAATACAGTTTTCCGATTGTTTTCTAAACGTTGGTAGATATAGAGCTCATTTTTGGCGTGCTGAAATCAGCACATAATGATCTGATTTTTGTTGTGAGTCAATCTTTGTGAGTTCTATATGTGGATTGAGTTTCATTTTGATCTACCGATTTTTGACAAAATTACGGACTTGGAAATTTCAGCCCAAAAATGGTTTTCGGGACTTTCACTTTTTTTTTAGCTCAACTGAGCATAACATGCTTAAAGGGAGCTTTTAGGATCACGGTGTGTCCATCGTGCGTCGTGTGTCGTCCGGCCTGCGGCGTCAACACTGCTTTAAACATCTCCTCCTTTTTCGCTTGTCTGATTTGGACCAAACTTTGCTGGAATATTCATTAAAGAATCTGTTCAAAATTTGTTCACAGAATTTGATTCAATCAAAAACTCTTGTAGCCATGGCAACCAAATGGATTTTTTTCCGGAAAAAATTCTTTTGAAATCTTTTCCGCTGAAACCGATGGTCAAATTATAAAACAGGTTCACAGATATGTTCCTTGGTTGACCTTTTTTTTTTTTCGTAGAAAAAAGTGGCCGTGGTGGGGGTGCTCTTTGCGTTCAGCAGTGTCAAAAGGTCTTTAAACATCTTCTCATAAACGACTGGGTCCATTAGACCAAACTTGGCTGGAATGATCCGTGTGAGGTCCTCTTCCAAATTTGTTACAGAATGCGGTTACATCAAAACTCATGACAACCAAATGGATTTTTCCAGCAAATATTTTAAAGGTCATATCGCCTGACACTGCTAATCAGATTTTGTAATAATTTCGACGAAAAAAGTTCCTTGGGATACCCTCTTCAGATTTCTTTTGGCGAAATTTTGATCTCAAAATTTGTTCGTGAAATTTTGTATCCGTCGTAAAACATGGACATGCGTCTTCGCACTGTATATACTTAAAAAATCTTTTGAAATTCTTCATCTCTGAAACCACTCGTCACATTTTACATAATTTCACAGATTCATTGGCCCTTTTGAAAATCTGTTTTCAAAATTTTGATCCGTGAAGAAACATAGCTGTTGTGGACTGGGGCTATTTGCACTATACGGTCATAAAGAAATTCTTCTTTTTTTCATCTCTGAAACAACCAGTCACATTTTTTTCAGTTATTGACAAAAATGATCCTTTATTTTTCCCCTTATTTAGCTAAGCTGTTTTCAAAAAAGACAGAAGTATTGACATAGCCCTGTAGTCGTCATATGCGTTGTTGTCGTTGTGTAAAAACTTCGACATTTTGTTATATCTCAGCTTCCTCTCATAAAATCAAGTGAGCAATCAAAGGCCATCTTGGCCATCGGTTGGTAGTGGCCTCGGTATCGCTTTGCAATTCTATCAAAATGCTTGTTGATCTAATAGTAGTGACTGTTACAGTCCACGAGCCTAAGTCGCTGTGGTCTGCGCAGTCTGTGCTCCCTTTTCCACAAGGTAAACAAGTCCATGAATCATCGTACACTATTTCATCGACGTTGATGAATGGTTTTGACTCCCCCTTGCAATCGTCCCGGTGATATAAGTCGTCTTGAGCAGTATCATCTGACGTAATTTTATTGGTTTTAAAGAAGTCGGTTCCTCACAAAACTAAATGCTTCATGATGGTTGAGGTAAACACTTGTCCCATCATGGGTGTCAAAATTTCCAGTATCTAAGATGAAATGAATTGGATCGTTATTACATAAGTGTTGTAGAAAATGAGAACGTAGAAGAACATATCCATTTAAATGTTGAAAGAAATCGTTGCGGTGTCTTCTAGCTCTTTCGTCTTGTTGAGGAGAGGATCGGTTTGATGGACAAGATCCCGGCTCAGGAGAAGCCAAAGATATCTCTATGTCGAGAAATGATGGAAAAGTCGTGACGTTGTTATTTTTCTAAGCGGGCTTTTCAAATCACAACTCTGAAAAAACGGACACCTATCTAATCTCTGAATACAATCCGTACACACAGTCTCCTTACATCGACACTGGTTGATAAAATAACTGTCTTTCTCCTCGTAACATACACAAAATACACCACCTTGCAAGCATCAACAAACTCAACTTTTTGAGCATGACTTTGTTACTTTTGCCTTCTGGCTATTGAGAACAGTGTCATTTATTACCGTCAGCTTAATATACAATTCCATAATGATACAAAAGTAGCTATTGCTCCATGCATCGCTATACTAACTGTTCATACATGCCATGTTTTCTTTTATTATTTATTAGTCCCGTATCGGAGAAGCCGAAGGGAAGTGAAGGTTTGCACTCCGTCTGTCCGGCCGTCTATCCGTCAGTCCTGCAAATCATTTTTCTGTACTTTTTTTCCAAACGCTGGTAGATATTGAGATAGTTTTTAGGTGTGTTGGACAACCACCACAGTTTACAGATTACGTTTGAGTTTCCTTCTTGTCAACAGATTTTTCAGGAAATTACGGCCCTTAGACTTAAAAACTTTCAAGGTAAAAAATACAGTTTTTGGACTGTTTTCTAAACGCTGATAGATATAGAGCTCATTTTTGGTGTGCTAAAATCAGCACATAATGACCTGATTTTTGTTGTGAGTCAATCTTTGTGAGTTCTATATGAAGATTGAGTTTCATTTCGGTCTACCGATTTTTGACAAAATTCCAGGTATTTGACTTGGAAATTTCAGCCCAAAGATGGTTTTTAGGGACTTTCTTCTAAACTCTGGCGTGCACTGAGCTGGTCCACTTTTTTTAGCTCTAGCTGAGCATAACATGCTTAAAGGGAGCTTTTAGGATCACGCTGTGTCCATCGTGCGTCGTGTGTCGTCCGGCCTGCGGCGTCAACTGTGCTTTAAACATCTCCTCCTTATTCGCTTGTCTGATTTGGACGAAATTTTGCTGGAATGTTCATTAAAGAATCTGTTTAAAATTTGTTCACAGAATTTGATTCCATCAGAAACTCTAGTAGCCGTGGCAACCAAACGGATTTTTTCCGGGAAATTCTTTTAAAATCTTTTCTGCTGAAACCGATGGTCAAATTATGAAACAGGTTCACAGACATGTTCCTTTGGTGACCTTTTTTTTGTGTGTGTGTGTGTGAAATTTTAATTCGTAGAAAAAAGTGGCCGTGGTGGGAGTGCTCTTTGCGTTCAGCAGTGTCAAAAGGTCTTTAAACATCTTCTCATAAACGACTGGGTCCATTGGACCAAACTTGGCTGGAATGATCCTTGTGAGGTCCTCTTCAAAATTTGTTACAGAATTCGGTTCCATCAAAACTCATGACAACCAAATGGATTTTTCCAGAAAATATTTTAAAAGTCATATATTTTGAAATAATTTCGACGAAAAAAGTTCCTTGGGATAACATCTTCAGATTTCTTAATTCGACATATTGATCTCAAAATTTGTTCGTGAAATTTTTTATCCGTCGTAAAACATGGACATGCGTCTTTGCATGGTATATACTTAAAATCTTTGAAATTCTTCTTCTCTTAAACTACTTGTCACATTTTGACATTATTTCACAGATTCATTGGCGGCCCTTTTGAAAATCTGTTTTCAAAATTTTGATCCGTGAAGAAACATGGCTGTTATGGACTGGGACTATTTGGACTATACGGACATGAAGAAATTCTTAATTTCTTTTTCATCTCTGAAGCAATCAGTCAGATTTTAAAGTTATTGACAAAAATGACCCTCAATTTTTCCCCTTATTTAGCTAAGCTGTTTTCAAAAGAGACTGAAGTATTGACATAGCCCTGTAGTCGTCATCTGCGTTGTTGTCGTTGTGTAAAAACTTCGACATTTTGTTATATCTCAGCCTCCTTTCAACACATGTACTTGACACTTGGAATAATTCTTGACTAGTAAAAAGGCAATCCATCCAACAAGGGCAGGTAATTGCAGAATTATTTTATCCAAATTGTGCCCCCTTTGCGACTTGGAAGTTTTACTTACTAGCCAGCAACCAACAGCCAATCATTGGTACCGTCATGGGGTGCTCCTTTTCAACTTAATATTTTTAGCCACTATCGGGCATGTGCTCTTGTCCAAGAAATGGTCTTTGGGTGACCTATTCGAAAAGTTATTTTGCAGAATTCTGATTCGTCAAAAACATGACTGTGGTGATAATTGTAAGGATGTCGACATATATTGAAATGATTTTGACAGGTGACCTTCATTATTGCGTGGCATTATAACAATTTTATTTCCAAAATTTCAATACTTTGAAAAAGTTGGTGACTGTCCTCTCATAAAATCAGGTGAGCAATCAAAGGCCATCTTGGCCATCGGTTGGTAGTGGTCTCGGTATCACTTTGCAATTCTATCAAAATGCTTGTTGATCTAATAGTAGTGACTGTTACAGTCCTGTACTGATTGATACTGTCCACGTAATGGGTGAGGCCATCGATCGTGGGTTATCCAGGTATAGTTAATTTTTATTGAAAATAGCTTCTCCCGTTTAAAGCCTTACCCATGATCGATGGCCTCGTAATTTTATTGGTTTAAGAGAAGTTGATTTCTCAAAAAACTAAATGCTTCATGATGGTCGAGGCTAACACCTGCCCCATCATGGGCGTCAAAATGTCCGGTGTCTAAGATGAAATGAATCGATCGTTGTTACATAAGTGTTGTGGAAGATGAGATCGTAGAAGAACATGTCCATTCAAATGTTGAAAGCAATCGTTGCGGTGTCTTCTAGCTCTTTTGTCTTGTTGAGGAGAGGGTCGGTTTGATGGACAAGATCCCGATTCAGGAGAAGCCAAAGACACCTCTGTGTCGAGAAATGAAAGAAAGGTCGTGACGTTGTTATCCAAGCGGGCTTTTTTAAAATCACAAGTCTGCAAAAAGGACTCCTATCTAATCTCTGAATACAATCCATAAACACAGTCTCCTTACATCGACACTGGTGGATAAAGTAACTTTCTTTATCCTTGTAACAAACACTACATCTCTCACCCCACAGATTTTCAAAGTTGGAAGACATAACTATACAACTCGGCAATGGAAGTGAACGATGTTTAACAATGCTGTTTTGCTATTCACCGAGACACTATATATGCATAACTGATGTCTCATTACTGCATGTATCAATAAACTCCACTATTTTCTCGGATGAGCGTGACTTTGTTAATTTTGCCTGATGGCCGTTGAGGATTGTGTCATTTATCAACGTCAGTCCGTAATTTTCATATCCATCAACTAATTCGTTTGTTTAATTACGAGCATTAGTTTAACGGTTCTTTAAAACAGGAGCAAAAACTCTTAACCAAAAAACAATAAGATGTTCAAGTTCGATAAAGCTAATGTTTTCGTAATGCTCTAAAGTAACTGTAGGGTTAGGTTGGGCCTAAATTGGAATGGTTTTATCAAAAAAGATCTACTGGCTGAAGATAAAATCGGCGAAGATCTGTAGCTGCATTTGTATTAAGTATTTTTTTAACAAAAGACTTACAGTGTTTGAAAGCTTTATACCCAAATCCTCCATCCGTTAAAAATATTGTTTGCCTCTCAAAGTCATAAGGATAAAAGATATTTCTAATTTCAAATAAAATTTCGAATTAACTGGTGCATTTTCGGCTCACCTGAGCACTTTGTGCTCAAGGTGAGCTATTGTAATCGCCCCGTCGTCCGTCACCAATTTCTTTAAACTTCTTCTCTTAAATCTGTGTGCCAATCTTGACGAAACTTGGCAGGGATGTTTCTTAAGTGAAGCTCTAGCAAAACTGTTCAAGGAATTGAATTCCACTTATAACTCTGGTTGCAATGGCAACAAAAAAAAAATATTGAAAATGTTCTCTTTTGGAACTAGAAGGCGTAAAGCTTTGATATTTGGCGTAGCAGCTCTTAATGGACCTCAGCTGACTTTGTTCTTATGATGCCCCTGCAGTAAAATCTTGCCCCGCCTCGGGGGTCAGAAGTTTAAACATAGAAACAAAGAAGGAAAATTTTAAAACTTTTCTTCTCTGAAACTGGAAGGTATAAAGCTTTGGCTTTTGTTATTTAGCATTTCCGAGTGGACCTCTGTCAGGTTTGTTAATATGATGGCCCTGGGGTCAAAACTGGTTCGGCCGCGGGGGTCGCAATTTCGAACATAGGAACAAAGAGGGAAAACTTTAAAATTCTTCTTCTCTGAAACTGGGAGACGTAGAGCTTTGGTATTTGTTAGCATCTCTTAGTAGACCTCTACTAAATCAATTCATATGACGCCGCTCCGGGGGTCACGAGATTAAAAAAAGAAACAAAGAAGAAAACTTCATAATCCTTCTCTGAAAATGGAAGACGTAGTGCTTTGATATTTGGTATGTAGCATCACATAGTAAATTTTTTGCAGGTATGTTCATTTGATGTCCCTGAGTTTTAAACTGACCCCTACCCAGTGGTCACAAGTTCAAACATCGGAACAAAGAAGGAAAACTTTAAAATTCTTCCTCTCTGAAACTTAGTATGTAACATCTCCTAGTGGACTTCTACCAAGTTTGTTCATGTGATGCCCCTGAGTAAAAAACTTGCCTCGCCCATGGGATCACAAGTTCGAACATGGGAACGAAAAAGGAAAACTTCAGAATTCTTCTCTGAAACTGGAAGGCGTAGAGCTTTGAACTTTGGTATGTAGCATTTCCTTGCAAACCCGTACCATGCTCCCCCATGGGTCAAAACTGACCCAGCCCCAGGGTTCACAAGTTCGAACATAGGAACAAAGAAGGAAAGCTTTGAAAATCTTCTTCTTTGAAAGTGAAAAGAGCAGAGCTTTGATACTTGGAGTGTAGCATCCTCTTGTGAACCTCTTACAATTTTTCATATCATGCCCATGGGATCAAAACTGGCACCGCCACAGGGGTCATAATTTTGAACATGGGAATAAAAAAGGGAAAACTTTCAAACTTCTCATTTCTAAAAATGGGAGGGATAGAGTTTTAATATTTGGTTTGTAGCATCTCCTAGTGGACCTCTAACAAATCTATTCAAACGACGCCCTTGTGGTCATATAAAAAGAAATAGCTTGTGGGCACTCTAAGAGGCCACATTTATGGCTCAAATAACCTGAAATTTCGTCAGAATATTCTTCTTGCTAAAATATTAGGTGTTTTTTTTTTAAGTTGTATCACCTTGGATAATAAATTAGGTCATTAGGTCAAATTAAAGAAATACATTATGGGCACTTAAGAGGCCACATTTCTTGCTCAATTGACTTGAAAATTGGTCAGGGTATTTGTCATGACTATAGAGGCCACATTTCTTACTCAATCAACTTGAAAATTGTTAGAATGTTTCTCTTGATAAAATATCAGATGATCTTGAGATTGGTTCACCTGGTGTTATAATCTAGGTCAGTAGATCAAATTAAAGAATACCCTCTGGGCACCTCAGAGGTCACATTTTAGCTCAGTTGATCTGAAAATTGGTCGGAATATTCGTCTTGATAAAATGTCCAATGATAAGACTAATAAGTAAAAGGGTGACGCGCTGACGCAGCTTGGTATTTATAGACCAACACCAAAAGGTCCCGTCAGTCATCTCTAATAGAGAGAAACGCATGACAAATTAACAGTTACGACGATGAAGTTCACAGTTTAGTATGTATAACAGTGCACCAGTATTGGCATTACTTGACAGTTACATAGAATTAAAGCTTCCTTGAACATCAAAAAACATGCAGGAATACAACATATACAAAATATCCGCTTTAAGTAACCACTAAGATCTCAATTAGAATACTAAGTAAGGACCAATTATTTGCAAGAAGCACATAGAATGTTCATCAAGAATACATGTAGATGTATGTGCTCTGAAATTCAAGTAAATAATTTGGACAGAAAACAGCTTGTTATTCATAGCCGAACGCCAAGAGGTCATGTCAATCATCTCTAGCGGAGACAAACGCGTGGCATGTAAACAGTCACTACGATGATAGTCACAGTTTTGTATGTATAGCAGTGCACCATTATTGGCATTACTTGGCAGTTACATAGAATTAAAGCTATTATGTACATCGAAAACACAGAAATACAACATATTCAAAATATCCGCTTTAAGTAACCACCACTAAGACCTAATTGAGAATGCTAAGTAAGTACTAACTATTATAAAAAAGCTTCATTATCAATACATGTAGGTACATGTACTCTGCATTTCAAGACAATAATTTCGAAACCCCTATATTGTAGCATTTCTATGCCGTTTAAAAGCTTGTTTTGTTGATTTAAATACCCTTTAATGAACTTACCTCCGCTCCTAAGTCTGTGTGAGCTTTGTAATTTTCTTTTTTTCAATTTTGCATAAACATGTACTAGAATTTTCTGCCAAATTAGTTTCAAAAGAGAGTTTTATGTCGTTTGTCTTGTCCTGGTTGCGGGCCCTTGTACTAAAATGACTTGATAATCATCCTGCTTCGATATTTGTTTGTTCAATGGAGAAAACCTCTGGCTTTGGTTATTTAAAACACACAATATCACTTTTATGCTTCGAAGGGCCTGAAATTGTGCACTGCATCCATTTATGATTTTTTTCATACTTAGCCTCACGGCGCTGTCTTTACTAACTATTTCCCATGGGTTCATGACGGGAATTTGCAGTTTATTGTAGGGAGTAATTTGTTTTTAGCATAAAACGTTATGTAAATAATAAAAGTAGTCCATCTTGTCGTAATGTTGGATTTGTATTAGATATTTCCCTATCGATCTTCAAGCCTTCGAGAACATTTGACATTAGTTCCTGAAATGTTGAGGGGTTGAGGGAGTGTTAGCTAATCCAAAATACATGTCATTATATTCATCTATAGCCCTGCAGGACTTGTAAATGCCATCTTTTCCTAGTGTTTTGCATGCATTTGATCAATTATCTCGGCAAATCTAATAGACAATATATTTTTAAGTCGTTCCCAGGTTTCGTTTGGATGATCTTGCAAAAATTGTTGAATAAAATAAAAAAGGGCGTCCCTACTAGTCCTAAAAACCAAATATTTAATATTTATGTCCTTCAAACGGTCGAGCAAAGCGTGCTATCCAAAAGCTCTTGTCAAGTTCCTAAATAATTTTGAATTTCCATAATAGTTTGGTACAATTAATGTAGAGTTATTTTTAGTTTCCTCGCCGCTTATTTCATTTTCAATTCCACTCATTTGGTTCGAAATTGTCTGAAAAACATTATCTAAGTCTACTCTCTTTGCCAAACTACAAAGTAAAGGTTAAAATGTTTTAACTAAGCCTAGGTTTGTCTGTCTATTCGCATTGTGGAGATTCAGATTCAACACTTGATCTGACATATTGTTACACAGCAACAAGCTGTCAAATAAGTTCATATACGTTTGATAAAAAATTAAATCACAGGTTCATTGTTCCAGGAGGAGTGTGGGTACATACTCTAAAGACTGACTGCAATAGCCTGATATATATACTACTCCAACAGGGGAACTGTCATCTATTTGATTGACAGTTAATGACCTAGAATGTCCATAGGATTATAAAATAGGACATATATACCAACAGATCTTCTTTGATCTTCTTAGGCATGATAGAACAAAAATAAAAACAGATTATCTTTACATTCTTAGGCATGTCCAGTTAATTGCGTACACTTGTCAAGTAAGTTGCATCCCATGTCAACCTCATTAGTTGTCTCGCCTTACAAATATATTTAGAATATTAATTATAGAGGCCTGCCTTAGTATATTGTTACATACCTCCCCCTGTTATGCAAACTATTCTTAGTAATAAGAAAATTTCGGGATTTTTAGCAGGATTTGTGAACCATGTAAAACAGCAGTAGTAACATACAGGTTTATACATGTAACAATACATACATGTACGTATAACCGGAGTACTTCTGAACATAAGCACTCTTGTGCATTAACAAAGTTCGACTTTAAACGAATACAAAGAAAATAGAAATGTAATACATAGAAAGAAAAGTCAATCCAAGTATATAAGGAAAATAAATAAAGAAAAGTTCATTTGTAATATGTACGTCGAAGAGTCAAATAGTAGTTGGGGATTCTTCATTCGGCATTATGGTCTTGGCATCCATGTCAACTATTGTGTTTATAGTCATCCTACTTTCCCGTTGCTGAAGGATATGTTGTTCTTTTCTCCCGCTTAATCTTCCAGGCACATTGTAACTGTTATCAACGGTAGGCTCGATACATCTGTGAAATATTTCAGCTAGTGAATTATGTTCAACTGATAAAGATTTCTCTTCATCCTTCCCCGTTGAATCTTCCAGGTTACAGTTAATATCAATCAAAAACGAAACTCAGTCTTGTGTAAATGATACTGTCTGTATTTGCTTTACGAATTTTAGAAGTAATTTACTTGGATTAGCGCTTTGTCGCTGTTAGCTAGGCACTTTTAAAGCTAAGCAATTTTGAACACATACTTGCATCCTTTTCGGTTGGAATAGGTTCATCTTCTTGTTGTACATGTGCGTCGTTGCTGGACGTGATCGTCAGTAGTGGAGCCGTTGGTGTTTGTGCTACATCCGTCTCCTTGACTGTGTTGCAGAAGGCCACTCCTCTGCCAGCGGGTGAGTTCACGCTTAACTTGCTACCATTTAACTTGACCAACAATTTCCTTGCGTAATTGAATTTACGGACTATGTAAAGTGCAATAGAAATCAATGCAATAAAGCCTGTTCCAAACAATGGGTAATCCCGCAGGAGAAACATTGTTTCAACATCAAACACTAACTCTGCATGTTTAATTGGTCAATTAACGAATTCAAACTGAATTTAGATGTTTCGGCAGCTTAGTGATATTGAAAGACAGTACATGTTTAATCAACGGTTTCGAATTGTGCATTTCATTTACATTTGAATTTTGGTTTGAATACCTTACATCACGGCGTGGTCTTAAGTGATCGACTGCCATCGGTTCTCAATAGCCAAGAGTATTTTGTTCTGAGCTGAAAGCGTTTTCGTAGGTTTTGTTCTTGTAACGCTGTATTAACCGCGGCTTGAATAGTAATTGGATTATCACGTAGCAATTTCGTTTTTAAAGAATCTTGAGCCAATCCATCAATTAAAAAAAACTATCAGCTGCCGTTCTATCGTTTGCCTATCTGTTCCTAAAGTGTATCAATATCGACCTAACTATACAATTCGCTCCGCGAAAACAGTTGTAAACATTCTCCGACGCCGTCTGTTTGACGTTTCTAAGTAAGGTGACCGCATGCATCGGATCGGTTACTTCTGCAAATCTTATGATCAATTCCCGTTTAAGGGTTTCCCAGCTTTCATTTAGGTATTCATGGAGAAATCTCTAAATGAGATCATAAACAGCATCTTTGCTTGACCCAAACGTTAGCCTTTTGATTCCTTCGTCATTTAAATTTTCTAGTATTGCTTGTTTGTCTACTGCTTTGGAAATGTTTACTCTCTCCGGAATATGGTGGTATTGCCAAAGCCGAACTCAAGTACCCATGCTAATATCAAAATCAGTCATTCTAGCAGATAATGCGTTGATTTGTTTAGAGGAAGCTTCAAACATTACGTCGAAATTACTGCTGGCCGTAGTTAAATTTCGACAATTTCATCTACGCAAAAACTCACGGTTCGTTGTGTTGACAAAATATACGGTGTAGAATCTTTGGTCACAGGCACCAAAACTGATCCAAAATAACAGCAACAAAACGTCAAGTAAGTCCAGATACTTGTAACAAGTTACAGGTTCCTTGTTACAGCAGGAGCGTGGGTACATACACTGAAAACTGACTGAAATGGCCTGCTATATACACTTATCCAACAGACTGAATATACTAATCCAATAGGGGCGGGGGTGTCATCTATATTATTGATAGTTAATGACCATAATGTCCATAGGCTTGTAAAACAGAACATAAATGCCAACATATTCTCTTTAACCTTCTTAAGCATGATAGAACATAAATGCCAACAGATTCTCTTACACATTCTTAGACATGTCCAGTTAATTGCGTACACCTGTCAAGTAGTTTGCATCCCCTGTTTACCTCATAAGTTGTCTCGCCTTGCAAATATAAATATATCTAGAATATTTATTCTACGTACCTGCCTATATTATTACAGTACCATCTGACATAATCTTATTCGTTAAAAAAAACATGAAGCTGATTTCTCACAAAACCAAATGCTTCATGACGGTTGAGGCAAAACCTACATGTACCCCATCTGAGTCGTCAAAATGTCCGGTGTCTAAGATGAAATGAATTTGGTCGTTCTTTGATAAATCTTGTGGAAGATGAGAACGTAAAAGAACACGTCCATTCAAATGATGAAAGCAATCATTGCGGTGTCTTCTAGCTCTCTTGTCTTGTTGAGGAGAGGGTCAGTTTGATGGACAAGATCCCGGTTCAGGTGAAGCCAAAGACATCTCTGTGTCGAGAAAGGAAGGAAAAGACGTTGTTATCACAAGTCTGCAAAACGGACACCTATCTAATCTCTGGTGTTTACAATCCATGAACACAGTCTCCTTACATCGACATAGGTGGATAAAATAGCTTTCTTTATCATCGTAACAAACACTACATCTCTCACCCCACAGATTTTCGAATTTGGAAGACATAACTATACAACTCAGCAATGGAAGTGAACAATGTCTAACAATGCTGTTTTGCTGATCACCGAGAACTTACATATGCATAACTGATGTTCATTTTTTGCATGTATCAATAAACTCCGCTATTTTCTCAGATGAACGTGACTGTTAATTTTACCCTCTGACTTTTGAAGACTGTGTCATTTATCAACTACAGTCTATAACTTTCATATCCATCAATTAATTCGAATATATAAATATGAACATTAGTTTTACGGCTAAAAACAGGAGCAAAACCTCGTAAAAAAAGCAAGAGGATGTTCCAGTTCGATAAAAGTAATGTGTTGCTCACGCTCTTAAGTAACTGTAGGGTAAGGTTGAGCCAAAATTGGAATAGTTTTATTTAAAAGAAATATATCTACTTGCTTAAGGTAAAAACGAGAGCGATCCATGGGCATATATGTATTATTCTTTTAAATGAAAACCATATCATGTTGGAAAGTTTTATACCCAAATTCTTCATCCGTTAAAAACATATTTGCCACTTAAAGTTTTAAGGATATAAAAGATATTTCTAAATAAGAAAAAAATATGAATTGGTACATTTTTAGCTCACCTGAGCACAAAGTACTCAAGGTGAGGTATTGTGATCGCACGTTGTTGTCCGTCAACAATGGTAGTATAGGCGTGACTTTACGGACAAAAAAACCTTACGGGCAGGGAACTGCACGGGCAAAAACTTTACGGGCACGAGACCTTACGGACAAGGAACTTTACGGCCAAGAAAGTTTACATGTAACATGTTCAGACAAGTTTTCACCAGATACGAAAATAAACTGACTAATCATAGAAACCTTATTGGTATATAAGGCTGAATTTCGTGTGTGACATTAGAGTTTTATATTAAAACCAGCAACATGGCAAGCTACAGATTTAAGTTCAGTCTTGGAAATCGGAGATACGTTCAAGTCAATGAATGAAAGAGAAAAAGAGAGTCGACGTCAGAGAATGGCAGGAAGACAAACCGACAAAGAAAGACATCAGCTAAACGATAATGCGATGGAAAAACATAGTAGATCCGTTAGAATGTACGGACAGGGCTTTACAAAGTCTGGAAAGCTATTGGTGTCACATGGGAGGGAATATATATTGCAATGTCAGTAAAATTGACTTCTGTGTGAACATTAGGCAGTATTGGAAGCCAGTGAATGATGTAGTCCCAACTGAAATGGACCAATAGAGTATTCCTGTTTAAAAGAACTGGTGACAGAGGTAGGGGGAGTACTACCTGAATTGGACTCGGTGGTACCTTGTTACCTACAAAGTGATCACATGAACCAGTTAAGGGCTCTACAACGCCCAGAATGCAACTCCAATGATTGCCAAAATTATTGAGGTCACGTGTTCTAAAAATAACAGCCAGTGAAGTTCCGTTGATTAAAATAACTATCAATTACAGACTCTGAATACCTATATAGAGAAAAACACCAGATATCCTCATTCATTTACCAGCCGTTATAGCTCAATAGGTAGAGTGTAGGACTCGTGAACACACTGTTTTGGGTCACTACAGGGTGTGGGTTCGATTCCCCGGCTGGCCAACTAAAATTTCTAATAGTCTCCGGATGGGACATTAAACCGACATCCCGTGTGACGGTGCCATGCGCCGAGCACGTTAAAGAACCAGGCGAAGCTCTCAGTAGTTTCGACCTGTATCCTTGCACTATCCCCCGTAACAACTAACCGTCTTCTGGGGGTGTCGTTCAGATGGGCAACCGGTAGCGACGATAGAAAAGCAGAAATAACTAAACCAATCCTCACTAAGACGACACAGAACAAATAGCATGGATCAGAGCGATTCTATACTTGCCAATAAATTCATCAAGTCAGATATGATGTTTAGCGAGGACCCACGTCAGACTTTTAAACTCTGGTCCAAACAAATTAAACCGGATATATCGTCATTGTCAAAAGCGGGCTTTTACTTACAGGAAATATAGATAAAGGCATTTGTGTCGCTTTCGTGGTCAATGTCATGTCTTGGGAACTGACGGACTATACGTTCGAAGAAGACTATAAACGGTCTCAAGCCTGTATATACTTAAAAATGGCGGGTTACAAAAGCAAAGATAAGAGCTTGTATGAACTTACAGTTAAATTTAATACTGATAGAAAAACTGATGAAAGTACGCAAGGTGCTGGAAATACAACATTAATTTTAAGCAATAAAAGTACACCGTCATTTGAATTTGGAGGATTTGTCGGCTCCTTTACGAAAAGGACGATTTAGTTTTCTGACTGTCTGACATATTTTTCTTTACAAAACCACTGTTTGTTTCGCTTTTTTACCACTCCTGTAGGATACAATGTTTTTCATGATTGTGCCTGCGGGCATTGACAGCATGTATGTATGTATGTATGTATGTGAGCATGATCCTTTTTATTTTTCTGATTCCTTAACTCACGATGTCGGCAATGACCTATATGATCCCCATGACTGTGTGACTTACTACGATCCTTTCGATCACGTAGTCTTTTATTATCTATTTCCATAGGAATTCCCCTTTGCACATATGTGGAATGATTATATGTTCTCAAATTGAATCTACTTATTAAATTTTTCTCTTGCGAATCTACTAATTATATTTTTCTCTTGCAAGGCAATGCTTACCGCATTTTGAAATGTCTGATTATCTCTCATCAATTTTATTTTCAATGAATCTAGTTTTAACGCATCTATAAAGAATCCTATCAACTGACGTTCTATAGTTTGTCCGTCCATGCCAGGAGGAAAACTATCTCTGCCCGGTGGCATCAATCTCTCTGCATATATATGTACATTTTCCCCATGATTTTACTTGACATTTGATCTGTTACCTCTGCAAGTCTGACTGTCAATTCACTTTTAAGTCTTTCCCATTTTTCGTTTGGATGACCTCGCAAAAATCGTTGAATGAAATCAGAAACGGCATCCCACCTAGTCCTAAAAGCTAAATGTTTAATGTTTTCATCATTCAAATGGTCGAGGATAGCTTGTTTTTCTAAACTTCTTACCCACTTTCTAAACAATTTCAATTCCACACAGTGTAACCGGAAGTAGTTTGTTTGTAAGACTTTAAATATGTTTGGACTTTCATTTGTTTTGTGTACGTTAATGGAAGACTTGGGGCAGTGGTGGAGATATAGGCAGTTAAGACAAGAAGCCAGAGAGAGTACTGAGAGACTGATTGACGTTATAAACTTGTATTTAAAAGAAAATAAGCCTTCTTTGTATTCTACCGTATTATAATAGTATGTAAATATATATCTGTAAGAATGCATGACATTTAAACTCCAAATGAAAACATATCAAACTGGAAAAAAATATTTATCTTTCCTTTATTTTGACCCCAAGTCCCCTGCTAGCTATTTAGGGCCTGGGAAGCTATATCAGTATGTCATAGCAAAGAGTAAATGTAAAACTGGAAGGCATAAAATACGAAAATGGTTTCAGGATCAATAAAGGCTATTCTCTCACCAGGGGAGCCAGATCCCATTTTATTCGCTCCATTGTTATTGTAAATGGAGTGGACTGTCAATGGGATATCGATCTCATTGATATGACAGATTTTGTAACACGGCCGTCCGGTAAGAATAATAGGGGTTCAGTTCAGTTCTTTAAAAGTTTAATAAAATTTTCAACACCAGGTTCGATATAAGGTTAACAGTACAGATGTATGTCCGGAGTGCAAACAAAGCCAAAAGTATCCAGTGTGAAGATCAGTTGTACACTGAAATTACTTATAAATTCGGTGGTTTTTATAGTCATACTGAGAGGAAGTTTACGAGGAAACTATCCTTAAGTATGACAAGTTGCTGGCGCTTATGGCTATTAAAATGATCTATCAGCGACCAAACGATGACAGAAATAGGAAGTATTTAACTTACATTCAAACTAGCTTTTTGCGTTTTGATTAAAAAGTAATTGAGGCCAAACATTGGGAACTCCTTCCAATGCCATTTTTAGAGAAAACATATATACAATTGAACATACATACAGAGTATTCATGAGAATGACACAGAACTGTGTCTTAACAAGAAAAACAAATTACTTTATTATATCTTTGAAAAGCTAACATTGAGAATTTAACTTTATGAGGATCATCCTGACATCTTTATTGAAAGTTTGATTTATAGAACTTGAATTTATGATATTGAAATTATCATTGAAAAAAAATATTTTTTTTTTCAACTTTAAAAAAAAAAGTTCAGTATAAGCCATTAACACATTAACAAATTAATTTGACATCTAATACTTTCAATCCTTAAATCTATATCTACAACTATGTTTATAAACATATAAACAACAAAATTTAAACAAAGATTGTCAATGTTCGCTACTGCACTGTCGCTGACACAATCATTTGTATCTCTTGAACTTTCACACGCAGCCTGTCCATTACATGATGTCTAATATTGGTTCTGTCATTGCTGGAGTATCTTCTCCATCCGCCGAATATGATCACGGCAACTCGTAGTTGACAGTAACTTTCAAATGAACTTCTTAAGTATCATATAGTGACATCTTAAAGAACCTGTTGTTTTTAGCTGTTCACAAGGTTATTCTGAGGATTAGAAAATGATGAATTGTTCTTGATTGCTTTACACATGACATTTTGTGGCTTCACACAAGATAATACAAATTGACATCCAGAGGAATTGTTCTTTATTGTTGGCAAAAATGAAACGTCACTGAACTGTTGAAAGTTCTAGCTTTGGATAAATGTTATCAGCTGATATGTTCTTCGATGGTATGAGAGGAGCCATCGATTCAGCGTTCACTTCGCTAGTAGTTATCGGCGAGGCTGTCAGCTTTTGTCCTCTAGTTCGTGTATCAGAACTCAATTTGCCACTCAAAAGTTAAGCCATTTGTTGTGATGTCTTTTCTTCTTCTCGTCTTTTCAGTAGATCCCTTTGTTCTCATTTTGTCCTTTAGTCCTTTGCGTTGTGTTTCGTTTGTCAGTGACATTAGGGTTCTTTTTATTTTTAGTGTAGCACGGCACCAAAAATCAATTAAAAACGTGAGTTGTACTTCTTAGGGTCCGTGTTGGAATTTCAGGACCTATTTTACACTATTCTGCTAAGTTTCGTTTTTGGTTCAACTCAGATTGATTTTACACGTCAGTCATAGATGTAAGTTATGTGAACACCCATATCGTGCGAGAGTTCCAGTCACATGACTGATCAGCCGAATAACTAGGCCGGACTCAACAACATATCCCCGGCCGAGATGGCGGCTCGTCCATGCCCGGTCGTATTAAGTTCAAACTTGTGAAAACTGAAGTGCCAATTCATTAAGTATTGTCATCCATCGGTCATCTAAACTTCTTGGATTTAAACAATCCCTATCCTTGAACGCTAAGGGAGAAAATATATATATTCATTCGCAAGCACCTTATTGTAACACAATATATATATATATATATCAATTCCAAAGATACACACTGATAACACCTAAAATCACTTGCTATATGTAATGATTATTGAAGGAAGTTCACATTCACATGACCTGATCAATTCGAGTCATAAAAGCTGTAAGCCACAAAGGTGGTATAGGAGCAGCTGGTCAAGGACATCTCAAGGAAGTATTAATTTAGTTTTAGAACTACTGCGCTTTGGATGTGATATACGAGATTGAGACCTTAGTTCGTTCGTCCGTATCAGTAGGAAAACTATCTCTGCCCAGCGATAGCAATGTTTTTGCATAAACTTGAACATTTTTCAAATTTGCCTGACATTCTTTGACAAGGTAAATGAATGTATTTGATCAGTTACCTCTGCAAATCTAACTGTCAGTTCATTTTTAGCTGTTCCCAGGTTTTGTTTGGATGATCTTGTAAAAACTAATGAATAAAACTAGAGACGGCGTCCAGACTAATGTGACAGAAATGTCTCTAATAAAATACTAAGTAATTCAGCCCCAGGTTCTAAACAATACCACTAGACCTAGTGTCTATGGGAGCAAATGTGTGCGAGAGCTAACTATAAAGTACAAAAGTTATACGTGCAAGAAATAACTCAAACATCAACTAACTCAAACATTAACTAACTTGGTCAGAAAGCAGCTCGGTATTTAAAGTCAAACTCCAGGAGGCCCTGTCAATCATTTCCAGCAGAGATAGACACATGGCATGTCAACAGTCTCAGGCTTACTAAGACTTGATAAAACAGATATACGTTTTTGCATGTATAACAGTGCACAGGCATGGGCATTGCTTAACAGATACATAGGATTTAAGCTATTGTGTATGTCAAATCGTGCAGAAATGCAACAGTTACAAGATATTCGTTTTAAGTCATCCTCGGATACCGCGGGGTCTCCCTATTTGCCACGCTACATCGACCCTGGGACAATTGACTGATAAAACTTTGAATCAGTCGCCGAAAATAGATAAACGTCATAGCGTACAGTACACTCGCCCATCACAAAATGATGATGGAACCAATGAAAAGCCAGCATTCGGCCAGCGGTAAAGCCAGGGAAATACAACTAATTGTCCCAGGGGTCGATGTAGCGTAGCAAATAGGGAGATCCCGGGGTATCCGAGGATGGTTTTAAGTAACCACCACTAAGATCTAATGGAGAATACAAATTAAGGATTAATTATTAAAAAACAGGTTCAGACAGTGTCAATTAAGAATACTTGAAGGTACATGTATTCTGCATTTCAAGTAAACCATATTGAGGCCCTAACTATTCATTGAGACCCTCCCAAATATTGTAACATTCCTTTCCCGGTATTTTTCTTTTTTTGAAGTATGTATAGATCATGCATAGTGCAATGAACATTTATATAAAACGAACAAAGCTAAATAAGCCAACTTGTACGACAAAACACATAATGTAATGAGTTAATCGAATCGAGGTTTAACCTCCAGAAAAGAAAGAGTTCTATGACACATACTGCTTGTTCTAAGGTCTTCTTCAGGACTGGACCATCTCTGTGCTACCAATAGCGGTCTACTATCATCTTGATTGCAGAAGTGAACGTGTGTATAAAAAAAACAAAGCGAAATAAGCCAAGTTGTACCACAAAACACATAATGTAATGAATTAATCGAATTGAGGTTTAACCTCCAGAAAAGAGAAAGTTCTATGACACATAGTGCTTTTTCGTAGGTCTTCTTCAGGACTGGACCATCTCTGTGCCATCAATAGCGGTCTACTATCACCTCCATCCCACGACTTGAGTCAATGTAACATCACGTTAACAAACAATAAGTTTGGCAGTTTTCGATTGTAGCTTTTCATGAGTTCCTTCACCATTATGTATACTGTTATTTACAGGTCTACCTATTTCATATGTTTATGAATTCACATAGCTGGTTACAGGAGTAAAATACCTCCATCTTATGACTAGAGTCCGGGTAACATCATGTTGGCAACCCATAGATTTGGCGATTGTCGCTTGTAGCATGTCATGAATTCCTTCACCAATACAGTTATAAACAGTTATTTACATGTCTATTTAGTTCATGTGTTTAACCTCGAGTTCACATAGCTGGTTACAGGAGTATGTTTTCTCCTTCCCATGACAGGAGTCATGGCAACTTCACATTGACAATACTTGTATTCGTCACATAGACTTGGCTGAGACAAGTCCCAATTTAGAATAAATAGTTCTCTTCACTCATTTGATTGGCGTTTCGTTCTGGCAGAAGTGGTGCTGACGGCGGAGAACCTTCCCGTACCATTACGTCTTCAGATACAACCCATCTGCAAGTTTGTGCATCAGAAACCATATTGCTACAATTTAGTTTGGCCAACAAGCATTTAACAGTTGACTCATAGTTTCGTATTATAATGAAGATTACAATTAACGAGCCAATGAATATTAGCAAGTACCCCCAAATAGGAAAAATAAATCTTTCATATGTAGTTATACGATCAGATGAATCAAATTTTTGGATAAAGCTCTCAAATTGAATTGCATGAAGTGACTTTAAATGCTAAGGTAACTGAGTTACATTGAAATTAGGTGATGGAACAAAGAAAGGAAAGTGGTTCTAGGAAAGAAAAACAAGGTAAAGACAGCGTAAAATAGTATTGCGCCTTTGAAAAGATAGAAAAAATTTAGTATAGCTGTGGATCAGACTAATTTATTTACATTAAACCAGCAAGAGCTATTAGTAAATTCTTAATGTTGCCTTGTTTTTTAGTACTGTTTTTTGATAATTGATTTGTCACTAATATTAGTCTCCCTTTTTTTCGGGCTTGATGCAGACGCAAAATTATGACAAAATTGTTGAATTGCATCAACAGACATAGCATCTTCATGACTATTTTCGTCATCGATGTCTAATTCCGTCCTGGTTGATGACAATTCAACTTAATCATCCTCATCCATAGTTGTGTTTTTTGCAACATATTTCTGAGCTTCTTGTTCCCTAGCTCTATGATTTGTTTCCTCACCTTGGTACTTACGCCTTGGTTGTAACAGATTATCTAACGGCAAGACTACATCCCTATTATACAGAAGGATGTAAGGTGAAAATTGAAAATACTCATTTACATTGAATCTTATGGCGGCTAGTGCCTGGTTAAGAAATGAATCTCATTTGTCTATTATACTTTTGCATTACTTTTAGGATGGTAATAGGATGTGGTAATGTGATTGATATTAAGAACTTCGAGAGTTTCTTGTACATTTTCATTTATAATTTCCGTTCTATTATCAGTTGCAATCTGCAAACATGACCCATATCGAGGGAATATTTCCTCTTAAAGTAAATGAGCAATAGTCTCCCCTTTTTATCAGGAATGGGAAATTCTACTGGCCATTCCGAATACCAGTCCACAAATGTTGCAATGTATTTATTGCCTGACAGTGTTGTTGGGTATGGTCCTGACAAATCTAATCCCATTTTTGCAAAAGGATATGGTGAGAAATCTGTTTCTTGCATGAGTGCCTTTTTTACTTTAGATCACCTTTCTGACATGTTATACATTTTTAAATATGACATGAAATTTCTTTGTACATGTTAGGCCAGTAATACTTTGTTTTGATTGTATCGAATGCTTTATCGATGCCCATGTGGCCATTGAAGTCATGAAATTGGAGTAAAACTGTGTCTCTTATTTATTAAGGTATGTATAATCTTAAAGTGGGCTGATCATCTGGACTACCAATGTTATACATAAGATTATAAAGAAAATATGTCTTTTGTCCAGCGCTTTTGCCGCTGTACCCTTGATCAAATTATCTTCAATAGGTACGATTTTTTTATCCTTGATTTGTTCCTCTATCATATTAAATCCTAATCATTCTTTCTTCGAATTTTGTGTATCTAGTCTCCTTGTCATAACTTGCAAAAACCTTTGGATCTAATTGATTCGAATTAATCGCGTCGATTTCTAAGAAATTGCTACTTATATCGGGTTCTACTGGTGTATTTTCAAAAGAACTATTACACTCATCTAGATCGACTGTGCGAGACAATAGATCTGCGCAAGTGTTTGATTTACCTTCAATATATTCTATTTTGCAATTATAGCCTATAATACTGAGTATCCAGAGCTGTACTTTTTGTTTTGCATTGGTGCATCAAGAAGATACTTCAGTGGTTTGTGATCAGTTCGAATTATGAACTCTGCATTGTGCAAATAATGATCCAAGCGTTGCAGTGCATAGTGTATTGCAAAAGCTTCCTTTTTATTTGTTGACCAACGAGTTTGTGTATCACTTAACTTATGTGAAAGGAAATGAATAGGTACTTCATTTGTTATGCCTGGTAAATAACTTTCAGATGGATCACAAGGTTGAGTCAAACAAGCACCAATAGCCTTATCACTTGCGTCTGTATACAAAATGTATGGTTTATTTAAATAAGGGTAAGATAGTAATGGTATTCTGGTTAGGTGTTTCTTGAGTTCATCAAATGCAATTTAGCTTGAATTTGTCCATTTGAATTAAGCTTGTTTCTTCTTCAACGCAATTAAAGGAGAATCAATTTCAGAGAAATTTGGTAGAAATCTTCTGTAATAACTGCACATTTCCTATAAAACTTCTTATATGTTTGACTGATGTTGGATTTTGCATGCTGTCTATAGCTACAACTTTGTTCAAATCTGGCTTAATTACGTTTTTACTTCTCACAAAAGCGAGGTAATTTGTTTCTTCCTATACGAAATTGCATTTTCAGTTATAACCCGTGCTGTCTCAACCTATCAATTATGGACCGAATATGCTTTTTGTGTTCCTCAAAGGTGGAGGAGTAGATAAGTATGTCATCAATATAGTCCACACAGAAGTCTAAGTATTCGAGAACATTTGACATGAGTTCCTGAAATATCGAAGTAGCATTAGCCAATCCAAAAGAGAGGACATTGAACTCATAAAGTCCTGCATGACATGTAAATGCCTTCTTTTCCCTATCTTTTGGGTCCATGACTACTTGCCAGTAACCCGATTTTAAATCAAATGTAGAGAAATACTTAGCTTTCCCTAACAATGCAAAAAATCTCATAAATAATTGGTAAAGGATACGAGTTTTTCTCTGTTATTTTATTACAATTTCAGAAATCAACACAGAACCGTTTTGTTTTGTCCTTTTTATCCACGATTACCACGGGGTAGGACCAATGTGATCGGGATTTGGGAATAATGCCTGCTTGCAATATTTCACTTACTGCGTTTTCAACAATTTTCCTGTTGTTTGATGCTGTTCTATAAGATTAAAGTTTGATTGGCAGGTTATCTCCGGTATCAATTTTCATTTGAACAGTTTCTGTTCTGCTTAGATCTGAGTCTTTAAATGCAAATATGTCTCTATTATTTTCAACTAATCTAGTAATTATTTCTTCCTGTGTTCCGATGGTGCATTGATATTTGATTTAAAGTCCAATGTTGCAGTATGTGAGTCACTTTGTATTGTGGCATTATTTATTGAAGCTATATCAGATGAATGTACAGGTTTTAATTTGCCTATAACACTACCTCTTTTTAGTTGATATGATTTATTCGTGTTTTTGATGATGAATACAGGAATACAGGAATTTGTCTAGCTTTATTCAATTTACCTATAGAATTTGAAACCGTAAGTCCTGGTTCATCAATGATAAGATTTATCTTTAGCCCAAACAATTTTAGTGCTTCAAAGGTGAGCTTTTAATTTAATCTAACAGTTAAAGCAATATATATGTCTTCTTCTAAAGGAGCATATGTGCTACAGACTCTTAAACAGTCAAGGTCAACGTAAAGCCTGACACCATTCTAAATCATCCAGTCCCTACCAAGAATTAAAATTTTATGTATATTCTCAACAATATAAAACATGTGATTTAACTTTTTTCCTTTAGTTTCGAAGTCAACTTGTGCACAACCCTTCACTATGAGATTCCCTCCATTAACAGATTGTAGATTAATTTTCTTCTTAGAGAGTTGTGGAGCCTGTTTTAGTAATTTAAATACCCCAGCATCCATTAAACTAACCTCTGCACCACTATCTATTAAAGCGCGGAACTTTCGTTTATCAAATTTTATAAGACAAATACTTGGATTACCTGTCAAAGAAATTTTAAAAGTGGGTACTTTATTTTAATTACAACTTGAGTCCTTCTTGTCGGCTCCTTTACGAAAAGGACGATTTAGTTTTCCGACTGTCTGAGATATTTTTCTTTACAAAACCACTGTTTGTGTCCCTTTTGACGACTCCTGTAGGATACAATGTTTTCATGATTGCGCCTGCGGGCATTGACAGCATGTATGTATGTATGTATGTGAGCATGATCCTTTTGATTTTTCTGATTCCCTAACTCACGATGTCGGCAATGAGCTATATGATCCCCATGACTGTGTGGCTTACTACGATCCATTCGACCACGTGGTCTTTTATGATCTACTTCCATAGGAATTCCCCTTTGCACATATGTGGATTGATTATTTGTTCTCATATTGAATCTACTCATTAATTTTTTCTCTTGCAAGGCAATGCTTACCGCATTTTGAAATGTCTGATTATCTCTCATCAATTTCATTTTCAATGAATCTAGATTTAACCCATCTATAAAGAATCCTATTAACTGACGTTCTATAGTTTGTCCGTACTTGACATTTGATCTGTTACCTCTACAAGTGTGACTGTCAATTTACTTTTAAATCTTTCCCACGTTTCGTTTGGATGACTTCGCAAAAATCGTTGAATGAAATCAGAAACGGCATCTCAACTAGTCCTAAAAGCTAAATGTTTAATGTTTTCATCATTCAAACGGTCGAGCATAGCTTGTTTTTCTAAACTTTTTACACAGTTTCTAAACTTTTTCACTTTCCCCGAAATATTTGGTACAATTAATGTGGAGCTAATTGCCGTTTTCACTCCCCTAATTTCATTTGCAATGCCACTCATATGGTTCGAAAATGTCTGGAAAAATATTACCTAAATCCACAATGTAGGTCATACTAAATAAAAAAATAAAGACAAGAGGTTCAAAATGCACTTATCAAGCCTAGGTTTGTCTGACTGCTCGCCTTGTGGAGATTCTGGGCCAATACGATCAGGTTGACAGATCACTGGTCACGGCTCCAAAATAACAAGTCTATATGTGACACTATAGACTCGGAAAACATAGTCGGTTGTTTGAAAGAAATGTCTTTAATTAAATACTATGTATTTCAATCCCAGGTTCTAAACTATACTACTAGACCTAATGTCTAATAGGAGCAAATACGAGAGCTAACTGAAAAGTAGAAGAGATATACGAGCAAGAACTTACTCAAACATTAACTAATTCAAAAATTAACTAACTTAGTCAGAAAGCAACTCGGTATTTATAGTCAAACAAGACGTCCTCTCAATCATTTCCAGCAGAGATAGACACATGGCATGTCAACAGTCACGAACTTACTCTGACATACACGGTTTTGCATGTATAATAGTGCACTGGTTTGGGCATTGCTTGACAGATACATAGAATTAAGCTATTCTGTATGTCAAATCATGCCGTAATACACCGGTTACAAGATATTCCTTTTAAGTAACCACCACTGAGATCCTGTCCTATTTCTTCATGTTTGAATTCTCATTCTTGCCATTAACTTATTTTTTTTCCAAGAGCTGTCTTTGTGAGAAATTATACCTTCATTACCTATTGCTTGCATTGTATTATAATTTGTTTGTTTCGATTTTTTAACTCACTCGTATTTTTTCTGTGACACATGCATTTTTGAACTATCACGTAAATTTTTAGCAAATGCTGTTTTTGTGTTAATTTTCCATACCATTTACTTTGTCGATATTTTTGTTCAACGATTTGGGCTATGATTGCCATATGGAAAAAAAAAATCAGAAAATGCTAGTATCAAGCATTTCCTCCTTTTCCCACAATGTTTTCTACCCTGTTAAAGACAAATTACTGTTTTATTTTACATTTTTTGTTGTCTGCAAATGGTTACCAAAATGGAAGATTCGAAAGTTTTGTCGTCTGAGGGAGCTTTAAAGACATCTTCAACGTAGTTGAGCAAGTCCTTAATGGCTATTTGCTATGGCCTGCAACACGCGAAAAAGGGCATTCGGACGTCGATGCTCTACGAAAATGTCTGAATGCCTCTTTTTGCCGTATTGCAAGCCACATTATGTCTGTTATTGCGCATCGTATTTAGGTCTGCATCAGAACATTTTGTGTAAAACAATTCAAATATAAGTCATGTTCTATGAAACGGGGGCTTTTAAATGCATTTGCCAAAAGTATCGTTCCAGGTCAGCCTGCGCGGTCGGCGTTGGCTGACCTGGACCGAAACTTTTCGATTTTGGTCAATTTTTTGTACATATAAGAACTTAGCCATACAGAAAATGGACCATTAGCGAAAAGTGTCGGCCCAGGTCAGCCTGAGCAGTCGGCACAGGCTGACCTGAGTCGATGTTTGTCGCAGATGCATTAAGCCCTCTTTTCAGAGCGTATGACTCATTTTCTTTTTTCCATGCTTAAATGAAGACGTCAAACCATTTTTCATTTGTTCATTTTTTAATTTTACTGTGTACTTTAAATGATTTAATAAAGACATAATTGAGGAAATATATTTGTATTAAAGCCAACTAAGCAACAACTGAAGTGTTTTAAGTGTTTATTTCCTCCAATATCTAAATGCCCTATTTTCGCTGCAGTATATCCTAAAATAATGGACCCTCCCTATGGAAAACCTGGTTTGATACTCTCTGCTATGCATTATTCCCAGGTAGTCATAGTATTATTTCGGATCCTAAAAATCTCTTATCTTTAACAACTGACTGAACCTGTAGGTAGAATGTCCTTTGACATACAGAAAATTTAACAACAGCAAAAGGGTTTCAAGCCAGTTGAGCTTGTATGGACTGCGCAGGCTGACCGGGCCGACCCTTTATGCAGATGCATTAGTCCCCATTTCTCAGAGCATGGCTCGCTTATTGTACAGGCCCCGAAAATGTTTAGTTTCTTCCCTGGACTCGCAATGTCGTTGGAAAACCTCATCCAGATAAAATTATACTGTCAAGTAGTAAGGTTTATAATATAGATATATGTGGTGTTCACGATAGCAGAAATAGTACTCAAGATAAAGATCGAAGAAAAAAATTGCACTATCCTAGACGCCTTCTTTAACCCTTTCCCAAAAGGCAAATTTTGGACCACACCAAACTGAAAGCATTCTGCAGATGACAACTTAACAGTTGCTAAAAAGATTATTTCTCTATATGATGGGGTAGAAAACATTGTGGGAAAAGGAGAAAATGCTGGTAACCAGCATTTTCTCCTTTTCCCTCAATGTTTTCAAAAGGCTTCTATTCCTGACTCGTAAAAACCAGGGATTGTTTGGGAAAGGGTTAAAAAGATTGCTCTAAATAAACATTTTTTTCACTTTTTGCCAAACAATCCCAGGTTGACAAGAACAATAAGGCGACATTTTGGAAAAAAATGTTGAAAAAGAGAAAAAACACCCTTTTTGTGGTCATTTGAGTACTTTAGAATTGTTGTTGACTCGTACTCAAAATATCTTTGTATTTTTCCCATTAACTGCATTTTTTTCTCTTTTCAATCAAGGAATGAAGATTTTTTTTTTTCATGGACGTATGAAAAAACCCATATCCGCACCATATCAAATCGCGAAGCAGTTTCATACAAAAGTGTGATTAGGATTTTATTCATACCTCCATGAAAAAAAAAACAAACTCTTTTCCTTTGTTATAATTTTATATTACAGACAACATACACCCACGGAAATAATTCAAACTGCTTTCATTTTCTTAAGTTTTAAATCCAAGATTGGAGTTTCTAAAGCCCCTTCCACTCATATTTGTATGACGCAAGAGTAAAATAGGGAAGCAGTTTTCAGATCCCCAATACTGAAGATTAACCAACTGAAGGAAAGTAAATGAGCAAAGCAGTTGTAGGACCCACAAAAGTAACCTTTGGGGAAAGTAGTTCTGGCACAAGATGATTTTCTTTTTCATGGAGATATGAAAGACAAATCAGCCAATCAGAACTCGCCAATGGTCATGAAAACAGCACATATTAGACTAATATTTCAATATCAACAACAGAACGAAAGTGACAGATTTCTCAAGTAAGTCACACAGAAATATTACTCTCTTACAAGAGGGACTATTTTTTTCTCAAATGGTGCAATAGATTGTTCTGAATACCTTTCTTCTGCTCTATGGGGGCGGAAAGATGGTTGTACATTTTTCACCTAAAATACTAGAAATCGTTCTCACCAAGTTTATAACATTGTAGAATAGGGCATGGTCAATAATATATGACAATGGTTATGCTCACACTCAAACGAAGCCTGTCACCCTCGAAACTCGGAAGGAAACAATCAACTTCCGAACACCCCCTCATATCAATACTTCATAAACTTAGCTAGCCAAACGCTTAGGCCTATAAGGTTTCTTTTCAGGCGACGTCGAGGAACATCTCAGCAAATGAGATGGCCTGGAAATAGGAATATTGAATTAATTGAGCCATGCTCTGGTTACAAATAGAGTTTATTTCATCAGCATGTGGTTAATATGGGGAAATATTTGCCGAAAAGGGGAAAGGTACGCGAAAATAACGAGTACTGTTAGGCACGAGTTATTTTCGCAGATCTTTCCTTTTTGAGGCAAATATTTCCCCATATTAACCACAAGCGGATGAAATAAATTATATATTTCCGCTGCTTATTTTGTCAGCGAATGCCACCTTTAAAACTAGTGATCTCAATTGGAACAAAAAACGGTATTGCCAGATTTTCGACAGAAGGAAAATATTCACTGTGACCGGGACAATAATTCCCCCAGTTTAAATTACGACATTTCTTTACCAATAACATTTCTAAAAAATAGACCCATGAAATATAATATAAAGGTTCAATGCATCTCTGTGATGCGGCATACCGAGCTAGTTACCTTTTAACTCATTACCATACGAGAAAATTTTAGACTGGTCCAAATTGAAAGCATTTGCAGACGACAAAAATAAAAGTGACTGAAAATTTGAAATTTGTTTTGTGAAGGGTAGAAAACATTGTGGGAAAAGGAGAAAATGCTGGTTACCAGCATTTTCTCCTTTTCCCAAAATGTTTTCCAAAGGCTTCTTTCTCATGGGCGTCAAAAGTAGGGATTGTGTGGTAATGGATTAATTATTGAGCCTTTAAATCCATTTTCTCAAACAACCTCCGGCATTGTGAGGTATCAAGATCCTTTGAAAAGTAGACAAGTGACTGATAGCAAAATGCATCGACCAAGGTCAGCCTGCGCGGATTGCGTAGGTTGACCTTGGTCGATACCTCTTGCTATTATTATACTGCAAAGAAATTTCTCGTGATCTGATTGGTTAACATGCTGGGAACATATATCATGTTCCCTGGCAAGAACCACGTCAAGCCAGTTTCCCTTTTGAGTGCCCCGTAAACATCACTACACGGGCAACACAACATCCAAAATGGCGTCGTCGATCGATCACCAGACTGCACATTTATGCGTTGTCTGCGCATGTCATATTCTTCGAAGATTCGACTGTCTTATATGACGCATCACTACAAGCCCCGAAAGCGGGCTGACTGTAATATTACGCTCTATAAAGTAGCAATGTTGAAAATAGCTTTTACGTATCAATACGTTTGAGGAGAAATGAGACTTGCTTTAGCAACAGATTTCTCTAAACTGGTGATCATAGTGGAGTGAATTGCACGAGGTGGCGTTTTATTGGGTAAACTTTTTTTTTTTTTTTTTGAAATTCAAAGTAACGGTTGTCGCGTAGGAAAGTGGTTCGGCTCTGTACCCAGCATGAACTGGCCACCGTTGTATACCGTGTATTACCTATACACGTACATGTAGTTGTATCAGGGGCGGTAACCAGTCTATACCCAGCATGCCCATATTAGATAGATGAGTATTTATAGAATGCCATCTAGCGGGAGATAATGCACATTTATGCACCAAACTGCACGTTTTAGTGACGTCAGTTTCCAGTAACGTCAGTTTTCATTGAATTGGGGCACACAGAAGGGAATTTTTATTTTGTTAGCATACTCGATTCGTGAAATTATAAAACAGTAAAATTCCGCTTAACGCGCTTTGAAAGGGTAAAACTTTTCCTTTGTATAATAAATTCGTTGTACGGTCAGGTGGCAGGGGACTTGGAAACTTGTTTACGGCTGTGGTTAATCATGTCGCCACCTGGTCGAGGTGGCGACATGATTCACCACCTGGTCGAGGTGGCGACATGATTCACCACAGCCGTGAACAAGTTTCCAAGTCCCCTGCCACCTGACCATACAACTAATAATGTACCCAAACTCCTGATTACAGAACACATTTCAATTAGAATGGTTGGTGAATATGACCCAGAAAACGATTGTGTAACTACATTACTATGCTAAATAAGATGTACATGGAATCGTATTACATTGAAGTGTCTTTCCTGGTGCTTTAACTCTTTACCAAACGACAAAATTCTAGACTGGTCCAAATCGAAAGCATTTGCAGACGATAAGATAAAAGTGACTGAAAATTTGAAATTTGTTTTGTGAAGGGTAGAAAATGTTGTGGGAAAAGGAGAAAATGCTGGTTTTTCTAAAGGCTTCTTTCTCAGGGTCGTTAAAAGTAGGGATTGTTTGGTAATGGGTTAATTTCTTCCGAGCTACTTGGGAAAATTTGATTTCCCACGAAGGCCTAGCGAGATGTCAAAGCTTCTATATGTTTCTAGACATAACAACAATATAATATCCGGTATATCATTTAAATTCCATATTACCTCGATCATTTATACACGAATAATCCAAAACAACAACGCACAGCCGGTTTTATATGGTGGCATAATTTTGCCAGCAGATACTAGTACTAGATAACGATGGGGATAATTTTAGGAAAGTATCGCGAAAAATTTAAGGTTTCTGGAAATTTCATCTAGATTAAAAAAAGAATACATGTGTCACGATTAACTTTGTTATCTAGAAAATTTTACAAACCATGATATATCCTCTTCTTGAGATATGTAATGTTTAATTATAAAATAAACACAAGCTTTCGGCGGTACAACTACCTTCTTCAGGTGTGATCCTGTGATAAAATGCCTGCAGTAATGTTCCATTCGGCGAGGTTTCTTATTCACTGTGTCACCCCGAGCAGTTCAGGAAAGATGACCGAATGCTTATATACCTTGGCACTCACATCGCCAACATGTCGGTATTGATTCTTAAACGCTTCTGTATGTTCTGCAAGTGAACTGCAGCCATTCTGCGTGATCGGGAAACACTCGGTCTACAATCCTGGACTTACTTCGGTTAGATTTCGGCAACCTTTCGCATACTGTTCCGCGTAGCAGTGCCGAACGAGCCCCGTTTGCCAAGCTCCGCCCATTTTCATCCCGAAAGCTCCCCGAAATTAGCCATTTTTCATCTGCAACCCTTCGACAAGCAATCGGGGTTGTAGTGGAGGGCAGGCCTAAGAGAATTAGCTCCGAAAAGTAGCAAACGGAAAAATAGCTATAAATACCACTTATATAGAAGAATCAGGCATGTTTTCTCTCTTAATTTCTTAAAGATATAATCATTTCAAACGGGAAAAAAATCTTGAAAAATACCATTCCTATTTCAAATCTAAAGATACCAGAGATTTCTTCGTCAGGGTCGTGAAAATTCAGGATTGTTCGGTAAAGGTTACCTACTGAGTCACGAAAGACTCTTCTTACTTTCAGTGATTAAAGGAGAGAAAATGATGTACACGTGTTGTCTATCGTATGCTGACGAAGACGAAGGCATGGCGCAGATCATTACAGACCTGTACACGAAAGCAAGTCCTGGCGCGCTATTCTTTAGGCCGCAATGGGATCTGAAACACGGAAAATATGTCTACGAAACTACAGCTCGAGTGATAGAAGAGAGGTTTGTTTTCTTAGGGGTTATTCATTGGGGTGTTTGTTTGGTTGTTGCCGACCCCGGTAGTGCTTGCACGGTAGAGTGCAGGGCTTGAGGTCACTGGTCGTTAGTTTGAGTCTCAAGTTCGGCCAATTTGTTTCCATTGATTAATATTGATAAATGCGACAGAATTCATTCCTCCACCAGCGCTGATCATTGTTTTCACAACGGTCAAGTAGGAAAGCAGCCAGTAGCTTTGGAGGAATTCCAGTACTGTACGAAGTACTGATAACAAAAACTCCATGAAAGCATGGATGGGTGCACTGACCGCCGTGATTTGACTGAAATAATATCAAAACAGCATTAAATCCTATATAACCATTGAATGAATAGTTGGTTGTGGGTGGGTTGGTTGTTTGGTTGATTGTGAGTTAGTTGGTTAGTTTGTTGGTTGGTTTTTGTTGGTTGGTTGGTAGGTTGGTTAGTTGTGAGTTGGTTGGTTGGTTGGTTGGTTGGTTGTGGGTTGGTTGGATGTGGTTGATTGGTTTGTTGTGGGTTGGTGTGGGCTGGTTGGGCGTGGGTTTGTTGATGGGTTGATTGGTTAGTTGGTTGGTTGGTTGTGTGTTGTTTGTTTGGTTGGGGTTGGGTATGGGTTGGTTGGGTGTTGGTTGGTTGGTTGTGGATTGGTTGGTTGTTTGGTTGGTTGGTTGTGTATGGTTGGTTGGTTGGTTGTGTATGGTTGGTTGGGTGGTTGGTTGGTTGGTTGGTTGTGTATGGTTGGTTGGGTGGTTGGTTGTGGGTATGATGGGTTAGTAGGTTACGACCCTAAAGAAGAGAATTTTTCAGAAACATCGTTGGAAAAGGACAGCATTTTAGCTTCGTGTGAACTACATCACAGTATGCATAATTCAGTAACAGTAATTTGGAGAGACAGCTTTTGAAAACATGGTAGGAAAATGAGAAAATGCTGGTAACCAGTATTTTCTCCTTTACCCACAATGTTTTCTATCCTTTTCTGATAAACCTCCAATCCTTCATTACACTTAAATTCGCCGTCTACAAATGCTTTTACTTTGAACAACTCTAATATGTTTGGTTAACCCATTACCACACAATTCCTACTTTTTACGACCCTGAGAAAGAAGCCTTTAGAAAACATTGTTGGAAAAGGAGAAAATGCTGGTAAACAGCATTTTCTCCTTTTCCCACAATGTTTTCTACCCTTTACTAAACAAATTTCAAATTTTCATGCAGTTTTCTTTTGTCGTCTGCAAATGCTTTGAATTTGGACAAACCAAACATTTTGTCGTTTGGTAAATTAATGGTTTAAGCACCTTAATAGTCCAAACGGACAGTTTCTTTCCAAAACTAAAGGTCTGAAATAACAATTTTATCGGTTATAGTCTATGTACTTAGTGTAAATCAAAGATTAGACTGCAATTTTAGTTTAATCTGATCTTCATCTACAGTGTCCGCTATGACAACTTTAGTCGCGATACCACTTTAAAGGTTGATCTTTTATTCACAGATGTGATGGTAAAATCATCTTCCTTATTTCGGAATATTTCCTAGCCTCCGATGTTTGCAGATTTGCCGTGAACTTTGCTAGAAATCTGAATCCAGGTATGATCGTATTTTCTTCTTCTTCTCCTTCTTTTTCTTCTCCTTCTTCTTCTTCTTCTTCTCCTTCTTCTTCTCCTTTTTTTCAAAAGTGGCGTTTTTTCTTGCTTGTTTACATCATCATAAATGTTGTTATCATTGTTTGTAACTAAAAGTATTAATTTTTATTTGTGAGAGGATATTGATTGATTTAATGAATTAATGAATTCATTCATTCATTCATTCATTCATTCATTCATTAGGTAATTAATTAATTAATTAATTAATTAATTAATTGATCGATTGATCGATTGATCGATTGATTGTTTAATTAATTAATTAGATAATTAATCAGATAATTAATTAGATAATTAATTAACGAACGAACTAACTAACTACAAACAGTCAGTGTTGGTGAATACAGGAATAGGGTCTAGTAAGTTTAAGATTGGTGGATGGTTAAATGACGGTAGGGTGGTCGGATGAGTGAGTGAGGAGCGAACGAACAAACTGGCCAAGCTAAGAAAGAACGATTAAAGGCCAATGATAAAACCAACGATTAATTAAAGGAGCAAGTGTTGCCCTATATCTATACATCGTTACTATAGTTCTACTGGCCAAGACTCTCCAATTTCCACAATGTTTCAGAGGGTGACAAAGGCCGACTTATACCTGTTCTACTAACGGACAACTACTCTCATATTCCGACCGTATTGCGTGGAATCGCGGGGATAAAATGGCACAATAACTGGAGCAGAAAAACAGCGTGGACAAACTTATCTGGAACTCTCTTGCACCAAGAGGGTAGTCTCGGCAAGCAGAAGGTAATCATCATTTAGGCTGCTAAAAATGTGACTCAGCGAACTTTGGCGGGCGGTGTAGATCCAAGATCAGACTGCACAGAATGTGCAGTCTGATCTTGGACCTACACTGCCCGGTAAAGATTTTTTTTCCCCAAAACAAATACCTTTTTAATTTGCAACAGTTAGGACTTTACTATCAGCTGAAAGGTTCATTTATTTCGCAAGTTAAGATACTCATATTATGGGTAGACAAAAGTGAGGTAAAATTTGCATATCTAATGGTTATTGTTGTAATAGTAACAAAAATTGAAAAATTTGCAAAGATTGAATAATTATTGGCTTTTGTAGAATTAGGTAGTTTTAGTACTATGAGAAGCAGTACTAACAGTAATGCAAGTATTGGAAGTAAAAGTATTTGTAGCAGAAGTTGAAGTAGCTATAAAAGTTGGAAAAGTTGTATTAGTGGTCATTGTAGTAGTAGAGGTTAAACAAGTTGTTGAAGTATTAGTAGTAGCTGCAGTTCTAGTAGAAGTTGTAGTAGTAGTAGTTGTTGTTGTTGTAGTTGTATCAATTGTAGTATCAGTTGTAGTAGAGGCAGTTTCAGTTGTAGTAGTTATTTGCACAAGTTGTTGTAGTAGTAGTTGTTGTTGTTGTATCACTTGTAGTAGTAGTAGTTGTTGTTGTAGTTGTATCACTTGAAGTCATGGCAGTAGTGGTTATAGTAGTAACAGCAGTGTTTCAGCAGTGGTAGTAGTGGTAGTAATTGTAATTTTAGTAAATGAAGTAGTTGTAGAAGTACTAGAAGTAGAAGTTGTAGAACTTGTTGAAGTAGTAAAAGAAGTTGTAGAACTTGTTGAAGTAGTAAATGTAGCGGTAGTAGTAGTTGTTGTAGAAGTAGTTGCAGTAGTAGCATTAGAAGGAGTAGTAGAAGACATAAAGTTGTTGAAGAATTAGTAGTAGTTTTAGTAGTAGCACTAGTATTTGTGATAGTTGTTGCCTATTAAAAGTTGTAAAAATAGCAGTAAGTACTGCATTATTTACAGCAGTAGTAATCCTTCAACTCTTTACAGAACGACAAAATTTTTGACCTGTCCAAATTGAAAGCACTTGCATACAACAAAAGTAAACATAACTCAAAAATTGAAATTTATTATCAGCAAGGTAGAAAATATTGTGGGAAAAGGAGAAAATGCTGGTTACCAGCATTTTCTCCTTTTCCCACAATTTTTTCAAAAGGCTTCTATGTCAGGGTCGTAAAAACCAGGGATTGTTTGGGAAAGGCTTAATCATTTTTCTCTAAAAAATATGTCTCATAATATACACCGCACAAAGCAAAACTTTGCCAATCGGCAACATTTTTGACTGGTCCAAGATCAAAATAATTTGCAGTCGTCAAATTCAATGTAGCTATTAAAATGGTATCTGCTGTTTTTCATATGCTAGAAAATGTTGTAGGGAAAGCAGCATTTTCTCTTATTCCCACAATCTTTTTTCTGACCTGTCAAAGACATGTTCCATTATTTGGGTCACACATAAATTGTGGTCTGCAAATGCTTTCAGTTTGGACTAATCTACACATTTATCGTTTCGCATTCAGAGTTAACTACGTGTACGATTTTTGCTCACTGAATAAAGAAATGAAGCATACTTTGTGATATGGTGGGGGGGGGGGGGGTAAAACATCTGCAAAAAGTTTCGGCACAGGTCAGCCTGCGCAATCTGCGCAGACTGACCTGTGCCAAAACCTTTTGCTTTTTGGTCAAATTTCTTCAAGTCAAAGGAATATTGTACCTCCTCGTTTTGTTGTTGAACAAAATAGACTTCCGGGGTTCGTAATTCCATGATGACTAACTCGGTACATAACGCATCATATACATGGAGACGGATTAACCCCTGGCCTTTTACCATAATTATCGTATCTGTCTGTTTTTTTTTTTTTTTTTTTCATATACATATATATATAGATAAAGGATCGCATTAAGGAGGAAGTGGACAGTAACCCGGACCGATATCTTGGGGACCCACCATACGAGGACAACATTGGGCCCCCTAAAGCACCTATTTTTAGCCCAGATTCAGACGTCTGCAGAGCGCCATCTATCGAGAATATTGACGAAGAAATACCAGTTAGAGAATCGAAACTTAATAGAGTTTCCGGATGGTTATCGAAAAAGCTTCGAGGCATGACAAGGAGATTAAGGAGAAGAAAAGATACTTTACAAAGCAGTTGTAATACAGGGAATGTGACCTCAATGTCGAGTTCTGCAAGCAATCTTTGCAGCCATCGTTCATCGGATGAAAATCATGGCGCCAGTGCTTGCTCCTTACCAGACAAATTTTAGCTTTGTCAAAATTGAGATTGTTTGAGCCTTGGTTTCCATGGCAACAGGGGGCTTAATGCATCTCTGTGGTGTATCTTACTGAGCAAATGATCATATACTGCTTGATCCATAAAAGCTATTTTTGTTATTATTTTTTACCACACGTCAGAATTTTAGACCAGTTCAAATTGAACACATTTGCAGATCATAATTTCACAGTGGCTCAAATGAATCATTGATTTTTGAAACGGTAGAAAACTTTGTGGGAAATGGAGAAAATGTTGGTTACCAGTCTTTCTCCGGGTCGTAAAAACCAGGGATTGTTTGGTAAAGAGTTAACCCTTTCCCAAACAATCCCTGGTTTTTACGGGTCTGGAATAGTAGCTTTTTGAAAACATTGTAGGAAAAGGAGAAAATGCTGGTAACCAGCATTTTCTCCTTTTCCCACAATGTTTTCTACTCTATCATGGGCAGAAATAATCTTCTCAGCAAGAGTTGAATTGTCGTCTGCAAATGCTTTCAATTTGGTCTAGTCCAAATGTTTGTCGTTTGGGAAAGGGTTAACTTATGCTTGCTAAAAAATGGATTGTTTGTAAAGAGTTTTTTTTTTTCTTACTACTGACCACAGTTAAGCTTACCAAGAAACACAGGTGCACTGTCCTACGTGAAATAAACGTAAGACTGTTACAAATAGCAAACCATTGCTTCCGTATGCTAAATTTTAGTTTATGCGGAGAACGATCATTGGTTTAAATTTACTCGGTTTTTTATTCGATGCGTGTTGTGAGATTTAAGTGGCATTCAGGTATTCAGGCGGGCATAAAACGGTGTAACAAAAAATATATATTGATTATTTTCTCTATTTATCTTGTTTTTTTTTCAAAAAATGGTATGTAAACAGAGCGCGAAATGACACCGAATATCAAATAAATATCATAATAGAAATCCTAGTAACTTTAAGGCTGCAAGGCGTAATTCGCTGAACTTTTTGCGGGCAGTGTAGATCAAGATCAGACTGCAAAGAACGTGCAGTCTGAACTTGGATCTACACCGGCTGATAAGGAGATTTTTTTCCCCCAATAAAATAATTTTCAGGCTGAGTTTTTTTTGCTATCACCATGACAGGTAGCTTAATTTCACATTTATAGCGGGCTAAGGTTTAAGTATTTTACTCGATATCCAACATTATTACACTGTAAAGAAATTTCTTGTGATCTGATTGGATAATATGCCCCGAACATAATATCGTGTAAACTGACAAGACCAATATAAAAGCATGATTTTGGATTCATTATAGGAGCGTTCAAACTGATGAATTTACCTGAATACAATGGAACTTTTTTTTCGAGCCTCTTTACTGATCAGAATCTTACGCCAATTTTAACAAAAATGGCTGCGCCCATGAATGATGACAACAGTTTTGACACACCGATAAATCTTAGGTTATAAGATTAAAAAACAAGTTATGGTCCTTTAAAAGACATTTAAGCTTTTCATAAAATCCATCTTTTTCAGAGTTACTACCACTTAGTCTGATTGGCCGTATGCTGTTTGAACAGCACACAAAGTAATCGATATTGGTTTTTCTTTCACCGGCGTTTGTGTCGCCATTTTGAGTTCTGGTCATGTGACAAAAATATCACTTAATGACGGACTGCTTTCTGAGCCCACAACAGAGGTGAATGTAAATAATCCGGAGTGCAAGAGAGTGATACATGACTACATTATCAATGCAATTTCCAAAATGGTGGCATCGGTCAAGGTTAACACCAAGATTATGCGCCAAGCTGCACGTTTTAGCACATATTACCACGGTTTGAGTGACGTCAGTTACGAGTGACGTCAGTTTTTATTGAACTGGGGCATTCAGATGGGAAATTCTACTTCGTCAGCGTACTCAATTTTTACCCCCCCCCCCACACCCCCTAAAAAAAGGGTTAAATTCGTTTAACAAACGTTGGAATGATAAAACTTTGTATTATAATAAATTCATTGTGCTGTCAGGTGGCAGAGGACTTTGAAACTTGTTCACAGCTGTGTTAAATCATGTCGCGGGTGGAAAGACAAGTCAACTTAAACATTGATTATGCTATAAACTCAAATAAATAAAGCAACTCATTGAAGAAAAATAGATTCATTTCAATAATGTAAAAAAAAAAAATTGCAGCTTTTTAGATCTTTTGCATAGCCCTTCAAACAAAATTGAATTAATTTCTTTCATAAATTTGTATCAAATAATAAGGACAGGGTTGTCTCCCTTCAATCAATTTAACTGCATAAAATGACGCTGCGAACGTGTTTGTCTTTTATCTAAACGCTGTTTGTACTTTCGTTTTTTAGCCTGGCATTCAGGCCCTGCATTTATTTCATTCTAATAAAGAAGGTACACAAATACAGTTTATTTCATTCTAATAAAGAAGGTACACAAATACAGTAAACCCACCGAAATCTGTTTTGTTATTTGCCAATTGATGCATTCTGTCCGTCAACGCTCATTGAATGAAAAGTCCAAAACTAAATGTTTTCCTCGCTATAAGAGATCCACGGCAAATGAATGCTCATTAATTCAGCATCCTTTAGCCGCATAGCTAAACACCTGTCATTGGCTCTTACGAGCAACGTGTTTACTGTTAGAACATTTAAGTCACAACCGTTTTAAAGTTGATTGATAATATAATAATATTGTTGGACAATTATAGATTGTTCATATATCTTTACATGTCAGTAGTAGATGATACCTACTTGCATACTCACGCACGTGCGTAACATATCCATCCATCCGCCTGTCCGTCCGTCCGTGCGCCAGTCCACCTCCACCTGACCATCCATTTTACAACCATTTATCTATCCATTATCTATCCATTGATCCATCTTACCAGTGATACATTTAACAAATATACATACATACATACATGCATACATACATACCTACATACATACATACATACATACATACGTAGCTACGTACACACATACATACATACGTAGCTACGTACACACATACATACATTCATACATACATACCTACATACATACATACATACATACGTAGCTACGTATACACATACATACATACATACACACATACATACATACATACATACGTAGCTACGTACACACATACATACATACAAACATACATACATACATACATACGTAGCTACGTATACACATACATACATACATACACACATACATACATACAAACGTAGCTACGTACACACATACATACATACATACATACGTAGCTACGTACACACATACATACATACATATGTAGCTACGTACACACATACATACATTCATACATACATACCTACATATGTACATACATACATACATACATACATACATACATATATAGATGCATGCGTGATCCATCCATCCATCCATCAATCCATCCATCCAACATACATACATACATGTACATATATACATACATACATACATACAAACATACATACATACGTGCATGCATGATGCATGCAATTACGCATGCATCCATTCATTCATACATACATATATATGCATGCATGCGTGATATATACAATTATGCATCCATCCATACATACATACAAACATGCATACATACATAATGCATGCAATTATGTATCCATCCATACATACATATATATGCATACATACATGATGCATGCAATTATGCATCCATCCATACATACATACAAACATGCATACATACATGATGCATGCAATTATGCATCCATTCATTCATACATACATATACATGCATGCATGTGTGATGCATGCAATTATGCATCTATCCATACATATATATTCATGCATACATGATGCATACAATTATGCATCCATCCATCCATACATACAAACATGCATACATACATGATGCATGCAATTATGCATCCATCCATTCATCCATCCATTTATCCATCCATCCATACATACATCCATACATACATACATGATGCATGCAATTATGCAATTATGCATGCATGCATGCATCCATCCATACATACATACATACATACATACATACATACATACATATTTATGCATGCATGGGTGATGCATACAATTATGTATCCATCCATCCATCCATCCATACATACATACATACATACATACATATATATATATGCATGAATGCATGCATGCGTGACGCATACAATTATGCATCCATTCATCCATCACTCTCTGCCTCCCTCCATCCTGTCATCCATACATCATAAGGATAACTATTTATTAACAATGCATAATAGCAGAAATATTGCATTATTGTATTCCAAAACCGGCTCAATTATAAGATAATATGGTTTAATGACATGCAGAAATTTACGATTAGAAGTTTTGCATCGGGTTGGCCAGCACGGACTGGGAAGGCTGACTTTGGTACATATGGTGGATACTTTTTGCAGATGTGCTGGACCCTTTTATTTTACGGAGGATGATGACTATAATTTTTTTTTAGTTTATAGTAGCTTGTAAGAAAAAAATACCTTAACTAAAGTATTACACACCCTTCTATAAAAGTCATTTAAGTATAGTTTTAACGATGGCCAAGGGACATGAATTATTTACGATTATTCATTTTTTTGTTTTTGTATGACAACTCGATCTTTTATCTGATATTGTTATGCAGATATTTGCAGTAAAAGGCGGGGTAACTAAGTACGACTTGTTGCTGTTGCTTTAGTATAAAGAAAGGTTTTGTAGCAGAAATGAAAGTAGTAAGAGAAGAAGTAGAAGTAGTAGTAAAAGTCTCTGAAGTTGTTGTTGTTGTTCATCTTCATCTTTTTCTTCCTCTTCCTCTTAAAAAAGAACAACGGCAACAAAAATTGCAGCAACGGAAACAAAAACAACACAAGAAAAAGAAGAACAAGAACAAGAAGAAAATTTATCAATTTGCGTTTTGACATTCAGCTCTTCTGCATCATCGTATTGCTTTTTTAAACCCTTTACTCCATAGATAATCATTTCTACGCATTGCTTGTTGGAGCCTTTGGAAAACATTTGTGGCAAAAGGTGAAATTGCTCGTGACGAGCAATTTCACTTTTTGTCACAATGTTTTCTATGCTATTAAAAGGCGTCATATACACATAAGAAACGGCTTCATCCTTGTTGTTATATAGGATCAATTAGAGATACCATAGAAATGCCTTATGGGGTAAAGGGTTAAAGTAAGTCGGACCTCTCTGCTAATTCCTGTACCAGATAATCAAACAAACAAAGAATAACATTAAAGTTTCATTTTTTATGAAATGCCTCGTGTGGAAAAATCATGAATTTTCGCCAACCACAACATTCCTACATTGATTTTAACTGTTTCCTTGTCTCGTTTTACACCAAATATATAACCACAAACTTTTTCGAAGCCGGATGAAAATAACATTTCAGAAGATTGTTTATCTTATTGGTTTGTCTTTAGAGGCAGACAGTATAACATAATCAGTATAACTCATATGCCGATCTTTACCGTCCATAAAAGCCTTTCCTCTTGGCCTATGCCCCTATAGCTTTATGGCCCTTAACCCATTACCACACAATCCATACTTTTGACGCCCCTGAGAAAGAAGCCTTTAGAAAACATTGTGGGAAAAGGAGAAAATGCTGGTAACCAGCATTTTCTCCTTTTCCCACATTGTTTTCTACCCTTTTCAAATCAATTTTCAATTTTTGATTCACATTTTTTTTTTGTCGTCTGCAAATGCTTTCAAATTGGACCAGTCCAAAATTTTGTCCTTTGGTAAAGAGTTAACCGGTTAATGTTTGAGCCGTGCTCTGTAAAAGGCGGTTTAATGCATCTGCAAAAAAGGATCGACTCAGGTCAACCTAGGCAATCTGCACAGGCTGACCTGAGTCGAAACACTTTTGCTTCTGGTAAATTTTCCAAGTGTTCAATGACCATTTTCCGTCAGTTTCTGATAATCAGCCTTTTCTTCTAATGTTTTCTACCCTTTGAAAGACAAATTTCTCGTTTTAAGTAACATTTAATTTGTCGTCTGCAAATACTTTCAATTTGGACAAGGCTAAGATATATTCGTCTGGTAAACAGCTCAATGCTCTTAGAAAGCTATTAATAAATGGAGGTATGGAGGTATACCCTTATCCTGCTATGCATGAAAGTGAAATGAAATTTTGCAAACCGATAGCATAAAGCCAAAGTTGTCTATTCCGATGGTACTTTTTCGGGGAAATATACGTACATATATCTCCTTATCGCACAGTGTAGATTCAAGATCAGACTGCACGTTTTGTGCAGTCGTGATCTTGATCTATACTGTCGGTATAAGGTCTTTCAGTCACGCTAAGCAGCCCTCAGGGAAAAAAGCAAGCAAATAATGCTCCAGATAAGATTCAAGCCAAGAAACATCGTGATAAATGGAGAAAATATTTGTGTTCAGTATTCTTTCTCAATTGACCCAATATTTCCATTTTTTAAGTAGAAGTCTGCATGAAAAAAAGGTCTATATTAATATTTCAGTCGTTAGGTCACACACCACTAATAAAATGAGTGATGTTAGGTCACACACTACTAATTATGTGATTTATGTTGTGACCATCCCATTGTCATTGTGGAATCTTATCGCCTACCACACGGAATTGCTTTTTAAACCTTTTCAGAGTCTAACTGTTGACAAAAAAAGGCTTTTCTGGGTGGTGTAGATAAAGATCAAACTGCACAAAATATGCAGTCCAATCTTTGATCTACACCATCAAACCAGCATTTTCTCCTTTTCCCACAATGTCTTCTATCCTGCTGGAAAGAATTTTCAGTTTTTGAGTTACGTTTAGTTTGTCGTCTGCACGTGCTTTCAATTTGGACCAGTCTAAGATTTCATCATTTGGTAAAGGATTAACTCTTTACCACAGGACAAAATTTTAGACTGATTCAAATTGAAAGCATTTGCAGACGACAAAATAAAGGTGACTGCAAAATTGAAATTTGATCTGGGAAGGGTAGAAAACACTGTGGGAAAAGGAGAAAATGCTGGTTACCAGCATTTTCTCCTTTTCCTACAGTGTTTTCAAAAGGCTTCTCTCTCGGGGGCTTCAAAAGTAGGGATTGGGTGGTAATGGATTAAGAAGAGTTCAATTTTTCGTTTCTATCAGGTAGCTGCAGAAGGGTTGTATAATTTAAGACCCTGGTTACGAGATACTCGGTGTAACGGACAAGGCAGCATTTTGCGCCATTTCGAAATACTGTATAAAAATCTATACAAAGTCAATACGTCTGCATTAAAATGGAAACTCTTCGCCGATCTTTTGTTAGACTTGTCTAAATTCAAAGTATTTGCAGACGACAAAAATAAAATACAATCGATTTATTAACATTTCTGTTGGATAGGGAGGGGAAACGTTGCGGAGTTAAAAAAAAAAAAGGAGAAAATGCGAATTACTAGTATTTTCTCCGTTTCCCACAATGTTTTCCAAAAGCCTTTCCATATTCACTCGGTATGCTTGGTATGGGGTAGAGCTGCATTTTCGGTTTTCAATCGCTTGATGCAATAACAGCTCAGTTTTCAATAGGCCTGCAAACATCAGATGAATTTAAAATGCAATATATTCATGAACACGTGCATCAATAAACAAGCTACGCTCTGAGAATAAGGCTCTAAATGTATAGATCTGCAAAAAGTATCGGCTCAGGTCACCCTGCGCAGTCCGGGCTTCCTGGCCTGTGTCGAAACTTTTTGCTCAAGGTCAATTTTTTTCTGCATGCTCAAGGACCATTCTATTTCATATTTCAGTAAGTTGCGGGACAAAATTGATTCTATAGCTCTGTAATTGCGTGATTACTTCCTTACTATAATACATCACGGAGTCATTAAGTCACCTTTTACCAGAGTGTAGTTTATACCCTTTCCCAAACAATCCCTGGTTTTTACGGGTCTGGAATAGTAGCTTTTTGAAAACATTGTGGGAAAAGGAGAAACTGCTGGGAACCAGCATTTCTCCTTTTCCCACAGTGTTTTCTACCCTTTCATAGACAGAAATCATCTTTTCAGCAAGAGTTGAATTGTCGTCTGCAAATGCTTTCAATTTGGTCTGGTCCAAAAGTTTGTCGTTTGGGAAAGGATTAAGCCCCTGTTTTCCCCTTTCTATTTGAGGCAATATTGCGTCAGACAAGTTAGAAAAAGAAAACAATATTTTTTTTCAATAAGGTTTCACTCTTAATCACACGAGCCCTAGTTTCAACCATCCAGTGAAAGAGACTTTTATAAACATTGTGTGAAAAGGAGAAAAAATGCTGGTGACCTCTTTTGCTAGAGTATTGCCAAATTGTTTCGTAAAGGTACAGTTCAATATATTATTTGCCTTCTCCAGGAACTTAGAATAAAAGCTGGTTTTATAATATAGCCCGTATTTGAATAAATCTAAATGAGGGGGCTATTGAAAACAATGTTGTATCAAGCTGTCTTTTCTTTTTTCAACAATGTTTCTATCTTCTCAAAGACAAAGTCCCACTTTTGAACCAAACTTTACTCTCGCCTGGTCGTTTGATAGGCCCGGTGTATTACGCCGTGACAAGAGGCCCAAGTTCTTTCCATCCGAAAGAATGTTTTAGTAATTATATGTGTCGAGCCAAAAGCTTCGAATGCAGAACCTTTAAGTCGGTCGAGATTTGACGTTTACAAGTCTTATGTTCGTCCACTTGACTCCTTACCAAACGAGAAAATTTTAAACTGATCCAAACTCAAAGCATTTGCAGACGACAAAATGAATATGACTACAGAACTGATATTCGTTTTAGGAAGGGAAGAAAATAATGTGGGAAAAAGGAGAAAATGCTGGTTACCAGCATTTTCTCCTTTTCCCACAATGTTTTCAAAAGGCTTCTTTCACAGGGGTGTTAAAGAGTTAAGATTCTTTGTTAAATGTAAGTCTACAGTAGGACGCGACGAGTTAAACTGGGAGCGATCAGACACGCCCACTTTCAATGGGCGATTGCTTTTTGATGATACATAATCTCTGACGGCGTCAAATCTATATGAGCCATGCTCTGGCACGAGGGAGCTTAATGCATCTGCGAAAAGTTTCGATTCAGGTCAACCTGGACAGTTGGCCAATTTTCTACATGTCAAGGGACCAGTCTGCTTCATGATTAAGTCGGATACAAGAAAATACCGTGATGGATCCATAAGTATGTGACGGCTTGCTTGAAATAATGAATAACAGAGATACATTAATCCCCCTTTTGCGAGCACGACTCAAAATATTTAACCTTTTCCCAAACGACAAATTTTAGACTCTTCCAAACTCAAAGAGTTTGCAGACTACAATTTCAAATTTGATAAAAATGGCAGAAAGTTCTCCAAATAGGTAGAAAACACGGTGGGAAAAGGAGAAATTGCTCGTTACGAGCAGTTTTTCCTTTTCCCACAATGTTTTCAAAAGACATGTACTGCAGACACGTAAAAAAGAGGGGCTTGTTTGTGAAAGGGTTAAACTCGACCTTGTCCGACCACTGAAAATACGATCCACTTAAACTATAATATGTATACATTTATCTTACAGGTTTTACAATAGTGGACGGTACAGAATCGAGATCAGGTCGCAGGCTCTGTGCAGTTTAATTTTGATCTGTAAAGACATGAATGAACCACACAATCTCTACTTTTGACGCCCCTGAAAAAGAAGCCTTTAGAAAACATTGTGGTAAAATAAGAAAATGCTGCTAACCAGCATTTTCTCCTTTTCCCACAATGTTTCCTACGCTTCTCAAAACAAATTTCAAATCTTCAGTCACTTTTATTTTGTCATCTGCAAATGCTTTAGATTTGGACAAACCTAAAATGCTGTCGTTTGGTAAAGAGTTAAGTAAATTTCTTCTGACTTAGCCGATATTTTGCAATAAGATCAGTCATAGAATGTACTGTCTGATCATGGTCACAAAACAGCCCAATGCTGTTAAAATGGTCCAATCAGAACAGACCAAAAGACGAAAAAAAATCTTTCCGCCTGATTTACATCATTCATTCCACCTAAATAACATCCGCAAACAGTTTCGCTAATATATATCAGAAAACTTTTATGTAAATGGTAAAAAAAACAAAATGAAATGAACTTTAACCCTTAGGCTGCTAAGCGCGACTTACTGACCTTTTGTGGACAGCATAGATCAAGATCAAACTGCACAGAACGTGCAGTCTGATCTTTAATCTACACTGTCTGATAAAGAGATATTATTCTCCAACACGTCGGCCCTACTTTTGAAATAACAATATTTGCGTTTTTTACAATTAGATTGAAAATTGCGTTTAAGTTTTTCAGCAGGATAAAGGTAAAACACATGAACAAGATCATATAATAACACTGTAGCAGATGGAGAAAAATGCTCATAACGAGTAATTCCTCCTTTCGCAATAATGTTTCTAAAGTTGAGTCGGCTGCTAAAAATACCCAAAAGTATTTAAGTCGTTTGCAGGTGTGAAATGTGTAAACAAGTTTTGCTCTGGCACAAGAGGCCTAAATCATCTCCATGATAAATTTAATCAACCCTGTCATCGTACAATTATGGATCAATATAACCCATTTTTCTTTACAAGCGACTAAATCATGAGACAGGACAGTCATTTAGCATGCTGAAAATTGACCAAAGACAAAAAGTTTCGATCCATGTCAGCCTGCGCAGTCCGCGCAGGCTGACATGGGCCGATACTTTTTGCAGATACTTCAAGACCCCCTATTCACAAAACATGTCTCCAATCGTTGAACAAAAAGTCACGTGACACAATGTCCCATGTCTGATTGCGTTTTAATGGCATCAGACGTTGCGGAATTTGCAGTGATGATAAACCTAACGGAACGAGGTTGCCTGGTTACCGAAAATCAACATGTAAACAAAGATTTGATGATATCTTAATTTGAAACTGCGGTCCAGTCAATGTTTGGGACTTAATGACTTGGTTAACATTTTTTTTTTTAAATATGACTTTTTTCTTCCTGTTTTGGAGAAATATATGTGTTTTTTGTCGTGAAATACAATACACATGGATTAGTTCTTTAATATCGTCGTTGCTGTCGTGGACAGCATTATCCTCCTCGTCGTGATTATCATCGTCATCATCATCATCATCATCTATACTATTATCAAAAATAACACCTCACCTTTATATATGTGACCTATCGCACAAAAAGGGACCATCTGGGAACTCTGTACATCAATTAGATGAAAACAGATCAACGATAGTGCAGGTCAGTTTAAGATCATAGTTAAAAATGATTATATAACAAGGTACAATGACCACTTTTCATACAGAAATTGTCATTAAAGCGAAAAGTGTCTACCCTGGTCAGCCTGGGCAATTCACGCAGTCTGACCAGGGCTGACTCTTTTTGCAGTTCGCTGGAGGTCCCTTCTTACGTGATGGGTCACAAATATTCCGATTTTGATTTAAAATGGTCACAAAGATATAAAGGAATTTTAAACTAGGATCAAAAAAGGCTTTAAAATTTTATTGCTTTTTCGTCTGAATGGGTTACCATGATACTGTGCTTTTTGCATTATGTTTTCTAACTTCCCGTTGAAAAAATCTGATAATATGGCTACAATTATTCCGTCATCTACAAATAGGTTTGATTACGACAATACTTAAATTTCATTTGCTGGTAATGGATTAAGAATTAACTATATTGCGATTAACCCATTACCACACAGAAAGGACGTGTAACACCCCTAAGGAAGAAGGCTTTTGAAAATCATTGTGAGAACCAGCATCTTCTCCGGTTTTATTTTCTCCGCAATTCTTTCTATCCTTTCAAAGGGCAAATTTCGTCATTTGGGTCACCTTTAATTTGTCGTCTGCAAATGCTTTCACTTTGGACCAGTCAAAAATTTAATGCAAAATTATTTAGAAGGCTAAGGGTTAACCCTTAGCCTTCTAAATAAGTTAAATGCATCTTTCAAAACCACAAATTTTTACCATTAAAAACTTCCCTATCGGATGGTGTAGATCCAAGATCAGACTGCACGTTCTGTGCAGTCTGTTCTTGATCTACATTGTCCGCTTAGGTCATTAGATAATGCAGCCTAAGGATGCTTCCATACGGTTTCAGCACGTTATAGTTAAAGAGAACTAAATTACATGTCAATATGGGTTTCTCGGACTCGTCGTTGTTCATCAAAATAACTTTGGTGTTGCTGGTGTTTGCTCTAATAATACAAATCCTCGGTTTGGCAATTCCTTACTGGTTCTCCGTGGATGAAAACAACGTTAAATACTATGGCGGACTGTTCCGATTCTGTATTGAGATTGGCAACTCGAAATCCTGTGACAACTATTCAAATTTAGCTAGTAAGTATTTTCTCAGCTTCCATTCCAATTTGATTGTATTTTTGTGGTATTTGTCGATGACAATACCACTGTGAGGTTTTTTATTTTGAAGACCATGTGTAGTATTTGTGCAAATCCGAAGGAAATAAACCCAATTCAGCTCAATTTTTTTTCTCAGGCAAATGGATTTTTCGGTAGCACTCAGATATGTAATTGGAAATGGCATGTTAAAATACACTGAGTGAGACCATAGATTATGGTAATACTAATCTTTGACTGAAAAAAGGTTCAATCGCTCACAGCCTTCCATTAGCGCAATGATACAAAATTTGTCTACATATCGCTTGTTCCTGGGCTTTTTCGTTCCAAATACAGCTCGTCCCATGGCTTGTTCACCCCATGATTAAGCGCTACGCCATTTCATGGGGCGTTCATATTTATAGATCGATATAACTGATTATAATGTCAGAGATTTAATGTTTACGGCCAAATATGTCAAAACCATAGTTTTCAGGTACAAACTTCATTCTATTCGATATATTTACATGGTTTCTCTCTCTACTCATCATGCAACCTACTGTCAAAGGACGTTACTCCGGACTCCTCCATACAGTGAACCGGAGATTACTAAAACACAAATAATTCTAACTTTGACCAAAAAGGTATTCATTTGCCTAGTACGTTACCTTTCAACCCAATATTTGAATAATATTTCTCTTCTTCTTTCAAATTATTAATTCCACACATTGGCCTTCTTGAGAAATACCACTTTGAACAGCGTTCTCAACGCTTTGATTACTTTTACAGTTGAGTCAAAAGAATTTCATAGATCTACTTTTATCTCGAACTTGTATTTCATATATGGAACCGCCTCTTTGATTTTCCTGTCAAAGGCATTTGAGCCATGCTTTGTGAAATAGAGCTCTATGCATCTGCCGGCCCATGTCAGCCTACGAGTTCCGTGCAGGCTACGTGGAACGAAACATTTCCTTTGTGTAAATTTTCTGCATGTCAGTCTATCTCGTGATACAGCTGTTTGTAATGCAAAGTGGATTCTCTGATCCAAAATTATGTGACGACTTGCTTTGTCTAATGGATACAACAGATATATCAATGGGCCCTGATGAAAGTCGAATCCAAATGGCAGAGGAACAGTTAAAACATCAATCAATCAATCAATCCTTTTTAGGTTGGTGGGAAGCCACACAAGCCATGGAGATATTGGGGTTACTGATAATAGTAGGCGCTCTGGCTGTGACGATTGGTGTGATATTTGTAAAGAGTGAAGTGAAAATGTTTAAACTCGTCGGCTGGACACTCTCCTTCTGCGCTTGTAAGTAGCATTAATTTAATTTGGGATTTTCTATACAGCAATAACCCCTCTAGCGGCCTTGGCGAAAATATGGGTTTAGCGGACGGCATAAATCAAGATCACACAACACAGACTATCCATCATGTCAGTGTTTCTGTTCTCACGGACCTGCAGGTTGTTCGTCTGATTGGGACCGGCAGTTTTACTTTTTATTCGATAAACTCGGCGTTCAACATTAAACTTTCAAATCCACTACTTTACACATTGATCATCGATTTACTTCGAAAAACTCGTAACTACGGCTTGTTACAAGCTGTAGAACTTTACGTGGTTTTTGAAGAAAACAGACAACATGATTTCTCGGTATTAGCTCATGCAACATCGAACGGTCATACATGCCACATACATGTATTTATCAAATATAGTTATTTCTCAATTTCTGACTCTTATACAAATAAAAATGTGACTAACTTCAAAACAACTTCTTGATTTTGCACATCGCTAAATTGCGGTATTTTTTCACAATGGGTGATGTTGGCTTACAAGATTTGCTCAGCGAATAGTGCACAGTACATAGCGACACTCTGTTAAGCCTTACCTTTTCTCGATTCATCTCGACGAAATTCTCTACGGAGATTATCGAGTCATTAATTATTGCTCCAGATATGAGGGAGTGATGGTGTTCTAAATCCATAATTTCTCTTCGAGACCCTATGTTGTGGGTACTCATTAGAATCGTCTCGATGAGACGATTCCAATGAGCACCCACAACATCGGGTTAAGTGTAGCGTAATCAATATTTTAAATTTTGATATCAAAATCACTCCCTCTATCTGGTGCTCTGATTAATAAATGGCGACGGGATTCATTCCTCTCACACGGCTGCTCATGATTTCGAAGATGTCTATGTGGGACTTCAGCCAGTGACTTGGAAAGAATAATATGCAAAGTGCTGGTTAAAGGAACTCGAGAAACACAGCATAGATTGTGTCAACAATAATGACTGTAAGATCAGACTGCACACGACCCGCAGTCTAAACTTGAACCTACACTATTCGCTGTTTTGTGAAATTTTCTACATTAGAATGCTCTTTGATTTCAATGTGTAGACTTTGTTCATTGACAGACTTAAAAATATTCAAAATCATTTATGGAGCAGCGTATAGGCCAATCGACCATAAAATATCGATAGAAATGAATTGGCGCATAATTATTTCAGCATGAAAAAGAAAGGGCCGTTTCCCTCTTTCTAGAAAATTAATCTAATCACACTTCAACACTTAGACTGTTAAGCCCAACGCATTTTACTTCTGTGGACAGTGTAGATCAAGATCAAACTGCACAGAACGTGAATTCTGGTCTTGGGTCTGCACTGTCTGATACGGTCAAATATTTCCGAAGAAAACCATTTGTAAGATCGCAACATATCGCGTTGTTTTTGTTCGGATAATAACTTTCATTGGGTTTATTCAACAGTCTAACTCGTTACCAAAAGATAATTGTTAGATTTGTTTGTCTCAAGGGTGTTTAACGCCGATTTCAACATTATTTCAGTCATATCACGGCTTCAGCTCACACACCTGGGTTTTCCTAGGCTAAGCTAGGCTCTGAAGTGTCTCGCCTAATGATACTCCTACGAAAAACCTAGTAGAGCCGGTGAGGCTCAAACACAATGCCTCCAGATCAGGAGACTTAGACTTTACCACTGAGCCACACAAAACTGTCCCAGAAGATTAACTCATTACCAAACAACAATATTTTAGGCTTGTCCAAATAGAAAGCATTTGCAGAAGACAAAATAAAAGTGACTGAAAATTTGAAATTTGTTTGTGAAGGGTAGAAAACATTGTGGGAAAAGGAGAAAATGCTGGTTACCAGCATTTTCTCCTTTTTCCACAATGTTTTCTAATGGCTTCTTTCTCAAGGGCGTCAAAAGTAGGGATTGTGTGGTAATGGGTTAAGTTTAAGGCTTGATCGACTTGATTTTACATTGCCTGAACAGGTCCGCAAATCGAGCATGATTTAAGAAAAACAGAGGATATTTGTTTTCTTTTTCGGTTAAAGATCGAAGTTCATTTCACTAAGTGGACACCATCGGTAATATTTTCACGAGTGGCGCAGTCAAGAGTGAAAATATTACCGATGGTGTTCACGAGGTAACTGGAATGTAAAAGTCGGTATTTTGACTGGTCGTAACCATGAAATATCGAAAAATATTTTCACCGATATTTCTCGATAACCTTCTGGAAAGTATGAAATAATGGTTTTGACTTTGAGCAGATAGAAAACCTTGTGGGGAAAAAAAAAAGAACAAAATGCTGGTTACCAGCATTTCTTCTTTTACCCGCAATATTGGGGTGTTAACCCATTACCACTCAATCCGTACTTTTGACGCCCCTGAGAAAGAAGCCTTTAGAAAACATTGTGGGAAAAGGAGGAAAATGCCGGTTACCAGCATTTTCTCCTTTTCTCACAATGTTTTCTACCCTTCACAAAACAAATTTCAAATTTTCAGTCGCTTTTATTTTGTTGTCTGCAAATACTTTCGATTTGGATAAACCTAAAATTTTGTCGTTTGATAATGAGTTATAACACGGGTTATATTTGGTATTGGATGAAGGGTAAAATTGATTGAATGGTGTTTTACGTCGTGTCAACTCTTACCACATAATCCTGAGTTCGGTCGACCCTCAAAAAGAATGCTTTTGAAACACTGTGGGAAGGGAGAAAATGCTCGCAAACTTGGGCTCAGACGAAACTCTGTCTGAAAACCAACGTTCGTCACTGAGATATTATCAGAGTCTAATTTACACTCATTTCAGCGACCAAGAGATTCATGATCAGACAGCATGACGTCTGTATAGATCTGTGTAGTATTTTCTTAACTTTCAGCGTCTGCAAAAGCGCACCAAATAGTCTGCAAGGATTATCAAAGAAATAATTTTCTTTCTATTGTGGTTTATCGTTCAATAAACCAGTCAATAAACCACAGTTGTGAGTTATGAGGCACAATAAACGATCCACTAGGGCAAGTGGTTCATTTAATGTGTCTCATAGCCAACAACGTTGTCTATTAAACGATAAACCACCATAGAAAGAAGATTATTTCGATTCTAACATGACCAACTCTTAATGAAAGGAAAACAAGTTCATACTTAGTGTAAAAATGCGGATGTATATTGTATAGAGGATAATCAACTGGTTATTTTTGATATGAAAAATATATCATGAGGATGCGTTGTTAAGCGTTGAAAAAACGAGTGCGCAGCACGAGTTTTTTTTAACGCATTACGACGCATCCGAGTCAGAGATATTTTTCATATCAAAAATAACCAGTTGATTATTCTGTTTATTATATACCTTATTAACATTAATATTTTAAATTTTTCCTTTGAAAAACAACAAAAACTATCTATAAGTGCCTAATGAAAAAAAAAGTAGTTCCTAAATTACGGCAGGAAGTGAAAGTGAAAGTTGACATCGTCACTAGTGATGATATCAAAATTCATTACACAGGGAAATTCAAGAATTTCACTGCTAGGTATATAATAAATTCCAATAACTAACTTACTTACTTTATTCAGAATGGCGTCACACTATATACAATGACGTCACTCTACATAGAATAACGTAAATTTTTACCACGCTTTCGTTACACTGCCGAATTCGCGTGCCATGTTAGAATCGATTCCTTTTCTCTGTTTCAGGTGCCTTCATACTGATCGGGATATGCATCTATGGTGGGGAAGCAAGCGGCAATTTGGCAGAATATTCCGGAGCTTTTGCTATCACCATCATAGCTGGAATTATCTGTTTTGCAGCCGGCATACTTGGTCTACTAGATTGGATTGGAATCACACTTTGAATAAGAGATGCTTTTTTAAAGTTAATTTCGTAATTTAAGACATTCTGGAGACGTATTTTGTATATTAGCTGTGTGAAAACGGGGGCTTAATATATCTGCAAAAAGCATCGATTCAGGTCAGCCTGCGCATTCCGCGCAGGCTGACCTGAATCGATACTTTTTGCTGTTTGTTAAATTTTCTGCATGTCCAAGGGCTAATTTACCACATGTTTCAACTGATTGTTAGACAGTGCGGGCTTTATGGATCCCTGGCCATGTGATAACTTGCTTTGTATCATGCTTCATGAAAATGCATTTAGTCCCTTTTTGTGAGATGATGGCTAAATTAAACAGGATTATATAAGTTTATCAAAAAGTCGTAAAAAATGTTTTTAACTATCCTTTTCAGACGCATGCTCGAAAAAATAGGTTTATTCAGAGACCAAGATCAGGCTGCACAGCACGTGCTGTCTAATCTTGGATCTGTTAATCCACTTGCTTAGAGAAAGTCTGCGAAATAGAAACTGCTCAACTGTCGGAAAAAAGTTTGGATATTATCTGAAAAAGTTGGCGAGCCTTTGGCGGCCTTGATAACATTTTTTTATGACAAATGTAATTGTAACAAGATGTTTTTCGAAAGCCAACGAATGTCAGGGTGCCTTCTCACAAACCATCTAGAAGAACATTCTTAGGTTTTTTCTCCAATATGTTCTGCATTTGAAAGTAGCGCAACTTATGATTGTCTAAACCAAATGGTTTAGCCAATCAGAAGCAGAGTTACTTTTAAATGCATAACGTATTAGAGAATAAAACCAAGAATGTTCTTCTGGATGGTTGGTGAATACGAGATAAGATTCTTTTTAATCATTTAACTCTTTACCACACGACAAAATTTTAGACTGGTTCAAATTGAAAGCATTTGCAGATGACAAAATAATGGTGACTGAAAAATTTAAATTTGTTCTGGGAAGGGTAGAAAACACTGTGGGAAAAGGAGAAAATGCTAGTTACCAGTATTTTCTTCTTTGCCCACAATGTTTTTTACAGGCTTTTTCTCAGGGTCGTCAATAGTAGGGATTGTGTGGTAATGGGTTAAAGGTGCATTTCGAAAGCCAACGAATGTCAGGGTGCCTTTTCACAAACTATCCAGAAGAACATTCTTAGTTTTTTTTTCCAATATGTTCTGCATTTGAAACTTAGCGCAATTGATGATTGTCTAAACCAAATGGTTTAGCCAATCGGAAGTAGAGTTACTACTAATGTTCATCTGGATGGCTGGTGAATTCGAGACCAGATCCTTTTGAACCATTTAACTTTATCTAAAGGGCATGATTGTGTTGGTTAATGATTGCCCTTTTAGATATGTATTTTTTTATTTGTATTGCAGTTTAACGTCTTTTTAACCCTTTCCCAAACAACAAATTCTTTACTCTTCCAAACCAAAAGAGTTTGCAGACGACAATTTTAGATTTGGAGAATATGGCAGAAAGTTCTCTAAAAGGGTAGAAAACACTGTGGGAAAAGGAGAAATTGCTCGTTACGAGCAATTTCTCCTTTTCCAACAGTGTTTTCAAAAGACTTTTACTGCAGACACGTAAAAAACCAGGGCTTGTTCGGGAAAGGGTTAAGAGATTAGAATCAACGCGGTGTACCTATACATGCGTTTCCCGGCTTTCTCACATCCAGTCCTGACACAACTGTCTGTCCAAGCCACTGACTACTTTGCTTACACGCATCGAAGGTGCGAGGCGAAATGTCCAAAGTTTGTCTGAGCAGGGTATCGAACTTGCAACCACAAGGTCACGAGTCAGACACGCTAGCCAGTGAGATACCCGACCGCACTTTAGATCGATAGCCACATTTCAATAATCGAAACCGACTCATGGCTTTGACAGGAATGTATGTTCGGGATTGCAATAGTTCTGAAAAAAAAGCCGACATTTACTTAACCCATTATCAGATGACAAAATTTTAGCTTTGTCCAAATTGAAAGCATTTGCAGACGACAATTTCAGTGTAGCTAAAATGTTGTAATTTTTCTTTGATACAGAATAAAAAATTGTGGGAAAAGGGAAAAAAGGCTGGTTCCAGCATTTTCTTCTTTTCCCACAATGTTTTCAGAAGGCTTCTTTCCCAGGAGCGTTAAGTCGGCATTGTGTGATAAAGGGTTAATTATTTCTTAAATCTGAAAAATATCCTTAACGGTTCCGAAGTAATAAACTTTTACAGTTGAAATGGCAGATAAGTTTATGCTCGTCATGTTTTAAAAATTGCTCTTACAAATGGCCGTAGGTAGATTTTAGTAGTGCCCTTATGATGTCATAGCATCTTACGTCAATCGTGTGAATGAATGTTTAAAAGAAAAAAAAATGTTATAGCTATTAAATTGAAAATAAGGAAATACCTGTAACAAGAAATTATTATACGTAGTTCTAATTCAGAAGCCAGCAAGCCATCTTTGTCTGGGGTTGAGTTTTGGTGCTCCTATACATTGGGGGTTATGATATAGGTCTGTGTAGCTAGTGTTTTGGACTTGCCTGAAATCCTTGTAGAATTTATATGTGAATATTTTGTGCCTTTGATTTGCCTGTTGCCATATTTTTTGTGTAATCATAGGCTGCTGAAACTCTATTATCACAGTAAATCAAAACTCTTATTGGTTGATCACCAGACATCGTTACTAAAAATAGCGCATTGGCGACTGGCTCTTTATCATATGTATATTTATCCTTTACCAAACAATCCCAACTTTTAACTACCCACAGGAAAAGGCTTTTGAAGACATTGTGTGAAAAGAGGAAAATGCTGGAAAACATTATGGGAAAAAGAAGAAAAGCCTGATAACCAGCATTTTCTTTTTTCCCGCAATGTGTTTGCTCTTTCAAAGACAAAATTTAAGTTTTATGCGACATTTATTTGTCATCTACAATTATTTAAGATTTTGATTAGTCTAAAACTTTGTCATATGTTAAGATTCAAGAAAAATTATCTTATTATAATCATATAGCGACAGTCACCAGTATACTATTTCTAACAACTTTTTCTCCGATGTTCGACCACGGAAAATGTCCATGTTCCGAGATGGACCAGTGGAGTTTCAGTTGCCCAGGGTGTAATATATATCTGCTTAACTCTTTACCAAACGACAAAATTTTAGACTGGTCCAAATTGAAAGCACTTGCAGACGACAAAATAAACATATTTCAAGATTTGAAATTTGTTTTCAGCAAGGCAGAAAACATTGGGGGACAAGAAGAAAATGCTGGTTATCAGCATTTTCTCCTGTTCCCACCATGTTTTCAAAAGGCTTCTATCTCAAGGCCGTAAAAACCAGAAATTGTTTGGTAAAGGGTTAAGGCTTTAAAACACTAAATTTGAATCTTTACTGATGTAACCATGTCTAGTTTGTACTACTACTTACCTTGATATACAGCTAGCTTTTGTAGCGACGTGGTGGAGAGTCTGCCTATTCACCAGGATGTTGAGAGTTCGATCTCTGCCCGAAGCAGGTCATTCATCGACTTGTAACATTTGTCGCCCAACTCGAGGCCGAGTAGAGATACCTTAGTGCTGCAATTTAAGAGGTGATATATATCGACAAATGTCTCTGAAAAGACTGTACAGTGTATTGTTGCGTAAACTTAATCATGGTGTGTGAATCAGTATGGCGACATCTACGGCTCTCTTTTATGTCAGAACATATATAACTAGTTGAATTAAAAAAATGCATAGAAACAAAATTGTTCGTGTTGACATTATGTTTTCGTGATTATCTCTTCGAAAAAATACTGTCATTGAAAAATGGGTACATTGGGCGCCCTTTTTACAAGTCAAGGCCGAAAGTCTCGTGGTTTGCTACGGCTGTTCATCGAATAATCATTAAATCTTTGCCAGACAACAAAATCGTAGCCTTGTCCAAATTGAAAGTATTTGCAGACAATAATTTTATTGTGACTCGAATAATAGCATTTGATCTTGATAGGATAGAAAACATTGTGGGAAATGGTTACCCTAGATTTGGGTCTGTCTAAAAATGTGCCGTATGTTAAAAAGTTCTGAAAAATTATCTTATTGTTATCTTATAGTGACAGTTGCCAGTGTACTATTTAAGCAACGTTTCTTCCGTTTGTTCGATCATATAAAATTTCTGTGTTCCGTAATGGACCAGTGGAGTTTAAGTGGCCAAGGGTGTAATATATATCTGCTTAACTCATTACCAAACGACAGTATTTGAGACTAGTCCAAATTGAAAGCATTTGCGGACGACAAAAAGAAAAGTGACTGAAAATTTGAAATGTGTTTTCTGAAGGGTAGAAAACATTGTGGGAAAAGGCGAAAATGCTGGTTACCAGCATTTTCTCCTTTTCCTACAATGTTTTCTAAAGGCTTCTTTCTCAGGGGTGTCAAAAGTAGGGATTGTATGGTAATGGGTTAAGGCTTTAAATCACTGAATTGTTTACAAATGTGACCATGTCTAGTTTCTACTAACGCTTACCTTCATAATTATAGAGCTAGCATTTGTAGCGACGTGGTGGAGAGTCTGCCTATTCATCAGGATGTTGAGAGTTCGATCTCTGCCCGAAGCAGGTCATTCATTGACTTGTAACATTTGTCGCCCAACTCGAGGCCGAGTAGATATATCTTCGTGCTGCAATTTAAGAGTTGATACATTATATTGACAAATGCCTCTGAAAAGACTGTACAGTGTATTGTTGCGTATAAAGTTAACTATGGTGGGTGAATCAGTATGGCGATATCTACGGCTCTCTTTTATGTCAGAATATATATAACCAGTTGAATAAAAAAAATGTATAGAAACAAAACTGTTCGTGTTGACATCATGTATTTTCAATATCTCTTCGAAAAAATACTGTCAACGAGAAACAGATACATTTAGTACCCTTTTCACAAAGCATGGCCAATTCCTCGTGGCTTGCTTCGGCTGTTCATAGCCCAATCAACTGTTTGGCAGATGACAAAATTTTAGCCTTGTCCAAACTGAAAGCGCCCGCAAGATTATTAAAATGTGAGCAAAGTGCACGACTACATAACCCCGAGTTTTCACGTGACGTTAACGCCAGCACACCGAAAGCTCCTACCCTCATTATGCATGGGTAGAAGAAAAAGTGCTTATATATAGCATTTTCTCCTTTCCGAATCATCTTTTCTATCCCATTAACATCAAATTCCATCATCTGAACCGAATTTTTGTTTCTACATGCTTTGAATTTGGATCAGCCTAAAATGCTATTCTTTGATAGAGAGTTAATTCATCATCAAAAAACAATTTCCGCATGTCCAACTACAAAGCGTGTGCAGACTACTAGAGTCTAGTTACGCATGACTCAATTGGCTAGAATTGTTTAAAAGGGAAGAAAAAATGTGGGAAAAGGAGAAAATGATGGTTACCAGCTGTTCTCATTTTCCCACATTGTTTTCAAATGGTCTCGTTTCAGGGTCGCTAAACTTATGACTGCGTGGTAAAGAATTAAGATGTGAATATCATGCAGCTGTTACTTTGAAGATTTATTGCAAGTAGTTTGAATAATTGGCCTGTAACACGCGAAAATGGGCATTCGGACGTTTGCGTAAAGTGTTGTCTCGGATCTGCCTGCGCATTTCGCGCAGGCTAATTCGAGACGACACTTTTCGATAACATTAGATTTTCTCCTCCAGTAGACTTGTGTGAAACAGAAAATTTACTTTAAAACGGAAAATGTCTTTTCAAATTAGTTTGCCCGGACTATGCAAGTTTATCCTAGACGATACTTTACGCAAATGTCCGAAGGCCCGACCTTGCAAATAGTTTGCATATCGCATTATCTAATTATGTGTTTAGTTTTTTTATCAGCTATTCGCATATGAGAAATCCAAAACATGTCAACCGGCTACAGATTTAACCCATTTTATCACTCTTTAATCTAAAGGATAAAACATTGTCGGAAAATGAGAAAATGCTAGTAAAAAGTATTTTCTCCTTAAATTACACTTTTAAACTAACAATTCGATTCTTTGAACCCTATATAATTTGTCGTATACCCATGCATTCAACTTGGATGGGCCTAAAATTGTGTTATCTGGCATAAAGTTAACAGATACCAAAGCGTTGTCAATTAAAGGCCCACTGGTGGCCAAAAGAAAAAAAAAAGCAGCGTCACTCAAATTGTTTCTTTTAACAGATAAATGCCAAAGGTAACAAATAACAGATTGGTCCTTTCACCTGTATCCCTTGTTTTTACTCTTGGTCCTCTTGCAATAAATATTACAATGATTTATGATGTATGTGTAGTATTACTTTGAGATTTCAATCAAAATTCTGGTTTTAATCATCAGGAATTACTTACAGATCAATCTGTAAAACATTCCAACAAGATTTGCTTGAAACATCATGACAAGAAAATAGCAGCTCAGTGCAAGAAGATCAAGGATAAAACCGAGTAATAAACTTATCTGGACCAATGTACATGAAGAACTGGGGTGGGGGAGGGGGAGTCAAGGGAAATAACTGATAAATAGTCCTCAAGCAAATTTAGTTCACGCCATTCACAAGTATGGGTAATTCTAAAATGGTATCCGTTACAGTACGTTATGTCTAAATTCCTACCGGTGGCTGAAAAATTATTTGTAAAACTTGAAATTTATCTTCTAATTTCACGATTCATTCCTCAGTCAACGACTGGAGCTTAGGTGAATTGTAGCTTAACAAATTGTCACAGATTCACAGAAATATCCGTACTTTCAAATGGTATGAAATAATTTTGCCCGCAATTTGACACACCTCTGCCCCAAAGCTGCAAACGGTTACTTTCTGGCGACCAATGGTCCTTTAACCCTTTCCCAAACAACAAACTTTTGGACTAGACCAAATTGAAAGCATTTGCAGACGACAATTCAACTCTTGCTGAAATGATGATTTCTGTCTATGATTGTGGGAAAAGGAGAAAATGCTGGTTACCAGCATTTTCTCCTTTTCCCACAAAGTTTTCAAAAGGCTACTATTCCAGACCCGTAAAAACCAGGGATTTTTTGGGAAAGGGTTAAACAAGGACGATTTATACATTTTGAAAAAGTATGAGAACTTGCTATAGAATATGCATGTCTCCCCTACCCATTACATGTAATATGTTATGTGATTTGTTTCTATAGCTTGTATGGCGTTTTGTAAGACCGCTTTGAACATCATTTGTGTTACACTGCATTTTTTCAATCTTTCGTAGATTTCTTTTCACCAATGTTCTTTGCAAACCACTGGCTGCTTTCCCATATAGCGATCATTGTAACAATGATCAGTGGTGAGAAAATATTTAGTCCTGTTATAACGACTGTTACAACGGCTGTCAACAATTCTCGACAAAAAGGAATTAGCCTCGCCGGCGTTTTGAGTGTATTAGGAAAGTAACGCTCATTCCTGCATCCCAGCATGCAAACTTACACATCACAAACATCAGTTCAAGCAAATTTTTCCTGTCTGGAGGTATTCGAAGACGACGACTGAACTGGCTACAATAATGATACTTCGTAAGTGAAAGATAAAGAAAACAGTGTGGGAAAAGTAGAAAATGTTTCCCAAGATGTTCTAAAAGGCCTTTTTAATTGTTTTCGTAAGACAAAAGTTTCTCTGATGAAGTCTTAACCCATTACCACAATCACACAATCCCTACTTTTGACCATGGAAACTGAGAAAGAAGCCTTTGGAAAACATTGTGGGAAAAGGAGAAAATGCTGGTTACCAGCATTTTCTCCTTTTCCCACAATGTTTTCTACCCTTCACAAAACAATGCAAATTTTCAGTCACTTTTATTTTTGTCGTCTGCAAATGCTTCCAATTTGGACAAGCCTACATATTGCCATCTGGTTATGAGTTAATCTACTACATGTCAATTGTGTTATGGGAATTTTATTCGGCGTAGCTGTCAAATGCGCCATTTAATCCCTTCATACACAATCCCAAGTTTCAAGGACCCTCAGGAGGAAGCCTTTTGAAATCATAATAATTCTAAAAAGGAGAATAATGCCGGGTACAAGCATTTTCTCCTTCTGCTGCAAATTTTATAACCTATCAAAGACAAGTATCATTTGAGCTGCATCTGAAAAGTCGTCTGCCCATGCTTTTGATTTGGACAAGTCTAAAATTTTGTCGTTTGGTGAAGAGTTATGTATGCAGATATGTTTAAAATTAGACGTTCTTTAACATATGATTTATGGAATACATTTATAATTTATTCCATATTCGGTTTATGAAGAAATGTAGGCCCGTCCACATCAACCACTTTTGAAAACCTTCATTGTTCTCAAGAAGCTGCTTAAATCAATTTTTAATTGGCTAAACAAAACCTACGTTACTTTCTAACTACAGAATAGGACTGGGAATGTCATTTAGAATACATTAACGTCTTTCAAGAAAAGGGTAGAAAAAGATCATTCTCCAAAATCTTCTGTGCAATTTGATCTTAGTACTTATTATCTGCTCAACCATCTACCACAGAACCTCCATTTCTAACGATCTTGAAGAATGACGACTTTTTAAAAACGCTGTGGAAAAAGAAGAACGACCAGTATGCGATAAAACAATCATTACTTTGCTGGGCGTATTGTGTACACTCCTAGTGAAAATAATCGTCATGGACACAAGAATATGTGATCTGAGCGCTGCGATAATACAGAGATACTGGTGAAAACAAGACAACAAACAAAATCAACTTAGACTGGAGCAGCTCAAAATCAGTATCTATATTGTTACGAAGGTTAAACAAGTCTGCTCTAGTTCTACATCACATAACTCTTTCTCAAACGACAGAGTTTTATATTCAACCAAAATGAAAGGGTTGTAGACGATAAATCAAATGTAGCTCAAATGATGAAACTTCCTGTGAAACGGTTGAAAACATTGTCAGAAAAGGAGAATGTTTTCAAATGCTTTTTTGTCAAGGTCGTTAAAACTGGGGTTCTTGTGATAATAGGCAGAGAGTTAACACATTAAAAAAAAATTACGCTCATCAAAATTTAAAGTGCTTGCAAAGTACAACATAAATGTGGATAAAATGGTACGATTTGTATGGGGAAATCATGAAAACATTGTGGAAAAATGAGAAAATGCTGTTACAGCATTTTCTCCTTTTTCCACAATGTTTTTAAAATCCGTCCTCATTAGAGTCGTTGAAATGTGGGATAATTTTGTAAAGAATTAACTTGAGGCAAAAGTCTATATAGGCGTGTTCCGCTGTGATTTAATGTCCAAGTCCAAAGGCAAAATGCAACATCAATGTGCACAATTACCATAACCGGATAATTAACCCTTTACCAAACAAGCCCTGCCTTTTACCACCCACAGGAAAAAGACTTCTGAAAATATTGTGGGAAAATGAGAAAACGCTTGTAACCAGCATTTTCTCCTTTTTCCAGCAATATTTTCAACTCTGATGAACTAAATTTTCAATTTTTGTATCACATTAATTTTGTCGTCTGCAAATGTTTTGAATTTAGACAAGTCTAAAATTTTGTCGTTTGGTAAAGAACTAAAGCATTTTTACACCTTTCCAAACGTCCCCATGATTGTTCGACCCTTTATTAAGAGACTATCGAATATTTCGTGGTCTCATACATTATCTGCTTTCAATTTGGACAAGTATATGTTGTTGTTTGGGAAAGGGTTTATTCCTTTCTTTCCAACTAAATAAGGTAAAAAAGAAAAAAATCTAAACGTGTTTTTGTTAAAATTTTTGAATCCTTACGCTCATTTTTCCCAGAACTATGATCAGTCACTGTCGTCGAAAATGTATTTTAATACATTATTCCATGCAACTGATCGTACAATGAGCCAAAAATTTTATCAATGATAATCATCAACATGTATCATTCCTCAACCATTTCCAAAACGACAAAGGTTTAGACTTGTCCAAATTGAAACCACTTGCAGATGACAAAATGACCATAACTCAAAAATTGAAGTTGGTTTCCAGCAGGGCAGAAAACATTGTGGGAAAAGAGAAGTTGCTCGTTGCGAGTAATTTCCCCTTTTCCCACAGTATTTTCTAAGGACTTGTACCGCAGACACGTAAACACCAGGGCTTGTTTGGGAAAGAGTTAAAGCATCCATCGTCTTATTCTCCAACATTTTCTAAAACTGAACTAAACACATATTTCTGATTGGCTGGACCAAATGGTTTAGTCAAACACAAGTTGCGTTACTTCCAAATTTAGAGAAACCCCGAAAATATGCGAAAATGTTCTTAAGAATAATGCTCCTGAAAACACTGACCATTCATCAGGAAGCTTTTACTCTCATTCTAGACAAGGAAGTGACTAAATTTGAATTTAATACAACTTCTGATTGGTTAAATACAATGATTTAGTCAATCAGAGGTAGTGGAACTTTAAAAGTAAGAAATAATCTTCTTTCTATCGTGGTATATCGTTCAATAAACCACAGTTGTGAGTTATGAGGCCCAATAAATAATCCACGAGGGCGATAGCCCGAGTGGTTTATTTATTGCGCCTCATAACTCACAACGTGGTTTATTGAACGATATACCACGATAGAAAGAAGATTATTTCGATTCTAACATGGCCTTTCTTAATGAAAGGAAAACAAGTTCAAACTAAGAGTAAAAACGCGGATGAAGATTATGTTCCATTGAATAACTCACTCATTGAATGACGTCACTCTACATGGATTGTCGCAGATTTAACCATGTTTTCCTTGCACTGTGTTTATAGAGCCAAAGTCGCGTGTCATGTTAGAATTATAATTCACAGATAAATATCCGGGTTTTCTGCGGCATGAATATCCAAAGAGCATACGTGACAAATGGTGGAGCTTTATCCTGAAGTACACTGTCTGTATAAGCTTTGGCACTGGTAAGAATTCTGAGACCATCCCTTATCCCTATCGGTACTGTGTTTTACTATCCTCGGAAGGAAAGCTTCTAACCCTTTCCCAAACAATCCCTGGTTTTTACGACCCAGAGGCAGAAGCCTTTTGAAAACATTGTAGGAAAAGGAGAAAATGCTGGTAACCAGCATTTTCTCCTTTTCCCACAATGTTTTCTACCCTGTTGGAAACAAATTTCAATTTTTGAGTCACGTTTATTTTGTTGTCTGCAAGTGCTTTCAATTTGGACCAGTCGATTTTTTTGTCGTTTGGTAAAGGGTTAAAATATTGCTGGTAAGGTAGCACTGCAAGTACTTAACCAATAGTTTCTTCTTTTCAGACCACACTTTCTCTGCTTTTAAAGACAAATCTGATCATTTACCCCATTACCACACAATCCCTACTTTTGACGCCCCTGAGAAAGAAGCCTTTTGAAAACACTGTGGGAAAAGGAGAAAATGCTGGTAACCAGCATTTTCTCCTTTTCCCACAGTGTTTTCTACCCTTCCCAGAACAAATTTCAAAATTTCAGTCACCTTTATTTTGTCGTCTGCAAATGCTTTCAATTTGAACCAGTCTAAAATTTTGTCGTGTGGTAAAGAGTTAAACATTTCCAAAACAATCCCTGGTTTTCACGACCCTGAAAAAGAAACCTTCTGTAAACAATGTGGGAAAATGGTAAAATGCTGGTTACCAGCTATTTCTCTTTATCATTGTTGTTTTCTACCCTCCCAGAACCAACTTCAATTTTTGAGTCACATTAATTTTGTAGTCTGCAAAGGCTTTTACTTTGGATTAGCCTAAATTTTTGTTATTTGGTAAAGGGTTAAATCACATGTTTTAAGTCTGCAAACGCTTTCAGCCTTGACAAGGTCAAAACTTTGTCGTCTAGACACAATTAAAACATCTAGATCTACCTACATTATTTGTACTTCTCAATGACTGTTTTTGATGACTAACAGATGAAATAAATCAGATAAAAAGCATGAGTCAATATGAAAAAAAAGTGTTTTTTTTTTTTCACAAATTTCGCAGGTCATCAAGTTTGGAGTTGTTCATGAAGACTTAAATTTTCAAATGTCTGGCGGTACCTTGACAAATTGTTCTTGAGCGCATTTTAGGACAGCAATTGTTTAACGTCGTTTTCAACATTATTTCAGTTAAATTGCCAGTGCACATATCCATATTTTCATTGAATTTCTATCACCAGTACGCCAGACATTATTCATGCCACACCACTAGCTACCTTTCCATGTGACCATAATCGAAACTTTTAACTCTACCACACGACAAAATTTTAGACTGGTTCAAATTGATAGCATTTGCAAACGACAAAATAAATGAGACTGAAGAATCGAAATTTGATATGGAAAGGGTAAAAACATTGTGGAAAAAGAAGAAAATGCTGGTTACCAGCATTTTCTCCTTTTTCCACAATGTTTTCTAAAGGTATCTTTCTCAGGGGCGTCAAAAGTAGGGATTGTGTAGTAATGGGTTAATAGCAGAGAAAGAGGAATAAGTCCTGTAGCAATGACTATTATCAATCCTTGGGCAAAAAAAATGTCCGAGCTGGCATTTCAAACCATCGACCTCCGTTCTCGTGTCTGCAAACTACCGATGACAACAGTATTTGGCCGACAAAACTAAACGTAGCTTTACCCTTTCCCAAACAACAAATTTGAGACTCTTCCAAACTGAAAGAGTTTGCAGACGACTATTTTACCTTTCATAACAATGGCAGAAAATTATCCCAACGGGCAGAAAATATTCCCAACGGGCTGAAAACACTGTGTTTTCAAAAGACTTAGTACTGCATACACGTAAAAACCAGAGCTTGTTTGGGAAAGCGTTAAACTATGACAACTGGGTGTAACAGGTAAAAACAGTGTAGGGAAAGTAGAAAATAATGGTTACCAGCACTTTCCCCTTTTACTTCAATGTCTACAATTCTCTTTTACCCAAGGCGATCGTTTTAACCCCTTATCACACAGTGACGACTTTTAACACCCCTGTTAAAGAAGCGTTTTGAAAACATCGTGGGAAAAGGAGAAAATGTCGGTAACGAACATTTTCTCCTTTTTCCACAATGATTTTTACCCCGGCAAGGAAATTGCACCATCTGATCCACATTGAAAATGTCATATGCTAATGCTTTCAATTTGGACAAAGCTAAACTGTTTTTGTCTGCCGTGAAGGATTAAATGGGATACTAATACATATCAGGTAGTAAATCAACTCAGTGTCATGTAAGAATATGTTATTATTTGCATTGGGGAAGGAAAACTCATTTTCAAAATATTTCAGTCTTGTTCTGCGAAAAAGAAGCTTAACGCACTTGCAAAAAGTATCGACACAGGTCAGCCCGCGCAGTCCGCCAAAAGGCCGACACAGGTCAGCCCACGCAGTCCGCCCAAAGGTCGACACAGGTCAGCCCGCACAGTCCGCCCAAAGGTCGACACAGGTCAGCCCGCCCAAAGGTCGACACAGGTCACCCCGCGCAGCCCGCCCAAAGGTCGACACAGGTCACCCCGCGCAGTCCGCCAAAAGGTCGACACAGGTCAGCCCGCGCAGTCCGCCAAAAGGTCTACACAGGTCAGCCCGCGCAGTCCGCCCAAAGGTCGACACAGGTCAGCCCGCGCAGTCCGCCCAAAGGTCGACACAGGTCAGCCCGCGCAGTCCGCCCAAAGGTCGACTCAGGTCAGCCCGCGCAGTCCGCCCAAAGGTCGAAACTTTTTGCTATTGGTAAAGTTTGTGCACGTTACTGGACCATTCTCCCGCATGGCTCAATCTGGTTTTAGACAAAATTGATCCGTATGTACGCAACGGTTTATTTGGTACAACCTAATGCTCTATAAAATGCATTAACTCTACCACACAATCCCGATTTTAAACGACCCTGAGAAAGAGGCCTTTTGAAAACATTGTAGGAAAAGGAGAAAATGCTGGTAACCAGTATTTTCTCCCTTTCCCACAATGTTTTTTACGCTTACAAAGACAAATTCCGATTTTTGAGCCATACTTAGGTTGTCCTCTGCAAATGCTTTCAATTGTGACTGGTCTACAATTTTGTCGTTTGGTAAAGGGTTAAGTCCTATTGCCCCCCTTTGTCCCGGGGCGCCTCTGTTTTTTTTTTACGTCTGCGCATGTCTGTTTATCCACTTTTTTATGCATAAAGCAAAATATTTATTTAAAGACACAGCTTGTTTTGTAAACTGTTCTGACAGATTCGTGTCAACGTTGTTGATAAATTTAACGTAAAAGGCGCGGTCAATTACGTGCTTATTTCTGTAACGTAGCGTGAAATATTTTGGCTTTCCATAGGTCGATGTTAGACCGTGAAATATTTCAAGAGTTTAGCATTTGGAAGATAAACATAAATAGATATAAAAGCGAAATTTTGTATAACCGAACGGAAAGAATTTCTGTTCCTTTGAAGTGGATATAAATAAATGTTCATAAAAACGCGAGTACACCGGTTTATCGGTCAACGAAATCTGACGTCTAACGGAAACAAGGTTATAACGCGTAAAAGTGCATTATTCCGTCTTTGGCTACAACTTGTGTAAACATGGGGCATATTACGTGTTACATTTATTTTGTATTTGTGTTTATAGACTGCACAAAATTTGTGCATGCTTTTCCAGCACAGAAGGCAACTTTCAACACTGTGCCAACGGTATCCATGGCAACCACGAAATCCATCGCAGTCCTTCAAGGTACTTTTTACTCTCCTATGATTTGCTTTTAATCGTTGCTTTTAGTGTATTATTTCAGAGCTATGGGCTTTTTTTCCCACTTTCTGTGCAGTCTGATCTTGAACTACATTGTCTGCAAAAGATTCTTGAGTCGCTGCTTAGCAACCGAGGGATTAATTAGGGCAACCTTGGTGTTTTCTTCGTCGTTTGATCAACACCCTTGAACTTTCTTTTTTTCAGCTATATTCTTTCGATAGAATTATCTATTGTCTATTTCTGTTCTGTTTTGTTACAGAAGCTCCCAAAAGTTTGGCGTCTCCATCGACAAACGCACCGCCAGCAGTACTGGTCGACCAAGTAATCGTGGTACAAAAAACGGAAGCACCGCCTCCAACAACGACAAAAGAAGCTTCACTGAAGGAGTCAGAAACACAGACGAATGGTTCCGAGTCGTCTAAATCGAAAGGGCCCCAAATTTCGCCTAAAATTTCCGTAGTTGTACATGAACCCTTGAAAAGGAGTCCCTCCAGTAAGTTTATTGATATTATTTTCAACTGATCCCCTTTAAGCTCGTGTCTATGAAAAATAATCTTCCTTCCTTTAACCCATTACCACACAATCCCTACTTTTGACGACCCTGAGAAAGAGGCCTTTGGAAAACATTGTAGAAAAAGGAGAAAATGCTGGTAACCAGCATTTTCTCCTTTTCCTGCAATGTTTTCTACCCTTCACGAAACAAATTTCAAGTTTTCAGTCACTTTTATTTTGTCGTCTACAAATGCTTTCGATTTGGACAAACCTAAAATTTTGTCGTTTGGTAATGAGTTAAATCCACATGCTCTGACAAAAAAATAGCATTTTGACCTTTTTTTTCAACAGCAACCTGCTAGTGATACACTTTAACTCCGGACAATGCTGGAAAGTTTGTTACTTCCTGAGAGATCAGCCCTTTTATGATATGAATAAATAAATTCATGATTTAATAGCATAAACTAACTTACATATACCTGGATGTACGAATCGCTCTAAATCCATCTCAAGCCCTAGACAAAAGTGAGTGTTTGTACAAAACATGATACAAGAGTGTTTGTCTTTACCTTCACCGCGCCCCTCCCCCCATCTGAAACTGCTTTTGACAGATTCTTTGCGAGCTGTGGGAAAAGTAACTCCAGAAACGCGTAAATAGGTGAACTGAACGCCGAATTATGTTTGAACTATGTTTAAGGTAGTGGACCCGTAATAGGCCTAGTGCAGCATGGCATAAAATTTCTTGACAGTTGATGAAGACGGATTTGTACAGACATAATACTTTTGCACATTTTAACCGACCAGAAACTCCTTTGACGTTTATCTTGAAATTATTTGTTGATACTTTTGTTAGTTTCCAGAAAAGGGAGGTAACTGTCGTATCCATTTGTAATGAAATTTATAAACGATAATTCTAGGAAGGACAAAAAGGAAAAAGTGGCTTAGTGAAAGTAGTACATGTACAATAATACTCATTTTTAATCTTAGCAAATTTTCTCGGATAATATTATAGTGGAAATAGCTGTTTTCTATAACGGGTGCACAACGTTAACTATATGGCTGCTGAGCGCTACCCACTGACCTCGGGATGAAAGTGTAAATCCAAGATCGGACTGCACAAAACGTGCAGTATGATCTTGAATCTACACTGTCCGACAAAGAGACAGTATCCAGAATATAAACTACTATCGGCCTGAAAGTTTCATGGAATCTATCCTGATAAAGCATGCTGTTTTATTTACTCTTTTAACCCCTTGACAAATAAACATTTGTACAAATGAAACTTTTCGCAAACATCTTGTAACAAGCAATTTCTCTTTTTTCTTCACCTGCTTTTTAACCCATCATCAACAGTCAAGCTCTCTTGTTTCTAGTTGAACTTTCTGTCAACATAATGCTTTTGATGTTTAACATAGAAAATTCTAAAAGAATATATATTGGAAGTGTACTAAACAGTGTTGACATCTAATTAATTTTGTCCTTCAGGTGCGCAAAACAGTCTTCGGGAACGCTGTAAACATTTTACTAGGTAATGTATTATACAGGATAAACTAATGGTTGCGTGTGGTATTAAAATGTGTCACTAGAATGGGGTGTGATGCGGTCAGAAGGACGAGTTTTTTAAACGCATTAAACCAGATTCAAGTGACAGATTTTAGATATCACATGCAACCAGATGAATATCCTATTTATCATACTCTTAATTCAATCTTTTTTAATCTCATCAAGAATGTTACAATACGAGTACTATAGGAAAATAGTAGTTCTGACATCCAAACAGTCTAAAACTAATCGTCACTGGTGGTGATACCATAATTGGCTTGCAACACGGGAAAAAGGACATTCGGACATTTGCGTAAAGTGTCGTCTCGGATCAGCCCACGCAGTCAGCGCACGCTAACCCGAGACGGCACTTTACATTAGATTTTGTCCTTCATTACACTTGTGGAAAACTGAAAATTACATAAAATCGGATCAGCCTTCGCAGACTTCACCGAAATGTCCGAATGTCTCTTTTCGCGTGTTGCGGGCCATATCTATCATCTCAAGTGGTGTAATTCACTGACAAGGTTTAATCATATAACCTCCCTTGTTTTCAGTGTAATTTATACCCATTTCGAAATTTCTTATCTTATACACGTGTAATATCACAATTGTAACACGTCATTTTTGACGTCATTTTGAACGTTTTTCGTAGAAGTAAACGGGTTTTACGGAGAAAAATAAGGATGCATCTATAGATGTTTTTGCATCTTCTGATCTATCATTAGTTAAATAGCGTTATGTGATAAAAAGAATTTGACATTCGGTGGCATTTGAGATGAAAATTTATTAAACTCGCGAAGAAAAAATTGTTATTAAACCCGCCAAAGGCTCGCTTAATAACATTTTGTCTAGACTCGTTTAATAAAATTTCATCTCAAAAGCCAACTCATGTTAGATCCTAAATATATTACAAATTTTTCAAACGATTGATGCTCTGTGAAGAGAGGGTGTAACTCTTTACCAAACCACAACATTTCGGAGTCAATCAAAGTGAAAGCATTTGCAGAGGACAAATGTATAGGTTAAATGATAGCGTCTTTGAGAGGTTAGAAACTAGCCTATAGTGGGGAAAAGATAAAATGTTGGAATTTTGAAAACTTGATTGCTATATTTGAATAAACCTAATAATAATATACGAGTTTTTGTTAATTTGCTTCCTCTTAACTTTTCTGGTAAATGAAACTTAACTTTGACATGGCCTATCTTTGATCGAAGTTCATGTCCGATATCGGAGTTTACATAAAAATAGCAATTGTAATTGAACGAATGATGTTTTAAGGTAAGACCTGTGTAATAGAAAAAAGCTATTTCCACTAAAATATCATAATACAAAATTAGCTATAATTAAAAATGAGTATTATTGAACTACTTTCACCTTTTCATTTTTTCCATTTTTTCCTTCTTTGAATTATCATTTATAAATCTAAAACCGCTATATTCTCAATTGAAAAAGAGATAATAATTACCTCCCTTTTTAGAAAACGAACAAAAATATCAAAAAATAGTTTCAAGATAGACATAAACGGAATTTCTGATCCGTTAGAAATGTGCAAAAATATTATTTCTGCATAAATCCTTATTTATCCTTATTTAACAACCAATTAGAATTTTTGCCAAATATTCACCGGAAGTGCATTACACAGGTCTTACCTTAAGTTTTAGAATAATTATTGATCTATTCATTTGTTTTTATCTTTTTGTAAATCTGTGTCATTGTATGGTTTTTACGTTGTTCTTACAGGTCCAGACTTCCAGTACCCCCATTTTGCAATGTAGTGATGACTGGTTGGTCTTAGTGTTTTCCTCAATGAGTGGACGGAGCTAATGTCTATCTTCTTACCTACATAGTGAATGAATGTGATACACACTGTACGCTAAAATCCTATGTTATCGGAATTTGAATAGTTTCATCCAAAGTATCTCTAAAAATAATGTACAGTGCAGATTGAAGATCAGACCCCTCGACAAATGCAGTCTGATTTTAAGCATATTTATTCTACATCGATTGAGAAACAAAATATTACAAATTAAACCAATCTGTCTCGACTCTGCTTCCTGGGAACTACTTAAGTACTCCCGCTGAACTCGTAGACCAACGAAAGATCCCAAAAGTTCGGTAAGTTTGGTATCGAACCCGGGACCTTATGCATTTGGAACACCTCGGTCAATTCTACGAATCAAACCTCGGATGTATGCCGACCATTATCTCCCGCTAGATGGCATTCTATAAAGACTCATCTATCTGATATGGGCATCCTGGGTACAGAACCGAACCACTTTCCTACGCGACAACCGTTACTTTGAATTAAAAACAAAAAAAAAAGGGTTTACCCAATAAAACGCTACCTCGTGCAATTCACTCAACTATGATCACCAGTTTAGAGAAATCTGTTGCTAAAGCAGGTCTCATTTCTCCTCAAACGTATTGATACGTAAAACCTATTTTCAACATTGCTACTTTATAGAGCGTAATATTACAGTCAGCCCGCTTTCGGGGCTAGTAGTGATGCGTCATATAAGACAGTCGAATCTTCGAAGAATATGACATGCGCAGACAACGTATGCCTACAGACTAATTCCGGAAGGAACAACAACACCCCCATAATAAGAAATACAATGACGTCATTATCGCATAAACATTCGCAAAATCTTTCTATCCAGCCCAATTTTTCAAGTGCCTAATCAATGCAAGTCCTAAATTCAGCCATTTATGCTGCTATAGTTAGACTTACCGTCATTCTACACGATTTGTCGGCGTTCGAAATGGTTACTAGTTCACGTCATTTGGAACATCCCGAGAACTATGTAGTGGGGAGCATATGTCGAATAACCGCTTCCGGCGATGCATGTCAAGTTTTTTAACATATTATTCCGTCGGCATACATCCGAGGCTGGATCGAAAGATTGGCCGAGGTGTTCCGAATGGACCTTATGGTTACGAGGCCGAAGCTCTACCTCACAATCACGGACACAACCAGTTTGATTTTCGATCTTGAATATCAGTAAATTACTAAACCCTTTTCCGAAATCCGATCACGTCTGAACGACTTTGAGAAATGTCGATTTTCAAAACACTGTCAGAAATTAGGAAAATACTGATAACCAGCACTTTTTTCCTTTTTCCACAATGATTTGAACCTTTTAATACAAATCCCATGACTTGAGTCACGCAGAATTTGTCTCCTGCAAAAGCTTTTATTTCGGACAAGTCTAATATTTATGTTGTTTTGCAATGATTTAACCCATGCCCACTCTTAACGACCCTGGGGAAGAAGCCTTTTAAATCATTGTGGTAAAAATAGAAAAATGCAGGTAACCAGCATTTTCTGCTTTTCCCACTATATTTTCCACCATATCAAAGAATAAATGCCACATTTAAGTCAATTGCAACTGTCGTCTGCAAATGCTTTCAATTCTGAAAAGTATTACATTTCTGTTGTTTAGCAGTGACTTCAGTGATTACCACACAATCCCTACTTTTAACGACCCTGAGCAAGAAGCCTTTCAAAAACATTCTAGGAAAAAGAAAAAATGCTGGTAACCAGCATTTTCTCCTTTTTCCACATTGTTTCTACCTTGCTCAAAACAAATTTCAGTTATTGAGTGATGTTTATACTGTCGTCAGCGAGTGTTTTCAATTTGGACCAGTCTACAATTTTGTCGTTTGGTAAAAGATTTAAAGAAGTCCTCGACACACAAAAAGTGATTTACCAACTGAGGCTACACGCCATGCTCTGGTGACAGCGATTTTATTGACCTTCGTAATGGATGACACCGAACAAGTGTACTACAGTCAAGTTCAAATGGAGATAATTCCTCAACCAGGAAGAGTTGACACTTGAAAATTGTGTCTTGCAAATCTTCAATATATGATCAGTATATGTGTACGATTTCAATAAAATTGAAGGAAAACTGTATTAGGAACTCGCGACACAAAATCATTAGTATTTTGTACACAGACGAACGGACGGACACACGGACAGATTTCAGTATACCTCCGAAAACATTCGTTTTGCATGGATATAATAATCAGGTGTTCTGTTCCTTGAGGTACGAAAACTTTCCTTCCAAAAGCAATAAGTTTCAGCCCGGTCAGCCTGCACTGACTGTGTCGACATTTTGTGCAAGAGCATTAAGCCCCCTTTTATCGGAGCATGGCTCATATATATGAGCCATGCTCCGATAAAACGGGGCTTAATGCATCTCTGTGATGGCAAGCAAGCCATCACCTAGTTATGAATCTATAATATCCACTTTTTGTTACAAACGATTTTATTATGAGGTAGACTGGTCCTGGGAGATACAGAAAACTGACCAATGGCGAAAGACTTTGGCCGAGGTCAGACTGAGCCGACTACACATGCTGACCTGAATCGATGCTTTTCGCAGATGCATTAAACCCCCTTTTCACAGAGTATGGCTCAGTACTTTTTTCAAGTCTTTATTTTATATCGGGCGGTGTAAATCCAAGATCAGACTGCGCGTTCTAAAGATCATTTCAGTAAAATAGGGGCGGCAATTCATCTATCCATGCTTTCTCGGGTCTCTTTTAACAGTTCTCAGCACCAATTTTCTTTCCAACCACTGGCCGCTTTCCCATAAATCCATCATCAAGAAAACATTGGGAGAGGAAAATGAAACCAGTAGCAATGACTATAATTAATTCATGGAGAGAAATCGGACGAGTCAGGGATAGAACCCACTACCACCTTTTCTCCAATCTTGCACGCTGCCGACCTGAGCTACCGGGCCTCCGTTAAAATCTTGGAAAAGAATTAATTGGTAGAACCAGTCAAAGAGCTTCTTTTACAATATTATGGAATAGATATGTATTAATTGACCTTGATTCATTCCTGCACGCTAGCTTCTTATTTTCTCAATTTGTGAAGAGTTCATTGGAATTTTGGAAAAGTGACCCATACAGTGCTTTCGATGTTTTGAATTTCAACACAGCGCGACCAAAATTTTTCTGTATAAAAATTTTAAACAAGCCCATTACTTTGAAAATTACCTAAAAACAGTGACTAAAAAGGACTTCATGTACTTACCTCTTTTCAAGTTAGGGTTCTGTTCACCATTCTGTCTCGGTTGAGATAGGTCTATGGAACTCTTTTTGATGACAGGAAATGTCCTTAGTGCACATTAGATCTGCTGGGTTCTGAAGTCATTATTCATTGGAATGTAGCTACTTTGAAATTGATAGACGTATATCTATCGGAAATGGTATATCAAAACGTAAAAATATTGGATCAAATGTTTTAAAGATGAATCAGCTTTTTTGTGAACATAATAGTAACGGAATTCAATCAAGCTGTTCAATTTATTCCTTTAACACCTTTGTGAGACAGTATCAAACCTATGTATCAGAAAACAACAAACTGTCGGTTTACTTCGAAAACCTCGTAAATACAGCTTGTTACAAGCTGTAGTTACGAGGTTTTCGAAGTAAACCGATGACATGCTAAAACTGTTGAAACTCTAATATAGTTGGAAACATAGATGAGAAAGGGAGTCACGGCTTGTGAAATGATTCCACCCTTTTTCCACAACGTTTTCCTATTTGAGCAGTCACACTGAGATACGAGAAAAGAGTACAATCCAGGAGAGTGGTAAATTGTCAAGTCCCCTCACTGATTTACTTACATGTAAATACAAATAGAATTATAATTACTCACCGGTAGAAAGATAATCCCAAAGCCACACGTCCCTGCCGACAACTCTCATTCATGACCGTTGCACTACGCATTCCACAATCGACTAATACTATACATACTTGGGTAGTTACACATCCGGAGTACTAGTAAAAGAAACTCCGGGAAAGCAAAAAAAGGTGCAGTTGCCTCCGTGATATAACTGAAATACTGTTGAAAACGGCTTTAAACCACTATACAAGCAGTCATTTGTAATGCTTTGTAATACAGTACTGTACCCTATTCTATTAAATCGCAGTTCTCTGGTATTAGACAAAACATGAGGGCAATAATGGTCCTGAGGTCGCTCATATGAGCCTTTTGATCAACCAGGACCCAATTCCAATCTCTTCAGAGGTGTTAAGACAAACACTCATTAATACTGGGCTTACAAATATGGCCTCTACTAGAGTTTGTCTCAGCTGCCAATTTGACATGTAGATATTGTCCAGACATACATTCCTATAAACTTTCATGAGTATTTCAAAGAAAATGTGTCCTGTAGATTTGACATAGTGACCTAGTTTCTTATCCAACATGACCCATATTATACAATTCTAAAATATTATCATGACAATGATTCAAAGCAAATTTCAAGATTGTTGGACTAAAAATGTGGCCTCTGTAGCGTATGCACAATTTTTCAAGGTTGAAACTTGGTGAACCAGTTTTTTTCTCTGAGACCCATTTCCAAACTCATGCAAGATATCATCAAGTCAAACATGCTCACAAAAGTTTAAAGAACATTAGATTGATTTTAGTATAAATGACTTTTGACCTAGTGACTAGATTTTTATCCAACATGACCCATTTTCATTCAAGTCTAAGAAATTATCCAGACAAACATTCTTACTGAATTTCAAGATTAATGGACTAAAAATGTGGCCTCTAGAGCTTACATAAGATTTTTAAGATTTTTCTAAGTCTTGAATTGAGGACCTAGTTTTTGATCTGACGACCCATTTTCAAACTTATCCAAGCTAATAACATGACAAACAATCTGATCAAATTTAAAGAGCGTTGGACTGCAAAAATGTGGCTTCTGGAGTGTTCAAAAGATTTTTTCGAAGATTTGACATAAAGACATAGTTTTTGACCCCAAATGGTCCACTTTCAAACTCCCCTGCGATATTATAGATACAAACAGTCTGGCCACATACCAAGGATACTGGAAGGAAAATCTGGCTTCTGGAGCATTCACATTTTTTTTCTTTAAGATTTGACCTAGTGACCTAGTTTTTGACTCAATATTGCCCTTTTACAAATTTGTCAGAGATATCATCAAGACAAACATTGTGCCCATCTTTCAAGAGTTTTGGACTGAAAATGTGGCCTCTAGAGCATACACAAATTTTTTCTAAGATTAGACCTGGTGACCTAGTTTTTGACACAACATGACCTATTTTCACACTCATCAGAGATATCATCAAGCAAAATATTTTAACATATTTTCAAGAGTTTTAACTGAAAATGTGGCCTGTAGAGCATACACAAGGCTTTTCTAAGTTTTGACATGGTGTCCTAGTTTTTCACCCAACGACAACCATTTCCAACTCGTCCAAGATATCATCAAGGCAGATATTCAGACTATGTTTCATGAGTATTGGACTGAAAATGTGGCCTCCGGAGCATACACAAGGTTTTTAAAAGAGTTGACCAAGTGACCTTAATTTTCACCCGACATGACCCGTTTTCAAGCTTGTGTGAGATATTATCAAGACAAACATTCTGAGCAAGTTTCACAAGAATCGGACTGAAAATGTGGCCTTTAGAGTCTACACAAGTTAAATGTTGACGATACATGACAGACGACGGACCCCAGACACTGAGTGCTCAGGTGACCTAATAATGTGCAGAAGGGAGACTTTGCAAGCACGTTATGAAAAGCTAGCTGTTTATCATATTCCCACAATGTTTTCAAAATACTTTATGAGCCTCCTGATGCTAAATATAAATTACCTTCATGCTTATCCATAACATAGTTGTTGGTTCTCATGACGCTAAAGCTATACTGTTGCTTGTCTGTATAACAATGGTAACAGATTGGTTCTTGTGATGCTGAATACATATTTTCGCTTATCTGTAATACAGTGGTAACAAGCTGCTTCTCATGATGATGAATACATGTTGTCGCTTGTTCATCCATGATTCAGATTTTAGATCTTGCGGCACTAAATAAATATGCTATAGGAAGAATTATGCATTGTGCATTAAATGGAAATGTATACAAATCAATCTTACTTATCTCTGCCTTTTGTCACTTTTAACATGAAAATTCATGATAATTCTCATTTGTTGCAAGCCAATAGTTTTATTCCCTGACGCTCCACATTTATCTGCCATATTTCCAGAGGGTTGGTCGGAAGGTGAGTTACAAAACACTTGAATATAAAATATTTTGATAGAATATGTTATACTTTACCTAACTATTACCAACAAAAGGCCATGGTGGCCCTGAAGTCGCCCATCAGAGTTTTTTTTTTTACCAAACATTGCTAAACGTCAATCTCTTTTGAGATATAATGACATACATTCTACCATGCTTTCAAGATTTGACCTAAAGACCTATGGCCCATTTTCATCCTCGTCTCAGATAGCGTCAAGACAATCATTCTGACCAACTTTGAAGAGTTTTGAATTAAAAATGTGTCATACACAAGGTTTTTCTAAAATTTGAGCTGGTGATCTAGTTTTTGACCCGATATGCTTTATTTTCAAAGTCATCTAAGATATCATGAAGACATGTATTCTGAGCATGTTTCAAGAATATTAACCTGAAAATGTGGCTTCTAGTGTGTACATAAAGTAAAAGTTGATGCAGTGCATTCACAAAAGGTAAACTGGAGCATTCCATCCTCAGGTGAGCTAGACACAATATAGCAAGAGGGCCATGGAGGCCCTGTATCGCTCCACTGGCTACTAAGTCAAAACAGTACAAGCCAAACATTACAATACTTGGCCAATTGGTTTTAAACAGAATTTTCTTCTATAAAATCCTTTGAGAAAGTTATGATCCCGGGGCAAAGCAATTTTTGGCCACAAAGCTACAATAAGTTGAATCCTTGTGGAGGACCACAACATACAGCCCCATACCAGATAAAAGAGGACTGGTCTAGAATGTGTGGTTATAGACAAGAAGATTTTTCAAACTTACTCAATAAAAAGCCCTGTAAAACAAGTTTGCTCTATAAAAGGCCCTGTAAAATATGTGACACATGAGACAGGTTTATCAAGTTTTCACTATAAAAGCTAATGTAAAACTTGTCATCCCTGGCGTGGGGACAAACTTGACCCCCAAAGTTAAAATTTAGGTCCTCTTGGTAGAGGCCCATTAGATAAAGCTACATGCAAAATTTGGTAGCCCTAGGCCTTATGGCTATGTACGAGAAGTTTCCCTATATAAGCCCATGTGAAACTTGTGACCCCTGGGGCTGGGCCAACTTTGACCCAAGGGCTATAACTTGGACACCCTTGGTTGAGGTCATCTAGATAAAGATACATGCCAAATTCTGTGGCCCTAGGCCCTATGCCTAGGTAGAAAAGGAACTTTAAAGTTCTTTCTAAATAAGCCTATGTAAAAATTGTGACCCACAGGGTGGGGCCAATTTTGACCCCAGGGCTTTTATTTGAAAAAACTCTGTAGAGGTCCACTACACAAAGCTCTATTTCAAATTTGGTAGCCCTAGGCCTTATGCTTTCAGACAAGAAGTTAAAGATTTTCAAATTTTTTCACTTTTGTTGCCATGGCAACCAGAGCTTTTAAAGGATTAAATTCTTTCAAGAAATTCTAAAGAGGACCATCACAGGATCATTTCTGTGAAGTTTCATCAAAATTGGATGGGCAGTTTCAGAGAAGAAGATGTTTAAAACAAGAAGGCCAAGGTGGCCCTGGATCGCTCACCTGAATGTTTGAGAGATCATGGCCATTTTTTTTTTTTTGAGGTATTGAAACACTGGACACAAATCCTTAATTTGCCAAGCAATTTTCAAAAGGTCACCTGTAAAAGTCCTTTCAAATCTGACCAGCAGTTTCAGAAAAGAACAATCTTTGGGAGTTTCTTTACATTTCCATATAGTGCAAGTAGCCCCAATTCACCAGAGCCATGTTTCTAGACTTATAAAAACTTTGTGAACAATTTTTGCAAAGGGCCATTCAAAGAACATTTCTGAGAAATTATTTTAAAATCTGACCAGATGTTTCAGAGAAGAATTTTCAAGAATTTCTTCATGTCCTTATAGTGCAAGTAGCCCCCATTCACCAGAGCCGTGTTTCTCTCAATGGATCAAAATTTCAAATACAATTTTTGAAAAAGGTCACCCAAGGAAAATGCTGTGAAGTTATTTTGAAATCTGACGGCAGATTTCAAAGAACAGTTTTCAAGAATTTATTCATTTCCCTATAGTGCAAGTAGCCCTTATTCACCAGAGCCATGTTTCTTGAAGAATCAAAATTTTATGAACAAGTTTTAAAAAGGGTCATCCAAGTTTGAAAGAAGAACACAGCAACTTTGTCAACCAAGTTGTCTCGAGCAATTTTCCTAACTCAAGGGAAATCACTCTCATCAAATTTGAACAAGACAACCCAAATTATAAATCCTTTTTTTTAAACATGAGTTTTCTCCCTTGACAAAGTACTAATGGATAAAGACAAGAGTAGAGAGAAAATCAAATGTAAAGAAAACTGTCAACAGAGTTTTCGATGGAATAAAATTCTAAGATTAATTTTGAAAGAGGACCTCCAAAGGAACATTCCAGCCAGGTTTGGTCCAAATTGCTGCAGCAGTTTAGGGAGATGGTGTTTAAAGGGAATTTCTTCATGTCAGTACAGTGCAGAAATCTCCCCACCAGCAGAGCCATGATTTTGACAAATCAAAATTTTGCGAACAGCTTTTGAAAAGGGACCCGTACCCAAGGAACATTCCTGTGAAATTATTTCAAAATCTGACCAGTGGTTTCAGAGGAGAAGATTTTTAAAGAATTTCTTTACATCCATACAGTGCAACCCCCCCCCCCGACCCCACCACGGCCATGTTTTTCTATGGATCAAAATTTCACGAACAGTTTTTGGAAAGGGTCACCCAAGGAATATTCCTGTGAAATTATTCCAAAATCTAATCAGGGGTTTCAGAGGAGAAGATTTTTAAAGAATTTCTTTTAGTCCATAGAGTGCAAAAAGCCTCCCACCACCACAGCCAATTTTTTTTTTCAACGGATTAAAATTTCACAATTAATTTTTGAAAAGGGTCACCTAAGGAACATTCCTGTGAAATTATTTCAAAATCTGATCAGCGGTTTTAGAGAAGATTTTTAAAGAATTTCTTAAAAAATTCCATTTCATTGCCATGGCGACCAGAGTTTTCAAAGGAATCAAATTCTGAGAACAATTTTAAAGAGGACCTCCTAAGGAACATTCCAGCCAAGTTCGGTTCAAATCCGCCCATTGGAGGAGAAGATGTTTACAGAAAAAGTTGACTACAGAAGACTGAAGACAGACGACGCAAAACGGTCACAGAGTGATCCTATAAGCTCCCCTTGAGCACGTTGTGCTCAGGTGAGCTAAAAAGAGCTAATGGACAGACAGACTGATGCACGACAGACAACGGGCCATGACATAAGCCCAATGGCCTTTGGCCAGTCGATCTAAAAATGATCTATAATTAGTAAAATATCCTTATGTCTTAAAAAGAATCTGTTTTTCACTGCCGTTTGAGATTAAATTTATTACACTTTTCTAAAAAAAAAATTTTAGTAGCATTTTCCTTTAACCACATAGTGAATCCCGACTTTTACCAAGCCTATTAAAACATTGCGGGAAAAGGAGAAACTGCTGGTAACCAGCATTTTCTCCTTTACCCACAATGTTCTCAACCCTCCCAGAAACAACTCTCAACATTAATGCCACACAGTATTTGTCAACGGCAAAAGCTTTGAATATGGAAGAAGATATAATTTTGTCATTTAGTCATGTGATAAAAGGTTGATGAAATTTTATCTCAAAAGCCAAAATCATATTTGATCATATACACATCACTATCAGTTTTCTATGTTAAAGAACAATTTGTTGCAATCTGTATTGAAGCATATCAGTTGAAGTCACATGACATGTAAGTAACAAAGGAAAAGCCATCTAAGCAAGAGATGTTGGCTGTTGTAATGAGTTATTATGTAAATTTCAAACCAAACCTCTGATCTATATCTCTATTTTGTTTCACAAATTAGGGATACCAGTATGATTCATCTTTTGCTCTGGACTCTGAATGTTGTTGTTGTTATCTGTCACATTTTGGTCTTGGCACTGAAATTCTGCATGGCAAATGTTTTCATCTGCAAAAAGAAGGTGATATAAAGAAGTCTGAAACAGCAGGCCACCTTTAGCTATCTGGAGCCAACAATAACTGTTTGCATAATAGCAGCATCTTCAGTCCAATTTTCATGGATTTTGAAAACAGTTTGGACCAGCTCAAGCCCATCAATGTGTTTGTTTGTTTGAATGGTGTTAGGCTTAGTTTAGTTTAAACATATCTATTTCAATGCAGTTGAGACACAAGTTCTTACAACTTACACCAATCTCTCTCGATTCTGCCTCTTTGGCACTACAACAGTACTCACTTAGAATGTGTGGGCCAATGAAAAAGTTGACACCGGCACCTTGGTATCAAACTCCCGACCTTATGGTGACAAGGCTGACACTTTACTTCACAACAAAAGACACCACAAGGTTTGAAGGATAATCCATGACAACACATTTTAATTTCAAAAGCATTTTCTCACCTGCTGATATCTTTTGACCTTTCTACAGTCTAAGTTGACGAAGATCAGCCCAGCTCCGTTCGGACTTTCTGATGAGGGTCATGCTGTTGTTTAACCCTTTCTCAAACGACAAATTTTTGGACTAGACCAAATTCAAAGCATTTGCAGACGACAATTCAACTCTTGCTGAATGGATGATTTCTGTCTATGATAGGATGGAAAACATTGTGGGAAAAGAAGAAAATGCTGGTTACCAGCATTTTCTCTTTTTCCCACAATGTTTTCAAAAGGCGTCTATTCCAGACCCATAAAAAACCGAATTGTTTGGGAAAGGGCTAAGGATATCTCATATTAGGTAGTGTTATTATAAAAGTACTGCAATATTTCTTGTTTTACATAGTAAAAGAAATGTTCATTCACTTATATTCATAGTGGTAGACTTTTTCATGAATGTTTAGGGGTTGAATAAGTTAACCCTTTATCACACAATCCCAAATTTTTACAACACTGATGATAAAGCCTTTTTAAAACATTGAGGAATAAGGAGAAAATGCTGGTAACCAGCACTTTCTCCTATTCCCAAAATAATTTTTGCCCTATCAAAGGCAAAGTCCGCCATTTGAGCCACATTTAAATTTTTGTTTACAAATGCATTCAATGTGGAAATGTCTATGTTTTTGTAGTGTGGTAAGATTTGAGGCTGGTGTACGCAGCAGTCCTATTGATGGTAGTAGAGCCTATCATACATGTAAATATTCATAGAGTCCAGAGCTTTAGACAAACGTCTTATCCAAAAGACTATTAGTAATTTTATATGGCCTGCTGTGGGGATTGAACCCACACCCTTGAGTGACTCCAAACATCATGTTCACATGTCCTACACTCTACCCACTGAGCTATGCTGCCTATGTAATAGTGTAGATCCAAGATGTGACTTTATAGCTGTGCTGTCTGACCTTGATACATACTGGCTTCAGAAGCACTGAATATTCAGTCTATTTGCTGCTTAATGATGGACAACTGATGAAAAAAAAACTGTCTGAAAGCACCAGCTATACCTTACACCATAGCTTTATAAGGACACTGCAGGTAAACAATTTATACAAACTGAGCACAGTAACTGGGTATATTATTAGTTGTACGGTCAGGTGGCAGGGGACTTGGAAACTTGTTCACGGCTGTGGTTAATCATGTCGCCCCGAGCCGAAGGCGAGGTGGCGACATGATTCACCACAGCCGTGAACAAGTTTCCAAGTCCCCTGCCACCTGACTGTACAACGAATTTATTATACTGCAAAGTTTTCCCTTTCAAAGCACGTTAAGCGAAATTTTCCTGTTTCATAATTTCAAGAAACGAGTATGCTGACGAAATAGAAATTCCCTTCTGTGTGCCCCAATTCAATTAAAACTGACATCACTGGAAACTGACATCACTAAAACGTGCAGTATGGTGCAAAAATGTGCAGTCTTGTGATCGATTCACGCCGCCATTTTGGATGATGTATTGCACGTTTAGTGATGTTTACGGGGCACTCAAAAGGGAAACTGGTTTTAAATGTTTTTTGCCAGGGAACATGATATTATGTTCCCGGCATGTTAACCAATCAGATCACGAGAAATTTCTTTGCAGTATAATAAGATAATACATGCATTACCTTACTTGGTATATTATCTGTGGCCATTTCATTGTCTTACTGTACCCAAGGTTCCTTGCCACTGTTTCATGTGCCTTATGTCCTATCCTGGGATCTAAAATGATTTTAAAAGAAAATGTCACAAAACATGCATGTATCAGATGATCTAATGATAGACTAGTGTCCACCTTCTTAAATCTTTACTCACTTTGTGCAATTTGTTTAATATGCCTTTGTAAAAGTAGCTAACCCAGATCCGACAGCTTCATACAGGAACAGCTCTAACCCTTATCCTGCTGAATAATTTAAATGATACCATTAAGTCGATAGTAAAATCTCAAAAGTTGCTACATGTATTTCATGATTATTTGGGGATGATGAATATCCCATTACCACTCAATGACACATTTTAACGACCCTGGGGAAGAAGCCTTTTGAAAACATTGTGGGAAAAGGAGAAAATGCTGGTAACCAGCATTTTCTCCTTTTCCCACAAAGTTTTCTACCCTATCAAAGCAAAATTGCACCATTTGAGCCACTTTGAACTTATTGTCTGCAAATGTTTTCAATGTGGATAAGTCTAAAATTTTGCCGTGTGGTATCAGGTTAAAGCAAAGTATAGGTCAAAGATCATGCAATATGAACATTCTGTGCAGTCTGACCTTGATCTACACATCCACAAAAGGTCAGTGGGTCCCACTTAGCAGCCTAAGGGTTAAAGTGGAATAGCTAAGATTTTTTATTTACTATTAATATATGACTTCTATGACACCAGTTGACATGGAAATTAAAAAAAAAAATATTGTCTACTAAAAAAGAAGCGACTGATGTACATATAAAAGGAGACTTAGGTTAACTCTACCAAACAACAAAATTTAAGACATATTCAAATTTCGCACATTTCCAAAAGGACACAGTAAATGTCACACAAGTAATTGGATTTGTTTGTAAAAGAAAAGAAAACATTGTGGAAAAAAAAGAAAATACTGGTTACCAGCACTTTATTCTTTTCCCGCAATGTTTTCAAAATCTTTCTTTCTTAGGGGTTGTTAAGCTCAGGATTGTGTGGTAAAACGTTTATGAAATTTTAGTGATATAGTTGGTCCAAAATGATACATTTTTGGAAACAAAAATAAAACCCAGTTCCTCTGTCAAGATTCTTTCTTGGATAGCAGTGTTAAATATTTACCACACAAGAAAATTTTAGACTGGTCCAAACTGAAAGCATTTGCAGACGACAAAATAAAGGTGACTAAAAAGTAGAAATTTGTTCTGGGAAGGGTAGAAAACACTATGGGAAATGGAGAAAAAGCTGTTAGCAGCTTTTTCTCCTTTTCCCATAGTGTTTTCAAAAGGCTTCTTTCCTCGGGGCGTCAAAAGTAGGGATTGTGTGGTAATGGGTTAATTCACATGTTTACAGTCACTGCTAAGATATATTTCATGATATATAACACATTTTACACTGAATATTGTCTGCAAATGCTTTCAACTTGGAAAAAACTTAAATTTTTGTCCTTTAGTAGAGAGTTAGGTAGTTACATGTACAAATATGACTTGGCACTATCTTTGACAATGTACATACAGAAATCAAACATTAAATTTGGTTAGTCTGGGTATACATATTTAGTCAATTGAGTCCATGTTAACCTTATAAGACTGCTACAGAAGCTTTCTGATCAGGATCTATGCTCTTGGCCATAATATCATCAAGACAAATATTTTGACCAATTTTCATAAGTATAATTGACTAGACATTTGGCCTCTATAGCATACACAATATCTTTTCCAAGATTTTACCCACTGACTTAGTTTTTGACTCAACCTGACTCATTTTCAAACTAGGTTAAGGTATAATCGATACAAACATTCTGATATTTATGAGTGTTAGACAACAAAATGTGGCCCCAACAGTGTAAACAAGGAATTTCTAGGAATTGACCCAGTGACCTAGTTTTTTTGCCTAAAATTACCCATTTTCACCTCAGCTGAGATCTTATTAAGACAGGTATTTCGATTTATTTTAAAGAGTACTGAACTTGATATATTTATGGCCTCTAGAGCTACACAAGCATTTCTTATGTGACCAACCAATCTAGGTTTGACCTGACATGATCCATTTCCAAACTCGTTTGACATACTGTCAAGAGCAAATACATGTACATGTATGCAGACCAACTGACCAAGTAACGTATTGGACTAGAAATGTGGCCTCTAGAGTGTGCACTATGTTTTTCGAAGATTTAATAAATCAACTTACATGTAGTTTTTTTACCTGACATGACACTTTTTCCATTCTTTACTCCATCATATAAGACTAGAATTGTAACTTTGAAAGTGTATGCAAGGGTTTTCTAAGATAGTTTTTGACTCCACATGAGTCATCTAAGATATCATCAAAACAAACATCCAGACCGAGTTTCAATAGTATCAGACTGAAAATGCTGACATACACAAGGTAAAAGTTGACAACATGCAACACAGCACAGACAACACAGGGAAACAGACACAGCATGATCACAAAAGCTTACCTTGGGTAAAGCTCTTCTTTAATAAGTGCTCTTCCACACAATGCCAACTTTTAATGACGCTGAAGGAGAATCTATTTGAAGATATAGTAGAAAAGGAGAAAATGCTAGTAACCAACTTTTTCTAATTTTAACCGCAATATTTTCCACCCTTTCTAAAACAAATCCCATAATTTGAGTATATTTCTGTTTGTCATCTGCATATCTTTTGAATTTTGACCAGTAAAAGATTTTGTCTGTTGGTAAAGGTTTAAAAATCTACATGTCTATAGATCTATACAAAAAAACAGAATTATTCATGGAACACAATTATTTGAAGGAATTTGAAAGAGGACCATCTAAGGAACACTCCTGTGAAATTTGGTAAAAATCCAGTCAATAGTTTCTGAGGAGAAGTTTTTTAAAGAAAAGGTTTACGGACTCACGCACGGACGAACGGACGTCCAGACGGACGGACGGACACACGATGGACACAACGCCATGATAATAGCTCGCTAGCCTTTGGCCAGTGGAGCTAAAAAGCACACACTTTGTGTCCACTCAAAGATTTACCTTTTTGTACTTTCATTATACAAGTTTACCGAAAGATAAAGCAACATTCTTCAAAATTGTCAAATTTAACATACAGTACCTGTCTAAGTCATTGCGACAGGGTTCATTCCTCTCTCACTGCTGACCATTGATGACGATTATTTGGGAAAGCTGCCAGTGGCTTGGAAAGAATATTGTGCAGAGTACTAGGAAAGCATGATGCACAGGTCACTGTTATATAACTGAAGTAATACTGAAAATGGAATTAAACAGCATACGATCAATCAGTCTTTCTGTTTGCTTCTGTGCTTTATCTTATTATTGAAATAAATCTTACATAGACTTACCATGGTGTTTGACACCTTTGCTCAACTGACGAACATTATAAAACATTTAGAACGTGCAGTTTTCTTCCAACTTCCTTTTCTAACAGTTTCTTTACTTTGACCTGGAACCCTTGCTGAAAAGTTCACGTAATTACATGTATATAAACTAGTGAAAATAACAGCAGAAACATGGAACAAACATGCACATGTTTGATTATGCCAGAAACCAAGTGATTTTTCCCATTTACTTGACAATATGTGGCAATCATTTATAGTCTTAATACCAGGATACATATATTAACCCTTAAGCTCTTAACTCATTAGCAAACAACAATATTTTAGGCTTGTCAAAATTGAAAGCATTTGCAGACGACAAAATAAAAGTGACTGAAAATTTGAAATTTGTTTTTTATGAAGAGTAGAAAACATTGTGGGAGAAGGAGAAATGTTCTGCTTTTCCCACAATGTTTTCTAAAGGCCTCTTTCTCAGGGTCATCAAAAATAGAGATTGTGTGGTAATGGATTAAGAGGGTCTTGCTGACCTTTGCAAATGGTATAGCTCAAGGTTAGACTGCGCAGAATAAGCACTCTTATATCAGATCTACATTTTTGGATACAGAGATATTTCGCTGACAAAAGTAAGTTTTAAAGTATGTACATTATTTGGATTTTACTTTCGGCTTGAAAGTTCCATCTAACTTATTAAGTAAAATAAGGGTTAAACAAATTATACAAAATCTAGATAATAATTATTAAACTATTCAAATGGTTGTGAAAACAGAATGATTTCTGTCATATTAACATCTGGGCCAGCTAGGGAAGAGTGGAGGGACAGAATGCAAAGGTGCAGTCACATTGATAAACTTTTATCACAATGGGTGTTCCTTTTAATGTTTCTTTTACCAGTGCTTCCCAAAAAATTTTTCAAAAGCCAAGGTATACTCAGGCCACTTTTCCACAATGTCAATGCAATGGTCAGCAGTGAAAAGAATGAACCCTGTCGCAATGGCTGAGAGTGAACCCTGCCGCAATGGCTGAGAGTGAACCCTGCCGCAATGGCTGAGAGTGAACCCTGTCGCAATGGCTGAGAGTGAACCCTGTCGCAATGACTGTCATCAATCCTCTGGAAGAACATCGCCTTGCTGGGAATCAAATCCACAATCCCTCTAGTTTCAAGTCCTGTACTTTTAGGCTTGGCACTGTGTTGACAAGAATGGCAGTTATGAACACTTGTCGAACCTAACTCTTTACAAAACAAAATATTACTTTTGTCTGATATAAGAGCTATTGTAGACAACAAATTAAGTGTTACTTCAATGTCAGCATTTATCTTTGAAAGGTAAGAAAACATAACAAATGGAGAAAAAATGCAGGTTACCAAAGTTCTCACCTTTTCCCGCTATGTTTTCGAATGGTACTTTCCTCTGGGTCGTAAAAACAAGCGATTGTGTGATGAAGGGTGAAGTAATTCTGCTGTTTCTTGTTTTTTCTTTAATCTCCTTACTTAAAAGAAAAAATAACTTTTGTTAATTATGTCTTTCCAGTTCATATAGATCACAATTGAAATCATCCATTAGAGAAGAGGGAAGTGTAAAACAAGATCAGATGTGTCAGTTGATGATAATCTACATCTCTCTAAAAGTACATTAATCATGGCGCATGGCAAGATATAACGCCTCCAATATGAAATGTTGGCAACAGATGACTTCAAACATTGCCAGCTTCATAATTCGTACTCATTGAAAAAAACATATGTCAATAAGCTCTTAGCTCTTTACCTGATGACAAAATTCCAGACTTCTCCAATTCAAAGCATTTACACAGATGACTAGATTATAACACTGTCAAGTTTTAACAGTGTTTGTTTGTTCTCTGGCTGCAAAGGTGCCTCTTTCAGTAATAGATTGCTACACAAGTGAAACTGACAGTTACCATTTATATAAAAAACATTAATTTCATGGCTGATTGATATCTCAACTTATCAGACAGTTCAGATCCAAGATCAGACTGCTTGTTTTTTGCAGCCTGATCTTGATCTGCAATTTATGATCAGCAAAAGCATAAACCTGAGATACCGCCCTATCTATGAGAGCTAAGAATAGCAGAAAAGTAGTGTAAACCACAGATAGCAAATGGTTGTTTTTTTTTCTTTTTCTGAGTGAAACTCATGTTGAGATTTTTTCAAGATCAGAATCTGGTTTTATAACACTCTCTTTGATGTATCTGTAACATCTAACTCAGCACCTTCTATAAAATGTGATACAACTGATAAAATGTTGAAACAGCATAAAACACCAGTCAGTCAGTCAGTCAATCAATCAATCAGTCAATGTTAAAACCTAAATCTAAGACAGAGGGACTGCTGAGTAGCCTTTTGAAAACATTGTAGGAAAAGGAGAAAACGCTGGTAACCCTTTTCAAAATGATTTTCAATTTTGAGCCATATTTATTTTGTAGCCTGGAAATGCTTTCAATTTGGATGAGTCTAGAATGTTGTCATTTGGTAAAGAGTCAAGTTGAACATAGTACAGTTTTTGCTTCTGACTATGCACACTTCCTGCTTTATCTATATGCAGCATGCAGTTCTTGTTTTTATACAATTTACTTTGTTTCGGCTTCAAGAAATTGTTGTAGTTTCAAGCAGGTTTGAGTCCTTGAAATTCATGTTTTACACATCTGTTCTCAGTTGGATGAAATCTGAAAGAATAGGGAAAAACAGGTTTTGTAAGATGAATCGTAAGCTTTCAAAATTACACAGCAGCTGGTATTCCTTACTGTCAACACGCATACATTTTGGACACGAACTCTTATACTGCTGGAAAAGTCAGACGAAACTTTCAAACTTATAATTAAAACCTGACTTTAATGCAATACTTCTTAAAAATAGCTTCTAAGGCAGGGATTGAACACATGACCTCTAGGTTTCAAGGCAAACACTCTACCACATAGCTACAAAAGCTAGCTCTATAGCAAGGTAGTACAAGTATCACCTTATATAAATATGCATACCATCTTCGCCAGCTAAGTTTACAATCACTACGTGGATCTTACCTTGGCAGATTGAGCCCGATTTCGAGATTCCTGTGATGCGCCCTCTATTGGATGCTGGTTATTACTCCCCTTTACATCATGTTTCTAAAATCAAATGAAATATCGTTTTACAAACCGCTTACGGATACACATGAAGCGATACGCAGACATCCAAGTGTTTTACCTATTATTCGAAAGGTAGAGACCGTGTTTTATTTTTATCAAAGATGAAATGCTACGACCGATTTTATTCGATGCAGCTAGAGCTGGCTGCATCCAATGAAAAGGCGTATCAGGGGGTTGTAAAAATCAAGCTCAATCTGCCAAGGTTAGATCCACGTAGTGATCGTAAACTTGGCTCGCGAAGATGTATGCATACAGGCTATACATTTTATCTGTAGATCATTCTTTGGGATGAACCAGTATACTGGATTAACCCTTTCCCAAACAAGCCCTTGCTTTTATGTGTATGCAGTACAAGTCTTTTGAAAACACTGTGGGAAAAGGAGAAATTGCTCGTAACGAGCAATTTCTCCTTTTCCAACAGTGTTTTCTACCCATTTCGAGAACTTTCTGCCATTTTTATCAAATTTGAAATTGTCGTCTGCAAACCCTTTCAATTTCAAAGAGTCTAAAATTTCTCGTTTGGGAAAGGGTTAATATTACATTTTGGAAAAAAAAAATACAACAGTATCAGAAAGAGTATGCATATATTGTGCAGTCTGATCTTGATCTACATATACCTACAGTGTCTGCAAAAGGTCGGCGAGTCCTTCTCAGCAGCCTAAAGGTTAATAATAACCATGATAAAAAAAAAAATCTGAACAGATGCGCTAACTCACTAACCCACTTACACTAAGCAAGTCATCACATAATTTTTTTCCATAAAAATACATTTTGTCTAACATCTACTACACAATCCCTACTTTTGACCACCCTGAGAAAGAAGGCTTAAGAAAACATTGTGGGAAAAAGAGAAAATGCTGGTAACCAGCTTTATTTCCTTTTTCCCCACAATGTTTTCTACCCTTCCCAAATCAAATTTCGAATTTTCAGTCACATTTCTATTGTTGTCTGCATATGTTTTCAATTTGGACCACTTTGTTGTTTGGTACAGAGTTAACATGCACTATATTCACATTTAGCACAAAGTTTTGATCTAGGTCAGCATGTGGGGACTGTGAAGACTGTCCTGGATCGATGTTTTTTGCAGTTGAATTAAGCCCCCTTTCTACAGAGTATGGCTCATATATTTTACAGCTTATTGTATTACCTACACTAAAAATGCATTACAAAAATCCTGAAGAGCCTGAAGAAGAGAACTGGAAAACATGGAAGAGGCCAGTATAATGACACCTTTTAACTCTTTATCAATAGACAAAATTTTACATCAGTCCAAATTGAAAGCATTTGCAGGTGATAAAATAAATGTGACTGAAAATTTGAAATTTGTTTTGTAAAGGATAGAAAACATTGTGAGAAAAGGAGAAAATTCTTCTTTTCCCAAAAATGTTTTCAAAAGGCTTTTTTCTCAAGGTCGTCAAAAGTTGGGATTGTGTGGTAATGGGTTAACTCTATCAAAAGACAAAATTTTAGATAGGTTACCAGTATTTTCTCCTTTTTCCACAATGTTTTTAAAAGGCTTCTTTCATAGAGGTGTTAAAAGTCGGGATTGTTTGAAAAAAGGTTCAATTTAAATCCAATCATGTAAGCCACAAATAAAATGTTGCTTCCAAATGGACCATGCGCCAGCAAAAGAAGGCTCCACCCATCTATGTAATGCATTATATCAAGCAAGACATCACCTGATCATGGATCCATTTTGTCAAACAAGTGACTGAATCATGAGGTAGAATTACCCTTAGACATGAAGAAAATTTAACCCTTTACTACACGACAAAATTTTAGACCTGTCTGAATTGAAAGCATTTGTTGATGAGTTTCAACTGATATGAATTCATGTTCTCAGATAGGGTAGAAAACATTGTGGGAAAAGGAGAAAATGCTGGCATCTAGCATTATCTCCTTTTCCCAAAATGTTTTCAAAAGTCTTCTCTTTTAGGGGCGTTAACCCATTACCACACAATCCCTATTTTTGACGCCCCTGAGAAAGAAGCCTATAGAAAACATTTTTGTGGGAAAAGGAGAAAATGCTGGTAACCAGCATTTTCTCCTTTTCCCACAATGTTTTCTACCCTCCACAAAACAAATTTCAAATTTTCAGTTACATTTATTTTGTCATCTGCAAATGCTTTCAATTTGGACCAGTCTAAAACATTGTCATTTGGTAATGGGTTAAAAGTTGTCATTGTCTGGTAAAGGGTTAAAGATAAGGAAAAGTTTCAGCCTGTGCAGGGTGATATGGGTTGGGATATTTCACATGTGCATTCAGCCCCCTTTTCACATAGTGTTTCTCAAATACTTTTGATGTGCACATGCCTAAACTTTGGTAAGGACTGACCTTCTTTCCAAGTATCCTGCCTTGTACAACCTCAAATATCAGTTGCTGATAGAGTGGAATAAGATCAGCCTTTGAGGCTTTAAAGAAGTCAACAATAAATAATGAACTATTGAAAGAAAAAAAAAAACGGCTATTTTAGCACAAAAATGGGTTAAAATGAGCAGCCATGTATTGAAAATGTTATTTTCGCGTCAAGTTGAATCTGACCTTTGACACATGTCACTCTAATTCTGGCAGGCGCAAAGAGTTCACTGACTGCAACAGGACAGGAAGTTTACCAGACTTACAAGTAAATTATAAGTACTTTTTTGTGTCTGGTTGAAAATTTGCAGCTCTGTCTCTCTCTCTCTGCCTATCACTTGTCAAACTTGAAATCACATTCTGGTAGCATCGTTTCTTTTCCCTTGAAAACACGTGACGCAGCCTGATGTCATTCAATTTTACCCTTTCTTGCCAGCAACAGTACAGTGTTTTTCTAAGCTTTTGTTCCAAAAGGGACAGTTCTTTTAAAAATCGACAACTTTTTGCCAAGCCATAATTCGAATGGGGCATTTCAAATGAAAGATATTCAAGTTTTGTCAGCCATTGAATTTCTTCCGACTTCAAGCCTCTTCGTAACATTGATTTTAACACAGTATTTACATCAAAAAGTCCAAAATTACTCTCGGCAATTATGTAAAATAAGACATAACATGAAATCCATACCTGGATTAGCCTTTCTTCAATCGTGTATGAATAGAGTTTGCTTTAAACACTGAGATCCACACTCAGTTACATCTTGTAAGCATCCATTTTACATCCCCTGCAGACGATGTAAATTTCTATGCGCTGATTGGATATTCCGTACCAGGTGATTAGTTTTATTATAATATTATAATTAGCTGTGTTCTGCGCAGGTGCGAGTATGAATTCTGGGAAAATATTACGTCATTACCATGTTGCCATGTTTCTTACAGCGAATTCAAAATATTCCACAGGCATGTTGTGTTAACTGCATCGCGCGATTCAAGTTTTCAAAAAGAAACATGCCAACAAATAGAAAAAAAAATCTAGACATCATGCCATAGCGTATGCCTAAGCCTATTCTTTGAAGTATTATGTTCTATTTTAACATTTCATGGACACTGCGCCAAAGATCGCCATGATGGTAGCACAGATCTATACCTGGAGGCTTGGGTTCGCTTTTCTACGCAATTTTCATTCACAAAATGGAAAACAAACTTCGCAAATCATGCATTAGTCTGTCTGTTCATCATAGTAATACCTGACAATTTTATTTCTATCCAGATTAGGGTGAATTTTACTGATAACCCAAGAAATTCAGCAATGCTTCCTTCCATTCAAGAGATCCGCGGCCGAAAAGAATCACTGAGGTCTACGCATGTGCAGAAGTAGAATTTCTGGACCACGTGATCTGTATACATGTCATGTTTCTTTCCAGTGATTTTGGGAATGCTACATGACTCAATTATGTTTGTTACATCAAGCAAATGTTTGAAAAAACTCAGAGTTTACAAAAAAGTCTGTAAGACAGATCTTTTAAATATTATAATCACTTAACCAAAAGCCTGAAAGTATAAACCAGTCAATTAATTCATTCATTTAATTATATATGTCCCAAGCCTTATATACATGTATTCTACGCATACTTGTCATGTGAGGTTCTATAAATATCCAAATTTTAACTTTCTCATAATTGGGCGATGAATATATATTTTTTTACGCTGAGAAAAACTGCGCTACTGCTTCTATTAAAGGTAGGTATTCAGACTTTTCACATCCCACCAATTTAAAAATAATATATATCACTGAAATTTATTTTAAAAGGAATGGTAGAAATACCCCCCCAAAAAAATTTTTTTTTACGGTATTCCCTGAAAAGGCTACGTAGCCTCCTAAGCTATTTTTAGATTTCCGACCAAAGATAAAAATATAGATGAAATATTGACTGAGTTTGGCATTGGGTCAGCTGGGGTCATGTTGGTCAAATTTAAGAAATACGTTGTGGGCACTCGAGATCTACAGGCCACATTTATTGCTCAATAAACTTGAAAACTCTTCAGAATGTTTGTCTTGGCAATTTTTGATGAGTTCTAAATTTGATCGGTCTGATGATAAATCAGGTCAACTTTAGGAAATTCCTTGGAGACTCCCTAGTGGCCATATTTTATGCTTAATTGACCGGACAATCGGTCAGAAATTGAATAATGCATAAAGAGTGAATTTCGCCTATTGACTCAGGTGAGCGATCCAAGGCCATTATGGCCCTCTTGTTTTCAAATCATTAATTCAACACAGTGATTCCTAAACAAATGCCAAGTCAGCGTTTCTCAACGCGTTGATTTAAAGGTGGTCCTTCAGATTTTGGGACGAAAATTTTACAAAAATAGAAAAAAGTTATCCTTGTACTCCCAAAGCCTAACAATTTTCATTCATTATTAAACCCCAGTACTCTAAAACCATCCGACAACTAGACGAAATAGAGGTTTACTACAGCCAAAGTCGACACTGATGGGAAACACGGTCTATTTTTACATGAGCAACTCGCTCATTTACATACCTGATATACAGACGAAGCTTCAAACATAGCATCCGAAATTCTAGACATTATGGAAAATAATTACATGTTTGTTATGCTATGGAATTTAATAGTCATTAGTCTCGTAAAAGTCACTTAACATTCCCACAATGCTTTTTTGATTTTGGCGGGAAATCTAAAATAGCTTAAGAGGCTATGTAGCCTTTTAAGGGAATACCTCCAATTTTTTTTTTTGAAGTTTATGATTCTTAATTATCGATGATTTGTATTACTTTTTCATATAAATTTCAGTGAATTATATATATTTTTTAATTTGGTGTGATGTGAAAATTCTAAATACCCACCTTTAATAGTGAATGCATGTACGATGCTTGACAAGGGAGAGCAATGCCATACATCTTTTCATCGTACACAATTTTCTCCCTTGATAAAGTCACATGAACACAAAATGGCAGAAATGTAAACAACAAGTTATTCGGTTGTCACACTTGTTTAACTGTAGGTATCATGTATGAATTCGAAAAAAGTATCATGCTTATTTTGTAACAGATGACTTGTCCTTAGTCACAGCATTGCAGAAGACAAATCAAACATACTAACGATACATATTGGATGTTATAGTACAGATAACTGTTCCCAAAGGCGATGTTACTTTTCGACTGATCGCCTCTGGGTATAGTCTACAGAGACAATCAAGACAAAATCAGTTGAAAGCTCCGCACAGATTTTGTGCGCAAGTTTGAACTCTTATAAATTCCAAAATAAAGCACAAAACGGCATAATACCGTAAAACGCCCCACCATAAATCGCAAAAACCTATGAAAATCAAAATTATATGTCAAAAATTTGCAACTGTTTTATGGATTCATTTCGTATACATTAAATACAATATTTTTCAACTGAATGAAGCTGAAAATTTCATTAAATTTCTTCTTTAAACTCAAAAAAACGATGCCATATGTAAGCATTGAATGTATAGCAGAGGGGCGTTTTCCGGTATTATGCCCACAAAACTATGATTCAAACATATCTGTGGCTTGCGTATTCAATATTCCTTCATTTGAAATACAAATATTTTCAATTTAAACGCTGATGGTGAGAAAAAACTGTGCACTTCATCAGTTAGGGTCAATCCGGGTAAATACGGACAGAGGTATAAATACGGACATGCACCATATTTTTGGAAAATACCAGAGCGTATTTCAACTCCCAATATGCATGCCACAATCTATATATAGCACTCCCATCTTATTTCTGTGTCAGTGCGCTATTTTTGATGACGATTAAGTTTATGTGATGATACAAGCACATTTAGTGTCAAACTTGATTCGCCCTTTCTCAACTATGCTTGAATTTAAAGATTTGTGCTACAACTCTGACATGTACTTGAACACTTTCTTAAGTTAAAGATTTTTTTCACTTAGCCGTAATGGTGTTAAGAACTATGACAGATGATTGAAGAAAAGTAATAAATCATCAAAATAATGGCAAAATACACGTTAGCAGAAATAAAGAAGAAAAAGACAACTGTCCTTATTAAACCAGTCATTTGAACACACTGTAAAATTACGGACACTTATAAAAAGTATCTACAGAATTCGTGTTTATCAAATATTTGAAAAAGACGATATCTAGAAGTTAATTTATAGCTCGAGTCTCACAAGTAGAATCCAATACTTTCCAGAAATTAGACGCATTAAATAAAATTAAGCCACAGATGTATGGGCTACCGGAATGATTTTTCATTTCGCTGCATTTTGTAACTGTTGTCCTGCCTAATGTGCAGGTTGTGCTAGATCTATTGCTATTATTGTCCGTTTAGGCCACAAACAATCCATTGTTTTATTTATGCATAGGTTTTGGCAGTATTGTTCTTTTGAAAACATAATAGGGAAAGAAAAAATATCTTGTGCCAAGCAATACCGTATTTAACCCGTTTAAAGTGAGGTGTCCGTAATTTTCCAGTCTTGTGTCCGTACTTCACCCCTCATGTCCGTATTTACCCAGATTCGACTAAGTAACTTCAGCTGCATTTTCGCAGTATCTCGGGCGGAGTAAACTATACAGTATAGCGAAAATATCAAAGGGGAAAGTCTTGACTCATAGGTTATAGGGGTCATGGCTTTCATATAGTAACAGTAGTTGACTGGCGAAGTGAGCTGTGTAAAAATCGTCCGTATTTACCCGGATTGACCCTACTTGAGTTGTTTACGTTCCCAAAAACATTGTAAACAACTTCTATAAGCTTTTTATGTAATGAATGGTTTAACAATTTGTGTTTAGTCATGTTTAGTACTAAAACTTAATTGCATTTCACTGCAATGCAGATAAAATCAATGAAACCGAAAGTCAGCATAGTGCTCTATTTGCTACTGGAAAATAAAGATGGACTTCAGATGGTACGGTGTACAGTAAATGTCCAAATATGAAAAAGATCACTGGGGCGTCTCATTATTGAGACTACACTTCTTTAATACTATCTGGAAAGTTTAGAATCTTACCACAAGCCAAAATTTTAGACCTATCCAAATTTGAAGCATTTGCAGATGACAATTTCAAAGTGGCTCAAATGATGCAATTTTCCTTTGATATGATAGAAAACTTTGTGGGAAAAGGAAAAAATGATGGTTAACAGCATTCTTCTCCTTTTCCCACAATGTTTTCAAAGCCTTCTTTCTCTGGGTCATTAAAAGTGGTCATTGTGTGCTAAAGGGTCAACAAAAAGTTGTACAATTTTTTTTTTATTCATTTTGACATTCTTCATGAATCTTTTACCACTGTAATTTCAAAAGCCTTTTTCCTCAGGCAATGAGTTTCCTGACTGCCTGGTAAAGAGTAATCATAATCAAGAATGAGGGAAGAGGAAAAGGAGCCATTGCTGCCTAATGGTCCAGTCAAAGCTGAGAATCCACGAGAGAAAGACGGCAAACAGATTCAGGGAAAGGATTTCAGCATTAAGGTAGAAGTAACCACTTTCATTTTTATCTCTTTACCAGCTGACAAAAGTTTAAGATTTATTCAAATTGAAAACATTTGCAGACAACAAATTGAATAAGGTTCAAGAGACAGGACTTGGCTTTGATGGGCTAGAAAAGGAGCAAATGGAGATTACCAGCATTTTCTCCTTCTTTGCTCTTATTTTTGTGTGGGAAAGGGTTACACCCCTACAATGTGAATTTTTGTAACTAGGATTTTGTCCTTTTTGCACAGTATTCTATTGAGCCTTTTTCTTTTTTGCTGCTCTCCCCACTGCTGACCATTGTTTCGACGATGATCATGTGGGAAAGCAGCCAGTGGCTTGGAAAAAAAAATGTGCAAAGTACTGGTAATAGAAACTACAAAAATGTATGGATAGGTGCACTGGTCACTGCGATATAACTGAATAAATGTTGAAAATGGTGTTAAACACCATAGAATAAAGCAATCAATCTTTTCTGCTTCTGATTGGTTTATAGAAGGCTATCAGTGAGTTATAACCTTATAATTCCAGGTTAATTTGCACTGGTGAAAACATATACTTTTTTTTTTACATACCATGTATATTTATACAAAATGAATGAAATTTTAACAAGTGAAAACAAAAGCTGTCTTCTTCAGAAAAAAGATGTGGATTTTTTTTTGTTTTGGGTAAACAATTTTTTTTTTTCATTTTTAACAGGTATACAAAAGGAGATGGTATGTAATGTTTGTGTTTGGTATATTCTCAATGACACAATGTGCAGTCTGGAACACATTTAGTCCCGTGTCAGATATCGGTGAAAGAGTGTTTGACTGGAACACAGCTCAGCTGTCCTTGTTGACAAATTGGGGACCTATATCCTACCTTCTGGGGACCTTTGTGTTTTCCTGGATTTTAGATGAAAAAGGTACTACTTTGTCAAGTAATGTAAGTTCTCATGTAGAAATTGGCCCATTTCTGATACTGGTGAATAGATGTTTGACTGGCACACAGCTCAGCTGCCCTTATTGACAACTGGGGACCAATACCTTACTTCCTTGGAATCATTTTGTTTGCCAGGATTTAAGATGTAAAAGGTTACTAAATTGCTGGAGAAAGGTTACTTAACCCTTTACCAAACAACATAATTTCAAACTTGCCCAAATTGGAAGCAGTAGAAGACGACAAAATTTATAGCACGCAAAAATTGAAATTTGTTTTAGGATGGGTAAAAAAGATTGTTGGAAAAGGAGAAAATGCTGGTTACCAGCATTTTGTCCTTTTACCACAATATTTTCAGAGGGCTTCTATCTTGGGGTCGTGAAAACCAGGGATTGTTTGATGAAGGGTTAATTGCTGGAAAAAGGTTACTTAATTTCTGTAAGCTAGCCTTGAATACAGCTCTACTGAATTTGTTAACAAGCAGGGGACCAGTACCTGACCACTTCAGGGGACTAATGTGTTTTCCTTGATTTAAGTTGAAAATGATAACCTTCACCTATCTTTAAATAAGTTCTAGAAAGTAGTTTTGTGTTTTAAATTCATATAAAACTGTTTGGCTCAGATACAGCTCAACTTGCCATTGTTGGTTACTAGCATTTTCTCCTTTTCCATGTATGTTTTCAAAAGGCTTCTTTTTCAGGGTTGTCAAAAGTCGGGATCATGCTAATTGGTAATTGGCTAAACAATAAATTTTTACATTTTAGGTTTACGCCCAGCATGTTTAATCAGTTCAGGACTGGTGGCTGCTGGGACCGGACTGCGATGCATTACTTCAAAGTCATCCATTGCTACACCGTAAGTTTGTGGGCTATTTTTGTCGGGTGGTTTTCAAAAAAAAAAAAAAAAATACAAAGTATTTTTATAGCCTTATTCTCATTCTGTGTTGTCAATTGAAAACTTCGACATTTTCTCACATTGCCGTATCTGGTTTAAGATTTTTACCTCCGACCTGGGCTAGCAGTTTACTATTCAATAGATATAACAACAGCAAAAGGGTAAAACCCTCAAAACATTTCTACACATTTATGTCCCTTTCTCATTTGCTAATAGTAGAGCTTTTGCAGCCCCTTTTGAGTTTGGTGTCTTAAGCAGCCTAACAAGGAGTCCTTTCGAAAATATTGTGGGAAAGGACACAATACTGGTAGACTAGAAATTCAACCTTATAGATTCTTTATTACAAGACTGAAACGTGACTCAAGAACTGAAATTTCTTTTGAGAATGGTAGAAAACATTGTGGAAAAAGGAGAAAATGCTGATTACCAGCATTTTCTCCTTTTTCCACAATGTTTTCAAAAGCTTTCAGCCACAAGGTGGTTAAAACTTGAGATTATGTGATGAGGGATAATGAATGTCTTACTTTACTATGCCTACAGGTTGATCCATTTTGGTCAGTTTTTGAATGGACTGGCTGGACCAATAGCCATGGGAGCTCCTCCTGCCCTGTCTGCAGAATGGTTCCCACCTAGCCAGAGAACCACTGCCACTGCCATAGCAACAATGGCTAATACTATGGGTCTGGCAGTATCTTTCATAGTAGGTCAGTACTGAGTTTGAGCCTGTTCTCTGAATCATGTCATTTCATTCAGTGAAAATGCTGGGCAGATAGTGCATTAGCTGATCCCAGACAACACCTTAAGCTAATGTCTGAATGCCCCTTTTTCGTGTTGCAAGCCATTTAATCTGTCGTTTGCAATGGCTTTCAGTTTTGACAAGTCTTACATTTTCCTATGTAAAAAAGAGTTAAATTTTACTGCACTATCCCTGTTTATTCTCTTTAACCCTTTACTAACCAGTCCCTGGTTTTTATGACCCTGAGATTGAAGCCTTTTGAAAACATTATGGAAAAAGGCGAAAATGCTGGTAGCCAGCTTTTTCTCCTTTTCCCTCAGTGTTTTCTACCCTGCTGGAAACAAATGTCAATTGAGTTATTTTGTTGGATGCAAGTGCTTTCAATTTTGACCAGTCTAAAATTTTGTTGTTTTGTAAAGAGTTAAGAAATAACAAAATTTCATACATAACTAAATCTAGAAACAACAAATTCTATCTACTGATAGCTCAAAAATTAGTTTTGTCTTTAACATGGAAGAAAATACAGAGGGAAAAGGAGAAAATGCTGGCCTTCAATGTTATAAAAATACAATATTAGTTGTATGGTCAGGTGGATGGGGATTTGGAAACTTGTTACTTGGAAACTTGTTCACGGCTGTCGTGAATAATGTCGCCCAGAGCTGAAGGAGAAGTGGTGACATGATTCGCCACCATCTTGAACAAGTTTCCTAGTGCCCTGCCACCTGACTGTACAATGAATTTATTATACTGCAAAGTTTTACCATTTCAACCTTTGTTAAGTGAATTTTACCTGTTATTTTGGTTTAAAAATTGAGAACGCAGATGAAGAAAAATTTCCCTTCTGAGTGCCCCAATTCAATGAAAACTGATATCATGGGGAACTGGCATCACTGAAATCATGGTAATATATGCTAAAACGTGCAGCATGGCACATTATTTTTATGTTAATCTTGATCGATGCTGCCATTTCTGATGCTTTTTTGATAGTGTATTCATGTATATGGGGCTCTCGAAAGGAAAACTGCTTCTATGTTAGTTTTACCAATGTAGATGATTATGTTTGGAGCATATTATCCATTAGGATCATGAGAATTTGTTTTGCAGTGTAATAAGATTATTAGGTAGCATGTAAAAGCAAAAGTTACTTTTTTTTTCAGGACCAATGCTTGTGCCGATTCGCAAATTTGGAGAGATGTCTGTTATTACTCCTAATAATAGGTAATTATCTTTTTAACCTATTACCAAACAACAATATTTTAGACTGGTCCAAATTGAAAGCATTTGCAGACGACAAAATAAATGTGACTGAAAGTTTGAAATTTGTTTTGTGGAGGGTAGAAAACATTGTGGGAAAAGGAAAAAATGCTGGTTACCAGCATTTTCTCCTTTTCCCACAAGGTTTTCTAAAGGCTTCTTTCTCAGGGGCGTCAAAAGTAGGGATTGTGTGGTAATGGGTTAATCTACCTCCCCAAAGTTCTTCTTCAAGAAGAAAATGACACATCATGCAGTTGTCATTCAGTCTTGTTTGCTATGACAGGTATATTTGTGTGATGTTTGATTCTTTATTAACCCTTTCCCAAACAACAAATTTATAGACTGGTCCAAACTGAAAAGTTTGCAGACGACAATTTTAGATTTTGAGAATATGGCAGCAAGTTCTCAAAAAGGGTAGAAAACGCTGTGGGAAAAGGAGAAATTGCTCGTTATGAGCAATTTCTCCTTTTCCCACAGAGTTTTCAAAAGACTTTTACTGCAGACACTTAAAAACCAGGGCTTGTTTGGGAAAGGGTTAAAGAATGAAATTAATGAAAGTACATGTATTTACAGACAACATTAATTTTTAACTCATAATCAAATGACAAAATTTTAGGTTTGTCCTAGATGACTAAATAAAAGTGACTGAAAATTTACAATGTTTCGTGAAGGAAAGAAAACATTGTGGGAAAAAGGAGAAAATGCTGGTTACCAGCATTTTCTCCTTTTCCCACAATGTTTTCAGAAGGCTTCTTTCTCAAGGTTGTCAAAAGTAGGCACTGTGTGGTAATGGGTTAACCCTTTACCAAATAATCCCTGGTTCTTACGACCCTGAGTTAGAAGCCTTTTAAAAACATTTTGGAAAAAGGAGAAAATACCGATAAGCAGCATTTTCCCACAATGTTCTCTGCCCTTCTGGATACAAATTTTGATCTCTGAGTTACATTTATTTTGTCGTCTGCGAGCATTTTCAATTTGGACTAGTCTGAAATTTTGTCGTTTGGTAAAGGGTTAAATGTGGCTGAAATGATGGAAAAATCTAGAAATAATTATAGTCTCTAGCTTTCTCCTGCCAGGAATGTCTCAGCAAATTGGACAGTATAGATCAAAGATCAGACTGCATGCAAAGATAACTTTGAACAGTTAACCCATTACCACACAATCCCTACTTTTGACGCCCTGAGAAAGAAGCCTTTTGAAAATACTACAGGAAAAGGAGAAAATGCTGATAACCAGCATTTTCTCTTTTTCCCACAGTTTTTTCTACCCTTTCCAGAACAAATTTCAATTTTTCAGTCACCTTTATTTTGTCGTCTGTAAATGCTTTCAATTTCAACCAGTCTAAAATTTTGTCGTGTGGTAAAGAGTTAAACTTGTGTAAGAGACCACCTTTATGAAGAGACCACCTGCTTTAAGAGACCATCGTTCTGATACAACAACCCTTCCTACATTAACCTAATATAACCTGTATTTAAAGACCACCTGCTGTAAGAGAACAATTTCAGTACTTCCCTTGACTGGTCTCTGAATACAGGTTGTACTGTATAGTTTTAACTCTTTACCACATGATCCTGACTTTTAGCGACTCTGAGACAGAAATCCTTTGAAGATATTATGGGAAAGGAGAAAATGCTGGTTATCTGGTTACCAGCATTTTCTCCTTTTTCCACAATATTTACCCCCCTATCAAAGAGAAAAATCATCCTCAAAGCTACAATTACCGGTAATTTGTCATGTGCAAATGTCTTCAATTTGATCGAGTCTAAAATTCTGTTGTCTGGTACATCTTGAAGTCCCAACCGAAAATGGGATTGAAGCATAGAATAATCAGAGTATTTATTTCTATCAGTGTAAGATCAAAATTTATTTCCTCTCATGAACATCATCAGTAATATTCTCAAAAGTGGTGCAGCTTCTTGTGAAAGCAATACCAGTGATGTTCACTGGATGGAATGAATTTCGATCTTTCACCAAGAAAAAAAAAGAAATATCCTCTATATATTCTATATTTATCATGCACCAATTCATTTCTTTACTTTTGTGTTCAGTCACAGTGAAATCCAAAGAGATGTTTTGTCTTCAAATAACAGTATTACAGATATATACTACATCACAAAAACAACTTTGATTGGTAAGTTCACTATCACACTGCTAAATTTTAGACTATGCAAGTCCAAAAACATCTACAGACAACAATTAAACCTGTAACCCTTTATCCCACAATGCCAACTTTAAATGACCCTAGCAAAGAAACCTTATGAAAACATTCTGGGAAAAGGAGAAAATGCTGGTAACCAGTATTTTCTCCTTTCCCCATGATGTTTTCTAACATTTCAAAGAAAATTTGCTCCATTTGAGTCACACTGAAATGGTCTTCTGCAAATGCTTTTAATTTGGACAAGGCTAAATTTTTGATGTATGGTAAAGGGCTAAAGTACTGAATAAACCCAGTGAACATTTTTTCTGTTCAATAAAAAAAAACGGATTGACATCAATTTCCTGGCTGCCTTTCGTCTTTAGTGTTTCAGCAAAATGTCCAGTGTGGATCAAAGATTAGACTGCTTCTTTTGTGCAATTCGATTTTGATCAACTCTGGCTGCAAAGACAATGATACTAGTTCAAGGTTTAACCCATTACCACACAGTCCCTACTTTTGAAGAACCTGAGAAAAAAGCCTTTGGAAAAAAATTTGGGAAAAGGAAAAAATGCTGTTAAGCAGCATTTTCTCCTTTTCCCACAATATTTTTACCCTTCACAAAACAAATTTCAAATTTTCATTTTGTCGTCTGCAAATGCTTTCAATTTGGACATATTTAAAATTTTGTTGTTTGGTAAGGAGTTAATGCATTAACATGGAAAAACTTGTAGCTTAGTTTCCATAATTTCAAAAGAGTTGGTTGCCAAAGCGTGGCATTATTATAATAGTTTCCTAACCCCCATTAGGATGTTCTAAAGAAGCTCCAAAGTTTTTGATGGTTGTTAACCCATTACCACACAATCCCTACTTTTGACGCCCCGGAGAGAGAAGCCTTAAGAAAACATTGTGGGAAAAGGAGAAAATGCTGGTAACCAGCATTTTCTCCTTTTCCCTCATTGTTTTCTACCCTTCACAAAACAAATTTCAAATTTTCAGTCACTTTTACTTTGTTGTCTGCAAATGCTTTCAATTTGGACCAGTCTAAAATATTGTCGTTTGGTAATGAGTTAAATCATAATTGGAGTAAGAACAAGTTAATTCTGAAAACCTTTTAATTCTTTACCAAACGACAAAATTTTAGACTGGTCCAAATTCAAAAAATTTTCTCCTTTTCCCACATTGTTTTCAAAAGGCATCGTTCTCAGGGTTGTCAAAAGTTAGCCGTGTGGGGTAAGAGGTCAACCAGGGCCTAAAATACAAAACTGATTTGATGGGGAGATAGAACTCTTCAAGACATTTCCAACAATAAAAAATCTCAAATTTCACAAAAATGGAGTTGGAACACTGTTATAATGATGCAACAAAATGCAGATCGTCATCTGCTTGGTAAGTCTTTCATTACATTTCTTGAGTTTTGTTCAACATTCACTCTTGATAATGGTTTAAAGCTACTTCCATGAATATTTTGATTTAGAAACCAAAGCTACATATATTCGAATTTTGATTTGCTATATCAAATTTTGTTGCCAAACAGAAATTATGTTACGTGTACCTTTCTATATTTAGGCTATGTACCACATAATCACAACAACCCTAACAAAGAAACCTTTTGAAAACATAATGGGAAAAGCAGAGAATGGTGGTAACCAGCAATTTCTCTTTTTCTCACAATGTTTTCTACCCTTCCTAAACCAAACTGCAAATTTTCAGTCATATTTATTTTGTCATCTTCAAATGCTTATAATTTGGACCAGTCTATAATTCTACCATTTGGTAAAGAGTTAGATAATTGGTTAATTAGAATGGTTCCTCTGATTCTTTTTCAACTTTCAGAGTATGATGTAGATGCAGAAAGGTCTGATTTAATGAGATACATGTATTATTGTGAGTATTTTTGTATTCAGTTTTGAGTACTTTTTTGTATTATTGTTATTATTCTCTTGAATAATACTGTTAATCACTTTTTTTTTCACAGAGACTTAATTTTTTTGCTAATATTCGTGAGTTCATCTCAACGCGAATTCAAGCTTGTAATGAAATATTGGTAACAAAGATAGACTCAATGGAAATTTGTGTACATCCAGGAATTGTAATATCCTGAATTATGTTGTCATATGCACTATCGATAGGTGTCAACACCGTATTTTAAACAACAATTTCAAAAGTCACAAAATAAATATCAAAATTCAAATCATTCACAATTTCAACAAAACATTGTATTTTATTCATTGAATCAATTATCAAAATGTAAACAAACAAAAAAATGGATGCATACATGTGAAGTGCAACAGTATGAAAGTGCTAAAGAAAAAGGACTCTTTTACTCCTTAAAAGTTATTTCCCTTTGCCTCAATCTTGAGTGGTACCTGCTTGAGTCCATTTACTTTTAATATTTCTTTTGTCGTTCTTAAGCGATTGAAATGATTTAACCCTTTACTCCATAGATAGTCATTTTTACGCATTGCTTGTAGGAGCCTTTGGAAAACATAGTGGCAAAAGGTGAAATTGCTCGTCACGAGCAATTTCACCTTTTGCCAGAATGTTTTCTACACTATCAAAAGGTGTCATATACACATAAGAAATGGCTTCATTCTAGCTGCTATCTAAGGTCAATTAGAGATACCATAGAAGTGTCTTATGGGGTAAAGGGTTAACTAACCACTTTGCATGAAGTGGTTTCACTACTGATAGACGCAAATCAACAGAGAGACATTTGTTACCAGCATCTTTGACTTGCTTTGCAATTTCATCAGCATAATAGTCTTCCAAACATACCTTCATTAAAGACTTGCATTGTGTGAGATTAAACTCGAAACAATCTCTGATTCAAATTTTTTCATTGTTGCTTTCAAAGCACAGCGCTATTTGTCACTTTAATTACTTTGTTTTCACACTTAACAGGTCGTCATAAATGCCACAGGTAGACAAATAGGTGTGACTTTAAACCAAACACTATAATGCAATTTACAATAACTTTTACTTTGAATAATCTGTTTAAGATTAAGCAATAAAATTGATACAAAAATTGTATTCTACAAAAAAGAAATTTTGGAACATATGGCAGGTCACAAATTCAAACGCACGCGACGAAATCAAAATTTGAAATTTCGGGACAAAATTGCGAAATAAAGTCCTTGCAAAATTAAAGTGATTTACAATGGTATTTTCTAAACACTGTCTCAGCCCTTTCAACAAACAACAACCGTAAGGAAGAGGGCTTTTAAGTTTTTACCAAACAACAAAATTATAGAATGGTCCAAATTGTAAGCATTTGCAGACAACAAAATGATTGACTGAAAAACTGAAATTTAGTTTGGGAAGGGTAGAAATCATTTTGGTAAAATGAGAAAATGCTAGTTACCAGCATTTTTTCCTTTTCCCACAATGTCTTCAAAAGTCCTCTTTCTTGAGAGTCTATAAAAGAAAGGCTTTTGGGTAAAGTGTTCGTTGAAAATGCAGATGTTCTAAGTATTTCAATTACTACAGTGTCTCCGAATGTTAGCTGCGGCTTTGAGCTTAAGAAATGAGAAAATTTAAAAAAAAGAATGATTTAATATTGTCTCCATTCTTTTCAGCATTTGGTTGGTCAGTATTCAGCTTTTTGTTGTTTTTCACATACTTTCCGTCGAAACCACCGCTACCTCCGAGCCCATCTGCCTCTATGGAAAGACTAGAGTTCAAGCAAGGAGCAAAACAATTGTTGCGGTAACTTATTTTTTGCTATATTTTAACCATCCTATAAAAGTTGCCCAGCCCTGTTAGCATAATCTGTAGCATTAAGAATTTGAGAACAGGCAGTTACTGTTTGAATCCCCAGCTATACAGTTCCATGGTTAATGACCCTTGGGAAAATGCCTTTTGAAAACATTGTGGCAAAAGAGGAAAATGCTAGTGACAAGCATTTTATCTTTAGCCCATTGTACTTCCTATCCTTTCATGGATCAGTTACTAGTACATCATTTGTTTAGAATCACGTTTGAAATGGCGTCTGCAGATGCTTTCAATTTAGACAAGACTACATTTTAGTTGATTGGTAAACACTCTTTGTGGTGAACGTGGTTGTGAGTGGTGTCCGTGGTCGTGAGGTAGAGCGTCGGCCTCGTAGCCAAAAGGTCCTGAGTTCGATTCCCGGGAGCGGGTGTCAACTTTGGGATTTTTCATCGGCCCACACATTCGGCATGAGTACTGGTGTAATTTCCAGGAAGCAGAATGGAGAGAGATTAGTATAAGTTGTAAGAACTTGTTTCTCAATAGATGTAAGATAAATATGTTTAAACTAAACTATACACTCTTTGTCTAGCAGCAGAAATTGGGACTGGTCCAAATTAAGAACATTTTCTAAGGACAAGCTTTCAACACTATCCTGAATTTGAAGGATCCTAACCAAGAAGATTTTTGGACGCTTTGTGAGGAAAGGAGAAAATGCTGGTAAACAGCATTTTCTGCTTTACCCACAATATTTCCTACCATTTTATGCAACAATTTCCCTGTCTGAGTCACATTTGAGTTGTGGTCAGCAAATACCCTCAGTTTGGATGAGTATAAAACTTTCAGTGTGTTAAAGAATTAACTTTTTCCCAAACAACAAAATTTTACAATAACACTTTTAATTCCTTTGGTAATAATTAAAACACAATGAAAAATAACACTCTAATGTTCAATAATTTGGCTATTGCCCTTGTCAAGAATAAGAAACTTTTTATCCACTAGAACATTTCTTTAATGTGTATCGTTGCAGCCACATTTTTTTACTAATCAACTAATTCTAACTCTCAAAAAAGACAATGGCCAAAATGTTGAACATTATAGTGTAATTTTTCATGGTGAACAAAATTTTAGACTTGTTCAAATTGAAAGTATTTACAGGTGGCTAATTAAATGTTATTCAACACTTTACATATGTCTTTTAGAAGGTAAAACTTAGTAAAAGTAGTAAAACGAGAAAATATTGTGTCTGAACCGTTTTCCTTACTATTTTGGAAACACGGGGATTGTGTGGTAAAGAGTGAACCCAGTTTCTCAAATGGCTCAGACACAGATCTTGGACAATTGATTGATTGATTATTTTTGTTTATTTATCGTCGCTACCGGTTGCCCATCTGAGCGACGCCCCCAGAAGATGGTTAGTTGTTACGGGGGAATAATGCAAGGATACAGGACGAAACTACTGAAAATTCTGCCTGGTTATTCAACGTGCTCGGTGTGTAGCACCGTCACACGGGACCTCGGTTTAACGTCTCATCCGAAAGACTATTAGTAATTTTTAGTTGGCCAGCCGGAGATTCGAACCCACAACCTGTAGGACATTGTGTTTACAAGACCTACGCTCTACCTACAGAGCTATATCGGCTTGGAGTCTGAAAACATCCTTATATACTATTGTAAATTAACATTAATGTGGGTTTGGTATATTTGTACCATGTGAAAAGATTGTGGCAAAAGTAGTAATTGCTTGCAACCAATCTTTTTGAAAAATGATATCATTTACAGATGACAAAATAGTGTCATTTAAAAGTTGAAGTTTTTGTTTTTCTTTGGAGAGGAAAGAAAACATTGAGAGAAAAGGAGAAAATGCTGGTTAATATTTTTTAGTGGTGGCATTAGAATTTAGTATAGTGTGGTAAAGAGTATACCCTTCATCAGTCCCTCTTTTTTTACAAGTCCATGGAAAACAGTCTTTGAAAATTTTGTTGGAAAAGGGTGAATTCTGATAGTCATCAATTTCTCCATTTTCTGCAATGTTTTTCACTCTTTCATGGACAAAGCGTATCATCTAAGTGAAATTTAAGCTTCCTGCTAATATTTTCAATTTAGACTTGTCAAAAGTTTTGCCTTTCATTTACAGTAAATGTTAGGCCAAACATGCAAATACTTGTGGCCTTCGTATTTCAGACCAGCCTAGTATTTTACAGAGGGGGAAAATATTTCATGTTTTTCCATTCATTTACAGTAAATGTTAGGTCAAACATGCAAATACTTGTGGCCTTTGTATTTCAGACTAGCCTAGTATTTTACAGAGGGGGAAAATATTTCATGTTTTTCCATTCATTTACAGTAAATGTTAGGTCAAACATGCAAATACTTGTGGCCTTTGTATTTCAGACTAGCCTAGTATTTTACAGAGGGGGAAAATATTTCATGTTTTTCCATTCATTTACAGTAAATGTTAGGTCAAACATGCAAATACTTGTGGCCTTTGTATTTCAGACTAGCCTAGTATTTTACAGAGAGGGAAAATATTTCATGTTTGTTTTATTAGCATGAAAAATATGGTTGCTAATACTGACACTTAACTTTTCACCACATGGCTTGTCCATATTGAAAGGATTTGCAAACTACTATTGAAATGAGGTTAAAATGATGGAATGAGTCTCTGACAATGTAGAAAACATTATTAGGAAAAGGAGAAAATGCTGGTAACAATGCTTTCTAAAGCTGTCTGTATGCAGGTGGTTAAAACTCATGATTGTGTAAGAAATTTGAACATGACATCATACAACTTTTACAGAAGCTGCAGATCAAGATCAGATTGCAAAGAATAGGCATTCTGGTCCTTGATCTACAATGTATGATCATTATCCAGATCTTTTTGGGCAAAGGGGATGTTAAACATTAATATATGTTTTACCCTTTACAAACAAAGGTGGGTTAAACTCAATTCCAAACGACAATATTTTAGGTTTGTCCAAATTGAAAGCATTTGCAGACGACAAAATTAAAGTGACTGACTGAAAATTTGAAATTTATTTTGTGAAGGGTAGAAAACACTGTGAGAAAATGCTGGTTACCAGTCTGCATTTGTGGTCAGATTTCCATGAAACTTGTCAAGTTTGTTTATCTTATCAATAGCTTCAACCTTGTCAGTTTTGAAAAAAAAATCCAACTAACTGTATGGGAAAAGTAGCCATTTCAAGTTGAACATTTTCAGTTCTTGTTTATGCAATAATATCTGCATTTGTGGTCAGATTTCCATGAAACTTGCTGAGTTTGTTTATCTTATAAATAGCTTCAACCTTACCAATTTTGAAAAAAATCCAACAAACAGTATGGGAAAAAATAGCCGTTTCATTGTGAATTTTTTTAGTTCTTTTGCCTGAGATAAAGTCTTCATTTGTAGTCAGATTTTTGTGAAACTTACAGATTTTTTTAATCTTATCAATAGCTTCTGCCCTATTGATTTTGAAAAAAATCTAGCAAACTATATGGGAAAAGTAGCCATTTCAAGTGGAAATTTTTTATTTCTTGTTAACAGGATGAAGTCAGCATTTCTCATTTTAATCTTCGTAATATTATTCTTTTTGCATCGTGAATTCATAGTGTATGCTAGCATAAGTTCATAATCTCTGCCAGGAGAACAATTTCAGGCCCTTCAGGGTCTGTAGTTTTCTGAAATTCTATCGTCTAATAAGAATTATTAACCCTTTACCCCATTAGGCATTTCTATGGTATTTCTAATTGACCCTAAATAACACCAAGGATGAAGCCATTTCTTATGTGTATATGACACCTTTTGATAGCATAGGAAACATTGTGACAAAAGGTGAAATTGCTCGTCATGAGCAATTTCACCTTTTGCCACAATGTTTTCAAAAGGCCCCTACAAGCAATGCATATAAATGGGTATCTATGGGGTAAAGAGTTAACATAATTATGTGGTCAAAGGTGCAAATACTAATGGCCTTCCTGTTTCTGCAACACCTTAACATTTTGTGGGAGGGGAAAGTATTTCATGTTTGATTTATTAGCATGAAAAATATATTTCCTTATAACTGACACTTACCAGTTATACCCATGACTCTTAATTTTGTGCAAAATGGCAAAATTTAACAGTCATCCATTTTGAAAGCTTTTGAGCAATAATGTAAATTTGGCTCACTCAAAGAAAGTTGTCTTTAGCAGAGTAGAAAAAATTGTTGAAGAAGGAGACAATGCTGACGAAAAGCACTAATCTTGCAGACGACAAAATAAACAGAAGTCAAAAATTGAAATTTATTACCAGCAGGGTAGAAAACATTGTTTGAAAAGGAAAATATAATGGTTACCAGCATTTTCTCCTTTTCCCACACTGTTTTCACAAGGCTTCTTTCTCAGGGTTGTTAGAAGTAGGCATTGGGTAGTAAAGAGTTAAAAGTAGTCATAAATGCTAATTATGTTATACATTTACTTGTACAACACAATCTCAAGTTTTAACGACCTTTAGAACATAACTTTTTACAAACAGTGTAGGAATGGGAGAAAATGCTGGTAAGCAGCATTTTCTCCTTTTCCAACAATGTTTACCCTATCAAAGATGTACACTGTTTTTGAGCCATGTTTCAATTTTTGTCTGCAAATGGCTTCTTTCAGTATAATTTATTAGCAGTTAATGCATTTTAAATAGCTTGGGTCATAACAGCTGCCAGTGCACCTATGCATGTGTTTCTTGGCTATTTCCTTAAAGTCATGCACTGAATAACAATATGGCATGAACGATAAGTGGATCAGAAAGAAGACCATGCTGGAAATTTAAACCAGCGACCTTGATTTCAAGTCTTTGAGCTACAAACTCCTTAAAAGGGATCGGCAAAACTTTTATAAAGCACATTATTTGGCCTGCAAGGATTTTAAGGTGTACATGTAAAACCTCGAAATTATACTAAAACTGATTTCAGTACTTTAAGATACCTTTCAAGAATTTCATAACTGTTATGGATATGATAGAAAACATTGGTTAGAAGCACTTTCTCCATTTCCACAAATGTCTTTAAAGGCCTCTTCTGTTGGGTCATAAAAACTTGGGATTGTTTTGGAAAGGATTGATATCATTTATTCAAGTCTTATTTTCTGCCTGTGCTCATGTACTAGATTTTATCTTTATTTTAGCCACAAACAAATGAGCTGTGCTTTGGCAAAATGGGGCTTCTTGCATCCTTGTGATGGATTATACCAAGCAAGACATAAATAATTATTGATCCATAGACCGACCCTTCGATGTACAGAAAATTGACCAATGGCGAAAAGTTTCAGCTCAGGTCAGCCTGTGCAGACTGCACAGACTGACTGTCTGCACAGGCTGACCTAGGTCTATACTGTTTGCAGATCGATAAAGGCACCTTTTTACTTCAAGTCAAGTATAAAGGAAACCTGTGCAAAGAAAATGATAAGATCTGTAGCTGGCACAAATCCGCTGTCTTCAGTGCGTCAGGGCTTTGATTTTATTACTAGTTGCTAAAAACTGACACCTAACACATAACCACACAATTCTGACTTTTAACCATCCTTGAAGGGAAGCCTTTTGAAAACATAGTGGGAAAAGGAGAAAATGCTGGTAACCAGCATTTTCTCCTTTTCCTACTATGTTTTCTACCCTTCCCCAGACAATTTTCAATATTTCAATTTTAATATCTTTTACTATTTCATGAAAACAGAGCAGAATTTAAGTCACCTGTATCATCTACAAATACTTTTAACCCCTAGGCTGCTGGGCACGACTCACTGACCTTTTGCAGACATTGTACATCAAGATCAGACTGCACAGAATGTGCAGTCTGATCTTATATCTACAGTGTCAGACTATGGAGATATTATTCCTCAAAGCATAACTTTGAAATAACAATAGTTAAGTTTTTTACCATTGAATTGGAAATAGAATTTCACTTATTGAGCAGGATAAGGATAAATCGGAATTGTTTTTCAGTCGCATCACATCCTACTCAATGTGACAGATTTTTGATATCACACCCCACCAGTTCATTATCCTCTATATATTTTCATGTGTGGTCAAAGGTGAAAATAACTATGGCCTTCATGTTTTAGCCATACCCTAATGTTTTGTGAAAAATATTTCATGTTTGTTTCATAAGTGCCCAATTTCAATAGGCAGGGATCCTACTATGTTCGTGTCGGTTCAATATGTGCAGCATCACAGGACTTGTTACACATCCCCCCCCCCCCCCACAAGAGGAGTATACTGGAATCACCATGGCTGTCTGTCAGTCAACACAAATTTGTCCGGAGCAATACTCCAACAGTTTTTCAGGTACTGAAGTCAAATTTACACTCAGGGTTCCTGTATACCATTCTGCATTCTGTGACAAAGACCTGTTTTTGTGACAAGGAGCTGGTGGGGGGGGGGTATGATCATGTTTAATGATAGCTCTCATGTGTGCACACAATGTAAATATTGATGCCTGGACAAAGGCTAGGCATGACAAATACAGCCCACTCACGAAAACCAGTATTTTCTCCTTTTCCTGTAATGATTTCAAAAGGCTTTCATCTCGGGTCATAAAAACCAGGGATTGTTTGGTAAAGGGCTTATAGTATTAACTGTTTACCACATAATCCTGAGTTTTATGACACTGAGAAGGAAAGCTTTTCAAAACAATGTTAGAAAAGGAGAAAAAGCTGGTACCCAGTACAGGTATTTTACAACAATGTTTTCTACCATATCAGAGACAGATTTCATTATTACAGATTTACCCTTTACCAAACGACAATATTTTAGACTAGTCCGAATTGAAAGCATTTGCAGACGACAAAATAAAAGTGATTGAAAAAGTGAAATTGGTTTTGTGAAAGGAAGAAAACATCGTGGGAAAAGGAGAAAATGCTGGTTACCAGCATTTTCTCTTTTTCCCACAATGTTTTCTAAAGGCTTCTTTCTCAGGGGCGTCAAAAGGAGGGATTGTGTGGTAATGGGTCACCTGGATGAATGTAAACTTTTGTGGTTTGGTAAAGAGATATTGGTATGGCGTGTCAGTTATCAGCAAATATAATGCGACACTAAAGCCCCGATTCCACTAGACAGCGAAATCAAGAAATGACAACAGCGCAGCAGAAAGCTTGATCTACACTTTAAAACCTTTGATCATAGTGATCATAGTAGAAAGGTATAGGAAGCCTCGTGATAGACACCTCACAGTGCCTTTTTTGTCCTTGCTCGAAATTTATATAGCATGATCAAGGTGGCCTTGAGGTCCCACAAAGGCACCAGTAACATGGCGAAAATGTCGAAAATGTCGCATGTCGAAACAAAAGCAACACCAAACCCTTTCAATCTGTTCTTCATAACTGCAAGCTGGAGCACAGCAATTTAACCCTTTCCCAAAGTATCCCTTATTTTTACAACCCTGATATAGAAGCGTTTTGAAAGCACTATGGGAAAAGTAGAAAATGCTGGTCACCAGCATTTTCTACTTCTCCCACAATGTTTTCTACCCTGCTGGAAACAAATTTCAATTTTTGTGTCACATTCATTTTGTCGTCTGCAAGTGCTTTCAATTGGGACCAGTCTAAAATTTTGTCCTTTAGTAAAGAGTTAATCCATTTCAGCCATGGCAATAGGAAAAGTGTAGGCAAGGGGGAAAATGATGGTTATTAGCATTTTCTCCTTTTCCTATGAAATGTTTAAAAGCTTTCTCCATCATAGTTGTTTAACCCTTTACTCCATAGATACTCATTTCAACGCATTGCTTGTAGATGCCTTTGGAAAACATTGTGGCAAAAGGTGAAATTGCTCGTGACGAGCAATTTCACCTTTTGCCACAATGTTTTCTATGCTAACAAAAGGTGTCATATACACATAAGAAACAGCATCATCCTTGCTGTTATTTAGGGTCAATTAGAGATACCATAGAAATGCCTTATGGGGCAAAGGGTTAACATTGGGGCTTCGTGTTGAATGATTAAAGTGTTGCCGTTATGTAAAAATGATACCTGGGTGCTCAGTTGTGCAAATTATAAAGGCCACCTAGCTACAGCCAGGCCCCTTCCTGTTTGTGAGGTTTGAAAAGTACATCCTGCTTTTTTGCACTGACTATCTCTCCTTACTAAACACGAAATATTTTAGACTTCAGGATATTTAAATTATTTGCTGCAGACAAAGAAAATTTTGGGTGGAATTATAGGATTGGCCTTTGAAAGGGAAGCAAACGCTATGTTTAGGTGAAGATATTGGCATTTTTACTGGTATAAAACATCATGGGAAAAGGAGAAAATGCTGGTTATTAGCATAGTTTGTTTTTTCTCACATTGTTTTCAGAATGCTTCCTCCTGTCGGTCATTAAAATTTGGGATTGTGTGGTAAAGGGTTAATTTCAAATTTAATTGTTAATTTGTCATCTACAAATGCTTTTAATTTGGTGCAGTCCTAAAATTTGTTGTTTGGAAATGTATTAACCCTTTCCCAAACAGTCCCTGGTTTTTACGGGTCTTGAATAGTAGCCTTTTGAAACATTGTGGGAAAAGGAGAAAATGCTGGTAACCAGCATTTTCTCCTTTTCCCACAATGTTTTCTACCCTATCATAGACAGAAATCATCTTTTCAGCAAGAGTTGAATTGTCGTCTGCAAATGCTTTCAGTTTGGTCTAGTCCAAAAGTTTGTTGTTTGGGAAAGGGTTAATATTAAATTTATACAGAAAACCTTGTGATTTAACCATACAGGGTCCTTCCCGGGTGCCTGGAAGGTCAAGCTAAGGGCTTGTGCCCTGGAGGTCCTGGGATCAAGCGTTACCAGATCCACTTTTCTTTTATGGGAATGTCTTCAGACTAGACAATTCATAGCCCTGGCCTTGTACTGGTGAAACCTAGGACAAACATGAATATGTGAGCTGTCACAGTGATATGACTGAAATAATTTTGAAAGCTGCATAAAACACCATTCTGTCAATCAGTTTAATCTTTAAACAAGGCAAGACTGCATAGCCTTTATACTATACTGTATTGTCTTCTCTTTTCTGTTTTCAGAAGCAGGACATTTTGGTTGGTTTGCTTTACCTATGGCTTATCTTTGGGTGTCCTTGGGTGTTGGACTGGTGTCCTAGATGTCAATCTAAAGGATCATGGGATATCTCAGGTGACTCTTTTCATGATAATCCCATCAGTATACAGTAGTTAACCCTTTTATCAAACAATCTCGAGTTTTTACAGCCCTGAGATAGGAGCCTTATGAAAACAATGTGGGAAAAAGGAGAAAATGCTGGTAACCATTAAAAGTCGGGATTGTGTGGTAATGAGTTACGATTTTGTTGTCAGAAAACAAAGAGAATTTTTTGTTTGTGAAACACTGCTTCATGCAACACACAATATTGCCGTCTGACAATTTTTTTTCTCTTTTTGATGTTTCAGCATTATGATATACCAGGTGTCCGGATAGTAAGGTAGCACTTTCAAACATTTATGTTTTGGCTTAACCCTTTACTTGATAGATACTCAATTCTACGCATTGCTTGTAGGAGCCTTTGGAAAACATTGTGGCAAAAAGTGAAATTGCTCGTGACGAGCAATTTCACCTTTTGCCCCAATATTTTCTATGCTATCAAAAGGTGTCATATAAAACATACAAAACGGCTTCATCCTTGCTGTTATTTAGGGTCAATTAGAGATACCATAGAAATGCCTTATGAGGTAAAGGGTTAACATATAAGATAAAGAGACAAAAAATATAGATAAATGTAAATGAAATGTGAAAGTTTTTGTATAATAATTTAATCCGATTCTCATTACATTTTGCGTTTTTATACAGATTTTAATCCAAAGGTGCTTTTTTCGGTCAATGGCGTCATATTGATAATTTACGATGTTTTCAAAGTGACAACCAATTATGCACTTTCCTTGCCGAATATGCAGGATAGAAATTGTCAATCACTTTAGCGCACCTATCAATATCAAGTCTTCTTCATTTCACTTTAAGTGTTCTTTAACCCATTACCACGCAATCCCTACTTTTGACGCCCCTGAGAAAGAAGCCTTTTGAAAACATTGTGGGAAAAGGAGAAAATGCTGGTAACCAGCATTTTCTCCTTTTCCCACAGTGTTTTTCTACCCTTCCCAGAAGAAATTTCAATTTTTCAGTCACCTTTATTTTGTTGTCTGCAAATGCTTTCAGTTTGGACCAATCTGAATTTTTCTCGTATGGTAAAGAGTTAACAACATGTCTGTGCTGTCTGGTTGGGATTGTCGACTTTTGACTTCAGATTACACCACACAAAGAAGTCGTACTGGTCGAGGTCAGGACGAAGTCATACAGATACGCAAAAAAATTGGTTCATGATGGATGATGCTGAGGCGCACACATCTAAATCTTTAACTCTTTACCACTCAACAAAATTTTAGACAGGTCCAAATTGAAAGCATTTGCAGACGACAAAATAAAGGTGACTGAAAAATTGAAATTTGTTCTGGGAAGGGTAGAAAACACTGTGGGAAAAGGAGAAAATGCTGGTTACCAGCATTTTCTCCTATTCCTACAGTGTTTTCAAAAGGCTTCTTTTTCAGGGGCATCAAAAGTAGGGATTGTGTGGTAATGGGTTAACAGCCTTTTTATATGATACACTCGATGATAGGATAATATCAAAACGATATTCCGAAGGTCACAGATTGCTGAACATTGTGGCCTGCACACAGTCTCAACCTCAAGCTGCATGGCTTGGTTTCTATGGTGTTATTGCCACTGTGGTTTCTGCTCTCCTTGTTGCAAGGTATATAACCGAATCCTGGATGAGTTGAACTCTTTACCACACGATGAAAATGAAAACTTATCCAAATTTAAAGCATTTGCAGATGACAATTCAAACGTGTCTCCGGTAACGGTACTTTTCTTTGATAGGTAAAAAAACATTAAGGGAACAGGAGAAAATGCTGGTTACCAGCATTTTCTCCTTTTCCCTTAATGTTTTCAAAAGGCCTTTTCCGCAGGGGTCGTTAAAAATCGGGATTGTGTGGAAAAGAGTTAATCCTTTATCACATCATTCTGTGTTTTACTGACCCCTAATTAAAGGGCTTTTGAAAACATTTTGGGATAAGGAAAAAATGCTGGTAACCAGCATTTTCATCTTTCCCCACAAATTTTTTTTTTTTTTCCATTCAGAAAATTCTTAGCATTTGATGAACATTTAATTTGTTGTTTGAAATTACTTTTAATTTTGATTTGTCTAAATTTTTATTTTTAGATAACTTACAGTCTTTTCAAATTTTCACACTTGAAATCAAAGGGAAGCAAGCCTTGTGTGGATAGTTTAACCCTTTCCCAAATGACAAACTTTTGGACTAGACCAAATTGAAAGCATTTTGCAGACGACAATTTAATTTTGCTGAAAAGATGATTTCTGTCTATGATAGGGTAGAAAACATTGTGGGAAAATGAGAAAATGCTGGTTACCAGCATTTTCTCCTTTTCCCACAATGTTTTCAAAAGGTTACTATTCAAGACCTGTAAAAACCAGGGATTGTTTGGGAAAGGGTAAGAATGTTTTCTTTAGTAATCACTGGTGTACACAGATTCATTGTAAAGTGGAATCATGTGATGAAGGCAGGTAGACAAGGTAGTCATATTGGTAGAAAACTTATTGGAAAAGGAGACAATGCCAGTTGCCAGCATTTTTTCCTTTTCCCATTATGTTCTTTAACTTTTTACAGCATGATTCTGATTGTTAACAACCTTGAAGAAAGAGGGCTTTAGAAAACCTTGCAGGAAATGGAGAAAAAGCTGGTAACCAGCATTTTTTCCTTTCCCACAATGCTTTCAACTCGTTTAGACACACATTTTATCATTTGAGCTACACTGTATTTGTTATCTGCAAATATATAGAGGATATTTGTTTTTTTCCGTGAAAGATCGAAATTTATTTCATCAAGTGAACACCATCGGTAATATTTTCGCGAGTGAAAATATTGCCGATTGTGTTCAAGGGATGAAATAAATTTCGACCTTTCACCAAAAAACCCAAATACTCTATTTATCTCATGCTGTTAACCGTTTCTGTGAGAAGCATTATCAAAATCCAGTACAGTTCTTTTCCGTTATTCCCAGTGGCATACCCCTCCCGCATAGCAACATATTCCAATATTACGTCAAGCACGAGAAATGTAAGGTATATGACGTCATATTTCCCATCTGGTTGTTAGGCATGCGCAATTTATCTAGGCAACAAGAACGTGAAAATCAGTATTTTCACTGGTGGTACCAGTGTAAGATTGAAAAATATTGTCAGTGCTTTTTCTCGATATCCTACCTGAAAGCATGAAATAAACTCTCAATTTGGACTATTCTAAGACTTAAGATTCATGGGAGATTGGGGGACAGATGTAGAGCATCAGCCCCTTACATCTCATCAAAGGTATGGTTCAATACCAGTGACGTAAGAATCCTTCACAAAACAAACCAGTGTTTTAACCCTTTCCCAAACGGCAAATTTTGGACCAGACCAAATTGAAAGCATTTTGCAGATGACAAATTAACAGTTGCTAAAAAGATGATTTTTCTACATGATAGGGTAGAAAACATTGTGGGAAAAGGAGAAAATGCTGGTTACCAGCATTTTCTCCTTTTCCCACAATGTTTTCAAAAGGCTTCAATTCCTGACCCGTAAAAACCAGGGATTGTTTGGGAAAGGGTTAATTACCCCCAAGGAAGAGGGCTAAACATTTTTGGAAAATGAGAAAATGCTAGATAGAGGCATTTTTCTCCTTCTTCCACAATGCTTTTCACCCTTTCTTATCCTAATTGTAATTATCATTTGAAGTACATGTAATTTGTGGTTTGCACATGGTTTAAATTTGGACAAACCTATTATTTTGTTGTCTGGTAAAATGTGTACCCTTAGAAAGCTTTTTAGTACATTGTTGAAAAAAGAGAAAATGCTTGTGACAGACTTTTTTTCTTTTCCTACAATGCTTTCTACCTTTCAGTAGGCAAATCATATAGTGAATAAATTGAATTTCAGGCTTTCAAATGCTTGCAATTCTGATGTCTAAACCTTTGTCATCTGATAAATAGATATTGCATGTACCATTGGAGTAAAGGCTGTGTTACTATTTAATGGTATAACAGCAATGTAGCAAAACCATAATCCATTTGCTTTCATTGGCTGGAAAAAAAAATGGGGGAGGATCAAGGGGAGGGAAGAGTGGGAGGGGCTTAACTCTTTACAATACAATCCCAAGTTTTAACAACCCCAAGGAAGAAGCCGCTTGAAAACATAGTGGGAAAAGGAGAAAATGCTGGTAACCAGCATTTTCTCCTTTTTCCACAATGTTTTCATCCCTTTAAGACATTCAAATCATCACATGGGCTGAATTTTAAGTTGTTGTCTGCAAATGCCTTCCATTTGGACCAGTCTAAAATGTTGTCCTTTGGTAAAGAGTTAAAGATTCTATATGAATTACACATGAACTGACTTATCCATATTCCACCAAATATTGGAAATGGGTATTTCCAGTCAGTTAAGAACAACAAGTTGATGTAAATAAGCCATATACCAGCCGATATAGCTCAGTAGGTAGAGCGTAGGACTCGTGAACACAATGTTTCGAGTCACTACAGGTTGTGGGTTCGATTCCCCGGCTGGCCAACTAAAATTACTAATAGTCTTTCGAAAGAGACATTAAACCGAGGTCCCGTGTGACTGTGCTATACGCCGAGCACGTTAAAGAACCAGGCGAAGCTCTCAGTAGTTTCGACCTGTAACCTTGCACTATCCCCCGTAACAACTAACCGTCTTCTGGGGGCATTGCTCAGATGGGCAACCGGTAGCGACGATAAATAAATGAAAATAACCAACCAAAATAAGCCATACTCTATAAAAAGGGGGCTTCATGTATCTGCTAAATATATCAACTCTTGTAAGCCACATAGGCTGACATAGGTAGAAACTTTTGCTATTTGTAAATTTTTTTAACTCATTACCAATCGACAATATTGTAGGCTTTCCCAAATCGATGGCATTTGCAGACAACAAAGTAAAAGTGACTAAAAAATTGAAATTTGTTTGGTGAAGACTAGAAAACTGTGGTGACCAGCATTTTCTCCTTTTCCCACAGTGTTTTCCAAAGGCTTCTTTCTCAGGGTCGTCAAAAGTAGGGATTGTGTGGTAATGGATAATATGGAAGGACTGTATAAGCTCATGATTTGACAAAAGTGGCTTTAGGGAATCATAATTCGGTGATGGTTTGCCTCGTGTAACCCAGTACAGAGATGCATTTGACTCCTTACCAAACAACAATATAAAACTCGAACCAAATTGCAGGCATTTGCAGGCAACATATTGACTCTTTACAAAACGACAAACTTTTAGAATGGTCCAAATTGAAAGCATTTGCAGACGAAAAAATGAACCTGGCTAAAAAATTGAAATTTGTTTTTGGAACAATACAAACAATATTGAAATTTGTTTTTGGAACAGTACAAAACAATGTGGGAGAAAGAGAAAATGCTGGTTACCAGCATTTTCTCCTTTTCTCACAATGTTTTCAGCAGCCTTCTTCTTCAGGGTCATTAAAAGTCAGGATTGTGTAGTAAGGGTTAAATGTGACTGAGATGATTGGATTTGCTTCTGAAAGGTAAAAAAAAATTATTGTGGGGAAAACGAGAAAATGCCGACTCGTGGCTCAAGCATTTTTTCCTTGTCCGCCATTTTTTTTTCAAAAGGCTTCTTCCACAGGGTTGTAAAAAAGTGGGTGTTATGTGGTAAAGGGTTAACCTATCTTCCCAGAGTGAGGCTCAAATGTTATTCTGAGGCTGTTGTTGCCCGTACATCAAAATGAAGATCTGAGATCAGACTGCATGATCTGCATCTTCAGTCTGATCTTGATCTTCTCTGCCTGCAAGGCAAACCATTTTGGTTTAACCATTTATCACACCATTACAGTTAACCAGTTTCCACACAACCAAATTTGTTTTATCATCCCATAGTAGGAAACCTCTTTGTACCCCTGAAGAGTCGTATTATGTTAGGGCCTGACTACCATCCACTGTCTGTCTGTCCATCCGTCCGTCTGTCTGTCTGTCTGTCCATCGGTTAGCAATATCTTATATGCTCAACTCCTCCTACAGTATTCTTTGGATTTGGAATAACTTCAAACTTAAAACAATGAATCTCTATAATGTGTAGCTGTGCATGTGGCTCTTAACCCATTACCAGACAAAAATATTTTAGGCTTGTCCAAATTGAAAGCATTTGCAGACAACAAAATAAAAGTGACTGAAAATTTGAAATTTGTTTTGTGAAGGGTAGAAAACATTGTGGGAAAAGGAGAAAATGCTGGTTACCAGCATTTTCTCCTTTTTCCACAATGTTTTCTAAAGGCTTCTTTCTCAGGGGCGTCAAAAGTAGGGACTGTGTGGTAATGGGTTGAAATTTGGGTCTGTCTAGGGTTAGATTGGCAAGTTGTCATTGTGATAAAAACATTTATCGAAAACAAACAGGAAGGGCTTGTTTGTAAACTAGGCTTGTCAGCTGTAAATGTTTTATTTCCTCTCTTTCCAAGATGCTCATCCCTTTTATCCTAATTGTTACAATTACAATCCTAAGCTTTCCAAGAAAGCTTGTTAACCCTTCCCCAAGACGACAAAATATTAAGCTAATCCAAATTGAAAGCAATTGCAGACAAAATTTCAGTGTGGCTATTCAGTGTTGCATTTTTTCTTTGTTAGGGTAGAAAATATTGTGGGAAAAGGAAAGAATGCTGGTAATCAGCATTTTCTCCTTTTTCCACAATATTGTCAATCCTTTCACAGACAATGGCATGTTTTGAGGCATTAAAAGAGCCTCGAAAAGAAACCTATTGAAAAAATTGTGGGAAAAGGAGAAAAAGCTGGTGATAAGCATTTTTTTCCTTTTTCTACAATGTTTTCTATACTTTCACAGTCAATAGCTTGATCTGAGTCACATTTAGTTGTCTTTCATCAAATGCGTTAACTCTTTACCACACGAGAAAATTTTAGACTGGTCTAAATTGAAAGCATTTGCAGACGACAAAGTAAAGGTGACTGAAAAATTGAAATTTGTTCTGGGAAGGAGAGAAAACACTGTGGGAAAAGGAGAAAATGCTGGTTACCCGCATTTTCTCCTTTTCCCACAGTGTTTTCAAAAGGCTTCTTTCTCAGTAGGGATTGTGTGGTAATGGGTTAATTTTTGACAAGTCTGAAATTTTGTATTGTGGTAAAGAGATAGGCTTATTTTAAATGAATTAGAATTCATCCTCATGATCCCTTCCATTTGGAATAGCTTAATTCTTTACCAAACGACAAAATTGTAGACTTGTCAAAATTGAAAGCATTTGCAGATGACAAAATAAAGGTGGCCCAAAAATTGAAATTTGTTTTGGGAAGAGTAGAAACATGTTTGAAACATGGGATTATCTTGTAAATTATTGAGTGAGAATATCTGTAATTGGTAATTATCGAGTTGTGTGGGCTTTTGTCAACGTTTGTGAGAATAATTAGGAACTTAAATAACATTGGGATTGCTCTGTCATAGAATTACACGCACCTTTAGAGCCTGTTTCCTTACATCAAAACAACATCTTAGACTTATCTGATGGCAGATGCCAAATTCGTTTTTGCTTAGCCCTTTACTCCATAGATACTCATTTCTACGCACTGCTAGTAGGAGCCTTTGGAAAACATTGTGGCAAGAGGTGACACAATGTTTTGTATGCTATCAAAAGGTGTCATATACATATAAGAAACAGCTTCATCCTTGCTGTTATTCAGGGTCAATTAGAGATACCATAGAAATACCTTATGGGGTAAAGGGTTAACCCATTACCTCACAATGATGACTTTTAACGTCCCTGAAGAAGAAGCCTTTTGAAAAATTGTGGGAAAAGGGAAAATGCTGGTAACCAGCATTTTCTCCTTTTCCCACAAAGTTTTCTACTCTATCAAAGCAAAATTGCACCATTTGAACACTTTGAAATTGTTGTCTGCAATTGCTTTCAATTTGGATAGGTCCAAAATTTTGCTGTGTGGTAACGGGTTAAGTTGCGGACATTTTCTTTGATATGATAAAGACATGGTGGAAAAAGGCGAAAATGCTGGTAACCGGCATTTTCTTCTTTTCCCACAATGTTTTCAAAAGACTTCTCTCTCAAGGCTGTTAAAAGTCACCTTTGTCTGGTAAAGGGTTAACCATAGGATTGTTTGGTAAAATGGTAAAAATATTTATTTCATGCTTTCCGGTAGGATATCGAGAAATAACAGTGAAAATATTTTTCGATCTTACACTGATACCACCAGTAAAAATACCAATTTTCATGTTCTTATTGCCTGGGAAAATTGTGTATACCTCACAACCGCATGGGAAATGTGATGTCATATATATCTTAAATTTCTTGTGCTTGACATAATATTATGATAACTTGCTATGCAGGAGGGGTATGCCATCGGGAATAATGGAAAAGAACTGTACTGGATTTTGATAAAGCTCCTCCAAGAAGGGGTTAAAAGCATGAAATAAACAGAATGTTTGTTTTTTTCTGTGAAAGATCGAAATTTATTTCATCTCGTGAACACCATTGGTAATATTTTCATGAGTGGCACAGCCACTCATGAAAATATTACTGATGGTGTCCACTCTATGAAATAAATTTCGATCTTTCACCGAAAAAAAACAAATATCCTCTATTTATCCCAGTAAACACCAGGTCTCCCGTAACACCAGGCTAGTTATCCTGTGCCTGATTTGTGAAACTGTTTTCTCCTTTAAATTTCAGGGGAGCAGATATATTTTCAAAACACATGAAATTCTTTTTGATAGTGCTGTACACTTTAGCAGGTGCTTGTTTTACAGCGTTTGCCCTAGCTTTAGTCAAGGTCATCCCAGATACTACTGGTGAGTTACATGTACATCCTGAGTGCAAGTCTACAGTGGCGTATTTCAGCCGAGATATGAGAGAGATATCATGATAATTTTAGAGAATTATCGCGATAAATTAAAGTTTCCTGGAACCTTTATCAAGATAGTGAAAAGGTCCATGAAGAATAGACCACTAAATTTCATATTTTATCACAAAATTTCTAAGTCGTGCATGGAGCTGACATTAAAGATGGAATTATCATGATAGTTCTACCCGTTTCTACCTTGATATCTATAAATCAGAAATTTTATCATTTGGATGAACTCGGTAATTTATGACTTAAAAAAAGATTTTAGTGAGTAAAAGTTTGATTTGGAAAAGAAGAAAATGCTGATTATGAGTGTTTTCAATATATTATTCTTAGTGTAATTCCTCATATTGTAGCAGTTATGTCCTTTCAACTCTTCACCCCATGACAAAGTTTCAGACTTGTTGAAAATAAAAGCATTTGTAGATGACACTTTGTTTTGGGATCAGACAATTATACTTTTCTTTCGAAAATGAGAAAACAATGTGGGTAAAGAAGAAATTTCTTCTTGTCTTACAATATTTTCAAAAGCTTTCTTCCACAGGGTCATTAACTCTTTACCACATGAGAAAATTGTAGACTAGTCCAAATTGAAAGCATTTGCAGACAACAAATTAGATGTAACTGAAAAATTGGAATTTGTTTTAGGAAGGGTAGAAAACATTGTGGGAAAAGGAGAAAATGCTGGTTACCAGCATTTTCTCCTTTTCCCACAATGTTTTCTAAAAGTAACCAGCATTTTCTACTTTTCCCACAATGTTTTCTAAAAGCTTCTTTCTCAGGGTCGTTAAAAGTTGGGAATGTGTGGTAAAGAGTTAAAGCTTGACATAATCATAACTATTCATAGAAACTTAGCCTTCACCGATTTTTGAAAAGTTATTCTTTATACAATGTTTTCAACCCTTTCCAAATCACATCTCAATTTTTTATTCGGATTTATTTTTTCATCTGCAAATGCTTTCAATTTGAGCTAGTCCGAAATTTTGTTGTTTGGTAAAGAGTTAAATGTAAAAGCCAAAATATTGCGATTTCAAAGTTGATTTTGCAAAGAAAATATACCATATCAAACAGAGTAGTTCCAGGATCGAACTGCAGGTTTTGTGCTGTCTGATCTTGATTAACACCAGGCTTAAAATATCATACTTCTAGTTTGACATAGAAAAAAAGGATTATATAAGACCTTTCATCCTTCCCAGAATTTTGAAAAGTGAATTTGTTGTATAAATTTTGTCTATGCAGGAGGTTGTGTGCTAATAAATTCTCCAACTTTTTCCTCTTCAGCTGTCATCTACTCAACCTTTATTGTTGGTAACTTCATTATTGGAGCTGCTAGTCCTTTGTTTTTTGAGCTAGCCTGTGAGGTCACCTATCCCGTAGCAGAGGGTATTACAAATCTTGTTCTCACATTGGTCAACAACATCGCTGGTCTCCTGTTTCTACTGGTACCTGTAATACCAAACATTGGTAAGTTTTACGATCCACTAGACTTTTGGTGTAGTCTGATCTTGATTTGCACTGTACAGAAGAGTATATGGTGTGGTGTGATCTTGGTTCAAATGGTAAATAAAACATTTGGTGTAGTCTGGTCTTGATTTACAATCTTAAGAAGACATTTGATGCAGCTTAACTTCACTTTCAGTTTTCTGTAAGCTATTTGGCATAGTTTGATTTCACACTGTGAACCAAACATTTGGTGTGGTCTGCTAGATTTATAATTGTCACAAGACATGCTGGGCACCCATGTCAATACCCACAAAAAACTTTACCACAAAAGCCCAACTCAGGTTAGCCTGAGTTTAACCCTGTACCACACTATGCCCACTTTGAACGACCCTCAAAAAGAAGCCTTTTGAAAACACATTGGGAAAAGGAGAAAATGCTGGAAACAAGATTTTTGTCCTTTTCCCACAATATTTTCTAACCTTCTGAATACAAATATTAGATTTTCAGTCACTTTTATTTTGACATCTGCAAATGCTGTCAATTTGAACCAGTCTAAAATTTTGTTGTTTGGTAAAGAGTTAACCCTGTACCTAATGATGAAAATCTGTACTCATCTAAACTGAAAGCATTTACAGATGACAAAATAAACTGGGCTCATATGATGGAATTTGTCTTTGATAGGGTTGAAAACATTGTGGGAAAAGGAGAAAATGCTGGTTACCAGCATTTTCTCTTTTCTCACTATGTTTTCAAAAGACTTCTTTCTAAGGGGCATATAAAGTCGAGATTGTGTGGTAAGGATTAAAGGACCTTGAGAAAGAAGGCTGGATACCAGCATTTTCTCTTTTTTTTTCAACCGTAGTTACTATCCTTTTCGAGAGCAATATTCATCATTTTAATTATATCTATTTTGTCAACTGCATGTGCTTTGAATTTGGACCAGGCTACATGTAATTGTTTTGTTGTCTGGGTAAGAGTGAAATCTTTACCCCATGAGAAAATTGTAGACTTACCCAAATTCAGGGCATTTGAGGTAAACTAATGAAATAAGGTTCATTTGGAAAGATCTGTCTCTATAGTATAGAAAGCATAAGGTTTGTAGGTTAACTCAATACAGAATGACAAAATTTTTGGTTTGTCCAAATCGAAAGCATTTGTAGACGACAAAATAAAAGTGACTTAAAATTTGAAAATTGTTTTTTGAAGGGTAAAAATCATTGTGGGAAAAGGAGAAAATGCTGGTTACCAGGATTTTCTCCTTTTCCCACAACATTTTAAAAAGGCTTCTTTTTCAGGGTGGTCAAAAGTGGGGATTGTGTTGTAATGGGTTAAAGGGGTAATTTCAATACATTTCTGTTGCAGGTACCATGTGGGAGAACTGGTGTCTAATTGGCGCCATTTTTGTGTGCATACCTGTGATATTTACTTTGAGAGAAAGGTACAACAGATTAGACTTTGATGAAGAAATACTGCCTGAAGAGTAGCAAGATTCAATAGACTTTTTAACAAATGACAAAATTCTAGACTTGTCTGAATTGAAAGCACTTGCAGAAGTCAACTCAGATGTTCATTAACCCTTTCCAAAATGCCAAATTTTGGACTCTTCCAAACCAAAAGAGTTTGCAGACAACAATTTTAGATTTGGAAAAAATGGCAGAAAGTTCAAAACACAAAAAACAAAACACTGTGGGAAAAGGAGAAATTGCTCGTTACGAGCAATTTCTCATTTTCCCACAGTGTTTTCAAAAGACTTTTACTGCAGCCCGTAAAAACCAGGGCTTGTTTGGGAAAGGGTTAAATGTTGAAAAAGTTTTTTTTAACCCTGTACCACACAATAACAACTTTTGATATCCCTGTGGTTGAAGCCTTTTGAAAACATTGTAGGAAAAGGAGAAAATGCTGGTAACCAGCATTTTCATCTTTTCCCGCAAAGTTTTCTACCCTTCCAAAATCAAAATTTTATTGTTCAGTCACATATATTTTGTCATCTACAAATGCTTTCAAATTGGACCATAGTGTAAATTTGTCATTTGGTAAAGAGTTGAGGCCCCTGAGAAAATTGAGCTATAACTTTTTACAAAACGACAATTGCAGACTAGTCCAAATTCAGAACATTTGCAAATAAAAAGCTAGTCATGACTCTAAAATTAGTTTTGGGAAGGGTAGAAAACATTGTGGGTAAAGGAAAAAGTGCTGGTTACTAGTATTTTCTAATTTAAAAAGCCTTCTCTTTCAGGGATGTTAAAAGTCAGGATTGTGTGGTAAAGAGTTGAAGACCCATAGAAAGAAGGCTTTTAAAAACATAGTGAGAAAAGGATGAAATGCTGGTAACCTACATTTTATCCTTTTCCCCCAAAGTTCTTTTTTTCGTTTCAGAGAAAAAAAGCAATCATTTGAACCACATTTAAATTGTTGTCTGCAAATGCTTTCAATTTGGACAATTCTGAAAGTTTGTCAAAAGGTAAAGGGTAAGCCTGATTTTAGACCACATTTAAGCTGTCCCCTAAATGTTTAGATTTGCCATTCGTACCGTAAAAAGCATAATGGGAAAGGGAGAAAATGCTGGTTATTTTTTCCTTTTCCCACAATGTTTTAAGAGCCTTTTTTCCTCAGGGCACTGGAAAATACAGGATTGTATAGTGAAGTATTTCTATAGCTTTTAACTGTGATAATTTTGTAGTATTTATTTAATTCTTTACCATACAATCCAATAATTGGTAGAGAAGCCTTCTGAAAACCCTGTGGGAAAAAGATAAAATGCTGGTAACCAGCATTTTCTCCTTTTTCCAGAATGTTTTCTATTCTTTCCAAGATTAAATTTTGATTTTTTAGTCACATTTATTTTGTCGTCTGCAATTGCTTTCAATTTGGACCAGTCTATGATTCTGTCGTTTGGTAAAGAATTAAAAGTATTTGTTGATTTTTTTTTTTCCTGGTGCAATATCAAAATTTTCCTTTCATTTTAGCCATGCTCTGGGAAATGGGGGTTCAAAGCTATTATACTCAGCCAGTCATCACATAATAATAGGTCTGTAAAGCCCATTTTGTTTAATAACAGGCTAAATCCTGATGTAGAATGGTCCTTACACATGCAGACAATTAACCAATAGCAAATAGTTTTGATCCAGGCCTGCCTGTGCAGACTGCAGGCTGACCTAGGTTGATACTTTTTACATATGCATTAATTGTTTACCACACAATCCGGACTTTTAACACCCATGTGAAAGAAGCCTTTTGAAAACATTGTGGGAAAAGGAGAAAATGCTGTTAACCAGCATTTTCTCCTTTTACCACAATGTTTCCTTCCCTTCCCAAAACAAATTTTAATTCTTTAGTCACATTCATTTTGTGGTCTGCAAACACATTCAGTTTTGACCCGTTTAAAATTGTGTTGTTTGGTTAGGGGTTAAATTCCCTTTTTACAGAGCATGACCCTACATGCACACATGCACCATCTTCGCGTGCCAAGTTTACGATCACTACATGGATGATTTCGAGATTCCTGCGACGCGCCCTCTATTGGATGCTGGTTTTTACCCCCCTTTACATCATATTTCTAAAAGCAAATGAAATATCGTTTTACAAACCACTTACGAATACACATGAAGTGATAAGCAGACATCCATGTGGGTTTCCATCTTTTACCTTCTATTCGAAAGGTAGTGACCTTGTTCTATTTTTATCAAAGATGAAATGCTATGAGCGATTTCATTCGTTGCAGCTAGAGCTGGCTGCATCTAATGAAAAAATGTATCGGGTGAATGTAAAAATCAAGCTCGATCTGCCAAGGGTAGAGTAGCGTAGTGAATCGTCAGCCTTGGCTTGCAAAGATGACACATGCACATTGTGAGATTACAAGTTAATTGAATAGTTTCATTCGTTTTGAAAATAGGCAAGATCAAATTTTGGAGGTTGGTAAAGGGTAAACTGAATAAACAGTTTAATGGAATGTTTTATCTTGGATCTTGGCTTCAATAAATGTGTTAACTATAAAAAATATGCAACATATATTTGTGTTTTATTTTATTTTACTAGACTATCATATTTATCCCCTCCCCCTTTACAACAAGGTGGGGGTATATCGCTTTGCTCATGTCAGTCGGTGTGTAGGTCCGTCAGTTGGTCGGTTGGTAGACCTAACCTTGTCCAGTTAATAACTAGACACAGAATTGACCCAGGTTTGTCAAATTTGGCACAGACATGCTTCTTGGAGTGTAGATGTTCCCTATTGATTGTCACCAGCATTTTCTCCTTTTCCCACAATATTTTTTAACTTGTCAATGTCAGAAATCATTAGCAATTACCAAGATTTAACTTGTTGTTTGCAGATGCTTTGAATTTGGGCCAATAATAGAAATTGTCAGTTTGGGAAAGAGTTAATGGTTTTTTGATTATGCCTTTGAGGCTTAGAAGTCTTCTTCAGGGTTGTTAAAAATTGGGATTGCGTGGGAAAGAGTTAACTGTGTCAAAATTATTTTGATAGTTCACAGCCCCTGTTGTATAGGTTCCCCTTTTGATAGTCAGTTAATAGCAAGTCTAAGTTTGAAGTAAATGTTTCAAGTCTTAATTAGATATAATAAATTGTCAAAGTATTTGCATGACAACCCAGACAAGGCCAGGGCCATCACAATACCCTGATGGTTTCTTTGAGAACAGCCTAGCTCATTATCTCTCACTAGATGGCATTCTACAGATACACATCTAATTTGAGCATTCTGGGTACAGAACCAAACTACCTTTCTATGCAACGACCATTATTTTGAATTTCAAGCTGAAATAAACATTTACTCAATATAACGCCACCTGATGTGATTCATTCAGCTTAGATCAGCAGCTTAGAAATCTGGAGCTAAAACATGCCCAATTTCTCCTCAAAAGTGTTGAGAAAAGCCATTTACTCCATTGCCACTTTATAGTATGTATTACTACAATCACTCCAACTTTGGGGAGAGTGATGCGTCATGTCAGACAGGACAAATCTTCGAAGAATGAGACATGCGCAGACAACACAGTCCAGCTAAATAGGAACTATGGCAAATGGCATGTGTCAAGATTAGACTGCACTAAACATTCAGCCTGATCTTGGATCTATACTGAATATCGCTTGTGCTGCCAGGCCTATAAGAAAGATTGATTGATTGAATGAATGGGAGTTTAAATGTTGTTATAACAGCTTCGGTCATCTCACAGGTGTCAGTGAACCTTTGCATGTTTCCTACCTTCTCATACCACTTTCTTCCTGAGTTACCGATTACTTTTTCACATGCATTAGAGGTAAGAGGCAAAAAATTGCCAAATAGAAAGTTTACTTCAATCAGGTGTCAAGCTCACAAGTTTGATGATTAACTCTTTACCAAATGACGAAATTTTAGATTGGTCCAAATCTAAGGCATTTACAGACAACAAAATAAGTGTACTTAAGAATTGAAATTTGTTTTAAGGAGGGAAGAAAACATTGTAGGAAAAGGAGAAAATGCTGGTTACCAGCATTTTCTCCTTTTCCCACAATGTTTTCAAAAGGTTTCTTTCACAGAGGTGTTAGAAGGATTGTGTGGTAATTAGTTTACCAATGAGCTACCTGGTTGGGCTTGTAAAATAGCTACCTGGTTGGGCTTGTAAAATAGATCTGAGTTTCAGCTAATTATATTCTCAGCCATTGAAGTAGGCAGAGCTATATTTGGTGCTGAAAAGATTCCTGTACAATTTTCTCTGTTCCACCCCATATCTAGCCATAAGCTGGTTCCTATATTTCATTCAGCCTGTATACTTAAGCTGAATCAGGGGAGGTAATCGAATCCAGTCTAGACCTACTAATTACCTGCACAAATCCTGCAGTTCAGATCCACTTTTTCAGAACTCCGAGTCAGACGATTTTATTATTCTTTACTTTCAGAAGGTCTAACCCATGAGAGAATTAGATCTGCTGTAAACAGATGTTTTCAATCAGGATAGATAGCATGGTTTTTTTTCTGTTTTATTGTGCCAACCAGTGCACCTATTCAAGATTTTCTGGAGTTTCTTTTAACTAATGATGTGCACCGTAAGCTTCCAAAGCCACCGGCTGCTTTCCCATCATCCAAACAATGATCAGAGGTGAGAAAGGAATGAATCAATCAAAGCTGACGATTGGAGCTAGCAACCCTCACTGGTCCAAAGTTCTTTATGCTACCATCTGTGCTATTTATTGGAGCCTTGGCATTTCGCTTTTGAAAGAAAAAGCCCTGGTGCCCCGGGAGTCCAATAGTGTGAAGGATTTAGCTCTTTACCACACAATCCCGACTTTTAACAACTCTAAGAATGGAGCCTTTTGAAAATATTGTGGGAAAAGGAGAAAATGCTGGTAACCAGCATTTTCTCCTTTTCCCACAATGTTTTCTGCCCTTCCCAAACCAATTTTCAATTTTTCAGTCACATTTATTTTGTCGTCTGCAAATGCTTTCAATTTAGACCAGTCTAAAATTTTCTTGTGTGATAAAGTGTTAAGAACATGGGGAAGGGGGGGGGGGAGATCTTGGGTTTAATCCCCATCTTAGCCAACCTCTTCCAAGGATTGATAATAGTCATGCAACAGGATTCATTCCTCTCCAACAACTGACTATTGTCTCAATGATTATGTGGGAAAGCAGCCTTTGGCTTGGAAAGAAAAGTGTGCAAAGTACTAGTAAAATAGACTCCAGAAAAACAAGAAATAGATGCACTGGCCTAAGCAATATGACTGAAATAATGTTGAAAATGGCATTTGACAATATACAATCAATTGATATGAAAAAAATCCATAAATCTTACCACACAATCCCGTTGTCAAACAAAAAAAGCATTTTGAAAACAATGTGGGAAAAGAAAATGCTGGTAACCACAATTTTCTCATTTTCCCACCATGTCTTTTAAACTTTTACAGTCGGACACTATTATCAAAGCTTAAAAATTGCTATCAAATGTTGTTTCAGCCAGAATATTTCACAACAGAGTACACAGTGTAGATTCAGGATTAGATAGCTCTTTCTATTCCAGAGATAATTGAACAGATTTTCCTGTTGAATAATTTTGCGCATAAATGACATGGAATTTGGAGAAGGTCTGGCACTACAAATACCATGTAAATCAACAAGATTCAAAAACTCTCACAATGCTTAACATTATTTTGATATATCCTGCGGGAAAATAGTCAGCAGCTTGGGTGATGTGCAATGCAATGATTAGAGAAATTTTATGTGACCAAAGATCGGTGCATTAGATGTAGTTACATTGATGCAACTATGTTTCAAGCTGCCTTAACCCATTACCAAACAACAGTATTTTAGACTGGTCCAAATAGAAAGCATTTGCAGTGGACAAAATAAAAGTGACTGAAAATTTGGAATTTGTTTTGTGAAGGGTAGAAAACATTGTGGGAAAAGGAGAAAATGCTGGTTACCAGCATTTTCTCCTTTTCCCACAATGTTTTCTAAAGGCTTCTTTCTCAGGGGCGTCAAAAGTAGGGATTGTGTGGTAATGGGTTAACCCTTTATCAAACAACAAAATTTTAGATTGGTCCAAATAGAAAGCATTTGCAGTGGACAAAATAAAAGTGACTGAAAATTTGGAATTTGTTTTGTGAAGGGTAGAAAACATTGTGGGAAAAGGAGAAAATGCTGGTTACCAGCATTTTCTCCTTTTCCCACAATGTTTTCTAAAGGCTTCTTTCTCAGGGGCGTCAAAAGTAGGGATTGTGTGGTAATGGGTTAACCCTTTATCAAACAACAAAATTTTAGATTGGTCCAAATTGAAAGCATTTACAGATGACAAGATGTGACCAATGAATTGAAATTTGTTTAACCCATTACCACACAATCCCTACTTTTGACGCCCCTGAGAAAAAAGCCTTTAGAAAACATAGTGGGAAAAGGAGAAAATGCTGGTAACCGGCATTTTCTCCTTTTCCCACAATGTTTTCTACACTTCACAAAACAAATTTCAAATTTTCAGTCACTTTTATTTTGTCGTCTGCAAGTGCTTTCAATTTGGACAAGTCTAAGATATTGTTGTCTGGTAATGAGTTAAGGAAGGGAAGAAAACATTGTGGGAAAAGGCAAATATGCTGGTTACCATTTTCTCCTTTTCCAACAATGTTTTCAAAAGTCTTCTTTCACAAAATTTTAGAATGGTCCAAATTGAAAGCATTTACAGATGAAAAGATAAATGTGACTAATGAATTGAAATTTGTTTAAGGAAGGGAAGAAAACATTGTGGAAAAAGGCGAAAATGCTGGTTACCAGCATTTTCTCCTTTTCCCACAATGTTTTCAAAAGTCTTCTTTCACGGAGGTTTTAAAAGTCGGGATTGTGTGGTAAAGAGTTAACCTTTTGGCTTTTGAAAATTTTGTGGGAAAAGGAGAAAACACTAGTTACCATCATTTTTCCTTTTTCTTATAATGTTTTCTACCATTTCAAAGAAAATCCCAATCATTTGGCCCACAACCACATAGTCATATAGAACAGATTTAAATTTGGAGAGGTCTGTTTTTTTATGTTTAACCCATTACCACACAAGAAATATTTAGACTGGTCCAAATTCAAAGCATTTGCAGACGACAAAATAAATGTGACTGAAAAATTGAAATTTGTTTTGGGAAGGGTAGAAAACACTGTGGGAAAAGGAGAAAATGCTGGTTACCAGCATTTTCTCCTTTTCCCACAGGGTTTTCAAAAGGCTTCTTTCTCAGGGGCGTCAAAAGTAGGGATTGAGTGGTAATGGGTTAAACACCAAACAAACAAATAATCCAGTTTTCTTTTGCTCATATGGGGATGGGTCTTTTTTATTTGCTTTTTGACCAATAAGTAAGAAGTATCTAATTACTGTGCAGTCAATCCCATATTGATCTGCTCTGTCAATGAAAGCATGGTAGATTTTTGTAGTGACAGGGAAGTAACTCTTCCTTCATTTAACCCATTACCAAATGACAAAATTTTAGACTGGTCCAAATGGAAAGCATTTGCAGACAACAAAATAAAAGTGACTTAACTCTTTACCAAACAACAAAATTTTAGACTGGTTCAAATTGAAAGCATTGCAGACGACAAAATAAAAGTGACTTAAAAATTGAAACTTGTTTTGTGAAGGGTAGAAAACCTTGTGGGAAAACGAGAAAATGCTGGTAACCAGCATTTTCTCCTTTTCCCACAATGTTTTCTAAAGGCTTCTTTCTCAGATGTGTCAAAAGTAGGGGTTGTGTGGTAATGGGTTAACAAAAGGTATATTGACAGTTAACTGCACTCAAGAACTTCCTCCAGTGTTTTACAATCCATTGCCTGCCAAACTCAGTTAACCAGCCTAAGAAGGCAGATTTTATAAATTCATTGCAAGGGAAAGGGAAAAAACTTATTATCATGATTTTCTCCCTTTCTGGCAATGTTTTCCACCATCACTGTAAAAATTCTATCAATTAACTCTTTAGTTTAAAGATATTTATTTTACATCGATTGAGAAACAAGTTCTTACAACTTATACTAATCTCTCTCAGTTCTGCTTACTGGGAACTACACCAGTACTCGCGCCGAATGTATGGGCCAATGAAAAATCCTAAAGTTGACACCCGCTCCCAGGTATCCAACTCAGGACCTTTAGGTTATGAGGCCGACGCTCTACCTCACGACCACAGGCACCAAATTAACCCTTTACCAAACAATAACATTTTGGACCAGTCCAAATTGAAAGCACTTGCAGACGACAAAATAAACATACCTCAAATATTGAAATCTGTTTCCAGCAGGATAGAAAACATTGTGGGAAGAGGAGAAAATGCTGGTAACCAGCATTTTCTCCTTTACCCATAATGTTTTCAAAAGGCTTCTATCTCAGGGTCGTAAAAACCAGGGAATTTTTGGGAAAGGGTTAAACCACATTTACCTTGTTGCCTGCAAAAGCTTTCAATATTGAGGAGTCCAAAATTTTGTTGCTTGGTAAAGTGTTTTCAACCCTTTCCCAAACAAGTCCTGGTTTTTACGTGTCTGCAGTAAAAGTCTTTTGAAAACACTGGGAAAAGGAGAAATTGCTCATAACGAGCAATTTATCCTATTTCCACAGTGTTTTCTACCCTTTTTGAGGACTTTCTGCCATTTTCTCCAAATCTAAAATAGTCGCCTGCAAACTCTTTCAGTTTGGAAGAGTCCAAAATTTGTTGTTTGGGAAAGTGTTAAAGAAAGCCAGTGTTTTTTTTTGTTTGTGGAAAGTGGGGGATTGTCAGAGAAATGAGATTGTGCAGTCTAGTCTTGAATCTTTTCTCAGATTTGACACTGGATGTTCTAACTTATTTCTTTATTTGGCTCTGTATGAGATTAGAGACCTATATTACCTGTTTCACTACCAAACGATTTATAGATCTATTTCACTTCTGTCATGGCTACAAACATAGTTCCACAGAAAGATGGTGACACAGTTATTTATCTCTAAGTATTGGATTGTGTAGATCAGAGATCAGACTGCACAGATCAGAGATAAGACTGCACAGATCAGAGATCACACTGCACAAATCAGAGATCAGACTGCACAGATCAGAGATAAGACTGCACAGATCAGAGATCAGACTGCACAGATCAGAGATAAGACTCCACTAAATCTCATGTCACTTACATGAATGAAAGACTTAACATACAGTGTATTCTGACGTTGGTCAATAGAAGTATGGTAAACCTATTTTTGATACCAGGGAAGTAACTTTTCCTTCATTTATCAAAAGTATATTGACAGTTATCTGCCTTCAAAACTCTTACTTCCCTCCGGCCCCCTCTCCCACATGTTTAACCCTTTCCCAAACGGCAAATTTGGTACCAGACCAAAGTGAAAGCTTTTTGCAGGTGACAAATTAACAGTTGCTGAAAAGATGATTTTTCTATATGACAGATTAGAAAACATTGTGGGAAAAGGAGAAAATGCTGGTACATGTACCAGCATTTTCTCCTTTTCCCACAATGTTTTCAAAAGGCTTCTATTCCTGACCTGTAAAAACCAGAAATTGTTTAGGAAAGGGTTAACAGCCTTTTTTTCCTTTAACAACCATGGTTTCAAATGCTAACTTTCTCATGGTCACTTAAGGTCATGACTGTATGGTAAATGGCTATAATGATCTTATACATCTTTCTTGGGTGGTAGAGGTTTGAATCTGACCGTATTTCCTTCTCTATTTTATATATAAATTGAAAAAAATGACTAATAATTACAGAACAGACTAAAAACTCATTGCCCTGATCTGAACAGACTACATAGAGACTGCTAAAAAAAGGTATTTAACTCTTTAACACACGATTTCTCCTTTTCCCACAATGTTTTCTACTTTTTACAAATCCTGTTTCAATTTTTTATTTAAATTTATTTGGCCGTCTGGAAATGCTTTCAGTTTGGACATGTCCAAAATTTTGTTGTTTGGTGAAGTTTTAAGAAACTACTAGCCCATGAACCTTGGTTTGATTTGAAACAAAATGCAAGAACAGATACAATAGATTCTGTTATTTTCTGATTATTTTAATAAAATGACTCTTTATCTTTTACAAATAACAAATATCATATAAAAAAGCGCTTGATAAAATCCTGAATAAATTTCTGAGAGAAAAATATAAGCTCAAAATATACATAATTATGCAAATATTTATTAACAAGCACCATTAAATACATAAGTTCATATGTTTAACCCATTACCACACAATCCCTAGCTTTGACGCCCCTGAGATTGAAGACTTTAGAAAACATTGTGGGAAAAGGAGAAAATGCTAGTAACCAGCATTTTCTCCTATTCCCACAATGTTTTCTACCCTGCTGGAAACAAATTTCAATCTTTGGAATTTGGACCAATCTAAAATATTGTCGTTTGGTAATGGGTTAACCCAGAGTGTTTAACTCTTTACCCCATGACAAAAATTTAAGACTTATCGATATTGAAGGTCTTAGCAGGCTACACATCACATGTGGCCCTATTATTGAAATCTATCTTAAAATAGGTAAAACATGGTGGGAAATGAACAAAACACTGGTTACTACATTTTCAAACCCCTATACCTTCAAAGTCGTTATAACTTCAAATTTTGCGGTAAAAGGTGAAAAGCAAGGTAATATTTTTTGCACCTTTTTATTTTTTTTTTTCTATGTACTGACTTTAACCCTTTTCCACACAATGACGACTTTTAATACCCCTAAAAGAAAAGGCTTTTGAAAACATTGTGGGAAAAGGAGAAAATGCTGGCTGCCAGCATTTTGGCTACCAGCATTTTCTCTTTTTAACACAATGTTTTCGATCCTATCGAAGAAAAATCATTTTATATGAGCCACAATGAAACTGTCATCAGCTAGTGCTTTCACTTTGGAGTACTAAAATTTGGTTGTGTGGTAAATTGTCAACAGGAAAATATTAACCCATTACCACACAATCTCTACCTTTGACGCCCCTGTAAAAGAAGCAGTTTGAAAACATTGTGGGAAAAGCAGAAAATGCTGGTAAACAGCATTTTCTCCTATTTCCACAATGTTTTCCATCCCCCAACAGGCAAATTATATCATTTGTATAAAATTCATTTGTCTTCTTTGAATGCTTTCACTTTGAACAAGTCCAAAATTTGGTTGTTTGATAATGGAATAAAGGTCCTTACATATGCCAAGTAAGTCTGAGAGCATAAGCCATGCCTGGTGGCAAAGCCTTTTCCCACAATATTTTCTAATGGCTTCTTTCTCAAGGTCGTCAAAAGTAGGGTTTTTGTTGTAATGGGTTAAAAGTGGGGGTGCAGTTCATCGCTTTGAATCCTACCATTTGCCAATTTCTTTCAGAGGATTGATAATACCCATTGCAACAGATCCCATTCCCAATTCACCTCTGATCACTGTTTTAACCCTTTACCACTCAACGAAATTTTAGACCAGTCTGAATTGAAAGCATTTGCAGATAACAGTTTCAATCAAGATCATAAGAAATGGTATTTCTTTGATAGGGTAAAAAAGATTGTGGGAAAAGGAGAAAATGCTGGTTACCAGCATTTTCTCCTTTTCCCACAATGTTTTCAAAAGGCTTCTTTACCAGGGTCGTCAAAAGTCGTTATTGTGTGGTAAAGAGTTAAACACTATTATGTTAAAAAGCAGCCAGTGGTTTCAGAGGAAAATTGTGAGAAGTACTGGCAGACAAATTCAAGAAATGCACGGATATGTGGGTATGCTGCCGTGATATGGCTGAAAAATGCTGAAAGCTGCACCATACACACGAAACAAACAAAATCCTTGTTCTTTCTAGGCCAGAAAGGTAATTGAATGCTAGGTTTTAGTCATGTGGAACTAATACATGAAAGAGAACAGGAAAAATAAAAAAAATTATTGCTACATTTTGACAAAATATCCAGGTTATCTTCCTTTAACAGTCTAACAAACAACAGTTTATCTACGCTAATGTACAAGGCTATAGAAAATAGTGTGGGAAAAGGAGAAAAATGTTGTTAACTGCCATTTTTTTCCTTTTCTCAGATGCTGTCATGCCTTTCAAAAATAACAATAACCATCTAGACCACATTTAATTTGTTGTCTTCAAATCCTTGAAATCCAATGAGTCTAGAATTTTGTTGTCTGCTAAGCCCTTGAATCCCACCAAATATCCCAATTTTTCAAGGATACTTTCAAAGTCCTCTTTTTCAAATTTCCTCCATGCACATGAATGAAATTAATTACTTTTTTTCAAATGACAAAATGTTTCATCATCCAATCTCAAAGCTGAAGCTGACTACAAATCTAAGACGATTAACCCTTTACTCCATAGATACTCATTTCTATGCATTGCTTGTAGGAGCCGTTGGAAAACATTGAGGCAAAAGGTGAAATTGCTCATGACGAGCAACTTCACCTTTTGCCCCAAAGTTTTCTACACTATCATATACACATAAGAAACGGCTTCATCCTTGCTGTTATTTAGGGTCAATTAGAGTTACCACAGAAATGCCTTATGGGCTAAAGGGTTAAAATGATGATATTTATCTCTAAAACGTTAAAAACACTATTTGGAAAACCAGCAAATGTTAGCTACCTATATTTTCCCATTTTTGTATACTGATGTCAAAAAAGTGTTTTACTAGTGTTGTTTACACACAGGACTGTTTATTAACTCTTTACCACACGAGAAAATTTTAGACTGGTCCAAATTGAAAGCATTTGCAGATGACAAAATAAAGGTAATTAAAAAATACAAATTTGTTCCGGGAATGGTAGAAAACTCTGGAGAGAAAAAGAGAAAATGCCGGTTACCAGCATTTTCTCCTTTTCCCATGGTGTTTTCAAAAGGCTTCTTTCTGAGGGGCGTTAAAAGTAGGGACTGTGTGGTAATGAATTAAAGGGCAAAATGAAATAAATTAACCCTATCCCAAACAAACCCTTGCTTTAACCCTTTCCCAAATGATAAATTGTGGACCCTTCCAAACCAAAAAGGTTTGCAGACGACAATTTTAGATATGGAGAAACTGGCAGAAAGTTCTCAAAAAGGGAAGAAAACACTGTGGGAAAAGGAGAAATTGCTCGTTACGAGCAATTTCTCCTTTTCCCACAGTGTTTTCAAAAGACGTTTACAGCAGATACATAAAAACCAGGGCTTGTTTGGGAAAGGGTTAACCAACCTTTGGAGAAAGGTCTTAATATAAAATCATTGTGGGAAGAAAATGCTGTTTACCAGCGATCATTCCTTTTCCAATAATGTTTTCCATCCCACCATTTTATTCACAATGGTAATTTGGACAATTCTATAAATTTGGTGCCTTATACAGGACTAACAACACCATGAAAACTAAACTTTCAAATGCATTTCTTAACCCTTTACCCCTTCAGACGTTTCTATGGTATCTCTAATTGACCCTAAATAACAGCAAGGATGAAGCCTTTTCTTATGTGTATATCTTATAGCAAAGAAAACATTGCGACAAAAGGCGAAATTGCTACAAGCAATGTGTAGAAATGAGTATCTATGGAGTAAAGGGTTAAAACTCTCTTGAGATTTCTTTATGTTCCCTTGCTTCAGAACGATACTCCCATTGTCCAAAGAAGTGGCTGATCTGTTTCTATGGTAACACAATCTGAACCATCCCAAGTGTTGGAAGTGCTTACAAGTTCACCAAATTTTAGTCTGTGTCCATCTGTCATATAGAAAGAAAATAAACAGACTTAAGCTACAATACTAATATCAAACAATTTTCATTCTTCCTAACAATACTGGTTCAATAGCATGTAGCCGAGCCCCGGTAGCTCAGTCAGTAGCATGCAGGACTTGAGTACACAGGGTCCAAGGTTCGATCCCTGGCTACGACCTCTAGCTCGGCCAATCTCTTGACAAGGGTTGATAATAGTCACTGCAACAGGATTCATTTCTCTCCCACTGCTGACCATTGTTTAGACCATGATCAAGTGGAAAAGCAGCCATTGGCTTAGAAAGAAAATTGTTCCAAGCACTGGTAAAAGAAACTCCAGGAACACATGGATAGGTGCACTGGTCACTGCGATATAACTAAAATAATGTTGAAAATGGCATTAAACACCATACATTCAATCAAAAATCAATGACATGTACCTAGAATATTAGCTCTTTACCATACAATCACCCATTATAATGACCCTGAGAAGAGTCCTTTTGAAAATATTTTGGGAACCAGCATTTCCTGCTGTTTCTACAATGTTTTCTACACTATCAAGATGAAGGTCAATCATTTTAGCCATCTTTAACTCTTTACCATGCGACAAAAATTTAGACTGGTCTAAATTCTAAGGATTTGCAGACGACAAATTAAATGTAGCTAAAAGAATGATTTTTGTTTTTGATAGGGAAGAAAACATTGTGGGAAAAGAAGAAAATGCTGGTAACAGCATTTTTTCCTTTTCCTACAATGTTTTCAAAAGCTTTCTCCAACATGGTCGTTAAAACTCAGGATTGTGTGGTAATTGGTCGAACTACCTTCTGCAAAGGCTTTCATCTTGCGCAAGTTTACATTTCTGTCCTTTGGTAAAGATTCAAAATCATTGCATGAATATGTCTGTCTATATTCCTCCGGCTCAGCCTTGGCAGCTCGGTAGCATACAGGACTTGAGAACTGGAGGTTGCTGGTTTGATCCATAGCTTGGCCACTCTCCTTCCAAGAATTGATGATAGTCATTGTGACAGGATTCTTTTCTTTCTCACCCCTGAGCATTGTTTTGACGATGCTTTTCTGAGACAGAAGCCAGTGGCTTGAAAAGAATTCTATGTGGAATACTGATAAATGAAAATTTTCCAGGAAAACATTCATAGCTGCACTGGCTACCCCAATATACACATTATAAAGTTGAAAACAGCACAAAACACCAATCAGTCAATATTCCTCCAGTACAAAGCATCAACCCTGAACAATCCCAAGTTTTGGGTAAATATTTATGAAAAAGGCTTTTTTGAAACATGAAGGGAAAAGAGGAAAAGCCAGTAATCAACAGTTCCCACCACTTTTTCTGCTAGACAAACTCAAGTGACATTCAATTTGTTGTCTATAAATTCTCACAATTTCAACACCTAAAATTTAACTGCTTAGTAAAGAATTAACCCTTCATCAAACCAGCATTTTCTCCTTTTCCCACAATGTTTTCTGACATACACAGAGACAATCATTTTGGCAATATTCAATTTGCAGTCTGCAAAAGCCTTCAGTCTGTTTAAGTCAAAAATTTGTTGTTAGGTAAAGAATTAATCACAGTAGAAGGATGACTAACTACTCGCAAAAGTACACAGGCTTAAGTGTTAACCTTTTACTGCAAAACAGCATGGTGAACTTGTCCAAATCAAAAGCATTTGCAGACAACAAATTATATGAGGATCAAATTGAAAAATCTGCCTTTGAAAAGATAGAAAACATTCTGATTACCAGCATTTTTTCCTTTTCTTCCATGTGTATAAAAGAAAGTCTAATTTCCAAGTGTAATTTAACCCATTACCAAACAACAAAATTTTAGGTTTGTCCAAATTGAAAGCATTAATTTTGCAGATGCCATATCCTTCTTTGCTCAAAACATCATTTTTGTCTTTGAAATGGCCAAAAAGATTGTGGCATTTTTTCATAATATTTTCAAACAAATTCTTACTCGGGGTCATCAAAGATGGGAAAGATTGGTAAAGAATTAAATGTGAAACTGAAATAAATCCAGCTTCTGACAGTCTTTTTGGAAAGAAGCAATTGTTTGCAAAAAACTTCTGCTCCTTTTCCTACAATTTCCTTCCAAGAAAAGAAGAGGACATGTCGGCATGTCTTAAACTAGCTGTATTGTAACTTGCAATGACCTGGTCACCCATCAAGGCACTAACCTAATGCATGTTGCATAATTTCCACAGAGGGAAATAGACCAAACCGCATCGCTGTAAAAGCTAGCTCAACAGTAAGGCAGGTTTCAAGTACTTATATACATGTATCTAACCTCTCTGCATGACATTACCCCCAAGTCTCAACCCCAAGACTAATATACAAGCATGTATATACACATAAACCAGGGGAATGTTCATTGGGAAGACAACCCTAGTGTGGCTGTTGTCATTAATCCCACTTCTGATACCAGATGTAATGTGCAAAGACATAGTCACCCATCCAGGCACTATCCTAATGCATTCTGTTTAACTTCCATGGAGAGAAATACACCAAACCCCATCACTGTAAAAGTTAGCTCAACAGCAAAGGCAGGTTTCAAGTGCTTATATATCTAACCTCTCTCCATGATAGTATGATAAATTGTGAAAGTACACAGTGAGTGTTGGAGAGCTACATGCACATGTAACATACCCAAGTTCCATTTCAGGCCAGACGTGGAAACAGTTTCACAAGCTCCGCCCACTGGTATCAATCCGCACCAGTCACCCTCGTATCCAGATTTTACTTGTAACTTGTGTTTACCCTAATTCAACACAGAATTCAAGTATACTTTGCAAAAAAAGTAAAGTAGAACCTGTATACATCAGGAAAATCATTTATCATTACAACAGCAAATCCAAAATTTCAACAACACTAAAGAAGTAGGCTTTTGAAAATAAAGTAAGGAAAAAGAAATACTGGTTACCATAATTTTCTCCTCTGCTCACATTGCTTTGAAATGCTGTCATCTTTGAGGGCGTAAAATTACTATCCCTTAACCAAAAAATCCTGTGTTTCAACAATCTTGGCAAAGAGGACTTGAAAAGCAGAAAATGCTTGTAATCATCATAAATTTTTCTCCTTTTCCAAAAATGTTTGCTACCAAAGCTCCATATAGAGGGAGTGATTGTGATTTCAAAATTGAAAAATATTAATTATTCTCCACCTGAATCCTATGTTGTGGGTACTCATTAAAATCCTCTCATTGAGACAATTCTAATGAGTACCCACGACATAAGGTTTGGAAGAGATATAATGGATTTAGAATACCATCACTCCGTCCTACCTGGAGCTCTGTTCTACCCTCTCAAATCATTCAAACCACTCATCATTTAAGTTACAACCTCTTGCCATTTACAAATAGGAAACTTAATGATAACCAGCATTTTTGTCTTCTCCCACAATGTTTTCTACCTTATCAGATACAGAAATAATTATTTAGGCTATATCTAATTTGTCGTCTGTAAATGTTTTCACTTTTTTAAGAGCTCAAAATTCTGTTGTATGGTAAATAGTTAAATTTGGATTCTTGAAAATACAGTCATATATTACTGATCTATTCAATACCTAAAACATTTAACCCTTTACCACACAATCCCTACTTTTGACGCCCCTGAGAAAGAAGCCTTTTGAAAACATTGTGGGGAAAGGAGAAAATGCTGGTAACCAGCATTTTCTCCATTCCCCCACAATATTTTCCACCCTTCACAAAACAAATTTCAAATTTTCAGTCACTTATATTCTGTCGTCTGCAAATGCTTTCAGCTTGGACCAGCCTAAAATATTGCCATTGGGTAATGGGTTAACCCTTTACCAAACGACAAAATTTTAAACTGGTCCAAACTGAAAGCACTTGCAGATGACAAAATAAACATAACTCATTAAATTAAAATTTGTTTCTAGCAGGACAGGAAACATAGCGGGTAACCAGCATTTTTCTCCTTTTCCCACAATGTTTTCAAAAGGCTTCCATCTCAGGGTAGTAAAAACCAGGGACTGTTTCATAGAGGGTTAACTCTTTATCATACAATCCAAACTTTTAATGACCCAGTGAAAGAAGCCTTTTGAAAACATTCTGGGAAAAGGAGAAAATGCTGGTAACCAGTATTTTCTCCTTTCCAACATTTTTTTTTTTTTACCTGGTCATATTCTGTCTGGGCTATCTTCAATTTGTTATCTGCAAACACTTTCAATTTGAACCCATCTAAAATTTTGTTGTTTTGGGGAAAGTTCAAGGGTATATGTCACTGCTGTACCATTAGCTAGACCACAAGAAATATTATATTAAAAATTCAAAACAAGAGCACCTTATGCATGTGCCAATGCTCACCTACAGTTGCTTTATTTTCAATGAAAAATTTTAAGTTGCAAATGGGATATAACACTTTGATGGTTATCTACCCTTTATTTTATGGGTTCTGTGTTTTGATAGCTTACAAATAGTACAAGTTTTTTAACCTTTTGCCAAACAATCCCTGGTTTTTATGACCCTGAGACAGAAACCTTTTATAAACATTGTGGAAAAAAGAGAAAATGCTGGTAACCAGCATTTTCTCCTTTTCCCACAATGTTTTCTACCCTGCTGGAAACAAATTTTAATTTTTGAGTTGCGTTTATTTTGTCATCTGCAGGTACATGTACTTTCAATTTGGACCAGTCTGAAATTGTGTCGTTTGGTAAAGAGTTAAGTGAATACCTTTATGACACTAAAGATATTAACCCATTACCACTCAATCCCTACTTTTGACGCCCCTGAGAAAGAAGCCTTTTGAAAACACTGTGGGAAAAGGAGAAAATGCTGGTAACCAGCATTTTCTCCTTTTCCCACAGTGTTTTCTACCCTCCCCAGAAAAAAAATCTATTTTCAGTCACCTTTATTTTGTCGTCTGCAAATGCTTTCAATTTGGACCAGTCCAAAATTTTCTCGTGTGGTAAAGAGTTAACTCTTTACAACACAATCCTGAGTTTCAACGACTCTGGGGAAGAAGTCCTTTGAAAACATTGTAGGAAAAGGAGAAAATGCTGGTAACCAGCATTTTCTCCTTTTTCCACAACGTTATCTACCATATCACATACAGAAATCGTCTGTTTAGCTAAATTCAATATGTTGCCTGCAAATGCTTTGAATTTGGTCTAGGCCTGAATTTAAAGCTATGACAATACCTCAGTACTTTTTTCATAAGACCGGGCTAATAATTAATCCATCATATTCTGAACCAGGATACATGTATTTTGATACAACTTTTGTTGGGAAGAGGGGATGATCACTTCTAAAAGAACAAATTTTCAAAATATCATTTATATACAAATTAATTTCTCGATGTTAATCTTTCATAACTTTATTTTTCATTTATGTTGCCTATAAGTATTGTTATTTACTTACAGCAATAAAATATCATACGGCAAAGAAATTTATCGTAATCTGATTCGATAATATACCCGGAACATGTATATCATGTACACTAACAAAACCAACTTCAAATTAGTTCCTTTTTCGGGAGCCCTGTATACATGACTACACTATCAACACAGCATCTTAAATGACGGTGTCAATCAAGATTAACATCAAGATTATGCGCCAAACTACCAAATGTTTTAGCACATATTACCGTGGTTTGAGTGATGTCATTTCCCAGTGAAATCAGTTTTCATTGAATTGGAGCACTCAGAACGGAAATTCTACTTTGTCAGCCTACTCAAAAACATATACCATTCGCTTCACAAACGTTGGAATGATAAAACTTTCCATTATGATAAATTTGTTGTCCGATCAGGTGGCAAGGAACTTGGATACTTGTTCATGGCTCGGATCAACTTGATTCACCACAGTTGTGAACAAGTTTCCAAGTCCCCTGCCACCAGACCATATACTTAATACCGGTACTCTTCTCTTCTGTTCTGTAAAAGAAATGAATGAAACTAGAATATGGAATTGCTGATGAATAAGGCTTCTGGGAATGTTTACATTATAAGAAAAAAAGGTACCTTCTGAAGCAAACATGCCATTGAATGATGTGATAAAAGATAAATGGGTAGGCATGGAGCTGTCTTATCTACAGTAAAAAGTGTTTCTACATTTGCAAATATTTGGTCCAGTCTACCTCCCATACAACACACCACAGTGATGTAATCCAGCTGAAAATACATTATTGATAACATTTAACCCTTTACAAAACAATCTTAAGTTTTAATAATCTTCAGGAAAGAGCCTTTAGAAAACATTGTAGGAAAAGGAGAAACATGTATCTTTAGAAGTCTTTATCCTTAGGGTCATTAAAAAGACAGAATGATATTGTGGTAAAGGCTTAAGTCTTTGATAGGGTAGAATACATTATGGCAAAGGAGAAAATGCTCCCTACCAGTATTTTTTCTCCCTTTGCCTCATTGTTTTCAAAAGGGCTTCTTCTTGGAGTCGATTAAAGTCGGAATTATGTTTAATACCAAAGCAAAGTATGGTTAATACCAATGCTACTGGCTTTGCAGAATAACCTACACAAGTACTAAGACTGTACCAACCCTATCTGCACTTATTAACTTTTTACCACACAATACCCAGTTGTAACCACCCTGAAGAAGACAGGTTATGACAACATTGTGGGAAGAGGAGAAAATATTGGTTACCATCATTTTCTGCCTTTCCCACAAGATTTTCTACCCAACCAAAGACAGATGTCATCATGTGAATTTCATTTTACGTGTTGTGTTCACTCTCTAACAATTTGTATTTAATTTCTTTATCACACAATCCCCAGTTTTAACCACCCTCAAAAAGAAGGCTTATGAAAACATTGTGGAAAAAGGAGAGAAAATGCTGATAACCAGGATTTTCTACCACAACAATTTCTACCTAATCAAATTCAGAGATTATTATTTGAGCAACAGTTATTTTTCATAGATTTTAAGCTTATTTATCATAGCCACTGCTTGCCCACATGGGCCATGCCCAACGAAGGCTCTTAGTTTTGTTGTTGGGGATAAGAAAACCTACCTTAAGTTATGCACATTTCTTTATCCCTTTACCAAATGACAAAGTTTTGGATTTGACAAAATTGAGAGCAATTTCAGGCAAAAGATTAAATGTACCTCAAAAGGGAAAAGTTGTGTGAAAAAGGGTAGAAAATATTGTGGGAAAAGGAGAAAATGCTGTTTACCAGCATTTTCTCCAACTCCCACATTTTTTTCTTGAATCTTCTTTCTGAAGGTTGTAAAGGGTCAGGGTATAGCAATCTGACACGAGACTACTGTCTAAAATCTCATCCAAAAGTATACTAGTTATTTTAGATGGCCTGATGTTAGAACCTTTACCCTTTCCTAAACGATCCCTGGTTTTTACAACCCTGAGATACAAGCCTTTTGAAAACATTGTGGGAAAAGGAGAAAATGCTGGTAACCAGCATTTTCTCCTTTTTCCACAATGTTTTCTACCCTGTTGGAAACCAGTTACAATTTTTGAGTTATGTTTATTTTGTGGTCAGCAAGTTCTTTCAGTTTGAACCTGTCTAAAATTTTGTTGTTGGGTAAAGGGTTAACCCTTTACCACACAATCCCCAAGTTTTAATGATCCTGCGATACAAGACTTTGGAAAACAACATGGGAAAAGGAGAAAAAGCTCACCCATGATGTTTTCTTTCTTTTTCAAGAAAAATTCATCATTTTGGCTACATTTTATTTGTTGTCTGCATACTATTCTAATTTTAACTACTATTAAATTTTGTCATTCGTTAAAGAGTTGACTCTTTACCAAACAATCCCTGAGAAAGAAGCTTTTTGAAAACATTGTGGGAAAAGGAGAAAATGCTGGCTACCAGCATTTTCTCCTTTTCCCACACAGTTTTCTACTCAAACCAGAACAAATCTAAATTTTTTACTCATATTTACTTTTTTATCTGCAAATGCTCTCAAATTGGACCAGTCTAAAATTTTGTTGTTTGGCAGAGATTTATGATTACAAGTCCTATACTCTATCACTTGAGAAAATATGTTGTCTGCTAATGCTTGCAAATGAAATGATCCCTTAACCCTTTCCCAAACAATCCCTCGTTTTTACGGGTCTGGAATAGAAGCCTTTGAAAACATTGTGGGAAAAGGAGAAAATGTTGGTAACAAGCATTTTCTCCTTTTTCCCACAATGTTTTCTACCCTATCATAGACAGACATCATCTTTTTAGCAAGAGTTGAATTGTTGTCTGCAAATACTTTCAACTTGGTCTAGTCCAAAAGTTTGTTGTTTGGGAGAGGTTTAATTCTTGTACTGAGTTAAAAGAAGATAATTATGTATCAAAACTATACATGTACTTACCTTTAGCTGTTTATCAACTATAACCTTTAAACATTTTGTAAAGTCTGTGTAATTCTGATCTTCTGTTTCAATCACTTCAACTTCCTGACAATGTAATAGATACTAAAATTACCCTGTAGAAGTTGTAATACAATAAATCTCTGCACAAGTATTACCTAGACAAATGACATGAAATAAATGACCTCTATTACCATATATTACATGCTTAACCCTTTCCCAAACAATCCCTGGTTTTTACTGGTCAGGAATAGAAGCCTGTTGAAAACACTGCGGGAAAAGGAGAAATTGCTCGTAACGAGCAATTTCTCCTTTTCCCACAATGTTTTCTACCCTGTTTGTGAACTTTCTGCCATTTTCTCCAAATCTAAAATTGTCGTCTGCAAGCTTTTTTGGTTTGGAAGAGTCTAAAATTCCAACTCTTTCGGCTGCTAATAGATTTATTGTGTTTTCAAAGAATATGTAAAGTATCTGACATAAACCTCATTTTGTTGGTTTCAATGGTGATACCAGGCAGGTGACATAGATCTAAGATGCACTGTCTAAGCAGTCTGATCTTGACCTATGCCATCCCCAAAAGCTTCTTATTTTTTGCCTATGGCACAGTAAGGCTCAGCCCCGACATTTACCATCAACAGAATTTCCGTAGCGCCCGATTATACCCTTTGATATAAATTTTAACTCTTTAATTATTCTTTGCATAAAGGTTAATTTCAAGTCACTTTATTCAAATAATAATATTTTATGCCTTCTGATAGCTATGAGGTAAATTGTAGCAAAGACAAAATTGCTTCAAACTCTTTATCACATAATCCCGATTCGGGAAGAAGTTCATGTGATGCACTAGTTTCAGTTTGTTTAATGATGTTAAATACCAACTTCAATATTACTTCAGTTATACCCCAGCCACAAGTGCATCCATCCATGTTTTCAAGAGCTTTATTTACCAGCATTTTGCACATTATTTTTTCCTAAGCCACTGATCCATTTCCAAGCATTTTCTCCTTTTCCATGAATGTTTTCAACCCTTTCAAAGACAGAAGTAATCTTTTGAACTAACTACATCTAAATTGTCTTTTGCATATGCTTACTACTTGGTTGAAAAAAAAACCTATTGTTTGGTAAAGTGTTTAACTCATTACCAAACAAAAATATTTCAGGCTTGTCCGAATGGAGAGCATTTACAGATGACAAAATAAAAGTGACTGAAAATTTGAAATTTGTTTTGTGAAGAGTAGAAAACATTGTGGGAAAAGGAGAAAATGTTGGTTACCAGCATTTTCTCCTTTTCCCTCAATGTTTTCTAAAGGCTTCTAACTCAGGGTTGTCAAAAGTAGGGATTGCTTGGTAAACAGTGATCAAGGCATTAAAATGCTGATTGTTTGATAAATAGAGGATAATAAACTGGTTATTTTTGATATAAAAACATCTCACAAGGATGCGTTGTTAGGTGTTGTAAAAACAAGTTTTTTTTAACGCCTTACGACTCATCTGAGTGAGATATTTTTCATTATTATATAACTAGCAGTGAAATCCTGGAATTTCCCAGTGTAATAAATTTTGACATCATCACTAGTGACGTTATCAATTTTCACTTTCACGTCCTGCCGTAATTTGGGAACTACTTTTTTTTTCGACTACATTTTTTTCAACTTTCAACACAAAATTACAAATAATGATGTTAATGAGGTATATAATAAATAGAATATCAACTGGTTGTTTTTTTATATGAAAAATATCTCACTCGGACGCTTCGTAAGGCGTTAAAAAAAACTTGTGCTGCGCACTCGTTTTTTCAACGCCTAACAACGCATCCTCATGAGATATTTTTCATATCAAAAACAACCAATTGATTATCCTCTATTTGCACTGGGAAATTCGAAATTCCAGGATTTCACTGCTAGGTATATAATAACAAGGGTTACTAAATACAAGTGGCCTCTGAAAAAAGGTTGACTACAATACACTAATATGATTCATAGCATTGTACCTTTTCTCTATAGAAATCCAAAACCTCTGGTCTGGCAGAATCAAAGTCTCCTGTAATTAGATCTGGAATGTACTTCTCGCGGTCCAAGTTATCATAGATTTCATTGGTGCCTCCATCAACACTCACTTTAAATTTAGCTGTTCAAAATAGAAAATTGGCTATAATACTATATCAGTTGCAATGTTCCTGGATCTGTATTCACCACCTATTCTTGAGAACATTCTTAATCTTATTCTCCAAGGTTTTCTAAAGTTTTAAGTAACACAACTTCTGATTGGCTAAACCCAGTGGTTCAGCCAATCAGAAAATGTGTTACTTACAAATGTAGATGTGACCCACGGGGCAGGGCAAGTTTTGACCCCAGGGACATCATATGAACAAACATTGTAGAAATCCACTGGGAGATCCTACTTACCAAATATCAAAGCTCTACATCTTCTAGTTTCAGAGAAGAAGAATTTTAAGATTTTCCTTATTTAATTCTATGTTTTAACCTTCTGACGCCCGATGGATGACGCACACCAGACACTGGGCGATCAAAAAGCTCACCATGAGCACTTCATGTTTAGGTGAGCTAAAAAACATAAAAAGTACTATAAGGTAGTGAAACTTACCTCTATTCCAAAGAACTTCAAACAGCTTTAGTTCTGGTTTGATGGGTCTGTTGAGAACCACAAGGCCATATCTGTCATTCCTATCTGGAAAACACAGTGCATGTTTTTTGCTGTATACAGTGAAAAATGATGTCTAATATAGAAAATATCTGTTTTCCTTGACAGACTCTGCCAGCACATTACAACTTCAGCCCTCATCATACAACCTTTCGTTTTCATGGCAACCATCATTTTCTCATTTTCCAACAAGGTTTTCTACCCTTAAAAAAAAAACCTTTTAACTCTTTACCGAACAACAGAATTTTGGACTGGTCCAAATTGAAAGCACTTGCAGACAACAAAATCAGGTAACTCAAAATTTGAAGTCTGTTTCCAGCTGGATAGAAAACATTGTAGGAAAAGGAGAAAATGCTGGTTACCAGCATTTTCTCCTTTTCCCACGATGTTTTCAAAAGGCATGTATCTCAGGGTCGTAAAAACCAGGGATTGTTTGGTAAAGGGTTAATCACACTTGGTTATGGTTTTAACCACATCTTGGTTTGTCACCTGCAAATGCTTTGAGTTTGGTCAAATCTAAAATTGTGTTGTGGAGAAAGAATGTAAAGAATACAAACTTATTTCAGATTCAGTGTTACATAAATGTGTCCGTCTTATTTGAAAATGTCCACTATTTTTGCACGAAAGAGGGACAACAGTCTCCCTCTAAACAGAGGATGGCTCCTGAAAACATAGCAGGAGAACTCTTTACCAAACAATCCCTAGTGGTGAATAAAGTTTAGTCATTTTTATATTGCATAGTATTGCCATATTTTTCAAAAGGTCTCCGCTAAGGAAATAAATCAAGATTAAAGTAATCGACACCTACCTCTGTTGACAAATTTTCTATCAATGCAACTAGCACACAAATACCTGTAAATTACGAGGCAACAAAATATTATTGACTCCTTTTTGAGATAGTTGCCCCATTTACCACCAATGAGGTAGACACATGTATCATGCTGGAAGAGGACCACTAAGATTTTTAAACTTTCAAAAGTATTACAAGACAAGCAAGTAATAAAATAACAAGTTCTAAAATAATATCTAGTCTTCTTTTTTCTGTATTATCAACATGCCGAATATCATTTATTATTAGCATATTACCTGGTTTCAGAATATTTAAAAGAGACCAGACAGTTTCGCTCATCCTAAAAATAAAGAAGTTTAGCTTTCAGTTTCGTGATCTGAAAGTTTCAAAAACTGTGATGTGTATCGCCGGTGATAATCTATTCTATCGTTATATTTATAGAATATATGTGCAGTCATTTAACAAGATGTGATTTCTTGACGCAGATGCAACTGTCATCAAATAAATATGTTATTTTCATCTACTTTTTTGAATATTCGAATATACTTCAGAAATATACTGCTCTCATTTTAATGGCGTTTATTTAAACAAGGGAAGTAACTTTTTCTGCATGGTTTGTAGGATTTGGAGATCGTACCCTTTATGATTCAGATCTATAGATGTGATAACTTTGTGCTTACAAGTATGGTATGGTGTTTAACTCATTACCAGATGGGAAAATTTTTGACTGGTCCAAATTGGAAGCATTTTCAGACGACAAAATAAAGGTGACTGTAAAATAGAAATTTGTTCTGGGAAGGGTAGAAAACACTGTGGGAAAAGGAGAAAATGCTGGTTACTAGCATTTTCTCCTTTTCCTAAAGTGTTTTCAAAAGGCGTCTTTCTCAGGGGCGTCATACGAATTTAATTTTTGAAAAGGGTCTGATTGTCTAAAGTATGAAAGAAACAAGAAAATGCAAATTATGTTTCTTATCATTGTCCTGCTAATAAAATTTATAAAAATTCTAAGTTGCAATTCTGCTTTTTCTTGCTTTGGGCGCGAAACGACTAGGGGGAAACAACCGTGGGGACGACCAAAAAAAAGGGGGGACGAAACGACCAGGGGGAAAACGTATGGGGGGGGGGGGGGATGAAACGTCTTGGGGGTGAAACGACTAGAGGGCGTGGGGGGGGGGGGGGAACTGGTTTTGGGGCGAAACGTCCCGGAACCGGCGGTGCCCCTGTAAGTAGGCGATGTCTACCTCATTCACACTCTCTTGCACTCCGGATCATTACATTTACCTCTGTAGTGGGCTCAGAAAGTAGCCCGTCATTACGTCATATTTTTGTCACATGACCATAACTCAAAATGGCTACACAAACGCCGGTAAAAGAAAGACCAATATCGATTGTTTCGTGTGCTGTTCAAACAGCATGGGACCAATCAGACTTAGTGATAGGAAACGAACAAAAGAGGGATTTTCTGAAAAGCCTAAATATCTTTTAAGGACGATAACTTGATTTTTAATCGTACAAACTTAGATCCAGCGGTGTGTCAATTCAGTTGTCATCATTCATGGGCGCAGCCATTTTTGTTAAAATCGGCGTAAGATTCTGAAAAGTGAAGAGGCTCGAAAAAATTAGTTCTATTTTATACAGGTAAATTCATCAGTTTGAACGCACCTATAATGTATCCAGAATCATATTTCATTTGTCTAACTTACAATTTTACATATGAAACAGCTAAACAGTAACAAAACATCTTTTTCTCGGTTTGACAAGATTCTTGTCATTTAGCCCATCGCAGAGATGTATGTGAGGTAACGAACGACAACTCTGCTCGGAGATTGCCTCATTCAGGTAGGCGATGAACCCATAACGGGGCGATGCCAACCTATAGCGTTACGCTTATTAGAGATGACATTTTAAATAGCGTCTGCTAACCGACGGGTGATAGATCTAGTTATTTTGTCATGACATAATTTCCAACCCTTCATTCGTCTATGCATAAGTCATACAGTCCGTTCGTCCGGCTGTCTGTCAGTCTGTCTGCTGCTCTGTGTTTCATTTTTCCCCCCAAAAAAAACTCAACTCTTTACCACACAATTCCGAGTTATTAAAAACGACCCTCGGAAAACAGAGTTAATAGCATTTTCTTTATTTTCCACAACGTTTACTGCTCACAAAAAAAAAACCATATCATTTGAACCACGTATATTTACAAGTACGTCTGTAAATGATCTCAACTTGGATAAATCTAAAATCTCGTCAAGTAAGAGTTAATAAAACTATTTTTTTTAAGGCCAATGATATTTACCCGACAGTCGTGTACACACTGAAGAAAATTTATATGCGAGGCCGACTGTCGTATACTCAATGAAGGAAAAATTGTTGGGTGCCCGACGGTCGTGCCCGGACTGATGAAATATCGTCTTGGAAGCACGACTTACGAGCGCGCTATTTCCGATTTCTTCATTAAGTACACGACGGGGTCGTGTCCGCACTGAAGAATCGGACTCTTACGTTCACTGTGTAAATGGGATGGCCAAAACGTTGAATTGCAGTGGAGCACACGGCAATAGTCATTTTGTACAGGGTGTCACAGAACAAATGCACAGGCGTGGCTGGCATCCTTTTTATACGCCCGAAGGGTCGTATTATATTATACACCCGGTCGTCCGTCCGTCCATTAGCAATTTCTTGCGTGCGCAACTCCTCCAACAGTTTCCATCGGAATTAGATCTATTTGAAACTTGCCACAATGAATCTCCATGATGTCTTGTTGTGCATGTGACTCTCAAAATTTGGATCGCTGTTTGCGTTCTAAAGTTATCGGCCCTTGATTTCTGAAATAGCCAACTTTTCAATTGAATTTTTGTCCATGCCATAACTTCCAAGCTATCAAAAAACATATACTGGCAGTATAGATACTCGTGCATTCGGATTTCCAATTAATATTGTGTTGTAAGCCAGCTAACCTAGGCAAGAGGCGGTGCGAAGACATTGTGTGTTCAAGTCTTGAATCATTAATAGAGTTTCTGTTCTATTAAAGATACGACTCCGAGAGAGAAAACAAAGCATAAAAAAGTTTTATTTAAAGTACTTTTATGTCGTGTGCTCCACTGAGATCGTCTAGTAAGTAAGCCGTGCCCGCAAGACGATTATTTCATCGATCCGGGCACGACAGTTGGGCATCCAACAAGTTTTTCTTCATTGAGTACACGACAGTCGGCCTCGCAGTACGAATTTTCTTCAGTGCATACACAACAGTCGGGTAAATAGTCACTTTGATTTTTTAAGTCTTTCTCCTTTTAATGACCTAAACGAAATACATGTAGTTGGAACAGCAATCATGATATATATAAAACTTAAAACACCTTTCTAAAACAACGAATAGGAACCATTATATTTTCCTACCCGGCCAGATAGCTCAATGGCTAGCGCCTCTGACTCGTTACCTGTTAAGCTGTTGGTTCCGTCTTTTATATTGACATTTTATCACGTAATAACGTTTTAACGAAATTCGGGACAACCACCATTTCTTTCTTTTCCCACGCTGCTTTCTGTCCCTTTTAGATCAGGTTTCATTAATTGAGCCACATTTGCCTTTACAGGTTAGAACAGCTTTGAGTTTGGACGAGTGAAAATTTTTCGTTTTGTAAAGAATTAAAGAGTTTACTTCAAAATAGAATCTTGTACTATTGATTAATGCTGAATATTGCTGTTTCAAAGTTAAATTTTGGAGAAAAAAATATTTATACATTTATACCCTTATCGCAGAGAGTGAATCCAAAATCGGACTACAGTCTGTGCATTCTGGTCTTGATCCATACTGTCTATCTGTCCGTTCGTCCGTGCGGACCTTCCAAAACCCTTTTAGAAAAGTGATGAAATTTTGTTCATGTGTTCCTTATGATAGTCTACTGATATCGTTATTTTTTTCAGACAATGCTGAGTCATGGAATAAGAGCACTTGATGTTTATTTCGTTAATGAAAGAGGTTAAAATTGAGACTTTTTCCAATGGAAACTGTAGAAAAATTGCTAATCGACTGACGGATAACCGGGGCAATAACGTAACACTTTCTTTTGGGCGTGTAAAATGTTTCAGTGTCTTGTAAAAAAAGCTTAGTTAGCACTGGTGTGAAAAAGCCAGAAAACACATCTATAAGTGCACTGACCGCCTTGATAATGTCCTGCACTGTTAACTCTTTCCCAAACAACAAATTTGGACTCTTCCAAACTGAAAGAGTTTGCAGACGACAATTTTAGACTTTGAGAAAATGGCAGAAAATTCTCAAAAAGGGTAGAAAACACTGTGGGAAAAGGAGAAATTGCTCATAATGGGCAATTTCTCCTTTCCCACAGTGTTTTCGAAAGACTTTTACTATAGACACCTAAAAACCAGGGCTTGTTTGGGAAAGGGTTAACACGACATTGAATGCCGATACAAAAGTATTTAACCCCTCTTTCACAGCACATTGGTCGTACGTACTCAGTTAAGCATGATGCAATTCATTGCAGAAGAAATTCATAACTAGCCAAAAGCCTGACCAGCTAACTGGCAGACAGAATGAGTGACTGAATGATACTGTAAGATTCTCCATATCATAGTAATACTGTAAGTAGACTTCAGATCACTTTATCGAAGATTTACAGGTTCAGCTGAGTGATTAAACCCTATACCAAACCACAAAATTTTAGATTGGTCCAAATTGAAAGCACTTGCAGACGTCAAAATAAACGTAACCCAGAAATTGAAATTTGTTTTTTTAGCTGGGTAGAAAACATTGTGGGAAAAGGAGAAAATGCTGGTCACCAGCATTTTCTCCTTTTCCCACAATGTTTTCAAAAGGCTTCTATCTCAGGGTCCTAGAAACCAGGGATTATTTAGTAAAGGGTTAAAGGCCATGGTTTTATAAACCAAAAAAAAAAAGATATACTTAAAGACACTTATTCTTTAATTCATTAATAAGGACGGACATTTGATAATAAATAATCATAAAATACAAAATTTAAATCCATCAGATCACTTTTTCTGTCAAATGAACACTTTTAAAGTACATGTTACTCATAAGTCAAAATAGAATAAAGCTTTACTACTACTGAAACAGAAAAAAGGACAAAGAAAAAAGCACTTGAAACTTCAATATGCATTCACTCACTGCAGTGAAGATCAAGATCAAGAATATTAAGTACCTGCAATCTATCTTCGGATACATACAATCCTATAATTCATGGATCTATACAACCTGGTGGTTTGTAAATTTATTTTTCTGAACAAACTTCGATGAAAATGAGACAATTAGGCTTACGCAGCTGACAAGTTTATATTGACCATAAATGAGAAGGCTTTGAAATCATAGTGGGAAAAGGAGAAAATTCTGGTAACAAGCATTTTCTCCTTTTCCCACAATGTCTTCTATCCTTACAATTTTAACACAACACAATTAGGGGTGTTTCACAATTACCTCTACCACCACTGTAGATTAACCCATTACCAAACGACAATATTTTTGACTTGTCCAAATCGAAAGCATTTGCAGACAACAATATAAAAGTGACTGAAAATTTGAAATTTGTTTTGTGAAGGAAAGAAAACATTGTGGGAAAAGGAGAATATACTGGTTACCAGCATTTTCTCCTTTTACCACAATGTTTTCTACAGGCATCTTTCTCAGGGGCATCAAAAGTAGGGACTGTGTGGTAATGGGTTAAAGATCTTACTGCAATACAGCACAAAATGTGCAGCATGGTCTTTGATCTACACTGTCTACTTCAGCTAGACATTCTGGGCCATAGCAATTATGGCCCTTATTAGGGTCTTATATCTTTAATGAAAGTATCCACTGAATTTAGTGTTCAGAAATAATTCTAACCACACCTGATCCTAAGTTTTAATGACACCTCCCCCCCCCCCCACACACACACACACACACAGGGAAAAGGACTTTCAAAAACATTGATGGGAAAGAGTAAAAAAAGGGCGGCATTCAACATTTTCTCCTTTCATATACAAATTTTATTTGTTGTCTGCAAATGCTATCAATTTGGATCAGTTTAAAAATTTGTTGTATGGTATAAAATTAATTAGTCAAATGATACAAGTTTATACTCGTAGACTTTGTCTGGCTTTGTCTAGAATTTCTTTCTTGATTTTTGGATAGTTGGGATGATTTGCCAAGACCTGTAAAGGAAGAAAGATTAACTTAAGAAAATTACAATAAATCAAAGTACTTAAAGAACTAAAATAAGGTGATAGTAGACTTCACCAGCATACAGGTTTTAACTTTAGACCATTTCAAATAATATCTTATTAATCTGAAAATTGATAGCGTCATTGATGGAATAATTCCACGCCTATTCCATAAAATCATGTTTCAAAGCATTTTTCAAACAGTTTACATATCTGTAATGTGGTTGTAGGTGTAAAAGTAGGTTTGACAGTGAGGTGTTTTTCAAATGGTGTGAAAGTTTTGGGGTGTTTCTCTTGCTTACCCATGATTTAAACTATACAAACTATGCCATGCTAAAGCTGGAACACCAGGTCAACCTTCAAATCAAGAGCTTATTTTCTTTGACATTTAACTTTGAAGTGAATTGTTTGTGTATTTAGCTTGATCAGTTTTTCATTCCACATATTTTCAGGTATCAAATTTCAAAAAACCTTTCTCTTCATTGATCTACTATGACTTACTCTTCCCTACTATGTTAACCCTTTGCCAAATGACAAAATTTCAGACGGGTCCAAATTGAAAGCATTAGCAGACGACTAAATAAATGTAACTCAAAAATTGAAATTTGTTTCCAGTAGGGTAAAAAACATTGTGGGAAAAGGAGAAAATGCTGGTTACCAGCATTTTCTCCTTTTCCCACAACATTTTCAAAAGGCTTCCATTTAGGCATCGTAAAAGCCAGGGATTGTTTGGTAAAGAATAGAGGTAAAAGATGCACAAATGATGACAGAAAGAAAGACGAACAGTAAAAAGAGACTAGAAAATGTGAAAAACCTTTTTACAGTACATACATGATGGCAAATATCTATTGCATCCACCATTCTCTTTGCTTTAAGGTAGTTGAAGGCCAGCTTAAATCCTGTAACATTAACAATAATACATGTACATGTATGTTAATAACTTTTAACCGTTTACCACACAATGATGACTTTTAATACCCTTTGCCACACAACAAAATTTTAGACTTGTCCAAATTGAAAGCATTTGCTGATGACAGTTTCAAAGTGGCTCATATGAAATGATTATTCTTTGATAGGGTAAAAAACATTGTGGGAAAAGGACAAAATGTTGGTTACCAGCATTTTCTCCTTTTCCCACAATGTTTTCAAAAGCCTCCTCTTTCAGGGGTGTTAAAAGTCGTCATTGTGTGGTAATGGGTTAATACCCTTTAGGAAAGAAGCCTTTTGAAAACACTGCGGTAAGAGGAGAAAATGCTGGTAACCAGCATTTTCTCCTTTTCCCACAATGTTTTCTACCCTATCAAGATGAAATTCCATTATTTGAGTCACATTTAAATTGACGTCTGTAAATTGCTTTCAATTTGGACAAGGCTAGAATTTTTTTGTCTGGTAAAGAGTTAATCTACTAAGTTTTAGACACATCCCAAAAGAAATCACATCTGGCTATAATCAAGGTATTTGTCATTGGTGGGGTAGGAAGCAATGTGGGAATAGGAGAAAATGCTGGTAACCAGCATTTTCTCACAATGTTTTCAAGAGCTTCTTCCTTAACCCTTTCCCAAACAATGAACTTTTGAACTAGACCAAATTGAAAGCATTTGCAGGCAACAATTCAACTCTTGCTGAAAAGATGATTTCTGTGTATGATTGTGGGAAACATTGTGGGAAAAGGAGAAAATGCTGGTTACCAGCATTTTCTCCTTTCCCATTATGTCATCCATAAAAACCAGGAATTGTTTGGGAAAGGATTGAGGTCCCTAAAAGTTGGTATTGTTTGGTAAGGAGCAAGTTCACATCTTTGGTAAATTAAAATTTTCCAATAAAAACCAGTTAAAATAATTAAATATGATACAGTTCAGTCTGATCTTGAATCTACACTGCCCAATAAGGAAATATTTCCCCTATATCTTTAAAATAGCACCATTTGCCATTTGGGTTTTACTGTTGGCTTAAACAGTTTCATTTCACTCTTTACCAAATGATAAAATTTTAAACTCAACCACATTGACAGTATTTGCAGACAACAAATAAATGTAGTTCAGGTGATTTTGTCGGTCTTTGATAGAGAAGAAATGCTGAAATGAAGACATATGGAATACCGGTTACCAGCCTTTTCTCCCTTTTCCACAATGTTTTCAAAAGGCTTCTTTCTCATGGTCATTAAAAGTCTGGATTGTGTGGTTAAGTGTAAATTAAGCAGGTTAAGGGTTAACCCTGATCCGACTCAAATAAAACTTTAAAGCCCATAATTAAAACCCAGCCAGTTACATTTCAAACTTATGTTATAGAGAAAAATATCCTTCTTATCAGACAGTGTAGATCTAAGATCAGACTGCACATTCTGAGAAGTATGATCTTAATCTTCACAGTCCAAAAAGGTCAATGAGTCGCACTTAGCAGCCTATGGATTAACTCATTACCAAATGACAACATTTTAGGTTTGTCCAAATTGAAAGCATTTGCAGACGACAAAATAAAAGTGACTGAAAGTTTGAAATTTGTTTTATGAAGGATAGAAAACATTGTGGGAAAAGGAGAAAATGCTCGTTACCAGCATTTTCTCCTTTTCCCACAATGTTTTCTAAAGGCTTCTTTCTCAGGAGCGTCAATAGTAGGGATTGTATGGTAATGGGTTAAATGATCTTACTCACCAATGACAGGGTTGTTCTTCTGCCCATACTTCCATGCATTTTCATAATTTAAAGCTGCATCCTTATACGACTGTTCTTTCTCCATGATATATCCCATGTATTCATAGGCTTTACAGCAGGACTGTAACAAGTACACAAACTTGGAAATAAGCTCTTCTCTAGAAAAAGGAGTTTTAATGCAACTACGTGATACATTATACCACGTAAGTCAGCAAGCTTTATCATAATCATAGATCCATAAAGTCCATTATATCCTACAACCAACTGTAATATGACTTGCAACACCCTAAAGGGGGCATTCGGACATTTGGGTAAAGTGCTGTCTCCGATTAGCCTGCTAATCCGAGACAGCACTTTACGACTGCATTAGATTTTGTGCTAGAGCGGACTTGTGCAAAATAGAAAATACCATTAAACGTAAAGTGTCGTCTCGGATTAGCCAACTACATGAACTTATTTTCAAGGATTGATTACAGCCGATATGACCGAGTTCATTTTTCACATTGATCACTGTTTTGACCATGGCTATTCAAAGCAGAGGACCCCTGGTCTTGAGTCAAGTCTGAATGCTACAGACTGCATTCCTGTTTGGTTAACAGTCAAGTAGTAGTTTGGGGTTTTGTTTTTGGCATAGAAATGTAAGGTGTATGCACATGAAATGTGCAACATAATATTGTCATGTGACTCAACTATCATTAGACTGATGCTGTTTACCTTGTTATGTTGAAGAACTCTTTTTAAAAGCTCTGTTGCCATGTCATACTTGCCAGACTGAAAATTAAAATAAAAAGCAATCACGCCAAGCTCTGGGAAAAGGGCGGTTTAACTCTTTACCAAACGACAAAACTTTAGGTTTGTCCAAATCGAAAGCATTTGCAGATGACAATATAAAAGTGACTGAAAATTTGAAATTTGTTTTGTGAAGGGTAGAAAACATTGTTGGAAAAGGAAGAAATGCTGGTTACCAGCATTTTCTCCTTTTCCCACAATATTTTCTAAATGCTTCTTTATCAAGGTCATCAAAAGTAGGGATCGTGTGGTAATGAGTTAATGCATCTGCGTGATACATAAAACCAAGCAAGTAATTGCATAATTTGGGATCCATAAAATCTATTTTGAGTAAACAAGCCACTGATTCATAAAGCATAATATGATAGGTGAGTGCAACACTATTCTTGTTGCCTGTACATTGTACAGGCACTTAGAATAGTGTTGCACTCACCTATCGACATTATAGTCCTTTGACATTTGGAAAACTGGCCGACAGCACAAAGCTTTGACCCAAGTCAGCCTGTGCTGATTGTACAGGCTGTCATGAGTTGATACTTTTGACAGATGCATTAACCCTTTACCAAACAACATAATTTTGGACTAGTCCAAATTGTGAGCATTTGCAGCCGACAAAATAAATGTAAATCAAAAATCTAAATTAGATTTGGGAAGGGTAGAAAACGTGGGAAAAGGAGAAAATGCTGGTTACCAGCATTTTCTGCTTTTCCCACAATGTTTTCAAAAGACTTCTTCTGTTAGGTCGTTAAAAGTCGGGATTGTGAAGTCATGGGTTAAGCCCCTTTTATTCAAAGAGCAAGGCTCATGTAATTTTATACACAAGATTGTGTACCAGTCAATGTTTTCTGTGGAAGTAATTCCAAGGCATTTTACCACTTTCTCATAACCTTTGTTGCCTTGTAGCAGACCACTTTTGAAAGCATTGTGGAAAAAGGCAAACTTTCCCATAAACAGCAATTTCTCCTCGTTTAAGTCTCCTAAATCCCAAGGCTTCAAATAAGTATATATCAGTATGTGGTTCAGCATAAATTTATACTGCAACACTGATTCTACTGAAAGGATACAACAGTCATATATAATTATTCTGCAAATTAACCAGACAGCAAAAATTTACACTTGTCCACAAATGACAGCATTTGTAAATGACATACTCAGTGTAACCCAAAAAATGATTTCTACAGCAGAAATGTGTCTAAAGGGTTGTAAATTGTAGATAAAAATTAGTCGGTGCATTTAACCCACTACGACACAATCCGTACTTTTGACGCCCCTGAGAAAGAAGCCTTTAGAAAACATTGTAGGAAAAGGAGAAAATGCTGGTAACCAGCATTTTCTCCCTTTCTCACGATGTTTCCTACCCTTCACAAAACAAATTTCAATTTTTTAGTCATTTTTATTTTGTCATCTGCAAATACTTTCAATTTTGGACTAGTCTAAAATACTGTCATTTGGTAATGAGTACTCTTTACCAAATGACAAAATGTTAGCCTTGTCCAAATTGAAAGATTTGTAAAAGACAAAATAATCATGACTCAAAAATTGAAAATTGAAGAGTAGAAAACATTGTGATAAATGAGAAAATTCTGTTTTCAGAAGGCCTCTTCCTCTGGGTCATAAAAACAAGGGATTGTTTGGTAAAGGGTTAATGCAGTCTGATATTGATCAAGACTGTCTACAAAACTAAGTTTTGCTGTGCTTTACACAGGGCCATTGTACAGGCTTACTGATCAGCGGTCAAATAAGTTCAGAAAAGTACCTGAATATAGATGTCTGATAACAGCAACCAAGACTTTTCAAGATCCTCTGCATCCTGAAATACAGTGAAATCTCAATAATTGAAGGTCCAAAGGTGACACATAAAATGTTTTAACACAGTGCTTGAACTATCCAAAATGCAGATGAAAACAAAACTGCATTCAGTTACAAAAAGGCAATTGAAATGTTCTTTCCAGAGCAACAGAATAAAGAGAATGATACTTTTTCATAAATCTATAGGATATCATATTGAGAAGATTATAATTATCTGCTCTACATATGTGTGATGTTACAAATGTAATATGAGTTCTTTTTTTTTACAAATGAATCAGGTGTTCTAAAAGTCCCTCTCATTTTTGTATACATATATATTTCATGTGTCTATTTTTAGAAATTTTATGGGTAAAGAAATGACGTAATTTAAATTTCCTCCTACCAAAAATCTGGTTTATTGACTTAAGATCAATAGTTTTGAAAGTGGCATTCGTTGACAAAATAATCAGATGAAATATAATATGTAATTTATTTAATCAGCTTGTGGTTAATATGGGGAAATATTTGCCTAGAAAGGGAAAGGTCAACAAAAATAACTCATACCTTTCCTTTTTGAGGCAAATATTTCCCCATATTAACCACAAGCTGATGAAATAAACTCAATATATTTATAAAGGTAGGTAGTGACTTTTGGAACAATACTGAAACACCTGACTGTTTTAGTTTGCCCCCAATATCCTACTGAATGATTATATTAAAAGTTTTAAGCCAATAGTTAAACCCCAAAATTCTTTATTTCAAGGAATTTTTTACATGAAAATATGCCCTTATTGGGCAGTGTGGATCAAAGATCAGACTGCATGTTTTGTGCAGTCTGATCTTGATTTACACTGTCCTGGAAAGGTCAATGAGTCACACTCAGCAGCTTCTGGGTTAACTCTTTACCAAACGACAAAATTTTAAATTGGTCCAAATTAAAAGCATTTGCAGACGACAAATTAAATGTTGCTAAAATGCCAATTTGTTTTTTCAATTGGTAGAACACATTGTGGGAAAAGGAGAAAATGCTGGTTACCAGCATTTTCTCCTTTTCCCACTTTGTTTTCAAAAGGCCTCTTTCCCAGGGTTGTTAAAAGTTAGGATTGTGTAGTAAAGATTTAATTGATGTCCGAAGGCAAAGTATGTGTACCATTATCATTTTTGTTAAGTAAGAAAGCAGTAAGTGGGTAGAAATGAACACAACGCTTGCAATAACCCTGAAAAATTAGACAACTTAAATGTATATGGATAGAATTTTTTTTGACACTTGCGTCTCATGAAAAAGTGTTCAAAACAGGCAATGCAACTAAAATAGTGTTGAACATAATCGAAGAAGGAAATAGAAAAAAAATAAAAAAGTAACACCTTAGATGACATGTTTGAGGTGTACTTCACCAGAAAAGTTTTATGCAGACAGTTATTATTATTTTACTCTTCACCAAACTGAAAAATTTTAAACAGACTCAAAATTGAAAGAATTAGCAGACGACAAATCAACTCTGGCTAAAATTGTGAGAATTTTCTGTGAAAGGGTAGAAAAATTCATGGAAGTCTTCTCCCTCTGGACCGTTTTATCTTGGGATTGTTTGGTACAGGATTAACCCATAACCACACAATCCCTACTTTTGACGCCCCTGAGAAAGAAGCCTTTAGAAAACATTGTGGGAAAAGGAGAAAATGCTGGTAACCAGCATTTTTCCTTTTTCCACAATGTTTTCTACCCTTCACAAAATAAATTTCAAATTTTCAGTCACTTGTCTTTTGTTGTCTGCAAATGCTTTTGATTTGGACAAACCGAAAATTTTGGTGTTTGGTAATGAGTTGATACACACCAGCATTGTCCAGTTAGTCTTTGCCACCCTCTTTAGCTGGTTTCTGGCTCTGGGTGTTTGTTTTAGCACCATGTAGGCTGCTGCCATACCATACAGGGCACAAACATTCTCTCTGGTCTGTAAAAAAAACACATACAACTTGTATCAATCGCCATCTATAGTTATCAGCCACATGCATACAGTCATCATCATTATGAGTTCCCAAATTCCATTATGGAATACACAGTAAATAAAACTGTATTAAACAGCCACCTGACCTAAATGCCTAAGTTTGTAACCTCAGGTAATTACTTTGGGCAGGTATGACTGAACATTAAGCAGCTGGAATGTTAAAAATCTCTAGCAAAAAGGGGTTTAATGCATCTTCTTTATGATCTGGGTCAATTCTTTTTGCAGAATGCATTAAGCCTCCTTTTCACAGAGCATGGCTCGTGTTTTAGCTTCAATTTTTTTGCTTAAGCAGCAGATCAACCCCCCCCTCCCCCCCCCCCAAAAAAAAAATGCCATACTTGAGGGTGAAGGTTTTAAAATACATCTAAGGAAAAGGAGAAAATGTTTGTAAACATTTTTTTTCCTTTTCTTTTTAGATTTTCTATCTTTTTTTTTTTATATACCTTAAAAGAAATCTTGGTATTTGATCCACATATAATAAGCAAATGCTTTCATATTGGTTGAATACAAAGTTCTGTTGATATGTGTAATGTTATGTCCACAAGTATGAAGTGCTTTTTATACCATAAATCAAACCCGAGGCTTTTTCTAGCATCTACATAATTATAACAAACAATATGCATTGATACATACAAAATACAGTTCAATTATCAGAGAGATCTTTCATAATAACTAATAGAGAAACATTTGATTATTCCAACACACTAAGGCACAATAAGGTTCTAGAGTCATTATTAGCCATGTATGCATATGAGAATGTGCATCATTCAATAAGGGTAAAAAAAAAAAGTATTCCCTTTAACAACACTCATAAAGTTTTCAAGTTTTTACCAAATGACAAAAGTTTACACTTATCCAAATTGAAAGCATTTGCAGATGACAAATGTGACAAATATTGAAAGCTTTTTACAAGGGGTCGTAAAAACCAGGGATTTTTTGGTAAAGGGTTAAAAAGTGTTTCCTGCAAGAATGAACATGTCTTCTGCAGTCACTCTATAAATGGCAGATGCAAATCAAAGATAATAAGACAAATTATAAAGCAAATCAACATAATCCTGAAATACACAATTGCTACAGAAATTTTCCCTATTACAGTAATAGAAAAATATAACTTCACAGACATACAGATGCACAAGTACAAACACATTTCACTCACTGACAATCAAAACCACAAGCAACATCACAGAAGTATGAACACTTTAACACAGACAAAAATCTATGACTTGTCCAACATAAAAGTAAACGCAAATCGCAGATTAAAAATGGACAAAAGTGCTTTACAGCAGGAAAAGCTTTGTTAACTGTCTCTAAAACAACAGATTATAGACTCTTCCAAACTGAAAGCATCTGAAGACAACAGATTTAGAATTGGTACAAATTAGGTTTACATCTGTTACTTCTTTTCCCAACAATGTTTTCAAAAGCCTTCTTTCCTAGGGCCGTGAAAACCATGGATTGTTTGGTAAAGGTTTCAAAAAAGGAAATGCTCGTTATTTTTTTGGTAACAGATTTAAAACAAAAAGTCATGTCTTTAGGATGAAATATTATAATTAACAGTAAGTATTAGACAAAGACGCACAAGCTTCAATCACTAACACACAAAACAAGGGACAAGAGAGCACAGAAATACCACATGAAATCACATCCTGAAGATCAAAGTACAAGATATGTACAAGTTCCATGTACACGAAAAGATATTCTTATGTTGATTTCATACTAAAACTGTAAACGCTTTACCACACGAAGAAATTTTAGACTGGTCCAAATTGAAAGCATTTGCAGACGACAAAATAAATGTGACTGAAAAATTGAAATTTGTTCTGGGAAGGGTAGAAAACATTGTGGGAAAAGGAGAAAATGCTGGTTAACAGCATTTTCTCCTTTTCCCACAGTGTTTTCAAAAGGCTTCTTTCTCAGGGGCATCAAAAGTAGGGATTGTGTGGTAACCAGCATTTTCTCCTTTTCTCAGAGTGTTTTCTACCCTTCCTGGAACAAATTTCAATTTTTCAGCCACATTTATTTTGTCGTCTGCAAATACTTTCAATTTGGACCAGTCTACAATTTTCTCGTGTGGTAAAGAGTTCAGGCTTCTTTATGGACAAGTCTAAAATTTCATCATTTGGTGATGAGACACAAAAATTGTCTGCAGGAAGTTATAGCGTACATTCGTAAAAAAATGCCCCGGACCTGAAGCTCTGATTTATAGTATGGGGTTAACCTTCAGAGTGCTAAATGAACCAATGGGCCTTTTCGATCTGGAAAACAGCCGTAAAAATTGCTATGTTCAAGGCTGTTTTGGCCAGAACGTACATGTATCAATGTAGCAGGCAGTGTATATCCACGGTAAAACTCCAAGATAAAAGCTGTCTAACCTTGACTCACACTGTCAGCAAAAGCAATGTATAGCATGTTCAGCACATTAAAGGTATAAAACCATTTACCAAACGATCCCTATTTTTTACGACCCTAGGATAAAAGCCTTTTGAAAACATTGTGGGTAAAGAAGAAAATGTTGGTAACCAGCATTTTCTTCCTTACACACAATGTTTTCTACCCTGCTGGAAAACAAATTTCAATTTTGAGTTATGTTTAATTTGTCATCTGTAAGTGCTTTCAATGTGGACCAGTCTAAAATTCTGTTGTTTGGTAAAGAGTTAAGGGTGATTACAGTACATTATAAGCATATATATACATGTATTGCAAGGTGTTTAATGATGATTTACAAAACATAGGTGAAAAAACGCAGCCCTGAATCACTCATCTAAGCCTAGGTTATATATGAACATAAAACTTAGAATAGGCGATATTAGTTGCTCAGTCAGGTTGTGGGGAACTTAGAAACCTGTTTATGGATGTGGTGAATCATGTTGCTCCGAGCCAAAGGCATGGTGGCGACATGATTCATCAAAGGCATGAACAAGTTTCTAGGTCTCCTGCCACCTGACATTACAACAAATTTATTAACCCATTACCACTCAATCCCTACTTTTGATGCCCATGAGAAAGAAGCCTTTTGAAAACACTGTTGGAAAAGGAGAAAATGCTAGTAACCAGCATTTTCTCCTTTTCCCACAGTGTTTTCTACCCTTCCCAGAACAAATTTCAATTTTTCAGTCACCTTTATTTTGTCGTCTGCAAATGCTTTCAATTTGAACCAGTCTAAAATTTTGTCGTGTGGTAAAGAGTTAAACTGCAAAGTTTTACCATTCCAACAATTGTTGAGTGAATTTTACTTGTTTTTTTTTTTTAATTGAATGCGCTGACAAATTCCCTAATTCAATGAAAACTGGCGTCATTGGGAAATGATACCACTTAAACATTGGTAACACATGCTAAAATGTGCAGCTTTGAGCATAATCTTGATCAACACTGCCATTTTGGATGTTGTAATGATAGTGTGTAGTCATGTATAAGGGTCTCCCAAAAGGGAAACTGCTTTTACACTGGTTTTTGTCAGTGTACATGATATATATGTTCAGGGCATATTATCCAATCAGTTCAGGAGAATAATTATGTTTTCTCTAAAATGACCCGATGATGTTGAGTTGTTTACTATGTTAAACTATTTTCAAAACTGTCTTTGATATCAAGAAAAATATTCTGACCTAGTTTGATAAACATCAGAGTGAAAATAATGGTCTCTGTAGATTTATCCCAGTGACCTACCTTTTGGCTTGATGCAACAAAATTGGAACTCATCTAAGATATCAAGACAGACATACTGACCAACTTCCTTGACCATTACACACTGAGAGACTTAATTTGAACATTTACAATACTGCTTAAAACAAATAAGTGCTTCACACAGTAACATTATTATCTAATGCAGAAAAGTAAGGGTTTTTTTTTCACCAGCAAGTCTCAAAAATCTTTGAAGTATGTTATAAATGGTCATCTGATTAGCTATGACAAAATATATCATCCAATCAGATGGCTAAACTTGGAATTAAGAACTGAAATTGAATAAAGCAGAATCAGTGAATATGCTCTTGGATTCATAAAAAGTCTAACAAACAATATTAAATAGACTGGCTATTAAAAAAAAAAAAACCTTTCAATTATTTATATATAGATCTACTTATTCATATTTAATGACATAAAAAAAATCTGCATCAAGTAATATGTTCAAATTTTGTGCTTGATAAAACACTATATTTTTTCTGTCACTGCCAAATAAATATATTTTACTGTCACAGGGTATACAAAATAATTTTACTGAAACTGAAAAAAGAAAGTTTTGCCAAGGTTAGGCATCAGATGGCAGTCAATGTAGATCCAAGATCAGACTGCATATTCTGTGCAGTTTGCTCTTGATCTACGCCATTCCCAAAAGCAATTAAATATGCAATTGGTAGTTACAAAGTTTAACACTTCTGACAGATCTAGTATTTGAAAATCATTAATCAATCCACAGTAAAATACTAGCGTAGCGGGGTGTAAAAAGGCAATTGTTAAAATAATACATCATTTAAATGTACATGCATGCATTTTATACCAGGTTACCTTGCTTTTTGCTTTCTCAGTCTGTAACAGTTAGTGTGAAACATTTTTTTTGTAATCTAAGTTTAATTTTTCATACATATTCTGTTACATACTATGTAAATCTTTACCAATCAATCCCATGTCAATTAAACAACCCCAAGGAAGAAAGTTTGTGGAAGATTGTGGGATTTGAAGAAAATGTTGGTAACCAGTATTTTCTCTTTTTTTTCCCTCAATGTTTCTTGTAATACCAATTATCCAATACCATATTTTTAACAATATTTCATTATGGCATCTGCAAACACTTTCAATTTGGTCTCGTTTAAAATTTTGTGTTTTGTTAACACTTTTACCACACAATCCCGACTTTTAGCAGCCCTGAGAAAGAAGCTTTTTGAAAACATTGTGTGAAAAGGAGAAAATGTTGGTAACCAGCATTTTCTCCTTTTCTCACAATATTTTCTACCCTTCCCACACAAAATTTTAATTTTTCAGTCAAATTAATTTTGTTGTCTGCAAAATGCTTTCAATTTGGAACAGTCTATAATTTTGTTTTATCTCGTTACCAGACGACATAATTTTAGACTTGTCCAAACTGAAAGCATTTGCAGACGACAAAATAAAACTGACTGAAAATTTTAAATTTGTTTTGTGAAGGGTGGAAAACATTGAGGGAAAAGGAGAAAATGCTGGTTACCAGCATTTTCTCCTTTTCCTACAATGTTTTCTGAAGTCTTCTTTCTCAGGGGCGTCAAAAGCAGGGATTGTGAGGTAATGGGTTTTATTAAAGATTTATAAGGTTAATGCCTAGTGTTTTCCCAGACTTTGTCCTAATGTGCCATTTCTCCATTTCTTTTTTTCAAAAATTCTGCCTTCTCAATTTTCTCTTCACAACACAACTATATTTTTCAAAAGCTCCGAGGTAGAAGGCTTAAGAAAACAAAATGGGAAAAGCAGAAAATTCTGGTAAACAGCATTTTCTCCTTTTCCCATAATGTTTTTGACTCTATCAACCATATGTCCAGCATTTGAGTCAGCTTTACTGTTTGCAAATGGTTTCAAATTGGACAACTCTAGAAAATTTAAGCACTTGGAAAAGAGCAACAATAAAATTGAAAGTGATATAGCTCAGTCCATGGGCAAAATCCCTTTTTTTTCTAAGTCCGGGTCGTTTTGTATGAATATGTCACAAAAACATTGCACCTTATAGACTTAAGACAAGACCAAACAATCTTGTGGTATAACAACCTTGAGCAAAAAGAATCCATCCATTTCTGTAAGTAAAGGCTGATCTGCGTAGAAAATTTTGCTAACAATCAACTTTCAACTTGTCAAAGGATCATTCTACCTTATGATTTGGTTGGTTTTTAAGACAAAACAGATTTTATGGATTTGATTCTTAATTATGCTATGACTTGCTGGGTTTAATGGAGCACAGAGACATATTAAACCCTCTTTTACTAGTGTGCCACCTTTATAGCTCTTTACTACATGACAAAATTTTAGACAGGTCCAAGTTGAAAACATTTGAAGATGACAAAATGAATGTTACTATAGAACTGAAATTTGTTTTAGGAAGGGAGAAAACATTGATGGAAAAAGGAGAAAATGCTGGTCACCAGCATTTTCTCCTTTTCCCACAGTGTTTTCAAAAGGCTTCTTTCACAGGGGTGTAAAAGATGGAATCATGTGGTAAGAGATAGTTAAATGTAGCATTTCCAATCAATGTATAATGCAAACATGATATACTGTGGTGTTTATTAATCAATACTACTTCATTGCCTATCAATGAAAACATAAGCACTGGTCTTAAGTTGTGTATATAGTTGTTATTCACGTCACCAGCTATGTATCTACTAAAGAGTATCCAACGATGTACCTCCCTTTGAATATGGGTTGCATCGTGTGACAAGGGGCATTCATGTACAGTAAAACTCCTCTATTAAGACCACTCACAGTACTTTTAAAATTTGGTCTTATTAGTGGGGTGGTCTGATTTCCGGGTTTCACAAGCCTACATTTTGATATAAACCCAGGCTCTGAGTAGACTTTGCAGGGCTAAATAACGCGAGTAGTAAATGCATTTGATGTAGGGAAGTATACAAATGAAAATGACAACAACATTTTCATGATCACTGAAAAGTATTATTTTTCCTTAAATTTGTATACAAATGAAAATGACAACAACTTTTTCATGTTCACTGAAAAGTATTATTTTTCCTTAAATTTGTGAAATAAATCCACCTGTAAAAGCATGTCAATTCATAATTGCCTATTTAAAACAATCAAAACCAGGTATGTACATTAACTAAATGCATCTGAAGACTAAAGGATCTTATGTTAGTTCTGATAGAATTTATGCTTTTTCACTTCGTGTAGTCTTAAAAACTCATACTCCAACTGCCGAATTTCATTGTAAAACAAAGATTTTCAAATACGGGCCGATCTTTGAACCATTAACGTATACGGACTCCCCAACCCTCTATTTTTTCATCCGAGTTGAAAATTCGAACAGGCCTGCTAATCGTCGCGTTTACTGTCTTCGTGTTCACTTGTTAATCGCATATTCGTTACGGTATAATTACAGTATAAGTGTAAAGTTCCAAATTCAAAATGATAATCCCATCTCGATCACCGCTAAACCCAAATTTCGTAAATTACATCAGTCAGCTATAAACAATAAACCTGGTCACCCGGATGTAGACATGTTTGTTATCCGGGTCAGAGACATGTGATAAACGCTTGATTGCCGTGTGAAAGCCGAATCGATGGTTTAAACATATCCATTCACAGGTCATTTGATTATGTTACGTAACATCCTGATTAATTAACACAATCACGTTACAATCAATTGTCAGTGGACAAACAACAGACCGATAATTGATTGTCATTTCCATCGGACCCAAGAATATTCGTATATGTGGCACAGTCTATGGTTCGCGATTATGGACGCGTGAAAATTGGCTGCTTGTAAAGATGTTATGGAAATCGAGTGGTCGTTTCTCGGGGTGAAAATCCACAGGTAAATTCATATTGGTACTGAAAACGGTGGTCGTAATTTCGGATTAGCGGGTTTTCGTATTTCCGGGGTTATGATCATTGATCTTGAAGAAGGAAAAATTCTGTTCTGGCAAAAATCGTTCTTAATAGCGGGTTGCTCGTACTGTCGGGGTGGTCGGGAGGAGAGGTTTTACTGTATTTGTGTAAAGTGCCATCTCGAATCAGCCTGCGCAGTCCGCGTAGGCTGATCCAAGATGACACTTTACGATTGCATTAGAATTTGTTTTTCAGTAGATTTGCACAAAACAAAATATTACATAGAAAGAGAAAGTGTCATTTTGGATTAGTCGGCATGGACTGCGCAGGCTGATCCCACATGACACTTGAAGCAAAATGTCTGAATGCCCCCATTTCATGTGTTGTAGGCTATATCGACTTCAGGTGCATGTCAAATTCACCTTGTTCAGTTTATACAAGACTGTGTCTAAGATGTAACAAAATTTACAAACAAGTATTAGAAAATAACTTTTATTCTTACCTCATCCGATGCCATTTCCATAAAAGAATTCAAAGCTTTTTCAACATTTTGTTTCTGTTTTGTTGCAATCAAAGCCATGTTTTCTAGGTATTTTGGTCTTGTATCACCAGGCTTGGCTTTTAGATCCTGAAAATATGTTAGTATAGGTGATAAAATATAGTTTGTATATTCCTGAGGATGGCAATACATACTTTCATCTCAGCCCTTAACCTTTTAACAGACATCAAAACTTAGACTCATCCAGATTGAAAGAATTTGAAGACCACAGTATAAATCTGACTGAAACATAAAGGTACAAACCTTGTTTGGAAAGGAGAAAATTCTGGTTACCAGTGTCTTTCATTTCCCCACACTATATTTTACAGGTTCTTTCTTAGTGTTGTCAAAAGTCATGATTGTGTGTAGACAGTTAACCACAACCAGAGTTGTTGTTACCCACAAGAATTGCCCTGATTAGATAACTTTAATCAATGTGCCCCCACAAATGATGTGGGTCAAATTCAAAATGTGATTTTCTGTCTTGGAATGGAAGAAAATATTGTGGGAAAAGGAGAAAATGCTGCTGACTAGGCTATTGAAAATACCTGTTTACCTTTCAGTATATTAGTATGCAATCTATCATTAGAGACACTGTCAATCACTTCATGAAAGTTCCAACATGATATAAATCTTGTAAACATAATTAGCAAAACCACCTGTGAAAATGCAACTAATGATGTTCACTCAATTGAAGTAATTTCTATCTTTCACCGAAAAAAAAAAAAACCTATCGAATGGTTTATAACATGTAGAACTACACAAGCTTATTTCTGAATTTTATAAAAAGTGATTTACTAAAATGGCTTATTATGTAAATTTGCTCCATCATTACTGTTGGATAATTATACTCCTTGATGTCACATCATAAAAACTTTACCTTTAATAATTTTTCTGCTGTTCTAACTGCCATCTGTTCACTGTCTGATTTTTCTCTATCAGGAGGCATTCTAGGAAATATATACATATTAAAATACTATAATAAATACAAAACATATTTCACTTAACTCTTTACCAAACAATCCCGAATCTTAACGACCCTGAGAAGGAAAGCTTTTGAAAACATTGTGGAAAAGGAGAAAATGTTGGTAGCCAGCATTTTCTGTCTTTCCCACAATGTTTTCTACCCTGCTGCAAACAAATTTCAATTTTTGAGTTATGTTTATTTTGTAGTCTGCAAGTGCTTTCAATTTGGACCAATCTAAAATTTTGTCCTATGGTAAAGAACATGGTCAATACAGACTGATCACAATAAAGTGCAACAATAGACACAAATATCTGCATCAAACACTTGATATGAGCAATGCTCTATGAAAAGGGGGTTTGATATATCTGCAAAAAAGTATCTACCCAGGTCAGCCTGCATAACCCACAGAGGCTGAAAAAGGTCACAGCTTTTTGCCATTAATAAATTTTCTGCATGTCAAAGGACCATGTTAATTCATGATTTGGTTGGTTGTTAACCCTTTACTCCATACATACTCACTTCTATGCATTGCTTGTAGGAGCCTGTGGAAAACATTGTGGCAAAAGGTGAAATTGCTTGTGACGAGCAATTTCACCTTTAGTCACAATGTTTTCTATGCTATTAAAAGGTATCATATAATCATAAGAGACAGCTTCATCCTTGCTGTTATTTAGAGTCATTTAGAAATACCATAGAAATGCCTTATAGGGTAAAAGGTTAAACAAAATTTATATTATGGATACAAAACTATGTGATGACTTACTTGGCATAATGCCTCATGGAGATGTATTAACCATTTACTGCACTGTGAAAGAAGACTTTTAAAAACATTGAGCGAAAGGGAAAATGTGGGTTACCAGCATTTCACCACGTCCCACAATGTTTTTTTTTTACTCTCCCCAAAGCATATTTCAATTTTTTAATCAAATTCATTTTTGTCGCCTACCAATGTTTTGAATTTCGACAAGTCTAAAATGTTGCCATTAGGCAAAGAGTCGATTCTGTACCACACAACAGAATGTTATATTTGTTAAAATTGAGAGAAATTGCACTCAACAGATTAAGTGATCTGAAATTATGCAATTTGGCTTTAAAGGGGCAGAAAACATTGTGAGAAAAGGAGAAAATGCTGGTTATCAGTTTTTTCTCCTTTTCCTACCATGTTTTCAAAAGGCATCTTCCTCCGGGTCGTCAAAAGTTGTCATAGTGTAGTAAAGAGTTAAGACCCCTTTTATCTAAGCATGATTCATATACATAGTTACTGACGTGTCAGAGTACTCACGTTCCCTCTCCCTCCACACTTTCAAACACTTCTCCTCCTATAGTATCACTGTCTGGGTTCAAACAGATCTCTATCATACAGTAGGTAGACTGTGTTCCCCAGTCTGAGTCTTTACGTGCCATGTTGAATAACTTCAGTGCTGAGGTAGGGTTCCCAGAATACCTGTGACAGAAAAATCAGTCTATATTCACTATCAAGTCTACAGTTTATCTTTTTATACATCTACCCTATTTTTACACTGTAAACCCTTTACCAAACAAAATAATTTCAGATTTACTCAAATTTATAACATTTGCAGATGAAAAAATTAAATGTTTCACAAATATTGGCATTTTTTTTTTTTGAAAGATTGAAAAAAAAAACGATGAAAAAGAGAAACTGTTGTTTACCTACACCTTCTTCTTTTTCCATAATATTTTCAAAAGCCTTTTTCTTTAGGTTGATAAAACTTGCAATTGTTTGGTGAAAAGTTAAATGAATTATTGTGGTCATGCAATTTTGGCTACCTATAGTTATGGATTCGAGGCAAAAGAGATTAGTAACCTTCTTTCATCAATAACAAACATGTAGAAAAACAAAAAAAACAAAATTTCATTTGTCACATAATTTGGACTTACATGGCTACAAAACAAGTGTGTATTTAATCATGATATTGAAGTCAACATGGAATCAACTTACAGAACTAATAGTACTTAACTCTTTCCCAAACAACAAAATTTTAGACTGGTTCAGATTGAAAGCGCATGTAGACGTAAAACTAAAGGTAAACTGAAATTTGTTCAAGCAGGGAAAAAAACATTGTGGGAAAAGGAGAAATTGCTGGTTACCAGCATTTTCTCCTTTTCCCATAATTTTTTCAAAAAGCTTTTAATCTCACGGTCGTAAACACCAGGGATTGTTTGGTAAAGGGATAAATGTTACATGGGGGGAATTTATACAATAGTTTTTTATTTCATACAAAACCCTACTATATGTATACAACACATGCTGAGTAGTTTTGCACTAAAAACACTGTTTCAAGCACCATTTGTTAATCAAGTGTGATTAATCAGAGATTTCTCTGAACAAATATACATTTCCTGTTCATACTTTATGATACCCATTTCTAAATATATTGATGGCCATTTAACCCATTACCACACAATCCCTACTTTTGACGACCCTGAGAAAGAAGCCTTTAGAAAACATTGTGGGAAAAGGAGAAAATGCTGGTAACCAGCATTTTCTCCTTTTCCCACAATGTTTTCTACCCTTCACAAAACAAATTTCAAATTTTCAGTCACTTTTATTTTGTCGTATGCAAATGCTTTCGATTTGGACAAGCCGAAAATATTGTCGTTTGGTAATGAGTTAATATTGAAATTATAAAACAAAAACATACATCTACGCTTTTGCACATTGGCATTTTATTTAATGTTATAAGCTTCCATGTATTTTTTGTGAATGATTTGCCACACTTGAACAACTATGAACATTACGATAAACAAACATTTTTTTCAATATTGCTTCATCAAAAGGATCACTTTTACTTTCTCTCTACTGTCACAATAACTTACACAAATATTTTTGTAGGTGCAACATAGTTATTGTTACAGGAAACATACCATTCATACAGTCCTTTACAGTAATTAAATCCTGCCTCTACTTTGGCTCTGGCTGATGCATTCTCAGCTTGTTCTAGAAATTTAGGCACATCTTCCAGTTTACCTGCCCTTCTCATGAGGTCAACTAGTCTTGCAAGGGCCTCATAATTGTCTTGATGAGAAAATATAAACATTTTGTAACTTTAACGAAGTATAATGTATATGATATAAGTTCACATTTATAATGGAACATGCACAAAAAATAGTAAATACATGTACAAAGTACTACATACAGTGTATATGTTTTACAAAAAAATTAGTAAACTGCTAGAAAACTTTAAAGATATTTAATTGGTCTCATAAAACATCAACAACATCCAGCAGAAGTGTACAAAACAAACTGATAATTCATAGTGGTATGAAACCCATTGTTTGATAAACCTTTTCCCACAAAATTACGGGAAGCTTGAATTTTTGAACACCTTATAATCAAAGCATATCATTGAAGTCATTTTAACGATTAGCCTACAACCAACATATCTGAGGAAAAGAGTTCAGCCATAATCAGGACTGCCACTGTACCTTTTTTATTCGGCAATTAACATTGACATGCATGTGAAGACAAATGCCCATTACAGAATATCCATTACAGAATGTCCATTAGTTCTTTACAAAACAACAAAATTTTGTACTGCACCACATTGAAAGCATGTGCATATCGTGAATCAAGTGTTGTTTATAGGGTGATTTCTTAATCTGATATCAGACAAAACATTGTGGGAAAAGGAAAAAATGCTGGTCACTGGCCTTTTCTCCTTTTCCCACAATGGTTTTGAAAAGCTTTAACTCGAGATTTTGTGGCAGACTGTCTATTAGTTAACTTGAGAGAGATTTTTAAATGATCAGTCATGAATGAATTTCTTTGCTCTCCTTGTATTCCACTTATTGGAAGCTCACTGTAACTATAGAAAACTTAATCAATCACTTACCTGCTTTCATCTGAAGTAGCTGTTGAAAATGAAACATGGCGGAATCATATTCATTTTTCCTAAACATTAAGTCAGCTAACATCTGCAAAAGAGAAAAAAAAATTATCTGAAAGTTACATCCCCAAAATCAAACTCTAGATATTGCTCTATTCAAAGAGTAGAAACAGATTGGCTCAGACATAACCAAAGAAATGATGGCTTAGATCACATTGACAGATGTTGGAAAAAAAAAAAAATCCTGAGAACACCATTAATGGGACTCAAAAATTGAAATTTGCTCTGGGAGGGTAGAAAACATTTGGGAAAAGGAGAAAATGCTGGTGGCCAGCATTTTCTCCTTTTCCAATAATGTTTTCAAAAGGATTCTTTTTCAATGAAAACCAGAGATTGTTTGGGAAAGGCTTGAGGTACCATTGAAGCAGTTTAGATCATAACAAGACTATGCAGAAAATGCTGTTGTATGTTGGATTAATTTAATACTGGCTAATTAACTGATACCGAGGCACTTACAATTGTGGCTGCATCATTTTCTCTGTCACTCTTCAGTAATGTCATCAGCTGGTGCTGGCAAGCATCTAGATCTTGTGTAGTTAAATATAAACCAGCTACGTCCAACATTATCTGTTACAAATATGTTGAAAACGATTACTCTTTGCATGAATAAAGTAAAATAAGTATACCCTCCCCTCCACTAGAGTAAATTAAGATCGGACAGCAAATTTTTTTCAGATTCTGCACAGCAGTATCTTTAACTCTTTACCAAACAACAAAATTTTAGATGTGTCCAAATAAAAGCATTTGCAGAAGACAAAATAAATGTGACTCAAAAATTGAATCTCAATTTCAGAAAAGTAGAAAACATTATTTGAAAAGGAGAAAATGCTGATTACCAGCTTTTTATCCTTTTCCCACAATGTATTCAGAAGGCTTCTTCCTCTGGGTGGTTAAAAAGAAAGGAATTTAATTTACCAAATGGTAAAGGATTAAAAATGATAAAAGAAAATGTGATATTTCAGAAGTAATCTTAAAATGATATTTCTTTCAAGACTACTTTTCTCACATGCATCAGAGGTAATACGTGAAAAATAGCCTGAGAAAAAGTTGCCTCACGAAGGTACCAAAACCACAACCAGCGAGTCACGTTTCAGATACGCTAACCACTGATCTAACTAGATAGCTGTGCTGGGAACTTGATAGTAGTACTGAATTTACAACGATCTTTAGCCCTTTCCCAAACAAGCCCCTGTTTTTACATGTTTGTAGTACAAGTCTTTTGAAAACACTGTGGGAAAAGGAGAAATTGCTCATAACGAGCAATTTCTCCTTTTCCCACAATGTTTTCCAAGCATTTGGAGAATTTCCTGCCATTTTTATCAAATTTGAAATTGTCGTCTGCAAACTCTTTCGGTTTCGAAGAGTCTAAAATTTGTTTTTAGGGAAAGGGTTAAACTGCCCCAGATAAGATTCACCCCTATATAAAGTCTTACACACTATAAGATATTCCTTGCATAAGCAAAATTGTAAAAGAAAAAAAAACATCCATCAACATCAAAATACCTTAGCATCACTTTCATTATAAACCAAGGCTTCTTTATACATTGTTATGGCTTTCTCAAAATCCCTTTGATTGGTGGCATGTTCAGCCATCTGTCGACATATGCTGGAATTTAAATGGAAGGGAATTTTCATGAGACTATTCTTCACCTTTTGCTAGATATGAATTCCTTTTTTTGCATTAACATTTTGCTAACCAGTTATAGGCAAACTACTTTTGAAAACATTTCAGTATATTGGTGAAATGTCTCATTTTTGCAGCTTCATTGCCATCAAGCTTGTCTAAAGAATTTATATGAAAGTATACAGTTGCAAATATTCCTTTCTTTCTCTACCTCTCTCATGTCTTAAAACTGTAAAAGAATCATAGATTATTATAAAAGGTTTCTTTTATATCCAGTACACAGAAAAAAAAATCACTACAAATTCAAAACAGAACTTTTAACCAGTTACAGTGCAAAATCAGACCTTTTAATGTTTATCCACCCCTTCAAAATATTAGTTTTCTGTCCTCTAAATAGTTTTGGGAAATATAACAAGTGCCTGTTCAGTAATAGTTAAGATCAGAAACCAAGTATTTCTGCAAAAACCAGTAACACACTTGGAGTTATTTGTACAATTCACAACTTAAGAATCAACAATCTTGAAAACACTTACTCAGCTGCCAGCTGTTTTTGGGCTGCCACAGCATCTGGTTGTTCCAGTTGGACACGCTTCAACACCCTTTGAGACACAAAAGGAAAGATTAGCTTTTAACTATCATCACACTAAAAATTGGTGTACTACACATAAGTATAACCAAAATTCTGGAGATTAAGATCAGAACATGTTGATCAATAATAGATCTATACTGTCTCATTGTTTGAGAAATACTCATGTGAAAACTTCCTTGAAAGTGCTTTCCTTGATCAGTATTTATTGGATAGATATTTTATCAAGCATTCTAAAAGGTAAATATACACACTGAACAAAGCTTTGATGGCTGAACAAAGGTCACTGGTCAACCTACACTCAAAACAGGATGTGTGCTGTATCTGCTGCTAATAACTGACATCAATTTACAATGTCACCTTACTGGCACCTCTCTAAATTAGGTTGAGTTCTTTCTAACTATACAAATAGGATTAGACACAGTCATATGATCTGAAGGAACTGAGTAGTTACTTAAGAAATAATCTTCTTTCTATCGTGGTATATCGTTCAATAAACCACAGTTGTGAGTTATGAGGCACAATAAATAATCCACGAGGGCGATAGCCCGAGTAGGTTATTCATTGCGCCTCATAACTCACAACGTGGTTTATTGAACGATATACCACGATAGAAAGAAGATTATTTCGATTCTAACATGGCCAATTCTTAATGAAAAGAAAACAAGTTCAAACTAAGACTAAAAACGCGGATGAACATTATGTTCCATTGAATAACTCACTCACTGAATGACGTCACTCGATATAGGATGACGTCATACTGCATGGGTTGTTGCAGATTTTACCACGTTCTCCTTGCACTGTGTTTATAGAGCGAAAGTCGCGTGTCATGTTAGAATTTTCTATTTATTAGGACGTCAGCGTGTAAGTTTAAGTTAAATTTGGTCTTCATCCTTCTAGGAAGAATTATTTGAAAGTGAGGCTGGACTGAAAGACAATGGCAACTGTGCCAAAATTAATATTTACCCTTAACAACATTCAGATAAGCTATGAAAAACAGAAAAGTTAACAAAAATTGAGACAAATACCTGGCCTGCATTTCTCTAGCCTTGGTCAGAGACAACAAGGCATCCTCCAATCTGTCACTTTTCTGATAGACTTTAGCCAGTAATGTCATATACCTTGTGTGGTCCATCATTATGTCTAGTTCACCATCTGTAAAGTTAGATGTCATCTTGATTGTATACTAAATAATCATACGTTTTAACCCTTTACCAAACGACAAAATTTTGGACTGGTCCAAATTGACAGCAAAAACTCAAAAATTGAAATCTGTTTCCAGCAGAGTAGAAAACATTGTGGGAAAAGGAGAAAATGCTGGTTACCAGGGATAGGAACATATCTGATACTCTGTGTTATAATAACCCATTTCTTGTTGGATTGTGTAAAATAATATTAATATGCGACCCGTCACACAAAAAAGGACCATCTAGAAACTGCGAAAAGTGCCAACCCAAGTCAGCCTCCCCAAATTTTACAGCCTGACCAAGGTTGACACTTTTTGGTTGAGTTCTATGATATTTTCTGTATGAAAAGTGGTCGTTGTACCTTAATACTATATAATAATTTTTAAACTATCAACTTATGTTGATACGCACTATTTTAAATCAATTTTCGTCTATTTGATGTATGGAATTTCAGATTATCTTTTGTTACGTGACTTGTCACATACAAGTCATGCCCTGAGAAAAGCCAGTTTTATACATTTGCAAAAAGTATCCAACCATGCGAGTTCAAGCAGGCTGACCCAAATCAACACTTTTTGCCTTAGTTAACCCTTTACCACACAATAGCCACCTTTTGATGCCCCTGGGGAGAGAAGCCTTTTGAAAACATTGTGGGAAAAGGAGAAAATGCTGGTAACCAGCATTTTCTCCTTTTCCCACAATGTTTTCTACCCTATCAAAGAAAAGTTGCACCATTTGAGCCACACTGCAATACATGTCTGCAAATGCTTTCAATTTGGAAAAGGCTAGAATTTTGTTGTCTGGTAAAGGATGAAATATTCTGCACATCCAATGACCATTCTACCTCAGTGTTAAGCTGGTTAGTAGACAAAATGGATTTTATGGATCTGTAACTATGTGAACAGTTGCTTGGTAAAATGCATCACCTTTGCATTATCGCTTTACTCCATAGATACTCATTTCTACACATTGCTTGTAGGAGCCTTTGGAAAACATTATAGTAAAAGGTGAAATTGCTCGTGACGAGCAATTTCACCTTTTGCCGCAATGTTTTCTATGCTATCAAAAGGTGTCATATACACATAAGAAACAGCTTCATCCTTGCTGTTATATAAGGTCAATTAGAGAAACCATAGTATTGCCTTATGGGGTAAAGGGTTAAATGAGATTTTGCCAGAGTAAGACTCAGACCAAACATTCTCACAAAAGATATGCTCTCACTTTGCTCTTCTCCAAGTGCAACTTTCAGCACTTTCTCTGCTTTGTCATATTGTCTTAGCTTCAGAAGCAGCTCAGCTAAATCATATCTGCAATGATAAAAAAATGGAGTACACTAAATTCTGCAGACCAAAAGTTTATAGCTTAACTCATTACCAAAGACAAACTTTTGGACTAGACCAAATTGAAAGCATTTGCAGACAACAATTCAACTCTTGTTGAAAAGATGATTTCTGTCTATGATAGGGTAGAAAACATTGTAGGAAAAGGAGAAAATGCTGGTTATCATCATTTTCTCCTTTTCCCAAACTGTTTTCAAAAGGCTACTATTCTAGACCTGTAAACACCAGGGATTGTTTGGGAAAGGGTTAAATAGGATACTAAAGGTTTTTCATGAAACCAGGCCCTAGATCTCAACCTTCCTTGCTGTTTAGAATGTAACCGTAAAATTAATGATTGACAACAGGGATATAAAACAATGCATTGTGAACTCAACAACCTTATTAAAGTCTGTTCCCCTCTCAATGAAGGGTCACTTTTCTGTTGCCAAACTTTGTGGTTAAGTAATAACAGCAAACAAATATACAAGCCATGCTCTATAAAAATGGGGGCTAAATGCATCTGCGAAAAAGTTTCGATCAGGTCAGACCATGTGGACTGCGCAGTCTGACCTGAAATAAAAGTTTTTGCTATCCGGGTCGATTTCTTACGATTTCAAAGACCACTATACCTCATAATATAGTCGGTTGTTAAAAGTGAGTAATATTATGTGTCTATTTTTAGAAATGTTACGGGTAAAGAAATGACGTCATTTAAGCTTGGGGGAATTATTTCCTCGTCACAGTGAATATTTTCCTCCTGCGGAAAATCTGGTCAATTAACTTGAGATTGCTAGTTTTAAAAGTAGCATTCATTGACAAAATAATCGAAGGAAATATAATATATAATTTATTTCATCAGCTTGTGGTTTATATGGGGAAATATTTGCTTCAAAAGGGAAAGGTCCGTGAAAATAACTCGTGTCTGACAGCACTCGTTGTTTCACTTAACTTTTCCTTTTTTCAGCAAATATTTCCCCATAATTAACCACAAGCTGATGAAATAAATTCTATTTATGGATCTGACACTGAGTGATGGCTTACTTTGTAACAAGGATCACAAAGATGCATAAAGCCCCCTTTAGCCCAAGCACTGACTTGTACTTTGAGTGACCATTACCACATTAGCTTTGCAATTAATTCCAGATTAACCTATTACCACACAATCCCTACTTTTGACGCCCCTGTAAAAGAAGCCTTTAGAAAACATTCTGGGAAAAGGCGAAAATGTTGGTAACCAGCATTTTCTCATTTTCCCACAATGTTTTCTACCCTTCACAAAACAAATTTCAAATTTTCAGTCACTATATTTTGTCATCCACAAAATGCTTTTGATTTGGACAAACCCAAAATATTGTCCTTTGGTAATGAATTAAGATCAGAAACCATATTTACCAAACAACAAAATTCTTGAATGATCCGAGTTGAAAGTACTTGCAGACGACAAAAAAAAACATAACTCAAAAATTGAAATTTGTTTAAAGCAGGGCAGAAAAAATTGTGGAAAAAGGAGAAAATGCTGGTTACCAGCATTTCCTCTTTTTCCCACATTGTTTTCAAAAGGCTTCAATCTCAGGGTTGTAAAAACCAGGAATTGTTTGGCAAAGAATCAGGAACATTCTCAGCTCTATTCTTGTACGTTTTCTTAATTTAAAAGAAACACCATGTCTAGCCAATCAAGAGCTGTGTTACTTTCTTAATCTAGAATAACAATAAGAATGGTAAGTAAATAAGGGCCAAGGAATCATCAAGTGAGCATTCTGATCTTTCCAAATGAATGGAAAATCCAAGGGGAAAGTGAGCAGTCTGCTCTTTCCAACTGAATGGAAAATCCAAAGGAAAAGTGAGCAGTCTGCTCTTTCCAACTGAATGGAAAATCCAAGGGGAAAGTGAGCTGTCTGCTCTTTCCAACTGAACGGAAAATCTAAGGAAAAAGTGAGCAGTCTGAACTTTCCAACTGAATGGAAAAACAAAGGGAAAAGTTACCAGTCTGACCTTTCCAACTGAATGGAAAATCCAAGGGATAAGTCAGCAGTCTGATCTTTCCAACTGAATGGAAAATCCAAGTAAAAGTGAGCAGTCTGATCTTTCTAACTGAACGGAACATCCAAGGGAAAAATTAGCAATCTGATCTTTCCAACAGAATGGAAAATCCATGTAAAAGTAGAAAAATTAGCAGTCTGATCTTTCAAACTGAATGAAAAATCTATGTAAAAGTGAGCAGTCTGATCTTTCCAACTGTACGGAAAGTCCAAGGGAAAAGTTAGCAGTATGATCTTTCCAACTGAACAGGAAATCCAAGGGAAAAGTGAGCAGTTTGCTCTTTCCAGCTGAACGGAAAATCCAAGGGAAAATTGAGCAGTATGATCTTTCCGACTGAATTGAATGGAAAATCCCAGCAACTGTATTAGTTTTGCATTATATAGGTCTTTCTGGCAATCCAAACATGCTTAGCTTATTCACTCAGCAGATGGTACATATAACTCTTTCAACTCTATACCACACAATATCAACTTTTAATGACCCTTGAAAGAAGCCTTTTAAAAACATTGTGGGAAAAGGAGAAAATGTTGGTAACCAGCATTTTCTACGTTTGCAGTTCTGCTTTTCCCAAACCAAATTTCAATTTTTCAGTCACATCAATTTTGTCGTCTGCAAGTGCTTTCAATTAAGACCAGTGTGAAATTTTGTCATTTGGTAAAGACTTAATTACCTTAAGAAACTCTGTCCTCCTGATCTTAAAGCAGCTTCATAATAGTTGATTGCCTGAAATATGATATAAAAAACAAACATGTAGCATGTGATTATCTTAACACCCCTGTGAAAGAAGCCTTTTGAAAACATCGTGGGAAAAGAAGAAAATGCTGGTAACCAGCATTTTCTTGGTAACCAGCATCTTCTCCTTTTCCCACAATGTTTGTTTTTCCCTTCCTAAAACAAGTTTCATTTCTTAAATCATTTTTATTTTGTCTTCTTCAAATCCTTTCAATTTGGACTAGTCCAAAATTTTGTCGCTTGGTAAAGAGTTAAACTAGAGCTGTCACTGAATGTGACTTAATATCCCTGCTAGCACTTTAAGTTTGTACACAGACGGACACACAGACACATGAAAAGACAGGCTGATTTGTTTTGCAGGAATATTAAAATCTAACAATTTGAGGCACACTGAAGTTGCCACTTGTAAATATTTTATTTTCAATAATGAATTACAAAAAGCTGTTATAATGAGAAATTTCTTGGGAAAATAAAAAATGATGGTCTGAATTACTTCTGCATTACTTAAAACTACCTACCTTGCCATAATTGTGTGTTTTCACTAGGGCTTGTCCAATCTTACTTGCTAGAGATGCATCTTTTGGGTTTTTCTTCAAAGCAGTTTCATATACCTCTATGGCTTTTTCAGGCTGAAAAAAGGAAAACACATATGCAGTCTCATATAACATAATAAATTTAGGCACGGCATCACTGTCATTATAAACCTTGGTGGCTTTTCCATACTTTGTTATGGAAAATGCATTTGGAACTCACTGTGGGATAAACATAAAGAGCAACATGTCCTTTCAACACAACATTTCAATCCTATGAGCCCCTTTCTCTACTTCAGATGCCTTTGCAGCAAATGTAGTTCAGTTCTAGGCGGCAAATGTAGTTGAGTTTCAGACATCACAAAAAGTACAGTCTAACCTCTGATCTGAACAACATGCTTTTGCTGGGACACTCTAAACATAGAAAACCATAAAATTGCAACTATTTATATTGTATTTTTACACTGAACATGTTTGTTAAGGTTGTGGGAGAGATTGTGCTGTCTCCCTTTGAGTGACTCCTGAGACCAGTTTTATCAGTATCAACCCTGGTCACAACTTTTTGCTAATTTTCTTCATGTCCAAGTACCATTCTACCTCATAATTCAGCCATTTGTTTGGCAAAAAGGATATTATAGATCTAAAACAATGGGATAACTTGTTTCGTATGATGCATCATGGAGATGAATTAACTCTATACCAAACAACAAAATTTTAGGCTTGTCGAAATTCAAAGTATTTGGAGACAACAAAATGAGTCAAAAATTGAAATTTGACTTTGGAAGAATGGAAAATATTGTAGGAAAAGGAGAAAATGCTGGTTATCAGCATTTTCTCCTTTTCCGACAATGTTTTCAGAAGGCTTCTTCCTCAGGGTTGTTTAAACCAAGGATTGTTTGGTACAGGATTAAACACACTTTTGCTAGAGTTCCACTTATAATTATAGAAAATTTTACCTCTTGTATACTCATATAGGCATCTCCCAACAGCAGGCATGTGTGTGGACTTGGGTGTTTGTCTACGAGTTCCCTGAAAAATTACAGAAACTCATTGTCTCCTGCAGATCGCTTTCACTGTCTAGTTTTCAAAAAAGGGTGATAAATCAAACAAATGGCTTGAAGAATTATATACATGCATAAGAATAATCAAAACTCATGCTTTACTAGGCTATTTTCTAGTCATCCACTCAAAATCACGGCGGAAGGTAGTCAGTTGTTAACTCTTTGTATATGACAACTTTTAATGACACCGAGGAAGAAGCATTTTGAAAACATTGTGAGTAAAAGAGAAAATGTTCATAACCATCATTTTCTCCTTTTCCAAGGTGTATTGTACCTTATCGTAGAAAAATTGCATGATTTGAACCACATTAAAATTGCAAATGCTCTCAATTTGGACAAATTTACTTTTTTGTTGTGTGGTAAAGAGTTAAAGGCAAGACAAAGCATATTTTTAAATAGTTCAGACCAAGATTAGAATGCAAATAAAGTGCAGTTAGATCACTGATACACAGTCGGTATTTTTGAAACATGTCAAAACTGGCTTGATTTTGGGAACTGCTTAAAAGTAGTTTGCTTTCATTCACAAAGAGATCAAAGATATAAAAACGTAAATCACCTTTATAAAAATACACATCAGTTTGTTGTTTATTTAGTATCTCTTGCTGTCTTCAATACCATATTCATGTCTTTTCTGTATTTCGCAGGTACCAGACTGGTTACCAGTATTTTATCCTTTTGACATAATATTTCCTCTGTACTCAAAGTTATCCCTTTACTTCACGGCAGAATTTCAGAGCTATCAAAATTGAAAGCATTTGCAGACCTTAATTTCATGGTGGCTCTAATGATGCAATTATTTTTTGATGTAGCAAAACACCTTGTGGGAAAAGGAGAAAATGCTGGTTACCAGCATTTTCTTCTTTTCCCACAATGTTTTCAAAAGACTCCTTCCTCTGGATCATTAATTTAACCCTTTCCCAAACGGCAAATTTTGGACCACACCAAACTGAAAGCATTCTGCAGATGACAACTTAACAGGTGCTAAAAAGATGATTTTTTCTATATGATAGGGTAGAAAACATCGTGGGAAAAGGAGAAAATGCTGGTTTCCAGCATTTTCTCCTTTTCCCACAATGTTTTCAAAAGGCTTTTTTTCCTGACCCGTGAAAACCAGGGATTGTTTGGGAAAGGGTTAAAAGTCGTCATTTTGTGGTAAAGGGTTAAATACTATCATGTGAAAAATTTAGAATTCTCATCTGTAGATTTCTTCAATATGTAAGAGTCTAAAATTTTGTGACATGGTAAAAGGTTAAATTTGGCTGAGTGTCAAACTCTGCTGATTGATAAAGAATTATAACAGTAGAAATCTAACGCATTACCTGTAACAACTAGCATACAGTCTTTTATCTTTTCTCTGATGTAAGTAAATATCTGCCATTTTTTCTCTGGCCTGTACAAAGTAGGGTTGGTTAGGTTGTATATTTCTCAACATGGTCAAAGCGGCCTCTACATCCCCTCTGGCAAGACTGAGATCAGCATTTGCAATAGTGATTCTGACTTCTTCTGGTGTACCATGGAAATCATTGATGGCATCTTGCATAATCTTGGCTGCTTCATGCTGTTGATAAAAATTTGATTGAAGTTTTGGGAAAAGGAACAAATGCTGATAACCCCCTTTACCTACACAGTTTCTTCACTATTTCAAAGGCCTCTACCACCGTTAGAGCGATATCTGTCTTCTACACAGTTTTTTACCATTTCTAAAGCTTTACCACCATTAGAACCACATCTGTCTTCTGAATTGTGGGTTTCTTGGATAAAGAGGACTCTAAAAATTTTTTTCTTGTAAGCAATTAACGCATTACACACAATCCCTACTTTTGATGATCCTGAGAAAGAAGCTTTTTGAAAACACAGTGTGAAAAGGAGAAAATGCTGGCAACCAGCATTTTTTCATTTTGCCACAATGTTTTCTACCCTTCACAAAACAAATTTTAAATTTTCAGTCACTTTTATTTTTCTGTCTGCAAATGCTTTCGATTTGGAAAAACCTAAAATTTTGTTGTTTGGTAATGAGTTAAGAAAAAGTAATAACACAGACTGATAGTTACAAACTGTAAGTTTGAAAAGAAAACACTTTGGATAGAGCTTTTAAAGAGAGATTGCTACCTGTAAGCCATTTCTCCTTTGCCACAATATATTCAACTTGACTTCTGTGGGACAAGGAGAGTCACCTCCAATGAACTAATGTATCAATAAGAGATGGTGATGAATGGTTACCTGACTACCAACAAGCCTGTGAGCCTCTGCCAATTCTAAATACACCGACACTCTGTCATTTACAGAAATATCTGCTTTTGCTGGACGTCTGGATGCTGATGATGCTCTAGAACCTGGTTAAAACAGAAGTTAATATGTTTTACATTTCAATCCTGTCAATTCTTGCCTCTTGAAAATCAGATCTGTAGGAAATAGGAAGTAGTATAGAAGCTCATCAAATTTTGTAAGGTTTGAAATAGGAAACTTATCAAACAAACATATCAACAAGATCCATTACATGATGCAAACTGACAACATAGGTCATTTAGACTTTGGTCAGTATTGTAAAAAAAATCAAGTATGATAGTAGGACAAAATGATACAGAAGATGATAAAAAGTGAGCAAATACACAACCTCCCTGCTTAACTCTTTACTAAACGACAGAATGTTGGACTCGACCACATCGAAAGCATTTGCAGATAGATGACAAATGTAGCTCCAATGATGAATTTTATCACTGAAAGGTGGAAAACAATGTAAGAAAAAGAGATAATGCTGGCTACCAGTATTTTCTCCAATTCTCACAATGTTTTCAAATGGTCATTAAAACACAAAAATGTGCCATAAAGAGTTAAAATAGATTAATCAAGTGTTATCTCCCTTTGAAAACCAGCATTTGATGGATGTCTTAAGCAATCTTACCTGCTTTATTACATATTTAGCAACTAAGTAAATACAGAAAACTATTTTTAGTTCACAGACGAGAAAAGATTTGTTGCAATTTCAGAGCAGTTTAAATCTAAGTATATCTCACCTATTGGAAAGTGGCTCAATGATCAGACTGCAGATCTTGTGTGATCTTATCTTGATCTTACCACGATCACTGTCAGCAACAACAATTTACACTTCATGTTGCCCTTACCTTGTTAGCAGTCCATAACAGTAACACAAGAAGACGTCATAGATTACCTTTTATACCAGGCAGTGCCATGGCCATCTGTAGTGTCCTGATCGCTTCCTCATTATCTCCTTGTTTCTTCTGTATTCTAGCTTTGATTAGATGATACAGTGGATGTTCTCTAACCTGTGTTAGATCATTAACTCATTACCACAGTATCCCTACTTTTGATGCCCCTGAGATAGAAGCCTTTAGAAAACATTGTGGGAAAAGGAGAAAATGCTGGTAACCAGCATTTTCTCCTTTTCCCACAAAGTTTTCTAACCATCACAAAACAAATATCTTAGACTGTTCCAAATCCAATGCACTTACCGACGGCAAAATAAACATAAATAATGAAATTTGTTTCCAGCATGGAAGAAAATATAGTGGGAAAAAGAAAAAATACTGGTTACCAGCATTTCTCCTTTTCCCACAATGTTTTCAAAAGGCTTCTATTTCAGGGTCATAAAAAGCAGGAATTGTTTGGAAAAGGGTTATACTAACAATCCCGCATTTAATTAACACATGGAAGGAGTCTTTTGTAAACACTGTGATAAAAGGAGAAAATGCTGTTGACTAACATTTTTTTTTACCACAATGTTTTCTACCACTCAAGGACAAAATTCATAATTTGGAACAGATTTGCATTGTAGTCAGAAACTTCTTCACTTTGGTTGAGAATAAATTTTGCAGTGGAGTAACCAATTAAAACCTTAACAGCACATAAAAATGTTTTTTCTCATCAAGAAACAATGTCAAAATAAACGCTGCTACCAAGCCACCTTTGCCAAGAATGACTCATCATAGCTGACAGGGTAGATCAAGATCAAACTTCAGTTCTGTGCAGTCTGATCTTGATCTACACTTGTAAAAACTGGTTAAGTTTGGAAAGGCACTATAAGGGTCAATATCAGTAACAGGAAAATCCTAGGAGTGCAGTTCTAATCAAATAGAATTTTTTTAACAATGTTTTGACCATTTCTTTTACAATGGCAGAAGCAAAATGAATGCTACATAATTTAATACCAATATTCATTAAATGTATATAAACTCCTCTATCTTTGGTGAAATTGACAAAAAAATTAAAAACAGACATGAGCAACCTTTTCATTTTTTAAGTTCTGTGATTTGACATGTGCAGATTTCCTTGTGTTTTTTCAAATTTTGACGCTGTTACTTTGGTCTCATAAAACAGAGGTGGACACTGCATTAGAACTCTATGTTACAAACAACTTACCTCAAAATTATGACTGAGCCCAACTTCCAGAGACTGATTGGCCAACTTAAAGTTGTTTTGGTGCAAATATATCTATAAAAGGAAAAATGAAAAACACTAATCAAGACTAATTCTTTTTAGATAAACAAAATTAATTCAAACTGTATCCGATTTGGGTTAAGCCCCGTAAAAAATAGGGTGTAATCCATCTCCAAAAATTGGTAATTCAGACTTGAAAGAATTAACCCTTCCCCAAACAAGCCCTCGTTTTTACCTATCTGCAGTAAAAGTATTTTGAAAACACTGTGGGAAAAGGAGAAATTGCTCGTGATGAGCAATTTCTCCTCCTCCCACAGTGTTTTCTACCCTTTTGGGGAACTTTTTGCCATTTTCTCCAAATCTAAAATTGTTGTCAGCAAACTCTTTTGGTTTGGAAGAGTGCAAAATTTGTCGTTTGGGAAAGGGTTAAATTAAGTTAAAGAAATTTACAATACACTAAAACCTAAATGATAAATACAAAATCTTTGATAAAATACAACTACCAAATTTCAAATTACCTGCGCCATCAATATGTGTCCATCTGAATAGGATGGTTCTACATCAATGCAATGTTGTAAAGTAGACTGGGCTGCATCAACATCACCAGTCAGAAACTTGACTTTTCCCATCAGGTAAAGAGCTTCTAGAAGACCTGGAACAGCTCGAGTTAATGGATCTAGAACCTGGTTACATTTCTTCAGAATAGGACTGATGGCTTGTCCAGGGCCCACAGGCTGAAAGGAAAATCAACTGATTATTATGTCAGTGCTAATATAATTTTCAACAAAGCAGAGCCTTACTCAACACTTTACCAAAGGAAAAAAAATAATAAACCTGTCTAATTAGAAGGAATTAAGACAAGAAATGAAATGTTCACAAATAAAAGTGCATATAATAAGGGCTATCGATTAAAAATAGACTGATTTATTACCAGCTAAAATACGTTTGGTTGTTAATTTACATGGTCGTCTATTTATATTAGCACCGTTTATTGACTTTCATTCGGAAAATTCCGGAGAGATGTCTTACATTTTGCAAACCATTCTATATTTCAGAATGGAATTGTGATATGAAAGCATTTGAGCATTAGGGTTTCGGAACTGACTGCTGGCCGATCCATTAATCGTCAAGGGGCATAGTTGACCACCAGGCGGCAATTGGAGTTCTAACGCTTTGCCACTCCATGTGTGGAGGCCGGTGATTGGATGTTCTAACGCTTGGCTAACTCCACTTTTGGAGGGGGGTGGTCTTGGGAGTGCTAATATGTATAGGGGAGTCGCAGTCATGTTCCATTGGTAAACTAAAGAATCTCTCCTGGGTTTTCTGCTGCACTATGGACCATATCCGCCACAATTTTTCTGTGTATACCATAATTTCACTAAAGAATCAATGATAATCTGATATTATGTTTAAATCATTACAAGATTAAACACTGTGTTCTTAGATTGTGCATTGTTTACTTTTTTAGCCATCATGTAATAATTAACTATGAAGAGGTAGAAAACATTGTGGGTGTAAAGAAGAAAATGCTGGATACCTGTACTAGTCTTTCCTTTTCTAACAGTGTCTTCAAACATTTGTCCTCCATTCCAGTATTTAAAATTAAACCTTTACCAAACAACAGAGTTTTAAACTGGTCCAAATTAATAGCATTAGCCCACATCAAAATAAATGTAAGTCAAAAATTGAAATTTGTTTCCAGCAGGGTAGAAAACATTGTGGGAAAAGGAGAAAATGCTGGTTACCAGCATTTTCTCCTTGTCCAACAATGTTTTTAAAAGGCTTCTTCCTTAGGGTCATAAAATCGTAAAAACGAGGGATTGTTTTGTAAAGGGTTAAGGTTTGTGAGGTAAATAATTAACTATCATTCAAAGAAGTCAAAAACTATTCAGCTGCTTTACTAAGACAGAGCAAGCAACATAAAAAGTCTCAGAATTATGCATTGAAATTATTTCAACACAGACTGGTTTTTAAACATTACAGATTAACATACATGTATATACCAGAAATGGTGATAAGTTACAAACACCTTGAGGAAAGAAAAACACATATTTCAATCAGCAGGGAAAACATTTCCTGTCACCTGGGTACATTTTGTAAGGATATGGATGAGAGTTTGCTCAGGGCCAACATGATAGCATAAGAAAAATCCAATGTGGCCTAACTGTTTAGGTTTGTCTTCGAAACAGTAGAAAACAATGTGAGAAAAGGAGAAAATGCTGTTATGACCAAAGTTTTTTCACAATACTATCAAAAGCTATCTGACCAACAATTTGTAACAATACAGAGTACTCTATCTAAAAATGTTATCTAAAAACAGTTAATCTCTTTCAAGAATGTATATTTTTCTATTTGGTATCTATTCAGATCTATTCATGCAATAAAAAAAACCTACAAAACTGCTTTCTATAATATGAACAGATAGTAGTACAGTACATGTAGCCCCTTTCTGTTTTCTAAGAATAAGCAGAATATTAGTTCTTCATTATATAATGAGCTTTTGCACAAAAATCTATATTTTGTAGAAATAAATTAATCAAATCAAGAAACATCACTCTCCATACCATGAGCTAATACCAAAACTGTCAGTGCCTCAGGTGTTTGCAAAATTACAAACAAATAAATTGTGCCACAAAACCCTTTCTTAACTGCTCCACAAATTCCTTACTTAACTGTGCCACAGAACGCTTTCTTAACTGTGCCACTAATCCCTTTCTCAATTGTGCCACAAAACCCTTTCTCAATTGTGCCACAAAACCCTTTCTCAACTGTGCCACAGATCTCTTTCTCAACCCACAAATTCCTTTCCAAGTTATGTCACAAAAACCTTCCTAAACTGTGCCACAAAGCCCTTTCTAAACTGTGCCACAAAACCCTTTCTAAACTGTGTCACAAATCCCTTTTCAGTTGATCCACAATTTCCTTTCTTGACTAAGCCAAAAATCCCTTTCATAACTTTGCCAAAAATCACTCTCTCGACTGTGCCATAAATGTTTCTTAACTGTACCACAAATTCTTTTTAAACTATGCTGCAAATACTATCCATATTTATTCTGCCAAACACTAATATGCCCTTGCAAAATGTAAGATAATATTTATCGTATTTGTGAAGATACTATGGAAATATTATCAAATATAAACTCCTGTTTACGACAGGACCATTACAACATGTGAGTGCAACACTATTCTAAGTGCCTGTACAATGTACAGGTACTTAGAATAGTGTTGCACTCACCTATCAATTAATGTTCACTGCTTCAACTGCTTGTTTTCACAATTTTAGTTCAATGTGTGGCTTGTAAAGATCAAAGTCTGACCCCACAAATACGACACTTGTATAACTTCCAAATTTGTCATCTGCAGAATCTCTCAAATTGGAAGAGTTTAGACTTTATTGTTGAGTAAACATTGAATTAATTTTACTTTTATTAGACAAGCTGATTCCTACTGGCTCATAAACCTTCTGACATGCCAAAAGCTGATTCCTACTGGCTCACAAACCTACTGACATGCCAAATTCTCTGCAGCTTTTGTCACATAAGCTCACTGCCTCCTTGAAATACCAGCAAAAAAAAAATTTTAAAGACACCAAAAATTATCCTGAAATAACCCTTTACCAAACAACAAAATTTTAGACAAACCCAAATTGTGAGCAAATGCGGACAATGAAATGAATATATCTCAACAAACCCAAATTGTGAGCAAATGCGGAGAACGAAATGAATATGCATGTAATTCAAGAAGTGAGATTTGTCATTGGAAAGGGTAGGAAATATTGTTGGAAAAGAAGAAAATCTTCTCCTTTTCCCATAATGTTTTTAAAAGCTGTCTTTCCAAGAGTCATTATAAGTTGTGATTGTTGGTAAACGGTTAAAGGCTTAACCCGTTACCACACAGCAAAATTTCAGATCTATCCAAATTGAAAGCATATGCAGACCACAATTTTAAAGAGGCTCATATGGTGCAATTTTGCTTTGTTAGGGTAAAAAACCTTGTGGGAAAAAGAGAAAATGCTGGTTACTAGCATTTTCTCCTTTTTACACAATGTTTTCAAAAGATTTCTTGGGGGGGGGGGGATCATAATTCGTCATTGTGTGGTAAAGGGTTAATACCTGACTGCATCTGAAAACATTGTGGCTCTTGGAAAAATTCTTATCAGCAATTTTCCATTTGCTGCTACATGTATATTTGTTCTCTGCATGACAGAGATTCCCTTTGTGGGAGGTACAAAGTTTCACCAATCTACCCATGTTGAAGCTTGTGTATCATGCACTTTACCTGTTTAGATGCTGGCAACTAACAAAATAAAGAAAATATAATGCTGTTGTGCTATATTTTCCATGGCAAGAGCAATACAAAACAGTAATACTTAACTGTTTACCACAAGGCAAAATTTTAGACTGGTTCAAATTGAAAGCATCTGCAGACGACAATATAAAGGTGACTGAAAAACTGAAATTTGTTCTGGGAAGGGTAGAAAACACTGTGGGAAAAGGAGAAAATGCTGGTTACCAGCATTTTCTCCTTTTCCTACGGTGTTTTTAAAAGGCTTCTTTCTCCGGGGGGGGGGGTGTCAAAAGTAGGGATCATGTGGTAATGAGTTAACTGTAACAATGTAAAAATGTTATGGCTTTTTTGCACTGCTTAAAACAATATTTCTGTTATTTAAGGGTGTAAGCTATTTTGTACATATATTTCTTGGGTTTTACTAGTTTATTGAGGCTGAGTGTTTGCCCTGTAACACAAAAGGGGGTGGGGGCAAAAATGTACGTAAAAAACATTCTTTCTTCCACCAGAACTAGACAATGCAACAATGCAACATAACAACATGTAAGTGTGCAGTCTTTGGATAAAGGTAACCTATAACTCTTCACCAAACGACAAATTTATAGACAGGTCTAAATTGAAATTTGATTAGGGAAGAGTAGAAAACACTGTGGGAAAAAAGGAGAAAATGCAGGTTAACAGCATTTTCTCCTTTTCCCACAATGATTTCAAGAGGCTTCAAATTCAGGGTCATCAAAAAATGTCATTGTGTGGTAAAGGGTTAAGAAAGCAAGTAAATGAGTCATGCTCTGTGAGAAGAGGGTTTAACTTATTACCAAATGACAAAATTTTAGGCTTGTCCAAATCGAAAGCATTTGCTGACGACAAAATGAACATGACTGAAAATTTGAAATTTGTTTTGTGAAGGGTAGAAAACAATGTGGAATAAGGAGAAAATGCTGGTTACCACAACTTTTCTCTTTCCCAGGGCCGTTAAAAGCTGGGATTGTATGGTAAAGAGTTAATGAGTTGATCCTTTACCACACAACCCTGAATGTTAACGACCCTGCAAAGAATACTTTTGAAAGCATTGTAAGAAGAAGAGAAAATATTGATAAACATAATTTTCTCCTTTTCCCACAATCTTTTCGACCCTCTACAAAACATATTTCAAATTTTCAGTCACTTTTATTTTGTCGGCTGCAAATGCTTTGATATTGGACCAGTCTGAAATTTTGTTAAACCCACCTTTCCAAAAGCCCTGCTCAATAATTGGTAGCAACAAAAACATAGTAACAAGCAAAGAAAGGAAATTTATGCAACCTTGCTAGTATGACTTTTCAAGCCTAACATAAACTTAACTAAACTTCTGTAGCGCTCTTTTGTTGTGGCTAATATGTAACAACGTCTTTATACTTACTATGTTTCTGTCAGGCTTGTAAATATGATATCATTTTCATTTAAAGGCAAGATTCAAATCTATCTAACAGCCATAGTTATTGAGGTTATTTCTTCTACTTGGAAGATCCTTAACACTTCAAGCACCTTGCACTTATAAATATACTTTGTGACCAGTGTAGATCAACATCAGACTGCACAAAACATTTAGTCTGATCTTTCACTACCCACATAATAAAAACACTACAGACAAAAAGGAGCAAGAAGTTTACAATTGTCATAGTCTTGTTAAAATGGTCAATGCACTTTATACTCTGGACTTTACTGATGTTCACAATATAGAAGAACAAGAGCCCCTGCATATGGGTCCAAATACCTGGCTGCAGTTGTAGAAGCATGCTCAGAATGTTTGAAATATAAGAGAAAGAAGGAATCAGAATGCGGGTGCAAATAGTTGGCTGTAGTTGATTTGTCAGTGCAAATTCCAAAACAGATAGTTCAGGGCTAACTGCTTTCTATTGTGGCCTCCCCTTTTTGAAAGCTGAGAACTGGAATTAAATATTTTTTCTCCAACAGAGGCATGAGCCAATGCTGAAGATTTTGCACCAGAATGACACCCAAAATACAGAAGAAGCTGATGATGGCAAGGCTATGACCTCTGATCTTCTTTGAAAATGGAAGAGGTAAAATGCACTGCATTTTCAAAAACGAAAGTTGGCCAAATTACTTAGCTACTCCAAGCAGACCAATTTAGACAGTTGACGACAAATGTCTCATTGCACAAGACAAGAGACAGCAGATATTCTTTTGATTTTGTGGGTTATATTTCCTTTCACCTGTTTACCAGGACTATTCATTCCAGTTTAAGATTGAAACCTGGAGCTGTACATACAATTATTAACCCTTGTGGTACTGAATTGTAGTTGCATCTGCAAACAGTGTAGATTAAGATTAACCCTTTACCACATAACAGATTTTAGACCTGTCCCAATTCAAAACATTTGCTGGCGACGGTTTCAATGTGGCTCATACAAAATGAGTTTTCTTTGATCAGGCAGAAAACATTGTGGGAAAAGGAGAAAATGCTGGTAAACAGCATTTTCTCCTTTTCCCATAATGTTTTCAAAAGCCTTCTCTTTCAATGGTGTTAAAAGTTGTCATCGTGTGGTAAAAGATTAAACTGCACAGAATAAGTGGTCAGATCTTGAATCAAAAACTTTTTTTTCTACTCTGTAAAATCTTCTGGCAAAAAAAAAAAACAAAGAAGAATTTGGAATCTGTTTTAACTTTGTTTTTTTTCCTCATGAAAAGAGTGAAAATTGCAGAATCTCCGCCTTTTTTTTTTAGTAATGGCAGTGGCCGTTCATTTCATAAAGTACTCTGAGAGCTTTTCAAATGATACTCACTGCTTGTGGAGCAAACTGTAGGTAGTCTTTTACTACTTGAAGCAAGAAATCAGGATTCAAAATGAGGTAATACTGCAAACCTAATGGATAGCCCTGTAAAAAATAATTAAAACAAACAACTGTCAAAAACAGAGTATGGAAATTCAAATTTACTCACACTTTTAAAATGCTGTCCTCAAAAAATCAATATGCAGATAACTTTGGAAACTTCTATATAAAACATAAACTGCATGAAAGTGCCAACACTTGGCTGCCGCTGACTATATTAGATTCATCTGCAGTGATATTTCTCAGTTAAAAATTGGCATAACTGTCATAAAGTGGATGATTACCTTCTCCCCTTGGTTCCTTTTAGTGGTTCAAAACATGTCTAAGCTTGAAATAAATGTGTATAGCAATGAAAGAGATAGCAAAAGACGTCAGAGCTTTTGCACAAAACAGATGATGACTGTGCTATGAAAATACTTCAACATCTCTTCAAAAACAGCTGAGCTAATCAGAATAATTTTGTGGAACAAAGAAAACATTGCTGTTTTATTTTTGTCACAATTTCCCTAGTGTGGCCTTAATGTCCTCTTATAGTGAAAAATTACTCTATGGAATTTACAAATTATATATCATGAAGTTCAGCCAGTTGGGCACAAAAAAAGTTTTAAAAGCACTGCTTGTTGTAACATACCTTTAATGCCTTAAAATGCGCTTCAATAGATGTGTTGAGAATTTCTGTACATTTCTCTGGTCCCTGGTTTCTTTTAATGGCCAACACAGCACTCAAATATAAGAGATCCTATATAAAAGAAGAAAATAACTCCTAGTCAAATACTGATACTGAGCATTCACTACGGTTAAGTACGTAAATATACATAAGTACATAATATAAACAGAAGAAACTGTTTGTAATGTGCAAGTTCTCCTTTTTCCACATTGTAGGAAAAGTAGTCCGCTACAAGATAAAAAGGATTGTCTTCAGTTAGTTACAAGTTAAGAATGTTATCTATGGGCAAAAATCACAATTGTCTTTTCAACACACATTAATTATATGCCTTGAAATAACTTTGTTCAAGCATTCTCTTTTGTACATCTCCAAGAGACAGCTTTCTTACAATAAAGTAACACTCCTAAATAAGTTTGGGATTCAAAACTACACTGTGATGTTTGAAGAGGGTTTTACACTCCTTTCAAAAGTATTTCAGTCATGCCATGGTGATAGTTCACTAATTTGTGTCTTTCCAAAGGACCAGGCTCAGGTCCTGCTGTATTTTGCAAGTAGGCAGTAGAACCAAAAAAATCTGATTACAGACTCCAAAATCTTAATCACGGCGTCAAGGTGGATCTCGATTTCTAAAGAGACAATGTACAAGAATACATTTCATGCTATAGAAAGTAAAGAATCTACTAGTCAAGACATATCTTACAGCTGATGTTCCTATACTCTGCTGTATTTCACCCAAAAATTCTAGTTGTTGTGCGGCATCTTCGAGCTGATTTTCAAGTAACTGACATCTGATGATACCTGAAAATATAATGGGAGAAAAATATTTGAGCCATGCTCAGGAAAAAGGGGAGTTTGATAATTGGAGTGCAACACGCAAAAAGGTGCATTTGGACATTTGCGTAAAATGTTCGCGCAGGCTAATCTGAGATGACACTTTACAACTACATTAGATTTTGTGCTACAGTAGACTTGCATAAAACAGAAAATCACATAAAATCTGAAAGTGTCGTTTTGGATTAGCCTGTGCGGACTGCACACGCTGATCCAAGACGACACTTTACGCAAATGTCAAAACCCTTTTCACCTGTTGCAAGCCATATATCTGTGATGCATTATACAAAGGAAATTATTATAATAAAAAGATTCATTTTTGCTAATAACTAACTAAATAATGAAGTAAAATGATTCTTTGACATGCAAAAAGTGTGCAAACAGCAAACAATTTCAACTCAAGTCAGCCTGAGTAGGTTGACACTGGCTGTTCTGTTTGGCAGAGGCATTAAGCTCCCTTTTCATAGAGCATGGCTCATACAGAAATTTGAAGTCCATGAGATGTAAAACATGGAAGAAACTTCTCATTCTTTTTTTACTAAATTCTTGCCTATTTCTGTCTGGTGCTACTAGAATATCTAGTCTTCAAGGCTCTTTATCATATTATATCTTATCATATATAAGTCACAAAACAACTTTATGTAAAAAACAGTGATGTGTATTCTTACAAAGTCCATAACAAAGAAACAAATGCATAAGAGAAAGAGAATTTGAACCTAGATTACTCGAAAGGCCAACACCATAAACAGAACTAAAGAAAATTCTCCCTTACGCAGTTGTTAGTCATCATATGTAATTCAGGATGAAGCCAGGTATGAAGGAGTGGTCTCTCATAACAGTATCATACAGCACCATATGAATGAAATGGATTTTTTTTCAGTCACAAAAAAACAAGACCTATGTACCACACCATCAGGGTTGTTTCAACCAATATCTCTTGCAAAAATACCAGACAAGTTTTAATCTATGATCAGATCTCAGTCTACACTGTCTGCAACATGCCATAAGTGACCCTTAAGTTAGAGGCATTCTGAACTTGGTCTACTCCTTTTATTTCTCTTTGAAAGCTTTTCCTCAAATAATTTCAATTTACCTTCCACACACTAGCAACATTTAAGAATTTTACTATTGTTTAAATCATGGGATTTAACACTAAATGGGTAGATAACATTGTGAGAAAAGGAGAAATTGCTTGATACAAGTTATTTCTCCTATCAACTGATTTCTCTCAGACCTACAATGCTTTCAAAAAAATCACTTCTCCAGCAACAATTACTCTTTACCATACGAATTGAAAGTATTTGGTGACGACAATTTAGACATAGCTCAAAAGATGGATTTTTCTTTAGCTGGATTTTGACTTTAAAAGAGTATAAAACATTGTGGGAAATGGAGAAAATGCTGGTTACCAGCATTTTCTCTTTTTCCCACAATGTTTTCATAAGCCATCCTTCTAAGGATCATTAAAGTCGGGTTTGTGTGGTAATGAATTAAACCAAAAGATTGTTTGGTAAGGACTTAAATGCCACTTGACTTCATAAATTTTATTTTTGTAATGACACACAATATAATTTCTGCAAAATAAATAGAGGATATTTGTTTTTTTCGGTGTAAGATCGAAATTTATTTCATCGAGTGGACACCATCGGTAATATTTTCACGAGTGGCTGCGCCACTCGTGAAAATATTACCGATGGTGTTCACGAAATGAAATAAATTTCGATCTTTCACCGAAAAAAACAAATATTCTATTTATTTTATGCTTTTAACCCTTTCTGGGAGGAGCTTTATCAAAATTCAGTACAGTTCTTTTCCCTTACTCCCCATGGCGTACCCCTCCCGCATAGCAACGTTACGTCAAGCGCGTGAAATGTAAGGTATATGATGTATTTCCTATCTGGTTGTTAGGCACGCGCAATTTATCTAGGCAACAAGAACGTGAAAATCAGTATTTTCACTGGTGGTACCAGTGTAAGATCGAAAAATATTTTCACTGCCATTTCTCGATATCCTACCGGAAAGCATGAAATAAAAGTCAATATTTCATTGTTACCTGTTAAAGCTGATACACTAGTTTCATCTATTTTCATGGCATTTTTATAGCAGCGTAAAGCATCCTTGGTCTTTCCTTGTAACAGCAGCTGGAAGCCAAGCTCTGTGATGTATTCAGAATTCTGGCTGCTTAAACTGACAGCTCTCTCCATCAGTGTATATGTCTGCTGTAACACCATGCTGTTCCTACCACACTGTCAATATCAGAAACAGAAATACAATTTAAATTTTAATGACCTGTGCTACGGATCATGATGCTGCTTTCATTATAATCACCCTTTGTTTTGTGCAAATAGCAAAAGTTATGCCAAGTTTTATATATAGTGTAGGTATAAATACTGTGAGTACAGCTTAAAAATTAACTAATTTCTAGCACTAGGCCACTATAGGGCATGGGTTCGAGTCTCACGGTTGGCTATCTGAAAATGCTCCGATCTATAAAGTAAATGTTTAAATATTTTCTCATTCAGGTTTTAGTATTATAAAGGAGCACTTTGTTTTCTCCCTGACTTTCAGTCAATGTAATTGCATCTTAAGATATCACTGGAACAACAGGGAACAAAGACTCTCTGAAAATATCAAAGCTTTTTCAATTAGAATGCATTGATTATTACTTAAAGTTTTTGGTCCTTCTTGTTTATGAAGTGTACATGCAGGTAAAATATATATTGAAATAAATACGTCTTTACCATTCTACAAAATACTTGAGCCATTGTGTAATATAGATATGAATTTCTAGGCTCAAATCTGTCCATAGTTGTAATGATGTCCCCAATCTTGCTTGCTGCCTGTGAAAGAAATATGAAAAGAGAAAAGTTTTAAAAACTATCTTTTACAATATATTGGCCTATTACAATATTCATGTTAAATTGTTTATCTAATACATGTTCTTTTTCAATACTTTGTTTATCAATAAATTAAAATGCATCAAATACAAAATGATATATTGATGTCAAGCATTTGTAATATCTTGCACAGAAACATATTACCTTTGACTGCTAAATAAATAAATCAGAACAAAACCAGTGCAGACATATTACACATGCTGCTATGATACAACCCTAATTCTGTTTTGCCCAAAATTCAAGACCAGATGGCATTTTCACTACTGATTTTGTACTGTTTTGTACATCATTGTTTCCCAAGAGCATAACCATTGCTCTCAGCTGGCTATGATTTGTAAGTTAGGTTACCAATCTCAATCTCACTAAAACCTGTCATAGATGAGCTGATACATTTCAAAATACAAGTCTTGTTCCCCATCCCCTCACCTCAGTCTGGTTATTTACCCATTAAGAATAACTATAATTTTATGTAGGGATGATATGACTGAAAATTACTTAAAAAAGTAATTAATCATCATCATATAAAGTCTATACTTGACCCATCATGCAAAAAAGACCATCTGGGAATTCTGTACACCAATTAGATGAAAACAGGTCAACGATAGTCCAGGTCAGTTTAAGTTGATGGTTCAAAAATGATTAAATAACAAGATAGAATGACTACTTTTTATACAGAAAACCACATTAAAGCGAAGTGTCAACACTGGTTGGCTTGCACAATTCGCACGGTCTGACTAGGGCTGACATGTTTCGCAGCTTCCAAAAGGTCCCTTTTTGCTTGATTGGTCACATATGTACACATTTACCAAAAATGTAATCAGTTACCTCTGGGTAATTTCCTTCTCTACACAACATATGCAGAGCCTGATACCGCATGGCTTCTAAACAATGCATGTCCTCACCCAGTGCTCTGAAAAACCAAACTTTAAGGTAACTAAATGGACAATAAGGAAGAAGAAAGAAAGAAAGAAAATTTTGCTTCCCCAAAAACCCTTTCACTCTTTACCACACAATCTCTACTTTGGACAATCGTGAGACAGAAGCCTGTGAAAAACATTGTGGGAAAAGGAGAAAATGGTGGTAACCAACATTTTCTCCTTTTCCAACAATATTTTCTACCCTTCACAAGACAAAGACCACCTGATTTGCATTTGAATGAAACAAATTCAGCGAAATACAAGTAAGAGAGGAAGACTCAGAACAAAAAATAAACATAAAGCATCACATTTAAGTCTTATATATTCTAAAGGTAACCTGAACTTCTACTATGGCTTTGCCTTCTGATATCTAACAACAACAGCCGTCATAGACAGATTATGCTCCCTAAACAGGTCTCTTTTGGGGAAAGTGAAGGCTGTCGATAAATGGCTGGTCACTGGAGGGTGGGCGTTAAATTCCGAGGAAAACTGAAGGAGATATTAGTAAAAATTGAAAGCTTATGCGAAAGTCCCTTTTTCCATGATACAGAGTTAAATTGGAAAACCAGTATAATTCTATTGGCGCAATATCCTAAAGAGTTCATTTATGAAGTTTAATCCAATTTGGTCAACGATTGTAGAGAAATGCCCTTTGGGGAGCATAACAAGCCAAAGTCTGACATGAATGTTGTATTGTTTCTGGTTATTAAAAGTTACTCCTATACCAAATAATCCCCACTTTTCATAACCCTGAAAGGGAAGGCCCTTGAAAACGTTATGGAAAAAGAGAAAATACTGGAAACCAAATATTCCTCTTTTCCTACAATTTTCTACCCATTTAGACAAATTTTGTAATTTGTGTGACACATAATTTGTTGTCTGTGAAACATTATCTTCCGCAAGATGGCATTCTATAAATACTCAGCTATCTGATATGGGCATCCTGGGTACAGAACCGAACCACTTTCCTACGCCACAACCGTTACTTTGAATTTAAAACAAAAAAAAAAGGTTTACCCAATAAAACGCTACCTCGTGCAATTCACTCAACTATGATCACCAGTTTAGAGAAATCTGTTGCTATTTAAGCAGGTCTTTTTCTCCTCAGACGTATTGATACGTAAAAGCTACTTTCAATATTGTTACTTTATAGAGCATAATATTACAGTCAGCCCGCTTTCGGGACTAATAGTGATGCGTCATATAAGACAGTCGAATCTTCGAAGAATATGACATGCGCAGACAACGGTCTGTGAAATGCTTATAATGAGAACATGTCTAAAACATTCTTATCTGGGAAAGGGTCAAAAGATAGAAAGTAATACAAGATCTACCTGACTGAAGTTTCTAAAGTAGCTTCCCAGTCTTGTAGACAAAGTTGCAGCCTCATTTTTTCTACTAAAGCTGGTATAAAATGTGGATAATTTACAATGATTTGGTTCACACTCTCTAGGGCTCCGCTGTAATTGTGTTTTGCTTCCAGTAATTTAGATCTACCAAACAAACCATTGATATCTCTACCCCCATCTATACTGAAAGAAAAAAAAATTAAATAGCTCATTCAAAGTTTTAAAGTGCCTATAAAGAAATACAAATGTTCATCTTGTAGAATATAATTAGTTGTTTTAATCTTAAGCCTAATTTGACCCGATCATCATCTTGCAAAATATGAGATAGAATCACCCTGAGGTCTTAACCCATTACCAGATGACAAAAATGTAGCCTTGTCCAAATTGACAGCATTTGCAGACAATTTCAATGTGGTTCAAATGGAGCAATTTTTCTTTGATAGGGTAGATAACATTGTAGGAAAAGGAGAAAATGCTGGTTACCAATATTTGCTCCTTTTTCCCAAACATTTTCAAAAAGCTTCCTTCTTCAAGGTTGTTAAAGAAAGGGATAGTTTGGTACAAAGTAAAATGAAATTTACTGTAGTGGAGTTTTGTCCTGCAATTTTATCATACATCACTTGCCTCTGTTCTACACATTTTGTGTATCTAACATGAAATATGATACAAAGAAAGAAAAAACTCAATATAATAGTTCCATCTATACTCTTCCAAAGAAATCAGACGTTTCAATAAACATGATTTATAAGTTAACCCTTTACCACACATTGATGCCTTTTTATGACCCTGGTAAAGACACTTTCTGAATACATGTTGGGGAAAGGAGAAAATGCTGGTAACCAGCATTTTCTCCTTTTCCCAAAATGTTTTCTACTTCATAAAAATATGATTACACTGGTTGAGCAACACTGAAATTGTCATCTGCAAATACTTTCAATTTGGACAAAGTGTAAATTTTCTTGTTTGGTAAAGGGTTAACAAATAAGTGTATACTAATGAACAAAGAAAATATACTGCGAGAAGGTTTTTTGCTGTGCATTATATTCAAAGCTGAAATACCTTAATGCATCATCAAAAAATTTGATGGCTTTTTTAATCTCTCTGCCACTCATCATTTCTATCCAACCTTTCAGAACAAGACCCTGCAAAAGACAAGACAAGTATATGAAAGACGCTCTAGCAAAAGGGAGGTTAGTGTGTCTTTGTGATACGTTATACCAAGCAACTGATTCCATAATGATGGATTCCTAAAACCCTGTATATTTAAAAACAGAATGAATCATGAGAGAGGCTGGTCTATGACATGCAGCAAATGGACAAATAGCAAAAGAATTCAACTTAGGTCAGCTTTTGAGTACTGTGCAGGCTGCCCATCTGCAGATGCATTAACTCTTTACAAACTGCAAAATCTTGGACTAGTTCAAATTGGATGCATTTGCAGATGACAAAATAAATGTGAATAAAAAATTAAACTTGATTTGGAAATGGTCGAAAACATTGTGGGAAAAGGAGAAAATGCTGGTTACCAGCATTTTCTCCTTTTCCCACAAGGTTTTCAAAGGCTTTCTTTCTCGGGGTTGTTAAAAGTCGGGATTGTGTGGTAAAGAATTAAACCCCCTTTCACAGAGCATAGCTCAAATAAAATGTTGACTATAATACTCTTCATTTAATTCTTTACCGCCCAATCCCAACTTTTAACCACCCTGAAGAAGAAGCCTTTTGAAAACATTAACGAAAAAGGAGAAAATGCTGATAACCAGCATTTCACTTTTAAACACTATTCCATCAGTTGAGGAAGGTTTAGATTAGCTTCTACAAATGCTTTCAATTTTTAAAATTCTTCATTTTCTTCTGTGTGGTAAAGATTGAATTAACTGCAGAAACAGATTTACTTCTAGATGCTGGACTGATGAGCAACTTTTCTTTTTCTGTTTTTAGTAGTTATATTTAAGAGATCGATACAGGACAAAAACACAAATGAAAATCAGACACAAAAATATGTATATTATATTGGATTCATTCAGCACTTTATGGGCTAAATTCAACATTAACCCTTTGGCTGATAAGTGCAACTCACTGCTCTTTTTTGAGGACAGTACAGATCATGATCTGACTGGATAGAACATGCAGTCTTATCCTTCATCTACACTGTCTGATAATAGTTTAAACATATTTATTTTATATCGATTGAGAAACAAGTTCTTACAACTTATACTAATCTCTCTAGATTCTGCTTCCTGGGAACTACACCAGTTCTCGAGCCGAAAGTGTGGGCCAATGAAAAATCCCAAAGTTGACACCTGCTCCCGGGTATCGAACTCAGGACCTTTAGGTTATGAGGCCAATGCTCTACCTCACGACCACGGACACCACATGTCATACACTGTCTGATAAGGACATATTTTCCCATAAAAAGTACCTTTGAAATAGCAATACCAGGGTTTTTATTATCAACTTGAAAGTTCATTTACATGTTATGCAGGATAAGAGTTACTGCCTGAATACACATGAAAACATGGCATAACAAGGAATATTGTTCATTGTGAGTAATTTCTCCTTTTATTACCATGTTACAAACTCTCCAAAAGTCTTCTTAACTTTTTACCAAACAGTAAAATTTCAGGTAAGTCCAAATTGGAGGCACTGATGTGACTCAAAAACTGGAATTCATTTTGTGATGGGTAGAAAACATTGTGGGAAAAGGAGAAAATGCTGGTCACCAGCATTTTCTCCTTTTCCTACAATGTTTTCAGAAGGCTTTTTTTCCAGGGTCGTGAAAACTCACAATTACTCTGTAAAGGGTTACTTAAAAGAGATTCTGTTTTACACATATTTTTCTCTCTTTTAATGCGTAAACTATATACCTCTTTGTTGTCTGGGCTCATTTTCAGCATTCGATCTATATACTCTCTTGCTTTATCATGCTTTCCAGTGAAGAATAGGAATAAACCAGCATAGTATAACCCCTGAAACCAAAAAATAAGATATGCTAGTTTGATCACAAACCTAGAGAAATATGATGTGCCTTTAGGGACTGCAAAGATAAAGATCAGACTATAAACAATACTGGGTATGGTCATTCACTTAAAATGTTCATTTTGTGGTATCTGATCTAGATCTATAAAATACATTATCAACATGACTTTGTACACAGCAGGCATTCATTAATCCTTTCCCAAACAATCCCTGGTTTTTATGACCATGAGAAAGAAGCCTTCAAAAAACATTTTGGAAAAGGAGAAAATGCTTGTTCCCATAGTGTTTTCTGCCTGCTGGAAACAAATTTCAATGTCTGAGTTACATTTATTTTGTATTCTGCAAGTGCTTTCATTTTGGACCAGTCTAAGATTTTGTCATTTGGTAATGAGTTAACTAGTTTTTGCGAACGAAAATAACAGTGCATTTCATGTTTTCCACATTGCATAAGTCACAACAGAGTAACAGCTCAACTTCTTACACAGTCCCAACTTTTATCGACCCAGAGAAAGAAATCTCCTGAAAACACTGAGGGAAAAAGGAGAAAATGCTGGTTGCCAGCATTTTCTCCCTTTCCCACAATGTTTTCTCCTCTTTCCAAAACAAATTTTCAATAACTTTATTTTGCCGTCTGCAAATGCTTTTAATTTGGACCAGTCTAAAGTTTTGTTGTTTGGCAAAGAGTAAATTTAAGTATTTTACTGATATAAGCCAAGGGCACTGAAAGTATCTCCCCAAAGGACACCCAAAACATGTCCACTGAGACAAATTAATTAACTCCGAAGGTAAAGAAAAGACTAATAAAAATTTACCATTTCTCCTGCTTGCTTCCTTTCCTCCTTCAATTTAGCATCCAGTTCTGATACAGCTTCTCTATCTATAAAGAACATTAGATAATTGTTAATTCTTCACACAGGAAAAAATTTTAGACCTGTCCAACTTGAAATCATTTGCAGATTAAATAAGAGTTCAATAATGGAATCTTTCTATCAAGGAATTAAAAACATTGTGGGAAAAAAGGTAAAATAAGCTGTTCATCATTATTTTCCCCTTATCTATACTATTTGAAAAACTTCTTCTTTCACCCTTTATCAAACAGTCCAAAGTATTGACTGATAGGGCTCCGTACCGGTACTCGATATATATCGAAAACCGGTATTTTACGTTCGATAGATATATCGGATCGAACGTTTCTGTATCGAACAAAATATCGATCATCAAAAGAAAATAAAAGTAAAGCATATAAAAACCCAATTTAGTTGTTTTTAACGGCGAAATTCATTATGAGTTTACTTTAGGTAATCTCTAAAGTCGAGTAGTCGAAGAGGTAGGTGTGGCTACCTGGGAAACTTACAACCAATCGAAATACGTCATTCTTTATTACTCGCCCTGTACCCGTTACACAATGGATGACAATTAGCTAATACCCCTATTCTCGTTCCCCCGTCATGTTGTTTGAAATCTGCAAATTATGCATCAATCAGCAGATTGCAGACAAATTTACGCTGATAATTGGTCAATATAGTTGATTAAAGAAAAGAAATGAACATCTCGTGATGTGATCGAGAGGTAGCGATGGAAATAATTGAAGCCGTGACCTTTCAACCTTCCTAAGATTTTATTTGGTCGATCTTTTAATATTGCCGAAAAATGTGGCTCGAAAATCAAATCTCTTTTTCCATTAGATTATCTGAAATCTGTGTTCCAACTCGCGTAAATTTTTGTGTAGACTTGAAATTTGCATAACAAATGTTAATCACACGCGAGACCTCACGTAAGGAAAAACATGGACAAAAAAGGCCATTATCTGTTTATCGTGAGTAAAATAACAGGTTTTGATGCTACATGTAGTTCTAATCCTTATTGAGAAATCTATGTCGAATCATGCAAACATACCTATCCAGAAATTAACACGCATGAAAAATTGTTCGGTAAAAAAAAAAACACGGAAACCCATGACACAACAAAATGTCTCCTTAACATTGTCCGATCGGAGTCCTCTTAGACTGTCTTTTCAGCTTTTTAATGAGTAGTAAATGTAGATCTAGTTAGAATTCATATTAATTTAGGCCTACATAATTATGAAATTTCAATACAATCTAGAAGTGTTAAATTTGCGGTATTTTGTTTTTCAGGTATGCTGAAAAAAGAACAAACACAATTTTCGCATTTTTTAATTTCTTTTATTGAAAATTGAAATATCATATGATATATCGAATATCGATCATTTTGTATCGATACAAATATCGTATCGATCAAACTGACCGATACGGAGCCCTATTGACTGACAACTCTGACAGTGATTCTTAAAACACACTAAAACATTGTCAGAAGAATTGAAAAACACTAGTAATCAGTATTTCCTTCTCTTTCCACAGTGCTTTAATGTAGCAAATTGATCTTCCTAGCAAAAATAAGACATATAAATTATCACGGGATATGAAAAACGAAATCAATGCAAAGGCACTGCTTGGCTGCAGTCCTTTTTAGAAATCGACTGATTTTCAGTGAAAATGTTAAGAGTAAAAAAGTGGCATATATATGTGTGTCAGTATATTCTGATGATTGCCAGTCCCCCTTGTATAGCTTCTCTTTTGATAGGTCAACATCTAATCTAAGTTTGAAGTACCCTTAACTCATTACCAAACGACAGTATAATAGACTTGTCCAAATTGAAAGCATTTGCAGACGACAATATAAAAGTGTATGAAAATTTGAAATTTGTTTTGTGAAGGGTAGAAAACATTGTGGGAAAAGGAGAAAATGCTGGTTACCAGCATTTTCTCCTATTCACACAATCTTTCCTAAAGACTTCTTTCAAGGGCGTCAAAAGTAGGGACTGTGTGGTAATGGGTTAAATATCTTTAATAATTCCAGAGATATTATAAAATATCGAAAATTTTTAACCATGTTGATGCAGTCTCAGAATGATGACAGGGCTATGACAGGACCGCGACAATTCCTTCGAAAACAGCATATTCAACCCATTAGCACACAACGCCTACTTTTGACGACCCTGAGAAAGAAGATTTACAAAACACTGTTGGAAAAGGAGAAAATGCTGGTAACCAGCATTTTCTCCTTTTCCCATAATGTGTTGTACCTTTCGCAAAACAAATTTAAAATTTTCAGACACTTTTATTTTGTCATCTGCAAATGCTTTCAATTAGGACAAACTTAAAATTTTGTCATTTGGTAATGAGTTAAATCTTATGATCTGAAATTCATTTTAAAGTATTTTCAAGAGGGCCGTTAACTATTTACCACACAAGAAAATTTTAGACTAGTCCAAATTGAAAGCATTTGCAGATGACAAAATGACGGTGACTGAAAAATTGATATTTGTTCTGGGAAGGGTAGAAAACACTGTGGGAAAAGGAGAAAATGCTGGTTACCAGCATTTTCTCCTTTTCCCACTGTGTTTTCAAAAGGCTTTTTCTCAGGGGCGTCAAAAGTAGGGATTGTGTGGTAATGGGTTATGATAGCAGTTAACATAAATTAATAGTGCTACTGATCAGCAGTATAAAGATTTACATAAAATCAGATGATACCTATGGAATTTCCTTTCTTGTGTGCCAGCATTAGGGCCATTGTTGAACACAGGTTAACATCTCTCTTGTCTTTCAATACATCAAGTTCTCGCATACCCTCTTGAATTCGATCTAAGTGGGATAAAAAAAACAACTCATGTCTTCATGAGCCAAGTGCATGTGATAACCAACCATTTTCTGAAAATTTCTCAATATCATTCATTGCCATTATTCTCAAGAATTTATCATATTTTGTAGTAATGCAGTCTCTGATTGGCTAAAGCAAATGGTATAGCCAATCAGAAATTATGTTACCATTTCAATATAGAAAAAGATTACGAATGTAATCGAGCATGGTTGGTAAATACTGGCCCTGGTTTGATTGGTTTACCTCAGTAATTAAATGTAACACTATAGCTCCTTCGATGAACTTTGGGATGAATTCCAACCACTCTTACTTGCAGTCTTGATCTGATCATTAAGTAAGAAAGCCACTTTCTAACTGGCTGAAAACATTCTATTTAGCCATTCAGAAACTGTATTACTTTTGAACTTAGAAAATTCTTGAGAATTGGACAAAGTGGAAAAAGAGGGAGATTTCGATAGGTTGGCAAATATGAGCCTTGATTTTAATGTAAGCTCTCTATCAAGGCAGAGAAAGCCATACTTAGTAACAAAAATTGAATGAGTGTGAAACACAGCAAAATAACTTTTTCAAAAAAATGACATCTTTAAAATAAAGCTGTAGTTTCTCAGACTAAGATAATAATGTATAGAAAGCAAATCTGGATCTGTATTCACCAACATTCTAAAGAACTTTCTTGGTCTTTTTCTTCAAGATTTTCTAAATTCCTAAGTAACATAATTTCTGTTCGGCTGGTTTAGCCAATCAGATGTTGTGTTACTTTCAAATTTAGAAAATTCTGGAGATTTATTTATTTATTCATAAGAATGTTTTGTTAACCCTTTCCCAAACGACAAAATTTAAGACTGGTCCAAGTTGAAAGAACTTGCAGGCTACAAAATAAACGCAACTCAAGAATTGAAATTTATTTCCATCGGGGCAGAAAAGATTGTGGGAAAAGGAGACAATGCTGGTTACCACAATCTTTTCAAAAGGCTTCTATCTCAGGGTCGTAAAAACCAGGGATTGTTTGGTAAAGAGTATGAATTAATGGGGACCCTGATATCAAAGTTGTTACCGAAACAGGTCAGAATGGCATAATATGTACCTAATCTTACCTTGAAGAATCATTGAGTAAGCCCTGAAAAATTTCAGGATACTGTCATTTGAAAATTTCTTCAAGCCATCCTCTGAAGCTGCTTCCATATGACAATAATACTGCTCTCTACAGTAGTAGTGGATTTTGGCCTGTCACATGGAATAAAAAATACATGGAAGAAAAAATACAAAAAGTCCATTTCAAATAAAATTTGCATCAAACAATTCCTTAACACTTGAAGTTTGTCACAGTAATGGTATTGGTCTGAACTCAAACAAGTAATACTTCACGAAAAAACATTTTAGTATATAAATATATGCACTGTATATGCAAAAAAGTATCTCGAAGCACTGTGACCCTGACCTGTCAGCTAGCAACATGGTTTTCCTGGTTAAATTACAGACATTCCATACCATAACCATTTCTTACCAGTCAGAATGTCCTTCTTTGAAAATAAAATTAATTCTTTTTTAATTTTCGCAGCATCTGAAAAATGATAGCGTGAATCTCGCAACCTCAATCAAAGAATTAAGCACATGGCGATCCTGCCTTCGGGCGAACCACTGGCGCTCGATCTTAATTTTGAATCGTTGTATTTAACCTAATAGATATATATTAGTGTGTTATATATATATGTTTGTGTGTATTTAACCTAATATATATATTGGGTTAAATACACACAACGATTCTAAATTAAGATCGAGCGTCAGTGGGGCGAACCTGCTTCGGGGCGAACTGTCGGTTCGAAAACTAGTTGTTTTTCAAGTTATCTGGGAATGCATAACAAATAAGTCATTAAAGAGAAGGAGGCATTGTTAAAATGTTTGAAATTCTTTTATGTGTACCAGAATTTCATGATCAGCATCTGTCATCTTCAAAATTTTATGATAGATCCAATGCCAACCCCACTTCAATCCGTTTGTTTTGACAGGAAAACTTCGGCCGAAAATATGTGAAAGGGCGCATGCGCAAGGATATGATACTTCCGCAAGACAAGAAATGTGAAAGGCGATTCGGAAACGACAATTACAATTATTCTTTACTTATATTTATCAGTAAATTACCTATGGTTGCCTTTCATTGCAAAATTTTATCTTCTAATAGAAGCTTCGTGGAACAGTAAACATGTTAATATCGAAAAACAATCTTTCTACGGAAGTTAGGTTTCATTAGAAAGGACCCATTTAGTTTTCAAAAAACCGGAAGTGTTGCCTTGGTGATTGTAACAATAAGCCATGATCGCGGGAAAATTCAACACGAACACGTTGATTGTCCCATGTAAAAAGTAGCAGTTAACATGTAACATTAGCTTGGTTTTCAGCTTTATATGACCCGTTTACTTTGAATAGGAACCGAGCATCTGAACAGGTAAAGAAAAATGTGGCAATGTTTAATGTGGAGAACAAGTTTGATTTAGATCTAGATCTATCTTCCTCTTTTATTCATTGCATGAGACGTCCGTCTCTTGCATAGGCACTCGGTTTCCTTGTCCTTTACTTTCGTATGGGATATCTAACCACTTCTATTTCTGCATATCATAAATATACAGATTTGGTAGATCTATTCAAGATATGCAGAAACAGAAGAGGTTAGATATAAAAGTCAAAGACAAGGAAACCGAATGCTTATGGTCTCTTGATAGATTTTCATACTCCTCTGATATTTCCTCTTTTTACTCATGCACTTGACTTTTATTCCCCTAGCTTTGGCAAGAGTGGATAAAGTGTCTTTAACTCTTCAAAAAGGCAATAGCCAAAGTATTGAATTTGGGAATGTTATTTTTCATAGTGTAGACTTTTGGTAGATCTAGACCTGAAAAGTTATTTTGGTAGAATTGAAGAAATCATGTTTCTATTAAAAATGTTTGGTAACCTCCCAAAACAAAACTGCAGCAGGCAACTTCAAATAGATTACATGCAGACATGTAAAGAAGCATTTAGTATCAGCATAAACAGATCTTGATCTAGATAAAATTGATAGACAAAGATTATAGATCTACAAGCCTTTTTCTTCTTTTGCTGCAATATTCTTCAATCTTAGATTCCACAGAATACTTACGTTTAACTTACGTTGACCGGACCAATGGTAAGTCTTTGACTTCTTGAGGTCCATCTGTTTGACTGGATACTGCTATAATCTGTTTTGGAGGTGTAGCATTGCAGTTCAAATTTATTTGGGTGAGTTTTCCAATGTCTGTTGAGTTTACTTTTGAAGGAATTTACACTGTCAGCGTTTACAACATCATATGGAAGACTGTTCCAGGTATCAATGACTCTGTTACTAAAGCTATTTTTTCGGATTTCAGATTTAACTGTTTGCTTTTGTAGCTTAAAATTGTGACCTCTTGAATAGAAAAGAAACCATTGGTGGAGGTTTTCAGGCACATAGGTAGCACCTCTTCCCACCCCTAATATTTTTCTGTGCATTCTAAATAGTCAGATTGCAAGTCCAATAGTGTTATCTTTCTTCAAATCCAATAATGTACACAAGCGGTACAATCGGCTTCTTCCTCTGTGATCCTGTGATACAATGCATACAGTAATGTTCAGATGCATAACTGAACATTACTGCTGGCATTGTATCACGGGATCACAGTAGAAGAAGGCAGCTGTACCGCCTAATTAAAAGTTACATTTCCCAAGAAGAGGATATTTCATGGTTACTTCAAGTACAGTAGAAAATTAACAAGTCTATCAAGAGACTGGGCTACTATACTTGGCACAAACTGTACAGACTGTATAGTACCTGCATAATTTCAGCCAGTGTTCCCACTAGCTTTTTATTTGAAGGGTACACTTACCCCCTGCACTGTAAATCTGGGGTTAAGATTTCATATAAGAAGGTATGACAATAATGGTTCCAAAACTAGAATTAAGGTAATTAATAATGATGTTTTGCTGTACAAATCATTATTATTAAGATATCTGTGGAATTTGATATTTAATGTCATTGAAAAGCAGAAAAGATGGTCTGAAGAGACTCTGATCTGACAATGTCATATGGAACATTGTGTTGTGTTATGGGTTTCTGTGTTTTTTGCATCAGGTATTTTTTCATGTGTGTCAATTCATGGATAGGTTTTTCTGTGTGATTTGACGATAATTTATCAATAAGGGCAGCAAGTAACTTCGAATCCTATCAATTTACACAAGTTATGTGGATTATGGATTTTTCATGTGTTTTTTTTCTTACGTGAGGTATCGCATGTAACCAAAATTTGTTACTTGAATTTCAATTCTATAATATGATTTACGCAACAATTTGCATGAGTGGGAACATTGTAAGCCCCAGTGAATTTGACATCTACTAATTTTTCAATGTGGGAAAACTGTTAAAACTTCATTGTCAGCTACATGGGATAGACAGTGGTCATGTAATTAGACTAGGAATCCATGTAGTGCAATTACAATTTTTCTCCAATTACATCTTGTGTCTGTACAGAAAAGAGAATTTTGTATAAGGTATGCATTGGTAATAAAACCTCTGAAGACTATTCTAATTACCAAACAATCCCTTTAACAAACAATAATGTGTTAATGACTCTGAGCAAGAGAACTTTTTGGAGTTTTTTGAAAAAGGAGAAAATGCTGAATAGCATTTTCTCCCTTTACCACAGTGTTTTTTATTCTGTCATGGACTGATCCTGAAACTTTGATTTTGATTCGTTTGTCATCTGCAAGTGCTTTTGAAGTGGAAAAGTCTAAAATTATATGTCATGTAGTAAAGAGTAAGTACTCTTTTACACACTTATTCTTAGCCCTTTAACACAGAGTGATAACTTTTAACACCCATGAAAGAGAAAACTTTCGAAAACATTGTGGGAAAGGAGAAAATACATTTCCTCCTTTTCCCTGACAATGTTTTCAATGGTATCCAAAACAATTTGTGTAATTTTAGCAACCTCTAATCTGTCATCTGCAAAGGCTTTTACTTAGTACAAGTCTAAAATTTTGCCATTTCGTAGAGTTAAATTTATTTCAATAGATAGCTTTCTCTGTACCTCAAAATCCACAGTTTAACTCATTACCAAACGACAATATTTTAGGCTTGTCCAAATCAAAGGTATTTGTATATGACAAAATAAAAGTGACTGAAAATCTGAAATTTGTTTTGTGAAGGGTAGAAGACATTGTGGAAAAAGGAGAAAATGCTAGTATTAAACCAGCATTTTCTCCTTTCCTCACTATGTTTCCTAATGGCTTCTTTCTTTGGGTTGTCAAAAGTAGGGATTGTGTGGTAATAGGTTAAACAACCCCGATGAAGGAAGCCTCTTGAAAACATTGTGGGAAAAGGAGAAAATGCTGGTAACCACAATGTGTTCCACCCTTTCTCAGACAGTTTTCGCCATTTGAGGCACATCGAAATTCTTATCTGCAACTGCTTTCAATTAGGACCAGTCTGACACTTTGACATTTACAGAGTTAACTCTTTACCCCATATTGCATTTCTATGGCATCTCTAACTGACCCTAAATAACAGCAAGGATGAAGTCATTTCTTATGTGTAAATGACACCTATTGATAACATAGAAAACATTGTGACAAAAGGTGAAATTGCTCGTCACGAGCAATTTCACCTTTTGCCACAAAGTTTTCCAAAGGTACCTACAAACATTGTGTAGAAATGAGTATCTATGGAGTAAAGGGTTAACCCATTACCACACAGTCCGTACTTTTGACGATCTTGAGAAAGAAACCCCTAGAGAACATTGCGGGAAAAGGAGAAAATGCTGGTAACCAGCATTTTCTCCTTTTCCCACAATGTTTTCTCTGCTGGAAAAAAATTTTGTTTTCCGAGTAACATTAATTTTGTCGTCTGCAAGTACTTTCAATTTTGACCAGTCTAAAATTTTGTCGTTTAGGAAAGGGTTAATAACCCATACGCTGCTTAGTATTACTCTAGGCACTGTCACACACAGTTTAGATGCAAGATCAGACTGCATGTTTTGACTGCACAAAACTTGCAGTCTTATCTTGCATCTACCCATTTTGATATGGTATTTTTTCGGGTGAAATGATCTTTGCACCATCAATATTTTGGTTTTTACTTTTCAATTGAAATTTTTGTTTCATTTATTTCAAGCAGCTTAGGATTATACGTTTGTTTACATGTGATGATCAAGTTGGGGTAACAAAAATGTATCTTTTGGCTGTTGGATAGGAAAGAAAGGCTAAAAGGTTTTTTATCCGATTTGTTCTGCCTCGGAGCACGATGGTTATTCAACCTGAGCACACAGTCCCAAATTTCATTGACCCAGAGAAATAAAACATTTTGAAACATTTTGGGAAAAGAAGAAAATACTTTAGAGCGCTCCTGCGGCCAGTTTAGATCAAGATCAGATTGCAAAAAAAATGCAGTCTGATCTTGGATCTAAACTGACTGATGAGATATTTCTCCCCCAAAAAACTTTGAAATTGTAATATTTGGATTTTTTGCCTATTGACTACAAAGTCTCTATCTGTACTAGTCAGTTAACCCTTTACCAAACAATCCCTGGTTTTTACGACCCTGAGATAGAGGCCTTTTGAAAACATTATGGGAAAAGGAGAAAATGCTGGTAACCAGCATTTTCTCCTTTTCCCACAATGTTTTCTATCCATCACAAAACAAATTCCAATTTTTGAGTTACGTTTAATTTGTCGTCTGCAAGAGCTTTCAATTTGGACCAGTCTAAAATTTTGTTGTTTGGTAAAGAGTTAAGGGTTCAGACTGATGTAAACTGCACAAGGTATCTCCAAGATCATGTCAATGATTTTGACATGGGTCAGGATAAATGATGTAGATAATATAGTACTAACATCATTTCAGTCATATTGTGGCCACAAGTGTACCTAGCCATGCCTTCTGGAGTAAAACCCATTACTACACCAGTGAATAATCTAGATTTTGCTAACAATGAGTCCTGGGACTCGCAAATGTGAAATCATTGAGTCCCAGACCAAAATCAATAAGTCCAGCTTCAAAAATACCGAGTCCCACTAAGGTTTGTCAGCAAACATTTCATGATTTAAGAATTTTTTTTGCAGATGTAAATAACAGACAAAAAACCGAAAACAGGTTTTAGTACCTTTATAAATAAATTAACATATGTCTATGATATGGAACAGTTTAACCATTTCACAAACAATCCCCTTGTTTCAATGACTTGTCTTTTGAAAACATTGTGAAGAAAAAAAGAAAGCGCTCGGAACAAGAAGTTTCTCATTTTCCACAATATTTTCTATCCTATCAGAGAATTGGAATTTATTAACCCTTCACCTAGTGGTGGGCCGATGATCGACTATAGTCGAAAGTCAGTTGGTTTTCGCTTCCGATTTCTATAATCGATTGAGAAATCCCGGAATCGGTTGTAGTCGATTGCTAACCTGGTTTGGTGCAAAAACTTGAATTCTGGTTTTTAGCGCTTGGTTTCGTGATTCTTATTAATCACAATCTTGGATTAAACATAGTGGATAACAAACACGAAAATTGGCTGAAAAATGAGAAACAAATCTTTGTCCATGAATGTCTTGACAAAAGTTGACAACTCTGCACTTAGCTTCCCTGAGCCCGGGTTTTGACATTTGGAAATTTGAAATGACTGGTCATTGATGGTGAAAGATATCTGCCTAAATGTCAGTCTGAGGCATGAAATTATCGTCTAGAACTTCATATAACCTAGCTTGCGTGCATCTGGAGTAGATATGGGTTAAACACAATCAGTATAAAACACACTGATCAACGTGAGCCGCGGACACCATGTGTTCTCGGTACACCAGATCAAATTTTTACATGGAAGAACCGGAGGTGGTGTAAGTATTTTCATTTTTATGGACCTGATTTACCTAGAAAGAAATGTTGATTTACAGCAATGTCAAGGCAAATGATTGATCTGTTTACATACATACTACGGAATAATAATACCATCATCTAAGCGAGCTGTGGCTTTATGAGCAACTGGGGTCTTATTGTTTTGCAGTTTATTGCCAAATTTTGGACAAAATTCCAAACCATTGTTCATTTTACAAGTTTGTATGATAAGATAAATGTTTTCCCTAAAAGAGCACAAAATTTCACTTAGAAATGTCCATCTAAAGCGAAGATATCTGTTTTCGAATGGACCTGGGTAGAGGAAAATATGCTAACAAGACACCAATTTTATTTTCAATGTATGCACATGGACACCAGATCAGAAAAAGCTTGGGGTAACTGGACACCAACCTTTAAATCATCAATATTTCTGCCTGAAACTCGATGCATGGGCTGTGTACGAAGACTATTTTTGTAAACATTACGTCACTACAGTCCATTACCTGATAAAGAGCGTGTTCAACCCAATTTCATTACTTCTAGCACTTGCTTTTTTGAAATATTTGCAATATTACGGCAATTTACGAAGTAGACCTACGATGCTTGATCACAATTGACCGGTCATTGCCTCCAATGTTGGTGCAAGACATGTTCCTTTTTTACAGCGTTTCAGTTTAATGAATGGCGTAATTAACCTATTACCACGCAATCAGGAGCTTTAATGTCCCTGGGAAAGATGGCTTAGAAAAACATTGTCCATAAAGAAAAACCCCTATTAACTAATACAGTGTGTACATTATTTACCACATCTGGCCTGATTCTTAGTTTAAATAAATTTTAAATCCGCTTGGCCAACTGTTAGAATGGCGTTGTACCCTTCGTACATTTACATGCGTGCGTTTGTTCGTCTACGCGTTTATTTCTAAACTTTTTATTTAATAGACTTCTCCTCAGAATTAAACCACCAAGTGGAAATCAACAAAAATCAACGTGGATGATTCCATAAGTTTCTTTCGAGATACATCGATCCTTTAAAAAACATGGCTTATGTGGAAGGAGCTTATTTTCCGTGTACGGCACGTTGTGAAATTGTAAAATTTGTCCTCTCTAAAGAACTCAATCACGAGATTGGCATTGGGTAGTTTTCTATCACACTCCTTCAATAAATTTTGATCTGTTGAAAAACATGGCTTTTGTTGGTGGGGCTTATTTTCTCTTAGTGTCATAAAGCGAAAGTACTTGCACCTCTTTAAATTCATTGATAATAAATGTATACATGTACATGTACATGTATTTTGTAACACAGATGATCTCTGATAATGTTTCATTTCATCCAATATGCTGGGTGATCATGATACGAGTATATGAGATATTTATCTTTATTGTTACAAATAGTTCTTGGAAATACAGCATTATAGTGCTCAGATATAGTTACATTTTAACCTATATTAATCAATTACCAAAGGGACGGTCGAAAGAGCTTGCCAAAGGCAGGTGCTTGCTTGATATAGATGAATGTCTACAGGTGCATTGCTATTTGTCGGGAACTAAATATATGCTTGTTTATTCAGGTTGCTTGCTTAATACAGGTGGCCAACATGCCAGGTTTCACTGTTTTTCGTATTGCTGAAATTTATTGGAGAGGCCATCAGACCCTCCAACAGTGGTGATTTTAAAATTCAGACTGCCAGAAAGTTTGCTAATTCTATATCTTCGAGCGTAATTGTTCTGATACACAGTCTGTTTCGTCATAGTTTTGTAAATAAAGCGAAATATAAAAAAAACGAAACAGGAAATAGACGTGGTTTATTTTTATATATGACGAATTTCAGAAAAGATTTCATTTAGTAATTTGCCATGGCTGCATTTAACCTCTCTAATAATTTCCTAGCACACTACGTACCTTTGAGCGATATAAATTTAACCTGATTCTGTTCCCTCTTTTTATCCGTGCAGAAGTCTTTAGTTGGTTCTAGAGCATCGAAAGGTAGTATCAAACTCAAAGTGAAAATTGTACAAGTGAAAAAATGTCAGTAATCAAGTTGCTGAGAAATTTCAAAAACAAACTCACCTCTTTATCAGTACTCGAATGTTTACAAATATGTCTATTATGTATTAAGCATTATCTTGAAGATAATTAATTTTCATAGTCCCATTCGACATGTAGCGTGTTCTACAAAAAAGTTTTTAATACCATCAAGAATGAAAGAAGTGAACATTTTCGGTGTATGTACAATCTAACTCAAAGCCGGCGATCTAACGTATACATACGTTGGCCAGTGTGACCAATTCTTGCACTCAAAGTAATGAACACGAATTACAAATTCGTTGATTAGTTAATAGGGACAATGTTTTTCTAAGCCATCTTTCCCAAGTACATTATAGCTCGTGATTTGCCTGGTAATGGGTTAATACGACATTCATAAAACTGAAACGCTGTAAACAAGGAACATGTCTTGCACCAACATTGGAGAAAATGACCGGACACTTGTGATCAAGCATCGTAAGTCTACTTCGTAAATTGCCGTAATATTGCAAATATTTCAAAAAAGCAAGTGCTAGAAGTACTGAAGTTGGGTTGAACACGCTCTTTATCAGGTAATGGACCGTAGAGACATAATGTTTACAAAAATAGTCTTTGTACACAGCCCATGCATCGAGTTTCAGGCAAAAATATTGATGATTTAAAGGTTGGTGTCCAGTTACCCCAAGCTTTTTCTGATCTGGTGTCCATGTGCATACATTGAAAATAAAATTGGTGTCTTGTTAGCACACTTTCCTCTACCCAGGTCCATCCAAAAACACATATCTTCGCTTTGGATGGACATTTCTAAGTGAAATTTTGTGTTCCTATAGGAAATACATTTATCTTATCTTACAGTTTGCCCTACTTTCTAAACCAATGAAAACGCCGGATTTCGTTCAAAACTGCTTGATTTAATTCCATACAGACTCAATATGTTGCAATATGTGACCACTTAATCATTAAATGGTTGACCTATATACAGTTGTATCCCGGTTAACGAAAAGCTCCGCCCACAGTATTTTAGCTGGTCTTTGTAGAGTAAATACCAATCTAATGCATACACTGTAGTAAAAGGGGTGGGGACTATTCTAACTAATTGCATCATCACCAAAAAAGTGACGTAATTTCCACGTGAATATCGGGACTAAACAACTCGTACTTGACCACGTGGTATTTAACCCTTTACCAAATAACCTCTGGTTTTAATGACCCTGGTAAGGAACTCTTTACCAGGCTGGGAATTTTGGCTTGGATCCAATTTTAAAACCGTTTGCAGACAACAACTTGGTACTTGCTCAAATTAGAGGATTTGTCTGTAGAAAGAAAAAAAAAAAAGACACATACCAGGAATGGAGAAAATGCTCCTTACAAGCAATTTCTCCTCTACCCGCAATGTTTTCAAGCGCCTTCTGCCTCAGGGCAGTAAAAAAGAGGACTTATCTGGTATGGGTTAAAAATGAAACAGATCATGGGCAGTGAGCCACTTTAGAGGGACATGTACACAGTTGTGTTAGCGAGACGTCGCCTGTGTCGGGAAAATATTTTTTTTATAAAATTTCTCGTCGTCAACCGGCTCAAAGCATGCACCCATTGCTGAATCTATCGCTTCAAAGAGCATGAAATTCGGCCGATTCCGTACCTTCATCTAACCTCGTCCGTATAACGGTCGTTTACATTTGAACTGCGAGTCACGTGATCTTATACATGGCAGGCCAATGTGATTCCTTTAGCAACGACATAAACGACCTCGATGAAGTTATTCACATCTGTCTATCTGTCGGTTAAAACTTCAATTGGAATCGATAAAAAATTAATGTAGATCTACGAATTGTTTGTCGCCTGAAACATGGTTCGAAAGATTTCGATAGAAAATTAAAACCCAAGTTTTCTTTTGGAAGAGGAGCCTGACAATTTTCAGAACGGTATACCGGCGTATTTCCGGGTGTTCCGATCTGCTGCATATCAATCCACTAGATACAGACGAGGGATATGATGGCTACCATCACCCGTGATATGCCGAATGAGCCTGACTGCAGACCTATTGTCCTAGTTCAAGGACAACCTGAGTAACAGTTTTAACGCCGTACGACTGAAAACGCACGTACGTACAACCGTCAATCAAAAGAGGCGTGTCGAACCGAGCTTTCTGTCGTTCTTGTATGGCTCTTTCCACCCATCCTTAGCTGTCAGTCAATTAGAAAGTAGGGCAAACTGTAAGTTAGTTATTGATCATATATTTCATTTGTATGAAACTAAATCGTCGGTCGGCTTCGCCTCCCTCCGATTTAATTTCATACAAATGAAATATATGATCAATAACTTATACATACAAACTTGTAAAATGAACAATGGTTTGGGATTTTGTTCAAAATTTGGCAATAAACTGCAAAACAATAAGACCCCAGTTGCTCATAAAGCCACAGCTCGCTTAGATGATGGTATTATTATTCCCTAGTTTGTATGTAAACAGATCAATCATTTGTCTTGACATTGCTGTAAATCAACATTTCTATCTAGGTAAACCAGGTCCACAAAAATGAAAATACTTACACCAACACCGGTTCTTCCATGTAAAAATTTGATCTGGTGTACCGAGAACACATGGTGTCCGCGGCTCACGTTGATCAGTGTGTAAAATGTGAAGGACACCTGGATGATAATGAAGGTGGCGAGTCATTTATGACAGAGTAAGGAAGGTGTTATTCCTCTTATCTAGTGTAAAGTGACAGGTTTTTAAGTTACTTGCTATTTAAACTGACTAAATGGTGTCAAATCATGTAGTAATACTTCTCCAGAAAATAACTGTCAAGGAAAAATAGATCGCCAAAAAAGCGCGAAAACCCATGACACTACAATGAGCAGCGTGGCGTCGTCCGATCAGAAGGACTTCAAACTATCTATTTATCTTTAATAATGAATTTTAAAAGTGAATTTACACAAATTTCTGACTAAAGCAATAAGTGAAAGCTAAAATTCTGTTCATGAGTGGAAATAATGTTGTTTTATGAAATGAAAATAAAAGGGGGGGGGGGGGGGAGAGGGGTCGTCTGCAAATGTTTGAACTATTAGGTATAATTATGTGCGAAAATAAATATCATGCTAGTATGACTTGCTTAGAGGAAATGTACGTGATCCGAATGCAACCAACGAAAATATCACTTTACAATCGTGAGCTTTACTAATTATTCGTACAATATGCTTAAAATTCGTAACCTGTGCGTCCCTCGGGACACACATTTATTGCTTTTGTGCGTCTCCGGCAATTTTTGTGCGTCAGGGACGCGGGACGCGCAGCTAGATTATTCTCTGCTACACAGTCCCCACTTTTGAGGCCTCTGAGACAGAAGCTTTTAGAAAACATTGTGAGAAAAGGAGAAAATACTGGTAACCAGCATTTTCTCCTTTTCCCACAATGTTTTCTACCCTTCATAAAACAAATTTCAAATTTTCAGTCACTTTTATTTTGTCGTCTGCAAATGCTTTCGATTTCGACAAACCAGGGGTGCGGAAATCCTATGTCCGACTCATCCAACTTGACGTCGGACAAGTGACTTTTTGCAATCTACTTGTCCACGGACAAGTAGAAAACGAGGGGTGGAATCGGAAGAAAAGATCTGTATGAATAACATTATACTTGTGAAATAGAAATGTTCTCTCCGTCTCACTTCAAAAACAAGAACATTTTTAAATTGAATTATGATAAACTATTCCCTGATACTGGGAATAATAAAAAAAATGACAAACATTTGGCTGACTCTGATTTTTCGGCTACGCAGGGTTTTTTTACTGCGCTGCAGTGAGGCCAAAATATTGTGGTTTCTTGGCGCCATTTGTTTGTTTAATTGAGGCAACAATAACCGAATCGAGTTACTTTTTGCATGTTTTAACGTAGACTTGACATGGTCTTCTTTCAATGCCTATCATTCAATATTAAATTATTTTTTGTCATTCGCAAGAACTTACAGTTGACAAAAAAAAACAAGTTGTCTTAATTTAACACTGTGGAACACTCTTACTTGGTCGCAGTAGACGTATTTGAAAGAAAACCAAACATGCTGTATCCAAGTAAAACATGTCAAGAACGGGAAACATTACAAAAAGTTTGTTAAAGGGGTTGTGGACTATAAAGGCGAGCGCAGACTTTTTGGTTTCGGCGTAAAACGTTTAAATTATTTGCAGATAGATATGCAGGTAATCAAATCTCCAAATACTGAGTCTCAATCTGAGTGCCGGGTCTATCGGACATCGCCAATCGGATCTCCCGTTATCTGAAAACTATAGAAATATTATCACTGCACATAATGCAACATCTCCAGATAGAGTAACCAAGACTAGCCTTTTAACTTCCATAGATAGTGATTCCATTGTATCATACGATGGATTGTAAGCAGCTCTGCTGAAGTATCATCTCCGGATATAAGTGCAGCCATAGATATCTGGCCATGTTTTAAGCAGCTATAGTGTAATTGTTGAATCTTTTTCAATTATTCAATTGTTGGACCTTTCTATTTCTATTTATTCTTTTGTGTGCCATTTAGAACTGTTTTGTTTTGAACAAGTAAGCTTCTCTAACAGACAAGTAGACTTTTTAGATTTACTTGTCAATGGACAAGTAGAAAATTTCAAGATTTCCACACCCCTGCAAACTTAAAATTTTGTCGTTTGGCAATGCGTTAAATCCATTACCAGACCTTTGCACAATATTTTAGCAATTCTGAGTGGCTGTTTCCACTAAGCCATCATTCAAACGATGATCAGGTGTGCAACAGGACTGACTGTCAACATTAATCGGAGAAAAATTAGCACGGCTGCTAATATGAACCAGTGATCCCTTGGTTTCAAAGTCATGTATGCTACTGACTGTGACACCAGGCTATACCCTTGGATCTTTAACTCTTTACCACATAATCCTGACTTTTAACGACCTTGAAAAAGTAGCCTATAGAAAAATTGTAGGAAAAGGAGAAACTGCTGGTAACCAGCATTTTCTCCTTTTCCCACAATGTTTTCTACCTTCTCAAACCAAATTTCCATTTTTTAGTCACATTTATTTTGTCGTCTGTAAATGCTTTCAGTTTGGACCAGTCTGTAATTTTGTCGTTTGGTAAAGAGTTAAAACAGACTGAAAAAAAAAACCATGTCCATTTTTAGGCCAGGGAATCCCTCTCAAGGGATTCCCTTGCCTATAGGGATCGTAAGCTGCCTATTCAGACAAAAATGTTGGACGGTGTGTCCACTCTATATCGCTGAGTCCGCCAAAACAACTAGTTTCCCAAGTATATACAGAGACTGCTTATCACACGGTGTGAATGCTTTCCTTTCCTCAAAGCTTTCATCTGCAAAACGCCATGGAATTGCAAGGGTATTACAATCCTTTAATAACTGACGAGTGTGTGTTTTTTATCCCGTTTTTTTCATTAACACTGACCTAATAAAGGCGTAACCTAATGAACTTAGCTTTATCCGGCAGTTGTGTATTTCTACGCCCTATATACGGTTAATATCTATAACGCTCTCTCTTGCACTCCGGATCATTCACATTCAGGTATGGTGAGATTAACGAACGACGACTCTGCTCGGAGTTTGTCTATAACGTTGTGTTGACATTTGAACATGTGTGTCACAAAACGCGTCTCCGCTAAAATGCGATTGTAAATAAAGCAAACTACATATAGAATATTGGCCCGTGTTATGTTTATCACTTTGTCTTATGTATATCGACTAAATCTAGGGTACTTCAGCAGAATGCAAATAAATTACACCTGTGTGATTCTTAAAAATTGAAACCAAGTAAATGCTTTTATTTTTTTTCTGTCAGTCGTTCGCTTGTCATTTAATGTATTTTTTTTTATCTCTCTCTCTCCACTAGTGTCATATGACATACCTGTGACCAATACCATTTAGCAGGGGCATCAGTGTGTCTGACACACATATTTCTAGTGTTCACTAGGGCTTGTGTGCATCCGAATATTTCCGGTCTATAACTTCTACAATTGTGGATGGATTTTAAAATAATTTGGCACAATTGACCTCCATCACGGTTAGATGTGCCATTTGAAACATATGTTCAAGTAGGTTCAAGATCAAGGCCACATTGAAGGCCAATTTTTCGTCCGAACCATAACTCCTACATTTTTGGATAGATTCCGATATAAATTAGCATAATGCATTGTTCTCCATCATGAGTATAAGTTCCATTTGAAACATTTATTCAGGTCCAGGGTCTAGGTCAAGCTTGAGGGTCAAGTGTTTGCGGGCTTGACACAATTATGTCCTTGGACAACGATTATGAATTAGGATTAACGTCTTTTTTATATTATGTAGATATAAGTATCAAAGCTCAAGTCACTGTGACTTGTCCGTAAAATAGGCAAGTAAAATAGGAAAACCGAGCCTAATCGTTTTCCCAAAACAATCCAACCTTTTCACAGTATTTTATTGGGAAAATATTTAGGCTAATAGAGAATTCGCTTGTAACAAGCAATTCCTCCCAATTTCCCCAAAATCTTACTTTTCAATATACACGAAGAACTACTTTGGATTTTCATCTACAACTTCCTTCAAATATGACCAGTTCAAAATTTCGTTGACTTGTGGAAGGTAGAGACAACATGACCAACTGCCGTATCACCCCAATCTTTATTATTCATTACATTTTACCTTGATATCTATCTTACATGTATTTTCATTGAAATCAATAAAAATAAATATGTTCTTGCGTCATAAATGTAAAAAAATAGCGTCATTCAGGACTACAAGACATCACATGTCTCAGAAAATTTAGATAACCAAAGTTGGTATTGCACCGATTGAATACGGTTCAATTTTGACTTTGGATTGTTTACAAGCACGACAAATTACTAAGTATTCTAAGCCATTATCAGCAAGCACTGCATAACTATGAGCACATGCCTAGCTCTGGCTTAACTAGTTTCTGGCTGGTGCTTTCTAGTATCAGTTCAAAATTTCCCAATAAAACCAAGAATTCCAGGGGCTTAGTTGAATCCGCTTGTATCCCTGTCCGTCTACCTGTTTGTATTAATAAAAATTGACCTCATGTGTTGTTTCGTATCCCCAATTTCCTGGCCTTCAGTACTATCAGTACTTTGATTGTTAATGTAGCAGTGTATAGTTTAAACATGTGGTAAATGAACTGATGATAAATGAACAATCCCCTCATGCCTCCCCTGTGGTATAAGGAAATACAATAATTGGGTCTGGTTTACCTTTCACAAAACAAACCTGTTAATTCAAAACCAATGAGGATGACCTTTTACAACAATGAGGAGAAAGGAGAAAATGCTGATAACTGGCATATTATCCATTTACCTATTTTCACTGTATCATCGACAAATTTCAGGCTTTGAACCTTATACTTATCACCTGCAGATACTTTCAAGTTTTACAGATCCAAAATTCTGTTGTTTGATTAGGACGTAATTCTTTAAAAATGGCAAAATGTGAGACCCAATCAGATTGAAAGTATACTATCAATTGTGAAGACAACAAAATAAATGTGACTCAAAAACTAAAATTTATTTATGGAAATGTAAAAAAACAAAATGGGAAAAGGAGAAATTGCTGGTTACCATCTATTTTCTCCTTTTCCCACAATGGTTTCTCATTTATGTTTGTTAAGACTTGTGATTGTGGGCTACAAAAACAAATTTTCAACAAACATCTGTTAAAATGATAAACAGATTGAGTTTGCAATAGATAATGAAAACCTTGTGACAAAATGAGAAAAACCCTTTGCCAAACAGTTTTCATTTTTGATCCTTCTTATGAAGAAAACTTTGAAAATTTTGTATCCATCATTTTCCCTTTTCCTGTAAAATTTTCTACTCTTTGAAATTTGACGGACGAAAATCAATCTTTCAGGTAAAAGAGAAACTTGTTGCCATACATCACAGTAAAAATTGCTAATAAACAGAATATTGAAGCTTGTGGAAAGTTTTTGTCGCAAAAAAACACTGAGATTTGCTATAGATATTAAAGATAACCAATTTAACAGTTTAAATTCATCTTTTAATATCCACTGTGAACTAATTTTTGTTAAAAACCCAAAATTCTGAAAATTTTGATGAACTGGATTTAGAAAAGATTTAACCAACTTGACTTAGATACCAGTAAGTGTCCAAGTCACTGATTTATTAAGTAAATAGGAATATGTAACCCTTTACTCCATAGATACTCGTTTCTACGCATTTCTTGTAGGAGCCTTTGGTAAACATTGTGGCAAAAGGTGAAATTGCTCGTTACGAGCAATTTCACCTTTTGCCACAATGTTTTCTATGCTATCAAAAGGTGTCATATACACATAAGGAACAGCTTCATCCTTGCTGTCATTTAGGGTCAATTAGAATTACCATAGAAATGCCTTATGGGGTAAAGAGTTAAGTATTTACAGTTTTCACATCTCAACAAATGAAGAAATATAATTATACTCCACTGAAATTTATTAAAAAAAAAAAACAGTACAAATCAACAATAATTAAGAAAAATAAAATTACAAAAAAAATCTTTTGGATGGTGTTCCCTTAACCCTTTACTCCATAGATACTCATTTCTACACATTGCTTGTAGGAGCCTTTGGAAAACACTGTGGCAAAAGGTGAAATTGCTCATGACGAGCAATTTCACCTTTTGTCACAATGTTTTCTATGCTATCAAAAGGTGTCATTTACACACAAGATATGGCTTCATCCTTGCTGTTACTTAGGCTCAATTAGAGATGCCATAGGAATGCCTTATGGGGTAAAGGGTTAAAAGGCTATGTAGCCTCTTAAGGTATTTATAGATTTCAAGCCAGAAATAAAAGCATTGTGGGAATGTCAAGGGACTGGCACTTGATAATGATGCTTAAATTCCATAACATAACAAACATCGGACGCTATCTTTGAAGCTTTGTCAGGTCTGTAAATGAGGAGTTGCACATAATTATAAAAATAGATTGTGTTTCCTGTCAGTGTCGACCTAGGCAGTAGTTAATCTTTGATTTCTCTTGTTGTCACATGGTTTTGACTACTGGGATTTAATGAATGAAACTTAAAATGCCTTGAGAGCATACGCACATTTTTTTTATTTTTGTAAAATTTTCGTTAAATATTCTAAAAGGCCATGTTTTATCTTTATGGTTTGTTTTGCTGCATCTTTACTCATTGTAACCTGTTTGGTTGAGGAGAGGGGGAGCTAAATGTTTAATGAGGAATTGTTGGTTTGCTGCACCCATAGAATTATCTCAAATTAAGCATAGATGATTAAAGAGTTTTATCTGTCTGGTGATCTGTTAACCCTTTACCCCATAAGACATTTTTCTATGGTTATCTCTAATTGACCCTAAATAACAGCAAGGATGAAGCCGTTTCTTAGGTGTATATGACACCTTTTGATAGCATAGAAAACATTGTGGCAAAAGGTGAAATTGCTCGTCACGAGCAATTTCACCTTTTGCCGCAATGTTTTCCAAAGGCTCATACAAGCAATGCGTAGAAATGAGTATCTATGGAGTAAAGGGTTAATGACAAAGCAAAGAAAGACTATGAAATGTAAACATTTTGAAACTTTCATTTTAATAGTAACTGAATCAATATTTCTACTCCTTCTAACCAAATGACAATATTTTAGGCTTGTCCGAATCGAAACCATTTGAAGATGACAAAATAAAAGTGACTAAAAGTTTGAAATTTGTTTTGTGAATGGTAGAAAAGATTGTGAGAAAAAGAGAAAATGCTGGTTACCAGCATTTTCTCCTTTTCCTGCAATGTTTTCTAAAAGCTTCTCTCTTGGGGTGGTCAAATGTAGAAATTGTGTGGTAATGGATTAAGATACAAAAATGAAAATTCCACAGATATTACTCTGAGAACCCTGAATAAATCTATCAAATGTTTTCATTCTTAAAAATAATTAACAACCGTAAAAGTTGCAATTTCATTACTGCTATAGTCTATAGTGTTTAAAAGAAGTGGGCTGAGCCCCGTAGCTCAGTCGGTAGCTTGCAGGACTAAATGAGAACAATGGGTCTTGGGTTTGATCCCTCATTGTTCACCCAATTTCTTTCTGAGGATTGTTGATAGGCGTTGTGACAGGATTAATTGCTCTCCCACTGCTAACCATTGTTTCGACAATGATTATGTGGGAAAGCAGTCGATTGGCTTGGGAAATAAACAAAAATGTGTGGATTACTGGTATTACTCAAGGAAAGCACTGGCAGCCGTGATATAACTGAAATAATGTTGAAATGTCATTAAACACCAGCCTGATCTTGGATCTGCAGTGGCAGTAAAGGCAACAGTTTCTACAGTCATGAAAAGCACTGTAAGGATTAACTCATTACCAAACAATAAAATTTTAGGCTTGTCCAAATCGAAAGCATTTGCAGACGACAAAATAAATTTGAAATTCGATTGGTGAAGGGTAGAAAACATTGTGGGAAAAGGAGAAAATGCTGGTTACCAGCATTTTCTCCTTTTCCCACAATGTTTTCAAAAGCTTTTTTTCTCAGGGGCGTCAAAAGTAGGGATTGTGTGGTAATGGGTTAACCTTGATAAACAGTTTACAGTCCGATCTGGGATCTACATATTCTGCTACTTTGTGGCATATCTGGTCAAAAAGAATACTGACAGTCACATTACAATATTTCAGCTGTAACTTTCATGTTTAACCCGTTACCACACTAGCTATCTCTACTTTTGACGACCCTGAGAAAGAAGCCTTTAGAAAACATTGTGGGAAAAGGAGAAAATGCTGGTAAGTTGGTAACCAGCATTTTTTCCTTTTCCCACAATGTTTTCTATCCTTCACAAAACATATTTCAAATTTTCAGTCACTTTTATTTTGTCGTCTTTAAATGCTATCAATTTGGACCAGTCTGAAATTTTCTCGTGTGGTGAAGAGTTAATAATTATTGACTGTACCACACTATCTTGAGTTTTCCGAGTTTTAACAAATCTGGGTAAGGGTCCTTTTGAAAACATGTAGGGAAAAGAAAAAAACGCTGGTAACAAATATGATCTCCTTTTTCCACAAAACTTTTTACATTTCAAGAAATTAATCAGGTCATATGCCCGCCAGAGGAATGTCTGAAAATGCTTTCGATTTGGAGCAGTCTAAACTAAAGCTGTCGCTGAATTAATACGGTCATTACCACACAATCCCTACTTTTGATGCCCGAGAAAGAAGCCTTTTGAAAGAGAGAAAACGCTGGTAACCAGCTTTTTCTCCTTTTTCCACAGTGTTTTCTACCCTTTCCAGAACAAATTTCGATTTTTTAGTCACCTTTTTCGTCTGCAAATGCTTTTAATTTAGACCAGTCTAAAATTTTCTCATGTGGTAAAGAGTTAAAGACAGAAATTATCATTGGAGCCACATTTTAATTGCTATCTGCAATGCTATCAATTTGGACTGATGTAAAATTTTGTCGTTTGGTATAGAGTTCAGTCCCCTTTTGTCAAGGTAAGGATCAAAGGAACTGAAAATCCAAATTTGTGATATTGAAGCCAGTTGCTATTAACAAAAAAAAAACCTTGTGGATCTACTTTCTTTATATTTTTTGTTTTGGTTATTTTTTTAATGGGTTTTACATCTGTTGAATGAATGTCCCAACTGTTAATCTGTTTTACAAATAACAACTAAATACATACAAACATACTTGTAAACTGTCATCAACCATATAGACTACTTAAGTATTTAAGTCATGCCGCCTAAATAGGTGTAGTATTTCTGTGTATTTATATCCAACTTTACGCTTACGATTCCTTATTGAATTCTACCGGATATCAATATTCAACACTTGTCAACAGTCAAACAAGGGTAGTTTTTAACGGGCCTTGGATACCAGATTCGTAAACTGTCATTACATGAAGTATAGAGTATCTCAAGACTCTAATCAGTTTAATGGGAATTTAATCGTTGCTTCACTTTATTTGGATATATATACAAGAATATTGATAATAAAATATGGCTGGTGAAGCCCTTGCCTGGAATAGTATGTATTTTAGTGTTTAATCCAAAATAATTTTTTTTTGTTTTCTTAATCATGACCTTTTAAGTTTTCTTTTGTTAGAAATCTATTGTTTTGAGGTATTGAGAGTACAGTGTCCTTTAAAGAATTTAACCTTTTGTTACCATTGCTTTTCTTCAATCTTGACCAAAAAAATTAGTTGAATCAAGCTTTGCTTTGATAACGAGTTTTCAAAACTATTTCTGTATCTTTTAAATGATTAATAAGTAACAAAAAAGCATTATGAGTAAAACAAACACTTTCTTTTCAAGAAGTGGTCTAATTATTTAACCCATTACCAAACGACAAGGCTTGTCCAAATCGAAAGCATTTGCAGACAACATAATGAAAGTGACTGAAAATTCAAAATTTGTTTTGTGAAAGGTAGAAAACATTGTGGGAAAAGGAGAAAATGCTGATTATCAGCATTTTCTCCTTTCCCCACAATGTTTTCTAAAGGCTTCTTTCTCAGGGGCGTCAAAAGTAGGGATTGTGTGGTAATGGGTTTAATGAACTCACAATATTGCGCTCTTTTTATCAGTTGGAATGAAGAGAAATACTGGTCAATCAATCTGTATGAAACTTTGTCCAGTGTTTTCATACAGTCACTGCAGATTTGTGCATCTATTTAAACCTTTACCAAACAGTCCCTGGTTTTTACAACCCTGAGATAGATAGATTGTAACCAGTATTTTCTCCTTTTCCCACAATGTTTTCTACTCTGCTGGAAAATATTTCAATTTTTGTGTTACATGTTGTTGTCTGCAAATGCTTTCAATAATACTCTGACAAGTCTAAAATTGTCATTCAGTAAAAGAGTTAACCCTTAAACTGCCTTTCATGGCCTTCGAGACTTTTACTATAGCAGGCGGTGTGGATCATGATTAGACTGTTCTAAATACATGTATGAGCTCAGATCTGTGACCTACACTGTCCACTTTGCTTAACTCTTTCCCAAGCGACAATATTTTTGGCAGGTCCAAATCGAAAACATTTGCAGACGACAAAATAAAAGTGACTGAAAATCTGCAATTTGTTTTGTGAAGGCTATGAAATCATTGTGGGAAAAGGTGAAAATGCTGGTTACCATCATTTTCTCCTTTTCCCACGTTTTCTAAAGGATTCTTTCTCAGGTCGTCAAATCACTTTTATTTTGTTGTCTGCAAATGCTTTCCATTTGGCCAAGCCTAAAATTTTGTCGTTTGGTAATGAGTTAAAACCATATTATTCAACTAAGTATAGAAACTGTGTTTAAAGTTCAAATTTAGTAATGGCTTGAAAATTTGACAAAGAATGTTCTTAAAAAATGATTGGTTACAAATACAGACACTGACAACATAGTTTGAATTACTGGTAAAAATTTTTCACTTTGACAACAATTGCAGACAACAGTTCAAAGGTGGTTCAAATACCAGGATTTGTCTTTGAAAGGGTAGAATAAATTGTAGGAATTATGGGAGCATTTTCTCCTTTCCTGCACAATTTTCAAAAACCCTATTTCCTGAAGGTCATAGTAAAACTTTGCAAATATGTAGCAAAGGGTTTATATTTTATAGCGCTGATGGTACCACATTTTTTGGTAATAAATGCCTATTACAAGTGTTTGTAGCTATGTAATGTGAGATTTTTATTGTTGGGACAAGACAAATAGCGTATGTATGGGGGTAGGATAAGCCTATAGATCTCTTTATCACAAATAAAGGATAAAATAATAGATAAGAAAAAAGACAGAAGGATTAAGCTGTCGTTTAACATAGTTTCCTGTCTGTCCCGTTTGTTTTTCCATGTGAGTTTTTGCATGCTCTCTTTAACCCTTTACCTTAAAATCACAAGGTTTAATGACCAAAGTGAAGAAGGTTTTTCAAACCTTGTGGGAAATGGAAAAAAAATGCTGTTAACCAGCATTTTCTCCTTTTCCCACAATGTTTTCTTCCCTTTTCCAAAATAAATTGTTACTTTTAAGTTGAAATTGATTTGTAATCTGCAAGTGCCTTCAATTGGGACAATTATGTACTTTTTTGTTGTTTGGTAAAGGGTTAAAGATTCGGATAGGAAGAAAATTTTCATAAAGAAACTTTAATTTCTTCACTCTGACGTATATAAGGTTCAGATAAGTATTTTTATGATAAGAATCTAGTGACTCTTATGAACACCCACTACAAAGGTTTCATGAAAAACTAAAGATATATTGCTCTTTGAACCTGTACCCATGTGACCTCCGATACAGGCATCTGTGCCTTCATAAAAGGAGAAATTGCTTCAGTAATCTCTCATTCTTCTTGCTATCTTCTACCAATTTACTGGCTACAAAAAGATCTTTAACTTTCTTTGTAGATCAAAATCAGAATGTACAGAACTTGTGAATTGTAGTTTGATCTTTGATATCTCTCCAATCCAAGGTGGACATTTAGACCCGAAATATCGCCCCAAGGGCTTTATTCATGATAATAAGCATTTCTATTCAAATACTCAAGAATTTTCTAAATATTTAAGTAACACAATCTCTGATGGCTGAAAAAATGAATAACCAAATGGTTTAGCCAATCAAAAATTGTGTTACTTACTAAATCTAGAATGAGACCAAGAATACAATATAAAATATTTGGTTTGTGAAAAATTACCTTTTATGTTGTAAAGTGTTGAAATTGTTCAAGAGTGTTTTTTACAAGATCGTAATTTATCAATTTGATTAGCTGTTTGACATGGTCACACAGAGAATTTTTTATCACATTTTATTTTGTAGATAATGTCAAAGTTATAAATGATACTTTTGTCACTGATGAATTGACTGAACTTTTGCTTGCTCTTCTGAAGGCTGGCCTAATTATATTGAGCCATGTCCTTCAAAAAGGGGTTTAATGTATTTGATCTGCAAAAGTTATTGGATCCATGCAGACTGACCTAGGTTGAAAGTTTGTGGTGATTGGTCAATTTTTTGCTTATAGCCTCATGATTCATGTTTTATGAATTGGATTTTTTGGACCCATAATTATACGACAACTAGTGATAGGTATGATGCTTCATGGAGGCCTCTTGAGCCTCCTTTTGTCAGCGCACAACTCAGTTATATGTGGGTAATTTAAGAAATAACCTTCTTTCTATCATGGTATATCATTCAATAAACCACAGTTGTGATTCATGAGGCACAGTCAATAATCCACGAAGGCAAAAGCCTGATCGAGTTATTACGCCTCATAACTCACAATGTGGTCTATAATGAATGATAAACCATGATAGAACAATTATTTTGATTCTAACATAACCAACAGTTTACTGTTAATCAAAGGAAACAAGTTCGTATTTTGAGTAAAAACGTGGATACAAGTTATATTCTGTTGAATTACTTACTTTCGTAAAATGACATCACTCTATGAATGATGTCACTATATATGAAATGATGCAGATTTTACCACGCTTTCTTTGCACTCTGTTTATTGGGCAAAATTCATCTGTCATGTTAGAATATAGATTAATTTGCATCAGCATTCTGGGTAATTAAAACACAGGATTGTATGGTAAAGGGTTAACAAGCATTAGAGAGGTATTGATTAGTATTGACAGGAAAAAATTTATAACCTTGGTCGACCTGGTCAGCTAACTTAATAACTATCAAACTTAGATTCTGCTATAACTCAATTAGCAAAATCCTTTTCCCGTTTTTGCCGATGATACTTTTTAACTATTGTTTATACCTATGGATTCTAGGAAGAGCCATTTGATTGGCTGAAACAATGATAGAGCCAACTACATAATGTTTGTTTATCTCTTAACTCTTTACCTAACAACAGACTGGTCCAAACTGAAAGCAATTGCTGAAGACAAAATAAATGTGACTATAAATATGAAATTTGGTTTGGGAAGGGTGGAAAAAATTATGAGAAAAGGAGAAAATGCTGGTTACCAGCATTTTCTCCTTTTCCCACAATGTTTTCAAAATGGTTCTTTCTCAGGGTCATTAAGAGTCGGGATTATGTAGTAAAGATTCAAAACACCACATAGTCCAGACTTTTAAAGACTCGAGGAAAAAGCCTTTTGAAAACATTGTGAGAAAGGTTACCAGCATTTTCTCCTTTTCCTACAATGTTTTCTGCACCATCAAGGAAAAGTCAAGTCATTTTTGCCACCTTTACTTTGTCATGTGCAATTACTTTGAATTTGGACATTTCCAAAAATTTTCTTGTATGGCAACAAGTTAGAGTCTTCTTTTGTTTTCAATTAGAATCTTGGTTTATATTCATTGAGCATTTTTGATTTCATTCTGTAAGAATAATATTTAGAATTGTAACACACCTTCCAATTATGCAAACTCTTTAGTTGGTATTCACCTACCATTCTTTAGAACATCGTAAGTAATATAATGTCAGGAATTTTCGAGATTTGAAAGTAACATATTTTCTGACATGTTAACCTTACAATCACAACTTTTAAAGACCCTGGGAAAGAAGCCTTTAGCTGTTTTAAAGGTATCTATTGAGGAAAATTATGTACAGTACTTTATATTGGTCAGTGTAAATCACAGATCCAACTGCATGTTCTGTGCAGTCTGATCTCAATCTACACTGTCTGCAATGGATCAGTGAGTTTGGCTCAGCGGCATAAGATTCATTTGGTTAATTATAAATATAAAAATGACCTGTTTTCGCGCATGAAAACAAGCCATGAAAAAGATTCTTTCCATCCCCTTCCATATTGCAAACCTTTCTATTTAGCCCAGGTGGTATCGTAGAAGAAGAAAGGTGGAACTTCAGAACTCAATGCCATATTGATTAGCTAGACCATGTAGTTAAAGCTTTTGTTGGTCTTTGTTGAAAACAAATAGTGAGACTCTTTTAAGTACATTTAACATGGGACGACCATATAATAATTGGGATGCTTTGCATGTTTACAATGTTGGAATGTATGGAAGCAAATGTAAGTTGGCAAACAAATTGTTCTCTTCATACAATGCTGATCTTTTTCATTTTTGAAATGGCATTACAGTTATTTGTTTATAAATCCAGGAACTATATTAACCCTTTACCAAATGACAAAATTTTAGACTGGTCCAAATTGAAAGTGTTTGCAGACGACAAAATGAATGTGACTAAAGAATTAGAATTTGTTTAGGGAAGGGAAGAAAACATTGTGGGAAAAGGAGAAAATGCTGGTTACCAGCATTTTCTCCTTTTCCCACAATGTTTTCAAAAGGCTTCTTTCACAGGGGTGTTAAAAGTCGGGATTGTGTGGTAAAGGGTTAATGATTCTTAACAACATTCTTTATATCTCTCATGAATTGTCTAAACTTTATGTATCATTCTATCTGAATGGTAACACTAAAAGGTTTAGCATATCAGAACAAAGTTAAGTCCTATCCAACGGGACCACAAACCAAGAAACAACATAAGTAATGTTGTGCGTATTGCGAGACGCATGTATAGACTAATTCCTTAGATTTTTCTTTTAACTACATTTTGGCCTGACTCGCCCAGGAAAAACCAGAGATAAACCATTCCCTTTAATGGAAAAACTCTGGAAACCTGTGCCCATTTGTCAATGTCAGATGCCATGGAATGTTGGGCCTCATTCACTTAAACCCTTTTTCTCAAAGCTTTCAGTATTCTGGCTACCAGTAGACTAAAACGTAAACTCAGAAATAAATACATATCGAATTTGAATTTGAAATACGTGTCGATGCCAAGAAGGTCTCTCTAGAAGTGAAGCTCAGCTACACCCATCTATAAATAGCCTCATCACATATCCCTCGTGCAAAACCGGTTTTGTATCTACCCGTCCGCTAGGACAATGGTACTCGGCTATACGCTGTACCGCCGAATACCATCAAGTATTTAGTACTTAACCCATAAAATGCTGAATTATTACAAGAGACTTTTTTAAATAGGAAAAACGTCTGAAATATTACTGTATCACACTTTTTTTTTTTTGCCAGAGTATGTAACAAAATAGTGGACAGTGTAGATCTAAGATAAGACTGCACGTTCTGTGCAGTCTGATCTTGATCTACACTGTCTACAAAAACAAGTTAAGTCGGTTCCAGCGCTTTAAGGGTTAAAACAAGGGAGAAAATGCTGGTTACCTGCATTAATTTTTCCATTTTCCACACTGTTTTCAAAAGACATTTTTCTTATTAAAATGTGGGGTTGTGTGGTGAAGGGTCACTTTTTGAAACATTTCAGACTTAAAAACCTTGTTGTGCTTCTGTTATAAATGACTATAATTATGCTTTTTAGAAGCAATTTTAGTTTTGTGCAACTGACATTTTCTTAATGTCGCATGAACATATTCTGTAGCAAAGAAACAAATGAACATCCGCATAGCAGAAATACAGGGACTGCGCGGGATTCAAACCTAGAATGCCTGGATGAAAGGCCAACTACCATAACCACTAAGCTAATTAGAATTCTCCCCAACATAGTTTTAAGGTTTATATTTAAACCGGGATGAAACTATGGTAGGCAGCATTTTCTCCTTTTCCCACGATGTGTTCTACCCTTCACAAAACAAATTTCAAATTTTCAGTCACTTTTATTTTTGTCACCTGCACATGCTTTAAATTTGGACAGGCCTAAAATTTTTTCGTTTGGTAATGTTAAGTAATGATCTTAATTCTAAACTGAAAATTTTTTCAAGATGGGTTTTTAAGATGCAGAATTATTTGTTGACTCTTTTATCAAACAACATAGTGCTCAAAGTATGGTTTCTGTCTTTGTTAGGGTAGAAAACGTAGGAAAAAGAAAAAAAAAATCGCAGGTTACATTCAGTTGATCCCTTTTCGTACATTTGGTTTTTTTTTCAGAAAACCTTTTCCTTCAATGTTAAAACTCTGGATTATTTGGTAAAGGGTTAAGACTCACTAATTGGTGTTATTGGTAATCTTTATGTGCAGACATGTAGGTAAACACATATTTTTTGTAAATAATTTTAGATTTATTTAACCCTTTACCTTATAAGGCATTTCTATGCTATCTCTAATTGACCCTAAATAACAGCAAGGATGAAGCTGTTTCTTATGTGTATATGACAGCTTTTGATAGCATAGAAAACATTGTGGCAAAAGGTGAAATTGCTCGTCACGAGCAATTTAACCTTTTGCCACAATGTTTTCCAAAGGCTCCTGCAAGCAATGCGTTGAAAATGAGTAGATATGGAGTAAAGGGTTAATGGCTACACTTAGACAGTTGACAGTTTTATTATGTAAATATTTGATTTCCAGCCCCACTGGTTCACCTTTATTTAGTATTGCTTTTGGTAACATTAAGTTTTTTTGTGAACAGTAAAGATCAAAGATCAGACTTTATAATGCACCATACCCTATTTAACAGATCTAATGTTTTTTCTTCATTTTTTATTTGGATTGCTACCTAATTAAAATTAATCTTAAGCCTTTCCCACAAAATTCGAAGTTTTACAATTCCTAAGGAGAGACAACTTTTGAAATCATTGTGGGAAAAGGAAAAAATGCTGGTAACTCCTTTTCCCACAATATTTCCTACCCTATCAAAGTTAGGATTCATCATATTACCAAGATTATGATTTGTTGTCTGCAGATGCTTTAAATTTGGTCCAGTACCAAAATTTGTTGTTTGGTAAAGTATTAACCCATTACCACACAATTCCTACTTTTGACGCCCCTGAGAAAGAAGCCGTTTGAAAACTCTGTGGGAAAAGGAGAAATGCTGGTAACCAGCATTTTCTCCTTTTCCCACAGTGTTTTCTACCCTTCCCAGAACAAATTTCAATTTTTCAGTCACATTTATTTTGTCGTCTGCAATTGCTTTCAATTTAGACCAGTCTAGATTTTTCTCGTAATGGGTTAAGACACAGTTATTTCTGTTCTGTACAAGGCAACAGTTCTGTATATGGAGACATTCTGAAAACTGTTCAAAATAACAAAAGAAAAACATAATTATAGAGCAAGGGAAAATTTTCATTTTGAAAAGTATAGCAAACTTTTTTTGAGAAAACAGGTGCATGAGACTGCCTAGTACTCCTTTCCCAACAGTGTTTACAAAATGTAGTCTATAGAAGCATAAAAAGCCACAACTATTTGTTAGAAACAGATTAAAATTTCGTAAGTAAACAGTGTCAGAATACCTTTTTTTTTTTCAACAAACATAATACAGTAGTGGAACATACAGTCGAATCTGAGTTAGCGGTCATATGTGCGTAGCGGCCAATCTGTGATTAACGGTCAGTTCAGGCCCGCCCGTGCAAATTAACTCTTTAAAGTCCTTTAATTAACGGTAAACAGTGATATGTGGTCAGCGGTCACATTTGAAGATCTTAATTGCACTTAAAGCATATCCCATAAAGTGGTCACGCGACCCGACTAATTGCTAGCAGGTGGTGTGAAAAATTAATTAACACGTCTGGCTCCGTGTGCATACACCGCGACGCTATACCAATCAACATGTGTGATAAACAGTTGAACTTCATAGTGTAGGTGTACACTTTGCATAAACGGTGTAATAGCGGGCTATTCTTTGCTGATCGGCAGATAGATGCTGCTTCCCCGCTTTGCATTACATTACTATTGAAAACGAGGTTACCAATTTCCAAAATGGCGTCGATTACCGTAATTTGCGTAAATTTTGGGACAGTAAAAAATAACTATTCTTTTTCGTTTCCCAATACTGTGGTCTACAAGAAAAAATATGATCAAAGAAGGCAATCTGTCATACTGAAAGTCACTGGCTAACCCGACGAATATTGCCGACGTTGAACGTCAGTGATGTCAGGTTTGCAGGTTGTCTATTTTTAGATTGATTGAAATTCCACCGATCAGTTTGAGCACAAGAGTTTAAAACTTCGCTTTTTCTTATCGTTTTCGTTGATTATTAACTTTTCGCTCAATATTGTCTGCATCATGGGATCGCGATGAATATGTTATTTTGCGATTGTAGATAAAATTCGCAACATAATTTACCTGCTTACATCTACGTGAGGTGAACAACGTTAATTCCACTCTGACAAGTAGCCGACCTGCTCGGACCGTTTTCAAATCGATCGAAAGACCCTGGGTAAAACTGTGTACCTTTATTTCTATTTATAAACAATGAACTCGATTGACCTAAAATACACGCACGCGTATCAACTCTAGATGTCAACTTCGGATGTACACACGTTATACACGTTATGGGTCTTGGATAACGAAGGAAATCTACTGATTTCGATAAAAATGTATAGCAGAGAAAGACTGGAAGAGGTGAAAGTGCTCATGAGGAATGATTTCTAATTTCATTCCACAATGTTTTCAACAGTTATCATCGGCAGTGGAATTAAAAAAATTGGACTTGTCCAAATTGAAAGCTTTTGCAGACAACAATGTAAATCATAAATGTGATTGAAATTTTAAATTTGTTGTGAAAGAATGGAAAATAGTTTTGCTAATCGGATCTGTGTTAAGCAGCCAACTGTCGTATGCAGCCACTTTTGGCTTGTCCCTTGGTTGGCTGCTTAAGACAGTTTTGACTGTACTAACAAACTTGTAGCCACATACCGTTGTGTCCAACAACCACCTGTATCAGCAACTACCATTTTGAATTCCCAAATCTTATTTCTCCAACTGCTTTGTAAAGATGATTTTCAATAATGTCTTCTTCGGATGCTATGTTTGAAGCTTCGTCTGTGTATTTCCTGTTTGTAAATGAGCGAATAGCTCATCTAAAAATAGGGCATGTGTCCCATCGGTGTCTAAGCTGGGCCATTATAAGTAAATCTCTAATTTCTCTTGTTGACGGATGGTATTCAACTACTGAAGTTTTATGAATGCAAATTAAAAGGTTTGGGGAGTATAAGGATGATTTTTTGGCATTTTTGTAAAATTTTTGCCCTAAAATCTGAAAAGCCACCTTTAAGAAGGAAAAATGGGTGAAGACAAGCAAGTCATAATATGACAGTTGCAGAGATATTTTTTTGGTGTTTGCCAGAATGTTTTTTAAAAGATTTGATTTACCTTTTAATTAAGGGCATATGGCAGTTATTTTCTTTCATAGAATGGGTAGATTTGTTTCATTTTCACTCCAAAGATAATATAATGTAGGTGAAACGTAAGAAAAACTAGACTAAGAGCTGTCACTGAATGTGACAATATCATGCCAGCGCTTTGACAGAAACAGGCAATTATTATTATTTTGTACACAGATGGACACACATGGAGACAGGATGATTCCAGGATAGCCCCCGAAAACATTTGTTTTGCGGGGGTATAATGAACAAAAATCATATTGTTACACGAGACCACTCCTTCATGCATGCCTTCATCCTGATTTAAATACAATGCCTATTAACTGTGTTAACGAGATATCTCTTTAGCTCAGTGTTATGGTATTGGTCTTTATATCCTCAAAAAACAAGGATATTTTCCGCACTGGTTTGAATCCCAACAGGTGTGGTTTGTATTAGCTGTGCATTTGTTGCTAACTGTCATGTTCATGATGCTTGTTCAAATCCCAACAGGTGCAATCTGTAATTCAGCCATGCATTTCTTGCAAAATTTAATGTACATGAGAATATGCTGTAATGCAAAATACAAAGAGAACGTGCTTAAAACAAGACAGCTCAAGCCAAAATTATAGAAAATAGGCTTCAATTTCCATCCTACAAAGGGTTCTGAAAGTAGCAAATACTGTTCAAATGAATAATTATCTGTAGAAATACCATTTTTGCCAATTTTAAAAAGACTTAATGGAAACAATTAAGATCACAGAAGATGTTCCAGGATATCAACAAAAAGTTTTGTGATCATTTTTCTGCAATAAAAAACCTTTCATTGGACGGATTCTTTGAAAAAATTTATACAGAAATAGTAGATCTATTTGCTAATATCGCTAATATCTTGGGGGGGGGGGGGGGGGGGGGGGGGGGGTAAAAAAGAATAAAGTAGATGAAATGAAACATTTTTAGCTCACCTAAGCACAACATGCTCAAGGGGAGCTTTTAGGATCATCCGGTGTCCGTCATGCATGGTCCATCGCCAGCAATTCTTTAAACATCAACTCCTCCTAAACCATTGGGCCAATTTGGACCAAACTTGGCTGGAATGTTTCTTCGGATTTCATCTTTAAAAATTGTTAGCAATTTGATTCCGTCAAAAACTCTGGTTTCCGTGGCAATGAAATGGAATTTTCTAAGAAATTCTTTAAAAATCTTCTTCTCTGAAACCGCTGGCCGGATTTTAAAATAATTTCAGAGATGTTCCTTGGGTGACCCTTTTCAAAAATTGTTCTGGTGAATGGGGGCTACCTGCACAATACGGCAAAGAAGAAATTCTTAAAAATTCTTCTTCTCTGAAACAGCAGGTCAGATTTTGAAATAATTTCTCAGGGATGTTCTTTAGGTGACCCTTTTCAAAAATTGTTCGTGAAATTTTGATTTGTGAAAAAACATGGCTCTGGTGAATGGGGGCTACTTGCACTATACGGACATGAAGAAATTCTTGAAAATTCTTCTCTGAAATGGCTGGTCAGATCTTGAAATAATTTCACAGAGATATTCCTTGGGTGACTCTTTTCAATAAATGTTCGCGAAATTTTGATCTGTCAAGAAACATGGCTCTGGTGAATGGGGTCTACCTGCACTATACAGATATGAAGGAATTCTTGAAAATTCTTCTTCTCTGAAATGAACAGGTCAGATTCTAAAATAATTTAAAGAAATTTTCCTTGAATAATCCTTTTCAAAAATTGTTTGCGAAATTTTGATCCAGCAAGAAACATGCTCTGGTGAATGGGGACTATAAATTTGCACTATATGGAAATTAAGAAATTCTTGAAAACTCTTCTTTTCTGAAACAGATGGTCAGATTTTGGAAATTGCTTGACAAAATAATGATTTTGTTTCCAGTGTTTCAATTCCTCAAAAAAAAAAAAAGGCCATTTTCCTCTCAAAAATTCAGGTGAGCGATCCAGGGCCATCTTGGCCCTCTTGTTAAAAGATATGGAGCATTTTTTAACCCATTACCACACAATCCCTACTTTTGATGACCTTGAGAAAGAAGCCTTTGGAAAACATTGTGGGAAAAGGAGAAAATGCTGGTAACCAGTATTTTCTCCTTTTCCCACAATGTTTTCTGCTTTTCACAAAACAAATTTCAAATTTTTAGTCACTTTTATTATGTTGTCTGAAAATGCTATCGATTTGGACAAGCTTAAAATATTGTCATTTGGTAATGAGTTAAGGCAGTGGACACATCACAGAAAAATAAAAGCATCTTTCTTTCATCATAACCAATGGAATAAATTGAGATGCAAAAAAGACTCTAGTGCAAAAATAATGCAAAGAAAAAGCTTTTAGCATAACTGCCCTTGACTTCAGTCATATAATTATGTTGATCTTCAAAGAGCTTAACTGAATGTTGGTAGAACTTTGCAATGTTGTTGTACATGTATGCACCAGTTTATACAGTACACACAGGCGGTATTCCTTTTGCTACTCTGAACAGTCCAAACATGTTCTAGGTCAATGGAGGATTTCGGAACACTGTGCTGTGTTTTCTTCAGAACATGATTTGACAGTTCTAATTCAATCTGCTGAACTGTTGCTAGGTGACACAAGATGGCTGAAAGACGGACAATTCTTCGTGGCCAAATTTGCAATCTTTTGGGTCTTTTTTTACGATATGAATGCCATAAATAGGGGCATTGTAGACTTGTCTCTACTCCCTCTCCGCAGCTAATCATTTCCTGAACTAACACGGCTATTAGACAGCAGCTAAGACAGCAGCTAAGACAGCAGCTCTTGCAACAGCCGTCATGACAATGTACTTTCATTTTGGTATGGTTTAGAACATCATCACTTCCGGAACAGTGTAGCGTGTTCTGAAATATTTCTTTTGCATATTCCAGAACAGCATTCCAGAACACAGAACATTGTGCCAGAACAGGTGAAAGGAATATGCCCACAGTTTTTTTCATTGGATTTTCTCATATTTATATCTTGGGATCCCATTCAAATGAATAAACAATGGCAAACATTTCAATTTTGGTGAAAATCTAGAACATCTTGTGGTCAGAATTAAATAAAAGAAAAAAAGGGCTTATGGAAAAGAACATTATATTTGTTTACTTTAACCCTTCACCACACAATGACAACTTTTAAAACCCCTGAGAAAGAAACATTTTGAAATCATTGTGGGAAAAGGAGAAAATGCTGGTTACCAGCATTTTCTCCTTTTCCCACAAAGTTTTCTACCCTATCAAAGCAAAATTGCACCATTTGACCCACTTTGAAATTGTCCTCTAAACTGCTTTCGATTTGGTTAGGTCTAAAATTTTGCTGGGTGGTAAAGAGTTAATAGGTCTAAGTAATTTGCTTGTTGAGATTCCTGCAAAAGTTGGCCTTGTAAATAATCTATTCAGCTTGTAAAACAAGTCATTTACATTCCTGAATAAACTTGATAAATAGTACAGAATTTTCAAGTAGTCTTTCACAGGTGTTGGATTGATTTAAATTTTTACTAGATGATAAAATGTTTGAAATTTTCAAATTGAAGGCATCTACAGACAACAATTCAAAAAGGGCTGAAATGATTGAACTTACTTTTGTTATAGAGTTAAAGAGTTAACCCATTGCAGAAAAGAAAATGTTGAAGCCTTTTTTCCCCACAATGTTTTCTACCCTTCCCAAATCAAATTTCAATTTTTGATTCACATTTATTTTGTCATCTGTAAATGCTTTCAATCTAGACTCTAGTGCAATATTTTGTTCTTTGGTAAAGCACGGCGGGGAATCACGTGACACAACAACAACAACAATGACCGTTATTTGAAAAAATTCCCCGACTTCAGGTAAGAAAATCTTCAATAATTCCGTCAATACGTGACCGATTGGAATTTGGTTTGAAGCAGAGAAGGCGGAAGGACTCCAGGGATTTGCATGATGTGTTAGATTTTTTAAACAACACCTGATAAAAAAGTTATTGACGAGCAAACAAATTTTTTACCCTGGATAATTTGTTTGCTCGTCAATAACTTTTTTATCAGGTGTTGTTTAAAAAATCTAACACATCAAGCAAATCCCCGGAGTCCTTCCGCCTTCTCTGCTTCAAACAAAATTCCAATAGGTCACGTATTAACGGAATTATTGAAGATTTTCTTACCTGAAGTTGGGGATTTTTTTCAAATAACGGTCATTGTTGTTGTTGTTGTGTCACGTGATTCCCCGCCGTGGTAAAGAGTGAAGCAGAAATTAGATTGCTATAGGGGCCTATTCCAATAGATATGCTTTTAATTTCGTAAAGTCTCAAATTTTGCCATGTGACTCAAAAAGGGTTAATTGTTACCTCCTGTCATTCTATTGTGTAATTTTTACCATTCATACAAAATTATAAATGAATCAAAGTGGTATCAGTAAATCTATTGGACTTCAACACATTTACAAAGGTGCCGACTTACATGTTGTAACCTAAATTATGAATCATGAAAATATACCCTATTGGCAACGACAAAATGATTTTAGGCCATGCGTAAGATACTATGTGTTTTCAGCACTCCAAATGTTTGTTTTATTACTATTGCTTCTGTATGTGTATTTTGCCAATTTCTGTATGCCATTAACAATGGCACACAACAAGTCTATTTAAGCAAGGGATTTTAAAGTTATAAATAGGTTTTTAATCTTGTGTAAGAACTCAGTGGTTCCATTCTAGCTTTCTACAGTATGACCAATATATAGATTAATTCTTTACCACACATGCTTTTTATGACCCTGAATAGAAAAAAAAAATACAAATATATTGTAGGGAAAAAGTGAAAATACTTTATCCTTACAAAAAACGAATTTCATTCGAGTCATATAAATACCGTTTTCTGGGAATGCTTAAAAGTTGGACAAGTCTGAAATTTTGTTCTCTTTGAAGAAACAACTTTATTATACCCTCAAAGGGTCGTATTATGTTATGGCCATGGGCGTCCATCTGAAAGTCCACCTGCCCGGCCGTCCGTCTGTCTGTTAGCAATTTCTTGTGCGCTCAACTCCGACTTAATTTGAATAAGTTCAAACTTACCAGTGTCAATTAATCTCAATAATATGTAGTTGTGCCTGTGACTTTTAAAATTTTGATAACTGCAGGCATCTTACATTTTAAGCAATTTCACTGACAAGCCCCTTTGGGCGTATATGTGCAGCTTTGCAAAGCTTTTGTTGAAAGGAATTTGACCAGTATTGAAACACTACTGTTCTAAATCACAATTCCAAATGATTTTCTGTAATGTAAAGATTACATCTAATATAAAATAACCCTTTCCCAAACAACAAACTTTTGGACTAGACCAAATTGAAAGCATTTGCAGACGACAATTCAACTCGTGCTGAAAAGATGATTTCTGTCTATGATAGGGTAGAAAACATTGTGGGAAAAGGAGAAAATGCTGGTTCCCACAATGTTTTCTACCTTGCTGGAAACAAATTTCAATTTGTGTCCTCTGCAAGTGCTTTCAGTTTGGACTAACCTAAAATTTTGTCTTCTGGTAAAGAGTTAATAGTTGAACTCCTTAACCAGAATTGATCCTGAGCAAGAACAACTTTGTGGCAATGAAAAAAAGAATTGGACCATGGCCTATAGTGACATTGATTATTTGGGTTACAAGGTCACAAAGTTAACCCAATTAATCATGACTCATTTATCTTCTGTGGACTATGTAAATCAAGATCAGATTGCATGTTCTGCACAGTCTGATCTTTGATATACATCATGTCCGTTTAGGAGATACTTTTCTCCAAATGATCAGCTTGAAATAGGACCATTTCGGGTTTAACCCTTTACCCCATAAGACATTCCTATGGTATCTCTAATTGACCCTAAATAACAGCAAGGATGAAGCCGTTTCTTATGTGTATATGACACCTTTTGATAGCATAGAAAACATTGTGACAAAAGGTGAAATTGCTTGTCACAAGCAATTTCACCTTTTGCCACAATGTTTTCCAAAGGCTCCTACACAGGCAGTGTGTAGAAATGAGTATCAATGGAGTAAAGGATTAACTAAAGGCATTAAAAGTTTCAATTAACCAATTTAGCAGTTTAAGAGTTAAAAATGAAAAAGACTTTTTTTCAATTAGGAAAACAGCTGATAAATCACAATCTCAAAGGGTTTTTTTACTGAACTGTTACGAAGTAGCTGACATTGTAGATCTAAGATCAGACCGTGCAGTCTGATCATAATCTACACTCTGCAAAAACAATTTAAATTACCCTTAGTGCTGAAGTGGTTTAACTAAACCAACACAGAGAAATTATCCGATTCATCTTCAGTGCAAAACATTTGATCATAATTTTGTAAAAAATTCTAGCAGAAATTCGTTTATCCATTAATTGCCATACTGTCTTCTCTATCTGGTTTACAATCAAATTATTACTCATATCCATGTTTTGTCCCTCATTGTTTGTGCCGTACATACATGGCTGATGCAAGGGTTACGCCAGAACCGAATTCTCCCAAATAAATTCGGACCGAGTCTGCCCGAGTATGGCCTGAATCGGATGGATTCGGTTGATTCGGAACTTATTTGTCTCTGATTCGGGGAGCTTCCTGAATCAGAGATGAATAGGTCCCGATCAGAATCGCCAAGAATTGACACGAATCGATTTTGGGCATCCCAAATAAAGTCAAATGGCAATCCGAATAGAGGTCAGAATCTAGCCAAATGTGACCAGAATTGAGTCCAATATGGTCCGAATTCCCAGATTACACCAGAATAATGACCCGAATGTCGATCCAAATAGGGACGAATATGGCCGAATGCGCCGAATAGACCACCGAATTCGCCACAGAATCATTGGATTTTGGATAAATCTGGACCTGAATTATGTCCGAATTAAAGAAAACATGATTTTCCTGGAGGTATATATGGGTGTGCAGGAGCTGTGTGCATCTCACATGCACCTTGCCATTCGACCTGTGCACACCATGGAAAATCACAATCTTCTTGTCGCTACCCAACTGCTGCTGGAGGATGACATTTTGCAAAATGAGGCAATTACAATGCATATGTCTACAGCCAGCGACAGCGATATCAGCGATGGCTTAGTTGGTGATGGTGGCGGTGACGATAATGCACCAGCAGGTCGGCGCAGGCGAAGATGGTGGGTCTGCCCCTGGATCGAACGACGAGTGGAGTATGGCCAATATAACGTACTGATGCGGGAACTTGAGCTTGAAGACGTCCAATCTTTGTATGCTACAGGAGCAATGAGGCAGAGATATCCCTGCACAATCTGTCTACATTCGCAAGGCTATTCGAGTTATTCTGGCCCCTCATTCGGACCTATTAGTCTGCTATTCGGCTGTATTCTGACCTATTTGGCTTATTCGCCTGTATTTCGCTATATATTTGAATGGCAATTCAGATGGATTCTGGGAGCTATTCAGGGCATTCTGGGCAGATTCGGCTCTATTTCGTGTTACTCGGGTCTATTTGGCTAGATGATTCGATTGTTCCACCCCTTACAATACCAATAAACCTAATTTGCCTAGAATGCGCCGAATCCGGCTGAATTCCATCCTTATATGGCCCAAATATGACCCGAATGAAATTTGTAGGGCCACAATGCGGGACCTTCTTTTTAGGGTATTCGGCTGGTTTTGAACACTTCAAAACAAGCCGAATCCCTCCGCGAATGTTTCAGAATCCCTCACAAATTTTTGCCCGTTCGGGGAGGGAGAACAGAATGCTCCCAAATCCACTTGAATTAAAAAATTCAGGTGTATTTGCAGCTGGTTCGATTTCAATGTGACGGAGGCTTGAAGGGTAGAGCCTGAGATTGAGTCCCCGAGGCAGGTGTCAAATTTAGGATTGTTCATTGGTCAGCAGATTCTGCATGAGCACTGGTGTAGTTTCTGGGAAGCAGAATCTAGAGAGATTAGTATATTTTGCCAGAACTTTTTTTCGCAATTGATCTGAAAAAAAAAAATGTTTCACTCATTTTTTCTTGTTTGTGTTTTGCATGATATTTTCCAAAAGCCCCATAATATGAAGTAACAGGTGCACCAGGAATGAATGGCCATTTATTGATTACAAAATGAGAAGTAGAAGTTCTTGTAAACATTAATAATGGAACATTCATTGATTATGAATGGCTTAGAATAGTAATTGATGGAAAAAATAATTTATTACGATCTTAGTATTCCAATAATCATTAGCCCGTAATAAGCAATCATTGTTTTCTTAAGAGTTACAAAGAAAGTTGAGAAATCATGTGAAGGTTACGTTGACTCTTTACCAAATGACAAAATTTCAGACTGAAAAGTCTTGTCCAAATGAAAAAGCATTTGCAGCCTACAAATTAAAGTAGTCATACTAAGACCCCTAATACCTCTAGTGCTGCATTGCATAAGGATTTCTTAATAGTTGATAAATGCGGATTTATACAGATATACCGTAATTCCCCTAAGTGTTCGGACGGAAAAAAATAATTTTTTTTGGTGTCCGAAAACTTAATAAATTATTTGTGTGACTGTCCGAAAATTTCGGGAAATCTCTTTCCAACAACAACAACAACATATCCTTTAATAGACATCGTATGTACAACATACAGTAAGGCATATATTTCCCGAAAAGAACTGACATGAGATCGACCTTTATGGATTAATAAAACTTACTTGTAAAAAGATTTCACACAATTACGTATTCGAACGCAAATAGCTACTTCGCTAAACAATCCTAAATCATGGTCGTGATAAGGGTTATTCTTACGTCACCCATACACGTGCTTGTCTCCATGCCAACATGTCAGTGTACAGGTCGTTACAACTAGCCATCCCGTTATGCATTAAAAGTGTATCTTATGGCGTTTATAGATAAGATTTACATCTTTAATGCGTCACGGGTATTGGACTAAATATATACAGCCTGTGTAACACAAATTAGCACCTGCATTCAGTCTACCGCGATCAATCAGATACCAAACAAAGGATTTAAGCTTAAAACATATAGATCGATTTACTCTTCTCAGGTACTTGCTAATTAACTCTTTACCACACGATCACGACTTTAAACGATCCTGGGGTAAAACCTTTTGAAAACATTGTTGGAAAAGGAGAAAACGCTGGAATTAATTATTTTCTCCTTTTCCCCAACTGTTTTCTTCGTTATCCAATCAAAAATCATTTTAGCAAAATGTAATTGTCGTCTGCGAATCCTTCGAATTTTATCTAGTCCAATAACATTTTCGTTTGGTAAAAGTTTACCATATCCCAAACAAGCCTTTGTCGTATGCAAACTCTTTCAGTTTGGAAGAGTCTTTAATTTGTTGTCTGGGAAAGAGTATTGCAGACCTTCGTCGATCTTCTGAACCATTTTAATTTGTTGTTTGGGAAAGAGTATATAGCGGGTCTTCGTCAACTTCTAAACCATTTTAATTTGTTGTTTGGGAAAGAGTGTAGCGGGTCTTCGTCAACTTTTAAATCATTTTAATTTGTTGTTTGGTAGAGTACTGCGGGTCTTCTAAACCATCATAATTTCGTGTCCGAAAATTTAGGGACAATTATTTTACCAAGTGTCCGAACTTAGGGACAAAAAATAAATTATTTCGGAAAATAATTAATGGTGTCCGAAAATTTAGGGTGTCCGAATACTTAGGGGAATTACGGTAATACGTTTGCACATATTTAATGGACCAGAAATTTCTTTATGCCTATCTTGAAATTATATGTAGATACTTTTGTTAGTTTCTAGAAAAGGGAGGTAAATACTATCTCTCTTTGTAATGAAAATACAGTGGTTTTAGATTTATAAATGATAATTCTAGAACAGACAAAAAGGGAAAAGTGGCTTGGTTAAAGCAGTACAATAACACTCTTTTTTAATCATAGCAAATTGTGTAGGATAATACTATTGTGGAAATAGCTGTTTTCTATTAGGGGTCTACTACATTATTGTGACTCTAAAGTTGAAATTTATTTTGGGAAAGAAAGAAAACATAGTCCAGGGGTTGTTTTAACTCTTTACCAGAAAACAAAATTTAACCCATTACCACACAATCCCTACTTTTGACGCCCCTGAGAAAAAAGCCTTTTGAAAACACTGTAGGAAAAGGAGAAAATGCTGGTAACCAGCATTTCCTCCTTTTCCCACAGTGTTTTCTACCCTTCCCAGAACAAATTTCAATTTTTCAGTCACCTTTATTTTGTTGTCTGCAAATGCTTTCAATTTGAACCAGTCTAAAATTTTGTCTTGTGGTAAAGAGTTAAGACTTCCAAACTGAGAGCATTAGCAGACAATAAATTCAATGTGGCTCTCATTACAGGATCTGTCTGACAGGGGAGAAAAGCCTATCATTGTTGGAAAAGGAGGTGCTTTTTTTCTAAAGTTTTGCCATTTGGTAAAGAGTTAAAACGGAGATTAATCTGTAATGTCAGGCAATATTCTTTTCAAATTAGCACATGCCAATTCAATTAAAAATGAAATGTCGACTTAATAGAGTTGGGCAGACTTTTTCAAAACTTTTTTATTGGGCAGACTTAGCTTTTAGTCTCTATTTACTATGCAACCCTTCTTAGTAACCTCTGGGCAACGTTTTAGACTATTTCCACAACAAATCATTTTTACACAACAAATAATAAATATGTATCAAATAATGGACCTTGCTCAGAAAGGATTTAAAAACATTAATGAAATAGTTATAAGAAAATGCTGGCAACCAGTATTTTCTTTTCCCACAATACTTTTTAAAAGCCTTTCTCCTCTGGGTTGTTAAGAATCATATGATTATTAGGCAGAGGTAAACTTTATGTTTGCATTTCAGATTGCCGATGTGTATTCAAAATGGTATAAGTGGTCATTTTTCAATTAACTTTGTAAATCCGTCTATTAAAGCAGAAGTCATCAAGTGGGTTTACATGACAGTAAAATTCTCCATAATATTGTTTTGTCAAAAACCTTTTGGAATGTTCTGTTTGAAAAAGGCTTAAGGTACGATCTGTTGTCCAGATGAAATGTCATGGAATATGGCTTTGAAAGAGTAGAATACATTGTGAGAGAAGGAGAAAATGTTGGTAATCAGCATTTTCTCCTTCTCATGTGTGTTTTCTACCTATTCCAAGACAAATACTAATATTGAAAAACATTTGAAATGACTTTTTATATTCCGTCAACATTGCACTGTTTTACTGCATTTAACCACACAGTTTCTGTACATTTTCTGAAACCATAATTGTCTTTTGTGGTAGATATCAGTGTTTTACAAGAGAATGAGATTTGCAGTAAAAGAAATCTAAATAGGCCATTTAAGAAAAAAAAAACTGGCAGAAAGACAGGCCCAGTAATTTTAATGAAAAAGCTTAGGTTTTTTTTTTTACTCACATTTTTTCTCAAAACTTTTTCTGCTCAAAACAGTTTCAGACTTTAGATGAATTTGTTGAGAGGCATTTCACAAACATTAACAGACTTAACTCTTTATCAAACGACAAAATTCTGGCCTACTCCAAATCGAAAGCATTTGCAGACAAAATAAATGTGAATCAAAAATTGATTTTGATTTTGAGGTGTAGAAAACATTGTGGGAAAAGGAGAAAATGCTGGTTACCAGCATTTTCTCCTTTTCCCACAATGTTTTCCAAAGGCTTCTATCTCAGGGTCGTTAAAAGTCGGGATTGTGTAGTAAAGGGTTAAATGACATTCTCAAATCTTGAGTTCACATAATGAATTTGGCTAGATAAAGGGACTAAACTCAGACAGTAGCAGGATTTAAGTTGACCTGGTGACAAAATTTTAGAGTGAGCATCTACAACATTATCAAGTGAATACCTATCTCTTTACCAAAAGGCAAATTTTAGGACTGGACCAAATTCCAACCATCTGCAGACAACAAATATCTTGTTACTATGATGAAAGAAAAGATTGTGGAGAAAGGAGAAATTGCTGGTTACCGCTATTTTCTCCTGTTTCCACAATGTTTTGATGGGCTTCTTTCTCAGGACTGTTAAGAGTTGGAATTATGTGCTAAAGGGTTTTGACATCTCATTGTTTAAAAAACTTACAATTTGCCGTCACAAATGCTTTCTACTTTGACACATCAAAAAATTTGTTTTAAGGTTAAAGATGCCCGTCTACAACTGGTTAGCAAAAAAGCCGCTAAATTTTGAATAGTTTGAAATGTTTCAGAAATCAGTTCTTTGTGTAAGCATGGATAAATTACTGACATATATTGTGTAATTGAAAAAAATGTTTTAGAAACCGAACATTGGTCAGAAGAAAACTGGCTTATGATCAAAGCTGTAAACAATGGCGGTGCATCAGGGATATTTATCGTTGGTTTCGGCTTAGAGTCGGATATGGTGTAATTTCCATATTGGTTGCGACCTCTGAAAATCAAGGCTGCAACAGAGAAACCTCCATTTTCCTTTGTTTACATCATTAGACGCAGAGCGAAATTCAAATGTAGCCACATGACAGAATGCATGATCATACAAATCTACCCCAGTGTATTACAGATATATCGAAAATCTTCGATTCAAAACCAGGAAACAACAAGTCTGTTTACATGGAAGGCCGCTAATCAGCAAAATGCATTTTCTATCAACTGTCAGGTGCAGTATTTGGCATGAAGATATCGCTGGGTGAGAGCAATACTGTTGTAAGTGTTTATACAATGTATAGGCACATATATCAGTATTGCTCTCACCCATCGATATAAGAATGACTATAGTTTGATAAAATATAGACAAAATGAATTAAAACTGACTGAAAATGAGTATAAGGGCCTCTTTAAGAGTTGAAACGATTTCTCTGATTACAACTGAAAGATGTTTCTTTTTAATTTTCATTTGGAAGATAATCCCAGTGCTTTATGGGTATTTTATTATGGTCACCTCCTATTCAATCAATCGACCATTTCTATGTAAATTGATGGAATTGACCTTTTCTGTTTGGTTTGATTAATCCATTATTTGGCAAACCTACTTAAATGAAAGTGATAGGGAGGATTAACTCTTAACCCTTTCCCAATCGACAAATTTTGGACTCTTCCAAACAGAAAGATTTTGCAAACGATAATTTTTTGTTTTGAAGAACATAGCAGAAAGTTCTCAAAAGGGTAGAAAACACTGTGGGAAAAGGAGAAATTGCTCATTACGAGCAATTTCTCCTTTTCCCGCAGTGTTTTCAAAAGAGTTTTACTATAGACACGTAAAAACCAGGGCTTGTTTGGGAAAGGGTTAACTCTTTACCACATACTAGTAATCCAAAGTTCTAAAGATCCTGAAGAAAGAAAGCTTTGGAAAACAATGTGGTAAAAGGATAATATTTAATGCTGGTAATTGAAAGCATTTGCAGAAGACAAAATAAATGTGACTCAAAAGTTAAAACTTGACTTTAGAAGAGTAGAAAACAATGTGCGAAAAGGAGAAAATGCTGATTACCACCATTTTTTAATTTTCCAACAATCTTTTCGGAAAGTTCCTTCCTCTTTGTCATAAACACATGGATTGTTTGTAAGGAGTTGAGAGGCACTTGTTCTGTACAAATTAATAAATTGGACAATCCCAAACTCCTGTGGTACTGTAAAGAGGCCAAATAAATCCTTGGAGCTACATCAGTACTTATGCCGAATGTGTGGCCCAATAAAAAATCCCAAATTTGACACCCGTTCCAGGGTCTTGAACTCGGAACCTTTTGGCTAGAAGGCCAATGCTCTACCTGACAACCAGGGACACCATCAAAATAGCCTTGATATTCATTGCATCAAGATTCAAATTTTTATGCTAAACCTTCTACATGATGACAAATTTCACGAGTTCATTGCCTGGATTAGGAGCTTTTGCAGATGATAAATGCTGTTTAACCCATTACCACACAATCCCTACTTTTGACGCCCCTGAGAAAGAAGCCTTTTGAAAACACTGTAGGAAAAGGAGAAAATGCTGGTAACCAGCATTTTCTCCTTTTCCCACAGTGTTTTCTATCCTTCTCGGAACAAATTTCAATTTTTCAGTCACTTTTGTTTCGTCGTCTGCAAATACTTTCAATTTGGACAAGTCTAAAATATTGTCGTGTGGTAATGAGTTGAATGATCGGATTTGTCTTTGAAAAGATTTAAAAAGTTACCAGCATTTTTCTCCTTTTCCCGACATCTTTTCAAAAGGTTTCTCTTTCGGTGTGGTTAAAAGCTAGGGTTGTATAGTAAAAGCACAACCAGTTGCAAAACAATCCCCAGTTTTAACAGCATTTTCCACTTTTCCCACAATGTTTTTCTTGTCCACTTGAAGATCCACTTGTTTTCTACTTTTCCATCATTTGAATAAAATTAAATCTTCCATCTGCAAAATTTAAATGCTTTTTATTTTTGGACATGTCTAAAAATCTAACTTCATGTAAAGGTTTAACCCTGTCCCAAACGACAAACTTTTGGGACTAGACAAAATTGAAAACATTTGCAGACGACAACTCAACTCTTGCTGAAGAGATGATTTCTGTCTATGATAGGGTAGAAAACATTATGGGAAAAGGAGAAAATGCTGGTTACCAGCATTTTCTCCTTTTCCCATGATGTTTTCGAAAGGCTACTATTCCAGACCAGTACAAACCAGGGATTGTTTGGGAAAGGGTTAAACTCCATGTCAAAGCCAATCAGAGTTAATCAGGTGAGTAGGTACATGACAAACCAGACGAGATGAAAGATAGATGTGATAGTCTATAATGTCATGGTCCAGTCACTGAACATTGTTCAGCACTCTTGAACACAATGTTTGACACTCGCGGTATCCCTTTGATATTCCTGTATTTACCTGCAGCTAATTGCCAAGCAGAGTGGCTAAGTCTGTATTACATGCAGGGCTTTAACTCATTACCACACAATGACTTTTGACGACCCTTGGAAAGAAGCCTTTTAAAAACATTGTGGGAAAAGGAGAAAATGATGGTATCAATATGGTAGTGCGTTTGCATTGTACCAACTGAAATTTCATGTCCTATCCAGACCTCAATCTGACTGTTTTACGATTTTGTTGACTGGGGTAAGACTTTCTAAAGCAGGTTTGGTGAAACGGGTTTCAGGCATTATCAGGCCAAAATTAAACGCTCTACCCTGTCCAAAACTTGTTCTCCATTTATCTTAGGATGGTTTAAGACGTTATTAGAATTAGTTTGGTGTGAAGGGGGCTTTAAATAGCAATCTAAAAGAAAGGATCATCAATGCATGAAATACTCACAGGAAAAACATAATAGAAGCTCAAGTTTATCTAAATCTGGATAATGCAAAAATCAATCGTGTATTGATTATGCAAATTACCAAGTGCATATTGCAGATTAAACAGATTTAGATTAGAACAGTTTTACTTGTTCAATGTATGACATGGATCAAGGGGGGGTGGGGGAGGTTCAAAAAGTTTGTTGATAATTTGCATAAATCAGAATTAACATATAATCTAAAAGTTGATGTAATTAAATTATGTACAGTAACATTTAAAATTCATGACAGTTCTGCTGCATATTTACCCTTGCATGTTGCGCTGAATCTTGAAATACATGCATATGACAACAAGGTAGATAAAGATCAGACTCCACAGAACATGCATTCTGATCTTTTATATCTACCACATCTGCTTCTTTGCCAGAGTTACAAATTCCTGTCAATGTCCTGTCTATGCATCTGCAAAAACAAGCAATCAAGGTCGGACTTATCAGTCAATACAGGCTGACCAGAGATAAAAATTTACTAGTGGTCAATTTTCTGCATGTTAAAGGGTCAATATACTTAATGATTGAGTCAGTTGTCACAGAAAATGAATTTTATATATATCTAATTTTGTGTTAAGGTTGCTTGGTATAAATTATTATATCACAGAGAACCAATTTGATTAAAGCCATTATCCAAGAGCCAAACTTCCTGTTTAGCATTACATTGTTTTAAACAAAATCTGCCTTTTGAAAACACACATAATTATGTAGTCATCGTTCTCTGGTAACCATACAATATTGCCAACTCAGTTACTTTGGAAGCAAATTTAACTTCTGAGTGTCACAGTATCATGATTGTACCTTTTCCAAATACATGTACTCACTTTTTGCAAGGATGATTTTTTTGTGGCATTTGTCGAAGACAATACCACTATGAGTTCAAGATTGAATTTTGATAACCATGTATCTTATTTTGTGCAAAGCCAAAGGAAATAAACCCAATTAAACTCATTCGTTCTCAGGCAAATGAGTTTTTTGGTGGCACACAGATATTTAATTTGAAATGGCATTTTAAAATACATTGGGCGAGGCCATCGATCGTTGAGATATTTATTTCTGATTGAAAATAGCTTCTCTTGCTCATAGCGTTTTATTGGCGCAATGATATAAATTTGCCTACTGGGCTTTTTCATTCCAAAACGAATTCATTCTGTGGCTTGTTCATCCTATGATGGAGTGCTAACTCCATTTGATTGCTCATGGATATTTATAGATCAAAGTAATTGATTGTAATGTTGGAAATTAAATGTGAAAGGCTAGAGATATTGTAACAGGAATATCTATATAGGGCCGTTCTTTCTGGTAACTTTCCTTCCTGAATATTCAATTTCCGATCCCTCGCCTGGATATGAGATAAAAACGGATGGAAATATAAGGACTTCCTGTGAGCAGACGACAGAAATTGGTCGACAAAAATAAAGGTGTTGCGGGGTAGGTTCAGACGACACACTTAGTAGACTGAATAAGGTTAAGAAAATTGATTTTAATGCATAAATATCTATAATCTAGCTTTACTAGATCTATCGTAAATGGAAAGTTATGATTACATTATTTTAACAGATATTAAAATATTTCTCAGATAATTAGAGTTCAGTGTTTTCATTTACATTTCAATCCTCTCCTTTCTGTTGTCTGATCCCAGTCCGGTATGTGGCTGTGTCCAGTAGAGTCCTGATCCTAGGTCTGTCGTTTTAGATGTTTAATGAATATACTTTAATTGTAGAAAGAAAATTCGTAAAACTAAAGAAAAATTAATAATTTCTTGGTAAAACTAAAAGACGGAGTTTTGATACGTTAAGGCCGAAATCCAGAGTGAAAAAGCTAGCGTTCCTTGTGCCCTTTCCCTTTTATAATACCGCGCCCTTGAACACTTCAAAACTTCCAAATGCGTACACAGGCATTGAGTGACCAATTACAACATAGGCTCCTCCAGAGTCTATATTAAGCTTGTTCAATGGTTCCACTTTCGGAAAAATCAGAAAGATGTGTAAGTCTGCCGAACAAAATCTAGTCCATGTTCGGATAGCAGAATGTTCCTTTCAGATTTTTAAAAGTTAAGAAAACTGGCAGAGCGTTAGACCTCAAATATTCTAGTCACTCATAAATACTTAGATAAAGTCATTGTAACATATCTTTTAGTACAAGGGAGGGTAATTCTACCTTAAAAGTAAATTTTACTAGAGACAAGTAGTTCCGAATCACCGGCTGGCCTTACGACTAAAAATCTAAACAAGTTTTACAAACAGGAGCAGGTCAAATGCCATTGATTGCAAGAAATAATACATACAAGTAAGTTATCAATTCCTAGAGTCAATGGGATTGCATAAAATGCATTTCATGCGCTTTTCAGGCGTATGGAATGAATATGTGCAATTGTTATGGGTTCCCACGACCTGTCAAATCTGAAGTTGACAATGCGAGTTCCTCCAATGACCAACTTTAAACAAGGTAAAAGAATAAGTTATCGACTTCTAATGGTTATGTATCTTCAGAGAAACACGTATACGATGATCATAGAATCATTATACATGTTTTTTTGACTAGCAGTGGTCATAGGTGTACCTCACATTACAATATTTCAGAATTATAGTTTTAAGGTACATGAGTACTCTCCCTTCTACCTAAAAAGGTATTCATTTGCTTTTAAGCCAATATTTGTACAATATGTCTCTTTCTCTTTCAAACTATTGATTCCACACAATGGATTTCCTTGGCAAATACCACTTCAGCATTCTCAATGCTTTGATTAATTCAGTTGATCTTGGCTGGTGAATCAGGTGTAAAATATTATTATTTCAATATGGTGCTATCAGGCTTGTTAAAAAATAGTAACACAATTTACAATGCACAGAGCTACGGAGTTTCCTACTTGTCCTTTACTTTGAATTGTTCCTCCATTGCTTCACCGATAAAAGCTGAAAATTTTGCCAGTGATCAGCCAGTATAGTGAATGGTTGAGCTCTGCACTAAACGACAAAAATGCAGACTTGTTCAAATTGCATGATAGGCAATTGTAGATGACAATTTACTGGTGTGACTCAAATGGCAATTGTTTATTTTGGGGTTGAAAACATTTTTGTAAGGGAGAAAATGTTTGTTATCATTACTTTCTCCTTTTCCTGCAATTGGTTTCAAAAGGCTTCTTTCTGGCAGTCATTAAAATACAAGGATTATTTTATAAAGGAATAAAAGATAAGTATTGATTTACGATTAAAAAGAACTTGAAGCTAATTGGAACATAATCCAGGCTAGCTTTACTTTGTGTTTCAATTACATCTGGAATTTAAAATTTACTGCCTTCATTAATACCAGTCAGCAGGGTCTCTCACTTTATCAAAAGGACTTCTTTTTAAATATGTAAGAGGCACCACAGCTTAATCCTTTACCACACAATCAGGCCTTATAATGACCCAGAGAAAGTCACTCTTATTTTGTCCCCAGTTTGAAATTATTCAGAGCTGAAAAAATGTGCGTGTTATACGCACCAAAACACGGTACATCAATTTGCCATGGCTGCAAAATGACCTCTCAAATAATTGTAATTTTTCATTTAGCAAATAAATCTAAGCAGAAATAAAATACGAGGAGCTTCATCAAAAGAAAAAAATGAAATAAAATCGTTGGACAAGGTCATGTGACTTGAAAATGCGGCAAGAAGATCAAATGACCGTCATGTGAAGCATGATTACGAGGTTTCTATGTGGTGGCTTTTTTACTTGTTTGTTTACATGTACCAAAATATAGTGAAATTTAAAATCAATGAACTATTTGGTGGTATTGATGCTGACCTCACCTGGCTTCTTTCGTAGAGAAACCAACTTGTCTACAAATGCTGTCAGTTTGAACCAGTCTAATAATTTGCTCTCTCTGAACCTTTTACCACACAATGACTACTATTAATGCCCCTGAAAGAGAAGGCTTTTGAAAACATTGTGGGAAAAGGAGAAAATGCTGGTTACCAGCATTTTCTCCTTTTTCCACAATGTTTTCTACCCAATCAAAGAAAACCAATTGTTAATTAGCCACACTGAAACTATCATCTGCAAATGCTTTTAATTCAGACAAGTCTAAAATTTTGTCTTGTGGTAAAGGGCTAACCTTTTAGTCCACATGATGCAGAGTTTTACAGACCTAAACATAGAAGGCTTTTGAAAACAATAGATAAAAGAAAATGCTTAAAACTTGCATTTAATTAATTAACAAGTATTATCTCCTTTTTCTACAATTTTTCTACACTCCCAGACAAATTTCAGAAAAGGGGTCACATTAAATTTTGATTTGTCATCTGTGAATGCATTCAATTTTAACAGATCCAAAAATTTGTAATTTTGGTAGATTAGCTAAAAGGATTTATTCAGTTTGATTATTCCTATTTCAAAAAGATGATTTCAAAGTCGTTTGCTTTAACATTTCACCACAAAATATAGTGTCTGAGACTTGTACAAACTGAAAGCACTTGCTGGAAACCATCTTAGAGTGACTCAAACAAAGACACTTGTCATAGATAGGATAGAAAATATTGTGTGAAAAAGAGAAAAAGCTGGTAACCAGCATTTTTTCCTTTTCCCAACAATGTTTTAAAAAGGTTTGTTTACCCGGGATTATGAAAACAGTAGTTTGTGTGGTACAGGGTTGAATTTGTTTGGAGGTTAAAAGTTGATTGATTTTTCATGCAGTTCGATGATGTAATGAAAGGGAAGGTAGAGATATGTTTCCGATATAGCAAACTCTGTTTACTTTATGTCAAACCTGGTTTGATAAAAAATCTATCAATTTCCCATAATGAGTTGATTGAGAGTGCAAGTGATTTAAATTTCTTCCAGACGACAAAATTTTAGACAGGTCTAAATTCAAAGCATTTTGCAGATGGTATATAAAATGTGCTACATATTATTGATTTTCTTTTTTGAAAGTGTACAAAACACTGAAAAAAGGATGAAATGCTGATTACAAGTACTTATTTTCCTTCCACAATGTTTTCAAAAACTTTCCTTCTCCGGTTTGTTAAAAGTTTAGTGTGAGACTGTGTGGTAAAGGGTAAATGGAACCTTGACTGATTTCATGAGTTCATTCAGAATTTGGAATTTTAAAAGTTTGACAGGAATTTGAAAATAGTTTTGATTTTCATGTTAAATTGGTTATAAAGTCATTTTAACAGAGAAGTGAATTGGAATATAATAAGTGGCTTATATTCTGCTATCAAATTTTACCAACTCTCAAAAGAACAAAAAGCAAAACAAATAAAGATATGAAAGAAAAAGAAATCTGTTTGAAAGTACATGTAATTTTTTAAGATCATGTGCAAAATTAACTCTTTTTAACTTGTGTTGTTCTGGGAAACTACCAGTATTCTTTTATCTTGAGGAGACTTTTTATGGCTAACCACAGCATTGGTGGTGGTCATAGAAAAAGAAGACATTCTCATTATGTGAACTATTCAAGGATTATAATGAATTCAGAACATTTAACTGATTACCAAACAACATTTTGGACTGGTCTAAGTTGAAAGCAGTTGCAGACAACAAATTAAAAGTGGCAAAAATGACAATTTTTTCTTGATAAAGCAGAAAACAATGTGGGAAAAGGAGAAAATGCTGGTTACTAGCATTTTCTCCTTTTCTCACAATGTTTTCAAAGGACTCCTTCCTCAGGATTGTTAACTCTTTACCGCACACAAAAATTTGGACTCAAACAAATTCAAAGCATTTGCAGACAATAGAAGTAGTGGTGTAGTGGTGCAAATATATTGGGATTTGTCTGTAAAGGATTAGAAAACATTGTGGGTGAAAGAGAAAATGCATTTCCTCACATTGTTTTTAAAAGTTCCCCGTAATAGGCGCGTTAAAACTCTGGATTGTGTGGTAAAGGGTTAATGAAAATGTGTTTAACCCATTACCAAACGACAATATTTTAGACTGGTCCTAATGGAAAACATTTGCAGACGACAAAATAAAAGCGACTGAAAATTTGAAATTTGTTTTGTGAAGGGTAGAAAACATTGTGGGAAAAGGAGAAAATGCTGGTTACCAGCATTTTATCCTTTTCCCACAATGTTTTCAAAGGGCTTCTTTCTCAGGGGCGTCAAAAGTAGGGATTGTGTGGTAATGGGTTAACTCTTTACCACACGAGAAAATTGCCGACTGGTCCAAATCGAAAGAATTTGCAGATGACAAAATAAAAGTGACTGAAAATTTAAAATTTGTTTTGGGAAGAGTAGAAAACATTGTGGGAAAAGGAGAAAATGCTGGTTACCAGCATTTTCTCCTTTTCCCACAATGGTTTCTAAAGGCGCTTTTCTCGGGGTCGTCAAAAGTTACGGGATTGTGTGGTAATGGGTTAATGTACATTTCAGCTGCTGTGAATTTACCCTGAGAATAATCCCAGAGATATTGCAATGGTACCTCAGTTTCTTGCCAAAATTTTACTTAGCAGCAGCAAGACTTGGATTTAACCAATTACCACACAATCCCTACTTTTGACGCCCCTGAGAAAGAAGCCTTTAGAAAACATTGTGGGAAAAGGAGAAAATGCTGGAAACCAGCATTTTCTCCTTTTCCCACAATGTTTTCTACCCTTCACAAAATTATTTTCAAATTTTCAGTCACTTTTATTTTGTTGTCTGCAAATGTTTTCGATTGGGACAGTCCAAAAGTTTGTCCTTTGGTAATGAATGTGCTGTCTGATCCTCACCTACACTGGCCACAAATGCAACATATGTTGTGATAAGTTTTTTTAGGGGTCAAGTAACCATGTGTTCATTTCAAGAACAGTCAACGTCATCACTTGAAATAAATTGGATTGTTTCCTCAAAACTACTTGAGACGGGAGAGAGTTTGTTTACCGTTGTCAAGTGTAACTCTATACAGAAAGGTGCTATGTTTGGAGATGTCATCCCTTCAATGGGAGATCACTATGATATAATAGTCTCTTCGAGTGGCAGCAATAAAATTGTACCCCCTTAAGACTTTGAATGATTTACAGGCCAGTGTAGACTGTGATCAGACTGTTTAACCTGTTACAAGATGAAAAAACTTTAGCCTTGTCAAAATTGAAAGCATTTACAGAAAACAATTTTAAATGTGGCTTGAGTGGGGAATTTTTTCTTTGAAAGGGAGAAAACATTGTTGGAAAACGTGAAAATGCTAGTTACCAAAAGGTGTTTAATTTTAAAAGGCTTCTTTCCCAGGGTTGTTGACACTATTTAGACTGGGAGATCAGTTTGATAAAATAGTATTTTTAAGTCTTTACTACACAACCAAGAGTTTTCTCAACCCTGATGAAGATAGTCTTTGAAAACATTGTGGTAAAACGAGAATTTGCTGGCTACCAGCATTTTCTCCTCTTTCCACAATACTTTCTACCCTTTTTCTACCCTTGAAAGACAGAAGTCATTATTTGAGCTACGTTTATTTTGTCGTCTGCAAATGCTTTGAATTTGGAAAAGTCGAAAATTCTGGTAAAGAGTTAAATATCTGGGACATATTGTAAGCCCTAGAATCTGAATGATTTAGGAGACAGTGTCAGTGTTTCAATAGATCACCCAATAGTAAATTATAATAGCCTGTTCAAATGATCACAGTATAAGTCTGTAACTCTTAGACGGTGTTTGCTTTAGGGCATAGAGAAGGTCATGATCGGACTGTTTGGAGATGTTACATTGCTTTAGCAGAAGATTACCAGAGTTACTTTTACAATTATGTATACAGTGCTTATTGGGCAATTTTCTATCCACTCTGTATCTCCATCAGCCCTTTTTGATTGGTATTTTTTGTCTGATTTTGAAACCATTTCACCATGAAGCCAAGGACATACAAGAAGGTTTCAGACCCTAGACTACAAGATCAAGGTCACAGTGGGGGAGGGGAGGCCTTGTCACAGATCTGACATGCTATTATATTGTGTCCCCCCCTCTCCCCCATCTCTAATTGGAGCCCAGTTATGATGTAATAATTTTTGAAAGCCATGTGCAATGGATGAGACCATGTGCAGATTGGAATTTTCAGATGCCAGGCTCCATGGTCAAGGTCACATGTTCGTGAATTGTAACATCTTCATCTCATTTTTCTGCCCACAAGTAACACTTTGACGATACCGGACAGAGTGAGTGAGTGATATGATTGTCATTTTCACAATAATTTACTCGCAAGTGGTATGATTAAACTCTCAATGCATTTTAACACTAGCGTTGTTGACTACTGACCACCATAGGGCCATAATGAAACAACATGCAGAACTGAGGTTTCAGATGCAACAGGAGAGGTCCAAGGTCACATGCTAACTAATTGTATCAGCTACATAGATCTATCTCTTAAAAACTTGGTCTCTTTTTGAAAACATTTCACATAATTTTTTGTACCTTCAGCATCGAGAGCATAGGCAGATTCCAGACCCAAAGGTAAAGGTGACAAGAGGGTATCAAGGATAAGATGCTCTTGAATTTGACCTCAATAGCTTATGAATTTCTGGTCTTCATTCAAAACTACTTTACAACATTATCTATGTTCATCTTGAAGAAACAAAAGATGGTTCGCAGCTACCAAGCTTAAAAGTCAAGATCACAGCAGGAGTCAAAGAAGATGTCATGCTTTCTGTAGCTTCCTTCAAGCCTAAAATTTCCCACTCAACTGAGCTCTTGTATATTTGAATTCTGGTCAATGATTTTTTAACTCTTTACTCGAGATTTTAGACTCAATTAAATTGAAAGCGTTTGCAGACCACAAGTTTAATGTTCAGGTTACCAGCATTTTGTCCTTTGCCTAACAATTTTTTTGAAAGAAATTTGCTTCGGGGACATGAAAGATTTGTATAGTAAGGGATTAACCCTTTACCAAACAATCCCTGGTTTTTACGACCCTGAGAAAAAAGCCTTTTGAAAACATTGTGGAAAAAGAAGAACCTGGTAACCAGCATTTTCTCAATTTCCCACAATGTTTTCTACCCTGCTGGAAAAAATTTTCAATTTTTGAGTTATGTTCATTTTTTCGTCTGTAAGTGCTTTCAATTTGGATCAGACTAAGATTTTGGCGTTTTGTAAAGGGTTAGCCCATTTCCAGACTACAGAACTTTAGACTGATCCAGATTCAAAGCAATTGCAGATGACATACTAAATATTGTCAAAATCATTGAACTTGTATTACCAACATTTGAAGAAAATGCTGGTTACCAGCATTTTCTTTGTTTCCCACAATTTTTTCCAAAGCCCTCTCTCTTTGGGTGATGTAAAAAGTCGAGATTTTTTATGGTAATGGGTTTTATAAAAAGTATTTCAGTTCCACTGTGACAACAAATTGCTTTTTGCACCAGCTTTCTTCTTCTGAGGCACACATGGATATGGTTGCAGCTCGGCAAAACATACTGCTTTGAAAAGACCTGCTTAAGCAGTGCCAGGATAATACCAATGGTCAAGTTTTTACTCTAGATAATCCAGATACCAACACTTTGAAAAATCAAAGGATAACCTCTGACTTATATGGTTACTAAATATTGTGGAAAATGGAAAAAATGCTGGCTTCTATTTTATTCAATTTACACAATGTTTTCAACCTTTTTCTTTTAGGGTTTGTGCTGTAAAAGGTTTAAAAAAAAAAGAAAGTAATTTATGAAAATGGTTACTTTTCCTGTTACTTAGGCCTCTTGTAATCTTTTCCTATCTTTCTTCATTCTGTTTTACTTCTTGAGGTAACTGTAGCTGTGTTTTAAGCTCGCCTGAGCACAAGGTGAACTATTGTGATACCTCACTGTCTGTTTCCCGATGTTTGATGTCAAAATTTATCTTGTTACAAATGCACAGCTTACATATTTGTTCCAATCTTTACGACAGATTAATTCAAACAATAACACCCTAATATACATAATTTATGGCCCTTCACAAAAAATTAAGGTTAACTCTTTACCACACAATCCCGACTTTAATGACCATGAGAAAGAAGCCTTTTGAAAACATTGTGGGAAAAGGAAAAATCCTAGTAAAGAAAGAAAGAAACCTTTTGAAAACATTGTGGAAAAAGGAGACCAGCATTTTCTCCTTTTCCCGCAATGTTTTCTACCCTTTCCAAAACATATTGCAGTTTTTGCTCCACATTTACTTCGTGGTCTGCAAATGCTTTCAATTGTGACAAGCCCACAATTTTGACTTTCGTTAAAGAGTTCACTGTTCAGGTTAACCCTTTCCCAAACGACAAACTTTTGGACTAGACCAAATTGAGAGCATTTGCAGACGACAATTCAGCTCTTGCTGAAAAGATGATTTCTGTCTATGATAGGGTGGAAAAGATTGTGGGAAAAGGAGAAAATGCTGGTTACCAGCATTTTCTCCTTTTCCCTGAATGTTTTCCAAAGGTTACTATTCCAGACCCGTGAAAACCAGGGATTGCTTGGGAAAGGGTTAAAGCTACCATTCATTACACTAGTCTAGAAGTCAAATCAACGAAACTTGGTCAGAATCTTAGAGATAGAATTCAGTATTAACCCATTACCACTCAATCCCTACTTTTGACGCCCCTGAGAAAGAAGCCTTTTGAAAACACTGCGGGAAAAGGAGAAAATGCTGGTAACCAGCATTTTCTCCTTTTCCCACAATGTTTTCTACCCTTCACAAAACAAAGTTCAAATTTTGAGTCACTTTTATTTTGTTGTCTGCAAATGCTTCCAAATTGGACCAGTCTAAAATTTTCTCATGTGGTAATGGGTTAAGTAAGACATGGTCAAAAACTGTTGTAGGTGACATTGGTAGGATCTACTTTTTGCTTTTAAATCTCAGTGAAACTTTGACAGAATGTTTGACTTGATATTATATCAGTTAGAATTATCGTAAGCAAAATAATTGGCACAAAATCAGGGCTCAGATTCACCAACCTTTTTAAGAACATTCTTTGTCTAATTCTGAATATATAGAAAGTAACAGAATTTCTGATCGGCTAAATCAATTGGTTTGGCCAGTCAGAAGCTGTGGTTCTTTCAAATTCAGAAACTTCTTGAGAAAAAGACTGGGAGTGTTCAGAGAATGGTTAGGGAGTAGAGACCTGGATAACATTTTTAGTTAGAAAAGCCATGTTACCTCTGTGACGGCTACAGTTTTATACAAGTGAAATACTGTAAGAATTTCTGTTTAAGATTATAATTATGAGATAAAGAAAATTTCAAAGATACTTAGATAAGCAGCAGGTTTGCTAGCCTAGCATTCAGGCCCTGCATTTAAGTCTTTCTAATAAACAAGGTACACAAGTACAGTAAAGTCACAGAAATATGTGTTATTATTTGCCCTTCTTCTGAAATACAGACATTCAAAACATTGAGAACACAGAGTTTTCGTTTTGCCGTTTTACTTGATGATTTTGTTTTAATGAAAAGGCTCCATTTAAAGGACTGACACCAGTCTACAGCTTTGCTGGTTACTTAGCGTAGGAAAAACGGGTCATAAGCTTAAATTTTAGATAAGCATTGAACTTGGTCAGAATGGTTGGCATAGTGATATTTCAGACAACTTCAAATGTTTAGCCCGGTTATACTTACAAAAAAACTAAGTTACAAGGCTTCTAGAAGTTTTTGATGATCTTGGGTGAGCATTAATTTTCTGGGCTTTCATTGTCTCCTTGTTATTCCAATGACAGCTCAGCATAGATGAGTTTGTTGTGAGATCACTAAAGCGATGCCAGCAAATACAGGATCTACAAATGAAGGGCCTTTTTGGTTCTTATGGTAATTAAAGTTTTACTATCACTTGTGTCCAGATCAACAAGGGCACTTCCATACTATCATTAGCACTTGAAGCTAGAATTGAATCTGGTTTTTCATATAAGTCTCAAGTGCCTTAACTCATTACCAAACGACAATATTTTGGGCTTGTCCAAAAGGAAAGCATTTGCAGACGACAGAATAAAAATGACTGAAAATTAGAAATTTGTTTTGTAAAGAGTAGAAAACATTGTGGGAAAAGGAGAAAATGCTGGTTACCAGCATTTTCTCCTTTTCCCACAATGTTTTCTAAAGGCTTCTTTCTCAGGGTTGTCAAAAGTAGGGATTGTTTGGTAACTGGTTAACTCCCTTTAACAAAACAATCCCCAGTTTTAATGACCCCTGAGAGAGAAATGTTTTGAAAACATTGTGGGAAAAGGAGAAAGTGTTGGTAAGAAGCATTTTTCTCCTTCAGCCACAATATTTTTTACTCGCGCAAAAAGAAATACCATCAATTTGTCAGTGTGTGCAAATGGGCTCGATATGGATATAATTGTTTTTGTCTAGTAAATGGTTATGCGCTGGACCATTCCCGACCTTTTTTAGATGATATATTTTTGCATAATAGCTGGTTTGCCAATTGCTCGATTAAGTAAGCATAGATCTCAATTTGATAGGTTGCTGTTTCTAGTGGCAGCATAGTTCATAGTGTTGAGCCGGTGTAGAGAGTATTTTATTTTTTGACCATGCAAATCAGATCATCTAATCATAGAAAGAATTCCATGGAATACCACATTATAGTACAGTAGATTCCGCTTATTTGCAAGTCCTATTTGTCAGAGAAAATATTGCGAATAAGCGGTCGGCCCGATAATCCGATGGCTCTTTTCAGACCGGAAGTCAAACCAGAGTTGCAGACGATCGTTTCGTTCTATTGACAGACGTTCAGCTCTTGCATCCCGATCATTTGATTAATGTTCATAATTTTTTTAAATATATGTATTTCAAACTAAACAAGTTTTAAAAAATCGTTTGTTTGCTTATTTACCTATCAAGTGCACAAAGCACCAGAAACGATCCTGGGTGTTAGCCATGGTGGTGCTTCGTTTGACACAAAATTCAACACAATTTTTTTGTCAACACAGGTTTCGACGCATATCTCACGTTTCCGGTTATCTAACATTTACTCCATGTGTATATGTACATTCTTACACAACATGATCGTGTGCTGTGCACCTGTATAAACCCCGACTCGCCACCTGTTAGGTTGAATGGGTGGGTAAATTTTGGTTGACGTCATAGACTGATTGCCGTCCAGACGATTCTATTTTAACGCATCAAAATAGGCCATACCATTCAAAGCAGACCGAGATAAGAAACGGTTTTCTGTGTTTTTCACAGTTTACATTCGGTACACCTTACTTTCACGCCTGTAGTCAAATTGTTTGTCACAAATTGGATCATCGACGAGACACTAACAAACAGTTAAGTTTTTTTTCCCCCCCGTGTGTAATTATCTGATCGGTGATAGGTTATTTTGATCGGTCTTTCTTGTAACGGGTAAAGTGCCGAATTCGTCTGCAGTTGCTTTCGGGGAGCGTAGATAAAGATCGGACTGCACAGAATGTGTAGTCTGATCATAGAACGTCTATGTTCGTTTTTTTTTTCCCCGAGTTATACCAAGACAAGATTTAAGTACATGTAGTCATCTTTTCGCCATTTTTCCGGCCCTAAAATTACCATTTTGTTAATCAGTGCTCTTGGTGGTGGATGTACAGCCTGGTACCCGAAATCTCGAGTAACCGTCCAATAGTTTGAAAATCGGCAACCAGTGAAGCTCCATATTTAGAATATCGGCCATTTGCAGATGTTTTGTAACCGTTATTAAACTTTCTTAAATGAAAAGAATAACATAAAATACGCCAAGAATTTTTATCTTTAATGATTAAATTATGAAAACGGATCATGTCGGACTCGTCGTTTGTATACTGCTACATTGATTTTTAAACTGCGATTCTCTGTACGCATTGAAATTCGACTGTTATCTTTTTGAGTAACCTTTTTTTTCCCGGACAGATTGAAATTTTTCGCTGTCTTATCCCACGGAATTGCTAATAAACACTAGAATTTCGAATCATGTGCTAATTTTTCGTTGCAAAAAACCGAAATGTTCTATTTACGGGATCCCCATTAAGCGTTGAAATTTACGTTGTCTAGATAGGAAATGGATCGGTGCTGGACCAAGTCTTGCAAATAACCGAAAATCCCGATAAACAGGGTTGCGATTAAGTGGAATCCACTGTATTATATGAACCATGCTGTAGCCAAAGGAGGCTTAAAGATGCCTGGCTACAGCCTGTGAGCAGAAACGCTGTTAAATTTCAAAAGGAAAAATAGAATGGTACAGAAATCTGTCCTTTGTGGACACAAGGATAAATTACTGACATATATCGTGTAAATGAAAAAAGAAACACGGGGGTTTGTGTGAAAAACTGAAAATTGGCCAGAAGAAAACTGGCTGACGATTGAAGCTGTAAACAATGGCGGTGACTCACGGAAATTTATTGTTGGTTTCCGCCTACAGTCGGATACGGTAACTTACATATAGGCCTCAATCTCCGTCTAAAAATAGAGGCTGCAACTGAGAAGCATCCATTTTCCTTTATTTACCGCATCAAGGCCAAGGTCAAATATAGTCACGTTACAGAATGCATGATCATTATACAAATCTACCCGCGTGTATAACGGATATCGAAAATCTTCGATTCAAAATCCGGAAACGACCAGTCTGTTGACATTGAAGGCCGAAAGTCCGCGAAATGCATTTTCTATCAGGCGTAATCTAAGCAACCTTGCAACCGTCAGGCGCAATATTTGGCATAGATATATAAGAATGACTGTATTTTGATAAAATAAAAACAAAATGAGTTAAAACTGGCTAAAAATGAGTATTATTGCCTCTTTAATGCATCGCTGTGATCATGCTATATCATGAAGTACCCTGGTCCTTTGACCTAGCAATAATTGACCAATCGTGAAAAGTTTCAGACCAGGTCAGCCGGTATTGACTGCACAGGCTGACACAATACTTTTAGCAACTGCATTAAGCCCCTTTTTTTACAGAGCTGGGCTCATATGGTCAGTCATAATCCATGCAGTATTTATTAAACTCCAAAAGCCAATGTAGAGAAGGGAGCTTTGACTCGTGCTTATCCTTATTAATCCTCGTATATTGTGTATAAATTTTCATTTAACCCTTTCCCAAACAAGCCCTTGTTTTTATGTGTCTGCAGTTCAAGCCTTTTGAAAACACTGTGGGAAAAGGAGAAATTGCTCCTAATGAGCAATTTCTCCTTTTCCCACAGTGTTTTCCACCCATTTGGAGAACTTTCTGCCATTTTTATCAAATTTGAAATTGTCGTCTGCAAACTCTTTGAGTTTGGAAGAGTCTAAAATTTGTCGTTTGGGAAAGAGTTAAAGAAGATATGAGCCGTGCTTTGGCGAAAGGTGGCTTGATTCTTTACCACCCAATCCCGAGTTTTAATGTCTGAGTAATAAGGCCTGTGAAAACATTGTGGGAAAAGAAGAAAATGGTGGTCCTCTTGCTGACAATGATACAAAGCAAGTTATTGCAGTATCATAAGTCTATAAAAATGACGAAATTGTGAGGTAGACTGGTTCTGTAAAATCCTGAATATTGATAAATGGCAAAAGTTTTGACAAATGTCAGCCAGTGTAGACAGCACAGGATTACACGAGTTGATATTTTTTACAGAACCATTTAGCTCCATTTTCACAAAGCATGACTCGTACAGTAATTACATTCAAATGTTACTAATGGACACATGTTTCATAATTATGTCCACAAAATATGGTGTGGGACTTCATGTTAACACTTTACCAGACGACAAAATTTTAGACTGGTCCAAATTGAAAGCACTTGCAGACGACAAAATAAACACAACTCAAAAATTGAAATTTGTTTCGAGAAGGGTAGAATACATTGTGGGAAAAGGAGAAAATGCTGGTTACCAGCATTTTCTCCTTTTCCCACAGTGTTTTCAAAAGGCTTCTATCTCAGGGTCGTAAAAACCAGGGATTGTTTGGGAAAGGGTTAACAAAGAATAGTTTTGATTTTGCAAGATTAGGCATTGTAAATACCTTATCATCGCATTTTCTCCCTTTGACGCAGCCTTTGGACAATACAAGTTAAACACTGATGAAAAATAATTAATCAGATTAGTATAAAATGAAGTATAAAAATAGCATGTGTTCTTAGATCTTTATTCCGCCATTTATAGGTAAAGAAGGACAGATTGTGACAATAAGAGGTAACAATTAGAAAGTGCTAGTTATTCTCTAAAGTCATTAATTACTATAATGTGAGAAAAGGCAGCAGCAAACCATACTGAAAAAAAACCACTGTTGTAGCTTGCGAAATGCAGTCACTTTGGACAAGTCGAAATTTTGTCATCTGTGCAGCTTTTTCCTCACAATGCCAAGTTTTTTCAACCATGAGAAAGAAAGGTATTGAAATTACTTTAGGAAAAGGTGAAAATACTGTTAAGCAGTATTTTTTCTTTCTGCCCAAAACATTTAGTTATCTGTCAAATGCAAATTCAACTATATCAGCCACATATAATTTGTCAAACTCAAAAATTCATGCTTTTAATTTTGACATGTCTTTAATATTGTTATGTGGTAAAGGGTTAAAGAAATAATGTCTACCGAATATGGATAGCTTTACCTTTCTAGATCTCTGTAAGAACTTAATGTATAGCTCATGTAGAAAACTTGCTTTTTCTTGATTCAGACCATGTTTGAAATCATTGTGGGGAAAAGAACAAGGCACATGGCGAGCACTTTCTCTACCTAAAACTTCTTTATGGAAATCAGAACACTTCTAGATTCTTGAACTATTTAACTCTTGACCTAACGACAAAATTTTGGACTAGTCCAAACTGAAAGCATTTGCAGACAACTAAGTAAATGTGAATCAAAAATTCAAATTTGATTTGGAAAGGATTGAAAACATTGTGGGAAAAGGAGAAAATGCTGGTTACCAGCATTTTCTCCTTTTCCCACAGTGTTTTCAAAGGCTTTCTTTCTCAGGGTCGTTAAAAGTCGGGATTGTATGGTAAAGAGTTAAAGCCACATAAGAGTAAATGTTTCAAAGCAAAGAACACAACCTTTTCCACGAGATTGCAAAATATTGTGAGATCAGGAGAAATTTGTTATGTAAAATACTCCTTTCCCCACCATTTTTCACTAGCTATTGAAAACAGGGACATAAAAAGCTGTATGCACAGAATGTTCAGTCTGGTCTCTGTTCTACGATGCCCATTACTTTCTTTTAGATTATAACTGAACTATCTCTTCATCTCTCAGGGGAACGTTATTTGTAGCTTTTCGCAAAGTTTTCTCATAGTGGTGATTCTTTACTGCATGTATTGCCTGATCAATTGTCTAGTTCTAATTCTTGATTTTCTAGACAATTTTATAGTTGTATAAAATTTGATTTTCTAGGCAAGTTGTCTGGTTGTATACTGCTTGGTTTGCAGGGCAAGTTTTGTGGACATAATACTGTTGGATTTGCTAGACAAGTTGTTTGGTTATAAACTGCTTCATTCGCTGGACAACTTGCTCAGTTTTAAACTTCTTGATTTGCTGGGCAAGTTGTCTGGTTGTAAACTGCTTTATTTGATGCACAATTTTCTCAGTTATAAACTGCGTGATTGGCTAGACAAGTTGTTCAGATGTCAACTGCTTGATTTGCTGGACAAGTTGTTCAGTTGTTAACTACTTGATTGGCTGTACAAATTGTTCAGCTGTCCGCTACTTGATTTGTTGGACAACTTGTCTGGTTGTCAACTGCTTGATTTGTTGGACAAGTTGTTCATTGGTCAACTGCTTGTATGGCTGGATAACTTGTATTGTTGTAAACTGCTGGATTTGATGGACAAGTTGTTCAGTTGTCAACTTCTTGATTCGCTGGACAAGTTGTTCAGTTGTCAACTGCTTGATTGGCTGGACAAGTTGTTTAGTTGTCAACTGCTTAATTTGCTGGACAAGTTTTTCATGTCAGCTCCTTGATTTGTTGGACAAGGAATTCAGCTGCTAGCTTCTTGATTTGCTAGACAAGTTGTTCAGTTGTCAACTGCACAATTTACTGGACAATTTGTTCAGTTGTCTGCTTGATTTGTTGGACAACTTGTCTGGTTGTCAGCTGCTTGATTTGTTGGACAAGTTCATTGGTAAATTACCTGTTTGGCTGGATAACTTGTCTGGTTGCAAACTGCTTATTTTGCTTGACAAGTTGTTCAATTGTCAACTGCTTGATTTGCTGGACAACTTGTGTGGTTGTCAAATTCTTGATTTGCTGGACAAGTTGTTGAGTTCTCAACTGCTTAATCTGCTTGACAAGTTCAGTTGTTAACTGATTGATTAGCTGGACAACTTGTGTGGTTGTCAAATTCTTGATTTGCTAGACCAGTTAACTGCTTGATTTTCTAGACAAGTCTGGTTGTATACTGCTTGATTTGCAAGACAAATCCACTGGTTGTATAGTCTGATTAGTTTAATAGACAAATTGGCTAGTTGTTACTTATTTGTACTGCTACCCAAATTATCTGGTTTTATACTGCTTGATTGAATAGACAAGTTGCCTTGTTGTATACTGCTTGATTTGCTGGACAAGTTGTCTTGTTCTACACTACTTTATTATATGAAAATTTGTCTTGTATGATGTTATTTTTGAAGGTATGAGAAAAGTTGTCTTGTTGTACAATGACACTTTTGAAGGTATGGAAAATGTAATTTTTCAATGATTTGGGAAATGTTGTGGGGTGATGAGCTTTTGCAAATTTAAAGTAATTGCCCTGTTTCCCACAATGAATTTCAACAGAAGCAAGTGTTGAGATTTAAATGTTGTCTTTTTTAAAGTAATTTTTCAAATACCGTAAAACGCTGTGTATACCACGCAGGCGTGTATAACACGCAGGCCTTTTTATACGCCCGTCGAAGACGGGACGTATTATGGGATCACCCGTGGCAGGCGGGCGGGCGGGCGGGCGGGCAGCATCCAGTTCTTTGTCCGGAGCATATCTCCAAAACTATACAAGCTAGGGTTATGAAATTTTATGGGTGGATAGATCTCATCGAGGCGGAGTGCAGTGCACAGGAATCATAACTCTTGCTCGCTTAAATTTTGAGTTATTGCCCTTTGTTGTTTTTCATACTTAAATTTTGTCCGGAGCATTTCTCCAAAACTATACTAGCTAGGGTTATGAAATTTCATGGCTGGATAGATCTCATCGAGGGGGAGTGCAGTGCACAAGAATCATAACTCTTGCTTGCTTAATTTTTGAGTTATTGCCCTTTGTTGTTTTTCATACTTGAATTTTGTCCGGAGCATATCTCCAAAACTATACTACCTAGGGTTATGAAATTTCATGGGTGGATAGATCTTATTGAGGGGGAGTGCAGTGCACAGGAATCATAACTCTTGCTTGCTTAATTTTTGAGTTATTGCCCTTTGTTGTTTTTCATACTTAAATTTTGTCCGGAGCATATCTCCAAAACTATACTAGCTACGGTTATGAAATTTTATGGGTGGATAGATCTCATCGAGGGAGAGTGCAGTACACAAGAATCATAACTCTTGCTTGCTTAATTTTTGAGTTATTGCCCTTTGGTTTTTTTTCATACTTGAATTCTGTCCGGAGCATATCTTCAGAACTATAGTAGCTAGGGTTATGAAATTTCATGGGTGGATAGATCTCACTGAGGGGGAGTGCAGTGCACAAGAATCATAACTCTTGCTTGCTTAATTTTTGAGTTATTGCCCTTTGTCGTTTTTTATACTTGAATTTTGTCCGGTGAATATCTCCAAAACTATACTAGCTAGGGTTATGAAATTTCATGGGTGGATAGATCTCACCGAGGCAGAATGCAGTGCACAGGAATCATAACTCTTGCTTGCTTAATTTTTGAGTTATTGCCCTTTGTTGTTTTTCATACTTGATTTTTGTCCGAAACATATCTCCAATACTATACTACCTAGGGTTATGAAATTTCATGGGTGGATAGATCTCATCAATGGGGAGTGCAGTGCACACAAATCACAACTCTTGCCTGCTTAATTTTTGAGTTATTGCCCTTTGTTGTTTTTCATACTTGAATTTTGTCCGGAGCATATCTTCAGAACTATAGTATCTAGGGTTATGAAATTTCATGGGTGGATAGATCTCACTGAGGGCGAGTGCAGTGCACAAGAATCATAACTCTTGCTTTCTTAATTTTTCATTTATTGCCCTTTGTCATTTTTTATACTTGAATTTTGTCCGGTGAATATCTCCAAAACGATACTAGCTAGGGTTATGAAATTTCATGGGTGGATAGATCTCATCAAGGGGGAGTGCAGTGCATAGGAATCATAACTCTTGCTTGCTTAATTTTTGAGTTATTGCCCTTTGTTGTTTTTCATACTTGAATTTTGTCCGGACCATATCTCTAAAAGTATACTAGCTAGGGTTATGAAATTTCATGGGTGGATAGATCTCATCAAGGGGGAGTGCAGTGCACAGAAATCACAACTCTTGCTTGCTTAATTTTTGAGTTATTGCCCTTTGTTGTTTTTCATACTTGAATTTTGTCCGGTGCATGCCCCAGCTTTACAACTTGGGGTAAGACGGGCGTATCTTGCGACAATTTGCCGCTCTTGTTCAGCATCAGATCCGAGGAAAAAAGGTTGTTCGGATGTACAACACGCATCAGAAATTGACCAAAATATCGTAACATGTGAAGCTTAGGTCGCTGTCTTGAAAAATTGTAAATGGCGATACTTTATCAAAGGGAAATAACCATTTTTTAATCAAAGTGGAAATGGTAATGATTCGATGTGTACTCGGGGGGATTACAAAAACATGCCAGCTTATGACATTTGCAAATTCACACATTGAACTGACGACCATATCGTAGTTAATCTCTTATTTTCTCACCTCGATCGACAAATGTGACAGGTGTGAAATAAACATAGATCTATACGATGTAAATCACGGCTTTTGTAAAAAGTAGCGATAAATGTATATATTTTTAAATCATTCTTTTCTTTATGAATCGTTATTTTACTCTTTTATAAATGTTCAATTTTAGCTAATAACAAAGAATGAAAAAAAAAAATGAGACGAATCAGACAATAACAGTAAATCAATATTTATCATTCCGGGGTACGTTCGCCGTTGCCAAAATGGCTGATAGAATCGGGAAATTACGAATCCTAATCGAAAAATTAAGAATGTACAAGTACATTTTAGCAAAATTAAAACATAATGTTGTTTTTTTTAATCGGTAAAAGTTGAAATGGGATGATGACGAAAGTTAAGGCTGTGGCGAGAGAACTTTACCGTTTTGTACCTACGCCACTCCCCCACCCACTTTGAACAGGTATACGACCGACTTTCAAGGAGGAGAAAAACTTGGTTTTGCCTATTGTAGTGTATAACACGCAGTCCCCAGTTTGAAATTATTCAGAGCTGAAAAAAAGTGCGTGTTATACACACCAAAACACGGTAGTTACAATTTTTCCGGAGGTATAAGATAAGTTACGTAAAACACACAAGTACATGTGAAAATATCATTCCATAAGAAGAATTTGTTACTTTGATCAATATTTCCTTTTGAGCCAATATATTCAAAGGCAGTCTCCCACACAACAGAAAGAAGTCTCCTACAGGAGGTAACAAGTTGAGATAGAAAATGTATATATATGACCAATATATCTTTCTGGAAACACGTTCGGTTCTCTCTGTATATTGTAATTCACCTCTTTTTATTTTTCAGCTGCGCCGGTAAATCTGGAGCGGTATAACAGACCTAGTGAACCCATGGAAATGAGTTCCTTTGGGTTCAAAGGTTATCCAGACATGAACATGTTTGGACCCAAACAACCCCTGAGACAACAGCCATCAGCAGATGTCACTAGGGATGTAAATAAATACTTCAGAAAAGGTATGCATGCTTTTCTTTAGACATATTTATTTTACATTGATTGAAAAACAAATTTGCGTAACTTATACTTATCTCTCTCGATTCTGCACCGGTACTCGTGAATGTGTGGGCCAATGAAAAATCACAAAGTTGACACCTGCTGTAGTTCATCTAACTCTGGACCTCATGGTTATGAGGTAAATGCTCTACCTCACAACCACAGACTCCACATTTCACTACCTGTGAAAGCAACCACAGTAAAGCATTGGCACCCGCATGTGATGGTTTTTCTTAGCTCATCTGAGCACAACATGGTGAACTATTATGATGGCCCACTGTCTCAGGTGTCCGACATCTATCAACAATTTCTTTAAACATCTTCTTCTCCAAAATCACTGGGCTAATCTTTATGAAACTTGGCAGGGATGTTTCTTGGATAAAGATCTACCAAAATTGTTCAAAGAGTTGAATTCCACCCATAACTCTGGTTGCCATGGCAACAAAAAAGGAAATAAATGCAAAATCTTCGAAACTTGTCTGCTCTGAAAGAAGAAGGTGTTGGGCTTTGATAATTGGTGTGTAGCGTTTCCTTGTGGACCTCAACAAAGTTTATTCAAATGGTACAGCTTGGGTCAAAATTGGCCCAACTCCAGGGTCGCATGTTTGATTATAGGAACAAAGAAGCAAATCTTTAAAATTCTTCATCTCTGAAGCTGGATGGCATAGAGCTTTGAACCTGTTCTAAGTTTGTTAACCTAGCTGAGCACAACAAGCTCAGTGAGTTAAAATTGGGTCACCTGGGGTCATAAACTAGGTCACTAGGTCAGATTAAAGAAATACGATGTGGGCACAATAGAGGCCACCTTTATTGCTCAAATGAACTAAAATTTGGTCAGAATGTGGATGCTTTAAATGACCTGACAATTGGTCAGAAATTGAATTTGGAGTGAAATTCACCTATTGACTCAGGTGAGCGATCCAGGGCCATCATGACCCTCTTGTTTTAGTTTTCTTAGGATGTAAGAATATGGAAACTTGTTTGTTTTGATGTAGAATAAAATATACTTTCATCTTTAACATCAACATGAATATTTTCACTCATGCCTGTACAATTTGTGAAAATATTAATAACCAATGAAATTATGTGTCATATGGAAACAAGCCATTATACCTTAATACTCTTTTGAATGGCCAGAAAGAGTCTCTCCAGTCAATTTTTATTATCTCCCTTTCGAAAATTGGACCAGCATTTTCTCACACAGTGTATATAGGACATATAGAGACTATTTCACTGGTGTGTGATACTAGAAATCTGTCTGTAAGATGGGGTGTGATGCAGTTCATAAAACAAGTCTGAGTATAGTGGCAGATTTTCAATACCACACACAGCCAGTTAATTATCCTATGTATTTTATTCTAATTCACCTCTTGTTTTTTTAACCCAACACCACACAATCCCTATTTTTGACGCCTCTGAGAAAGAAGCCTTTAGAAAACATTGTGGGAAAAGGAGAAAGTGCTGGTAACCAGAATTTTCTCCTTTTCCCACAATGTTTTCAACCCTTCTCAAATCAAATTTCAAATTTTCAGTCACTTTTATTTTGTTGTCTGTAAATGCTTTCAATTTGGACAAGTCTATAATATTGTCGTTTGGTAAAGAGTTAATTCTAATAATTATCAAGAATAGTGCAAAGTGAGCAGTAATGGAAAAAAATAGTTCCGATAAACACTCTAAAATAATATTGTCACTAGTGTTGATGCCATAATTATCATCATTACTTCCATGGTGAAATGCCACTAATTAACTAATAGGACTGTAATATCGATAGGTTAGTGCAACACTATTCTAAGTGCCTGTACAATGTACATGTACAAGCACTTAAAATAGTGTTGCACTGACCTATCGATACAATACCCTTTTGATTTCAGATTCTCCAAAAGAAAATCAACAGTTCCGACGAAATCTTTCTCCGCCACCACCACCTCCACCTCAACATCCACCTCAACCACCACAAGAGGAACCACCAGCTCAGTATCGGGAAAATTCAATGCCACAACAACGACAACCATCACCTATGAAAGAGATGAATAGAGAGGCTCCTAGATGTAAATATCTTTGTATTTTAGACTGTTTTCAAAGACAAGGGACCGTATTCACCAACTGTTCTTAAGAATATTCTTGGTCCTATTCTCCAAGAATTTCTAAAATTGAAAGTAACAAAGTTGTGTTACTGTCGAATTTAGAAAATTCTAGAGACTGAGACCAAGAACATTCTTACAAACGGTTTGTGAATACAGGCCAAGGTATTGTCATTGCTGAAGATATTTATCTTAACCCTTTATCTGTGACATAACGGGGGAAAATAATTTAAGTCAATCCTCTTTTCTACATTTTGATTATAAGAATGCCGAATCTCTAAAAATCTCTTCAAAAATCTCCCCAAAAATCTCTTGCTACTTCTGTGCCCCTTACCTTATATACTGTCTGGAAACTGAACCGCCCTCCTACTGGCAATGTTCCAGGTCACCTGAACTGCCCACGCACTGGCAATGTTCCAGGCACGCCATAGACCTATATAGCTCAGGTGAAATATAGGACGAGTCATCTTAAAATGGGTAACCCAGACAACAATAGCGTTGCATATCAAACATTCACTAGTTTCAACAGTCGTAACCCTTTACCAGCATTTTCTCCTTTTCCCATAATGTTTTCAAAAGGCTTCTTTTCCAGGAATTGAGTGGTAATGGGTTAAATAAGAAGGCTTTTGTAAACATCGTTGGAAAAAGAGAAAAAGCTGGTAACCAGCATTTTCTGTTTTTCCTACTAAGTTTTCTATTTTTAAATTGGTGTTTTCAAACTTTTGTGGGGTATTCAATTTGTAATTTGAAACTGCTTTTAATCTGGATATATCTAAAAATTTGTCATTTTGGTTTTGCATAAAAACCTGGCTAGTTATACTCCCCACCTACAAAGTAGAAGTGGGGTGTACTGGTTTCACACCATGTATGTCTACCTGTCCGTCCAGCTGTCAATCAGTCCAACTTTTTTGTTTAAATAAATAAAATGCTTTTCTTTTTTTCCAGATTCTCCACCCCCACCACCTCAACCTGTTGAATCTACTATTTCTCCAAGATACATTGATCATCCGCCTATCAGTGAGAGGAGAAGACCAGTTATACCTGAGCTACAGCGTAGAAATATGACGTAAGTTCATATGGCCAAATCAAGCATATTCTGTCCAGGATTTTTCTGAATTTAAATTCAACATGGCTTCTGATGGTTTAGCCAATTAAAGGGTGTGTTATATTTAATTGTCAAATTCTAGAGAATAAGACTAAGAACATTGGAATGATTGGTTGCTGAATACAGATCCATGTCATTTGAATGCCTAGTCTAATTTTGAAAACATTTTGTAATGTGGGTGCAATCTGGTGAGACAAAAGGCCCCAAAGTTAAGGTTACAGTAAGATGGTAATGGGGGGGGGGGGGGGGGGGGGGGGGGACTTGCTGTTGATAGCTCGTCTGCGCTGCGCATGTCATATTCTTCAAAGATTCAACCTGTCTTGTATGATGCATCACTAGCCCTGAAAGCAGGCAGAGTGTAATATTATGCTCTATAAAGTAGCAATGTAGAAAATAGTTTTTATCAATATGTTTGAGGAGAAATGAGACCTGCTTTAGCTCCAGATTTCTTTAAACTGCTCATCATAGCTGACTGAATTGCATGAGGTAGCGTTTCATTGAGTGAACATTTATTTTAGTTTGAAATTCAAAGTAACAGTTGTCGCGTAGGAAACTGGTTCGCTTCTGTACCCAGGATGCCCAAATTAGACAGATGAGTATTTATAGAATGCATTCTAGCGGGAGATAACGCTTGATAGCTTCCTTGGGGCACATATTGCCTGCTTTTCAGAGTTCTTCTATAAAACAAATCAGACTTGGTAAGAGTTGTAAAAGTACATGCAAATGTGTGAACAAGGCTTTACCAGACAATCACATGTTTCTGCAACCCTTAACCCTTTCCCAAACAAGCCGTTGTTTTAACATGTCTGCAGTACAAGTCTTTTGAAAACACTGTGGGAAAAGGAGAAATTGCTCATTACGAGCAATTTCGTAATGAGCAATTTCTCCTTTTCTCACAGTTTTTTCTACCAATTTGGAGAACTTCTGCCATTTTTATCGAATTTGAAATTGTCATCTGCAAACTCTTTGAGTTTGGAAGAGTCTAAAATTTGTCATTTCGGAAAGGGTTAAGAATAAGGCGTTGAAATCAACATTGAAAAAAGGGAAGACCTATCAGATTTCAGTTTGGTTAGGTCTTAACTTTTGTTGTTTGGTAAAGGGTTAACTCATTACCACACAAGAAATTTGGACTGGTCCAAATTGCAAGCATTTGCAGACGACAAAATAAAGGTGACTGAAAAATAGAAATTTGTTTTCGGAAGGGTAGAAAACACTGTGGGAAAAGGAGAAAATGCTGGTTACCAGCATTTTCTCCTTTTCCCACAGTGTTTTCAAAAGGCATCTTTCTCAGGGGTGTCAAAAGTAGGGATTGTGTGGTAATGGGTTAATACAACAATTTTGCAGCACCGTAACCTTGGCGGAACACATTTAAATCCTTTAATGCTTTACCAAACAACAAAATTTTAGACTGGTCCAAATTGAAAGCATTTGCAGACAATAATTTCAATGTGGCTCAAATGGTGCATTCTTTCTTTGATAGAGTAGAAAACATTTTGGGAAAGGGAGAAAATGCTGGTTACCAGCATTTTCCCCTTTACCTGCAATGTTTTCAGAAGGCATCTTTCTCAGGGTTGTTAAAAGTCGGGATTGTGTGGTAAAGAGTTAAACACTATACCAAACGACAAAATTTCAGGCTGTTTCAAATTGAAAGCATTAGCAGATGACAAAATTAAAGTGTCTCAGAAACTGAAATTTCCTCTGGAAAGGGTAGAATACATTGTTGGAAAAGGAGAAAATCCTGGTAATATGGTTACCAGCATTTTCTTCTTTTCCCGCAATGTTTTCAAAAAGTTTCTTTCACAGGGAATCGTAAAAACCAGGGATTGTTTGGTAAATAGATGAATATTTGTTACAGGTCAGCTGAAGTTAGGAAATATGAACAGGCATTCATGGATTCAGAATCGGACAGACTTCTAAGCCAACGTAAGAAAGAAGAAGCTCTAATGCAGAAACGACTTGATCAAGCAAAAGTAAGTTTTTCGATACGGTTTTGTAATTACGTCATCTATAATGACAGCATGTGATTACCTCAGTGAGTAAAAAATAAGTTTAAAAAGTTGAAGAGCAACAATTATTTCATATCTGAAGATTAGTCTTAACCCATTACCACACAGTCCCTACTTTTGATGACCCTGAGAAAGAAGCCTTTAGAAAACACAATGTTTTCTACCTTTCACAAAACAAATTTCAAATTTTGGATCACTTATGTTTTGTCATCTGCAAATGCTTTCCATTGGACAAGCCTAAAATTTTGTCGTTTGGTAATGAGTTAAAAGTAGCAAACTAATACTTTTCATGTTGATAAATTCAAAAACAGAAATCGTCTTACTTTCTTTGATTTCAGTTATGTCACAATATAACACTCTGCTTGATTATTAACCCTTTCCCAAACAAGCCCTGGTTTTTACGTGCCTGCAGTAAAAGTCTTTTGAAAACACTGTGGGAAAAGGAGAAATTGCTCATAACGAGCAATTTCTCCTTTTCCCACAGTGTTTTCTACCTTTTTTAAGCACTTTCTGCCATTTTCTCCAAATCAAAAATTGTCATCTGCAGACTCTTTCGGTTTGGAAGGGTCCAAAATCTCGTTTGGGAAAGGGTTAATGCTAAAACTATAGCTGTCTTTGCAACCATTATATAGATGAAGATCAGGCGGCACAAAATATGTGGTCTGATCTTTGATCTACATTGTCTGCATTGCTGAAACACTTTAGACAAAACTGATAATGAAGATGCTTAGAATTATGTGGCTGTTATTTGCAGATCAAACATTGCTAATTGTTTATTCATTGCTCTTAGGGTTTAAACCTTTACCACACAATGACGACTATTAATGACCCTGAGGAAGAAGTCTTTTCAAAACGTTGTAGGTAAAGGAGAAAATGCTGGTAAGCAGCATTTTCTTCTTTTTCCACAATGTTTTCTACCCTATCAAAGAAAACTTGCACCGATTGAGCCACATTGAAATTGACGGCTGCAAATGCTTTCAGTTTGGACAAGGCTAAAATTTTGTTGTATGGTACAGGGTAAATTGATTTTTACTGTTATTTTCCTATCCAAAATTAGTGCACAGCTCGTTAAAAAAATCAGTGGCATTTACATCTGCTTCGTTAGATGCTAGTTAAAATGTTTGCTTGATAGGCTAATTAGTCCACGAGATTCTCTATTATATCTTGATTTATTTTAATCCTTTCACACAATGTCAGTGATATATCATAACACATGCAGGTATTATTTCACCTTCAATAACACATTTGTTTTAGAAGAATGAACCCATTAGCACACAATCCCTACTTTTGACGCCCCTTTTGATGCCCCTGAGGTAGAAGCCTGTTGAAAACATTGTGGGAAAAGGAGGAAATGCTTGTAACCAGCATTTTCTCCTTTTCCCACAATGTTTTCTACCCTTCCCATAGCATTTTTAACTTTTCAGTCACATTTATTTTGTCGTCTGCAAATGCTGTCAATTTGGACCAGTCTATAAATTTGTCATTTGCTAATGAGTTAAAAAAAAGTTTCTTGTTGTTTTAAATGAGCCATGCTTATGCAAAATGTATTAACTCGTTACCAAACAACAATATTTTAGGCGTGCCAAAATTGAAAGCATTTGCAGACGACAAAATAAAAATGACTGAAAATTTGAAATTTGTTTTGTAGACTCAAAAAACGAAATTCTTTCTTTGGAACTGTTGAACTGTTGAAAACGTTTCAGGAAAAAGACATAGTGCTAGTCACCGTCATTTTGTCTTTTACCCACAATGTTTTTAACCCATTACCGCACAGTCCCTACTTTTGACGACCCTAAGAAAGAGGCCTTTTGAAAACATTGTGGGAAAAGGAGAAAATGCTGGTAACCAGCATTTTCTCCTTTCCCAAAATGTTTTCTTCACTATCAAAGCAAAGTTGCACCATTTGTGCCACAGTGATATTGTCGTCTGCAAATGCTGTCAATTTGGTTAGGTCTAAAATTTCGCTGAGTGGTAATGGGTTAAAAGCATACTTCTTCAGGATGGTGTGGTAAAGAGTTGAAGAGTAAAAATCATGAAGACTTCATCTTCATTACAGATAAGACTTAACCAAAGCATGTATAACCCCTGGGGTAAACCTGGGGGTGGGGCTCCAAATGGAGTAAGTCCTTGAGAGCATGTTATTGGCACACAGAGAATATTATATCTATTTATTTTTGTTGTCAGTTGTGCAAAGAACATTCTGCTTAACCCATTACCACACAATCCCTACTTTTGACGCCCCTAGGAAAGAAGCCTTTTGAAAACCCTGTGGGAAAAGGAGAAAATGCTGGTAACCAGCATTTTCTCCTTTTCCCACAGTGTTTTCTACCCTTCCCAGAACAAATATCAATTTTTCAGTCATCTTTATTTTGTTGTCTGCAAATGCTTTCAATTTGGACCAGTCTAAATTTTTCTCATGTGGTAATGGGTTAAAGTACCAATAGTAACCAAAAGTAAACAATGGGGTGATATTACACATTTGAATTAAAATCATACCATTTAAAAGTGTAGAATTATAGTGAAAATGACAGTCTGTTATTGTATGAACGATCTAAAAGTTAGTATCTGGCAGGAAAAAAAAAATAAAACTATGTCAAAAGTACAATGTACAATACAGATTGTCATGTTCATAATGAATGGTTGAATTTAAATTTATATGCATTTTTATAGTCCCATAGTCTACTTATGGTCACAATTTGGCCTTTAAATAAGGTCTACAATTGTTCATAATTATGCATGTTTTTAGGAGCAAGAACTATAATCTATGTACTGCATGGCTCCATATAACATAGATTATTATATCCCCCGTCCTATGAATTATGGGGGGTGTGGGGGTAACACCAGTTTCAGCATGTCTGTCTGTCTGTCTGCTTGCCATTTGTTAATCTGTCCTACTTGTTTTTGTTTCCATACTCCCTGAAACTTTATACAAGTGTTGCTGATGACCCAGGGAGGTGCCCTGTTGTTTTCGGGCCACATAGGTCAAAGGTCAAGGTCAGAGACGAACTTTGTTTGAAAATTGTTTCATTGCTCTAAATAAATCACTCTTTGGCCTAGGATCCTGAAAATCTATACAAGTGTTGCTCATGACCAAAGGAAGTGCCCTATTGTATTTTGGTCACATGGTCAAATGTTAGAGTCATTGTTTCGGAAAATCATTTCTGATAGTGTGGCTTCCAATGATAACGTGCTGGTGGGGGTGTTTGTCCGCTTTGCAACAGGTCTAGTTTTGTTGCTGCTTCTTCTCCATCTTGGATTTCCTGTTTCAGCATTTTCTCCATTTTCAGTTATGGCTTTTTTACATTCCCATTGATAAATACTATTATGCAAACCACTTCATTTTGTAACATGGACAGGTCTGATTTTTTTTTTTGGTAATAAAGAAATAAAACACAAATCTTGCTAAGTAATATTGTAACATCTTGCATTCTTTTTCTTCTCTATTTACTCTTTACCACACAATTATTAGTTTTTATAACCATAAGGAAGGAGTCTTTTGAAAAAGATGTGGGAAAAGGAGATAACCAGTATTTTCTCTATGTTGATAACCAGTATTTTTTACATGCTGATAACCAGCATTTTCTCCATGCTGATAACTAGCATTTCTCCAGGCTGATAACAGGCATTTTCTCAAGGCTGATAGCCAGCATCCTCGGATACCCCGGGGTCTCCCTATTTGCTACGCTACATCGACCCCTGGGACAATCAATTGAATTTCCCTCGCTTTACCGCTGGCCGAATGCTGGCTTTTCATTGGTTCCATCATCATTTTGTGATGGGCGAGAGGACTGTACGCTATGACGTTTCGTATCGATTTTCGGCGGCTGATTCAAAGTTTTATTAGTCAATTGTCCCAGGGGTCGATGTAGCGCAGCAAATAGGGAGACCCCGGGGTATCCGAGGATGGATAGCCAGCATCTTCTCCATGTTGATAACCAGTATTTTTCACAGCTCCATGCTGATAACCAGCATTTTCTCCATGTTGATAACCAGCATTTTCTCCCTGCTGATAACCAGCATTTTCTCCATGCTGATAACCAGCATTTTCTCAAGCTGATAAGTAGCATTTTCTCTTTTTCCCCACGTCATATTCTACCTTTTCAAAAACAAATAACATCATTTCAGTGACATTTTATTTGAAGTCTGCAACATATTCCAATAAATGGACAAGTTTAAAATTTGGCCATGTGGTAATCTATATCCTGATAGTTTTTTATGATTCTCTAAACTTGTATCCTTTTAGAGAAATAAGTTTTCAAGCCTAGCATTTTGTAATATTTCACTTGTAAACAGGTTCGTGAAATGCAAGAAAGTTACCATCCATTTGGCCTCCCAGGAGGAGGTGCACCTTTAGTAAGTTGCCTAGCAACTGGTGACCTTGACATTGCCTTTTTAACATGTTTTGGTTTCTGTTTTGTATCTTGTTTTCTCAGCATGACACTAGAACTAACAAGCACTTAAACTCTCTACCACACAACAAAATTTTAAAATCCTCCATATTGAAGGTATTTAGAGACAACAATCCAATTTGTTTTTTTTTTTTCAAATAATAGCATTTGTCCTTGAATCGTGGCAAGAGGAAAATTGCCGGTTAACCCATTACCACACGAGAAAAGATTTAGACTGGTCCAAATTGAAAGCATTTGCAGATGACAGAATAAAAGTGACTGAAAAATTGAAATTTGTTCTTGGAAGGGTAGAAAACACTGTGGGAAAAGGAGAAAATACTGGTTACCAGCATTTTCTCCTTTTCCCGCAGTGTTTTCAAAAGGCTTCTTTCTCAGGGGCATCAAAAGTGGGGATTGTGTGGTAATGGGTTAAAATATTTTCTAATGCTCTCTTTTTTATAGGTGTTAAACTCTAGATTGTGTGGTAAAGGGTAAATATGTAGATGTGACTCTGTAAGGTCTAACTTTCAAAGCTTTTAAGGCTTTTTTTTAAATTTTTTTTGAGAATTTAAACCCTTTCCCAAACAAGCCCTGCTTTTTTTGTGTCTGCAGTAAAAGTCTTTTGAAAACACTGTGGGAAAAGGAGAAATTGCTCGTTATGAGCAATTTCTCCTTTTCCCACAGTGTTTTCTACCCTTATTAAGAACTTTCTGCCATTTTCTCCAAATCTAAAATTGTCGTCTGCAAACTCTTTTGGTTTGGAAGAGTACAAAATTTGTCGTTTGGGAAAGGGTTAAGAAGCTATTGTGTGTTGGTGAAAAAAGAATCAGAAATGACGGTAAACGGTCAAAAGCTCCTCCGGTCATTATCCCCTACCCCCAAAACAGGTAAGGCGGTCAAAAGCCCCTTCGCAACTTTGCAAGGGCGGTCATTATCCCCTTCATCAATTTTTAAAGGCGGTCAAAAGCCCCTTCGCGATTTTGCAAGGGTGGTCATTATCCCCTTCATCAAATTTTGATGGCGGTCAAAGGCCCCTTTATCAGTAGCAGACAAAATTCCCTATGAATGGTAACCATGCCGACATTACCCCCTCCGTAGACATGAAGTCTGATAATCGCTTTGAAATAGAACACTTGTAAAATATACACTAATGTGTGAAATTATCGGATGTGGATAGATAATTGATGATTGTTGATTGATTGTAATGTTCAACCCCGTTTTAAACATTGTTTGATTTATAGGTGTGTGGTAAAAATGTCAGAGGTAAAAATGCCATAGGTAAAAATGTCATAGGTAAAAATGTCAGAGTCAAAGTAGTAAATATGCCATAGGTAATAATGTCATAGGTAAAAATGTCAGAGGTACTAGGTACAGTGGATTCCACTAAATCGCAACCCTGTTTATCGGGATTTTCGGTTATTTGCAAGCTTTGGTCCAGCACCGATCCATTTCCTATTTAGATAACGTAAATTTCAACGCTTAATCGGGATCCTATAAATAGAACATTTCGTTTTTTTGCAACGAAAAATTAGCAAATTCTAGTGTTTATTAGCAATTCCTTGGGATAAGACAGCGAAAAATTCCAATCTGTCCGGGAAAAAAAAAAGGTTACTCAAAACTATGAAAGTCGAATTTCAGTGCGTACGGAGAATCACAGATAAAAACTGATGCAACTGCATACAAACGACGAGTCCGACATGATCCGTTTTCATAATTTAGTCATTAAAGATAAAATTCTTGGCGTATTTCATGTTATTTTTTTTCATTTAAGAAAGTGCAATAACGTTTGCAAAACATCTGCAAATTGCCGACATTCTGAATATGGACCTCGTTAACTCAGTGGCTGTATTGCAGCATTGGTGCATTAGTTTACTTCACTGGTTGCCGATTATCAAGTTCAACTATTGGACGGTTACGTGAGATTTCGGGTACCAGGCTGTACACCCACCACCAAGAGCACTGACAAATAAAATGGTAATTTTAGTGCAGGAAAATTGGCGAAAAGATTACTACTTGTACTTAAATCTTGTCTTGGTATAACTCGGCAAAAAATAAAAACTTACATGGACTTTCTATGATCAGACTTCACACTATGTGCAGTCTGATCTCGGTCTACGCTCCCCGAAAGTAACTGAAGACGAATTCGGCACTTTACCTGTTACAAGAAAGACCGATCGAACTAACCTATCACCGATCAGATAATTATACACTGGTTAGAAAAAAACTTAACTATTGGTAAGTATCTCGTTGATAATCCAATCTGTGACAAACAATTTGACTACAGGCCTGAGAGTACGGTGTACCGAATGTAAACTGTGAAAAACACAGTTTCTTACTTCGGTCTGCTTTGAATGGTATGGCCTAAATTAAGGCGTTAAAATAGAATCGTCTGTGCGGCAATCAGTCTATGACGTCACACAAACTATTACCCACCCATTCAACCGAACAGGTGGGGAGTCGGGGTTTATACAGGTGCACACTACACGATCATGTTGTGTAAGAATGTGCATGTACACAAGGAGTAAATGTAAGATAACCGGAAACTGGAGATATGCGTGGAAACCTGTGTTTACAAAAAGTTTGTGTTGAATTTTATGTCAAACGAAGCATCACCATGGCCAACAGCCTGGATCGTTTCTGATACTTTGTGCACTTGATAGGTAAATAAAGTAAGCAAACAAATATTTCTTTTTTTCAAACTTATTTAGTTTTAAATACATATATTTAAAAAAATATGAACATTAATCAAATGATCGGGATGCAAGATCTGAACGTATATCATTAAAACGAAACGATCGTCTGCATCTCTGGTTAGACTTCCGGTCTGAAAAGAGCCATCGGATTATCGGGCCGACCGCTTATTCGGGATATTTTCTCTGACAAATAGGACTTGCAAATAAGCGGAATCTACTGTATATATTAATTTGGACCAGTCTAATATTGTGCAGTTTGGTAAAGAGTTAAATAAATGATAGATGCTAGATATAACTTTTATAATATTTATGTCCTTACTTTCTACTGATGTTTCATGATATGTTTTCGAATTAAACTTGAATAAAACGAATAAGATATTGCTGCAATATTGTTTATGAATTGTGATGAATGGGTTGTTTAAGGAAGTTCTCCCTAACATACTGTCCTTTTGAAAACATTGCAGACCTTGGTAATACATCTGTGAAAAAGCATCTTGGACAATAGTAATGTGATCTTAGTTCTTCTGGGCCCGTATTCACCAACCATTCGTAAGAATGTGCTTTGTCTTATTTTCTAGAATTTTCTACATTTGTCAGTAACACAACTTCCGATTGGCTAAACCATTCGGTATAGCTAATCAGGAGTTATGCCACTTACAAATTTAGAAGACCTTAGATGATAAGACTAAGAATATTCTCAAGAATGGTTGGTGAATACAGGCCGTTACTCTATATACCAATCTTGATTTTTACTGACTGCTATCCTAGATGATCCAAAGGCCTGAGATAAGTGAACCCCGACAAAATTTCGAACTTGCTAAGCCTTGACCAACTGAACTAACTCCATATATTTATACTATGATAAATACCTCTGACATTTTTACCTCTGACATTATTACCTATGGCATATTTACCACTTTGACTCTGACATTTTTACCTATGACATTTTTACCTATGACATTTTTTCCTATGGCATTTTTACCTCTGACATTTTTACCTACATTTGATTTATATCGTGGCTGCTAATGTACCTATCAATGCTTTTCCAGGGTGCTTTTTTTCCATTAGTCAGCAATTTTTTCCCAGGCCACTGGCTACTCACTTACTCACATAACCATTTAAATGCCAATGGTCAACGGGTAGCTCAGTGGTGAGCGTGTTGGACTCATGACCCAGTGGTTATGAGTTCGATACCGGTTGAGGCGAGCTTTCTTTCCGGCGTAATTGCGCCTCTCATCTCTGCTGAAGCATTTGAGAAAAATAGTTGGTGGCTTTGGAAAGAAAGTTGTGTAAGTACCGGTGTGAGAAAGCCAGGAAACACATGTGCGTCAGCAACTGCCATGATATGACCTTAGCTGTTAAAGTGGCGTAAACCCCCAATACAACCGGTGTGCGGTAAAAAAGCCAGAGGTAAAAAAGCCATAGGTAAAAAGGCCATAGGTAAAAAGGCCATAGGTAAAAAAGCCAGAAGTAAATCGGTAAAAAGGCCATAGGTAATAAGGCCATAGGTAAAAAAGCCAGAGCTAAATTAGTATATATGGTTTATTAAGAATAAAATAAAAGAGCTTATTTAGTAGTATATGATGTAGAGAAAGCTTTTTGTTTCAGAAAATCTTTAGAAGTATTTTTGGAAAAGGAGGAGCTAATTTTTCCTTTTCACACAATGTTTTATATCCTTTCTTGACGTGTTGTATGCAGATTATTTCAATATGTAAGATACTGAAATTAGTTGTTTGATAAGGGGAACTTCTCCAATCTTCGGCTACTGACTTTTGAAAACATTTAAGGAAAAGGAGAAACTGCCAATAACAAACAAATTTTCCTTTTGACCCTATATTGATGTGTTGTTTGCAGATTTCTTCAATATTCAACCCTTTTCTAAATTCCCATACAATGCAATTTAAGATGGGCCTCCTTATACCTTTTTTGCTCATAACAAACAATTTCTCCTTTTCTTACAATGTTTTATATCCTATCTTGATGTGTTTTATGCATCCTCTTTCAATATGAAAGAGTCTAAAATTAGTTGTTTGATAAGTGAAACAGGTCATACTTTACACTTTTGCAGTTGCAGGAGATGACTTTAGAAAACATTTCGGGGAAAAAGGGGAAAGTCCCTAAAGGAAGCAATTTCCTACAATGTTTGCAATCATTGCATACCATTATCTTTTACTTCAAAGTTTCCATGGAACAAACTACAAAAAACAAACTATGATGTGCAAACTGTCATTTCACAAGTCCAAGTTTTAATCATAATTATGCAATTGGTCAATAACAGTTTGAAATAATACTGTTAAATTATGTAATAGGGCATTTCCTGCACCTACTATTGGTTTCAATTAATTTATCAACAAGTACTTGTAGACAGATAAACAAATATAATTTCTATTAAATACAAATTATCTTGTTTACCATCCTTTTTGATAATATAAAATCAATCTTTTTTTAGATACCACATATGCTTTACATGGTTAATTCTTTTAATTAACATAATAAATGTAAGAAAAATTATGCACTAATATAAATGTTGAAATTAGTGCACAAATCATCATAAATAATTTTCATTAAATATTTATATATATTAATATTATTTTTAAAATATTTGGTATTTTCTTAATAAATCATATATACATGTACTAAATTAGCTCTGGCTTTTTTACCTATGGCCTTTTTACCGTTTTACTTCTGGCTTTTTTACCTATGGCCTTTTTACCTATGGCCTTTTTACCTATGGCTTTTTTACCGACATTCATACAACCAACCAACATCTATTGAATAAAATCAGATAAACTGAGGACGGATTAAGATAATTATCTGTTATGGTACAAAGTGATCACTCGTTTACATGTTGAATATATATATATAAGACCGACAGGAAACAATTTTAATGAGTAAATCACCATCAAGCAAAAAAAAAGGGGGCAGGGGATAGGGATGCACGGCACAGGTACGACTCTGAAATTATTTTATTTCTTCGTAAGAAATCACAAAGGGAAACGCTAGCCCATGTAGAGGGGCTTTTGTCCTCCCGAAAAATTGGATCAAGGGGATAATGACCACCCCTGGCTTTTATCCGCCTTTAAAATTTGATGAAGGGGATAATGACTGCCCTTGTAAAATTGTGAAGGGGCTTTTGACCGCCATACCTGTTTTGGGGGAAGGGGATTATGACCGGAGGGGCTTTTGACCGCCATTCGAAATGACTAACCTAGATAAAGAGAGAGAGATAGCAAAACATGTTGCAAATGAAATTTTGCTCTCTGATGAAATGCTATAATTCTGTGTATTGATGTGTGAAACCATACTTCATGTTGCTCATTTGTATTTTGTAGCTGATGATGTTTTCAAATTTGTCAGCTTCAGTTCTGTCTTTAGGAAATTCTTAGCTATGGTGTAAACTAAGTGCAGAACTGACCGTTTCCAAAGAGCACTATTTTCATTGACAGTGTCAAAGGGACATTTAACCAAATTTCGCTAGGTGAGTGCAACACTATTCTAAGTGCCTGAACATTGTACAGGCACTTAGAATAGTGTTGCACTCACCTATTGATTTGTTTTAAGGACTTCTTTAATAGATCTTATCAAAGACAGCTATTTTTCATTTGCATGCAAGACAGCTTTAATTAAGATCAAAACATGAATAGATAAACATGTTGAAAACAAGAGTGGATTAACAGAATTTAGACTAATTTTACTGTAAGATTCTGCATATCATTCTTAACATTATAGCAGATACTGCATAATACAGAATAGATGTTTTCATCAAAGATAAATTCAAGTGGCACAAAAGTTCAAAGATTCAGTTTTTGTAGGTCATTGGCTCCAGGCAATTTTTTCTAGCATTTTTTTTTTTCCATCTACAGGTAAAAAGTTAGGTCCTCATGATTTTTTCTTTCAAATTATCATTAATCCTTTAGGTCACAATGACGGTAACCACCATTTTCTCCTTTTTCCCACAATGCTTTCTAACCTTCCCAAATCAAATTTCGATTTTTCAGTCACATTTAACTTGTCATCTGCAAATGCTTTCAATTTGGACCAGTTTATAAATTTGTCATTTGGTAAAGTGTTAAATTATGGTTCAGTGCCCCTTTAGAATTGATGTGCAAAATAAATCTGAAAATTCCCAATCATTTAATCTTAAACGCAATCCCACATTTTAACCATCCAGAGAGAACAGATTTTGGGAAAAGCAGAAAATGCTGTTAAACCAATGTTTTCTCTGCCATATTCACAAAAAATACCATTCATGCTGCACTTAATTTGTCTTCTGCAAATATTTCAATTTGGTCCAATCAAAAATTCTTTTTGTAAGAATCGATTTCAAACATTGCAGGTGTTGCAATCACAATACTGTTTCTGTCAGAATATCAGGCAAAACAAGCAGACAGTGTAGATGCAGATCAGACTGCAAAGAACCTTACAGTCTGATCTCAGTCTACCTTGTCTGCATAAAGATGTAAATCAGGGTTAGTGCTGCAAGTGTTGATTTAACGGTTTACCAAACGATAAAAATTTAAAAATTTTAGACTGGTCCAAATTGAAAGCACTTGCAGATGACAAAATAAAGGAAACTCAAAGATTGAAATTTGTTTCCAGTTGGGTAGAAAACATTGTGGGAAAAGGAGAACATGCTGGTTACCAGCATTTTCTCCTTTTCCCTGAATGTTTTCAAAAGACTTTTCTTTCAGGGTCGTTAAAAGCCGGGGTTGTGTAGTAAAGAGTTAAGCTTTCTTGAAGTAACAAATTCTAACAAACATGAAAAGCTTTCCTGGCTTTGTGCTTTTGAATTTAAGTATATGCATGATGCCCAGTTTCCATGACCAAATACTCATGGTCACCCTTCCCTAATCTTTAACCCCCCAACAACTTTGTAGGCCGACAACAAATTATAAACATTTTAACTCATTACCAAACAACAGGTATTTTAATTAGGCTTGTCCAAATTGAAAGCATTTGCAGACGACAAAATAAAAGTGACTGGAAATTTGAAATTTGTTTTGTGAGGGGAAGAAAACATTGTGGGAAAAGGAGAAAATGCTGGTTACCAGCATTTTCTCCTTTTCCCACAATGTTTTCTAAAGGCTTCCTTCTCAGGGTCGTCATAAGAAGGGATTGTGTGGTAATGGGTTAAATCTAACACATTAGAATAAGTGACCCTCTGGCAAGTCAGAGGATTTTGATGCCTCTCCGTGATGTATAATATTAGGCATGTCTTCAAATCATTTTGGATGCAGAAAAACCAGTTTGTCTCACAATCCAACAAATCATGACATTCTATTGTCCTTTGACGAATTTCAAAACATGATAGCAGAAAGTTTCAACCTTTGTGAACCTGTGGAGACTGCATAGGCTGACAAAGGTCAAAACTTTTGTTTAACTCTTTACCAAGCGACAAAAAGTTTGAACTAGTCCAAATTGAAAGCATTTGCAGATGACAAAATAAATGTGAATCAAAGATTGAAATTTGATTCGGAAAGGGTAGAAAACATTGTAGGAAAAGGAGAAAATGCTAGTAACCAGCATTTTCTCCTTTTCCCACAATGTTTCCCACAATGTTTTCAAAATGCCTCTTTTTCAGGGTTGTTAAAACTCGGGATTGTGTGGTAAAGAGTTAAATGATTTAACCCTTTTCCAAACAATCCTCAGTTTTCACGACTCTGAAAAAGACACCTTTTGAAAACACTGTGGAAATAGGAGAAAATGCTGGTAACCAGAATTTTCTCCTTTTTCCCACAATGTTTTCTACCATCCCAGAGCAAAATTTCAAATTTTTGAGTCATGTTGATTTTGTTTTCTGCAAATACTTTCAATTTTGACCAGCCTAACATTTTTTTTCTTTTTGTAAAGACTTAAAACTTGTTATCACACAGGCAGGCTCAAGCAACAGAATTTTAAATGTATAACTGCTTGGAAAATTTATTTTGAAAGTCTGAAAATGATCGGTATTGTCACGTGTTTGCTCTTTTTTTATGTCAAAGAGGATCCAAGATGTTGTCATGGCGATGTTGTTGTCTGTGTCAAAATTTTTCCAGGAAAATGAGAAATTGCTGGTGACTAACATTTCTCCTATTCTGACAATGTTTTCAAAAGCCCTTGTCGTAAGGGTTGTTATAACAGGGAGTTGTTTGTTAACCTAAAGACTCTACAGTTAAGACTAGTGTTGTATATGAAAACTTATCAAAATGAAATCTAGGTTTCTATGATAACAAAAGGGAGTTTGTTTCTAAAATTCAGGGTTTTGTCTCAGAAATATGCCTAAGGCAATTCTTTCAAGTCTAACGGGACATGTAGTTTTATCTTTTATCTGCTTTGTTGGATAACGACGTCATTTTATTTCTGCCAAAGAACTACCTTTGAAATTGCACAATTTGGCTTTTTACTTTCACTTATTTATCAGGATCGATATGGGAGAATATTCTTTAGAATGGTTAGTGAATACAGGTACTTGACTTTGTCACTATAACTGGACTAGGATATCCTGTCCATTAACCCATTACCACACAATCCCTACTTTTGATACCCCTGAGAAAGAAGCCTTTGGAAAACATTGTGGGAAAAGGAGAAAATGCTGGTAACCAGCATTTTCTCCTTTTCCCACAATGTTTTCTACCCTTCACAAAACAAATTTCAAATTTTGGGTCACTTTTATTTTGTCGTCTGCAAATGCTTTCGATTTGGACAAACCCAAAATTTTGTTGTGTGGTAATGAGTTAACTGATAACTTTGACCTCCATTTGTATTGGCACTCATTGTATCAGTCCAGTAGCCTAGTTGAAACTATAAAGATTCTTAGGACATGGGATTGCCAGTTCGAATCTCAAGATTCACCAATTTTTTTTCCCCAAGGATTGAAGATAGTCATTACAACAGGGTTCATTCCTCACTCAATGCTGATCATTTTTCCACAAAGGTTATGTGGGTAATGCAGCCAGTGACCAGGAAAAGATATTTAGCAAAACACTGGTAACAGAAACTCCAGGAAAGCATAGACTGGTGCACTGCCAGCCAAATTTATCTAAATTAATATCGAAAATAATTAATAAAGCAATCAATTATAGAGGATTAATTATTAGTTCATTACTTATGCAGATGACTCTTTGCATCTTTTAGCAGATGCATTTTTAAAAATATTGTTACTAAAGAAAGTGCATATCACATTTTGTCCTTTTTCCTAGATTGTTTTCAAAGATCCTTTTCCTGAAAATTGTTAAAGCTTAGGATTTTTTGGTATAGACTAAAGGGGAATTTCAAAATTGTTAAAGCTTAGGATTTTTTGGTATAGACTAAAGGGGAATTTCATGTTGATTGTTGCCAACTTTTCAAAGTTTTCTGCTGCAAACTTTTTGTAGGAGATAATGTGGCCATGAAGACATGCACTGATATTTCCTTTCAATTCTTTTTTTTTTTTCATTAAAATAGGGACATAATCAGAAAATGCTATTCACCGAACATCAGTTGGATCAGCCGCCACGACCCGCTTATCAAGAACCACCTCTGGTCAGTATGACGCATTTGTTTTTATCAAAATAAAAGCAATAAGTCATAAACTTTTTAACAAATAATCTTGTGTTTTAATTCTTTCAATTCTTTTCAAGACAACAAAGCTTTAGACTTGTTCAAACTTATTTTCAAAATGTCAGGAAGCATTGTGGGAGGAGAAAGTGCTGGTATCCAGGTCCTGTATTCACCTACTATTCTTAAGAAAATTCTGGATAAAATTCTCCAAGAAATTCAAAATTTGAAAGTAACACTACCTCTGATTGGCTAAACCAAATTTTTTAGCCAATCAGAGGTTGTGTTACTTTCAAATTTAGAAAATTATGGAAAACAAGACCTGGAGCATTCTTAAGAATGGTTTGTTATTAATGAACCGACCCAGGATTCTAAGTCCGTCTCTCTCCATGTTTTTCAAAACTATTTTTTCAGAGTTTTTAAAACACAGGGTTGTTTGCTAAAGAGTTAGAGACCCTTGGAGAAAATGTTTTCACATCATTGTTGGAAAAGGAAAAAATGATGCTAACCAGCATTTAATTTCTCTTTCACCCTCGATACTGTCTATACTTTTATTTAATTCGTCGACCTGCATTTTCTCTTTTTCCACCAATGTTTTCAACATTTTCTATAACTATTTCTGTCATAATTTTGTCATCTGAAAATGCTTCCAATATGGACAAGTCGCAAGTTTTGTCATCTGACAAAGGAGTAACCCTTGGTTAGATGACTAAAATTTGAACTTGTCCAAGTTGTAAGCATTTGCCAGTGACAAAAATGATCGAAAAAAATGTTTTGGTTTTTTTTTTTCAACCCTTTACCACCCAATACCGACTTTTAACAATCCTGTGAAAGAAGCCTTTTGAAAATATTGTGGAAAAATGAGAAAATGCTGGTAACCAGTATTTTTTTTCCTTTTCACACTATATTTTCTACCCTATCAAAGTCACAAATCACATTAACAAGATTTCATTTTTTTGTTTGCAGATGCATTCAATTTGGTCCAGTCTAAAAATTTGTCATTTGGTAAAGAGTTTAGTCCAAAACCGAATGAGAAAAGGAGAAAACGTTTGTTTACAATAGCTAGTGAATCAGTTCCAACATGTGGTAAAATTCTTCTTTTCCCAGAAAGTTGCAAAAGTTTTTTTGAAGGGTTGACAAAACTCTGAATTGTGCAGTATGAGGTTAGCCTGTTAAGATTTAAGTTACTCATTTAGAAGACAGTGTAAGTCTGCTCAGTATTCACCAACCATTCTTAAGAACATTCTTATTCTTCAATGAATTCAAAATTAGAAAGGAACACAACTCCTAATTTGCTAAACCAAATGGTTTAGCCACTCAGGAGTTGTGTTACTTAAAATTTGCAGAAAATTCTAGTTGGTGAATATGGACCTCGCTGATCTTGGATCTACACTACTTTATATTTTATGAGATCTTTTGCCAAATAACCTTGAAACTGCAATGTTTGTCAAAGAAACTCTACATGTCCAAGTTAGTGTTTTTTTTTTTCATTCATACATATAAGGTTCTGCGTGGACCAGTGGTAAAGTGTTGGACCTGTAACATTGAGGTCCTGGGTTTTTTGTAGGAATGTCCTTGGGTAAGACACTTCAGATCCTTAGCCTGGTACTGGTGAAATCAGGACACAAGTACATGGATAAGTGCTGTCGCCATGATAAGTCTGAAAATTGGTGAAAGTGGTGGTATAAAACACCATTCAATCTATCAATTAATTCTCACAGTCATATTTATATCAGTTATTCTTATATTTTAGTATGATGATCAAGTGAGTAGAACCATCAGATGTTAGAATTAGAATGTTTGAATGTTAGAATGTTTTCAGGATTGGAAATCACATCATTTTTAAACCTTTCCGAAACAAGCCCTGATTTTTACGGGTCTGGAATAGTAGCCTTTTGAAAACATTGTGGGAAAAGGAGAAAATGCTGGTAACCAGCATTTTCTCCTTTTCCCACAATGTTTTCTACCCTGTCATAGACAGAAATCATCTTTTCAGCAAGAGTTGAATTGTCGTCTTTCCCAAGATAAGCCCTGGTTTTTATGGCTCTGAGTTAATAGCATTTGAAAACACTGTGGAAAAAAGGAGAAAGTGATCATAACAAGCAAGTTTTTTTCCCCCCCAACATTCTTTCAGTTTCAGCAGACCAAATTATCCCTTCTGGTAAAAAGTTAATAAAGTAAATTTTCATCTTTTGCCCCCAAAAAATATCCTCCATGATAAAATGAATTCTATCATTTTACTGTGCAGTGTATCATAAAAAAAGTAATGCTTGTGATTCCGCAGCCTGTGTGTTGTGCTGTTTAGTAACTAGAGTTATGTGCACTAATTTGGTGGTCTAAGACCTACCTGCAATTAGGTCAGTGTTTTTTGTGGGTAGAGAATAAACCTTTTGTAGTAAAGTAGTCCACATGTATCAAATGAAATTCATTCCCCAGAGCCCAGTTTTACTAAGTTAGCTACGAACAAAATTTGTTTTACCTAACAATAAAATGGTGACATATTTCTTCCACAAGTTACAGGATAACTATCATAATTATTTTAGAAAACTATTAGGATTGATTGATTAACTCTTTACCACACAAGAAAATTTTAGACTGGTCCAAATTGAAATCATTTGCAGACGACAAAATACAGAAGACTGAAAAATTGAAATTTGGTCTTGGAAGGGTAGAAAACACTGTGGAAAAAGGAGAAAATGCTGGTTACCAGCATTTTCTCCTTTTCCCACAGTGTTTTCAAAAGGCTTCTTTCTCAGGGGCGTCAAAAGTAGGGATTATGTGGTAATGGGTTAAAGTTTCCTGGAAATTTTAGCTTTTCATTTTCCTCTATAACAATTGCAGGAAACTGTTTTACTGCATTAGTTTTCTAAAATAAGCATGATATTTATCGGGACATACCTTAGGGCAGAAATTTGCCACTATGCTATATTTACCTATTACTTTCATGTATGTAAGAGTCTGCAATTACCTTCAACTCGAAAAAATCCAGAACTTTTTTTATGTAATAATCCGCAAAATTATGCCTTCAGTTTGAAAAAATCCAAAATTTTGTCATTTGATAAATAGTTTGGTCTGTAACAGAGAGCATTAATAAGCTTTCTCCAAATTCAAAGCATTTGCTGATAACAAATTGATGAAACTCCATGCATTAAACTTGTTCTTCATAACAGAGTGGAAGATACTGTAGAAAAAAGGAGAAAATACTGGTTACCGGCATTTTCTCCTTTTCCCATGATTTTTTTTAAAAGCCTCTGTCTTCTGAGTGGTCTTTAATGTAGTGCAGTTATGTTTTAATGTTGGTGAATTTATTCATTGTCCAGCCTGACCAGTATCAAGATGATAAAGGTGTAAATACTGAGGATGATCAGGTATCAAGTATAGGCTGTAAGAGTTGATCTCTCTAAGCTTACCTTTGACATAAGGCATCTACTTAATTTTTTTGTTTTAATGTCTTTGTGCAAGTTTGGAATTTTTCATCGTAAATCCATGTAAACACATGCATCGTAACTGTGCTTTATCAATCCTTGGCTTTATGGGCTCATGAAGAGTCGAATGTTGCTACTCATGATGATTTCCCAATTGCTTATTTTACCTCCGTCTAACGTGCAGTGAACTATAGTATAGCTCCACTCTACCAGGTCAATTCTTACAGCCTATACCTAGAACTCATATAGATCAACGCTTTGCCAAATGACAACATCCTTTACTCCTCCAAATCAAGAACATCTGCAGACATTAAATTAGATGTGACTAAAATGTTTAGAATTTTACCAAGACAGGACAGAAAACATTGTGGAAAAAGGAGAAAATGCTGGTTACCAGCATTTTCTTCTTTTTCCTACAATGTTTTTAAAAACATTCTTTCTCTAGGTCGCAAAAGCTTGGATTGTTCGATAAAGGGTTTTCTCTATAATTGCCAGTTATATTTAGTCTAGTTGCTTTGACAGCTAGTGTAGATTAGGATCAGAATTCACAGAACATGCTATCTTGTTGACAGGAAAATCAAACAGTCATATATTCAAATTTGCTTCTGCATTAAATGTTTGTATTTCCTGTCAGAGTAAAAACTTGTTTATGGTAATACTATACTTACAAACGATATTACTAGAAAACCTATACAAAGAAATAACCTAGAATCAACTGCTTCATTCATATTTGCTCAAAATTTAAGGCAGACTGTGGTTACTTTGAGTGGAGACACAAAAACCTGCTCATAAATAAGATTATTTACTCACTACACATTGCAATAATACTGTCAGTATTATTACTCTCGGATGGAAACCTTGTCTTTTCATGGTCGGCCAATTTCATGATTTGGGGGAAACCATTATACTGTTCCTCAAAAATGCCTGCTGTGTTATTATGCTCCCCGAAGGGCGAGCATATAGTCGCCGCTTCGTCTGTCCGTCCGTCTGTCCGTCCGTCCTTCCGTCCGTCTGTCTATCCGTCCGTCCATCCAAAGCGATTTCTCCACAACCCTTGGACCAAATTGGATGAAACTTCATATATGAACTCCTTAGAGTAACGCGCCGATATACTTTTCCCGGATTTTCAATTTGACCCCGTGTCATGGAAAAAAGGGGCTTAATGCAAAATTGCAATTTTTACCAATATCTCATTCAGTTTTTGTCAGAATATCGTGAAACTTCATGGTTATATTGTTTATGGAAAGTTTTAGCTTGTGCCCTTGCTATTTTTAATCTGGGCATTTTTTAAGTTTACGTTCTGTCATGGAAAAAGGGGGCCTCTTGCAAAATTCCAATTTTTACTAATATTTCATTCAGTTTTGGTCAAAATTTCATTATACTTCATGGTTATATTGTTTTTTCAAGGTTTCACCATGTGCTCTTGTTTCTTGATCTATGTGTTTTTCAATTTGACCATCTGTCATGGAAAAAGGGGGTTTCTTGTAAAATGAAAAAGGGGCCCTAATGCAAAATTGCAATTTTTACTAATATCTTGTTCAGTTTTTGTCAACATTTCATGGTTATGTCTTGTTTTACAAGTTTCAACATGTGCCCTTTGTTTTTGCAATCTATGAATTATTAATGCGCAAATAGGTCTTTCCTGGTTTCTCAAATTCAGGCTGCATCACGGAAAAAGGGGACTTCATGGAAAAAATTGTTTTTCACTAGGTTTTATCAGTGCTCAAAACTTTGTGAAATTTCAAATCTGAACTTGTTGGAACGTTGCCCAGGTACCTCTCTTCCTTTTTCTCAATTTCAGGCTGCGTCTCGGAAAAAGGGGGCTTCATGTAAAAAATTGTTTTATGTAATATTTAATACATGACTGCTCAAAATTTTATGAAATTTCGAATTTTGAATTATTATTAAGAAATGCCACAAACCACACACCTGTTGTATTTATTGCAATGATCCAATATTGTCTTATGGGAAAAGGGGGCTTAAAGGGGGTTTATTGGGCTTATTGTCCTCTACAAGTTTGTGTTGGCTATCTCTAAGATAGTAATTGCCTTTTCACTTCAAATTTTGGGGGGCATGAACAGGTTCTTCTAGGATAAAAGAAGTGAATTTATATCAATTTCTTATATTTTATGACAAGCACTTGTTCGGGGAGCATAACCCGTCTCTGACGGCTCTTGTGTAGTGAAGCAATGCATCCAACCAGTCTTATAGGTCTCACTCAATAAGTATTACTTTATCTGTTTATGTTTATTGTTTGTGTCTTGGATAACTGGTCTAAAATCATATACCTTGACGAGATCATTTTGAGCCCAACTCAGTTATGTTTATGCCATCTCGTCACAATTTGTGATTTAAAATCTGTATACAAAAAAAAAAAATTGAAATTTTTAATGGAACTTTTATCAAGTAAGAGTAATTCCTGTTGTCTGTTTGTTTCGTGATACCGTGTTTGTCAACAAAGGCAAAGATTATCATCTGGGAGTAATACCTTTTTGACTCTTTCCCAAAGAACAGAATTTTAGATGCATCTTTATCAAGAGCACTTGCAGACAACAAATAAATGACTCAAAAAATTTGTATCTGATTTTGGAAGGGCAAAAAACTGTGTGTGTAAAGGAGATAATCACCATTACCATCATTTTCTCCTCTTCCTAGAATGTTTTCAGAATGCTTTTTCGATAGCCGGGAAAACTTGTGATTTTACGGTAAAGGGTTAAGAATAGAATAGATTGTGAGCTTATCTTTGCTTCTTTTCTGTTTTTCACCTTATGCCGATGCAATTAATTTTGTTATTCAAGCAATACTTGGGTCTGAATCACCAAGTACTATTTGATTGATTATCCTTGGTCTTGTTCCCTGATATTACCAAATGTGAAAGTAACTCACCTTTTGATTGGCTAAACCCAATGGTTTAGCCAATCAGAAGTTAAGTTACTTTCAAATTTGGAAAACCTTAGAGAATAGGACTAAGAATGTTCTTAAGAATGATAGAAAAATACAGACCCTGATTGTGGTGTGTATGTACATAATCTAGATCAAACTGCATCAGTTTAAAAGTCTCTTGTTACAGCATAGTTATGATCATAGGTCATACTAAGTGAAAATTGGAAGCATGTAGTACGATTACAATGTTACCCACAAAATCATCAGTGAATATAATTATAGTCATAAAGGTTTCACCAGACAACAAAATTTACCAGCATTTTCTCCTTTTCCCTCAATTTTTCAAAAGCTTCCTGAGGGTCCTTAGAACTCAGGATTGTCTGGTAAAGGTTTACTATAAATAGAATGACATTACTCATGCGCGGGTCCTGATAATATCTTTCTCAGGGGGGGTCCCACTGAAAACGCACTCGTCTTATTATATGATACTACGATTTCCGGATTTCATTGGATCTAAGCCGTTTACAAGAAAAGGCAACGTTTCCAGTTCTAACATATCTTTCTCAGGGGGGGTCCCACCGAAAACGCACTCGTCTTATTATAATTATGACACCTTGATTTCCGGATTTCATTGGATGTACGAGTAAGCCATTTACAAGAAAAGTCAACGTTTCCAGTTCTAAACATGAGGAGGTCTCCACATTTAGAACCTTTTTTTTTTCAAATTTATGACTGTATTTTACATAAATTCTGTGCAATATCAAACCAGTCCAGTTCACGAATCCGATAACCACATTTTTGCCAAAATTCCAGGGGGTCCAGACCCCCGGTCCCCCCCTCTGGATCCGCCCATGTTGCTTACACAGAATTTGATCAGAACTGTTTATGTCTCGATGCTGCTTTTCAGCAAAAAGATAAAATGTAAGGATTATTCACCACTACAAAAATGTTGATTTCATTACTTAACTCTTTGCCACACAATCAAGAGATTTATCAACCCTGAGAAGGAAGACTTTTGAAAACATTGTGTTAACCCATTACCACACAATCCCTACTTTTGACGACCCTGAGAAAGAAGCCTTTAGAAAACATTGTGGGAAAAGGAAAAAATGCTGGTAACCAGCATTTTCTCCTTTTCCCAGTGTTTTCTACCCTTACCAGAACAAATTTCTATTTTTGAGTCACCTTCATTTTGTCGTCTGCAAATGCTTTCAATTTGGACCAGTCTAAAATTTTCTCGTGTGGTAAAGAGTTAAAAAGAGAATATGCATTTTCTCCTTTCCACAATATTTTATACCAATTCAGGGACAGATACTATCATCTGAAAAACACTTGAGTTGCTATCTGTAAGTTCCTTAACCCTTTACCAAACAATCCCTGGCTTTTACAATCCTGAGAGAGAAGCCTTTCTAAAACATTGTGGGAAAAGGAAAAAATGCTGGTAACCAGCATTTTCTCCTTTTCCCTACAACGTTTTTCCCTTGCTCAAAACAAATTTTAGTTTTTTGGGTATGCCTATATTGTTGTCTGTAAGTGCTTTCAGTTTGGACCAGTCTTAACCCTTTACCACACAGCAAAAGTTTAGGCCTAACCAAATTGCGAGCATCTACAGACGACAATTTCAACGAGCTCAAATGATGCAAATTTTGCTTTCATAGGGTAGAAAACATTGTGGGTAAAGGAGAAAATGCTGGTTACCAGCATTTTCTCCTTTTCCCACAGTGTTTTCTATAGGCATATTGTGTGGTAATGGGTTAAATTTTGTCATTTTGTAAAGAGTTACATATTGACAAATTTAAAATTTTATCACATAGTGAAGGGTTAAGAAATCCTAGGGCTGTGTAGTTAAGTCTTTGCAACAGACACACAATGTGTATAATCAAAGGGCAGCTATTGTGGACTTGGATCAGACATGGTGTCTTGCATGTCTGATCTGAAACTACACTTTTTTTCAATTGTTCACTCTTATTTATAAGCAACAGGCATTTATGGTTTAATTCATGATTGAATGATAGATTAATGTCACAAACTTCACTTCAACTTACTTTTCTCTCCCTTTTCCATTTGCAGCCAAAGTACCCAAGTGACTACAGAAGTGAGTATCCTAATATCATAAAAATACATTTCTGTGAAAAGTAATGTCTCCATTTTTAGCTAACCTGAGCATAAAGTGCTCAAGGTGAACTTTGGAGATTGTACTCTGTGTCTGTCATACATCATTATGATAGGTAAGTGCAACACTATTCTAAGTGCCTGTACATTGTACAGGCACTTAGAATAGTTTTGCACTCACCTATCGATTACTTGTCTGTCACTCATATTGAGCTTGTCAACAAGTATCATGTCACACATTTCCAGCCCAGTACTCATGACACTTGGTCAGAATGTTTGTAATTTTGTCACACTGGGACAAAAAGTAGGTCACTGGGACAATATAAGAAAAACCTTGTGTTCACTTCATAGGCTACATTTTTAGTTGATACTCTCGCAACATGGTTAGAATGTTTATGTAGGTAATTTCCCCGACAAGATTGAAATTGGGCCAAAAAGGAGGTCACTGGGCAAAATCTTAAAAATCTCTTGCAGCCATATTTTCAGTAAGGTACTCAGGAAACTTGGTCAGAATGTTGGTCTTGATGATACATAGGACAGACTTGTGAGATTAGGTCACTGGGTCAAAATTTAGGTCAGTGAGATAAATCGTTGAAAAAAGCTTGAGTGCACTCTAGGGGTCACATTTTCCATCAAATACTAATGAAACTTTACCAGGCTATTAATTTTCTCTTGTTAGCTCACCTGAGCACAAAGTGCTCAGGGGGAGCTATTGTGACCGGTCATCGTCCGGCGTCCGTCCGTCCGTCCGTCCGTCCGTCCATCTGTCCGTCCGTCCGTCCGTTAACAATTTCTTTAAAAATCTTCTCCTCCAAAACCAGAAGGCCAATCTTGATAAAACTTGGCAGGAATGTTCCTTGGGTGAAGCTTTACAAAAATTGTTAAAAGAATTTAATTCCAACAAAAACTCTGGTTGCCATGTCAACAAAATGGCTGAAAATGGAAAAAATCTTTAAAAATCTTCTTGTGACAAACCATAAGGCCGGGAGCATTCATATTTTGTATGAAGCATCATTGGGTGACCCTTTACCAAAATTGTTAAAATTATTCCCCTGGGGTCATATTTGGGCTTTGCCCGGGCGCACCCTATTTTACATAGAAACAAAGAAGGAAAGCTTTAAAAAATCTTCTTCTGACAAACCATAATGGCTAGAGCATTCATATTTGGTATGTAGCATTATCTGATGATCCTCTACCAAACTTGTTAAAATTATTCCTCTGCTGTCATATTTGGGCTCTGCCCGGGCGCACCCTATTTTAAAATCTTTAAAAATCTTCTCGTGACAAAACATAAGGTTGGGAGCATTCATATTTTGTTTGAAACATCATTGGGTGACCCCTTACCAAAATTGTTAAAATCATTCCCATGGGGTCATATTTGGGCTTTGCCCGGGCGCACTCTATTTTACATAGAAATTTAGAGGGAAATCTTTAAAACTTCTTCTGGTGACAAATCATAATGGCTAGAACATTCCTATTTAGTGTGTAGCATTAACTGATGATCTTCTACCAAAATTGTTGAAATTATCCTTCTGCGGTCATATTTGGGCTCTGCCCGGGCGCACCCTATTTTACAATCTTTAAAAATCTTCTTGTGACAAACCATAAGGCGGAGGGCATTCACATTTTGTTTGAAGCATTATTGGGTGACCCCCTTACCAAAATTATTAAAATTATTCCCCTTGGGTCATATTTGGGCTTTGCCCGGGCACACCCTATTTTACATGGAAACATAGAAGGAAACCTTTAATAAATCTTTTTCTGACAAACCTTAATGGCTAGAGCATTCATATTTGCTATGTAGCAAAATCTGATAATCTTCTACCAAAATTGCTAGAATTATCCCTCTGCGGTCATATTTGGGCTCTGCCCGGGCGCACCCTATTTTACATAGAAACAAAGAAGGAAATCTTTTAAAAATCTACTTGTGACAAATCATAAAGGCTAGAGCATTCATATTTTGCATGTAGCATCATCTAGTGACCCTTTATGAAAATAATTAAAATTATCCCCTTGGGGTCATATTTTGGCTCTGTGCCCTGGTGCACACTATTTCACATAGAATCATAGAAGGAAATCTTTTAAAATCAATTCCATCTAAAAAGGAGAAATTGTTTGTAACAAGCAATTTCTCCTTTCTCACAATCTTTTCTACCATATAGATCACTTATTTTTCATTTTAGATACATTTTAAAATGTTGTCTGCAATTTGTTTCAATTTGGAACGGTCTAAAATTTTGTCGTCTGGTAATGGCAAAACTACAAGTCAAAAAGGGAACAAGACACTGTGAAGAGAAAAATTGATGATAAGCAGCAGCTTTTAGCTCCACTGGCCAAAGACAAAGGAGAAAATCTGTAAACATATTTTTGTGACAAACCCCAGGGTATGCCTTATTTGAAAAGAATTAATAGCCTGCCCTTGATAAACCATATAAGTTACAAATATACTCAGGTGAGCGATATAGGACCATCATGGTCCTCTTGTTAATACCTCTGACAAGTTCAAAAATTGATCACATATATAAAAATTAGGTCACTGGGATAATCTGGGAAAAGCCTTGTGAGCACTCCATAGGCCACACTTTCAATTGGATACTCATGAAACTTGGTCTGAATGCTTGGTCTGAATTCTCATAAAACAATGATAGAATGTTTGATGACATCAGATTCTCAGACAAGTTTAAAAGTAGGTCAAGTTTGGTCAAAAAGTATGTCACCGGCATTCATGTTTTCATGATGACTTTACTCAGATGAGCGACTTAGAGCCAAGATTTCAATGTACAGTTAGCCACACAATCCTCAGTTTGACCACCTGAGTTTAACGAAAGTAAGAAGATCCTTTTGAAAACTTTGTTGAAAAAGGAGAAAAATGGTGGTAACCAGTACCTTGGCTATCATTGTGTCAGCCAAATCTAATTTGTTATTTGCCAATGCTTATGATCTGAACAGTCTAAAACTTTGTGGTTTGGTAAGAAAGTAACCTTAATCAAGTCTGCCAAACAAGCCCATATTATCATGATGCAAGGAAGATGGCTTTTAAAAACATCATAGGTAAAAGGGAAAATGTTGGTTTCCAGCATTTTCTCCTTTTCCTACAATGTTTTCCAAAGCCTTCTTCCTTTGGGAAGTTAAAACTTGGGATTGTGAAGTAAATAGTTAATCCTTATCCTGTTTAACTCTTTACCACAAGAGAAAATTTTAGATTGGTCCAAAATGAAAGCATTTGCAGACGACAAAATAAAAGTGACTGAAGATTTGAATTTTGTTTTGTGAAGGGTAGAAAACATTGTGGGAAAAGGAGAAAATGCTGGTTACCAGCATTTTCTCCTATTCCCACAATGTTTTCTAAAGGCTTCTTTCTCAGGGGCATCAAAAGTAGGGATTGAGTGGTAATGGGTTAATAGATATAATGAAAATGTCAGTGAATCCCATTTAGCAGCCTAAGGGTTGATATACTGGTAACCATATTTCAATAACTGAACAACAATGAAACCAGGCATAAGTTTGTCATCAGTGTTCCATCAGTAGCTTTTTTGCAACTCGTTGATTTTTAGAAGTTTTTAGTTGAGTTTTTTTAGTTTCAATAATCATTGTCTTTTACAGGAATGGGGAGAGGAAGAACAGACTTTGATCAGGTAAATTACTGATTTCAAAACTAAAATAAGTCGCATCTTAGGCTTAAAAGTGATAGAATGTATAAAGATATTAAAGAATGATGATCTATTTTGATCATTTTCTGATCTTTTTTTTTTAATCTGGGCTGTTTTTCACAGAAAACATCAAAGCATTGTCAAAGCCCAGTCTTTGTCTTGTTGTTTTGTAAAATTTCTTACGTTTTATGATGTCTCTGTTATTACTGAAGATATTTACTTCAAACTTGTGCAAGTTGAAAACTATCCCAAGGAAAACCCATGCAACAAGGGCAGGTAACCATCAAAGTATTTTTGACAAAGTTTTGCCCCTTTTTAACCCTTTACTCCATAGATACTCATTTCTACGCATTGCTTGTAGGAGCCTTTGGAAAACATTGTGGCAAAAGGTGAAATTGCTCGTGACGAGCAATTTCACCTTTTGCCACAATGTTTTCTATGCTATCAAAAGGTGTATTATACACATAAGAAACGGCTTTATCCTTGCTGTTATTTAGGGTCAATTAGAGATACCATAGAAATGCCTTATGGGGTAAAGGGTTAACCTAGAAGTTTTAGCCTAAATCAAGCATCTGCACTCAAGTATCGGCACTTGCATGTGGTTCTTTTGTTCAAAATTGTCTTGGAAAAATCTAAACTGTGTTTCAAAAATAAATTTTAGAAGACACTAATTACTGATACCATGCATGGAGCAACTTACATGCACTATGGGGCTATGTTAACCAAAAACTGTATATATAGTCCTGCTCGTATTCAGATGTCATAAAGAAACAGTGAAAAGAGTGGTCTCATTCAACAAGTGGTCTGTTTTAACCCATTGCCACACAATCCCTACTTTTGACGCCCCTGAGAAAGAAGCCTTTTGAAAACATTGTGGGAAAAGGAGAAAATGCTGGTAACCAGCATTTTATCCTTTCTTTTCCCACAATGTTTTCTACCCTTCACAAAACAAATTTCAAATTTTCAGTCACTTTTATTTTGTCGTCTGCAAATGCTATCAATTTGGACCAGTCTAAAATATTGTCGTCTGGTAATGGGTTAACAAGTATAATCTTTCTGAAAACAGGTGTTAGATCACACAGTCTTTAACCCTTTACCATAAAATCCCAACTTTTGGCACCTCTGTGAAAGACGCCTCTTGAAAAGATTGTGGGAAAAGGAGAAAATGCTAGTATACAACATTTTCTACTTTTCCCACAATGTTTTCTTCCCTTCCCAAAACATATTTTGATTCTTTAGACATATTCATTTTGTGGTCTGCAAATTTGGACCAGTCTAAAATTTTGTTATTTGTTATTTGGTAAGGGGTTCAGGCAGTCCAAGTGTAATGGTCTAATTCTAGGTAAAAGTCTCATTGCAAGAGACAAAAAAAAAACCCTCAATCAGAGGCTTGTCTAATGAGAGTGGTTGGTTAACTCATTACCATACGACAAAATTTTAGACTGTTCAAATTGAAAGCATTCGCAGACGACAAAATAAAGGTGACTGAAAAATTGAAATTAGATCTGGGAAGGACAGAAAACACTGTGGGAAAAGGAGAAAATGCTGGTTACCAGCATTTTCTCCTTTTCCTACAGTGTTTTCAAAAGGCTTCTTTCTCAGGGGCGTCAAAAGTAGGGATTGTGTGGTAATGTGTTAATACAGGGAGCCTCCAATCTAGGATCTCAAATGTTTCGTAAAACTTTCTGACATAGTCATGGCTAGAACACTACAATATTTTTGTCTCCCTGTTCAGTAAAACTTTAGTTTCATCTTATGTTAGGTGGGGACTTTAACTCTTTACCAATCAACAAAATTTTGGTTTAAACATATTTATTTTACATCGATTGAGAAACAAGTTCTTTCAACTTATGCTAATCTCTCTTGATTCGCGTCCTGGGAACTACATCAGTACTTGCGCCGAGCGTGAGGGCCAATGAAAAATCCCAAAGTTGACACCCGCTTCTGGGTATCAAACTCAGGACCTTTTGGCTACAAGGCTGACGCTCTACCCCACAACCACAGACACCAAATAAAATTTTGAACTGAACGTAATTAAAAGCATTTGCGAACAACAATTTTGATTTGAATCGAAAAGTGAAATTCGATCTGTAAAGGTAGAAAATATTGTGGAAAAGGAGAAAATGCTGGTTACCAGCATTTTCTCCTTTTCCCACAAGATTTTCAAAAGCGTTCTTTCTCATGGTTGGTAAAAGGAGGGATTGTGTGGTAAAGAGTTTAAGTCTCTACTAGAATATGTTTTAGACTGGTTGACTTTAAGAACATTAATGTATATGCCAAAAAACATATCGGCCTGTACACTCGGAATGGGCTATCATGGGTCAAAACTTTTTAGAGTTTGATCAATTTTTGGCATCTTAGAGGACTAGTCTACCTCATGATTCAATCAGTTGTTAGACAAAATAGATCTTATGGATCCATTATAATTATGTGATCACAGAGATGCATATAGCCCTCAATTGCCAGAGAGTGACTTATTTATTATTTAACTCATTACCAAACAAAATTTAGGCTTGTCCAAACTGAGAGCATTAGCAGACAACAAAATAAATGTGGATCAAACATTAAAATTTGATTTGGAAAGGGGAGAAAACAGTGTGGGAAAAGGAGAAAATGCTGGTAACCAGCATTTTCTTCTTTTCCCACAATGTTTTCCAAAGGCTTCTTTCTCAGGGTTGTCAAAAGTAGATATTGTGTGGGAACAGGTTAATTTTGATAAATTATCATTGATCATTATGCCACATATTTTTTTTGTCTTTGTATTTTAGGACTTTAGAAGTCCAAGACCTGAAGGTAATTGTTTTTTCGCTTTAAATAATATGTTTTTTGTTTAACCCCTTAACCCATCACAACACAAATCTTAACCCTTTTTCAGCTGAAAAAAATTAAAAGAAAACTTCAAGTTGATAGTAAAAACCCAATCATTGCTGCCAATCCTTCATATTTTTTAAGGGAGAAATCTATCCTGATTGAACAGTGTAGAGTCAAGATCAGACTGCACATTTTGTGTAGTCTGATCTTGACATACACTGTTCACAAAAGGTCAGTGAGTTGCGCTTAGCAGCCTAAGGGTTAATAAAAAAGAGCAGAAAACTTGTATACTTATTCAGCTCTTTTCCAACTCAAAAGAATTTAGACCTGGCCAATTCAAAAGTATCTTCAGATGAGAGATTAGAAATTGCTTCAGTAGTGGAATTTGTTTTTGAAAAGGATAGAAAACATTATGGGAAAAGTCGAACATGCTGGTAACCAGCATTTGGTCCTTTTCCAGTAATGTTTTTAAGAACCTCCCTCTTCATAGTAGTTTGATAAAGTTTACAAAGAATGGGTGCTACTAAATGTTTTAATGTTTAGTGTTTCATGTACTTTCTCTGGGTAAGACATTTTGGTGAAGAAAAATTATTTTTAGGTGTATTCCTGATTTTTGGACCTTGAGACCACCAGAAAGCTTTCTTTGTTTTCAGTTTTAGTTTTTAAAATGGTAAATTTTGGGGAAATTAAGATTATTTTTTTTTGGAAATATAGCTTTTGGCCTTATAACTACATGTATGTACATGTATGTAAAATGTAAAAAGGAAATCAACATTTCCAAGGGAAATCCCTTGGATTGAAACTTTTTACTTTCACCTATACAATTAAAATATGTAAAAGAAATCGAGTATAAAATATGAAAAATAAATTGAGCTTTTTCGTATAAAATGCATAAATTGAATTTTCAATACCAAAATGTCTTTCCTTGAAAAGTCTAAGTCAAAAATTATTGACTGGTTATCATGGGATTTATTGTACCTGGGCTGTATCCACCAAACCATTCTAAATTCTATATTCTAACCTAGCTCTGTGATTGGCTTAGACAGCAGGCAAGCATTTAAATTTAAATTTAATCCTTAGAGCCCCTCTATGCAGACATTGCTCAGTCTAGAAATATTGAACCTAAAACTGCAGTAACATTCATAGCTGCTTTTGTCTTCAGTGTTTCAGATAAGCAGACAGTGTAGATTCAAGATCAGACTGCATACTCTGTGCAGCCTAATCTTGATCTTTACTGGGTACAAAAGTGACTGTAGTTGTGAAAGAAGCTTTCTTTATGGGTTAAATTTAGATTTAATCCTTAGAACACCAAATAAACCTAGCACATAACTATGATCAGTGTTATAAAAAGACCCTGATAGATTTGTCTCCAATGCCTAAACAAAGCTGACAGTGTAGGTCAAACATTGGAATACACATTTTGTGCTTTCTGATCTCGATCCAAACTGGCTGCGAAGGCAACTGAACTTAAAAAATCATTTCAAGAGTTAGAACAACAAATAGAATGATTTGTGAATATAGACCTGACAATGTATTGAAATTAACTGGCCAGTACTTTGTGGTGAATAATTTTTTAACACAAAGCTTGTGATGTTTGATGTTTCAAATTCTTTACCAAACGACAAAACAAACTATGGACTCGACCAAAATTAAAGCAATTGCGAATGACAGATTTAGTCGAGATGATGATATCTGTCTAGGTAGGGTACTAGAAAACATTTTGGGAAAAGGAGAAATAGCTGGTTACCAGCATTTTCTCCTTTTCCCAATATGTTTTCAAAAGTTGTTAAAACGAGATTGTGTGGTAAAGAGTTGTATCACAAGTTTGCTTTGAATTAGTTATTGACTGGTTTGATTTAATAGTATTATGGTATTCCCTGATTTGATAAGTAGTGTGATCAGTAAACATTTTATCAATAGAAAAAGGGAGCCCATTCCCACACATCAACACAAACTTGATATGAAAATTAAATCGGGTTTTGCACATTCAAATGCCATACACCTTGCATTGCTTGCCATTCCCACACATCAACACAAAATTGACACGAAAATTAAATTGGATGTTGCACGCTCAAATGCCATACACCTGACACTGCTTGCAAGCGACATGAGTTGGTAACTACATTGCACAACTTCATACCATTCACAAATTTTTCAGTTCAATTATGTGCACCACAAATAAAATTATAATTTTACATGATAAACAAAACAAAGACTGGATCAACCAAACAGACAATTTCAGCCAAGACACAAGACCAAAATAATTGCATTTTCATGGTTTCAACAACAGTATTTTAGCAAAGTGGACACTGGACAGTGTAGGTCAAAGACCAAACTGCTTATTTTCTTCAATCAAATCCAGAACTTTACTGGGAGTGGGTACAAAAACAAATGATATTTTGACAGGCGTTTTTAAGGAAAAAATGTTAAAAAACCAAATTTGGGACTAAAAGATATTTTTTTAAAAAAAAAACTTCTTGTCATTAATGGAAACTTGTCACATGCAGGAATAATAAATCATTTTAACCCTTTACCACATAACAGAATGATAGACTCATCCAAATTCAAAACAATTACATACAACTTTCTAGTTGTAGCTCCTTTGGTAGGAGGAGATGTCTTAGATTGGGTTGAAAACATTATAGGAAAAGGATGAAAAGCTGTTTGCCAGCATTTTCTCCTTTTCTCACAATGGTTTTCAAAGGTCTACTTTCTTAGCGTTTTTTTTTTATTACAATAATTCATGATTGTGTGGTAAAGGGTTAAATTTGTATCCGACAAGGAAATTGTAGACCCATCCAGAGTGAAAGCATTTGTAGAGAACAAACCAACTCTTGCTTCTCGCTCAGATGATTGAGCTTTAGGGCTAGAAAACATTGTGTATAAAGGAAAAAATGTCAGTTACCAAGACAATTGTAAAAGCTTTCCCCTTGTGGTTATAAATAACTAACAATTTTATGGTTAAGAGTCAAGCAACTTGAAAAAGTTAGGAAAAGACATCAAGTTATTTAACACTTTTAAGTTTTCCAAAGTTCAAAACAGGATAAAGTACTGTTATTACTGAATTAAGTTATTCACAACTTTAGAATAAGGTATTATTTAATTTTTCAAAGAAAGCACACAGGTATCTTTTTTAATGCAGATTTGTTTATGGGCTATTCAGTGCATTTACATATAAAATTTCTTATCTTAACCCTTTACTACACAGTCAAGAATTTTAACAATCCTTAGAAAGACCTTTTTAACCAATTACCACACAATCCATACTTTAGACAAACCTGAGAAAGAAGCCTTAAGGAAACATTGTTGGAAATGGAGAAAATGCTGGTTACCAGCATTTTCTCCTTTTCCCACAATGTTTTCTAAAGGCTTCTTTCTCAGGGTTGTCAAAAGTAGTGATTGTGTGGTAATGGGTTAAGGGATTACCATCATTTTTTTGGGGGGGAGGGGGGTTTAAGATTCTTAATTACTGATGATTGGTATTGTTTTTTCACATAAATTTCTCTAATATATATATTTTTTTAATTTGGTGAGATGTGAAATATCTAAATACCCACCTTTAATGGATCTGTTTACTTCAAAACATCATAAATGATGCACCAATTTTGAATTTTATGTCAGAAAAATTCTTTCAGTTTTGAAGAATCTAGAATGTGTTATTTGAGATAGGATTAACCTTATTTTTGGCCAATAAAAATCGTTACATGAAATTGCATCTAACTCTTTACCACACAATCCCTACTTTTGATGACCTCGAAAAAGAAACGTAAGACTTAAAAACATTATGGGAAAAGGAGAAAATGCTGGTAACCAGCATTTTCTCCTTTTCCCACAATGTTTGCTACCCTTCCCCAGACAATATTCAATTTTTCAGTCACTTATATTTTATCGCCAGCAAATGTTTTCATTTTGGACAAGTCTAGGGCTCTATTGTTCGGTTACAAGGAGTTTACTGCATATTGCCTTTAACCTTTAAGCTCTTTACTAAATGACAAAATTTTAAACTTTTTCAAATTGAAAGCATTTGCAGATGACAAAATAAATATGTCTGAAAATTGAAATTTGACAAATACATGCATACACCATGATCCTGGAAAAGTAGGAAACATTGTAGGAAAAGAAGAAAATGCTGGTTACCAGCATTTTCTCATTTTCCAACAATGTTTTCAAAAGCCTTCTTTTCTAGTGTCATGAAAACCAGGGATTGTTTTGTAAAGGGTTAAACTTGTCTGTATTGAAATCACCAGCAGATGACAAACTAAATTCAGCATAAATATGAGTAGAAAACAATGTGGGAAAAGGATTAAATGCTACAAGGTTCACAAAAATATCCTAGAGCCCAAAAAGCTGTCAATAGTTTGCAGGACTGGTGATCAGGTGCACCTAGGTACAATCCCCAGCATGACTGATTTCTTTCCAAGGATTTATTACAGTCCGTGCTACAGGATCAATTTCTCTCCTACAATTGACCATTGTTTCAAAGATGTTTATGTGGTAAAGCAGCAGTGCCTTGAAAAATAAAAATTGTGCGGGGTACTGGTAAAAGGAACACCAGGAAAGCATAGATAGGTGCACTAGCCACAGCATTATAACTGAAATGATGTTGAAAACAGCGTTTAACACAATACAATCAATTAATCAGTGAATCAACTAACCAACCAACAATTTAATCAATCAATCAACCAATCAACAAATTAACCCTTTCCCAAACAGCAAATTTTGGACCTGACCAAATTGAAAGCATTTTGCAGGTGACATACAAACAGTTGCTAAAAAGATGATTTTTCTATATGACAGGGTAGAAAACATTGTGGGAAAAGGAGAAAATGCTGGTTACCAGCATTTTCCCCTTTTCCCACAATGTTTTCAAAAGGCTTCTATTCCTGACCCGTAAAAACCAGGGATTGTTTGGGAAAGGGTTCATCAATCAATCAGTTGATCAACCAACCAACCAACAAATTAATCAATCAATCAACCAACCAACCAGTCAGACTTAGGATTGTGTGATGGAGGGATAAGGAGAGGATCAAGTCAGATTAGGTGAAAGTAGCTGTATGACTGTGTCCACATACAATAAGCTGTGATTAGATTACCTTTTGAAAAGTATTGGTAAATTATCGATAAGCTTGTAAATACGTCCAAACTCGTCGATATTTTCACTCACTGGTATGTGGACTTAAACCTTTTACCCTGTTAGCTGTTTTTGAATAAATGTTCAAAGATCTAATTTAAAGTTCCAAAGTATGGCCCTTGGCAAAAGACTAATTCTTGAGAATATGGCAATATATCATCAATTAAATGTTAATATTTTTTTCTCAAAGTACTGAAAGGTGTGTTTATGATTTTTAGCACTTTGAATAACAAAAACAATTTTAAACCCATCCAATTTTACAGCATTTGCCAATGACAAATTCATTTCCATTGAAATGATAGCTATTGCCCTTGAAGGGGCAAAAAATACATGTATATTGGAAAATGAAGAAAATGCTGGTAAACAGTCTTTTCTCCTTTTCCCACAATCTTTCAAAAATACCTTTTATAATAAAGTTATTGCCCAGTGAAAGGTTAAAGGCTAAGGGATGGCAAATCAAATATTACTTTCTAATGTATTGATACTCTTGAGCGCAAAACTGGAGTAAAAAATACTTACCATAGTATACAGAACACGGCTTAAAAGTGATCACAGAGTTATTGTAAGATAAATATTTTTGTATTGTTTATCGGAGTACATAAAACAAAAACATTTATTTTTCAAAAATGAAATATGATAAAGGTAAGAAATATTGGATTTCGTTAAATTTGTCAGCTGAAATAAGTTTATGCTAGATTAAAATAACACTTTACCAAATGACAAAATTTAGGCCTTGACCAACATGAAAATTTTTGCAGGCAACCAATTAAACATTTATTTTATAGAAATGTAGAATTCCTCTTTACCAACAAGAAAAAGAGAAATTGTGAGAAAAGAAAAAAATGCTGACCCATATTTCCTCCTTTTTCTAAAATGTTTTCAGGTGCTTTCTTCCACAGGGTTGTTAGAATTGGGGATTGCTTGGTAAAGGTTCAACCCATTACCACACAATCCCTACTTTTGATCCCCCTGTGAAAGAAGCCTTTTGAAAACCCTGTAGGAAAAGGAGAAAACGCTGGTAACCAGCATTTTCTCCTTTTCCCACATTGTTTTCTACCCTTTCCAGAACAAATTTCAATTTTTCAGTCACCTTTATTTTGTCGTCTACAAATGCTTTCAATTTGAACCAGTCTAAGATTTTGTTGTTTGGTAATGAGTTACAGGATCTACTTAATCCAGTATCTTATTTTTTGTTTGTTTGTGTATGTCTCTTTGACAGACAACAAACTTTTAGATTTCTTCATTATTGAAAGCAATTTGCAGAAAATAAAACAGATAAGGCTGAAATAATTCCAGGATTTTTGTTATAAAAAGGGCTGAAAACATGGTAAATGGGGAAAGTATTTTTTACCTGAAATTTCACCATTTTGGATTTAGTTTTTCTTTTAAGTTCTTCCTAGGGATTTAAAACACACAAGATTGTCTAGTGAAGGGTTATTGTTTTTTTTTTCAAAGTTTAAAGTGTTATGTTCATTTAACTCTGATCCATTTTCTAAAACCTATTTAAGTCTTTACCACATTTAGACTTGTCCAAATTGAAAGCATTTGCAGACAGCAAAATAAAAAGTAGGGATTGTGTGTTAATGGGTTAACCCTTTACCAAACAATCACTAGTTTTTACGACCCTGTGATAGACGCCTTTTGATAACATTTTTACCAAACGACAAAATTTTGGACTAAAGCATTTGCAGACAACAAAAGATAGAGTGGCCAGATAGAATTAATTTCTTTACCAAACAACAGACTTCCAACTCATTACCAAACAACAATATTTTAGGCTTTTCTGAATCCAAAGCATCTGTAGATGACAAAATAAAAGTGATTGAAAGTTTGAAATTTGTTTTGTGAAGGGTAGAAAACAATGTTGGAAAAGGAGAAAATGCTGGTTACCAGCATTTTCTCATGTTTCCACAAAGTTTTCCGAAGGCGTCTTTCTCAAAGTAGGGATTTTGTGGTAAAGGGTTAGTTAGACTCATCCGTATCCAAAACATTTTTAGATCTCAAAATAAATGAGGCTCAAGTAATGGGAGTTATGTTTTGAAAGAGCAGAAAACATTTTTGAAAAAAAAAGAAGGAAAAGCTGGCCACCAGCTTTTTTTTTTATTCTTTTTTCCTCCATGTTTGTGAAAGCTCACATTTTCCTACTGTTTTCAAAAGAGTTTTTTACAATAGTATTGATTTTATGATGGTAAACCATAGAGTTATCTGGTAAAGTGTTAGTATTGTTATAAGGCATTATTTCATTTTTATGGATCATATTTGATTGTCCAGTACAGTAAAAGCCACATGTAATGTAACTGGAAGTAGAAAGTTATACTGCTCATTATTGTGGCGCCAAATGGGCGGCAGCACTATATTTTTATTTGCTTTTGAAAAGTACCTATGGAGGCAGCCATATTGTTTACTCGGCTTTAAGTAATTTCGTAATTAGATCATGTCGTACCTGGGCCATTCGTACAATTTTGGTCATTTCGAACCCATCTATTCTTTTTATTTGGTCATCTCATGCCCACTTTGATAATTTCGTATCCACTTTGGCCAATTCATATCCAGTTTTTAATGTCAATTTAATGATTTGGAACTTGGTTTTAACACTATTTTCTTGTGTTGTTATACCCCCCAAACCTCTGTTTTGGGGGGTATATAGGAGTCAGCTTGTCGGTCCGTCCGTCCGTCCGTCCGTCCGCCCGTCCGTCGGTCGGTCGGTCGGTCGGTCTGTAGCTTTTTGTCCGCTCTATTTCTCATACTGGACGAATTTTATTCAAACTTCACAGATAAACTCAGTATCAAGCAGAGATGTGCATATGAAATGTTGGTTATGGTTCATTGATTTTTCACTGAGTTATGGCCCTTTCATGAAATTTCTTGTCCGCTCTTTTTCTCATCAACTATTGGACAGATTTGGTTCAAACTACACAGATAGACTCAGTATAAAGCAGAGATGTGCATATCCTATTTTGGTTATGGTTTATGTAGGTTTCATGGAGTTATGGCCCTTTGATGATTCTGGACAAATTCCTTTTTCATACTTGAATTTTGTCCGGAGCATATCTCCAAAACTATACTAGCTAGGGTTATGAAATTTCATGGGTGGATAGATCTCATCAAGGGGGAGTGCAGTGCACAGGAATCATAACTCTTGCTAGCTTAATTTTTGAGTTATTGCCCTTCGTTGTTTTTTTATACTTTAATTTGGTCCGGAGCATATCTCCAAAACTATACTAGCTAGGGTTATGAAATTTCATGGGTGGATAGATCTCACCAAGGGGGAGTGCAGTGCACAGGAATTATAACTCTTGCTCGCTTAATTTTTGAGTTATTGCCCTTTGTAGATTTTAATACATGTACTTTAATTTGGTCCAGAGTGTATCTCCAAAACCATACTAGCTAGGGTTATAAAATTTCAAGGCTGGATAGATCTCACCAAGGGGGAGTGCAGTGCACAGGAATCATAACTCCTGCTTGCTTAATTTTTGAGTTATTGCCCTTTGTCGTTTTTAATACTTGAATTTGGTCCGGAGCGTATCTCCAAAACTATACTAGCTAGGGTTATGAAATTTCATGGCTGGATAGATCTCACCAAGGGGGAGTGCAGTGCACAGGAATCATAACTCCTGCTTGCTTAATTTTTGAGTTATTGCCCTTTGTCGTTTCTAATACTTGAATTTGGTCAGGTGAATATCTCCAAAACTATACTAGCTAGGGTTATGAAATTTCATGGGTGGATAGATCTCATCAAGGAGGTGTGCAGTGCACAGGAATCATAACTCTTCCTTACTTAATTTTTGAGTTATTGCCCTTTGTTGTTTTTCATACTTGAATTTTGTCCGGAGCGTATCTCCAAAACTATACTAGCTAGGGTTATGAAATTTCATGGATGGATAGATCTCATCGATGGGGACTGCAGTGCACAGGAATCATAATTTTTGCTTGCTTAATTTTTGAGTTATTGCCCTTTGTTGTTTTTCATACTTGAATTTGGTCCGATGTATGCCCCAGCTTAACAACTTGGGGTAAGACAGGCGTATCTTGTGACAATTTGCCGCTCATGTTCAAGTCTTACTTTTGTACTCAACCATTCTGCATTCTGTGACAAAGACCTGTTTGGTGGCAAGGAGCTGGTGGGGGGTATGATCACGTTGAGTGATAGCTCTAGTTTTTTCAATGATGACTGCTTTTATGCATATAGCTCCAACTGAAATTTATTATGTTAAGTTTTGCCAAAAAAATGGCTATGATAGTGCCTTACCATCTGAAGTTGCATTTTTAAGAATTGTTTAGGACTTTCCAGTTCAATTCTCTCACTGAGTTCTGCAAAAATTTACTTTGATCAATTTAAAATGATGCAATGTGCCTTGTTTTTAGAAACAACTGACTTGCGGCGCCGTTGATGTTATGCATCAATATTTTCTTGTGAAATATATTTGACAGGCCTTGCTAGCTTGGATCGTGGTATTTATTTATGAATTACTCTGTATAATCACATTCTGTTCACCATCGTCAGCTAGAAATCTTTGATAGCCATTTTTTTTATCGCCTCCATTATCATTGTGGACTTAAGGCATTTGACGATCTCCCCATGACCATGAATTATCATAGCATTGTTTATGGTATGACGTCAAATGGTGAAAAAGATGGATTTGTGCATTTCTGACCAATCAATGTTAGGGGAGTGATTTCATATACAAGTGACTTTACTGAACCCTTGTTATTGATAAAGTTCTTGTCAATAACCTGTTTAAAATGTTGTTGTCACTATTTTCAAAGACGGCTCACAAGTAGGAAGTGTTCAAACGGAGTTTATCGGAAAATGTAAGACCTCTGTGGGGTGTTAAAAAGATAAAATACAGTATTTTACAAACTTTTTCTTGGTGTTTTCTGAGTGTCGTTACATGTGGAATTTTCTGTACAAAGGAATTTGTTATGACCCCTTGTCATAGAAATATAAAGGTTTTAACATAACCTAAAAGTTAATGTTGATGTTTACGTATATAGCTTTTGGAAGAGCCGATACCATGCCAGTATCAAAGAGCCTGGATACCAAGTTGGGTATGGCCAATCATTGTATACCATACAGTCATATGCTACATAGAATCATCTATTGTTTATCTCTTTACCATAAAGACTATAATACTCTTCAAAAGTCTGAAGAAGAAGGCTTTTGAAAACACAGTGGGAATAGGAGAAAATGCTGATTACCAGCATTTTCTCCTATTCCCACTGTGTTTTCTACCCTATCCAAGGCAAATTCTCTATCATATTTGAATCACATTAAATTTGTTGCCTGCAAATACTGTCAGTTTGGACTAGCCTTTTATTCATTGGTCGGCGGGTAAAGATTCATGGAACATTATAACCCTCATAGTTGCAAGGGTTCATCTCATGTGGCCTGCAAGACGAGAAAAGAGGCATTCAGACATTTGTGTTAAGTGTTGTATCGGATCAGCCTGCCCCAGCCTGCCCAGGCTAATCCGAAAAAAATAAAAATACTTTCTGTTTTTAAGTAATTTTATGTTTTGCACAAGTCTTCTGTGGCACAAATTCTAATGCAGTCGTAAAGTGCCATCTAGGATTAGCCTGCACAGACGTGCAGGCTGATCCGAGACGACACTTTATGCAAATGTTCATCTGCTCCTTTTCCTGTGTTGCAAGCAATATGATGTGCACGATGCAGTTTCTCTCAAAATGGACTCTTCTAATTTCAAAGCAGCCTTGATAAAAAATGAACAGTATTCCTGAAAATTTTATAACAAAATAGGAATACATGTACTTCATTTCCTGTAAGTTTTCCCTTTGTAGCAGCCGGCATCTCTCTCTCTCTTGCTCTTTATTGTTTTGCTGTATTTCTTGCTTTTTGAGATAATGTCATTGCCGGAGATAGATGTTAAAGTTCATGTTTAGCTATATTTTTCACTTGCTGCAATGTTTTGAAATCATTGCTTGAGAGGGTTTTTCACTCTTCAAGATGCTTATTAAATGGTAGTGCACCCATAACAAAATTTTTCTATCAGAAAAAAGTTTTAGATCTGCAGACTTAGTTTCAAATATGGTTTGGTCAGTTTGTCTGATAAAACTTCAGGCTATATAGATATGTGATCAGACACCGTTTTCTCTAAAGTCTGATCTTGATCCTCCCAATCTGTAAAAGTGCCTCAAGTCTGCTTGGTTTCCTGTAGGTTTACTGCTTTTCATATCTTTAACTCTTTACCACACAGTGATGACTTGACAACACTGAGAAAGAAGCCTTTGGAAAATATTGTGGGAAAAGGAGAAAATGCTGGAAGCCAGCATTTTCTCCTTTTCCTACAATGTTTTCTACCCTTTCCAGAACAAATTTCCATTTTTAGTGATAATTATTTTTGCATTTGCAAAATTAATGCTTTCAATTTGGACTAGTCTAAATCTGGTAATGGGTGTCTGGTAATGGGTTAAAAGACACAAAACTCTCTCTTTTCCTTCCTATAATTGTTTTGAATCTTTACCAAAATTTCTTTTTATGACCTTAAAGAAAAAGACTTTTGAAAACATTTTGGGAACAGGAGAAAATGCTAGTAAACATCAACAAATTTGCAATAGGTGTCGCCATGTGAAGTTTTGACCAATGACTGCGGTTTTTCAAAGCAGGGTGAAAACATTGTAACTAAAGGATGAATTCCTATGTTCTTAATGTGTTCTATGCTCTTTGCTTGTTTAACCCATTACCACACAATCCCTAGTTTTATGAGAGAGAAACCTTTAGAGAATATTGTGGGAAAAGGAGAAAATGCTGGTAATCAGCATTTTCTCCTTTTCGCACAATGTTTTCATACCCTTCACAAAACAAGCTGCAAATTTTCAGTCACTTTTATTTTGTTGGCTGCAAATGCTTTCGATTTGGACAAATCTAAGATTTTGTTGTTTGGTATTGAGTTTAAGCTTTACCAGACAATATAATTCTTAAGAACGCTTGGAACCATTGTAGAAAAAGGGAAATACTGGTTATGAGTAATTTTCCTTTTCCTACAATGTTTTCAAAAGGCTTATTCCTCAGAGGTGTTTAAATTCTTAAATGTATGGTAAAGGGTTAAGTGGTCTATTTCAACTTACAAAATGCCAGTTTGTCTGCAGGTTGGGTTGGTCATCATTAATTTCTCTAAAATGGGAGAAGATTATAAATTGTTTGCACTTCTTTCTTGTTTTTGCTTTTTTACAAGAACTTTTGTACAAAGAAAACTTTTTCATACCACAATTACATCATTAGAATCAGTAAGCCTTTTGATGTTTTTTTTCCTGCATAACTGAATGTTTTGGCTTTTGACCTTTTTTTTTTTTTTGTACCGATAACAACTGAATAAATGGAAATTTGTGATTGGTAAAAAATGTAGACTTTTTTATTCTAATTGCCCCTGCGCCTATTAGTTGGTAGATTTAACCCTTTAGCAAATGACAAAATTTTAGACTGGTCCAAATTGACAGCACATGCAGATGACAAAATAAACGTAACTCAACAATTGAAATTTGTTTCCAGCAGATAGAAAACATTGTGGGAAAAGGAGAAAATGCTGGTTACCAGCATTTTCTCCTTTTCCCACGATGTTTTCAAAAGGCTTCCATCTCAGGGTCATAAAAACCAGGGATTGTTTCAGAAAGGGTTAAATTAAACCACTCTGTCTCTTTTAACTCCTTACCAGACAAAATTTAGACTTGTCCAAATTGAAAGTACTTACAGACTGATGACGACTTCATTGTGGCTTAGGTGTTGTAATTTTTATTTGACTGGGAAGAAAACATTGTGGAAAAAGGAAAAAAGGTTGGTAATCCGCATTTTCTCCTTTTCTCACAATGTTTTCATAAGTTTTCTTTCCCAGGGGTGTTAAAAGTCAGAATTTTGTGGTAAAGAATTAACCCTTTCCCAAACAAGCCCTGGTTTTTACGTGTCTGCAGTAAAAGTCTTTTGAAAGCACTGTGGGAAAAGGAGAAATTGCTCGTAACAAGCAATTTCTCCTTTTCCCACAGTGTTTTCTATCCTTTTTGAGAACTTTCTGTCATTTTCTCCAAATCTAAAATTGTCGTCTGCAAACTCTTTTGGTTTGGAAGGGTCCAAAATTTGTCGTTTGGGAAAGGGTTAAAGAGATTTCTTTTTTATTTGAAGTGCAGGAAACAGGGTTCTGAAGGAAAAGGAAAGTCAACGATTTCAAAATTTATTGTTAGAATACTGATAATATTATCATATAATGAAAAGGTTTTTTAATTAATTAAATACATTGCAATTCAGGCACCTGAATTGAACTCTGTTATATATTTAAACACATCATCAGTAAAAGTGTGAGTTTTCTTGCTGTTGTAATACACAGCTTTTTGAAACAGTTTTGGAAACAGAACCATATTTTTACATGCAATAATTTCTTTCTTTTCCCTTGATATTTCTAAAAATGGAATAATAAAGATATTTTATTTTCATTCAGTTATATAAACTTTCTTACACTTTTACTTGGGGATTGCAGATTATTATAAGACGTAGTTTGGCAAATGTCTGTCTGAGGACTGATGATGTTTATTGCAACAGGATTCATTCCTGTCGCATCTCTGATCATTGTTTTGACATGGTAATGTGGGAAAGCAGCCCATGGTTTGGAAGAATATTGTGCAAAAATAGGAAAAGAAACGCCAGCAATGCAAGAAACTGGCTCCTGCAATATAACTAAAAAAAATGTTCAAAATTGTCTGAACAACCAGTCATTCAGTTGGTATAGTTACATATAGGAATGGCTTTTGTAATATTAATTTAAGTAAGTTCTTAATTATATCAAAGTTGATTTTTGTTTGCTCGTTTTCTTTTGTCATAGCAGAAAACAAGTTTTTATATATGGAGAACCTGCTCTGTATTCACATGTACTTCCACATCTTTCACCATACGATTCTGAGTTTTGAGACCCATGAGAACAGCAGCTTTTGATAACCTGGCCATGGCAAAGGAGGAAATGCTCTCTCCTTTTCCCACAATTTTTTCAGAAGGCTTCTTCCTCAGGGTCGTAAAAAACAGAAATTGATTAGTAAAGAGTTAAATAGTGACTGTCTCCATACACAATATCTTAAATGGAAACATTTTTATTGTCGTTTGTCATTTGTCATTTGATTTGTATCTTTCTCTTTGTCTTACACAAATGTTTTTCTATTGCTCAATCATTGATCAAAAACCTGAATTTGACTTCTAGAACTGCAAGACACTTCTAAATCTATCTTTATTGACACCATCTTATCGTTTTAGAGTTTTTTATATTAAACATTACAAAAATTTAGATCAAGTAAGTTCTAAAGGATAGCTCTACAGAAAGATTGTTGCAATATAATTATGTGTATTCTGAAATGATTTTGCAACAAAAGAAACTCTGAAAAGGTCTAAGGTATGCCATAAATGATAAGAAAGACTTATTTTCCGTATGAATAGAATGCATCTGAAAACAGGAAATGCTCAGAATCTGCCATTTCTAAAGTCATCAGCAAGAATATCAAATTAATTATCTGCAATGGAAAGAACAAAAATGCATTTTGCCAATGAAGAAATTGATTCAGAGGATTTCTGCACAAAAACTACTAAGATTGTATATAGTCGTTGTTGAAACAATTGGAGAAGGTTCCTTTTGTATTGAAAAATGCATAAGGCACCTGTGGTCTGTATGCCCTAACCATCCAAGATTGCATTGTTCGTTAGATTTAGAGACTGATACAATTTCAAATTGGCTTAAGCAGATGGTTTAGCAAACCAGACATTGTGTTACTGTCAAAACTAAGAGAATTCCTCAGAATTTATTAAGAATCTTATTTGGAATTGTTCCTAAGTATGGGACCTGATAAAGCACAGATCTAATCATAGTTTCTTCTGTTTTGAACTCTGCCAATAGCATTTTTCCTGATTGGTCCTTCTAGTGTACAGTATACAAAATTTTTTGTTTGAAAGCAACCAAAAAATTTTGTATACTGCACACTGCTTTCAACTTTTTTTAATTATAAAGCTCTCTTATTTCTTTATTGTATTTGGTTTATTCATTTTTTCAAATGCTTAACTGAACAAGAGCTTAAAGTCACAATCTTTACCCAGATGATATCAACAATCCACTAGACATTTTAAAACACTAATTAGCTTTTTCTCCTTTTCCTTCAATGTTTTCTACCCCATCAAAGACAAATACTGTTGAGTCACATTTCATTTTTCGTCAACAAGTGCTTTCAGTTTGGACATTTCTAAAATTTTGTCGTTTGGTAAACAATTAATCAGACTTTGGCGCTGTAACTTTCATTTCTAATTTTAGATTTCTATTAAAGTTTAGAATTTCTGTATCTATTACAGTAACTGCTGTTTTTTAATTTTTTTTAACTGATAGACATCAAATACATTAATGGTTGGAATGAAACAAGAACATCAAGTTGAATTTTAATTTTGATTTTATTCTTAGATTTTATGACATTTGTGTGATAATAGTCCTCATCTTTTTAAAACCTTTCTTAACTTTTTATCACACAATCCAAACTTTTAACGACCCTGAAAAAGATACCTTTTGAAAACATTATGGGAAAAGGAGAAAATGCCGGTACTTGGCATTTTTCTCTTTTTCCCTCATAGATTTCTTCCCTACCAAAGACAATTTGCCTTGGTTGAGTCACATTGAACTCTTTACCAAATGACAAAATTTTGGACTGGTCCAAATTGAAATCACTTGCAGACAACAAAATAAATGTAACTCAAAATTGAAATTTGTTCCAAAAGGATAGAAAACTTTGTGGGAAAAGGAGAAAATGCTGGTTACCAGCATTTTCTCCTTTTCCCACAATATTTCAAAAGGTTTCTATCTCAGGGTCATAAAAACCAGGGATTGTGTGGTAATGGATTAAAATGTTGTTTGTAAATGCTTTCAAGTTAAACAAGTCTGCTTTTTTGATGTATGGTAAAGGATTGAGCTGTGTCTCATTTTTTATCTGACATTCAAATACATGTATAATAGTTTTTCGGCTTTTTGTACAACTTTCACTATTACATTTATATTTTTGTTTGGAAATGCCTATTCTTTGTGATACCTGTATCTTAGACGGCTCTTCCTCCTGTCTGTATCTACCACTGAATGTAAATTGTTGCCGTTTTGGCTTTCTTTGAATTTTTTTCCAATTTTTCAGAATAAAAAGGTGCTCCAAAGCTTCTTTTTTTTACTATGATTAAGTTTGTAATGTCTTATTGTAGAAATTAAGTATAGTTGTAGATCTTTTCATTAGTTGATAAATTATCACAAGGAAGTCTGTCCTATTTTCTACAGATGTCCTTAGGCAACAGGAACAGGAAATTTCAGAAAAGCGCCGATTGCTAGAGAAACTAGAACGAGAGCATGTCTTGAGTAGAGAAAGCCGGGATGAAAGAGCAAAACGCTACGAAAAATTTAATTCAGAGAAGGAATCTGGTATGGCCATTGTTCTCCTTTCTTACACTGACTAGCAATGTGAGAAACAACAAGGCTGATATCCATTTCTTTCTTATCTGTCCACATCTTTTGCATACAACAACTCAAATTTGTCATTAACTCATACTATCAAACTTGCCATAAGAAGCTCTCAATCTCTTCAATTAATAACTTCCAACTTGCTTCTTTTCACCTCTACACAAAGAGGCAAAACTGAGCCCCTAGTATCACTCAGACTCTCTTCATACACACATGACATCTTGAGGCTTTGGCTTCCATACATTGCTATTGGACTATTGAAATCTGAAATAGGCAAGTTTTGCAAAGTGAGAACAAGACCATTAGAGCCTTCTATTCATTATTTTATTTTTCAGTCAACAAAGTTTATTACGTTTCAGAAAAATACTATTCATATTTATGTGTGATGATATCTGTTTACATTTTTCCAATGATTATTTTTAAATGTCTTTATCATATAATTACAATAAGATCAACACAAAGGCATTGATTCCATTACAGGGGATTTCCTTGCATACTTCTTGTTGATTGTTGATAACTACACACATGCGTTTTAGTGCTTTTGACTCACTCTGGTTTTGGGCTTAAAGCACATTTCTGTTAGCAATGAATGAGGAAAAAAAAAACATGATGGAAAAAAAAAACATGATGCTGATTTCAGATTTCTCAGTAACATAGAAAGTCGCCATGGATGACTTTTTCTAAACACTTAGCTTGCACAGAATTTAGACAATAAAAACATGAAAATAATAGTATTTAATTCTTTGTTCTTTATTTGTACTTTTATTAAATGAATATTTTTAATATTCTTATCATGTTCAAAGATTGAATGTTATTTCTAACTGATTTGAAGTTTCGTGTGTGCATAAAACAATCCTAACTACTTTCAGCACATTGTTATAAAAAGAATACAAATTGCTAACCAATGACCTCTGCTTCTCTTAATTTTATGACAGTTCTTCAAGATTATTTTTTACCTTCTACAAACCAGTCTAATAAGTTTATTCATCTATATTCATAAGCGATTAGCCTCACATTAAAATTTATCATCCAACACTGTTTGTCTCAAGGGAATCATCTCAGAAGAGAGGGGGGTTAAATACCAGGATTAGTACATTCACCTTTTGTCTGATTTGATAAGCTCAGTTTTTTTAATGCCTGACCAGTATAAAACAATGATAAGACTAGATCATAAGAGAACTTCAGTGATTTTTTACTTGTAGTTATTTTTGTCTTAACCCTTTACCCCATAAGGCATTTCTATGGTATCTCTAATTGACCCTAAATAACAGCAAGGATGAAGCCTTTTCTTATGTGTATATGACTCTTTTTGATAGTGTACGTCACGAGCAATTTCACCTTTTGCCATAATGTTTTCCAAAGGCTCTTACAAGCAATATGTAGAAATGAGTATCTGTGGAGTAAAGGGTTAACAAGATAATTATGACATTATCAAAGTATCAAAGATTTCAAACTTAAAAATCTTCTAAACTTGTATCATTATACCAGTTTTGCTGCCTAGCTTTTTGTCAGAGAAAAGGCATTACGGAAACAAAAAGAAATACAGTTGTACATGCAAGAAAAAAAAGTTTATAAAAACAAAGTAGGGAAAAAAATCCTTTTGCAATCAAAATATTTCTGAATTATGTTTAAAAACTACCGTACGTAGTGCAGATATTTTGAGATCAATGGGTTAAATCTTGCCATAAGTTGATTTTTTTTTAATTTGATGCCAGATTTTTACCATACTTAAGTTAGGAAGTTGTTGCATATGTAAACATTTTTCAAGGATGCAGAACTTTTCCTGAAATTTAGATATTTAATATTTATACTTGAAAGGCAATACATGTATGTTGTAGTTGAAGTGTAAAGAAAACATTTTGTATATCAAAATTTACTTTCCTCTGTAAAACAGATTTACTCAGAAGTCAGGAGAGGGAAATACGAGACAAAATGCAGGAATTACGAAATGTAAGTATCATTTCTTTTTGATCAGTATTTGGTGTGATTTGCTAGTTATGGAAACCATTCCTTTCCCATTAACATACCCTGAGTTTTGGGATGATTTCAATTTGATTCCAAGTGAAAATATTACAGGCATACCCTGTTGTATTTAAATATACTTAAAAAACTTTTCAGCAAGTAAAGAATTGTATATTTTCTAAGATTGACACTAATACACGTATTATGAAATGCAATCAAACTTGTTCTAGGCCATTGAGGTGGTCCTGTGTAAATGCATTTATTCCCAAGCTTTTGTCTTCCTGTATGTGCTCTTGTATAAAAAAATGGAGATTGCAGCATACCATTTATCATTAGAGCCAGTCTAGACTCTACTGTTACAATCAGTTTTATGTTCTTGTGTATCATTTCTGCTAGTTTCATGTGCTTATATACAATTACTGTCAGTTTTATGTTTGTGTGCATCATTTCTGCCAGTTTCTTGTGCTCATGTACAATTACTGTCAGTTTTATGTTTGTGTGCATCATTTCTGCCAGTTTCATGTGCTCATGTACAATTACTATCAGTTTAATGTTCTTGTGTATCATTTCTGTCAGTTTCATGTGCTCATGTACTATTACTGTACAATTAAATACTATCAGTTTAATGCTTTTGTGCATCATTTCTGCCAGTTTCATATGCTTATGTACAATTACTGTACAATTAATACTGTCGGTTTACTGCTTTTGTGCATAATTTCTGCCAGTTTCATTATTATGCTCATGTACAATTACTGTCAGCTTAATGTTCTTCTGTATCATTTGTGCCAGTTTTATGTGCACTCGTATCATTTTGGGATTAGGCTCATGTGCTCCTACATCTCTGGTTTTGTAAATGCATGTTTCATATGCTCATGTATTATCAAATTCAGGTTCACATTGTTATTTATAACTATTGCCAATATCATTTGCCCCCGTTTTGTTGCTGTCAAGTTATGTGCACCTATCTATCATTATGGCCAGTTTTATACTGTCATGCTAATGTGTTGTTATTGCCAGGTTTTTTTTGCGCTAATGTATCTTGACTGTCTGTTTTGTTTGCCTTTGTATCATAATTGCCAGTTCTGTGTTTCCAGCAATCTTTATAGCCATTATCATATTTTCTGGAATCATTTGTGCAATGCTTTTCTTTTGTATATGTCTAGAATTGTCAGCAGTTACAAAAGGAGCACCTAAAATTTACCAGTGTAGTCTTTACCAAATGACAAAATAATAGGCCAGTCCAAACTCAAAGTATTTGCAGACAAAAAATGAATTGTGACTGAAAAAATGAAATTTGGTTTGGGAAGGGTAAAAAATATAATGGGAAAATGCTAGGCAGCAGCATTTTCTTCTTTTCCCACAATGTTTTCAAAAGGCTTCTTTCTCATGGTCATTAAAAGTTCAGATTGTGTGTAGAAGAGTTTAAGTGGGTGGTTGTTTGATAGACTCATAAACAGTGTTGTTGCTAGAATGCCAGTGGTTGTGGAACGCATGACGGTGTTAACTAGGTGTCTCTTCTATTACTCAAACAAATAGACATGAAATAAATGACCCCTATTACCTGATATCATATGCAGGGGGAACTATGTGCATGTTTTTCAACTGTTAAGGTGGCTAATAGATTTATAGTGTCATCAAAGAATGCTTAAAATGCCTAAAATAAACATTATTTTGTTGGTTTATACTGGTAATACATGGTAGGTGAAATAGATCTTTATGTACTGTCCAATTATACCCGATGATATAAATATTCACTTTTTAAGTACTCTTTGCGTAGAGGTCAATTTCATGTCAATTTATTTGAGTAATACCATTATAAGAACCCATCTGGGCCCTAATGACCAAGGCTGTTGATGGGCCATAAAACAACATTCATTAAAACATCCATCAGAGCATTCTAGGTGGTAGCCCTTTGGCCAACAACCCCATGTTATTACAACCATGAGAAAAAAGGCTTTTGATAACATTGAGGTAACAGAGAAACTTCTGTTACCCAGCATTCTCTCCTCTCACAGAATGTTACCACCCTTCAAAACAGAAACCTCATATTTGAGCAATATAAAATTTGTTATCTACCGTAATTCCCCTAAGTATTCGGACACCCTAAATTTTCGGACACCATTAATTATTTTCCGAAATAATTTATTTTTTGTCCCTAAGTTCGGACACTTGGTAAAATAATTGTCCCTAAATTTTCGGACACGAAATTATGGTGGTTTAGAAGACCCGCAGTACTCTACCAAACAACAAAATAAAATGATTTATAAGTTGACGAAGACCCGCTACTCTCTTTCCCAAACAACAAATTAAAATGGTTTAGAAGTTGACGCAGACCCGCTATACTCTTTCCCAAACAACCAATTAAAATGGTTCAGAAGATCGTCGAAGGTCTACAATACTCTTTCCCAGACAACAAATTAAAGACTCTTCCAACTTGAAAGAGTTTGCATACGACAAAGGCTTGTTTAGGATATATGGTAAACTTTTACCAAACGAAAATGTTATTGGACTAGATAAAATTCGAAGGATTGGCAGACGACAATTGCATTTTGTTAAAATGATTTTTGATTGGATAACGAAGAAAACAGAGGGGGAAGAGGAGAAAATAATTAATTCAGGCGTTTTCTCCTTTTCCAACAATGTTTTCAAAAGGTTTTACCCCAGGATCGTTTAATTGTGTGGTAAAGAGTTAATTAGCAAGTACCTGAGAAGAGTAAATCGATCTATGTTTTAAGCTTAAATCCTTTGTTTGGTATCTGATTGATCGCGGTAGACTGAATGCAGGTGCTAATTTGTGTTGCACAGGCTGTATATATTTAGTCCAATACCCGTGACGCATTAAAGATGTAAATCTTATCGATAAACGCTATAAGATACACTTTTAATGCATAACGGGATGGCTAGTTGTAACGACCTGTACACAGTTAGACATGTTGGTATGGAGACAAGCACGTGTATGGGTGACGTAACCAGGTTTAGTCAGGTCAAGAGTAACCCTTATCACGACCATGATTTAGGATTGTTTATCAAAGTGGCTATTTTGCGTTCGAATACGTAATTGTGTGAACTCTTTTCACAAGTAAGTTTTATTAATCCATAAAGATCGATCTCATATCAGTTCTTTTCGGGAAATATACTGTATGCCTCACTGTATGTTGTACATACTGTACGATGTCTATTAAAGGATATGTTGTTGTTGTTGGAAAGAGATTTCCCGAAATTTTCGGACAGTCACAAAAATAATTTAATAAGTTTTCGGACACCAAAAACAATAATTATTTTTTCCCGTCCGAATACTTGGGGTAATTACGGTATAAATGTTTGTATCTTGGACCAGTCTAAAATTATATCATCTGGTACAAAGGTAAATTGCCAACTTTGTAAATCCAGTAACCTTTACCCACTGTGATTATATCTGAAATAATGTTGAAAAAGGCCTATAATACCACACAAACAGTCGACCATACCTTAGGTTTCTGTTAAGTGCACTGTGTCACGGTAATTGTGTGAACAACCTCTCTCAATTTTACTGTGTTAACTCTTTACCACACAATGCCAACTTTTGACAATCGTTTGAAATGAACCTTCTTCAAACATACTAATAGGAAAAATGCTGGAAACCAGCATTTTCTCCTTTTCTCACAGTGTTTTCTACCCTGTCAAAGAAAAATTGCAGCCGATTAACCACAGTGAACTTTTTATCTGCAAATGCTTGCAATTTTGACACGCTAACAATTTGTTGTCCAGTAAAGGTTTAACCCATTACCACACAATCCCTAATTTTGACTCCCCTGGGAAAGAAGCCTTTAGAAAACATCGTGGGAAAAGGAGAAAATGCTGGTAACCAGCATTTCTCCTTTTCCCACAATGTTTTCTACCCTTCACAAAACAAATTTCAAATTTTCAGTAACTTTATTTTGTCGTCTGCAAATGCTTTCAATTTGGACTAGTCTTAAATTTTGTCGTTTGGTAATGGGTTAATATCCTTGCGAAAGTAGTAACATTTGATTTTTCCAATAACATAGATTCAAGCCCCACCCCAGCTTTTGCATCCAGCTGGAAAACCAAGTCGCCCAAGATACGAGGTATATATTTGCACCAAAAAAAGTCACCTTTCAGACAATCAATTATTATTTTGTTAAAGCAATGTCAAAGCACTTTGGTTTCTTTTAACCCTTTACCACACAATCAAAAGTTTAACAACCTTAAGGAATATGGTCTTTGAAAACATTTTGGAAAAAAAGGAGGAAATGGTGGTTTCTTCTCCATCTAAGATAGAAATTATGGTTTGTACTCTATGTGATTTGTTGTCTGCAAATACTTTCAAATTGGAGCAGATTAAAATTTTGTTGTCTGGTAAAGTGTTATGAGTGCACATTATCACCAAAGGATGCCTTCATTGTTTTGTAGCTTACTACTTTCGAAAATGTTTTTGCAAAAAAGAAATTACTTTGAAAAAAAAAATGGGTTTTTTTGTTGCCATTTTTTCCCAACAGTTATCTAAGAATTTAACATTTATCTCTCTACCATATGCAGAAATTGTAGACTTAGATAAGTTTTAGGAAACATTTTGGGAAAAGGAGAAAATGCTGCTTACCAGCATTTTCTCCTTTTGCCCAAAATGTTTTAGAAGACCTATTGCATCAGGTTTGTTAAAACACAGGATTGTTTGGTAAAGGATTAAGTTACATTGATGAATTTAGGATAATGTTTATATGTTTTCAGCATAATTATGGGTTTCAGGATAACGCAAGTTCAAGTGTCACCTTAAAGGCAAATTTTAACTCATTACCAGACCACAAAAGTTTAGGTTTGTCCAAATCGAAAGAATTTGCAGACAACCTAATAAAAGAGACAGAAAATTTGAAATTTGTTTTGTGAAGAGTAGAAAACATTGTGGGAAAAGGAGAAAATGCTGGTTACCAACATTTTCTCCTTTTCCCACAATGTTTTCTAATGGCTTCTTTCTCAGTCATCAAAAGTAGGGATTGTGTGGTAATGGGTTAACAAGCACCTAATTGTTGTTTAAAAACACTTTTAGTTGGGGCATCACTGCATATTGGTAAAAGATTGTTATCGTTTTACTTGCAACGTATGTAACTGTAGAAAAAAAGATGTCTTTTATACAAAGTATCGTGCTTTAGGCATATTTTAAGGTCTGCGGCCCCTATTACTCTCATGTTAGAAGACAGAAGCAGACAAGATTGGTGGAATGTTAAAGTTACATTATATTTACCCATGAGTTAGCAAGTTTACAGCCCCTAACTTTCACATTAGTAGACAGAAGATGCCAAGATTAACCAAATAGCCTATACAAATGTGTCAAGGTTTACAAATTAGTTAGAGGTTACGTAGACGTTAAAGACATTGGAATGACAATCAAAAACTGTGGCATGCATAATATCAATAAACCAGTCTTGTGACTAATTTAACATGAGCTGTACATATAATTAGGTAAATGTTGGCCTCGTGCTAATTGTAAGAATCTGGTGTTCAAGTATTGCATGCATTCAGATCCAAGTAAGATGTGAGAACCCTCTAAGTATGGGCAAAAACTGAATAATTAGTAGTAAAATGATACTATTGATACTTTGAAAGTGATATGCTGTGACTTGACAGACAGTCAATATCATAGACTTCTGCCTGGTACAGCCTGCAGTCGGCATTTCATATGCTGCACAAGACGTTGAAATCACTTTTGGGGCAGATGGTGCAAATCCTTGTGTGATGCTGCTTCCCCTTCATGCAAGTTCTGCACTCTATCAGACGGCTTAAAATGCCCAAAATGTTGTCCTTGTGATTGAAAGTTTTGAAATTTGACATGTTGCTACCAATAGAAGGTGTGTCAGTGCATCGCTCTAAATTATCTTTCAAATATGAATTTCTCATTTTGAGTCACAATTATTTTTTTTGCCTGCAAATACTGTCAGTTTGGGCAGGTAAAAAAATAATGTTATGTAGAAAGGTTTTCTTTTTTATCTTTTGGTGACCATTAATGACAGTTTTGTTTGTACTAACTCTTTACTAAACAACAAAATTTTAATTCATAGTGATCCAAATTGAAATCATTTGCAGATGACAAAATAAATGTGTCTGATAAATCGAAATTTGAATTGGGAAGAGTAGAAAACATTGTGGGAAAAGGAGAAAATGGTGGTTTCCTACAATGTTTTCAAAAGGCGTCTGCCTCAGGGTCATCAAAAGTCATCATTGTATGGTTAAGGGTTAAAATAAAGTTTTTTGCTTTGCAACAAAAGAAAACTAAAGTTTACTGGAAGCTGTTAAAAACAAGGCTATGTTTCTGCCTTTCTTTGACCTATGATTTGGTTCCGATACCAAATGAATAAATAAAAAATTTATGACTGATAAAAAATGTAGACATATTTATTTTAAGCAAATTACATCATCATTCTGTCTTTTTTTAAGATAAATCATGTTTTTGATTTTTCCTAGTTGAAGGCAATGGATGACTTTGATATGAGACGGCCACCACCAGAAAATGATTATGAGTTTGGTAGAGCTCAATCAGGTGAGTATCCAGCTTCAGTCTGTTGACATTGCTCTTTTTCATTGTATTTTTAGCTTCATATGCTACCCTACCCTGAAGCAGTTTAACCCTTTCCCAAACAAGCCCTGGTTTTTACGTGTCTGCAGTAAAAGTCTTTGAAAACACTGTGGGAAAAGGAGAAATTGCTCGTAACGAGCAATTTCTCCTTTTCCCACAGTGTTTTCAACCCTTTCTGAGAACTTTGTGCAATTTTCTCCAAATCTAAAATTGTAGTCTGCAAACTCTCTCGGTTTGGAAGGGTCCAAAATTTGTCGTTTGGGAAAGGATTAATCTCCTTCTATGGATATGTGTTCCATCCCTTTTTGACTTTCTCAGCCTATCTGAATGAATTTAATCCTAAATCCTTTACCACACAATCCCTACTTTTAACGTCCCTGAGAAAGAAACCATTTGAAAACATTATGGGAAAAGGAGAAAATGCTGGTATCCAGCATTTTCTCCTTTTCCTACAATGCTTTCTACCCTTTCCTGTAGGAATTTCAGTTTTTAAGTCACAATTATTTTGTTGTCTGCAAATGCTTTCAATTTGGACCAGTCTAAAAATTTCTTGTGTGGTAAAGAATTGAAGGGCTTTTCAAGATTCTAGTTAGGTTTTTGTAGACAGTGTAAATCAAGACCAGACTGCAGGACATTTGCAAGCTAATCTTAATGTATGCTGTTTCCCATGCTTCGACATTTTCAACGATAGTTACTGAGAAATTACTATTGTTCAGTTCTAGCTTCTATATTTAACCTTTTACCAAACAATTCCTGGTTTTTATGACCCAGAGGAAGAAGTCTTCTTAAAACATTGTAGGAAAGGGAGAAAATGCTGGTAACCAACAGTGTCTCCTTTTCCCACAGTGTTTCCAACTTTTCTAAGTCAAGTTTAAGTTTTTGAGCCACATTTGTTTTGCCGTCTGCAAACTTAACTTTTGAAGAAAGCATATCTATCACCCGAGCAGACAGTAGAGGCCTAAGATCAGGTTGCATGTACTGTGCGGTCAGATGTTGATTCACACTGTCTGTAAAAGGTCCATGAGACACGCTTAGCAGCCCAAAGGTTAACATATTACCAGACGACGAAATTTTAGGTTTGTCCAAATTTGCAGAAGACAAAAGTGACTGAAAATTTGAAATTTGTTTGTGAAGGGTAGAAATGTGGGAAAAGGAGACAATGCTGGTTACCAGCATTTTCTCCTTTTCCCACAATGTTTTCTAAAGGCTTCTTTCTCAAGGTCGTCAAAAGTAGGGATTGTGTGGTAATGGGTTAAAATAATGGGGCAGAGAAAATTTCAACTTTTTTCTTTTTTGTACTAAACTCTATTTCTGCCAGTAGGGACTTGAAAATCTTTAAATTTGTGGATGTTATAGATCATGATCAAACAGCACGGTATGTGTAGTCTGATCCTGCATTTACATAATTTTCTACCTGATGCTAAGCTTTAACTCTTTACCAAATGACAAAATTTTAGACTGGTCCAAATTAAAAGTATTTCAGACGACAAAATCAATGTTACTAAAGAAAGGTCACAAAAAGAACATACAAAAATTGGCCAGTTTAGTCTTTACCAAATGACAAAATCAGAAACCAGTCCAAATTCAAAGCATTTGCAGACGAAAAAAAATAATTGTGACTGAAAAAATGGAATTTGTTTTAGGAAGGTAGGAAAACATTGTGGGAAAAGGAGAAAATGCTGGTTACCAGCATTTTCTTCTTTTCCCACAATGTTTTCAAAAGGCTTCTTTCACAGGAGTAGGGAATGTGTGGTAAAGGGTTACTAAAGCTCTCTTCCTCTTTATCATGAAAACATTTAACCCTTTACTCCATAAGGCATTTCTATAGTATCTCTAACTGACCCTAAATAATAGCAAGGATGAAGCTGTTTCTTATACTTTATATATGTCACCTTTTGATAGTGAAGAAAACATCGTGGCAAAAGGTGAAATTGCTCGTCACGAGCAATTTCACCTTTTGTCACATTTTTTTCCAAAGGCTCCTACAAGCAATGGGTAGAAATGAGTATCTATGGAGTAAAGGGTTAATTTGTCACCAGCAGAGTTACCAGCATTCTACATACCTGTATACCTTCTTTTATTCTTTCTTTCATGTGTGTGTTCTCCTTTGCTGTCTGTCTGTCTCTCTTTCTCCTCTTTCCTCGATCCTGTTACCAGTGTATAAAAGATCTTTGTTTGTTTTGACCACCAAGAACCAAAGACCAGCTTGTGTCCAGTTTGTTGAATACTTGATAAAGTCAGGTAATTCCTACCTATATTACTTACCACAGTATTATGAAGGGTGTTCTCCCTTCAATATTTGAAGTGCCTATACTTCTACTGTTATGTTAGACTTTTTTACTCTTTGTAGATTGTAGACAATATACAAGATGCTTTTGTGGACAGTATTGATCAAGATCAGTCTGTACATTCTGTGCAGTATGATCTCTGATACACATTGTCCTCATCAATATCCCAGAGTGTGAGAGATAAGTATTTTCATCTTGCAGGAGGGGTGTATAATTAGCTTTTGAAAAAGTGTAACTTACTTTGTTTAGTAGGAAAAGAGTTTAAGAACATTCTTAAGTATCTTGCTCTCCAGAACTTTCTTCATTTGTAAGTAACACAGCTTCTGATTGGCTAAAGCATTTTGTTTAGCCAATCAGAAGTTGTGTTACTTACAAATGTAGAAAACCTCGGAGAATAAGACTAATAAGAATATTCTCAAGAATGGTTGGTGAATACAGGCCCAGGACCTGCTTTCATCCATAGCTCTTAAGTAGTAGTCTTAGTCTGATTTTTGAAAAATTTTCTAAATATAAAAGAAATATATGTGATTGGCTAAATGTTTTAGTCAGTCCAAAGTTCTGTTACTTTTGAATTTGAGAATTTTTGAGAAATCTAAGAATGGTACAATGATTGGTTGATGAATATGGACAATGTAACATAAGTACTGACTGGGAATATCCCTTTAACCCTTTATGAAACAATCCGTGACTTTTACGACCCGGAGATGAAATCCTTTTGAAAACATTGTGGGAGAAAGAGAAAATGCTGGTAACCAGCATTTTCTCCTTTTCCCACAATGTTTTCTACCATTCCAAAGGCAAAGTTTAATTTTTGAATGCTTTGCAATTTCCAACAGGTCTAAGATTTTGTCATTTGTTAAAGAGGTAATGACTGAGAATGACCATTTCATTTGTTTATTACTAGAGTGTAGACTGAGATCAGACTTAAAGATCAGATTAATTTAATAGTAACTTCAAAATGAATGTTTCATCTCTGGAAACAATATTTCAGAGTATCCATTATTTGATAAGAATGGTAAGGAAACGTAGGAACTTAATAATTAACTAGTATTGTAATACATGTATAACATTTTTGGTAATATTTTCTGGTAGAAATTCTAACTTTAATCATTTTTCTTTGTGCACAATACTTTCTACAGGGGACCTAGATGGAAATTTTGAAATACCGCGGAAAATGGAGAAGTTGCTCAAAGTGAGCAATTTCTTATTTTGCTGTCGATTCTTCTAAATATCAACGTAAAATTATGCCTTTACTGTTTACCAAACAATCCCTGGCTTTCATAACTCTGGAAAGAAGCCTTTTGAAAACATTGTGGTAACCAGCATTTTCTCCTTTTCCCACAATGTTTTCAGCCCTTCCCAAAACAAATTTCAATTTTTGATCTTAAATCTCTCCAAAATAGACTTATTTACTGATGACACATCAACTCTTTACCCCTTTACCCCATAAGTCATTTCTATGACATCTCTAATTGACCGTAAATAACAGCAAAAGATGAAGCTGTTTCTTATGTGTAAATGATGCCTTTTGATAACATAGAAAACATTGTGGCAAAGGTGAAATTGCTCGTCACGAGCAATTTCACCTTTTGCCACAATGTTTTCCAAAGGCTCAAACAAGCAATGCGTAGAAATGAGTATCTATGGAGTAAAGGGTTACCACACAAGAAAATTTTAGACTGGTCCCAATTGAAAGCATTTGCAGACGACAGAATAAAAGTGACTGAAAGTTTGTAATTTGTTTTGTGAAGAGTAGAAAACATTGTTGGAAAAGGTGAAAATGCTGGTTACCAGCATTTTCTCCTTTTCCCACAATGTTTTCAAAAGACTTCTATCTCAGGGTTGTAAAAAGCAGGGATTGTTCGGTAAAGAGTTAAATATGACAAAGAAAGATATTAGGGGAAAGGGAGAAAGTTTTTGTTACAACTTATTACATAATGCTAAATTGTTTAGAGAATTAACCCTTTACCCCATAAGGCATTTTAATTGTATCTCTAATTGACCCTAAATAACAGCAAGGATGATGCCGTTTCTTATGTGTATATGACACCTTTTGATAGCATAGAAAACATTGTGACAAAAGGTGAAATTGCTCGTCACAAGCAATTTAACCTTTTCCCACTATGTTTTCCAAAGTTTCAAAAGAAATGAGTATCTATGGAGTAAAGGGTTAAATACACAGCAGTCGTGCTATGCCAAAAGGGGGCTTAATACATCCATGTCATGCATGATACAAAGCAAGGAATCGCATGATGTTGGATCTATAATGTCCATTAAGTGTAGGAATGGACTAAATCAGGAAGTAGACTGGTCCTGGGATTGGCAGAAAATTTATCAAAAGCAAAAACATTCGGACCTTGGCCCATATTCGCCAACCATTCTTAAGAACGTTCTTTGTCTTATTCTCCAGAATTTTCCACATTTGCAAGTAACACAACGTCTGATTGGCTAAACCAAATGGTTTAGCCAATCAGAAGTTGTGTTATTTACAAATTTAGAAAACCTTGGAGAATAAGACTAAGAATATTCTCAAGAATGGTTGGTGAATACGGGCCCAGGTCAGCCTGCTCAGAATGCGCAGGCTACCCTGAGTTGATACTTTTTGCAGATGCATTAAGCCCCCTTTTTCACAGAGCATGGCTCAACTATTAATTGTTGATTTCATTGTTATGAGATAGTTCAAGATGTCTACAGTATGTGGGGTAAGTGATGCTTTGAACTGCAGTGAATGAAATTTTAGAACTCTTTGTTCTGTAAGAGACCAAAAAACTTCGAAAATTATCGTACACTCTAGTGAAACATGCTAGCATTTCTTCGACTCATAGTGAATTGAAAATAATCTACATCTTGTCAATTAGTAGAATTTATAGCACTGGATAAAAAAAAAAGAATTTGATAATTATCTTACAATAAGTCCTGATAAAAGTTTTGGTTATATTGATGTGGCTTTATCTAATAGTTTTAAATTTCTTGATTTTGCTTCCTCAGAATTTTGCTTTGTATGATTACATAATTAAACCTATTAACCCTTTACCAAACAACGAAATTTGAGACAGGTCTAAATTGAAAGCACTTGCAGACAACAAAATGAACGTAACCCATAAAATTGAAATTTGTTTGAGGAAGAGCAGAAAACATTGTGGGAAAAGGAGAAAATGCTGGTTACCAGCATTTTCTCCTTTTCCCACAATGTTTTCAGAAGGCTTCTATTTCAGGATCGTAAAAATCAGGGATTGCTTGGTAAAGGGTTAAGAGCTGCATTTAATTTGTTGACTGCAAATGTTTTGCAACATTGTTCAAAATTTATTTATTAGGCAAAGGGTGAAGAAGCTTCAGTTGTTTTCATAATGCCTGTAACATTTACATTTGAGTCTTTCTGTGGCAAAAGGGGGCTTAATGCATCCCTGTGATCCATTTTGCTAAGCAGGTCATTACATAAGTACGGATATATAAAGTCTATTTTTTTCTCTTTCATACAACTGACTAAATCATGAGGTAGAATGGTCCTTGGTCATGTAAAAAATTGGAAGATAGCGAAAAGATTTGGCCTGTGTAAGCCTGCACAGACTATGCAGGCTGACATTGGTTGTAATGTTTTGCAAATGCATTAACCCATTACCACACAATCCCTACTTTTAATGCCCCTGAGAAAGAAGCCTTCTGAAAACATTGTGGGAAAAGGAGAAAATGCTGGTAACCAGCATTTTCTCCTTTTCCCACAGTTTTTCTACCATTTACAAAACAAATTTCACATTTTCAGTCACTTTTATTTTGTTGTCTGCAATGCTTCCTATTTGGACCAGTTTAAAATTTTGTCGTTTGGTAAAGAGTTAAGCCCCTTTTTGCACAGAGCATTGCAAATGTGTATTGACAATGATTTGTTATGTGTAACACAAATTCTAATGTAAAAGAATCATATTTTGTATTTATTTATTAATACATAATTATACATGTACTTGCTCATTGCATGTTTAACAGTATGATTTTATTATGCCCCCCACAACGAAGTGGAGGGGGGAATACTGGAATACTGGCCCATCTGTCTGTCCATCTGTCTGTCTGTCTGTCTTTTGACACAATTTTGTCTGGAGTTTTTTCCCTATAGTTTTTCAAATACTGAACTGAAATTTACACATAATGTTTGGGTACATATGAAATTGTGCATGTGCAATTTTCAAGACTTTGCTGCCATTGGTTGCTGAATTATGTCCCCTTAAGCTTGTTGCCCTTTGTAAATTTTAACCTCTGATTTTTGTCCGGAGCATAACTTCCAAAGTATTGAAGCTAGTTTCTTCATATTTCACACACAGCTATATCACACTAAGAAGAAGTGCAGTGTACAAGAACCATTACTCTGTACAAACTATTTATTTAGTTATTGCCCTTTTTAAATTTTAATTTTGGATTTTTGTCCAGGTCATAACTTCCAATGTATTGAAGCTAGTTACTTTAAACTTCACACACAGCTAGATCACATAGAAGGGAAGTGCAGAGTACAAGAACCAGATCTCTATTCCAACTTTTTTTTTATTATTGCCCTTTGTTAATTTTAACATTTTATTTTTGTTTGTGGCATAACTTCAAGGTGGAAAAGCTAGTAACTTCAAATTTCATATACAGATAGACCATATTAATAAGACGTGCATTGTACAAGGACCACTAATTATTTCCTTATTTTTAGCTATTGCCCTTTATAAATTTTAACTTTGGATTTTATCTGGGGTATAACTTGCAAAATACAATAGCTGGTAACTTCATACTTCATATACATTTAGGTCACATAAAGCAAAGTGTACTTTAGAAGAACCATAACTCTATTCCCATTATTTCCCTTTTTATGTTATAATTCTTTATTTTTGTCTGGGGCATAACTTCCAAAGCATAAAAGCAAGTGACTTCAGACTTCAGACTTCATATACAGATAGACCACATGATTAACATGAAGCACAATGTACACGAACCATAAGTCTATCCCCATTAGGTTTTTTTTTTCCTTTGAACATAAACACTTTGTATTCTGTTACAAAGTGCAGTTTTGTGACAAGGAGCTGGTGGGGGGAGGGGTATTATCAGGTTTAGCTCTAGTTGTGATTTGAAATTAATCATTCTTAGTCAAATTCTAGGAAAAGTTCTTATCTTTGATGGGCTAAACCAAATGTTTTAGTCATATGATTAGAATTTGTGTCACATTCTAAATCGATAGACTTGTAGACTTATAAATAATGAAAACAAGAATGGTTGATGAATACATACCCAGGCTTTGTAAATCATAATCAATTACTAATCATTCCAGCTCGGATTCTTTGTCTTATTTCCAAAACTTTGACAAATTTTAAAGTAAAACAATTCCTGATTGGCTAAACCAAAAATTTAGCCAAACTTTTTGTTTTAGCCAATCAGAAATCATGTTACTTTCTTAATTTGGAACTACATGTACATGTATACTCTGATTGGAGACGTGGAAAGGCAAACAGCATCTTAGGAAAATGTTTGTTCCCTTGTACTGATAGTACCTTTACCAGACAACAAAAAGAAGGCCTTTCCAAGTTGAAAGCATTTGCAGATGACATATTAAATGTAGCTTGAATGGTGGTTATTGTCTGTTACTGTGTGAAAAACATTGTGAGAAAAGGAGAAAATGCTGGTTTCCAGCATTTTCTTCTTTTCTTACAAGGTTTTTCAAAGGTTATATCCTCAAAAGTTGGGATTGTGTGGTTAAGAGTTAAGCCTTATACCAAATTACTTAATCTTAAGACTTTTCCAAATTGTAGGCAAAATAAATGTGATACAGAAACTGAGATCAATATTGTCAGAATTAATATTTCCTAGTATTTATTTTCAGAGCCCCAGACTGAAAGATTTCTTAGAAACAGAGAGGTAAGGATCATTTTCTTATTATTTTGTTTAACCCTTTCCCAAACAATCCCTGGTTTTTACGGGTCTAGAAGAGTAGCCTTTTGAAAACATTGTGGGAAAAGGAGAAAATGCTGGTAACCAGCATTTTCTCCTTTTCCCACAATGTTTTCTACCACATCATAGACAGAAATCATTTTTTCAGCAAGAGTTGAATTGTCGTCTGCAAATGCTTTCAATTTAGTCTAGTCCAAAAGTTTGTCATTTGGGAAAGGGTTAAATAAGAACTCACACAGAGATGAGAGTAGATTTTCAAAGGGTTATTATAATGGTATAGGAATAAGAACACTCACAGAGATGTGTATAGATTGCCATAATAAGGTCATTATCATGGCAAACAATAGATAGCACAGCACAAAGTACATGCCATGTATGGTATTGTCTGTTACAGATTGTTCCTCTGTAATTTATACTCCCCCAGCTTTTTTAAACTGAAAATGGGCAAGTTAGTTAATAAAGTTGGAATAAATCAGCTGGAATACACTTATTAAGTAGAATCGAAAATATCCTAGTTAGTAAACAAGGTGACGTCACTAACACGTACCTGATTACCTAAGTATACATTCATTTTCAATAATATTTTGAACTTTCCCAGTAACCCAAGTTAGTAGACTAATTTGGAAAAACTTTCTGGAAGCAAAAGTATCAGAGACCAGTGTCACATAATGAGTTATGAGTGCAATTCAAATTCCAATTGATTCACAATCAGTAGGAAAATAATTATTTTTGTATTAAATGCATCATCATTTGTATTCACCAACCATTCTTAAGAACAGTCTCTATTTTATTCTCCAGAATTGTCTAACATTTGAAATTTTCACAACTTCTGATTTATTAAAACAGATGGTTTAGCCAATCAAAAGTATTGTTACTCTCAAATGTAGAAAATCTTGTAGAACAAAACGAATTTTCTGCAGCATGATTGGTGATTATGAACATGTTTGTTTACCTTCATTAATGGCACCCTTTTTATAGTATTAAATGCCCCCAGGTGTGTAAAAATGAGACAAAACTGTAGCAAAAGAAATCCTCATTAGCTCACCTCAAGGTAAACTAAAACATTCAGTGTCAGTGTGCATCATTTGTCAAGAATTATTTCCCACACAATTCTTAGTTTTAATGGCCCTGAGGAAGAAGGGCCTTTTGAGAAAATGCTGGTAACCAGTATGTTCTTCTTTTCCCAGAATGTTTCATACCCATCCCAAAACAAATTTCAATCATTGAGTCATGTTTTTTTGTCATCTGGAAATGCTTTGACTTCAGACTAGTCTAAAATTTTGTTCTCTGATGATGAACTAAACTTTTCTTGAAAAGTGCAAGAATTTTGCTGCCTAACAGTACATGTACTTTCTTGTATTTCCATGCCCTTTTTAGTTGTTCAGTCTTTTCCATAGATTTATTCTTGAAACAAAAAAAACATACATGTAATACAAGAAATTCAAACTTGTATATATTGATAGCATTGATTTTGCAGATGACACAGCACAAATCAAACAATGAAGTTGTTGTAAAGTATAAAAAAAAAAACTGGGGAAGAGAAGAAATTGCTGCTGTCCCACACTTTCTCTTACAATCTTTTCAAAAGCTTCTTTTCTCAGACTTATGAAACACAGGGAAATGTGAGGTATTATTTCTATTCTTTTTTTCAGAGGGACAGGCAGATGTTTGGACATACAGACAATTTAAAGCCACTCTATTTTCATAGTACATCTCCAAGAAGAGAACCTGGTACTGCTGTTTTTTTTATTCATGTTTGCTTTTATGTTAGAGTCAAATTTGTGCCAGATAATAAATGTTCAGGAGTGTTTCATTCAGGATTTATAAAAAAAAAAGGCAAGGCTTATATAGTATTTTCACTGAAAATTAAGCACCTACAGCTAAGCATTGGCACCCACATGCAATGCTCTAGGGTCCGTATTCACCAACCATTCTTAAGAATATTCTTTGTCTTATTCTTCAGAATTTTCTGACTGTGAAAGTAATAGAACTTCTGATTGGCTAAACCATTTGGATGTCCTTAAGAACGGTTGGTAAATATGCCCCCTGATCTACCTGTCTTGGACTGTTTGTAACTATATTTTCTCTTGAAAATTTATAGCACTTACAAAATGATTCTGTTGCTCTTTTTAGTTGGCAAATTCTTTGGTACGAATACAGAGTATAAAGACTGCTTTGATGAGCCCACTCACAACAAAACTCCGAGAAAGATAGAGCGGAATCCGTACAAAAACAGCATGGTGCTGTATCACCCATTTGGTTTGTCTGGGGGTGGAGCCCCGATGATCAGTACTTCGGGACAGAGAGATACCAAGATTAAAGGTTCCATGGGAATTCTGGGTAGAGAGGTGTGTAACAGAATTCTTCACCACTCAGTTTTTGTTTTTACAACTTTCAGGAAGAAGGCATTCGAAAACATTGCAGGAAAAGGGGGGAACATATATGTGATATCACAAGAGTTATGAAATAAGCCAAATGTAAGAACATTACATAGCTGGACAGTAAATGCTTTAACACTCCCTATGGACTAAATTGTTTTTAAATAATGTCTTTGAGAAAAGGGAGATGGTAGCATGGACTTAACCTTTGTCCCTTGCATAAGTTATTTCCAGGTCCACATTCATAAACTATTCCAAATATAATTCCAATTTAATTCTAAGGGCTAAATTGAAGAAAGAAATACAACTGATGACTAGCTAAATCTTGGTTTAGCCAATCAGAAATTGTATTACTTCCAAATTTTTTATTTTCTATAGAAGAATTTCTTCCCCCCCAACCGATTCAAATATTACAAGCAAATAGTTATTTTATAGTTTGTAGCCCTTTAACAATTAAATCTTTGGCTTTCAAGAAAAAGATATGTTTGTAAAAACATTGTAGGAAAGGCCTGACAAAATGCCTGTTCCAGCAGTTTCACCTTTTCATAATGTTTTTTTTTTTCACCAAAAATCTGTAATTGGGTAACATTTATTTGGGCAAATGCCTTTGATAATTAATATCAAAATTGTGTTTTTGTAAATGCTTAAGCCTGAAATATTCAAAGCTGGCAGAGCTTTATTTTTCAGTCTTTCTTTTTCCTTAATTAATTCTACTTTTCCTTCATAGGCTTCCGCAAACGCTAGACGTGCACCAAACATGAAAACTACTCAGCTAAATATTTTAAGTAAGTTTTATCTTTGTAAATACGTTTGAAATTTAAACTTTATGATTACTTTTTTGTAGAAGTAATTATAGCAATTATTTGATCAATTTGCATTTTTTTTTGACCATTTTCTTTTTTTTTAACTCTTAACAAAATAATTCCAAATTTCATCAACCCAAAGAATGAATACATTCAAAAACTTAGATAGAAATGGAGAACATGTTGGTAACCAGCCTTTTCTCCTTTTCCCACCCTTTGGAAAAAAAAATGCCATATTTTAACCCTTTCCCAAACAAGTCCTTGTTTTTACGTGTCTGCAGTACAAGTCTTGTAATTGTCGTCTGCAAACTCTTTCAATTTGGAAGAGTCTAAAAATTGTCGTTTGGGAAAGGGTTAAGTAACATTTATTTGTTATCTTCCAGAATGGCTTCCAATTTTGATAAGTCTTGGCTTTTGTTGTGTTGAAAAGATATGTGATAAAGGGTCCACTGGCAAAGATTTAGACAAGTCCAAGTTGAAAGCAATCACGATGACAAAATGAATGTTACTGAAAAATGAAAGTTTTAGGGGTAAGGGTAGAAAACATGGTGGGAAGGGAAAAATGCTGGGTACCAGCATTTTCTCCTTTTCCCACCAGATTTTCAAAGGCTTTGGTACTGTGGGTCATTAAAAGTCAGTATTGTATGATAGAGGGTTAGTGCTTTAAATATGCATGTATTATGATTTTCAAGGCAAACTTTATTGTCTTCATCTTTTATCTTGTATATGCATTAGAGGCCATATTTTGCATCAGATACTCATGAAACTTAGTTAGAATGTTTCTGATATCTCTGATGAGTTTGAAATTGGGTCAGGTTGGGTCAAAAACTAGGTCACTAGATCAAATCTTAGAAAAACTTGGTGTGTGCCACATTTTCAGTCGAGTAATCTTCAAAGTTGGTCAGAATATTTGTCTTGATGACATCTTTGAATGACTTTAAGAATGAGTCATGTTGGGCCAAAACTTAGATTACTAAGTCAAATCTTTGAAAAACCCAGTGTACACTACATATGCCACTTTTTCAGTCAAATACTCTTAAAATTTGGTCAGAATGTTTATCTTGATGGTATATTGCACAATTTCAAATATTGATCATGACTGTTGGGTAAAAAAAATAGGTCACCAGGTTAAATCTTAGAAAAAACCTCTTTTACCTCTAGAGGCCTCATTTTCAGTCCAATACACTTGAAAGTTTGTCACTAAATCAAATTCCAGAAAAACCTTCTGTACACCCTATAGGCCACAGTTTCTCTCAAATACTCATGGAAGATGGTCAAAATGTTTGTTCGGATAATATCTACATTTTAGAAAATAGTAAATATTATAATTAAAATTAAGCCACTGAGACACATTTTAGAAAAAGGTTGTCTTCAATCTACAGGCCATATTTGTAAGTCTAGTACCAATGAGGGTTTGTCTGAATGTTTTTCTTAATATCGCAGAAGAGATTAGAAATAGGTTGTATATGATCAAAAGGCTCAGGTGAGCGATTCAAGGCCATCATGGCCCTCTTGTTTTTTTTTATTGCAGGAGATCAAATTGCGGAACGTAATAGGAGAGATGAAGCAGAAAAGGAGTTTATGAGAAGCCCGGTATGCAAACTGATTCCTTCTTGAAAAATAACATGATATAAAATGTGAAAACTGTAGGGATTCCACGAACTTTTAATCCTAAACTCTTTACTATACAACAAAATTTTACACTTGCTCATACTGAAAGCATTTGTAATCAAAAATTGAAGTGAAATTTCAGAAAGTTAGAAAACAATGTGGAAAAAGCATTTTCTCCTTTGCCCATATTTTCAAATTTTTTTTAAGGGACGTTAAAAGTAGGATTTTGTGGTAAAGACTTTCAACTGCTAAATAAGCTGCATAAAATTGAGAAAGATATCTCATTATCAGATAGTGTGGATTGAAAACCAGACAGCATATTCTGATCGTGATGTACAATGTCTGCAAAGATCAATGAGTCTGGCTTAGTAGCGCAAGATTTAACCTTGGAATACTGAGTGAATTCTTTCTCAAATGACAAAATATTTGACATGTCACAATTCAAAGCTGCAAATTGCTAATTAAATACAGTTCATTGGATTATCTACTTTTTCCACATTATTTTCAAAGGCAGTGCTCCTCAAGAACATTTAAACTTTGGATTGTTTGATAAAGGGTTACCATAAGGCCTGAGATCAAGGCCCATACGAGTGTCAGCTTCGGTACTATTTATTAGCCCGTGCATTTGACGTAAATACTGGTATAGTTGCATGAACTCTTTCCCAATCAATTTAAAATAAATATGCTTAATCCTTTACCACACAAACGGTGAACTTGTCTAAATTGAAAGCACTTCCATTTGATCATTCAAAAGTGGTTCAAAATTATGGAATGTGTCTTTAATAGAGTAGGAATTTTTAACTTGTGTTAAAAGGAAAAAAATCCTGTTTACCAGCATCTTCTCCTTTATCCACAAGGTTTTCATAGGTTTCTTTTTCCAGGATCTTTAAAGTTAGCATTGTGTGGTAAAGGGTTAAAAATCAAAAGAGAGGACTTAAATTAGCTTAAAGTTGGTTGTACTTCAGGGTATAGATTATGTTGATAGCGTGAAAGCCAAAAAAGTTGGATATGCGAAGGTGAATGAAGTTGGTTTGCAGAGTGAGAAACAGCATCTACCCCACGCAATGTCAAAATCTGTGAGTATCTCGCTACTTCATTTGGTTGTAAGCATTATTTTTCCAAACAGAGAAAGTATACACTGTTTTTATTGACAATGGCTAAGACTCATACATATCAATTTTAGCATTCATTTCGTTGAAGCTTACTATTTACAGTCTTGACTTTTTAGCTCACCTGAGCAGGAATTGTGTCGGGCGTCCGTCATGCGGCATCCGTCATCAACTTTTTACCTTGTGTACACTCTTCAGAATGTTTGTCTCAATAAATCTCAGATGAATCAGAAAGTGGGTCATGTCAGGTCAAAAACAAGGTTACTAGGTCGAATCTTAGAAAAACCTTGTATACGCTCTGGAGGCCACATTTTCAGTCCAACACTTTTGAAAATTAGTCAAAATGTTTGCCTTGATAATATCTTGAACATGTATGAAAATGGGTCATGTCAGGGCAAAAGCTAGGTCACTAGGTCAAATCTCAGAAAAACTGTGTGTACGCTCTGAAGGCCACATTTTGAGTCAAAAACTTTTGAAACCTGGTCAGAATGCTGGTCTGGATGATATCTTTAGTAAGTTTAAAAATAGGTAATGTTGGGTCAAAAACTAGGTCACAAGGTCAAATTTTGGAAAAATCTTGTTTACGCTGTAGAGGCCACATTTACAATCCAAAACTCCTGAAAGTTGCTCAAATTGTTTGTCTTGATGATATCTGAAACAAGTTTGAAAAAGTTTCATGTCAGGTCAAAAACAAGATCAATAGGTCAAATCTTATAAAAACATTGTGTACGCTCTGAAGGACACATTATCAGTCTGATACCAGGTCACTTGGTCAAATCTTAGAAAAACCTTTTGTAGGCTCTAGAGGCTACATTTTTAGTCCAAGACTCATCAAACTTGGTCAGAATGTTTGTCTTAGTCATATCTCTGAAAGGTCTCAAAATCTTTAATGATTTCAAAAATAGGTCATGTTGGGTCAAAAACTAGGTCACCAGGTCAGATCTTAGATAAATTTTGCGTACACTCTAGGGGCCACATGTACAATCCAATACTCCTTATTGTAACCATGAAATGTCGAAAAATAGTTCACCATCATTTCTGGATAAATAACAGGAGAGCATGAAATAAATTTCAATCTTTCACCAAATGAAAAAAAAAACCACAAACTATCCTCTATATATCTTTTACACAAATAGTTATTTATGTCTCCAAACAATCTTTGCAGGGAGTAGGTAACACATATGCAGAACAGATGCAGCTGAAAAGGGACTTAGATGCACAAACTGAGAATTATAAAATGAGGTTAGAGTTAGGTAAAAAGGAGGAACGCCATCTAGAGAAATTGGTAAGACATTTATCCATGTTGAGCCCTTTACCACATGATCCCATGCTTTAAGAATCCAAAGAAAGAAGCCTTTTGAAAATATTGTGGGTAAAGGAGAAAATGCTGGTAACCAGCATTTTCTCCTTTGCCCACAATATTTTGTACCCTGTCAGAGAACTTTGTCGACAGTTTCTCTTTTTGAAATAGTCAGGCCCTTTTTTTCAACTTAAAAGTTTTCAGTGTAAATTTTCAGTGAAAATTTTCGTTGAAAAGCAATCTGTTCTTAAACACAACTGAAGCTAAGCATCAGTTCTAACATTTTATAATTATTACATAAAAATTAATTAGTCAGTTATTGTTAGAATGCTTCGTTTTTCCATTTTTACAAGCCATTATTTCCAGTAGTAGTACTCTACAAAGTTAAAAGCACATTTCCACAAAGTATACTAGGACTATGTATTAAAGAAAAAATGCATTAACCCATTACCACACAATCCCTACTTTTGATGACCCTGAGAAAGAAGCCTTTAGAAAACATTGTGGGAAAAGGAGAAAATGCTGGTAAACAGCATTTTCTCCTTTTCCCACAATGTTTTCTACTCTTCATGTAACAAATTGTCAAATTTTCATTCTCTTTTATTTTGTCTGGAAATGCTTTCGATTTTGACAAGCCTGAAATATTTTTGTGTGGGAATGAGTTAAAGAAAAAAAAATTGTTGGCATCATATATGAACTAAAATGAAATACAGAAGTGGCGCTTTTTATTGTGATGGAGTATCTAAAATATATAGTAAGGCATTTGTTTCTAGTTTTCATTATTCTGTCACGAGTTTGTTTTTTATTTGGCTACCTTATGGGCAATGCGTAGGTCGGAATAATATGGTGCTGTTTTGTGAGACTTGTTTATTTTCTTACCGAATAATTTCAAGAGTGCTCCATTGGAGGTAATCATATGGAAATGGTGATGTAGGTGATTGATTGAATTAGGGAATATTTATTGTTGCCAAAGGTTGCCCATATGGGCAAAATACCAAGAAGGCTGTTATTACTGTTTCAGGGGATAGTGCAGATACAGAACGAAATCCATCATAAGTTGCGCCTGGTTCTCTTGTTTGTTCAGTATACAACACCATCACACAGACCTTGGTTTAAAGTCTCCTCCAAATGACTATTAGTAATTTAGATAGTCAGCCATGGGAATTGAACTCTCAGCCACATGTGACCCGGAGAAAGAAGCCTTCTGAAAGCATTGTGGGAAAAGGAGAAAATGGTGGTAACCAGCATTTTCTCCTTTGCCAACAATGTTTTCTACTCCTCTAAAGTCAAGTTTCAATTTTTGAGTCACTTTTATTTTGTTGTCTGCAAATGCTTTCAATTTGGACAAGTCTAAAATTTTGTCATTTGGTAAAGAGTTTAAGTAATATTGTAAAACTGTTCTAATTGTACTTCATTTGTATTCCAGCATATGGATACTTCAAGTAAGATGTTTTGTGGTGACTATGGCGGTGGTAATAAGAAAGGTCCTAACATTCGAAAACTAAATTTAGACCAAATCATCGATAACCATCCTCGTTCTGTAAGTATGACAGAAAATGATGATCTGTGAAACTCAGTATTTCAATTGGAGAATGAATCAGGAAATGGCTTCCCTCACGGATTATCCCTTTCTCCTTTTTTCCACAATGTTTTTAAACATTTCACAAACAGATCTAATTATTTTAGCCACAATGAATTTGTCGTCTCTTAATGTTTCAGTTTGGACCAGTGTAAAATATTTTTGTTTGGTGAAAAGTTAAATCTGAATGTGAGACACAAAGTGGTACAGGTAAGCAGGACTAAGAAAGAGGGGCTGTTGTTAACCCATTACTGTGCAATCCATACTTTGTACTTTTGATGCCCCTGAGAAAGAAGCCTTTAAAAGAAAAATTGTGGGAAAAGGAGAAAATGCTGGTAACCAGCATTTTCTCCTTTTCCCACAATGTTTTCTACTCTTCACAAAACAAATTTCAAATTTTTAGTCACTTTTATTTTGTCATCTGTAAATGCTTTCCATTTGGACAAGCCTAAAGTATTGTCGTTTGGTAGAGTTACAATTGGCCATATCTCTTACCCACAATACCCATGATAATCTTTGTGTCAAAAATCATCCTTCCTATGGCTGATCATTGTTTTGACAATGTTTATGTGGGATAGTAACCAGTGGATTGGAAAGAATATTGTGAAAAATACTGTTAAAAGAAAATTCCTGGAAAGCATGGATAGATAAACTTCCTGGTGCAACATAACTTAAATAATGTTGAAAGTGGTGTTAAACACCATACAGTCAATTAGTTGGAGAGACCTAGAGGTCCATAGCTTTTGTAACCACTATGAGAAAAGTAGCAACTAGCATCTGCTTTTTTTTCTTTGATTTCCACCCTTTCAAAGACAAAAATCATAGTTTGAGCCAAATTTAATTATCATTTTGACTTAGTGCTTTTAACCCTTTACTAAACAACAAAATTTTAGACATGTCCAAACTGAAAACTTTTGTAGATGACAAATGTTACTTAAGAAATTGAAACTTCAGTTTGGTAGAGTAGAAAACATTGTGGGAAAAGGAGAAAATGCTGGTTACCAGCATTTTCTCCTTTTCCAACAATGTTTGCAGAAGACTTCTTCCTCTGCTGGTAAGAACCAGGGATTGTTTGGTAGAGGGTTAACACAAACAAGTATAGAATTTTGTTGCATGTTTTTTTTTTAAGCAATTTGACCAATTCTGTATGTATCAAAGATAATGGTTGCTTGAAAATTAAAGCTATGGTAAAGAAATGAGTACCTCCCATTGTTATGTGAATTTTGGTCATAAGTAGAGAAAAAGCAGCCCAGAAATCTGACAGAAATACTGGACTTAACTTATGACAATGTTTTCTCAAAATGTGTAGTTGATAGTCACCCATTCACGGATCTGCAGAAGCACTGTTCTGTATTCACCAACCATTCTTAAGAATGCTCTTTGTCTCCTACTCAAGAGTTTTTTTACTGTTGAATGTAAAAAAAAATTCTTGAATAGTTAAACCGTATGAGTTGTGTTACTTTCAAATTCAAAAAATCTTGGATAGCAAGACTATATTAAAGAATGTTCTATAGAATGGATGATGAATACTTTCTCTGGTAGTCTATTTGGTAACATACAGGACTTTTGACCAACAGGTTCAGTGCTTAAATCATATAAGGGAGAGTGATGGTATTCTAAATCCTTCATGTCTCTTTCAAACCCTATGTTGTTGGTACTCATTAGAATCGTCTCCATAAGACAATTCTAATGGGTACCCAAAACATAGGCTTTGAGGGAAGATAATTAATATTTTAAATTTTAAAATCAAAATCACCCCCTGTATCTGTAGCTATGGGGGGTTACTGGTTAGAAGCCAGTTTGCCAATTTCTTTTTGAGGATTGATGAAAGTCATTTTGATGGGATTCATTCCTCTCCCAATGCTGGTCATTGTTTTTGAAAATGGTAATGTGGGAAAGCAGCCAGTGACTTGAGAAGCATTGATATAGAAATTTCCAAGAAAGCATTGATGTGTGCTGCTGCAGTATATCTGAAAAAAGTGTTTGAAACAGTGTTAAACAATCTTTCTGTTAATCCAGAGCTTGGCTTTTGCTAAATATTTTAGACTTACAAAGATACCTGTTTGTGTATATTGTAGTGATAAACCAGAGTTAATAGATCTACATGTATGTAGCAACAGGAGATGAGAGCCCTTCTTTGGATTTTCTCCTTTTTGTGCAATCTTTTCAATTCTATTAAAGATCTTTGGTTCATTTGTATCACATGATTTTGCCATTTGCCCAGAGAGAAAGAAACCAAAAGCTAATCTGGGCCCGTATTCACCAACCATTCTTGAGAATATTCTTAGTCTTATTCTCCAAGGTTTTCTACATTTGTGAGTAACACAACTTCTGATTGGCTAAACCGAATGGTTTAGCCAATCAGAAGTTGTGTTACTTACAAATGTAGAAAATTCTGGAGAATAAGACCAAGAACGTTCCTAAGAATGGTTGGTGAATACGGGCCCTGTTCTTTACACAAAGTGTATCGTACGATTATAACTCAAGAGATGTCATACTATTTTATCCAAATAGAGCTCTTATTACAACAAAGTTCTGGTAGAAGATGAAAATTATCGTAATGATCCAGATGCTTATTTTGAACACTTCAAACCCCGAATAACAGTAAACAGTACTCATAGAAATCTATATGAGTTCCCAGAAGGAAATATCAAGGTATCAGCTAGTGAATGACACGTTTTCTGTTCAAGTGGTAGTGGAATTTGTGTATGTGTAAATAACCGCTGTTATACATGTATGCTGCTTGCGCTATAAATAGATATAGTGGCAGTTGGTACCCGGCTTTTGTAGTGTAACTCTTTAACAAACGACAAAATTTATGACTGGTCCAAATTTTGAAAGCATTTGCAGATGACAAAATAAATGTCACTGAATTATTTTTTTAGCATTAATAAAAACATCGTGGGAAAAGGACAAAAGTGATGGACAATTTAAAAGATCATTGTCAGAGAAAGAGTCTAAATATATCCTTTTCAATACCAGCATTTTCTCCTTTTCTTACAACATTTTCTGAAGGCTTCTCTTTCAAAGTTGTTAAAAGGTGTGATCGTGTGGTAGAGGGTTAATCCTTTACCACACAATCCTGAGGTTTTACATTTACTAGAGAGGTGTTTTGAAAAGATTGTAGACAAAGGAGAAAATGTTAGAGACCAGATCTTTTTCCTATTTCCATGATGTTTCTTGCCCAGTCTAAGACAGAAATCATCATTTGAGCTACAATCAGTTTGTTGTCTATAAATGCTAACAACTTGGACCAGTTTGAAATTTTCTTGTTTGGAAAAAAAGTTGAAATAGACTTATTAGTAAGTGCCAAGCTAGGAAAAGTGCTTACTTGCATGTAATATAAAATTTCCATAAAAACCAGTCACACATTGGCTCATTTTGATAGTCATTGTTTATTTGAATTTATCGGTCATTTTAATATTAGAGGAGATAAAATTTAAGTAATATCATCAGAGGAGATAAAATTTAAGTAAAATCATCAGATTTATGTATTGGTTTTATGGTGATGATATTATTTTGCAGGTACTACCTGTTTTGCAGACATGACAGTTTACCTGTATCACTTACTTCTCTCAGGTGTTTACTCTCGTAGCCCTGGACTTGGATATGATTGCTTATGCCAGAGGTGTAGATCAAGATCAGGTAGCATAGAACATGCAGTCTGATTCTGAATCTACACTGTTCACTTGTTTGCCACATATTCTAATCAAATATCTCAACAAAGTTGGGTATTTTAAAAGTTTTCTCATATAAGAATTGGTGCTCAGGTCATATTATGTAGATTATATTATGCATGGTTGCAGTAGGTCCAGGTATTATTAGACCAACCTTCAGTAAATGTTTGTGTCAAGAAAAGATGAGAAACGTACAAACGAACCTTGAGAGCATAATTGGATACGGAGAAATATGTGACATAGGGCATTTTCTCAAAGTGCTTTCTGCTTTTTAAAAAACAAAACCCATTTTGTAAGTCATAATGCGCATGTCATCTGCAAGTGCTGTTAATATTGACAGTTACTTTCTTAACTAGATATTGTGACAAAAACATTTTTAGAATTGAAATGTTTTTTGTTGCATTTGTCAAAGACAATGACGCTATGAGTTCAATAAGGAATATACAATTTTTAATTTTTAAGACCAATTAAACTCAGTTTTTTTTAGACAGATGACTTTTTTTGATAACACTCATTTATATGAATGGAAATGGCATATTGAAACTAACTGCAATAGGCCATTGATAGGGAAATACATGTACTTCTTTCGTATTGAAAATAGCTTCATTTCCTCATAGCTTTCTATTGCAGCAATGATATACAGAAACTTTCTTAACTGCTTTAGTTCCGTGGTTGTTCATTCAAAAACCAGTTCGTCTCTTGGCTTGCTCATTCAATTATTGCATGCTACTCCATTTGATTGTGCATGAATATTTACAAGTGAGATATTTGTCATGTTGGGAATTAGATGCTGATGGCTACAGATCTCTCAAAAATCATAGTTTTCAGGTTCAAACTTACTTTAATTCAATATTTACATGGTACATTATTCTACCTATCATGCATCCAGCCATCAACGGAGTTACTCCTGATTCTTTTTCAATGATTGAAGGGAGACCACCAATGCAAAAATAATCCAAACTTTGCTCCCTTTAACCAAAAAGATGTATTAGTTTGCTTAGGAGGTTGATTTCAAATTTTTTTTTTTTCAATAATATTGCTTTTTTTTTAATTCAAATTATCAATTCCGCAATTCCAATGGCTTCCTTGACAAATGCCACATCAGCATTCTCAACACTTTGATTGCAATAAGTTCTGAAAAAAGGATGCTGTTTACATTGATCTAACTCCACAAGGTTTACTTAGACATCTGAGTTATGCTTTGTTAAAAAGGGCTTATGCCGCTGCATCTGAAAAAAATATTAACTTGGGTCTGCCTGCACAGGCTGACATGGGTTGATGGAGTTGCATTTAATCTCTTTTTGCCAGGGAAGAGCTCTCATATGTCTAAAGTGATGGACAAGTCAAAAGTTGATTGTCTGAGAAAGAGTCTAAATATGTCATTTTCAATCATGGCCCATGTTCTGGAAAAAGGGGATTTAATGCATTTTATGACTACAGGCAAGTGTAATTATGATTCCATAAAATTTTGTCTAACAAAGAAGTGAACCATAAGGTAAACTGGTCATTTGACATGCAGAAAAATTAACAAATAGCAAGATGTTTAACATAAGTCAGCTTCTGCAGACTGCACAGGCTGACCAGGGTCTGTACTTTTTAACCCTATACCATATGACCAAACTTTAGATTTGTCCAAATTGAAAAAGCACTTGCAGATGACAAAATAAACATTGCCCAAAAGTTGAAATTCGATTTTAGAAGAGTAGAAAAGATTGTAGGAAAAGGAGAAAATGCTTGTTACCAGCATTTTTTTTTTTCTCTTCCCACTATGTTTTCAGAAAGCATCTTCCTGTGAGTTGTAAAAACCAGGGATTGTTTGGTAAAGGGTTAAAGATACACAAAATGTCCTATTGCATGGGATGGCTTGTGTGTTAAGTGTGTAAGAGTTAACAGTATTTTTTAAGTCCATGTTTATATGCTTTTTCTTTGTTAACCCATTACCACACAATCCTTACTTTTGGCGCCCCTGAGAAAGAAGCCTTTAGAAAACATTGTGGGAAAAGGAGAAAATGCTGGTAACCAGCATTTTCTCCTTTTCCCACAATGTTTTCTACCTTTCACAAAACAAATTTCAAATTTTCGGTCACTTTTATTTTGTTTTCTGCAATTGCTTTCGATTTGGACAAGCCTAAAATTTTGTCGTATGGTAATGAGTTGTTTGAGCCAGTGTTGTTTGAATGATCTTTAACATACAGACAGACAGACAGACTCGAGATAACCACTTGATGTTTAGAAAAAACTTATGAAAGAAGACTTGTGAGATAAGTAGAAAGTAACTTGGAAAGAAATTGGTATCAGTTGTGTGAGAAAGCCAGGAAACATATGCAAAGGTGCACTGACAGCCTTGATATGACCTAAGCTATTAAAATGGTTTCAAATTGCTAATACAAATAATCAAAATTGCTTGTCACGAGCAATTTCACCTTTTGTCACAGTGTTTTCTATGCTATCAAAAGATGTCATTTACACATAAGAAACAGCTCATCCTTGCTATTATTAAGGGTCATTTAGAGATGCCATAGGAATGCCTTATGGGGCAAAGCATTAATATCCATTTTGATAATCATGAGTTTTTTTCCTGTCTATTTTTAGTTGAACTACCATGGACGAGCACCATACGCTGAGCACGGCAGTTATTAGGCTTACCAAACAGGGAAAAAGATATCATTTCAATTAGCAATAAATGATTAATAAATGTAGATCAGCTAACATAATTTTCCTTTTTGTGATGTGGACAGTTATTTCCTCTTTTTTTTTTTGTTATGACAAATTAAATTGTTCATGTGTACACTGTTAGATTTATTTTTTACCATATCTTTCAAACTGAGGGTTTCTAAAAAAAAATGGTTATTCATACTGTGATAGGAGATTTGTATCTATAAGTACATATTACAGGATTAAATCGAACCCTTAATCACACAATCTTGAGTTTTAATGCCACTGAGGAAGACTGAATTTGAATACATTGTTGGATTAGGAGAAAATGCTGGTGAACAGCATTTTCTCCTTTTCCCGCAATGTTTTCTACCTGATAAAGGACAAATGTTGTCATGTGGAAAAAAAAAGATTAATTTATTCGTCCATTTTGAAAGAGTCGAAAATTTTTCTCTGTGGTAAAAGGTTAAAGTGCCTTTCCTAAGTATTGTTACATTTGCGGCCATTTTAGATCAAGATCATACTACACAAAAAGTGCAGTGTGTGCCATAATCTATACTGTCTGCATTGTCGATACACAAGAGATGATACCTTGAATTTACAATTTGATTCTTATTTCCAAAACTCTCTGTGATAGGTTATGTTGATAATTGGCATTTTTATCTTTTTTAACATGCTTTATACCCCATCTAAAGAAAACTTCATCGTGTAACCCTTTCCTACACAATCCAGAGTTTTAACAAGCCTGAGAAAGAAGCTTCTGAAAACATTGATGGAAATGGAGAAAATCCTGGAAACCAGCATTTTCTCCTTTTCCATCAATGTTTTCTACTCTTTAGAAGAGAATTTTTATCATGTGCACCACATTTTATTTGTGATCTGCAAAAGCTTTCATTTTGTACAGATGAGAAATTTTGTCATTTGTGACAGGGATAAAACAAAATTGATAGTTTGTTTGCATGTTATTTCAAATTTTACAGTTCTAGAATTACGACACCTGGTAAAGACATAATTGACACAAACATACAGTTTTGATATTATGTTAAGATATAGCCTTTTATTGTCATTCAAGTCATCATGTCATTGATTGGTCGTCCGTCCATATGTCAAAAATGTTAGCTGTGCTGCTGGAATTAAGTTCTGTTTAGTTTGAAAAATTGCTCCAAAAATATTATGTTTTCAAAAGCTGTTTAGTTTAAACATATTTATTTTACATCAATTGAGAAACAAGTTCTTACAACTTATACTAATCTCTCTCGACTTTGCTTCCTGGGAACTACACCAGTACTCGCGCCAAATGTGTAGCCCCATTGAAAAATCCGAAAGTTGACACCCGCTCCCGGGTATCGAACTCAGGACCTTTAGGTCATGAGGCCGACGCTCTACCTCATGACCATGGTCACCACAAAAGTTGTTACATGGAAGTAAAGGGAAAAGAGCTTATTCTTGTAACTAACAATTATTCCTTTTTCCCACAATATTCTTTCTTAATAGCTATGCACTGCAAGGATATTAGAACCTGTACATGTATTTCCATGTAGTTCGAATAACCCATTACCACACAATCCCTACTTTTGATGTCCCTGACAAAGAAGCCTTTAGAAAACATTTTGGGAAAAGGAGAAAATGCTGGTAAACAGCATTTTCTCCTTTTCCCACAATGTTTTCTACCCTTCAGGAAACAAATTTCAAATTTTCAGTCACTTTTATTTTGTCGTCTGCAAATGCTTCCAATTTGGACAGGTCTAAAATTTTGTCATCTGGTATTGAGTTAAGATTTGTCTGTCTCAGTATGGCTTGCAACAAATGGAAAGGGGCATTCGAATATATATTTACAGTGTCGTCTTGGATCAGCCTACGCAGTCTGCACAGGCTAATCCGAAAGAGCACTTTCCGTTTTTATGACATTTTCTGCTTTTTGCAAGTCCACTGTAGCACAAAATCTAATACAGTCGTAGTGCCATCTTGGATCAACCTGTCCTGATTGCACAAGCTGATTCAAGACGACATTTCTGAATACCCCTTTTCGTGTGTCACAACCATAGTTATACAGTCTATGTTTTCATGTTATTTAAGTATTTACCAAATGACAACATTTTGGACTTGTCCAAATTGAAAACATTGGCAGACGACATAATAAATGTGACTGAAAAATTCAAATTTGGTTTGGGAAGGGTAGAAAACATTGTGGGAAAAGGAGAAAATGCTGGTTACCAGCATTTTCTCCTTTTCCCACAATGTTTTCAGAAGACTTCTTTCTCAGAGTCGTTAAAAGTCGAGGTTGTGTGGTAAAGAGTTAAATATTAATTATTTGTATGATTTTTTTTTTTTCAAAATTTTTCAATGCCCTGTTAAACGAAGGAGTCATGTGCTAGCAAAAGGGGGCTTAAAATATCTTTATGATGCATTACAAAAAGCAAGGCATCACCTAATTATGTACTTACAAAGTCCATTTCATGTAAGAACCAAGTGAATTATGAGATGGACTTTTCCTTTTGACTTTTAGAAAGCTCATTAAATGCAAAAACTTATGACTGCACAGGTATCTGGGCCTGATCTGGGGTTAGTACTCTTTGCAGATGTATTAACCCATTACCATACAATCCCTTCTTTTGACATCCCTGAGAAAGAAGCCTTTAGAAAACATTGTTGGAAAATGCTTGTTCTCCTTTTCCCACAATGTTTTCTACCCTTAACAAACCAAATTTGAGATTTTCAGTCACTTTTATTTTGTCATCTGCAAATGCTTTCGATTTGGCCAAGGCAAAAATTTTGTCATTTGGTAAAAGAGTTAAAGCCACTTTTAACTGTGCATGGCTCAAATGTTTTTTAGAGCATAAATCACTTATAATGTTAATTTATTGTTAGTCTAACTAAGGATAGGCATATGGGTATATATTTGTTGCAGACATTTCTCTCTGTGCTTCAAGTTTCTAATGAAATTTTGTACAACTATCAATTGGAGTTTTACATGCAAAGTGTTTTTTTTTTTTATTTCCCCTTTGAGAGAGGAGGGTGGGGGAGTATTGGGTTACATTTTTAGAGTTTTGACTTTTTGTTGTCACCCTAACTTTGATTTATGATAAATTCTAATCATTTCTAAAAATTGTTTGGCAAAGCACTTGTGTTAAAATCTTTCAATGAAATTCTTATCACTTCTAAAACCTGTTTAGCAGAACACTATAGCCCATTACCACACAATCCCTACTTTTGACGCCCCGGAGAAAGAAGCCTTTAGAAAACATTGTGGGAAAAGGAGAAAATGCTGGTAACCAGCATTTTCTCCTTTTTCCACAATGTTTTCTACCCTTCACAAAACAAATTTCAAATTTTCAGTCACTTTTATTTTGTCGTCTGCAAATGCTTTCAATTTGGACCCGTGTAAAATATTATTGTTTGGTAATGGGATAGTACACTAAGTACATAAAATGCATATGAAAAGATGAGGCAGAATGTGATTATATGATCACATTTAGTACTTGGTTTCTCCGTCCATCTTGAGTCATGGAAAATATTTTTATTTGATAATTCTTTTTATAATCATTTTTTGATAGTTCTTTCTATATACATTTTTATTGGACTGTGATAAAAGATTTTATTTTTTGTTATCATCATTACTACATGTACATGTATTATCATTTTAGTTTTTGTGTCACATTTTTAGGGTCGGGGATCTTGTGTTTTTTGTTGGATGAAAAATTGTTGACATGTTTCAATATTTATTTTCATTTGTATAAAGAAAAACATTTCTTGTATCATTTGCAAATGTTGCCTTTGAATCCCTGGATCACATACGGTGTGCAACATGCGAAAAGGGACATTCGGACATCTGCGTAAAGTGTTGTCTCGGATCAGCCTGCGCTATCCTCGCAGGCTGATCCGAGACGACACTTTCCGTTTTCATGCAATTTTCTGTTTTGCACATGTCTACTGTATCACAAAATCTAATGTGGTCGTAAAGTGCCGTCTTGGATTAGCCTGCGCGGACTGCGCAGGCTGATCCGAGACGACACTTTACGCAGATGTCCGAATGTCCCTTTTTGCATGTTGCACACCATATTATCTTCATTTTAAGCGTCACCCTTTACCACACAAACAGACTTTTGGCGACCCTTGAAAAGGAGCCTTTAGAAAACATTGTGGGAAAAGGAGAAAATGCTGGTAACCAGCATTTTTCTCCTTTTCCGCAATGTTTTCTACCCTATCAATGAAAAGTTGAACCATTTGAGCCACACTGAAACTGCCGTCTGCAAATGCTTTCAATTTTGCCAAGACTTAAATTTTGTTGTTTGATAAAGATTTAAATCCTTTACAAAACAAGTCTAGCTTTTAATGATCCTTGGTAAAATAACTTTCGAAAAAATTATGGGAAAATGAGAGTATGCTGGAAAACTGCATTTTCTCTTTTTTTTCCAAAACATTTTCTACCCTATCACAGGTAAACCTTACCATTTGATCCATAATTAATTTATCGTCTGCAAATACCTTTCATTTGGACCAGACTTAAGCTTTAATGTTAGGTAAAAAGTTCAAGCACTGAATGAATTATTTTTACCTTTTTAAAAAGGAAAAACCGCCTAAAAAACTGCTATTCCAATGTTGCTTGTGCTAGAGTATGTGACATAGTAGCGGAAGGAGTAGATTTAATTTCAGACTGGATATTCTGCTTGTTAAAGTGTTAAATACTGTTGCAAAACAAACAGTGCTCTAAATAGGTATTTCCTTTTCTTGCTACGAAGTTCAAATTTAATCTTTCATTATTTTTCATTTTACAGTAGCGTCATCAAAGTTGTCTGCTGATGATATGTTTCTTGGGGTGAAGAGCCCAAATGATTATGCAACTGATGAAATACGTGTATACTCCTTAACCCATTACCACATAATCCCTACCTTTGACGCCCCTGAGAAAGAAGCCTTTTGAAAACACTGTGGGAAAAGGAGAAAATGCTGGTAACCAGCATTTTCTCCTTTTCCCACAGTGTTTTCTACCCTTCCCAGAACAAATTTCTATTTTTGAATCACCTTTATTTTGTCACCTGCAAATGCTTTCAATTTGGACCTGTCTAAAATTTTCTCATGTGGTAAAGAGTTAAAAAAAGCAACCCCTTTACCACCTTATCACTTTGCAACACCTGACTCCAAACGAACCTGAAAAAAAGAAAGCCGTAGAAAAAGATTGTCAATAAAAAAAGGAGAAAATGCTGGTTACCAACATTTTCTCCCTTTCCATCAATGTTTTCCATCCTATGAAAAATGAATTTCATGTTTTGGGTAACTTTCAATTTGTTGTTGCACATGCTTTGAATTTAACTCTTTACCAAACGACAAAATTTTGGACTAGTCCAAATTGAAAGTATCTGCAGACGACAAAATAAATGGGTCGTTAAACGTAGGGATTGTGTGGTAAAGAGATAAGTCTACTTTTTTGCTTCGTGAAGAGTTACTATTATACTTGTTCTATGGTATATGGTATGCGAATAGGAGAAAATGCAGGTTGCTAGATGTATTTTCTCCTTTTCCCACAATATTTTCACAAGGCTTTTTCTTTAGGGTCATTAAAGTGGCGATCTTATAGTAAAGGGTTTACTTTTTTTGCGGATGTTCATTTGTTGGTTGCCGTATGTAAAATAACACGGTAGGTGGAAATGGTTTACTAGAGATTCAATGTGTAACTGGTATGTACATGTAAATAAATGTATATGTTTTAGTACAACATCAGACTTGTGTCATGCTTTCTTTGTTTCATACCATTCTGTTACTAAACAGTCCTATGTTACAAGAATTCTAAGAAAAAGTAGTTCTACCCGTTTGAAAAAGCTGATAGATCTAGATTGATTGGTGAAATTTTCCATTGACGTGATGTATTGACCACATTATATCGCTATATCGAATATATGATATACCTGAAAGTTTGCTGGAGGAAATATCACACCTTTACAGAAAAAAACGTTTCTGTACACTGTGAAATACGGTTTCAAATATGGTATGATGACGTCATAATGACGCAACTTATGCGTTTATACGTATGTATTCATCGTTGTATATGCATGTCATATTCTTCGAAGATTCAAATGTGTTATGTGACGCATCACTAGCCCCAAAAGCGGACTGACTGTAATATTGCGCTCTATAAAAGTAGTAATATAGACAATAGCTTTTATCAATATATAAGTAATCTAAATCAGGTCTCATTTCTCCTTTTGGACTATAAGGATGATTTTTTTTTTTATTTTTGCAAAATTTTCGTCCCAAAATCTGAAGGGCCACCTTTAAGATGAAGTTAGAAAATAAAATCATACCTACATGTAGACTATATTCACTAGTCGTAGGCCCTGCGTTGAAATTTCGAATTATATTTTACCGTTCTTAATAAATTGTCGAAAAGCATGGAAAATATATGGAATGTTATGCTGTAGTGTCTTTCCTGGTGCTTGTATTTACTTCGAGCAGCGCAAGATTTGTTATCCCGCGAGAAGAAGGTCGAGCGAGATGCCAACATTATCTTGTTAACACACAGAGTAAATACAAGCATTAACTCTTTACCGAACGACAAAATTTTAGACTGGATCAAATTGAAAGCATTTGTAGGCGACAAAATATTGGTGACTGAAAAATTGGAATTTGTTCTGGGAAGGGTAGAAAACACTGTGGGAAAAGGAGAAAATGCTGGTTACCAGCATTTTCTCCTTTTCCTACAGTGTTTTCAAAGGGTTCTTTCTCAGGGGCGTCAAAAGTAGGGATTGTGTGGTAATGGGTTAAGAAAGCCACTACAAACATGTATTCCTTCTACAATAGACAGGTCAACACCCTGTCCTCGAGAAAATACCGCATACTAGTATTACTCACATTTTACTGTCAGGAAAAAAAAGTGAGCAAAATGAAACAAATAATGGTGTAGTAGCCAGTAATTTTTCTTTGGAATGGCGGATGAATATTGCAGCGTAAAATTTTGACCGATAAACTTGCAAATGAATACATCATTATCTCCCGCTAGATGGCATTCTATAGATACTCATCTATCTAATTTGGGCATCCTGGGTACAGAGCCGAAGCACTTTCCTACGCGACAACCGTTACTTTGAATTTCAAACTAAAATAAACGTTTACTCAATTAAACGCTACCTCGTGCAATTCTACTTACTCGAGGATTCAATTTTTGGCTAGTGGTGTTCAAGTATTTTGTGTATTTTTGGCATGTCAGGATCTAACCCACAATTTTTTCAAAGGCTTTCTTTCTCAGGATCGTCAAAAGTCAGGATTGTGTGGTAAAGAGTTAAAAAAGAGGGCCAAGATGGCCCTGGATCGCTCAACTAAATTTTTGAGAAGACCATCGCCAATTTTTTCAATCTAAACAGCCATTTCAGAGAAGAAGAATTTTTAAAAATTTCTTCATGTCTGTATAGTGTAAATAGCCCACAGCCACAAAAGCCGTGTTTCTTGATGGATCAAAATATTCCGAGCACTTTTTGAAAAGGGTCAACTAAGGAAAATTTCTGTGAAATTATTTCAGATTCTGATCAGTGGTTTCAGAGGAGAATTCTAAAAAAAATCCTTCATGGCAATATAGTGCAAGTAGCCCCAATTTCACCAGAGCCATGTTTTTTGACGAATCAAAATTTCATGAACACCTTTGAAAAGGGTCACCCAAGGAACATTTCTGTGAAATTATTTCAAAATCTGACCAGCGAGTTCAGAGAAGAAGAATTTTTAAGAATTTCTTCATTTCCCTACCGTGCAAGTAGCCCCCATTCACCAGAGCCATGGTTCTTGACGGATCAAAATTTTGCGAACAGTTTTTTAATAGGGTCATCCAAGGAACATATCTGTGAAACTATTTAAAATTCTGACCAGCGGTTTCAGAGAAGAAGAATTTATAAGAAATTCTTCATTTTTGTATAGTGCAAGTAGCCCCCTTTCACCAGAGTCTGAGCCATGATTCTTGACAGATCAAAATTTCGAAAACAAATTTGAAAAAAAGGTCATCCAAGGAACATCTCTGTAAAATTATTGCAAAATCTGACCAGCCTTTTCAGAGAAAAAGAATTTTTAAGAATTCCTATATTTCTGTATAGTCCAATAAGCCCCCAGTCACTAGAGCCATGTTTCTTGACAGATCAAAATTTCACGAAAAATTTTTGAAAAGGGTCACCCAAGGAACAACTGTATGAAATATTTTAAAATCTGACCAGCAGTTTCAGAGGAGAAGATGACCTCCCAAGGAACATTCAAGCTAAGTTTGGTCCAAATTGGCCCAGCGGTTTAGGAAGTGTTGATGTTTAAAGAACTGTTGACGACGTGCGACGGACGACGGACACCCAGTGATTCTAAAAGCTCCCCTTGAGCACGTTGTGCTCAGGTGAGCTAACAAAAACACTTAAACTGTGTTTATCAACTTGCGAGCCAAGGTTACGATCACTACATGGATCTTACCTTGGCTGATTGAGCCCGATTTCGAGATTCCTGCGATGCGCCCTCTATTGGATGCTGGTTACTATCCCCCTTTACATCATTATTCTGAAAGCCAATGAAATATCGTTTTACAAACCGCTTACTAATACAATTATTCAACATGAAGCGATAAGCAAACATCCATGTGGGTTTGCATGTTTACCTTCAATTCAAAAGGTCGCGACCTTTTTCTATTTTTATCAAAGATGAAATGCTACGAGGGATTTCATTCGTTGCAGTAAGAGCTGGCTGCATCCAATGAAAAAGTGTATAGGGGAATGTAAAAATCAAGCTCTGTCTGCCAAAGATAGAGTAGCGTAGTGAATCGTCAGCCTTGGCTTAAGAAGATGTGTGTTTATATAATCTTAAACAATGCTTGAGATGAGCAAATTTCTAGAAAGCACTTTTGATAAGTTTTTTTATTTCCTCTTTGTTTACTGGTTGTATGCAATACAGAAATTAGGTGCCATTCCACATGACAGCTTGTCTTCATCTCTGTCTATACCTGGACATATGCACATACTTCGCACTGTGCCTAGTCTGGGTCTGGGACCTCGGGTGTTTGCTGCAATTACAACATTATATTATTTGATAACTAATATTGTTTGGATGCAGAGAATTGACGTACTGCTTATTAAGTTTTTATCCAGATCAGCCTGGGCACTGGCTGACCTTGGCTGAATCTTTTCCCTATCAGTCAATTTTCTGTCTGTCAAAGGCTCAGTCTACCTCATGATTAAGTTGGTTGTAAAAAAAGTGGGTATGTGATGGCTTGCTTGGTTCTATGGATGACAGAGATGTGTTAAGCTCCATTTTGTCAAATCATGGCTCATATACAAAATTATGTAAAGAAAGTGGACAGTGCAGACTACAAGTTCTATGTAATCTGATCTTGACCTAAACTATGTGCAAAAGCAATTTGCACTGATCCTACCTCTCCAAGTTGGTGTATATAAATTCATAATCAAACACCATGTCTTAACACAACAGTTTAAAGGTGGCCCTTCAGAATTTGGGACGAAAATTTTACAAAAATACAAAAATATCATCCCTATACTCCCAAAGCCTTATAATCGTCATTCATAAAACTCCAGTAGTCGAAAACCATTCGACGACACGAGAAATTAGAGATTTACTACGGCCAAGGTCGACATCGACGGGAAACACGTTCTATTTTTACATGAACAACTTGCTCATTTACATACTGTAAATACACAGACGAAGCTTCAAACATAGTAGAAGATATTATGAAAAATAATTACATGTTTGTTATGCAATGGAATTTAAGCGTCATTAGTCACGTGCCAGTCACTTAGCATTCCCACAATGCATTTCTTTATTTTTGGCGCGAAATCTAAAAATAGCTTAAGAGGCTACGTAGCCTTTTAAGGGAATACCATGAAAAAAACTTTTTTTGGTAATTTTATGATTCTTAATTATTGATGATTTGTATTGTTTTTTTCATATAAATTTCAGTGATATATAATTGTTTCGATTTGGTGTGATGTAAAATTTTCTAAGTACCCACCTTTAATGTCTTCTTAACTCTTTACCAAACAACAAAATTTTGGACTGGTCCAGATTGAAAACATTTGCAGACAACAAAATAAATGTGAATCAAAAATTGAATTTTGCATTGGAAAGGGTAGAAAACGTTGTGGGGAAAAGGAGAAAATGCTGGTTACCAGCATTTTCTTCTTTTTCAACAATGTTTTCAAAAGCTTTCTTTCTTGGGGTCGTTAAAAGTAGGAATTGTGTGGTAAAGGGTTAAATATGACCCATGTCCTGTGAAAAGGGGCCTTTATTCATCTGCAAATAGTAAAGACTGAGGTGGGCCGAATCTCTTTGCCATCTTTCAATTTTCTGTATGCTTAAGGACCACTTTTCCTCTAGATTCAATCATTCATTAGACTAAGCGAATTTTATGGATCCCAAATTATGTGATGACTTGCTTGGTATAATGGAACACAGATATTTGCATTATTCCTTTACCAAACAATCCCAAGTTTTTTCGACCCTGAGATAAAAGCCTTTTGAAAACATTTGTGGGAAAAGGAGAAAATGCTGGTAACATTGCACACTGTTTTCTACCCAGTTGGATACAAATTTCAACTTTTGAGTTACGTTTCTTTTATCGTCTGCAAATGCTTTCAGCTTAGACCACTCTAAAATTTTGTTGATAGGCAAAGGGTTTGCCTTCTCTTGCAAGAGCATGCTTCATTTACATGAAATAGTTGACATTATGGATCCGTGTTCTATATGGTCTTATCTTGATCTACAGTATTAAATATAGGTTAATCTTACGTCTCCAGGGTTCGTATTCACCAACCATTCTTAAGAACATTCTTAGGCTTATTCTTCAGAATTTTGTCAATGTGAAAGTAACAGAACTTCTGATTGGCCAAATCAATGGGGCTTATATCAGCATTCGGAACACCTGGGTCAATTCTACGAATCAAGCCTCGGATGTATGCCGACAGACTACCTCCGGAAGGAACGACAACACGCCCATAACAAGAAATACAATGACGTCATTATCGCGCAAACATTCGTAAAATCTCGGCCAATGTTTCGTTCCAGCCCAATTTTTCAAGTGCGTAATCAATGCAAGTCCTAAATTCAGCCATTTATGCTGCTATAGTTAGACTTACCGTCACTCTACAGGATTTGTTGTCATTTGAAATGGTTACTAGTTGACGTCATTTGGAACATCCCGAAAACTATGTAGTGGGGAGTATCTGTCGAATAACCGCTTCCGGCGATGAATGTCAAGTTTTTTAACATATAATTCCGTCGGCATACATCCGAGGCTAGATCGAAAGATTGGCCGAGGTGTTCCGAATGTGATATCTGATATCCATTCGGAACACCTCGGTCAATTCTACGAATCAAGCTTGATCGAAAGATTGGCCGAGGTGTTCCGAATGATCTGATATCCTGCCCATTGATAAGATATTTGTTCTATATCTATAGCAACAGAATACTCGCTCGTAAACTAACGTTCTCAAAACATCCATTTTGAAAAAAAAAAAAATGGCGGAATCGCTAGCGGACAAATCTTCAAAACTACAGGCAACGCTGAATCGTTAAACCAACAAAGACGTGATAAATAGAGAATAGATTGTTGTTGGCCTGGATTGGGAAACTTATCATGCAATGTGTGGTGTCTATAGGCTAGTAGTTCTACGATTTTTATCCATTGAGCCGGGTGAACCGAGCTTGATTAAGTTTCATAATTCGAATCATCAACCATCTATTCTATTTATCCTGTTTCTCAGTTTTGATCCGTATCACACTAAATTGAATATTTAGATTGAGAAGCAATATTGGCAACATCTTTTTAACAATGAACAAACATGAAGAATTGTTTATTTAAAACGTCCTATACTGCACATGAATACGCAGCTCTAAGATAGTGATGATGAATGACGTCATGAACGTGATGTTTACCCGCGGAAAAAAGTTGTGTCGAATGGAGACAAGATATTATTGTTTTCAGTATTCAAACTTGCTAGAAAACCCAAAAAGTCGAGCAATTGATCTCTGAATGTAATAAAGAGGTTACATGTATTACACGGCTGATGAGGGCCGGAGAGTGATATCGGCCCTCCACCTCGAAATCTGCCCTCGGGCTAAAGCTCACTCTCCGGCCCTCATCAGCCGTGTAATAACCTCTAATTACAGTTGAAAATATAAAGGTTGTGTTGCATTTACAAGCCCTAGGCTCTTAAGGATTCTTCCATTCCAATACCAAACCAATAGTCTGTCATCATCTGTAAACATGTGGAAAAAATAAATAGGATAGGCCTAATAAAGAAAATTATGAAATCTTGATTATCTTATAAACAAAGTAATAGGTTGATTTGTATTGGATTTGTCATCTGCAAATGATTTCAGTTTGGATAAGTCTAAAATTTTGTAGTGGTGTCTGTGAGGTAGAGCATTGGCCTCATTAGCCAAAGGTCTCAAGTTCGGTATGTGGGAGCAGGTGTCAACTTTGGGATTTTTCATTGGCCAATATATCTGCATGAGTACTGGTGACTGTATAGTTCTCGGGAAGCAGACTCAAGAAAGATTAGTATAAGTTGTAAGAACTTGTTTCTCAATCAATGTAAAATAAATTTGCCTCACTCTTTACCACACCACAAAATTTAAGATTTATCCAAATTGAAAGCATTTGCAGACGACAAAATAAACGTGGCTCAAAAATAGAAATTGGTTTGGGATGGGTAGAAAACATTGCGGGAAAAGGAGAAAATGCTAGTTACCAGCAATTTCTCCTATTCCCACAATGTTTTCAGAAGGTTTCTTCTAGCTATATCGGTTGCTAAAAGTCGGGATTGTGTGGTAATTGGTTAAACTGAAGCTAAACTAAAAATTTGTTGTGTTGGAAAGGGTTAAAAATGCTGTTTAATTTGTTTATATTGTGAAACAAGTCCAATCTAGCTCAACAGATTAATTCTATCTTTGAAATGGTAGAAAACATTGTGAAAAAAGTAGAAAATTCTTGTAGCCAGCATTTTCTCCCTTTTCCACAATGTTTTCAAATGCTACTCAGTCAAAATCATAAAAACCTCTGATTGTTTGGAAATGCTTTAATGTAGTTTTAGAGTAAAGGGTAATACATAAAATGAAGGGCAGATAGAATGACTGTGTACATTTTGTAGGTTTTAAAAGTTAATGCTTTTACCAGATGACAAAATTTTAACCCAATCCAAATTGAAAGCATTTGGAAATGACCAATTCAATGTGGCTCAAATGTTGCAATGGCTTAGTTATAGGGTAGAAAACACAGTGGAAAAAGAAGAAAATGCTGGTTGCCCACAATGTTTTCATATGGCTTTTTTCCAAAGATCATCAAAAGTCATCCTTGTGTGGTTAAGGGTTAAATGTTTAAATGTTCTATTGGAGCGAAGAGTTCTCTCAGTGTATCTTATCTATTTGGAGGGTTGTGCTTGTTGCATCAGCACATGGATTCTGTGAATCATGGGACAGCAAGTCATGTTTAGCTATAAACTGAGGGGACAGCAAGTATCTTTGGACATGAGTTTTTGCAAGGGATATACCTGAATAGTATGTGGCAGTGCTGGAAAGAGTTCTGGGGTAAGCTTTATCTTAGAGATTTTCAGTCTTAGAGCATATTTTTTGAAGGTAGACTTCAAAACCATTGATTAAAGTACAATCTAGTAAATCGAAAGAAACACTGTGACAAAAGGTGGAAGAAATTTGCAAATACATTGTGAATTGAATGACAGTGTGTAACAGTTTCAGAAAAAAATGTGACGAGAGTTGTACTGATTTATTACTGAGTGTTTCTTCTCACCTACTGTGCTAAAAAAAAAAAAACATTGTGGAGGACAGCATTACTGTCAGTAAAATCAGTCGGTTTCATGTTTATATTTAAGCCATGGTACATTTGCGATGTTGCATGTAGTTGTCCATAGTTAGGTGGTCAAATTAAATGTAGCTCAAATGCTGGAACTTGTATGTGAAAGGGAAACAAGAAAAAGACTAACGGACGGACGGACAGACAGACGGACGACGGAAATCACGCCATGACATAAGCTCTGCTGGCTTTCAACCAGCAGAGCTAAAAACATTGTGGAAAAAGAAGAAAAAGCCATTATTTTATCTTTTTACCTCAATGTTTTGAGAAACTGTGTGTTTCAGGTTCGTTGAAAGTCGGGATTGTATAGAAAAGGATTGAATGGTTATCAGTGTACATTCATCATAGCTGTGTTTTTTACTTTTTATCAAATAAAAATATCTAGATCTACTTCTTTGATTGTTTACCAAACTAACAAAATTTGGAATTTAACAAACTAAAAGTATATGCAGATGATAGATCTAATGCAGCTCAAATGGAAATTTCTCGATGATAAAGTAGAAAACATTGCAAGGAAAGGGGGAAATGCTAGTCAGCAGCATTTTCTCCTTACCTTGCAATTTTCTCCAAGACTTTATCTTTCAGGATCCTTAAAGCTTGGGCTTTTATGGTACCTAGCAGGTTAAAGTTTCATACTGTTTATAAATGTAATGTCAAATAATAAAGAAAAATGTATTTGATTCAAAGTCTGGTCACATTTTAATATGTAGTTGACTATATTAGGAAATTACTGTAGTTGAACGTATTAAACAAATCATGGTTAAGTAAGGTCAATTACAGTTAACTGCTTTCAAACTACGGTCACAACATTGTAGTTTACCGTAACAAATTTTTGAAAATGTTCCAAAATTTGCACGCAGTAGGGGCAAACTGTAAGTTCAAACTAAGTTAATTACTGTGCTGAACTATTATTACGAAAAAAGTCTGTGACAAAGAAACAAATAAATGCGTAGCTAAAATACAAACGGCATCTGGCGGGATTCAAACCATTGAAGGAACCAATACGATAACCACAGAGCCAAAGAGATATCTCTCTGACGCAGCTGTCGTGTATTGTATTTCAATTGGGAAGAAGCTATTGATGGAGGAGTGGTCTCCACCGTAACACTATGGTTAACTATGTGGAACTATCTTCAACTACTTCTGATACATTTAACTACGGCCAGCTATGGTCATTCCCCACAACGGTCAACTATGTTAGGTGTGACCATAGCTTTACACATATTCCTTTTGTGATGGGATTTAGGAGAACATCAATACAGGCAAACCCAACCACTACAGTATTATTTAGTATAAGTATTATTACATATTCTGTTCTTATAGGCAAGGTTGGCAAAAAATTGGTCAATATCCATATTGATCATGCCGATGGTTATAACTGGTCCATACTAGTCACACGTGGTCCATTGAAGTGGTTGATTTGGTTGTTAAAACCACAGGAATTTGACATTCTATAACCAAAATAAATGATAAAATATAAAAAAAAAATCTCCCCTATATAATATAAACACAAGGAATGCAATGTCTCGATTGCTGGCGCCAGCACTAGAAATCAAAATCACCCACGAAACAAACATTGATCATAATTTCCTTTAGCCTATATATAAACAACACAACAATGTACCTGCGACATTCGGCGAAATCTTCCTCATTAGACACCTTTTAACCGAAGATATCCGTCATGTTTTACGGTTTTTTTTTTTGACAATTTCAATTTGTCTGGGAGGCCATTTTCTGAAGTCACTTGATTCCCGTGTACGGTCCAATATTGCTTAGGTTTACAGAAGTACCTCGCTTGATGGGGGATTTCCCTATTCATAAAAGTCAAATATCTTTTCTTTAAAAAGGAATGCACTCAAATACTTTTGTTAGTTACTTCTAGAAAAATCTTTAGTATCGTGTGATGTCCATAAATATATCTTAAAAACGAAAAAATAATAGTAATAAATAATAAGAAAATACGCTTCCTTGCTCTTCCAAATTGAAATTGAAAGGCTGTCTTGTGCTGGCACCGGCAATCGAGACGTTGCAGTCCTTGTGTTTATATCATATAGGGGAGATTTTTTTTTTTCACATTCTATCACTTATTTTGGTTACAGAATGTCAAATTCCTGTGGTTAAAACATTGGTGTACTACATGCCCCTGTCCTGTACATACCTAGTGATTATTCTAGACCAGGCAAAAGGGCAGGGAGGCAGGAAAAAGGGGCAGGAAAAAGGGGCAGGGAGGAACATTGCCTTATTGAATGACTTCTCATATCAGATAAAGGCAAATCAGTGTCCTTCACTCTTTTCGAAACAAGTTCTAACTATAACTTTGGATATGAATTGCATATTAAAGAAAAGAATAAGGAAAGATTCATATCAACTCATAGACTCAAAGCAACACAATCTGACTATACAGGTTTTGATTGCCATGTAATTTATGATCCCATGATGCACTGTCACACTTAGCTTTAATGTAGTAGACCCGTAACACTTCTGTTGTAGCATGGAATAAAGTTCTTGATAGTTGATAAATACAGATTTATACAGATAAAATACTTATGCATATTTTTGACCGACTAGAAATGCCTTTGGTGTCTCTTAAAAACAATTGTTGACACTTTTGTTAGTTTTCAGAAAAGGGAGGTAATTATTAATTTGCTTTGTAATGAGAATACGATGGTTTTGGATTTATAAATAATAATTCTAGGAAGGGAAAAAAAGGAAAAATTGGCTCGGTTAAAGTAGTACAATAAAACTCATTTTAGCAAATTTTGTAGGATAATAATATTGTGGAATAGCTGTTTTCTATTACAGGTCCACTACCTAACTTCTCGTCAGATAACAAAAAATGTCCAGAGTAATTATAAAAAAAACCTTCTTCTCAGCTGTTTTACGAAATGACAATAATTTTGATTAAAAACAATAAAAAAAAAACTTAATTATTACATAGAAAGAATTACAAAATGTGATACCAGTGCCATAAACCTATAGATCTAGCTACATGTATTTACTGATCATATGCCATGAAATGCTGAGGACTGAACCCGGATTTTGATCTACAATATGGCATTTTTTTAGCTGGCGCCAACCTAGTCTAGAATATCTAGTGAGAATTACAATCACGGCCGTTATATGACATGTATATGCTGTTAAAAAGGCGTTTAACTATAAACAAGCAACAAATTAAACCGTAATTTCTGAAATTAGACGACCCTGTTTCGTGAGAAGTTCTGTGAATCTGTCTCCACTTTCCGTTCATTTGGAGCCAACAAATCCGGATGACAGCTTTTCTTTAGAACTAGCAATGAATTCGAAATGGCCATGGTCAAAATTAAAAATAATAGAGAAAGATAAAAATGTTTAATCCAATTCTAATTAGAAGAGAACTAACTACACACATAAATTGTACAAGATAGGGATCTCTACCGTTCCTTCTTCCTTCAACAAGTTTGAACCAAAATACGAAACGGAGGTGAAAACTTTGACGGTAGGTGTCACACCACTATAAAGTAAAATCGACGATCTTTGAAGCGTCCTAGAGGGCTTAATCGCAAGTCTTTCGCTTTTCTGTCTTTGGCTTTCTAAAATAAATCCCAAGTCAAAATTGAAGAAAACAGTGTGTAAGAAGATCTTGTTTTGGTCTTTTCGAAAAAAAACCCAGAAATTAATGTGACAAGTGGCTAAAAAAAGACTGAATACTCTTTCAGTAGCAATCGATTCCTATTGCATGAATCAAACAAAGGGAATTGAAGTGTAATTTTTCTAATCTCTTCAAACCGCAACAAGAAACCCAGTTACATTGACTACCGTTTCATATAATGTGACAAGTGGCTAAAAAAAGACTGAAGACTCTTTCAGTAGCAACTGTTTCCTGTGGGTGCCAGTTACGTATCCACAAAAACATTAAAAATGGACTTTTGGAACACTTTGCAGCACACGACACCTGTCGTTTAAGTCAGTCATAGGGATTTTTCTGTTTCGTTTTCTCTTACTAGGGCCATTGATTTGGTTACGATGACTATCTCACCCATACATGATGGTTACCTGCTGCGCATAACATCGTAAAATCAACTTAGACACCTTTGGAGGCAACTGATACCTGATGCACAAATCAAAGAAAGGTAAACCGAATGTTTCCCTGTTTTCTTACCAGGGTGAATTTTGGTGACCTTGCGAGTCAAAAGTCAATGTTATGTTTAACTGGTGCGCAAAAATATAAAATTCAGAAGCAACCGATGCTGTTGCGGAAACTTTTTCCGGTTGAAAAAAAGTCTTGTTCTAGTTCGAAGAATTTAAAAATAGGCCATAAAGATACGATAAGATGTAAGAATTACTAATAATCCTGTTTTTTCTTTGATAGGGTAGAAAACAATGTGGGAAAAGGAGAAAAATGCTGGTAACCTGCATTGTCTCCTTTTCTCAGATTATTTTCAAAAGCTTTCTCTTTCGGGGGGTTTTAAAAGGCGTCATTGTGTCGTACAAGGTTAATAAGGATAAACAGGTACCCCCCTTCCCAATCAGCCAATCAAATCCTATCCCTCTGAGAAATTCAAAGTTTGGCCCAATCAGCCAATCAGAGAGCTTCAAATTACTTCAAAATGGCGCCCTAATGTATCGATAGAAAACATTGGACAAAAAACGGCATAAAAGTGGATTTAAAGTCTTCTTTTAAGGCTGCTGTGCAGTCCTTGGCAAACTGCCATGCATGCACCATCCACACATGCCAGATTTCACTGAAAAAGGGCCAAAATTTAAGAAATCAGGGTGTAAGAAGACCTTGTTTTGGTCTTTTCAAGCCCCCTTGCAAGAGTTACTTCCCTTGAAATAAACCCTTGATGCGCCTTTATCCCTTAATTAGATTTTCTGACTCAGACCACACATTGAATAAGCCAAAAGGTCAATGTACAGTGTAAAAAACCCAGAAATTAATGTGACAAGTGGCTAAAAAAAGACTGAATACTCTTTCAGTAGCAATCGATTCCTATTGCATGAATCAAACAAAGGGAATTGAAGTGTAATTTTTCTAATCTCTTCAAACCGCAACAAGAAACCCAGTTACATTGACTATGGTTTCATACGTGCCGGTTACGCATGTGTGAAAACACCAGGAAATAATGTGACAAGTGGCTAAAAAAAGACTGAAGACTCTTTCAGTAGCAACTGTTTCCTGTTGCATAAGTCAAACAAAGAGAACTGAATTTCTAATATATTTTTTCTCTCCAATCTCTTTATACCATGATGACATATCCCCATTTACGCAGACTACCGTCTCTCATAGGTGCCACTTACGTATTCGCGAAAAAAATGAAAAATCGACTTACAGAACTTTCCCAGCAGATGACACATGTTTATTAAGTCAAATATAGGGAAATAAATTTCTGAAATATATTTTTTTTTCTCCATTGTCTTTATACCACGACAACGAACCCATTCACGTTGACTACCATGTCATGGGTGCCACTTACGTATCTGCGAAAACATTAAAAATGGACTTTTGGAACACTTGCAGCATACGACACCTGTCACTTAAGTCAGTTATAGGGATTTTTCTTTTTCATTTTCTCGTACTAGGGCCGTTGATTTGGTTACGATGACTATCTCACCCATACGTGATGGTTACCTGCAGTGCATAAAATCGTAAAATCAACTTAGACACTTTCGGAGGCAACTGATACCTGTTGCACAAATCAAAGAAAGGTAAACCGAATCTTTCCCTGTTTTCTTACCAGGGTGAATTTTGGTGACCTTGCGAGTCAAAAGTCAATGTTATGTTTAACTGGTGCGCAAAAATATAAAATTCAGAAGCAACCAATGCTGTTGCGGAAACTTTTTCCGGTTGAAAAAAAGTCTTGTTCTAGTTTGAAGAATTTAAAAATAGGCCATAAAGATACGATAAGATGTAAGAATAACTAATAATCCTGTTTTTTCTTTGATAGGGTAGAAAACAATGTGGGAAAAGGAGAAAAATGCTGGTAACCTGCATTGTCTCCTTTTCTCAGATTATTTTCAAAAGCTTTCTCTTTCGGGGGGGGGGGTTAAAAGGCGTCATTGTGTGGTACAAGGTTAATAAGGATAAACAGGTACCCCCCTTCCCAATCAGCTAATCAAATCCTATCCCTCTGAGAAATTCAAAGTTGGGCCCAATCAGCCAATCAGAGAGCTTCAAATTACTTCAAAATGGCGCCCTAATGTATTGATAGAAAGCAGTGAACAGAAGTGGATTTAAAGTCTTCTTTTAAGGCTGCTGTGCAGTCCTTGGCAAACTGCCAGGCATGCACCATCCACACATGCCAGATTTCACTGAAAAAGGGCCAAAATTTAAGAAATCAGGGTGTAAGAAGACCTTGCTTTGGTCTTTTCAAGCCCCCTTGCAAGAGTTACTTCCCTTGAAATAAACCCTTGATGCCCCTTTATCCCTTAATTAGATTTTCTGACTCAAACCACACATTGAATAAGCCAAAATGATCAATGTACAGTGTAAAAAACCCAGAAATTAATGTGACAAGTGGCTAAAAAAAGACTGTATACTCTTTCAGTAGCAATCGATTCCTATTGCATGAATCAAACAAAGGGAATTGAAGTATAATTTTTCTAATCTCTTCAAACCGCAACAAGAAACCTAGTTACATTGACTACTGTTTCATATGTGCCGGTTACGCACGTGCGAAAACTCAGCCCACAATAAATGCTGCACATTGAAGCTTTCAATAAGCCAAAGTGATCAATGTACAGTGTAAAAAAGAAACAACAAAAAACGCCCAGAAAATAATGCAAGAATTACTTCCCTTTAACCCTCGATGCACCCAACACCCCCCCTCCCAAGCCCTTAACTGGATTTGCTTTTCTAACTCAGCCCACAATAAATGCCTCACATTGGAAGTTGAAATTAGCCAAAGTGATCAAAGTACAGTTTAAAAAAGAAAAAACGCCCAGAAATTAATGCAAGAATTACTTCCCTTTAATCCTCGATGCACCCAAGCCCCCAGCCTTTAATTGGATTTGCATTTCTAACGAACTCAGCCCACAATAAATGCTGCACATTGAAACTTTCAATAAGCCAAAGTGATCAATGTACAGTTTAAAAAACAAAACGCCCAGAAATTAATGTGACAAGCGGCTAAAAAAAGACTGAAAACTCTTTCAGTTGCTTCCTATTGCATATATCAGACAAAGGCAACTGAAGTGTAATTTTTCTAATCTCTTCAAACTCTGACAAGAAACCCAGTTATGTTGATTGTGTGCCAGTTACACTCATGCGAAAACCTCAGAAATTAATGCGACAAGTGGCTAAAAAAAGACTGAAAACTCTCATATATCAAACAAAGGCAACTGAAGTGTAATTTTTCTAATCTCTTCAAGCAGCAACAAGAAACCCAGTTATGTTGACTACCATCTCGTATGTGCCAGTTACGCTCATGCGAAAACCCCAGGAATTAATGTGACAAGTGGCTTACAAAAAGACTAAAACCTCATTCAGTTGCTTCCCATTGCATATATCAAACAAAGGCAACTGAAGTGTAATCTTTCTAATCTCTTCGAACTGCAACAAGAAACCCAGAACTTTACGTTGACTTCCATCTCATACGTGCCAGTTACGCTCATATGAAAACCCCAGAAAAAAAGCAGCAAGTGACTAAAAAAAAGACTGAAGGCTCTTTCAGTAGCAACTTCTTCTTATTGCATAAATCAAACAAAAGGAACTAAATTTTTAAATTTATATTTTTTTCTCAAAAATGCGAAAAATTGACTTAGGGAACATTTCATAGCAGACGACACCTGTTGCTTAATAGGTCAAATATAGGGAACTTAATTTCTAATATCTGCTTTTTATTTCTGCAATCTTTTTTCGCCGTGACAACAAAGCTTTTTAGGTTGTCTATTGTCTCGCAGGTGCCACTTACGTATCCGCAAAAACATGAAAGATCGACTTACGGAATATTTTATAGCAGATGACAACTGCTGCTTAAGTCAATTATAGGGATTTTTCTTTTTTCTTTTTCTCTAACTAGGGCCATTGATTTGGTTATGATGACCATCTCACCCATACGTGACCGTTACGTGCTGCGTATAAAGTCGTAAAATCAACTGGTTGCTGTTGCGGAAACTTTTTCCGATAAAAAAATCTTGTTCTTGTTTGAAGAATTTAGAAGTAGGCCATAAAGATGCAATAAGATGTAAGAATAACTAAGAATCAATTGTTTCTTTGATAGGGTAGAAAACATTGTGGGAAAAGGAGAAAATGCTGGTAACCTGCATTGTCTCCTTTCCTCAGATTATTTTTAAAAGCCTTCTTTAAAAGGCGTCATTGTGTGGTAAAAGGTTAATAATTATCCAATCAGAGAAGCTTTAAGGAAATCAGAATGGATACCAGCAGCCAATCAGAGTAGACTTAAGAAATTCAACAGCCAATCAGAGAGCTTCAAAATCGCTCCAAAATGGCGCCAAAATTTATCCATAAAAAAACAGTGAAAAAAACGGCATAAAAGTGGAATTAAAGTCTTCTTTAAAGGCTGCTGTGCAGTCCTTGCAAACTGCCATGCCTGCACCACCCACACATGCCCGATTTCACTCAAAATGGGCAAACATTTAAGAAAATAGGGGCGCAGAAGACCGTTTTGCAAGAATTACTTCCCTTTAACCCTCGATGCACCCCCCCTCCCCAGCCCTTAACTGGATTTGCTTTTCTAACTCAGCCCATAAATAAATGCTGCATATTGAAACTTTCAATAAGCCAAAGTGATCAATGTACAGTGTGTATAAAAAAAAAAAAAAAACGCCCAGAAAATAATGCAAGAATTACTTCCCTTTAACCCTCGATGCACCCCAACACCCCCCTCCCCAGCCCTTAACTGGATTTGCTTTTCTAACTCGGCCCACAATAAATGCTGCACATTGAAGCTTTCAATAAGCCAAAGTGATCAATGTACAGTGTATATAAAAAAAAAACGCCCAGAAAATAATGCAAGAATTACTTCCCTTTAACCCTCCATGCACCCAACACCCCCCTTCCCAGCCTTTAACTGGATTTGCTTTTCTTACTCAGCCCACAATAAATGCAACACATTGAAACTTTCAATAAGCCAAAGTGATCAATGTACAGTGTAAAAAAGAATGCCCAGAAATTAATGTGACAAGTGGCTAAAAAAAGACTGAAAACTCTTTCAGTTGCTTCCTATTGCATATCTCAAACAAAGGCAACTGAAGTGTAATTTTTCCAATCTCTTCAAACCGCAACAAGAAACCCAGTTACGTTGACTATGTGCCAGTTACGCTCATGCGAAAACCTCAGAAATTAATGTGACAAGTGGCTAAAAAAAGACTGAAAACTCTCATATATCAAACAAAGGCAACTGAAGTGTAATTTTTTTAATCTCTTCAAACTGCAACAAGAAACCCAGTTACGTTGACTTCCGTCTCATACGTGCCAGTTACGCCCATGCAAAAACCCCAGAAAATAATGCGACAAGTGGCTAAAAAAAGACTGAAGGCTCTTTCAGTAGCAGCTGCTTCTTATTGCAGAAATCAAACAAAAGGAACTAAATTTTTAAATTTATATTTTTTTCTCCAATCTCTTTATACCGTGACGACAAATCCATTTACGTTGACTACCGTCTCGTAGGTGCCGGTTACGTATCCGCGAAAATGCGAAAAATCGACTTACGGAACATTTCATAGCAGACGACACCTGTTGCTTAATAGGTCAAATATAGGGAACTTAATTTCTAATATCTGCTTTTTATTTCTGGAATCTTTTTTCGCCGTGACAACAAAGCTTTTTAGGTTGTCTATTGTCTCGCAGGTGCCACTTACGTATCCGCAAAAACATGAAAGATCGACTTACAGAATATTTTATAGCAGACGACAACTGCTGCTTAAGTCAATTATAGGGATTTTTCTTTTTTCTTTTTCTCTAACTAGGGCCATTGATTTGGTTACGATGACCATCTCACCCATACGTGACCGTAACGTGCTGCGTATAAAGTCTTAAAATCAACTGGTTCCTGTTGCGGAAACTTTTTCCGATAAAAAAATCTTGTTCTTGTTTGAAGAATTTAGAAGTAGGCCATAAAGATGCAATAAGATGTAAGAATAACTAAGAATCAATTGTTTCTTTGATAGGGTAGAAAACATTGTGGGAAAAGGAGAAAATGCTGGTAACCTGCATTGTCTCCTTTCCTCAGATTATTTTTAAAAGCCTTCTTTAAAAGGCGTCATTGTGTGGTAAAAGGTTAATAATTATCCAATCAGAGAAGCTTTAAGGAAATCAGAATGGATACCAGCAGCCAATCAGAGTAGACTTAAGAAATTCAACAGCCAATCAGAGAGCTTCAAAATCGCTCCAAAATGGCGCCAAAATTTATCCATAAAAAAACAGTGAAAAAAACGGCATAAAAGTGGAATTAAAGTCTTCTTTAAAGGCTGCTGTGCAGTCCTTGCAAACTGCCATGCCTGCACCACCCACACATGCCCGATTTCACTCAAAATGGGCAAACATTTAAGAAAATAGGGGCGCAGAAGACCGTTTTGCAAGAATTACTTCCCTTTAACCCTCGATGCACCCCCCCTCCCCAGCCCTTAACTGGATTTGCTTTTCTAACTCAGCCCATAAATAAATGCTGCATATTGAAACTTTCAATAAGCCAAAGTGATCAATGTACAGTGTGTATAAAAAAAAAAAAAAAACGCCCAGAAAATAATGCAAGAATTACTTCCCTTTAACCCTCGATGCACCCCAACACCCCCCTCCCCAGCCCTTAACTGGATTTGCTTTTCTAACTCGGCCCACAATAAATGCTGCACATTGAAGCTTTCAATAAGCCAAAGTGATCAATGTACAGTGTATATAAAAAAAAAACGCCCAGAAAATAATGCAAGAATTACTTCCCTTTAACCCTCCATGCACCCAACACCCCCCTTCCCAGCCTTTAACTGGATTTGCTTTTCTTACTCAGCCCACAATAAATGCAACACATTGAAACTTTCAATAAGCCAAAGTGATCAATGTACAGTGTAAAAAAGAATGCCCAGAAATTAATGTGACAAGTGGCTAAAAAAAGACTGAAAACTCTTTCAGTTGCTTCCTATTGCATATCTCAAACAAAGGCAACTGAAGTGTAATTTTTCCAATCTCTTCAAACCGCAACAAGAAACCCAGTTACGTTGACTATGTGCCAGTTACGCTCATGCGAAAACCTCAGAAATTAATGTGACAAGTGGCTAAAAAAAGACTGAAAACTCTCATATATCAAACAAAGGCAACTGAAGTGTAATTTTTTTAATCTCTTCAAACTGCAACAAGAAACCCAGTTACGTTGACTTCCGTCTCATACGTGCCAGTTACGCCCATGCAAAAACCCCAGAAAATAATGCGACAAGTGGCTAAAAAAAGACTGAAGGCTCTTTCAGTAGCAGCTGCTTCTTATTGCAGAAATCAAACAAAAGGAACTAAATTTTTAAATTTATATTTTTTTCTCCAATCTCTTTATACCGTGACGACAAATCCATTTACGTTGACTACCGTCTCGTAGGTGCCGGTTACGTATCCGCGAAAATGCGAAAAATCGACTTACGGAACATTTCATAGCAGACGACACCTGTTGCTTAATAGGTCAAATATAGGGAACTTAATTTCTAATATCTGCTTTTTATTTCTGGAATCTTTTTTCGCCGTGACAACAAAGCTTTTTAGGTTGTCTATTGTCTCGCAGGTGCCACTTACGTATCCGCAAAAACATGAAAGATCGACTTACAGAATATTTTATAGCAGACGACAACTGCTGCTTAAGTCAATTATAGGGATTTTTCTTTTTTCTTTTTCTCTAACTAGGGCCATTGATTTGGTTACGATGACCATCTCACCCATACGTGACCGTAACGTGCTGCGTATAAAGTCTTAAAATCAACTGGTTCCTGTTGCGGAAACTTTTTCCGATAAAAAAATCTTGTTCTTGTTTGAAGAATTTAGAAGTAGGCCATAAAGATGCAATAAGATGTAAGAATAACTAAGAATCAATTGTTTCTTTGATAGGGTAGAAAACATTGTGGGAAAAGGAGAAAATGCTGGTAACCTGCATTGTCTCCTTTCCTCAGATTATTTTTAAAAGCCTTCTTTAAAAGGCGTCATTGTGTGGTAAAAGGTTAATAATTATCCAATCAGAGAAGCTTTAAGGAAATCAGAATGGATACCAGCAGCCAATCAGAGTAGACTTAAGAAATTCAACAGCCAATCAGAGAGCTTCAAAATCGCTCCAAAATGGCGCCAAAATTTATCCATAAAAAAACAGTGAAAAAAACGGCATAAAAGTGGAATTAAAGTCTTCTTTAAAGGCTGCTGTGCAGTCCTTGCAAACTGCCATGCCTGCACCACCCACACATGCCCGATTTCACTCAAAATGGGCAAACATTTAAGAAAATAGGGGCGCAGAAGACCGTTTTGCAAGAATTACTTCCCTTTAACCCTCGATGCACCCCCCCTCCCCAGCCCTTAACTGGATTTGCTTTTCTAACTCAGCCCATAAATAAATGCTGCATATTGAAACTTTCAATAAGCCAAAGTGATCAATGTACAGTGTGTATAAAAAAAAAAAAAAAAAAAAAGCCCAGAAAATAATGCAAGAATTACTTCCCTTTAACCCTCGATGCACCCAACACCCCCTCCCCAGCCCTTAACTGGATTTGCTTTTCTAACTCGGCCCACAATAAATGCTGCACATTGGAACTTTCAATAAGCCAAAGTGATCAATGTACAGTGTATATAAAAAAAAAACGCCCAGAAAATAATGCAAGAATTACTTCCCTTTAACCCTCCATGCACCCAACACCCCCCTCCCCAGCCCTTAACTGGATATGCTTTTCTAACTCAGCCCACAATAAATTCTGCACATTGAAACTTTCAATAAGCCAAAGTGATCAATGTACAGTGTAAAAAAGAATGCCCAGAAATTAATGTGACAAGTGGCTAAAAAAAGACTGAAAACTCTTTCAGTTGCTTCCTATTGCATATCTCAAACAAAGGCAACTGAAGTGTAATTTTTCCAATCTCTTCAAACCGCAACAAGAAACCCAGTTACGTTGACTATGTGCCAGTTACGCTCATGCGAAAACCTCAGAAATTAATGTGACAAGTGGCTAAAAAAAGACTGAAAACTCTCATATATCAAACAAAGGCAACTGAAGTGTAATTTTTCTAATCTCTTCAAACCGCAACAAGAAACCCAGTTACGTTGACTTCCGTCTCATACGTGCGAGTTACGCACATGCGAAAACCCCAGAAAATAATGCGACAAGTGGCTAAAAAAAGACTGAAGGCTCTTTCAGTAGCAGCTGCTTCTTATTGCAGAAACCAAACAAAAGGAACTAAATTTTTAAATTTATATTTTTTTCTTCCAATCTCTTTATACCGTGACGACAAATCCATTTACGTTGACTACCGTCTCGTAGGTGCCGGTTACGTATCCGCGAAAATGCGAAAAATCGACTTAGGGAACATTTCATAGCAGACGACACCTGTTGCTTAATAGGTCAAATATAGGGAACTTAATTTCTAATATCTGCTTTTTATTTCTGCAATCTTTTTTCGCCGTGACAACAAAGCTTTTTAGGTTGTCTATTGTCTCGCAGGTGCCACTTACGTATCCGCAAAAACATGAAAGATCGACTTATGGAATATTTTATAGCAGACAACAACTGCTGCTTAAGTCAATTATAGGGATTTTTCTTTTTTCTTTTTCTCTAACTAGGGCCATTGATTTGGTTATGATGACCATCTCACCCATACGTGACCGTTACGTGCTGCGTATAAAGTCTTAAAATCAACTGGTTGCTGTTGCGGAAACTTTTTCCGATAAAAAAATCTTGTTCTTGTTTGAAGAATTTAGAAGTAGGCCATAAAGATGCAATAAGATGTAAGAATAACTAAGAATCAATTGTTTCTTTGATAGGGTAGAAAGCATTGTGGGAAAAGGAGAAAATGCTGGTAACCTGCATTGTCTCCTTTCCTCAGATTATTTTTAAAAGCCTTCTTTAAAAGGCGTCATTGTGTGGTAAAAGGTTAATAATTATCCAATCAGAGAAGCTTTAAGGAAATCAGAATGGATACCAGCAGCCAATCAGAGTAGACTTAAGAAATTCAACAGCCAATCAGAGAGCTTCAAAATCGCTCCAAAATGGCGCCAAAATTTATCCATAAAAAAACAGTGAAAAAAACGGCATAAAAGTGGAATTAAAGTCTTCTTTAAAGGCTGCTGTGCAGTCCTTGCAAACTGCCATGCCTGCACCACCCACACATGCCAGATTTCACTCAAAATGGGCAAACATTTAAGAAAATAGGGGCGCAGAAGACCGTATTGCAAGAATTACTTCCCTTTAACCCTCGATGCACCCCCCCTCCCCAGCCCTTAACTGGATTTGCTTTTCTAACTCAGCCCATAAATGAATGCTGCATATTGAAACTTTCAATAAGCCAAAGTGATCAATGTACAGTGTGTATAAAAAAAAAAAAAACCGCCCAGAAAATAATGCAAGAATTACTTCCCTTTAACCCTCGATGCACCCAACACCCCCCTCCCCAGCCCTTAACTGGATTTGCTTTTCTAACTCGGCCCACAATAAATGCTGCACATTGGAACTTTCAAAAAGCCAAAGTGATCAATGTACAGTGTATATAAAAAAAAACGCCCAGAAAATAATGCAAGAATTACTTCCCTTTAACCCTCCATGCACCCAACACCCCCCTCCCCAGCCCTTAACAGGATTTGCTTTTCTAACTCAGCCCACAATAAATGCTGCACATTGAAACTTTCAATAATCCAAAGTGATCAATGTACAGTGTAAAAAAGAATGCCCAGAAATTAATGTGACAAGTGGCTAAAAAAAGACTGAAAACTCTTTCAGTTGCTTCCTATTGCATATCTCAAACAAAGGCAACTGAAGTGTAATTTTTCCAATCTCTTCAAACCGCAACAAGAAACCCAGTTACGTTGACTTCCGTCTCATACGTGCCAGTTACGCCCATGCGAAAACCCCAGAAAATAATGCGACAAGTGGCTAAAAAAAGACTGAAGGCTCTTTCAGTAGCAGCTGCTTCTTATTGCAGAAATCAAACAAAAGGAACTAAAGTTTTAAATTTATATTTTTTTCTCTAATCTCTTTATACCGTGACGACAAATCCATTTACGTTGACTACCGTCTCGTAGGTGCCGGTTACGTATCCGCGAAAATGCGAAAAATCGACTTACGGAACATTTCATAGCAGACGACACCTGTTGCTTAATAGGTCAAATATAGGGAACTTAATTTTTAATATCTGCTTTTTATTTCTGCAATCTTTTTTCGCCGTGACAACAAAGCTTTTTAGGTTGTCTATTGTCTCGCAGGTGCCACTTACGTATCCGCAAAAACATGAAAGATCGACTTACAGAATATTTTATAGCAGACAACAACTGCTGCTTAAGTCAATTATAGGGATTTTTCTTTTTTCTTTTTCTCTAACTAGGGCCATTGATTTGGTTACGATGACCATCTCACCCATACGTGACCGTTACGTGCTGCGTATAAAGTCTTAAAATCAACTGGCTGCTGTTGCGGAAACTTTTTCCGATAAAAAAATCTTGTTCTTGTTTGAAGAATTTAGAAGTAGGCCATAAAGATAAGATGTAAGAATAACTAAGAATCAATTGTTTCTTTGATAGGGTAGAAAACATTGTGGGAAAAGGAGAAAATGCTGGTAACCTGCATTGTCTCCTTTCCTCAGATTATTTTTAAAAGCCTTCTTTAAAAGGCGTCATTGTGTGGTAAAAGGTTAATAATTATCCAATCAGAGAAGCTTTAAGGAAATCAGAATGGATACCAGCAGCCAATCAGAGTAGACTTAAGAAATTCAACAGCCAATTAGAGAGCTTCAAAATCGCTCGAAAATGGCGCCAAAATTTATCCATAAAAAAACAGTGAAAAAAACGGCATAAAAGTGGAATTAAAGTCTTCTTTAAAGGCTGCTGTGCAGTCCTTGCAAACTGCCATGCCTGCACCACCCACACATGCCAGATTTCACTCAAAATGGGCAAACATTTAAGAAAATAGGGGCGCAGAAGACCGTTTTGCAAGAATTACTTCCCTTTAACCCTCGATGCACCCCCCTCCCCAGCCCTTAACTGGATTTGCTTTTCTAACTCAGCCCATAAATAAATGCTGCATATTGAAACTTTCAATAAGCCAAAGTGATCAATGTACAGTGTGTATAAAAAAAAAAAAAAAACGCCCAGAAAATAATGCAAGAATTACTTCCCTTTAACCCTCGATGCACCCAACACCCCCCTCCCCAGCCCTTAACTGGATTTGCTTTTCTAACTCGGCCCACAATAAATGCTGCACATTGGAACTTTCAGTAAGCCAAAGTGATCAATGTACAGTGTATATAAAAAAAAACGCCCAGAAAATAATGCAAGAATTACTTCCCTTTAACCCTCCATGCACCCAACACCCCCCTCCCCAGCCCTTAACTGGATTTGCTTTTCTAACTCAGCCCACAATAAATGCTGCACATTGAAACTTTCAATAAGCCAAAGTGATCAATGTACAGTGTAAAAAAAAATGCCCAGAAATTAATGTGACAAGTGGCTAAAAAAAGACTGAAAACTCTTTCAGTTGCTTCCTATTGCATATCTCAAACAAAGGCAACTGAAGTGTAATTTTTCCAATCTCTTCAAACCGCAACAAGAAACCCAGTTACGTTGACTATGTGCCAGTTACGCTCATGCGAAAACCTCAGAAATTAATGTGACAAGTGGCTAAAAAAAGACTGAAAACTCTCATATATCAAACAAAGGCAACTGAAGTGTAATTTTTCTAATCTCTTCAAACCGCAACAAGAAACCCAGTTACGTTGACTTCCGTCTCGTACGTGCCAGTTACGCCCATGCGAAAACCCAATAAAATAATGCGACAAGTGGCTAAAAAAAGACTGAAGGCTCTTTCAGTAGCAGCTGCTTCTTATTGCAGAAATCAAATAAAAGGAACTAAATTTTTAAATTTATATTTTTTTCTCCAACTTCTTTATACCGTGACGACAAATCCATTTACGTTGACTACCGTCTCGTAGGTGCCGGTTACGTATCCGCAAAAATGCGAAAAATCGACTTACGGAACATTTCATAGCAAACGACACCTGTTGCCTAATAGGTCAAATATAGGGAACTTAATTTCTAATATCTGCTTTTTATTTCTGCAATCTTTTTTCGCCGTGACAACAAAGCTTTTTAAGTTGTATATTGTCTCGCAGGTGCCACTTACGTATCCGCAAAAACATGAAAGATCGACTTACGGAATATTTTATAGCAGACGACAACTGCTGCTTAAGTCAATTATAGGGATTTTTCTTTTTTCTTTTTCTCTAACTAGGGCCATTGATTTGGTTACGATGACCATCTCACCCATACGTGACCATTACGTGCTGCGTATAAAGTCGTAAAATCAACTGGTTGCTGTTGCGGAAACTTTTTCCGATAAAAAAATCTTGTTCTTGTTTGAAGAATTTAGAAGTAGGCCATAAAGATGCAATAAGATGTAAGAATAACTAAGAATCAATTGTTTCTTTGATAGGGTAGAAAACATTGTGGGAAAAGGAGAAAATGCTGGTAACCTGCATTGTCTCCTTTCCTCAGATTATTTTTAAAAGCCTTCTTTTAAAGGTGCCCCCAGCTGGGCGGGGGGATAGAAATAGCTCAGCTGTCGCACTATAGAAGGGGTAAGACCCCCCCCTCTGTGCCTGCCTGTTTGCCGTAGGCTGCAACTCGTGTCGTTTGATGACGGGATCCTGGTGGTTGAGTGGATTCAGAGCTCGGCCCTTTGATAGCTTTGTTTACACAACACACCACTTCGGCCTTGAACTGAACTAAACGAGGGGTCAGAAAGGCCCGTTTTGATCAACCGGCTGGTCACGCCGTGCCCTAGGGTGTTTCTCTTTGTTTTCTTTCACACATACATACACAGATACACCATTTCTCTGCCATCAGTTCTGTATGTCAATACCCTAGAAGGCGGTGGCTCATGGGCTAATCGGGTGAAAGCTTGGTGTTTGATTGACAATTGTAAATGCCTAAAGACAGTCTATGCTTGATATGACATTCTGCGGGCCTACATTTGTCCAGTCTAGCCCTTTCACTTCGAGTATATCACCGATGTATCCTTGTCATGATCTGAGTTAGGTTTCCCCAGATCATGTCCCCTTGTTGGGCTCCGAGGCGGGTGGGGAACATCGGTGATGAATATTCAACAACAACTATGGCTTCTCAAAAAAAGGCCAAGCGTGTACTCTCCGACTCTGATTCAGAGTCAGAATATTCAAGATCTTCAACAACATTTGCCCGTTTTTTAGTAATTGAATCTATTGACTCTTCCAAACCTGTTACAAAACTTTCTCCTTTTATTATTGAAAAATCCATCTCAGCAATTTTAGGAACCCCAAAATCTGTTAAAAAACTTAAAAATGAAACTTTGCTTGTTGAGTGCTTCTCGCATCAACAAGTCAGAAACCTACTTGGACACAAGAAACTTTTCAATCTTGATGTCAAAATCTTTCCTCACAAGACCCTAAACACCTCCAAAGGAGTCATTAGATGCAAAGAATTAAGCTTCTGTGACTCTTTGGAGGAAATCAAATCAAATCTTAAAAACCAGGCTGTGTCTGATGTGAAGAGAATTTCAGTTCTCAGGAATGGCATTCGTAGAGATACACATACCTACATCTTGACATTCTCTACTCCAACTCTTCCAACTTCAATTAAAGTAGGATTTCAATCAGTCAAGGTCGATGTTTATGTGCCTAATCCGTTGCGCTGTTATAGGTGCCAACGGTACGGCCATCATGAAAGTAACTGCAGAAGCACACCTGTTTGTCCCAGGTGTGCTTTTGAAGGAGAAGAACATGACCAAAAGGCTTGCAATAACACCCCACTTTGTGTCAATTGCAAGTCTTCTCATCCTACATATTCCAAAGAATGTTCAGTTTGGAAGGATGAGAAAGAAATCCTGTCAATCAAGTTTAAGGAGAATATTACCTTCTTAGAAGCCAGGAAAGTAGTTGAAAAACGCAGGTCTGATCAGGCTCTGTTGAGCAAAAGTACAACATATGCAAATGTTGCTTCTCCTTTGCCTGCAAATGGACATTGTCCAACCTGCGAACTATTGGCTAAAAAACTTCTCCAAAAGTTCCCTGAAATGACTGATGAACTGAAAGCTCTCATCCCCAATATCCAAGTTGCAACACCTACTCAGACTCGGCCTACATCTGAAACAAACAAAACTTCTTCTGTACCCTCAAAACCCACAAACTCTCAAAGCATCTCTTTACAAAAAACCTCAAAACCATCTACCTCCTCACAAAATATCAAAAAAAGCTTCAAAACCATCTCCCCCTTCACAACAGACACCAAAGAAACCACAACCTCCATCTTCACAACCTACAACCAAATCCAATGTCTCATCTAAAGACAATCCTAATCATACACCCCGACCTCAAAAAAGGTCTTCTTCCAAGTCCAAATCACAATCTAGAGATAACCAAGGATCTTGTGAAATTACAGTGAAAGTAAATGATCCTGTCCCTACCTCCAACAGATTTTCGGAGCTAGAGGACATGGATGCAGATACTGAAAATCTGGAAGGTGAGGCTTCAGATTCAGAAGCCTCTATCTGGTCCACTTCCAAAGATCTTTGGAACAAGGATTTTGACGCTTGGCAATCATCCAAAGCCGAGACATTTGTAATTAAATCTTAACCAGTCTATTTTAAAATGCATTGGTTTACGGCCTCATTTTTTATTTTAGTTTTTATACTTTCCTCATGCACTATGGATACCATAATCCAGTGGAATTGTCGAGGTCTGAAGTCAAACTTTGACGAACTTTCACTTTCACTTTTAATCAATGATAACAAACCAGTTGCTGTTTGTTTGCAAGAAACCTTCCTTAAACAGGAGGATGATATCACTATAAAATATCATTCTATATACAACAAGATCTTTACCGAAGGCGAAAAAGCCAGAGGTGGTGTTTCTATTGTTGTTAACAACAACATTCCTCACAAAGTTATCTCTTTAAATACAAACTTGCAAGCTGTTGCCGTCAGGTTATCTTTACACAGTGCTGTTACACTGTGTTCTGTATACCTACCCCCAAGCACACCTATCAATGAGACCAATCTGAATGATCTCATTTCCCAATTGCCATCCCCCTATATTCTAGCTGGGGACTTTAATGGTCACAATGTTATGTGGGGTTGCAATGACACCAACCAGAGAGGTCTACAGTTAGAAAACTTCATTTCGAACAACTCTCTGTCTTTCATGAATGATAACAAATCCAAAACCTACTTGCATCCAGCAACTGGATCTTACTCTTCCATTGATTTAACATTATGCAGCCCAGTCTTACTTCCCAATTTTACTTGGAAAGTGACTGAGGATTTGTGTGGAAGTGATCACTTCCCCATTATCTTTTCATCTACACAACCGTCCAGCAGTGTACGACCACAGAAATGGAAGCTTTCCAAAGCCAATTGGAATAAATTTGAAACGCTATGTGAACAGACCATTACACATGATAAATTTGGAAATTGCGATGATCCTGCAAAACTTTTCACTTCCCTATTAATTGATGCAGCTAAACAGTCCATCCCTCAGACCTCGACAAACCCAAAACGACCTGACAAGCCTTGGTACAATGATGATTGTAAACAGGCTGTCAGAGACAGAAAACAGGCCCTTAGAAAATTTAATCTCAGGCCTACCAAAGACAATCTTAACTTATTCCGTATTTCCAGGGCAAAAGCCCGTCGTACCATTAAAGAAAATAAGCGCAAGGCCTGGAGACAATATGTCTCTAAGTTGAATAGTAGAACTACTACTAAAAAAACCTGGGATATGATCAGAAAGATCAATGGCAAAGGCCAGTCCCCTCTTAGTCACCTTGAAGTTAACAATACTTCATTGGAATCTCCCCAGGATATAGCTGATGCTCTTGCTGACACCTTTTGCAAAAAGTCTTCCTCTGCAAAGTATTCAGAAAAGTTTCAGAGGAATAAAGCTAGAGAAGAAAAGAAAAAGCTTAATTTCAAATCTTCGAATTCAGAGAATTATAATAAACTCTTCACTTTTAAAGAATTAAAATCTGCTCTGAATAAAGCTCATGATTCTTCTCCTGGCCCAGATAAAGTTCATTACCAGTTTTTAAAACACTTACCTTTTACTTCCCTCTCAGTTTTACTTGATATTTTTAATGATATCTGGCAGTCAGGTAATTTTCCTGCATCCTGGCGGGAGGCACTTGTCATTCCTATCCCAAAACCTGGCAAAGATGCTAGTGACCCAGCTAACTATCGGCCAATAGCTCTTACTAGTTGTCTCTGCAAGACCCTAGAACGCATGGTCAACGACAGGCTTGTCTGGTTTTTAGAAAAACACCACCTCATTGTTGATGTACAGAGTGGATTTCGTCGCCAGCGTGGCACCATAGATCATCTTGTCCGCTTTGAAACCTTTGTTAGAGAAGCCTTTATTAATAGACAGCATGTAGTATCTGTCTTTTTCGACCTTGAAAGCGCTTACGATACAACTTGGAAATACGGAATTATGAAAGACTTGCATGACTTTGGTCTTCGAGGCCGTCTTCCTCTTTTTATTTCAACCTTCTTGGATGAACGTCTTTTCCGCGTCCGAGTTGGTAATACTGTCTCGGGAGCCCGTGAACAGGAGTTGGGTGTACCCCAAGGATGTATTCTCTCTGTTACACTTTTCAGTGTAAAAATAAACAGTATAGTTAAAGCTATCTGTCCTGGTGTAGACTGTTCCCTCTATGTTGATGACTTCGTTATATGCTTCAGATCTCGAAATATGAATATTATTGAGAGACAACTTCAGCAATGTCTCAACAAATTGCAAAAATGGTCTGATGAAAATGGCTTCAGATTTTCAAAGTCCAAAACTAAGTGCATGCACCTCTGTAATCTACGAGGTATTCACCCAGATCCTGAACTGTATTTGGACAAAACTAAAATTGAAGTCGCGTCCGAGTTTAAATTTCTTGGAGTCATCTTTGACAGAAAGCTTTCCTTCCTTCCTCACATCACTGCACTTAAAAAGAAATGCAAGAAGGCTCTTAATCTTCTTAAGGTTGTGGCCCATTCTGAATGGGGAGCAGACCGTAAAGTCCTCTTGCGACTTTATCGGTCTTTAGTTCGCTCCAAATTAGACTATGGATCTGTTGTATACGGATCGGCCCGTAAATCCTATCTGAAAATTCTCGATTCTATACACCACGAAGGTCTGCGTCTTGTGCTTGGAGCATTCAGAACTTCTCCCGTCAATAGCCTCTATGTTGAGGCTAATGAACCTTCCCTTTCTTACAGGAGAGAAAAACTCTCACTTCAATATATTTTAAAACTTAAATCGAATCATTTTAATCCAACTCATAACGTTGTCTTTAAATCTGAGTATAAACGTCTTTTTGAAAGGAAACCAAATGTTATTCCTCCATTTGGTATCCGCATGGAGCCTATTGTGGATAACCTTGGCATAGACACTGAGTCTATTGCCAACTATAAAATCTCTGAAATCCCTCCATGGACACTAAACAGTGCAGAATTCAGATTTGACCTTGCATCTGACAAAAAGTCTGTCACGGATAGAACTGAATTTCATGCTAGATACAACGAGATAAAGGAGAATTATTTTTCCTTTAAACCCATCTATACAGATGGATCTAAAGAAGGCAATTCTGTAGCAGCTGCCGCTGTTTATGGACAAAGGAGCTTAAAATGCCGCCTTCCAAACAACTCCTCTATCTTCTCTGCTGAAATTAAAGCAGTAGATCTTGCCCTTAATCTAGTTGAAAGTTCTAATTCCAACCGTTTTATTATCTTTTCAGACTCTTTGTCAACATTACAGGCCCTTTCAAATCAACGACTTGAGAATCCTTTAATCTGCAGTTTACTTGAAAGGATCTCACAAATTTCTTCTAAGAATAGATTGGTGTTCTGCTGGCTTCCAAGTCATGTAGGCATCAAAGGCAATGAAAATGCCGATAGGTCTGCCAAATCTGCACTTAACCTTCCCATTTCAGATTTTAAAGTTCCACACACTGATTTTAAATCCTCCGTTTTATCACATATCCAATCTTCTTGGCAATCCCAGTGGGATGCTGATACTTTCAATAAACTGCATTCAGTTAAACCATCCCTTGGTGAATGGTATCCCGTTTACAGATCTGTTCGTCGAGAAGAAGTGATAATTGCACGACTTCGAATTGGCCATTCACGCATCACACATTCCTGGCTCTTGACCAAAGATGATGCTCCTGAATGTATTCCATGCAATGCACTCTATTCTGTAAAACATATCCTACTAGATTGCATTGACTTTCAGCCAGTTCGTTCAAAATATTTCAACGTCGATAGTTTGAAAAATCTTTTTGATTCTGTCAGCGTTGAATCTATTATCGCTTTCATAAAGGAGATTGGCATTTACAATAAACTGTGATATTTACTCTTGAGTTTCTTACCCATCTTTTTACAACATTCTTCACTTCATTAATATTCAGTTTGCATCTCCTTAATGGGAGGATTGGCTCTCTTGGAGACATCTTATCCCATTGGAGACAGGACCTCTTTAATGGGAGTATTTGATCCCATTGGAGGCTCCAATCTTTACCAATTTTAACCTCATTTCCAAGGAAAAACAATATTATCAGTCTTACCTTTTAACCTAAAGCTTTGGAGTAGGCAGGGACGCCCAGCCACTCAATATCATATTTTAAGCACATTATAAATGACATATATTTTTTTCATTTAAAAACTTCTTTTTATCAAACCAACATTGAGTTTAAACCTTTTTATCACATTCTTAAATCTTATCATTTAAAACTTTTAAGTATATAGGGATTGCCCTGGAACTCGATGATGCCCTTTATGCATTAAATTTTCTTAGTTCAATTCTTTTATTGTCATTCAAACTTTATTCAGTTTAAACAACTCCACCTTTATTATCTTTTAACATAGATATGCGCGCTAAATGACCAAAGCTGTCGATGCGCCATAAAGCAATATTCATTCATTCATTCATTCATTCATTCTTCTTTAAAAGGCGTCATTGTGTGGTAAAAGGTTAATAATTATCCAATCAGAGAAGCTTTAAGGAAATCAGAATGGATACCAGCAGCCTCGATGCACCCAACACCCCCCTCCCCAGCCCTTAACTGGATTTGCTTTTCTAACTCGGCCCACAATAAATGCTGCACATTGGAACTTTCAATAAGCCAAAGTGATCAATGTAGAGTGTATATAAAAAAAAACGCCCAGAAAATAATGCAAGAATTACTTCCCTTTAACCCTCCATGCACCCAACACCCCCCTCCCCAGCCCTTAACTGGATTTGCTTTTCTAACTCAGCCCACAATAAATGCTGCACATTGAAACTTTCAATAAGCCAAAGTGATCAATGTACAGTGTAAAAAAAAATGCCCAGAAATTAATGTGACAAGTGGCTAAAAAAAGACTGAAAACTCTTTCAGTTGCTTCCTATTGCATATCTCAAACAAAGGCAACTGAAGTGTAATTTTTCCAAACTCTTCAAACCGCAACAAGAAAGCCAGTTATGTTGACTATGTGCCAGTTACGCTCATGCGAAAACCTCAGGAATTAATGTGACAAGTGGCTAAAACAAGACTGAAAACTCTCATATATCAAACAAAGGCAACTGAAGTGTAATTTTTCTAATCTCTTCAAACCGCAACAAGAAACCCAGTTACGTTGACTTCCGTCTCATACGTGCCAGTTACGCCCATGCGAAAACCCCAGAAAATAATGCGACAAGTGGCTAAAAAAAGACTGAAGGCTCTTTCAGTAGCAGCTGCTTCTTATTGCAGAAATCAAACAAAAGGAACTAAATTTTTAAATTTATATTTTTTTCTCCAATCTCTTTATACCGTGACGACAAATCCATTTACGTTGACTACCGTCTCGTAGGTGCCGGTTACGTATCCGCAAAAATGCGAAAAATCGACTTACGGAACATTTCATAGCAAACGACACCTGTTGTTTAATAGGTCAAATATAGGGAACTTAATTTCTAATATCTGCTTTTTATTTCTGCAATCCTTTTTCGCCGTGACAACAAAGCTTTTTAGGTTGTCTATTGTCTCGCAGGTGCCACTTACGTATCCGCAAAAACATGAAAGATCGACTTACGGAATATTTTATAGCAGACGACAACTGCTGCTTAAGTCAATTATAGGGATTTTTCTTTTTTCTTTTTCTCTAACTAGGGCCATTGATTTGGTTACGATGACCATCTCACCCATACGTGACCGTTACGTGCTGCGTATAAAGTCGTAAAATCAACTGGTTGCTGTTGCGGAAACTTTTTCTGATAAAAAAATCTTGTTCTTGTTTGAAGAATTTAGAAGTAGGCCATAAAGATGCAATAAGATGTAAGAATAACTAAGAATCAATTGTTTCTTTGATAGGGTAGAAAACATTGTGGGAAAAGGAGAAAATGCTGGTAACCTGCATTGTCTCCTTTCCTCAGATTATTTTTAAAAGCCTTCTTTAAAAGGCGTCATTGTGTGGTAAAAGGTTAATAATTATCCAATCAGAGAAGCTTTAAGGAAATCAGTATGTATACCAGCAGCCAATCAGAGTAGACTTAAGAAATTGAACAGCCAATCAGAGAGCTTCACAATCGCTCCAAAATGGCGCCAAAATTTATCCATAAAAAAACAGTGAAAAAAACGGCATAAAAGTGGAATTAAAGTCTTCTTTAAAGGCTGCTGTGCAGTCCTTGCAAACTGCCATGCCTGCACCACCCACACATACCAGATTTTACTCAAAATAGGCAAACATTTAAGAAAATAGGGGCGCAGAAGACATTTTGCAAGAATTACTTCCCTTTAACCCTCGATACACCCCCCTCCCCAGCCCTTAACTGGATTTGCTTTTCTAACTCAGCCCATAAACCATAAATAAATGCTGCATATTGAAACTTTCAATAAGCCAAAGTGATCAATGTACAGTGTGTATAAAAAAAAAAAAAAAAAAAAACGCCCAGAAAATAATGCAAGAATTACTTCCCTTTAACCCTCGATGCACCCAACACCTCCCTCCCCAGCCCTTAACTGGATTTGCTTTTCTAACTCGGCCCACAATAAATGCTGCACATTGGAACTTTCAATAAGCCAAAGTGATCAATGTAGAGTGTATATAAAGAAAAACGCCCAGAAAATAATGCAAGAATTACTTCCCTTTAACCCTCCATGCACCCAACACCCCCCTCCCCAGCCCTTAACTGGATTTGCTTTTCTAACTCAGCCCACAATAAATGCTGCACATTGAAACTTTCAATAAGCCAAAGTGATCAATGTACAGTGTAAAAAATATTTCCAGAAATTAATGTGACAAGTGGCTAAAAAAAGACTGAAAACTCTTTCAGTTGCTTCCTATTGCATATCTCAAACAAAGGCAACTGAAGTGTAATTTTTCCAATCTCTTCAAACCGCAACAAGAAACCCAGTTACGTTGACTATGTGCCGGTTACGCTCATGCGAAAACCTCAGAAATTAATGTGACAAGTGGCTAAAAAAAGACTGAAAACTCTCATATATCAAACAAAGGCAACTGAAGTGTAATTTTTCTAATCTGTTCAAACCGCAACAAGAAACCCAGTTACGTTGACTTCCGTCTCATACGTGCCAGTTACGCCCATGCGAAAACCCCAGAAAATAATGCGACAAGTGGCTAAAAAAAGACTGAAGGCTCTTTCAGTAGCAGCTGCTTCTTATTGCAGAAATCAAACAAAAGGAACTAAATTTTTAAATTTATATTTTTTTCTCCAATCTCTTTATACCGTGACGACAAATCCATTTACGTTGACTACCGTCTCGTAGGTGCCGGTTACGTATCCGCAAAAATGCGAAAAATCGACTTACGGAACATTTCATAGCAAACGACACCTGTTGCTTAATAGGTCAAATATAGGGAACTTAATTTCTAATATCTGCTTTTTATTTCTGCAATCTGTTTTCGCCGTGACAACAAAGCTTTTTAGGTTGTCTATTGTCTCGCAGGTGCCACTTACGTATCCGCAAAAACATGAAAGATCGACTTACGGAATATTTTATAGCAGACGACAACTGCTGCTTAAGTCAATTATAGGGATTTTTCTTTTTTCTTTTTCTCTAACTAGGGCCATTGATTTGGTTACGATGACCATCTCACCCATACGTGACCATTACGTGCTGCGTATAAAGTCGTAAAATCAACTGGTTGCTGTTGCGGAAACTTTTTCCGATAAAAAAATCTTGTTCTTGTTTGAAGAATTTAGAAGTAGGCCATAAAGATGCAATAAGATGTAAGAATAACTAAGAATCAATTGTTTCTTTGATAGGGTAGAAAACATTGTGGGAAAAGGAGAAAATGCTGGTAACCTGCATTGTCTCCTTTCCTCAGATTATTTTTAAAAGCCTTCTTTAAAAGGCGTCATTGTGTGGTAAAAGGTTAATAATTATCCAATCAGAGAAGCTTTAAGGAAATCAGAATGGATACCAGCAGCCAATCAGAGTAGACTTAAGAAATTGAACAGCCAATCAGAGAGCTTCAAAATCGATCCAAAATGGCGCCAAAATTTATCCATAAAAAAACAGTGAAAAAAACGGCATAGAAGTGGAATTAAAGTCTTCTTTAAAGGCTGCTGTGCAGTCCTTGCAAACTGCCATGCCTGCACCACCCACACATGCCAGATTTCACTCAAAATGGGCAAACATTTAAGAAAATAGGGGCGCAGAAGACCGTTTTGCAAGAATTATTTCCCTTTAACCCTCGATGCACCCCCCCTACCCAGCCCTTAACTGGATTTGCTTTTCTAACTCAGCCCATAAATAAATGCTGCATATTGAAACTTTCAATAAGCCAAAGTGATCAATGTACAGTGTGTATAAAAAAAAAAAAAAAAACGCCCAGAAAATAATGCAAGAATTACTTCCCTTTAACCCTCGATGCACCCAACACCCCCCTCCCCAGCCCTTAACTGGATTTGCTTTTCTAACTCGGCCCACAATAAATGCTGCACATTGGAACTTTCAATAAGCCAAAGTGATCAATGTAGAGTGTATATAAAAAAAAACGCCCAGAAAATAATGCAAGAATTACTTCCCTTTAACCCTCCATGCACCCAACAACCCCTTCCCCAGCCCTTAACTGGATTTGCTTTTCTAACTAAGCCCACAATAAATGCTGCACATTGAAACTTTCAATTAGCCAAAGTGATCAATGTACAGTGTAAAAAAAAATGCCCAGAAATTAATGTGACAAGTGGCTAAAAAAAGACTGAAAACTCTTTCAGTTGCTTCCTATTGCATATCTCAAACAAAGGCAACTGAAGTGTAATTTTTCCAATCTCTACAAACCGCAACAAGAAACCCAGTTACGTTGACTATGTGCCAGTTACGCTCATGCGAAAACCTCAGAAATTAATGTGACAAGTGGCTAAAAAAAGACTGAAAACTCTCATATATCAAACAAAGGCAACTGAAGTGTAATTTTTCTAATCTCTTCAAACCGCAACAAGAAACCCAGTTACGTTGACTTCCGTCTCATACGTGCCAGTTGCGCCCATGCAAAAACCCCAGAAAATAATGCGACAAGTGGCTAAAAAAAGACTGAAGGCTCTTTCAGTAGCAGCTGCTTCTTATTGCAGAAATCAAACAAAAGGAACTAAATTTTTAAATTTATATTTTTTTCTCCAATCTCTTTATACCGTGACGACAAATCCATTTACGTTGACTACCGTCTCGTAGGTGCCAGTTACGTATCCGCAAAAATGCGAAAAATCGACTTACGGAACATTTCATAGTAAACGACACCTGTTGCTTAATAGGTCAAATATAGGGAACTTAATTTCTAATATCTGCTTTTTATTTCTGCAATCTTTTTTCGCCGTGACAACAAAGCTTTTTAGGTTGTCTATTGTCTGGCAGGTGCCACTTACGTATCCGCAAAAACATGAAAGATCGACTTACGGAATATTTTATAGCAGACGACAACTGCTGCTTAAGTCAATTATAGGGATTTTTCTTTTTTCTTTTTCTCTAACTAGGGCCATTGATTTGGTTACGATGACCATCTCACCCATACGTGACCGTTACGTGCTGCGTATAAAGTCGTAAAATCAACTGGTTGCTGTTGCGGAAACTTTTTCCGATAAAAAAATCTTGTTCTTGTTTGAAGAATTTAGAAGTAGGCCATAAAGATGCAATAAGATGTAAGAATAACTAAGAATCAATTGTTTCTTTGATAGGGTAGAAAACATTGTGGGAAAAGGAGAAAATGCTGGTAACCTGCATTGTCTCCTTTCCTCAGATTATTTTTAAAAGCCTTCTTTAAAAGGCGTCATTGTGTGGTAAAAGGTTAATAATTATCCAATCAGAGAAGCTTTAAGGAAATCAGAATGGATACCAGCAGCCAATCAGAGTAGACTTAAGAAATTGAACAGCCAATCAGAGAGCTTCAAAATCGCTCCAAAATGGCGCCAAAATTTATCCATAAAAAAACAGTGAAAAAAACGGCATAAAAGTGGAATTAAAGTCTTCTTTAAAGGCTGCTGTGCAGTCCTTGCAAACTGCCATGCCTGCACCACCCACACATGCCAGATTTCACTCAAAATGGGGAAACATTTAAGAAAATAGGGGAGCAGAAGACCGTTTTGCAAGAATTACTTCCCTTTAACCCTCGATGCACCCCCCCTCCCCAGCCCTTAACTGGATTTGCTTTTCTAACTCAGCCCATAAATAAATGCTGCATATTGAAACTATCAATAAGCCAAAGTGATCAATGTACAGTGTGTATAAAAAAAGAAAAAAAAAAAAACGCCCAGAAAATAATGCAAGAATTACTTCCCTTTAACCCTCGATGCACCCAACATCCCCCTCCCCAGCCCTTAACTGGATTTGCTTTTCTAACTCGGCCCACAATAAATGCTGCACATTGGAACTTTCAATAAGCCAAAGTGATGAATGTAGAGTGTATATAAAAAAAAACGCCCAGAAAATAATGCAAGAATTACTTCCCTTTAACCCTTCATGCACTCAACACCCCCCTCCCCAGCCCTTAACTGGATTTGCTTTTCTAACTCAGCCCACAATAAATGCTGCACATTGAAACTTTCAATAAGCCAAAGAGATCAATGTACAGTGTAAAAAAAAATGCCCAGAAATTAATGTGACAAGTGGCTAAAAAAAGACTGAAAACTCTTTCAGTTGCTTCCTATTGCATATCTCAAACAAAGGCAACTGAAGTGTAATTTTTCCAATCTCTTCAAACCGCAACAAGAAACCCAGTTACGTTGACTATGTGCCGGTTACGCTCATGCGAAAACCTCAGAAATTAATGTGACAAGTGGCTAAAAAAAGACTGAAAACTCTCATATATCAAACAAAGGCAACTGAAGTGTAATTTTTCTAATCTCTTCAAACCGCAACAAGAAACCCAGTTACGTTGACTTCCGTCTCATACGTGCCAGTTACGCCCATGCAAAAACCCCAGAAAATAATGCGACAAGTGGCTAAAAAAAGACTGAAGGCTCTTTCAGTAGCAGCTGCTTCCTATTGCAGAAATCAAACAAAAGGAACTAAATTTTTAAATTTATATTTTTTTCTCCAATCTCATTATACCGTGACGACAAATCCATTTACGTTGACTACCGTCTCGTAGGTGCCGGTTACGTATCCGCAAAAATGCGAAAAATCGACTTACGGAACATTTCATAGCAAACGACACGTGTTGCTTAATAGGTCAAATATAGGGAACTTAATTTCTAATATCTGCTTTTTATTTCTGCAATCCTTTTTCGCCGTGACAACAAAGCTTTTTAGGTTGTCTATTGTCTTGCAGGTGCCACTTACGTATCAACAAAAACATGAAAGATCGACTTACGGAATATTTTATAGCAGACGACAACTGCTGCTTAAGTCAATTATAGGGATTTTTCTTTTTTCTTTTTCTCTAACTAGGGCCATTGATTTGGTTATGATGACCATCTCACCCATACGTGACCATTACGTGCTGCGTATAAAGTCGTAAAATCAACTGGTTGCGGTTGCGGAAACTTTTTCCGATAAAAAAATCTTGTTCTTGTTTGAAGAATTTAGAAGTAGGCCATAAAGATGCAATAAGATGTAAGAATAACTAAGAATCAATTGTTTCTTTGATAGGGTGGAAAACATTGTGGGAAAAGGAGAAAATGCTGGTAACCTGCATTGTCTCCTTTCCTCAGATTATTTTTAAAAGCCTTCTTTAAAAGGCGTCATTGTGTGGTAAAAGGTTAATAATTATCCAATCAGAGAAGCTTTAAGGAAATTCGAATGGATACCAGCAGCCAATCAGAGTAGACTTAAGAAATTGAACAGCCAATCAGAGAGCTTCAAAATCGATCCAAAATGTCGCCAAAATTCATCCATAAAAAAACAGTGAAAAAAAAGGCATAAAAGTGGAATTAAAGTCTTCTTTAAAGGCTGCTGTGCAGTCCTTGCAAACTGCCATGCCTGCACCACCCACACATGCCAGATTTCACTCAAAATGGGCAAACATTTAAGAAAATAGGGGCGCAGAAGACCGTTTTGCAAGAATTACTTCCCTTTAACCCTCGATGCACCCCCCCTCCCCAGCCCTTAACTGGATTTGCTTTTCTAACTCAGCCCATAAATAAATGCTGCATATTGAAACTTTCAATAAGCCAAAGTGATCAATGTACAGTGTGTATAAAAAAAGAAAAAAAAAAACCGCCCAGAAAATAATGCAAGAATTACTTCCCTTTAACCCTCGATGCACCCAACACCCCCCTCCCCAGCCCTTAACTGGATTTGCTTTTCTAACTCGGCCCACAATAAATGCTGCACATTGGAACTTTCAATAAGCCAAAGTGATCAATGTAGAGTGTATATAAAAAAAAACGCCCAGAAAATAATGCAAGAATTACTTCCCTTTAACCCTCCATGCACTCAACAGCCCCCTCCCCAGCCCTTAACTGGATTTGCTTTTCTAACTCAGCCCACAATAAATGCTGCACATTGAAACTTTCAATAAGCCAAAGTGATCAATGTACAGTGTAAAAATAAATGCCCAGAAATTAATGTGACAAGTGGTTGAAAAAAGACTGAAAACTCTTTCAGTTGCTTCTTATTGCATATCTCAAATAAAGGCAACTGAAGTGTAATTTTTCCAATCTCTTCAAACCGCAACAAGAAACCCAGTTACGTTGACTATGTGCCAGTTACGCTCATGCGAAAACCTCAGAAATTAATGTGACAAGTGGCTTAAAAAAGACTGAAAACTCTCATGTATCAAACAAAGGCAACTGAAGTGTAATTTTTCTAATCTCTTCAAACCGCAAAAAGAAACCCAGTTACGTTGACTTCCGTCTCATACGTGCCAGTTACGCCCATGCGAAAACCCCAGAAAATAATGCGACAAGTGGCTAAAAAAAGACTGAAGGCTCTTTCAGTAGCAGCTGCTTCCTATTGCAGAAATCAAACAAAAGGAACTAAATTTTTAAATTTATATTTTTTTCTCCAATCTCTTTATACCGTGACGACAAATCCATTTACGTTGACTACCGTCTCGTAGGTGCCGGTTACGTATCCGCAAAAATGCGAGAAATCGACTTACGGAACATTTCATAGCAAACGACACCTGTTGCTTAATAGGTCAAATATAGGGAACTTAATTTCTAATATCTGCTTTTTATTTCTGCAATCTTTTTTCGCCGTGACAACAAAGCTTTTTAGGTTGTCTATTGTCTCGCAGGTGCCACTTACGTATCCGCAAAAACATGAAAGATTGACTTACGGAATATTTTATAGCAGACGACAACTGCTGCTTAAGTCAATTATAGGGATTTTTCTTTTTTCTTTTTCTCTAACTAGGGCCATTGATTTGGTTACGATGACCATCTCACCCATACGTGACCGTTACGTGCTGCGTATAAAGTCGTAAAATCAACTGGTTGCTGTTGCGGAAACTTTTTCCGATAAAAAAATCTTGTTCTTGTTTGAAGAATTTAGAAGTAGGCCATAAAGATGCAATAAGATGTAAGAATAACTAAGAATCAATTGTTTCTTTGATAGGGTAGAAAACATTGTGGGAAAAGGAGAAAATGCTGGTAACCTGCATTGTCTCCTTTCCTCAGATTATTTTTAAAAGCCTTCTTTAAAAGGCGTCATTGTGTGGTAAAAGGTTAATAATTATCCAATCAGAGAAGCTTTAAGGAAATCAGAATGGATACCAGCAGCCAATCAGAGTAGACTTAAGAAATTCAACAGCCAATCAGAGAGCTTCAAAATCGCTCCAAAATGGCGCCAAAATTTATCCATAAAAAAACAGTGAAAAAAACGGCATAAAAGTGGAATTAAAGTCTTCTTTAAAGGCTGCTGTGCAGTCCTTGCAAACTGCCATGCCTGCACCACCCACACATGCCAGATTTCACTCAAATGGGCAAACATTTAAGAAAATAGGGGCGAAGAAGACCGTTTTGCAAGAATTACTTCCCTTCAACCCTCGATGCACCCCCCCTCCCCAGCCCTTAACTGGATTTGCTTTTCTAACTCAGCCCATAAATAAATGCTGCATATTGAAACTTTCAATAAGCCAAAGTGATCAATGTACAGTGTGTATAAAAAAAAAAAAAAAAAAAAAACGCCCAGAAAATAATGCAAGAATTACTTCCCTTTAACCCTCGATGCACCCAACACCCCCCTCCCCAGCCCTTAACTGGATTTGCTTTTCTAACTCGGCCCACAATAAATGCAGCACATTGGAACTTTCAATAAGCCAAAGTGATCAATGTACAGTGTATTAAAAAAAAAAAAAAGAAAAAACGCCCAGAAAATAATGCAAGAATTACTTCCCTTTAACCCTCCATGCACCCAACACCCCCCTCCCCAGCCCTTAACTGGATTTGCTTTTTTAACTCAGCCCACATTAAATGCTGCACATTGAAACTTTCAATAAGCCAAAGTGATCAATGTACAGTGTAAAAAAAAATGCCCAGAAATTAATGTGACAAGTGGCTAAAAAAAGACTGAAAACTCTTTCAGTTGCTTCCTATTGCATATCTCAAACAAAGGCAACTGAAGTGTAATTTTTCCAATCTCTTCAAACCGCAACAAGAAACCCAGTTACGTTGACTATGTGCCAGTTACGCTCATGCGAAAACCTCAGAAATTAATGTGACAAGTGGCTAAAAAAAGACTGAAAACTCTCATATATCAAACAAAGGCAACTGAAGTGTAATTTTTCTAATCTCTTCAAACCACAACAAGAAACCCAGTTACGTTGACTTCCGTCTCATACGTGTCAGTTACGCGCATGCGAAAACCCCAGAAAATAATGCGACAAGTGGCTAATAAAAGACTGAAGGCTCTTTCAGTAGCAGCTGCTTCTTATTGCAGAAATCAAACAAAAGGAACTAAATTTTTAAATTTATATTTTTTTCTCCAATCTCTTTATACCGTGACGACAAATCCATTTACGTTGACTACCGTCTCGTAGGTGCCGGTTACGTATCCGCAAAAATGCGAAAAATCGACTTACGGAACATTTCATAGCAGACGACACGTGTTGCTTAATAGGTCAAATATAGGGAACTTAATTTCTAATATCTGCTTTTTATTTCTGCAATCTTTTTTCGCCGTGACAACAAAGCTTTTTAGGTTGTCTATTGTCTCGCAGGTGCCACTTACGTATCCGCAAAAACATGAAAGATCGACTTACGGAATATTTTATAGCAGACGACAACTGCTGCTTAAGTCAATTATAGGGATTTTTCTTTTTTCTTTTTCTCTAACTAGGGCCATTGATTTGGTTACGATGACCATCTCACCCATACGTGACCGTTACGTGCTGCGTATAAAGTCGTAAAATCAACTGGTTGCTGTTGCGGAAACTTTTTTCCGATAAAAAAATCTTGTTCTTGTTTGAAGAATTTAGAAGTAGGCCATAAAGATGCAATAAGATGTAAGAATAACTAAGAATCAATTGTTTCTTTGATAGGGTAGAAAACATTGTGGGAAAAGGAGAAAATGCTGGTAACCTGCATTGTCTCCTTTCCTCAGATTATTTTTAAAAGCCTTCTTTAAAAGGCGTCATTGTGTGGTAAAAGGTTAATAATTATCCAATCAGAGAAGCTTTAAGGAAATCAGAATGGATACCAGCAGCCAATCAGAGTAGACTTAAGAAATTCAACAGCCAATCAGAGAGCTTCAAAATCGCTCCAAAATGGCGCCAAAATTTATCCATAAAAAAACAGTGAAAAAAACGGCATAAAAGTGGAATTAAAGTCTTCTTTAAAGGCTGCTGTGCAGTCCTTGCAAACTGCCATGCCTGCACCACCCACACATGCCAGATTTCACTCAAATGGGCAAACATTTAAGAAAATAGGGGCGCAGAAGACCGTTTTGCAAGAATTACTTCCCTTTAACCCTCGATGCACCCCCCCTCCCCAGCCCTTAACTGGATTTGCTTTTCTAACTCAGCCCATAAATAAATGCTGCATATTGAAACTTTCAATAAGCCAAAGTGATCAATGTACAGTGTGTATAAAAAAAAAAAAAAAAAAAAAAAAAAACGCCCAGAAAATAATGCAAGAATTACTTCCCTTTAACCCTCGATGCACCCAACACCCCCCTCCCCAGCCCTTAACTGGATTTGCTTTTCTAACTCGGCCCACAATAAATGCTGCACATTGGAACTTTCAATAAGCCAAAGTGATCAATGTACAGTGTATTAAAAAAAAAAAAAGAAAAAACGCCCAGAAAATAATGCAAGAATTACTTCCCTTTAACCCTCCATGCACCCAACACCCCCCTCCCCAGCCCTTAACTGGATTTGCTTTTCTAACTCAGCCCACATTAAATGCTGCACATTGAAACTTTCAATAAGCCAAAGTGATCAATGTACAGTGTAAAAAAAAATGCCCAGAAATTAATGTGACAAGTGGCTAAAAAAAGACTGAAAACTCTTTCAGTTGCTTCCTATTGCATATCTCAAACAAAGGCAACTGAAGTGTAATTTTTCCAATCTCTTCAAACCGCAACAAGAAACCCAGTTACGTTGACTATGTGCCAGTTACGCTCATGCGAAAACCTCAGAAATTAATGTGACAAGTGGCTAAAAAAAGACTGAAAACTCTCATATATCAAACAAAGGCAACTGAAGTGTAATTTTTCTAATCTCTTCAAACCACAACAAGAAACCCAGTTACGTTGACTTCCGTCTCATACGTGTCAGTTACGCGCATGCGAAAACCCCAGAAAATAATGCGACAAGTGGCTAATAAAAGACTGAAGGCTCTTTCAGTAGCAGCTGCTTCTTATTGCAGAAATCAAACAAAAGGAACTAAATTTTTAAATTTATATTTTTTTCTCCAATCTCTTTATACCGTGACGACAAATCCATTTACGTTGACTACCGTCTCGTAGGTGCCGGTTACGTATCCGCGAAAATGCGAAAAATCGACTTACGGAACATTTCATAGCAGACGACACGTGTTGCTTAATAGGTCAAATATAGGGAACTTAATTTCTAATATCTGCTTTTTATTTCTGCAATCTTTTTTCGCCGTGACAACAAAGCTTTTTAGGTTGTCTATTGTCTCGCAGGTGCCACTTACGTATCCGCGAAAACATGAAAGATCGACTTACGGAATATTTTATAGCAGACGACAACTGCTGCTTAAGTCAATTATAGGGAGTTTTCTTTTTTTTTTTTTTTTCTCTAACTAGGGCCATTGATTTGGTTACGATGACCATCTCACCCATACGTGACCGTTACGTGCTGCGTATAAATTCGTAAAATCAACTGGTTGCTGTTGCGGAAACTTTTTCCGATAAAAAAATCTTGTTCTTGTTTGAAGAATTTAGAAGTAGGCCATAAAGATGCAATAAGATGTAAGAATAACTAAGAATCAATTGTTTCTTTGATAGGGTAGAAAACATTGTGGGAAAAGGAGAAAATGCTGGTAACCTGCATTGTCTCCTTTCCTCAGATTATTTTTAAAAACCTTCTTTAAAAGGCGTCATTGTGTGGTAAAAGGTTAATAATTATCCAATCAGAGAAGCTTTAAGGAAATCAGAATGGATACCAGCAGCCAATCAGAGTAGACTTAAGAAATTCAACAGCCAATCAGAGAGCTTCAAAATCGCTCCAAAATGGCGCCAAAATTTATCCATAAAAAAACAGTGAAAAAAACGGCATAAAAGTGGAATTAAAGTCTTCTTTAAAGGCTGCTGTGCAGTCCTTGCAAACTGCCATGCCTGCACCACCCACACATGCCAGATTTCACTCAAATGGGCAAACATTTAAGAAAATAGGGGCGCAGAAGACCGTTTTGCAAGAATTACTTCCCTTTAACCCTCGATGCCCCCCCTCCCCAGCCCTTAACTGGATTTGCTTTTCTAACTCAGCTCATAAATAAATGCTGCATATTGAAACTTTCAATAAGCCAAAGTGATCAATGTACAGTGTGTATAAAAAAAAAAAAAAAAAAAAAAAAAAAAAACGCCCAGAAAATAATGCAAGAATTACTTCCCTTTAACCCTCGATGCACCCAACACCCCCCTCCCCAGCCCTTAACTGGATTTGCTTTTCTAACTCGGCCCACAATAAATGCTGCACATTGGAACTTTCAATAAGCCAAAGTGATCAATGTACAGTGTATTAAAAAAAAAAAAAGAAAAAACGCCCAGAAAATAATGCAAGAATTACTTCCCTTTAACCCTCCATGCACCCAACACCCCCCTCCCCAGCCCTTAACTGGATTTGCTTTTCTAACTCAGCCCACATTAAATGCTGCACATTGAAACTTTCAATAAGCCAAAGTGATCAATGTACAGTGTAAAAAAAAATGCCCAGAAATTAATGTGACAAGTGGCTAAAAAAAGACTGAAAACTCGTTCAGTTGCTTCCTATTGCATATCTCAAACAAAGGCAACTGAAGTGTAATTTTTCCAATCTCTTCAAACCGCAACAAGAAACCCAGTTACGTTGACTATGTGCCAGTTACGCTCATGCGAAAACCTCAGAAATTAATGTGACAAGTGGCTAAAAAAAGACTGAAAACTCTCATATATCAAACAAAGGCAACTGAAGTGTAATTTTTCTAATCTCTTCAAACCACAACAAGAAACCCAGTTACGTTGACTTCCGTCTCATACGTGTCAGTTACGCGCATGCGAAAACCCCAGAAAATAATGCGACAAGTGGCTAATAAAAGACTGAAGGCTCTTTCAGTAGCAGCTGCTTCTTATTGCAGAAATCAAACAAAAGGAACTAAATTTTTAAATTTATATTTTTTTCTCCAATCTCTTTATACCGTGACGACAAATCCATTTACGTTGACTACCGTCTCGTAGGTGCCGGTTACGTATCCGCGAAAATGCGAAAAATCGACTTACGGAACATTTCATAGCAGACGACACGTGTTGCTTAATAGGTCAAATATAGGGAACTTAATTTCTAATATCTGCTTTTTATTTCTGCAATCTTTTTTCGCCGTGACAACAAAGCTTTTTAGGTTGTCTATTGTCTCGCAGGTGCCACTTACGTATCCGCGAAAACATGAAAGATCGACTTACGGAATATTTTATAGCAGACGACAACTGCTGCTTAAGTCAATTATAGGGATTTTTCTTTTTTCTTTTTCTCTAACTAGGGCCATTGATTTGGTTACGATGACCATCTCACCCATACGTGACCGTTACGTGCTGCGTATAAAGTCGTAAAATCAACTGGTTGCTGATGCGGAAACTTTTTCCGATAAAAAAATCTTGTTCTTGTTTGAAGAATTTAGAAGTAGGCCATAAAGATGCAATAAGATGTAAGAATAACTAAGAATCAATTGTTTCTTTGATAGGGTAGAAAACATTGTGGGAAAAGGAGAAAATGCTGGTAACCTGCATTGTCTCCTTTCCTCAGATTATTTTTAAAAGCCTTCTTTAAAAGGCGTCATTGTGTGGTAAAAGGTTAATAATTATCCAATCAGAGAAGCTTTAAGGAAATCAGAATGGATACCAGCAGCCAATCAGAGTAGACTTAAGAAATTCAACAGCCAATCAGAGAGCTTCAAAATCGCTCCAAAATGGCGCCAAAATTTATCCATAAAAAAACAGTGAAAAAAACGGCATAAAAGTGGAATTAAAGTCTTCTTTAAAGGCTGCTGTGCAGTCCTTGCAAACTGCCATGCCTGCACCACCCACACATGCCAGATTTCACTCAAATGGGCAAACATTTAAGAAAATAGGGGCGCAGAAGTCCGTTTTGCAAGAATTACTTCCCTTTAACCCTCGATGCACCCCCCCTCCCCAGCCCTTAACTGGATTTGCTTTTCTAACTCAGCCCATAAATAAATGCTGCATATTGAAACTTTCAATAAGCCAAAGTGATCAATGTACAGTGTGTATAAAAAAAAAAAAAAAAAAAAAAAAAAACGCCCAGAAAATAATGCAAGAATTACTTCCCTTTAACCCTCGATGCACCCAACACCCCCCTCCCCAGCCCTTAACTGGATTTGCTTTTCTAACTCGGCCCACAATAAATGCTGCACATTGGAACTTTCAATAAGCCAAAGTGATCAATGTACAGTGTATTAAAAAAAAAAAAAGAAAAAACGCCCAGAAAATAATGCAAGAATTACTTCCCTTTAACCCTCCATGCACCCAACACCCCCCTCCCCAGCCCTTAACTGGATTTGCTTTTCTAACTCAGCCCACATTAAATGCTGCACATTGAAACTTTCAATAAGCCAAAGTGATCAATGTACAGTGTAAAAAAAAATGCCCAGAAATTAATGTGACAAGTGGCTAAAAAAAGACTGAAAACTCTTTCAGTTGCTTCCTATTGCATATCTCAAACAAAGGCAACTGAAGTGAAATTTTTCCAATCTCTTCAAACTGCAACAAGAAACCCAGTTACGTTGACTATGTGCCAGTTACGCTCATGCGAAAACCTCAGAAATTAATGTGACAAGTGGCTAAAAAAAGACTGAAAACTCTCATATATCAAACAAAGGCAACTGAAGTGTAATTTTTCTAATCTCTTCAAACCACAACAAGAAACCCAGTTACGTTGACTTCCGTCTCATACGTGTCAGTTACGCGCATGCGAAAACCCCAGAAAATAATGCGACAAGTGGCTAATAAAAGACTGAAGGCTCTTTCAGTAGCAGCTGCTTCTTATTGCAGAAATCAAACAAAAGGAACTAAATTTTTAAATTTATATTTTTTTCTCCAATCTCTTTATACCGTGACGACAAATCCATTTACGTTGACTACCGTCTCGTAGGTGCCGGTTACGTATCCGCAAAAATGCGAAAAATCGACTTACGGAACATTTCATAGCAGACGACACGTGTTGCTTAATAGGTCAAATATAGGGAACTTAATTTCTAATATCTGCTTTTTATTTCTGCAATCTTTTTTCGCCGTGACAACAAAGCTTTTTAGGTTGTCTATTGTCTCGCAGGTGCCACTTACGTATCCGCGAAAACATGAAAGATCGACTTACGGAATATTTTATAGCAGACGACAACTGCTGCTTAAGTCAATTATAGGGATTTTTCTTTTTTCTTTTTCTCTAACTAGGGCCATTGATTTGGTTACGATGACCATCTCACCCATACGTGACCGTTACGTGCTGCGTATAAAGTCGTAAAATCAACTGGTTGCTGTTGCGGAAACTTTTTCCGATAAAAAAATCTTGTTCTTGTTTGAAGAATTTAGAAGTAGGCCATAAAGATGCAATAAGATGTAAGAATAACTAAGAATCAATTGTTTCTTTGATAGGGTAGAAAACATTGTGGGAAAAGGAGAAAATGCTGGTAACCTGCATTGTCTCCTTTCCTCAGATTATTTTTAAAAGCCTTCTTTAAAAGGCGTCATTGTGTGGTAAAAGGTTAATAATTATCCAATCAGAGAAGCTTTAAGGAAATCAGAATGGATACCAGCAGCCAATCAGAGTAGACTTAAGAAATTCAACAGCCAATCAGAGAGCTTCAAAATCGCTCCAAAATGGCGCCAAAATTTATCCATAAAAAAACAGTGAAAAAAACGGCATAAAAGTGGAATTAAAGTCTTCTTTAAAGGCTGCTGTGCAGTCCTTGCAAACTGCCATGCCTGCACCACCCACACATGCCAGATTTCACTCAAATGGGCAAACATTTAAGAAAATAGGGGCGCAGAAGACCGTTTTGCAAGAATTACTTCCCTTTAACCCTCGATGCACCCCCCCTCCCCAGCCCTTAACTGGATTTGCTTTTCTAACTCAGCCCATAAATAAATGCTGCATATTGAAACTTTCAATAAGCCAAAGTGATCAATGTACAGTGTGTATAAAAAAAAAAAAAAAACGCCCAGAAAATAATGCAAGAATTACTTCCCTTTAACCCTCGATGCACCCAACACCCCCCTCCCCAGCCCTTAACTGGATTTGCTTTTCTAACTCGGCCCACAATAAATGCTGCACATTGGAACTTTCAATAAGCCAAAGTGATCAATGTACAGTGTATTAAAAAAAAAAAAAGAAAAAACGCCCAGAAAATAATGCAAGAATTACTTCCCTTTAACCCTCCATGCACCCAACACCCCCTTCCCCAGCCCTTAACTGGATTTGCTTTTCTAACTCAGCCCACATTAAATGCTGCACATTGAAACTTTCAATAAGCCAAAGTGATCAATGTACAGTGTAAAAAAAAATGCCCAGAAATTAATGTGACAAGTGGCTAAAAAAAGACTGAAAACTCTTTCAGTTGCTTCCTATTGCATATCTCAAACAAAGGCAACTGAAGTGTAATTTTTCCAATCTCTTCAAACCGCAACAAGAAACCCAGTTACGTTGACTATGTGCCAGTTACGCTCATGCGAAAACCTCAGAAATTAATGTGACAAGTGGCTAAAAAAAGACTGAAAACTCTCATATATCAAACAAAGGCAACTGAAGTGTAATTTTTCTAATCTCTTCAAACCACAACAAGAAACCCAGTTACGTTGACTTCCGTCTCATACGTGTCAGTTACGCGCATGCGAAAACCCCAGAAAATAATGCGACAAGTGGCTAATAAAAGACTGAAGGCTCTTTCAGTAGCAGCTGCTTCTTATTGCAGAAATCAAACAAAAGGAACTAAATTTTTAAATTTATATTTTTTTCTCCAATCTCTTTATACCGTGACGACAAATCCATTTACGTTGACTACCGTCTCGTAGGTGCCGGTTACGTATCCGCGAAAATGCGAAAAATCGACTTACGGAACATTTCATAGCAGACGACACGTGTTGCTTAATAGGTCAAATATAGGGAACTTAATTTCTAATATCTGCTTTTTATTTCTGCAATCTTTTTTCGCCGTGACAACAAAGCTTTTTAGGTTGTCTATTGTCTCGCAGGTGCCACTTACGTATCCGCGAAAACATGAAAGATCGACTTACGGAATATTTTATAGCAGATGACAACTGCTGCTTAAGTCAATTATAGGGATTTTTCTTTTTTCTTTTTCTCTAACTAGGGCCATTGATTTGGTTACGATGACCATCTCACCCATACGTGACCGTTACGTGCTGCGTATAAAGTCGTAAAATCAACTGGTTGCTGTTGCGGAAACTTTTTCCGATAAAAAAATCTTGTTCTTGTTTGAAGAATTTAGAAGTAGGCCATAAAGATGCAATAAGATGTAAGAATAACTAAGAATCAATTGTTTCTTTGATAGGGTAGAAAACATTGTGGGAAAAGGAGAAAATGCTGGTAACCTGCATTGTCTCCTTTCCTCAGATTATTTTTAAAAGCCTTCTTTAAAAGGCGTCATTGTGTGGTAAAAGGTTAATAATTATCCAATCAGAGAAGCTTTAAGGAAATCAGAATGGATACCAGCAGCCAATCAGAGTAGACTTAAGAAATTCAACAGCCAATCAGAGAGCTTCAAAATCGCTCCAAAATGGCGCCAAAATTTATCCATAAAAAAACAGTGAAAAAAACGGCATAAAAGTGGAATTAAAGTCTTCTTTAAAGGCTGCTGTGCAGTCCTTGCAAACTGCCATGCCTGCACCACCCACACATGCCAGATTTCACTCAAATGGGCAAACATTTAAGAAAATAGGGGCGCAGAAGACCGTTTTGCAAGAATTACTTCCCTTTAACCCTCGATGCACCCCCCTCCCCAGCCCTTAACTGGATTTGCTTTTCTAACTCAGCCCATAAATAAATGCTGCATATTGAAACTTTCAATTAGCCAAAGTGATCAATGTACAGTGTATATAAAAAAAAAAAAAAAAAACGCCCAGAAAATAATGCAAGAATTACTTCCCTTTAACCCTCGATGCACCCAACACCCCCCTCCCCAGCCCTTAACTGGATTTGCTTTTCTAACTCGGCCCACAATAAATGCTGCACATTGGAACTTTCAATAAGCCAAAGTGATCAATGTACAGTGTATTAAAAAAAAAAAAAGAAAAAACGCCCAGAAAATAATGCAAGAATTACTTCCCTTTAACCCTCCATGCACCCAACACCCCCCTCCCCAGCCCTTAACTGGATTTGCTTTTCTAACTCAGCCCACATTAAATGCTGCACATTGAAACTTTCAATAAGCCAAAGTGATCAATGTACAGTGTAAAAAAAAATGCCCAGAAATTAATGTGACAAGCGGCTAAAAAAAGACTGAAAACTCTTTCAGTTGCTTCCTATTGCATATCTCAAACAAAGGCAACTGAAGTGTAATTTTTCCAATCTCTTCAAACCGCAACAAGAAACCCAGTTACGTTGACTATGTGCCAGTTACGCTCATGCGAAAACCTCAGAAATTAATGTGACAAATGGCTAAAAAAAGACTGAAAACTCTCATATATCAAACAAAGGCAACTGAAGTGTAATTTTTCTAATCTCTTCAAACCACAACAAGAAACCCAGTTACGTTGACTTCCGTCTCATACGTGTCAGTTACGCGCATGCGAAAACCCCAGAAAATAATGCGACAAGTGGCTAATAAAAGACTGAAGGCTCTTTCAGTAGCAGCTGCTTCTTATTGCAGAAATCAAACAAAAGGAACTAAATTTTTAAATTTATATTTTTTTCTCCAATCTCTTTATACCGTGACGACAAATCCATTTACGTTGACTGCCGTCTCGTAGGTGCCGGTTACGTATCCGCGAAAATGCGAAAAATCGACTTACGGAACATTTCATAGCAGACGACACGTGTTGCTTAATAGGTCAAATATAGGGAACTTAATTTCTAATATCTGCTTTTTATTTCTGCAATCTTTTTTCGCCGTGACAACAAAGCTTTTTAGGTTGTCTATTGTCTCGCAGGTGCCACTTACGTATCCGCGAAAACATGAAAGATCGACTTACGGAATATTTTATAGCAGACGACAACTGCTGCTTAAGTCAATTATAGGGATTTTTCTTTTTTCTTTTTCTCTAACTAGGGCCATTGATTAGGTTACGATGACCATCTCACCCATACGTGACCGTTACGTGCTGCGTATAAAGTCGTAAAATCAACTGGTTGCTGTTGCGGAAACTTTTTCCGATAAAAAAATCTTGTTCTTGTTTGAAGAATTTAGAAGTAGGCCATAAAGATGCAATAAGATGTAAGAATAACTAAGAATCAATTGTTTCTTTGATAGGGTAGAAAACATTGTGGGAAAAGGAGAAAATGCTGGTAACCTGCATTGTCTCCTTTCCTCAGATTATTTTTAAAAGCCTTCTTTAAAAGGCGTCATTGTGTGGTAAAAGGTTAATAATTATCCAATCAGAGAAGCTTTAAGGAAATCAGAATGGATACCAGCAGCCAATCAGAGTAGACTTAAGAAATTCAACAGCCAATCAGAGAGCTTCAAAATCGCTCCAAAATGGCGCCAAAATTTATCCATAAAAAAACAGTGAAAAAAACGGCATAAAAGTGGAATTAAAGTCTTCTTTAAAGGCTGCTGTGCAGTCCTTGCAAACTGCCATGCCTGCACCACCCACACATGCCAGATTTCACTCAAATGGGCAAACATTTAAGAAAATAGGGGCGCAGAAGACCGTTTTGCAAGAATTACTTCCCTTTAACCCTCGATGCACCCCCCCTCCCCAGCCCTTAACTGGATTTGCTTTTCTAACTCGGCCCACAATAAATGCTGCACATTGGAACTTTCAATAAGCCAAAGTGATCAATGTACAGTGTATTAAAAAAAAAAAAAGAAAAAACGCCCAGAAAATAATGCAAGAATTACTTCCCTTTAACCCTCCATGCACCCAACACCCCCCTCCCCAGCCCTTAACTGGATTTGCTTTTCTAACTCAGCCCACATTAAATGCTGCACATTGAAACTTTCAATAAGCCAAAGTGATCAATGTACAGTGTAAAAAAAAATGCCCAGAAATTAATGTGACAAGTGGCTAAAAAAAGACTGAAAACTCTTTCAGTTGCTTCCTATTGCATATCTCAAACAAAGGCAACTGAAGTGTAATTTTTCCAATCTCTTCAAACCGCAACAAGAAACCCAGTTACGTTGACTATGTGCCAGTTACGCTCATGCGAAAACCTCAGAAATTAATGTGACAAGTGGCTAAAAAAAGACTGAAAACTCTCATATATCAAACAAAGGCAACTGAAGTGTAATTTTTCTAATCTCTTCAAACCACAACAAGAAACCCAGTTACGTTGACTTCCGTCTCATACGTGTCAGTTACGCGCATGCGAAAACCCCAGAAAATAATGCGACAAGTGGCTAATAAAAGACTGAAGGCTCTTTCAGTAGCAGCTGCTTCTTATTGCAGAAATCAAACAAAAGGAACTAAATTTTTAAATTTATATTTTTTTCTCCAATCTCTTTATACCGTGACGACAAATCCATTTACGTTGACTACCGTCTCGTAGGTGCCGGTTACGTATCCGCGAAAATGCGAAAAATCGACTTACGGAACATTTCATAGCAGACGACACGTGTTGCTTAATAGGTCAAATATAGGGAACTTAATTTCTAATATCTGCTTTTTATTTCTGCAATCTTTTTTCGCCGTGACAACAAAGCTTTTTAGGTTGTCTATTGTCTCGCAGGTGCCACTTACGTATCCGCGAAAACATGAAAGATCGACTTACGGAATATTTTATAGCAGACGACAACTGCTGCTTAAGTCAATTATAGGGAGTTTTCTTTTTTTTTTTTTTTCTCTAACTAGGGCCATTGATTTGGTTACGATGACCATCTCACCCATACGTGACCGTTACGTGCTGCGTATAAATTCGTAAAATCAACTGGTTGCTGTTGCGGAAACTTTTTCCGATAAAAAAATCTTGTTCTTGTTTGAAGAATTTAGAAGTAGGCCATAAAGATGCAATAAGATGTAAGAATAACTAAGAATCAATTGTTTCTTTGATAGGGTAGAAAACATTGTGGGAAAAGGAGAAAATGCTGGTAACCTGCATTGTCTCCTTTCCTCAGATTATTTTTAAAAGCCTTCTTTAAAAGGCGTCATTGTGTGGTAAAAGGTTAATAATTATCCAATCAGAGAAGCTTTAAGGAAATCAGAATGGATACCAGCAGCCAATCAGAGTAGACTTAAGAAATTCAACAGCCAATCAGAGAGCTTCAAAATCGCTCCAAAATGGCGCCAAAATTTATCCATAAAAAAACAGTGAAAAAAACGGCATAAAAGTGGAATTAAAGTCTTCTTTAAAGGCTGCTGTGCAGTCCTTGCAAACTGCCATGCCTGCACCACCCACACATGCCAGATTTCACTCAAATGGGCAAACATTTAAGAAAATAGGGGCGCAGAAGACCGTTTTGCAAGAATTACTTCCCTTTAACCCTCGATGCACCCCCCCTCCCCAGCCCTTAACTGGATTTGCTTTTCTAACTCAGCCCATAAATAAATGCTGCATATTGAAACTTTCAATAAGCCAAAGTGATCAATGTACAGTGTGTATAAAAAAAAAAAAAAAAAAAAAAACCGCCCAGAAAATAATGCAAGAATTACTTCCCTTTAACCCTCGATGCACCCAACACCCCCCTCCCCAGCCCTTAACTGGATTTGCTTTTCTAACTCGGCCCACAATAAATGCTGCACATTGGAACTTTCAATAAGCCAAAGTGATCAATGTACAGTGTATTAAAAAAAAAAAAAGAAAAAACGCCCAGAAAATAATGCAAGAATTACTTCCCTTTAACCCTCCATGCACCCAACACCCCCCTCCCCAGCCCTTAACTGGATTTGCTTTTCTAACTCAGCCCACATTAAATGCTGCACATTGAAACTTTCAATAAGCCAAAGTGATCAATGTACAGTGTAAAAAAAAATGCCCAGAAATTAATGTGACAAGTGGCTAAAAAAAGACTGAAAACTCTTTCAGTTGCTTCCTATTGCATATCTCAAACAAAGGCAACTGAAGTGTAATTTTTCCAATCTCTTCAAACCGCAACAAGAAACCCAGTTACGTTGACTATGTGCCAGTTACGCTCATGCGAAAACCTCAGAAATTAATGTGACAAGTGGCTAAAAAAAGACTGAAAACTCTCATATATCAAACAAAGGCAACTGAAGTGTAATTTTTCTAATCTCTTCAAACCACAACAAGAAACCCAGTTACGTTGACTTCCGTCTCATACGTGTCAGTTACGCGCATGCGAAAACCCCAGAAAATAATGCGACAAGTGGCTAATAAAAGACTGAAGGCTCTTTCAGTAGCAGCTGCTTCTTATTGCAGAAATCAAACAAAAGGAACTAAATTTTTAAATTTATATTTTTTTCTCCAATCTCTTTATACCGTGACGACAAATCCATTTACGTTGACTACCGTCTCGTAGGTGCCGGTTACGTATCCGCGAAAATGCGAAAAATCGACTTACGGAACATTTCATAGCAGACGACACGTGTTGCTTAATAGGTCAAATATAGGGAACTTAATTTCTAATATCTGCTTTTTATTTCTGCAATCTTTTTTCGCCGTGACAACAAAGCTTTTTAGGTTGTCTATTGTCTCGCAGGTGCCACTTACGTATCCGCGAAAACATGAAAGATCGACTTACGGAATATTTTATAGCAAACGACAACTGCTGCTTAAGTCAATTATAGGGATTTTTCTTTTTTCTTTTTCTCTAACTAGGGCCATTGATTTGGTTACGATGACCATCTCACCCATACGTGACCGTTACGTGCTGCGTATAAAGTCGTAAAATCAACTGGTTGCTGTTGCGGAAACTTTTTCCGATAAAAAAATCTTGTTCTTGTTTGAAGAATTTAGAAGTAGGCCATAAAGATGCAATAAGATGTAAGAATAACTAAGAATCAATTGTTTCTTTGATAGGGTAGAAAACATTGTGGGAAAAGGAGAAAATGCTGGTAACCTGCATTGTCTCCTTTCCTCAGATTATTTTTAAAAGCCTTCTTTAAAAGGCGTCATTGTGTGGTAAAAGGTTAATAATTATCCAATCAGAGAAGCTTTAAGGAAATCAGAATGGATACCAGCAGCCAATCAGAGTAGACTTAAGAAATTCAACAGCCAATCAGAGAGCTTCAAAATCACTCCAAAATGGCGCCAAAATTTATCCATAAAAAAACAGTGAAAAAAACGGCATAAAAGTGGAATTAAAGTCTTCTTTAAAGGCTGCTGTGCAGTCCTTGCAAACTGCCATGCCTGCACCACCGACACATGCCAGATTTCACTCAAATGGGCAAACATTTAAGAAAATAGGGGCGCAGAAGACCGTTTTGCAAGAATTACTTCCCTTTAACCCTCGATGCACCCCCCTCCCCAGCCCTTAACTGGATTTGCTTTTCTAACTCAGCCCATAAATAAATGCTGCATATTGAAACTTTCAATTAGCCAAAGTGATCAATGTACAGTGTATATAAAAAAAAAAAAAAAAAAACGCCCAGAAAATAATGCAAGAATTACTTCCCTTTAACCCTCGATGCACCCAACACCCCCCTCCCCAGCCCTTAACTGGATTTGCTTTTCTAACTCGGCCCACAATAAATGCTGCACATTGGAACTTTCAATAAGCCAAAGTGATCAATGTACAGTGTATTAAAAAAAAAAAAAGAAAAAACGCCCAGAAAATAATGCAAGAATTACTTCCCTTTAACCCTCCATGCACCCAACAACCCCTTCCCCAGCCCTTAACTGGATTTGCTTTTCTAACTCAGCCCACATTAAATGCTGCACATTGAAACTTTCAATAAGCCAAAGTGATCAATGTACAGTGTAAAAAAAAATGCCCAGAAATTAATGTGACAAGTGGCTAAAAAAAGACTGAAAACTCTTTCAGTTGCTTCCTATTGCATATCTCAAACAAAGGCAACTGAAGTGTAATTTTTCCAATCTCTTCAAACCGCAACAAGAAACCCAGTTACGTTGACTATGTGCCAGTTACGCTCATGCGAAAACCTCAGAAATTAATGTGACAAGTGGCTAAAAAAAGACTGAAAACTCTCATATATCAAACAAAGGCAACTGAAGTGTAATTTTTCTAATCTCTTCAAACCACAACAAGAAACCCAGTTACGTTGACTTCCGTCTCATACGTGTCAGTTACGCGCATGCGAAAACCCCAGAAAATAATGCGACAAGTGGCTAATAAAAGACTGAAGGCTCTTTCAGTAGCAGCTGCTTCTTATTGCAGAAATCAAACAAAAGGAACTAAATTTTTAAATTTATATTTTTTTCTCCAATCTCTTTATACCGTGACGACAAATCCATTTACGTTGACTACCGTCTCGTAGGTGCCGGTTACGTATCCGCGAAAATGCGAAAAATCGACTTACGGAACATTTCATAGCAGACGACACGTGTTGCTTAATAGGTCAAATATAGGGAACTTAATTTCTAATATCTGCTTTTTATTTCTGCAATCTTTTTTCGCCGTGACAACAAAGCTTTTTAGGTTGTCTATTGTCTCGCAGGTGCCACTTACGTATCCGCGAAAACATGAAAGATCGACTTACGGAATATTTTATAGCAGACGACAACTGCTGCTTAAGTCAATTATAGGGAGTTTTCTTTTTTTTTTTTTTTCTCTAACTAGGGCCATTGATTTGGTTACGATGACCATCTCACCCATACGTGACCATTACGTGCTGCGTATAAATTCGTAAAATCAACTGGTTGCTGTTGCGGAAACTTTTTCCGATAAAAAAATCTTGTTCTTGTTTGAAGAATTTAGAAGTAGGCCATAAAGATGCAATAAGATGTAAGAATAACTAAGAATCAATTGTTTCTTTGATAGGGTAGAAAACATTGTGGGAAAAGGAGAAAATGCTGGTAACCTGCATTGTCTCCTTTCCTCAGATTATTTTTAAAAGCCTTCTTTAAAAGGCGTCATTGTGTGGTAAAAGGTTAATAATTATCCAATCAGAGAAGCTTTAAGGAAATCAGAATGGATACCAGCAGCCAATCAGAGTAGACTTAAGAAATTCAACAGCCAATCAGAGAGCTTCAAAATCGCTCCAAAATGGCGCCAAAATTTATCCATAAAAAAACAGTGAAAAAAACGGCATAAAAGTGGAATTAAAGTCTTCTTTAAAGGCTGCTGTGCAGTCCTTGCAAACTGCCATGCCTGCACCACCCACACATGCCAGATTTCACTCAAATGGGCAAACATTTAAGAAAATAGGGGCGCAGAAGACCGTTTTGCAAGAATTACTTCCCTTTAACCCTCGATGCACCCCCCCTCCCCAGCCCTTAACTGGATTTGCTTTTCTAACTCAGCCCATAAATAAATGCTGCATATTGAAACTTTCAATAAGCCAAAGTGATCAATGTACAGTGTGTATAAAAAAAAAAAAAAAAAAAAAAAAAAAAACGCCCAGAAAATAATGCAAGAATTACTTCCCTTTAACCCTCGATGCACCCAACAACCCCCTCCCCAGCCCTTAACTGGATTTGCTTTTCTAACTCGGCCCACAATAAATGCTGCACATTGGAACTTTCAATAAGCCAAAGTGATCAATGTACAGTGTATTAAAAAAAAAAAAAGAAAAAACGCCCAGAAAATAATGCAAGAATTACTTCCCTTTAACCCTCCATGCACCCAACACCCCCCTCCCCAGCCCTTAACTGGATTTGCTTTTCTAACTCAGCCCACATTAAATGCTGCACATTGAAACTTTCAATAAGCCAAAGTGATCAATGTACAGTGTAAAAAAAAATGCCCAGAAATTAATGTGACAAGTGGCTAAAAAAAGACTGAAAACTCTTTCAGTTGCTTCCTATTGCATATCTCAAACAAAGGCAACTGAAGTGTAATTTTTCCAATCTCTTCAAACCGCAACAAGAAACCCAGTTACGTTGACTATGTGCCAGTTACGCTCATGCGAAAACCTCAGAAATTAATGTGACAAGTGGCTAAAAAAAGACTGAAAACTCTCATATATCAAACAAAGGCAACTGAAGTGTAATTTTTCTAATCTCTTCAAACCACAACAAGAAACCCAGTTACGTTGACTTCCGTCTCATACGTGTCAGTTACGCGCATGCGAAAACCCCAGAAAATAATGCGACAAGTGGCTAATAAAAGACTGAAGGCTCTTTCAGTAGCAGCTGCTTCTTATTGCAGAAATCAAACAAAAGGAACTAAATTTTTAAATTTATATTTTTTTCTCCAATCTCTTTATACCGTGACGACAAATCCATTTACGTTGACTACCGTCTCGTAGGTGCCGGTTACGTATCCGCGAAAATGCGAAAAATCGACTTACGGAACATTTCATAGCAGACGACACGTGTTGCTTAATAGGTCAAATATAGGGAACTTAATTTCTAATATCTGCTTTTTATTTCTGCAATCTTTTTTCGCCGTGACAACAAAGCTTTTTAGGTTGTCTATTGTCTCGCAGGTGCCACTTACGTATCCGCGAAAACATGAAAGATCGACTTACGGAATATTTTATAGCAAACGACAACTGCTGCTTAAGTCAATTATAGGGATTTTTCTTTTTTCTTTTTCTCTAACTAGGGCCATTGATTTGGTTACGATGACCATCTCACCCATACGTGACCGTTACGTGCTGCGTATAAAGTCGTAAAATCAACTGGTTGCTGTTGCGGAAACTTTTTCCGATAAAAAAATCTTGTTCTTGTTTGAAGAATTTAGAAGTAGGCCATAAAGATGCAATAAGATGTAAGAATAACTAAGAATCAATTGTTTCTTTGATAGGGTAGAAAACATTGTGGGAAAAGGAGAAAATGCTGGTAACCTGCATTGTCTCCTTTCCTCAGATTATTTTTAAAAGCCTTCTTTAAAAGGCGTCATTGTGTGGTAAAAGGTTAATAATTATCCAATCAGAGAAGCTTTAAGGAAATCAGAATGGATACCAGCAGCCAATCAGAGTAGACTTAAGAAATTCAACAGCCAATCAGAGAGCTTCAAAATCGCTCCAAAATGGCGCCAAAATTTATCCATAAAAAAACAGTGAAAAAAACGGCATAAAAGTGGAATTAAAGTCTTCTTTAAAGGCTGCTGTGCAGTCCTTGCAAACTGCCATGCCTGCACCACCGACACATGCCAGATTTCACTCAAATGGGCAAACATTTAAGAAAATAGGGGCGCAGAAGACCGTTTTGCAAGAATTACTTCCCTTTAACCCTCGATGCACCCCCCTCCCCAGCCCTTAACTGGATTTGCTTTTCTAACTCAGCCCATAAATAAATGCTGCATATTGAAACTTTCAATTAGCCAAAGTGATCAATGTACAGTGTGTATAAAAAAAAAAAAAAAAAAACGCCCAGAAAATAATGCAAGAATTACTTCCCTTTAACCCTCGATGCACCCAACACCCCCCTCCCCAGCCCTTAACTGGATTTGCTTTTCTAACTCGGCCCACAATAAATGCTGCACATTGGAACTTTCAATAAGCCAAAGTGATCAATGTACAGTGTATTAAAAAAAAAAAAAGAAAAAACGCCCAGAAAATAATGCAAGAATTACTTCCCTTTAACCCTCCATGCACCCAACAACCCCTTCCCCAGCCCTTAACTGGATTTGCTTTTCTAACTCAGCCCACATTAAATGCTGCACATTGAAACTTTCAATAAGCCAAAGTGATCAATGTACAGTGTAAAAAAAAATGCCCAGAAATTAATGTGACAAGTGGCTAAAAAAAGACTGAAAACTCTTTCAGTTGCTTCCTATTGCATATCTCAAACAAAGGCAACTGAAGTGTAATTTTTCCAATCTCTTCAAACCGCAACAAGAAACCCAGTTACGTTGACTATGTGCCAGTTACGCTCATGCGAAAACCTCAGAAATTAATGTGACAAGTGGCTAAAAAAAGACTGAAAACTCTCATATATCAAACAAAGGCAACTGAAGTGTAATTTTTCTAATCTCTTCAAACCACAACAAGAAACCCAGTTACGTTGACTTCCGTCTCATACGTGTCAGTTACGCGCATGCGAAAACCCCAGAAAATAATGCGACAAGTGGCTAATAAAAGACTGAAGGCTCTTTCAGTAGCAGCTGCTTCTTATTGCAGAAATCAAACAAAAGGAACTAAATTTTTAAATTTATATTTTTTTCTCCAATCTCTTTATACCGTGACGACAAATCCATTTACGTTGACTACCGTCTCGTAGGTGCCGGTTACGTATCCGCGAAAATGCGAAAAATCGACTTACGGAACATTTCATAGCAGACGACACGTGTTGCTTAATAGGTCAAATATAGGGAACTTAATTTCTAATATCTGCTTTTTATTTCTGCAATCTTTTTTCGCCGTGACAACAAAGCTTTTTAGGTTGTCTATTGTCTCGCAGGTGCCACTTACGTATCCGCGAAAACATGAAAGATCGACTTACGGAATATTTTATAGCAGACGACAACTGCTGCTTAAGTCAATTATAGGGAGTTTTCTTTTTTTTTTTTTTTCTCTAACTAGGGCCATTGATTTGGTTACGATGACCATCTCACCCATACGTGACCATTACGTGCTGCGTATAAATTCGTAAAATCAACTGGTTGCTGTTGCGGAAACTTTTTCCGATAAAAAAATCTTGTTCTTGTTTGAAGAATTTAGAAGTAGGCCATAAAGATGCAATAAGATGTAAGAATAACTAAGAATCAATTGTTTCTTTGATAGGGTAGAAAACATTGTGGGAAAAGGAGAAAATGCTGGTAACCTGCATTGTCTCCTTTCCTCAGATTATTTTTAAAAGCCTTCTTTAAAAGGCGTCATTGTGTGGTAAAAGGTTAATAATTATCCAATCAGAGAAGCTTTAAGGAAATCAGAATGGATACCAGCAGCCAATCAGAGTAGACTTAAGAAATTCAACAGCCAATCAGAGAGCTTCAAAATCGCTCCAAAATGGCGCCAAAATTTATCCATAAAAAAACAGTGAAAAAAACGGCATAAAAGTGGAATTAAAGTCTTCTTTAAAGGCTGCTGTGCAGTCCTTGCAAACTGCCATGCCTGCACCACCCACACATGCCAGATTTCACTCAAATGGGCAAACATTTAAGAAAATAGGGGCGCAGAAGACCGTTTTGCAAGAATTACTTCCCTTTAACCCTCGATGCACCCCCCCTCCCCAGCCCTTAACTGGATTTGCTTTTCTAACTCAGCCCATAAATAAATGCTGCATATTGAAACTTTCAATAAGCCAAAGTGATCAATGTACAGTGTGTATAAAAAAAAAAAAAAAAAAAAAAAAAAAAACGCCCAGAAAATAATGCAAGAATTACTTCCCTTTAACCCTCGATGCACCCAACAACCCCCTCCCCAGCCCTTAACTGGATTTGCTTTTCTAACTCGGCCCACAATAAATGCTGCACATTGGAACTTTCAATAAGCCAAAGTGATCAATGTACAGTGTATTAAAAAAAAAAAAAGAAAAAACGCCCAGAAAATAATGCAAGAATTACTTCCCTTTAACCCTCCATGCACCCAACACCCCCCTCCCCAGCCCTTAACTGGATTTGCTTTTCTAACTCAGCCCACATTAAATGCTGCACATTGAAACTTTCAATAAGCCAAAGTGATCAATGTACAGTGTAAAAAAAAATGCCCAGAAATTAATGTGACAAGTGGCTAAAAAAAGACTGAAAACTCTTTCAGTTGCTTCCTATTGCATATCTCAAACAAAGGCAACTGAAGTGTAATTTTTCCAATCTCTTCAAACCGCAACAAGAAACCCAGTTACGTTGACTATGTGCCAGTTACGCTCATGCGAAAACCTCAGAAATTAATGTGACAAGTGGCTAAAAAAAGACTGAAAACTCTCATATATCAAACAAAGGCAACTGAAGTGTAATTTTTCTAATCTCTTCAAACCACAACAAGAAACCCAGTTACGTTGACTTCCGTCTCATACGTGTCAGTTACGCGCATGCGAAAACCCCAGAAAATAATGCGACAAGTGGCTAATAAAAGACTGAAGGCTCTTTCAGTAGCAGCTGCTTCTTATTGCAGAAATCAAACAAAAGGAACTAAATTTTTAAATTTATATTTTTTTCTCCAATCTCTTTATACCGTGACGACAAATCCATTTACGTTGACTACCGTCTCGTAGGTGCCGGTTACGTATCCGCGAAAATGCGAAAAATCGACTTACGGAACATTTCATAGCAGACGACACGTGTTGCTTAATAGGTCAAATATAGGGAACTTAATTTCTAATATCTGCTTTTTATTTCTGCAATCTTTTTTCGCCGTGACAACAAAGCTTTTTAGGTTGTCTATTGTCTCGCAGGTGCCACTTACGTATCCGCGAAAACATGAAAGATCGACTTACGGAATATTTTATAGCAAACGACAACTGCTGCTTAAGTCAATTATAGGGATTTTTCTTTTTTCTTTTTCTCTAACTAGGGCCATTGATTTGGTTACGATGACCATCTCACCCATACGTGACCGTTACGTGCTGCGTATAAAGTCGTAAAATCAACTGGTTGCTGTTGCGGAAACTTTTTCCGATAAAAAAATCTTGTTCTTGTTTGAAGAATTTAGAAGTAGGCCATAAAGATGCAATAAGATGTAAGAATAACTAAGAATCAATTGTTTCTTTGATAGGGTAGAAAACATTGTGGGAAAAGGAGAAAATGCTGGTAACCTGCATTGTCTCCTTTCCTCAGATTATTTTTAAAAGCCTTCTTTAAAAGGCGTCATTGTGTGGTAAAAGGTTAATAATTATCCAATCAGAGAAGCTTTAAGGAAATCAGAATGGATACCAGCAGCCAATCAGAGTAGACTTAAGAAATTCAACAGCCAATCAGAGAGCTTCAAAATCGCTCCAAAATGGCGCCAAAATTTATCCATAAAAAAACAGTGAAAAAAACGGCATAAAAGTGGAATTAAAGTCTTCTTTAAAGGCTGCTGTGCAGTCCTTGCAAACTGCCATGCCTGCACCACCGACACATGCCAGATTTCACTCAAATGGGCAAACATTTAAGAAAATAGGGGCGCAGAAGACCGTTTTGCAAGAATTACTTCCCTTTAACCCTCGATGCACCCCCCTCCCCAGCCCTTAACTGGATTTGCTTTTCTAACTCAGCCCATAAATAAATGCTGCATATTGAAACTTTCAATTAGCCAAAGTGATCAATGTACAGTGTATATAAAAAAAAAAAAAAAAAAACGCCCAGAAAATAATGCAAGAATTACTTCCCTTTAACCCTCGATGCACCCAACACCCCCCTCCCCAGCCCTTAACTGGATTTGCTTTTCTAACTCGGCCCACAATAAATGCTGCACATTGGAACTTTCAATAAGCCAAAGTGATCAATGTACAGTGTATTAAAAAAAAAAAAAGAAAAAACGCCCAGAAAATAATGCAAGAATTACTTCCCTTTAACCCTCCATGCACCCAACACCCCCCTCCCCAGCCCTTAACTGGATTTGCTTTTCTAACTCAGCCCACATTAAATGCTGCACATTGAAACTTTCAATAAGCCAAAGTGATCAATGTACAGTGTAAAAAAAAATGCCCAGAAATTAATGTGACAAGTGGCTAAAAAAAGACTGAAAACTCTTTCAGTTGCTTCCTATTGCATATCTCAAACAAAGGCAACTGAAGTGTAATTTTTCCAATCTCTTCAAACCGCAACAAGAAACCCAGTTACGTTGACTATGTGCCAGTTACGCTCATGCGAAAACCTCAGAAATTAATGTGACAAGTGGCTAAAAAAAGACTGAAAACTCTCATATATCAAACAAAGGCAACTGAAGTGTAATTTTTCTAATCTCTTCAAACCACAACAAGAAACCCAGTTACGTTGACTTCCGTCTCATACGTGTCAGTTACGCGCATGCGAAAACCCCAGAAAATAATGCGACAAGTGGCTAATAAAAGACTGAAGGCTCTTTCAGTAGCAGCTGCTTCTTATTGCAGAAATCAAACAAAAGGAACTAAATTTTTAAATTTATATTTTTTTCTCCAATCTCTTTATACCGTGACGACAAATCCATTTACGTTGACTACCGTCTCGTAGGTGCCGGTTACGTATCCGCGAAAATGCGAAAAATCGACTTACGGAACATTTCATAGCAGACGACACGTGTTGCTTAATAGGTCAAATATAGGGAACTTAATTTCTAATATCTGCTTTTTATTTCTGCAATCTTTTTTCGCCGTGACAACAAAGCTTTTTAGGTTGTCTATTGTCTCGCAGGTGCCACTTACGTATCCGCAAAAACATGAAAGATCGACTTACGGAATATTTTATAGCAGACGACAACTGCTGCTTAAGTCAATTATAGGGATTTTTCTTTTTTCTTTTTCTCTAACTAGGGCCATTGATTTGGTTACGATGACCATCTCACCCATACGTGACCGTTACGTGCTGCGTATAAAGTGGTAAAATCAACTGGTTGCTGTTGCGGAAACTTTTTCCGATAAAAAAATCTTGTTCTTGTTTGAAGAATTTAGAAGTAGGCCATAAAGATGCAATAAGATGTAAGAATAACTAAGAATCAATTGTTTCTTTGATAGGGTAGAAAACATTGTGGGAAAAGGAGAAAATGCTGGTAACCTGCATTGTCTCCTTTCCTCAGATTATTTTTAAAAGCCTTCTTTAAAAGGCGTCATTGTGTGGTAAAAGGTTAATAATTATCCAATCAGAGAAGCTTTAAGGAAATCAGAATGGATACCAGCAGCCAATCAGAGTAGACTTAAGAAATTCAACAGCCAATCAGAGAGCTTCAAAATCGCTCCAAAATGGCGCCAAAATTTATCCATAAAAAAACAGTGAAAAAAACGGCATAAAAGTGGAATTAAAGTCTTCTTTAAAGGCTGCTGTGCAGTCCTTGCAAACTGCCATGCCTGCACCACCCACACATGCCAGATTTCACTCAAATGGGCAAACATTTAAGAAAATAGGGGCGCAGAAGACCGTTTTGCAAGAATTACTTCCCTTTAACCCTCGATGCACCCCCCCTCCCCAGCCCTTAACTGGATTTGCTTTTCTAACTCAGCCCATAAATAAATGCTGCATATTGAAACTTTCAATAAGCCAAAGTGATCAATGTACAGTGTGTATAAAAAAAAAAAAAAAAAAAAAAAACGCCTAGAAAATAATGCAAGAATTACTTCCCTTTAACCCTCGATGCACCCAACACCCCCCTCCCCAGCCCTTAACTGGATTTGCTTTTCTAACTCGGCCCACAATAAATGCTGCACATTGGAACTTTCAATAAGCCAAAGTGATCAATGTACAGTGTATTAAAAAAAAAAAAGAAAAAACGCCCAGAAAATAATGCAAGAATTACTTCCCTTTAACCCTCCATGCACCCAACACCCCCCTCCCCAGCCCTTAACTGGATTTGCTTTTCTAACTCAGCCCACATTAAATGCTGCACATTGAAACTTTCAATAAGCCAAAGTGATCAATGTACAGTGTAAAAAAAAATGCCCAGAAATTAATGTGACAAGTGGCTAAAAAAAGACTGAAAACTCTTTCAGTTGCTTCCTATTGCATATCTCAAACAAAGGCAACTGAAGTGTAATTTTTCCAATCTCTTCAAACCGCAACAAGAAACCCAGTTACGTTGACTATGTGCCAGTTACGCTCATGCGAAAACCTCAGAAATTAATGTGACAAGTGGCTAAAAAAAGACTGAAAACTCTCATATATCAAACAAAGGCAACTGAAGTGTAATTTTTCTAATCTCTTCAAACCACAACAAGAAACCCAGTTACGTTGACTTCCGTCTCATACGTGTCAGTTACGCGCATGCGAAAACCCCAGAAAATAATGCGACAAGTGGCTAATAAAAGACTGAAGGCTCTTTCAGTAGCAGCTGCTTCTTATTGCAGAAATCAAACAAAAGGAACTAAATTTTTAAATTTATATTTTTTTCTCCAATCTCTTTATACCGTGACGACAAATCCATTTACGTTGACTACCGTCTCGTAGGTGCCGGTTACGTATCCGCGAAAATGCGAAAAATCGACTTACGGAACATTTCATAGCAGACGACACGTGTTGCTTAATAGGTCAAATATAGGGAACTTAATTTCTAATATCTGCTTTTTATTTCTGCAATCTTTTTTCGCCGTGACAACAAAGCTTTTTAGGTTGTCTATTGTCTCGCAGGTGCCACGTACGTATCCGCAAAAACATGAAAGATCGACTTACGGAATATTTTATAGCAGACGACAACTGCTGCTTAAGTCAATTATAGGGATTTTTCTTTTTTCTTTTTCTCTAACTAGGGCCATTGATTTGGTTACGATGACCATCTCACCCATACGTGACCGTTACGTGCTGCGTATAAAGTCGTAAAATCAACTGGTTGCTGTTGCGGAAACTTTTTCCGATAAAAAAATCTTGTTCTTGTTTGAAGAATTTAGAAGTAGGCCATAAAGATGCAATAAGATGTAAGAATAACTAAGAATCAATTGTTTCTTTGATAGGGTAGAAAACATTGTGGGAAAAGGAGAAAATGCTGGTAACCTGCATTGTCTCCTTTCCTCAGATTATTTTTAAAAGCCTTCTTTAAAAGGCGTCATTGTGTGGTAAAAGGTTAATAATTATCCAATCAGAGAAGCTTTAAGGAAATCAGAATGGATACCAGCAGCCAATCAGAGTAGACTTAAGAAATTCAACAGCCAATCAGAGAGCTTCAAAATCGCTCCAAAATGGCGCCAAAATTTATCCATAAAAAAACAGTGAAAAAAACGGCATAAAAGTGGAATTAAAGTCTTCTTTAAAGGCTGCTGTGCAGTCCTTGCAAACTGCCATGCCTGCACCACCCACACATGCCAGATTTCACTCAAATGGGCAAACATTTAAGAAAATAGGGGCGCAGAAGACCGTTTTGCAAGAATTACTTCCCTTTAACCCTCGATGCACCCCCCCTCCCCAGCCCTTAACTGGATTTGCTTTTTTAACTCAGCCCATAAATAAATGCTGCATATTGAAACTTTCAATAAGCCAAAGTGATCAATGTACAGTGTATATAAAAAAAAAAAAAAAAAAAAAAAAACGCCCAGAAAATAATGCAAGAATTACTTCCCTTTAACCCTCGATGCACCCAACACCCCCCTCCCCAGCCCTTAACTGGATTTGCTTTTCTAACTCGGCCCACAATAAATGCTGCACATTGGAACTTTCAATAAGCCAAAGTGATCAATGTACAGTGTATTAAAAAAAAAAAAAGAAAAAACGCCCAGAAAATAATGCAAGAATTACTTCCCTTTAACCCTCCATGCACCCAACACCCCCCTCCCCAGCCCTTAACTGGATTTGCTTTTCTAACTCAGCCCACATTAAATGCTGCACATTGAAACTTTCAATAAGCCAAAGTGATCAATGTACAGTGTAAAAAAAAATGCCCAGAAATTAATGTGACAAGTGGCTAAAAAAAGACTGAAAACTCTTTCAGTTGCTTCCTATTGCATATCTCAAACAAAGGCAACTGAAGTGTAATTTTTCCAATCTCTTCAAACCGCAACAAGAAACCCAGTTACGTTGACTATGTGCCAGTTACGCTCATGCGAAAACCTCAGAAATTAATGTGACAAGTGGCTAAAAAAAGACTGAAAACTCTCATATATCAAACAAAGGCAACTGAAGTGTAATTTTTCTAATCTCTTCAAACCACAACAAGAAACCCAGTTACGTTGACTTCCGTCTCATACGTGTCAGTTACGCGCATGCGAAAACCCCAGAAAATAATGCGACAAGTGGCTAATAAAAGACTGAAGGCTCTTTCAGTAGCAGCTGCTTCTTATTGCAGAAATCAAACAAAACGAACTAAATTTTTAAATTTATATTTTTTTCTCCAATCTCTTTATACCGTGACGACAAATCCATTTACGTTGACTACCGTCTCGTAGGTGCCGGTTACGTATCCGCGAAAATGCGAAAAATCGACTTACGGAACATTTCATAGCAGACGACACGTGTTGCTTAATAGGTCAAATATAGGGAACTTAATTTCTAATATCTGCTTTTTATTTCTGCAATCTTTTTTCGCCGTGACAACAAAGCTTTTTAGGTTGTCTATTGTCTCGCAGGTGCCACTTACGTATCCGCAAAAACATGAAAGATCGACTTACTGAATATTTTATAGCAGACGACAACTGCTGCTTAAGTCAATTATAGGGATTTTTCTTTTTTCTTTTTCTCTAACTAGGGCCATTGATTTGGTTACGATGACCATCTCACCCATACGTGACCGTTACGTGCTGCGTATAAAGTCGTAAAATCAACTGGTTGCTGTTGCGGAAACTTTTTCCGATAAAAAAATCTTGTTCTTGTTTGAAGAATTTAGAAGTAGGCCATAAAGATGCAATAAGATGTAAGAATAACTAAGAATCAATTGTTTCTTTGATAGGGTAGAAAACATTGTGGGAAAAGGAGAAAATGCTGGTAACCTGCATTGTCTCCTTTCCTCAGATTATTTTTAAAAGCCTTCTTTAAAAGGCGTCATTGTGTGGTAAAAGGTTAATAATTATCCAATCAGAGAAGCTTTAAGGAAATCAGAATGGATACCAGCAGCCAATCAGAGTAGACTTAAGAAATTCAACAGCCAATCAGAGAGCTTCAAAATCGCTCCAAAATGGCGCCAAAATTTATCCATAAAAAAACAGTGAAAAAAACGGCATAAAAGTGGAATTAAAGTCTTCTTTAAAGGCTGCTGTGCAGTCCTTGCAAACTGCCATGCCTGCACCACCCACACATGCCAGATTTCACTCAAATGGGCAAACATTTAAGAAAATAGGGGCGCAGAAGACCGTTTTGCAAGAATTACTTCCCTTTAACCCTCGATGCACTCCCCCTCCCCAGCCCTTAACTGGATTTGCTTTTCTAACTCAGCCCATAAATAAATGCTGCATATTGAAACTTTCAATAAGCCAAAGTGATCAATGTACAGTGTGTATAAAAAAAAAAAAAAAAAAAAAAACGCCCAGAAAATAATGCAAGAATTACTTCCCTTTAACCCTCGATGCACCCAACACCCCCCTCCCCAGCCCTTAACTGGATTTGCTTTTCTAACTCGGCCCACAATAAATGCTGCACATTGGAACTTTCAATAAGCCAAAGTGATCAATGTACAGTGTATTAAAAAAAAAAAAAGAAAAAACGCCCAGAAAATAATGCAAGAATTACTTCCCTTTAACCCTCCATGCACCCAACACCCCCCTCCCCAGCCCTTAACTGGATTTGCTTTTCTAACTCAGCCCACATTAAATGCTGCACATTGAAACTTTCAATAAGCCAAAGTGATCAATGTACAGTGTAAAAAAAAATGCCCAGAAATTAATGTGACAAGTGGCTAAAAAAAGACTGAAAACTCTTTCAGTTGCTTCCTATTGCATATCTCAAACAAAGGCAACTGAAGTGTAATTTTTCCAATCTCTTCAAACCGCAACAAGAAACCCAGTTACGTTGACTATGTGCCAGTTACGCTCATGCGAAAACCTCAGAAATTAATGTGACAAGTGGCTAAAAAAAGACTGAAAACTCTCATATATCAAACAAAGGCAACTGAAGTGTAATTTTTCTAATCTCTTCAAACCACAACAAGAAACCCAGTTACGTTGACTTCCGTCTCATACGTGTCAGTTACGCGCATGCGAAAACCCCAGAAAATAATGCGACAAGTGGCTAATAAAAGACTGAAGGCTCTTTCAGTAGCAGCTGCTTCTTATTGCAGAAATCAAACAAAAGGAACTAAATTTTTAAATTTATATTTTTTTCTCCAATCTCTTTATACCATGACGACAAATCCATTTACGTTGACTACCGTCTCGTAGGTGCCAGTTACGTATCCGCGAAAATGCGAAAAATCGACTTACGGAACATTTCATAGCAGACGACACGTGTTGCTTAATAGGTCAAATATAGGGAACTTAATTTCTAATATCTGCTTTTTATTTCTGCAATCTTTTTTCGCCGTGACAACAAAGCTTTTTAGGTTGTCTATTGTCTCGCAGGTGCCACTTACGTATCCGCAAAAACATGAAAGATCGACTTACGGAATATTTTATAGCAGACGACAACTGCTGCTTAAGTCAATTATAGGGATTTTTCTTTTTTCTTTTTCTCTAACTAGGGCCATTGATTTGGTTACGATGACCATCTCACCCATACGTGACCGTTACGTGCTGCGTATAAAGTCGTAAAATCAACTGGTTGCTGTTGCGGAAACTTTTTCCGATAAAAAAATCTTGTTCTTGTTTGAAGAATTTAGAAGTAGGCCATAAAGATGCAATAAGATGTAAGAATAACTAAGAATCAATTGTTTCTTTGATAGGGTAGAAAACATTGTGGGAAAAGGAGAAAATGCTGGTAACCTGCATTGTCTCCTTTCCTCAGATTATTTTTAAAAGCCTTCTTTAAAAGGCGTCATTGTGTGGTAAAAGGTTAATAATTATCCAATCAGAGAAGCTTTAAGGAAATCAGAATGGATACCAGCAGCCAATCAGAGTAGACTTAAGAAATTCAACAGCCAATCAGAGAGCTTCAAAATCGCTCCAAAATGGCGCCAAAATTTATCCATAAAAAAACAGTGAAAAAAACGGCATAAAAGTGGAATTAAAGTCTTCTTTAAAGGCTGCTGTGCAGTCCTTGCAAACTGCCATGCCTGCACCACCCACACATGCCAGATTTCACTCAAATGGGCAAACATTTAAGAAAATAGGGGCGCAGAAGACCGTTTTGCAAGAATTACTTCCCTTTAACCCTCGATGCACCCCCCCTCCCCAGCCCTTAACTGGATTTGCTTTTTTAACTCAGCCCATAAATAAATGCTGCATATTGAAACTTTCAATAAGCCAAAGTGATCAATGTACAGTGTATATAAAAAAAAAAAAAAAAAAAAAAAACGCCCAGAAAATAATGCAAGAATTACTTCCCTTTAACCCTCCATGCACCCAACACCCCCCTCCCCAGCCCTTAACTGGATTTGCTTTTCTAACTCGGCCCACAATAAATGCTGCACATTGGAACTTTCAATAAGCCAAAGTGATCAATGTACAGTGTATTAAAAAAAAAGAAAAGAAAAAACGCCCAGAAAATAATGCAAGAATTACTTCCCTTTAACCCTCCATGCACCCAACACCCCCCTCCCCAGCCCTTAACTGGATTTGCTTTTTTAACTCAGCCCACATTAAATGCTGCACATTGAAACTTTCAATAAGCCAAAGTGATCAATGTACAGTGTAAAAAAAAATGCCCAGAAATTAATGTGACAAGTGGCTAAAAAAAGACTGAAAACTCTTTCAGTTGCTTCCTATTGCATATCTCAAACAAAGGCAACTGAAGTGTAATTTTTCCAATCTCTTCAAACCGCAACAAGAAACCCAGTTACGTTGACTATGTGCCAGTTACGCTCATGCGAAAACCTCAGAAATTAATGTGACAAGTGGCTAAAAAAAGACTGAAAACTCTCATATATCAAACAAAGGCAACTGAAGTGTAATTTTTCTAATCTCTTCAAACCACAACAAGAAACCCAGTTACGTTGACTTCCGTCTCATACGTGTCAGTTACGCGCATGCGAAAACCCCAGAAAATAATGCGACAAGTGGCTAATAAAAGACTGAAGGCTCTTTCAGTAGCAGCTGCTTCTTATTGCAGAAATCAAACAAAAGGAACTAAATTTTTAAATTTATATTTTTTTCTCCAATCTCTTTATACCGTGACGACAAATCCATTTACGTTGACTACCGTCTCGTAGGTGCCGGTTACGTATCCGCGAAAATGCGAAAAATCGACTTACGGAACATTTCATAGCAGACGACACGTGTTGCTTAATAGGTCAAATATAGGGAACTTAATTTCTAATATCTGCTTTTTATTTCTGCAATCTTTTTTCGCCGTGACAACAAAGCTTTTTAGGTTGTCTATTGTCTCGCAGGTGCCACTTACGTATCCGCAAAAACATGAAAGATCGACTTACGGAATATTTTATAGCAGACGACAACTGCTGCTTAAGTCAATTATAGGGATTTTTCTTTTTTCTTTTTCTCTAACTAGGGCCATTGATTTGGTTACGATGACCATCTCACCCATACGTGACCGTTACGTGCTGCGTATAAAGTGGTAAAATCAACTGGTTGCTGTTGCGGAAACTTTTTCCGATAAAAAAATCTTGTTCTTGTTTGAAGAATTTAGAAGTAGGCCATAAAGATGCAATAAGATGTAAGAATAACTAAGAATCAATTGTTTCTTTGATAGGGTAGAAAACATTGTGGGAAAAGGAGAAAATGCTGGTAACCTGCATTGTCTCCTTTCCTCAGATTATTTTTAAAAGCCTTCTTTAAAAGGCGTCATTGTGTGGTAAAAGGTTAATAATTATCCAATCAGAGAAGCTTTAAGGAAATCAGAATGGATACCAGCAGCCAATCAGAGTAGACTTAAGAAATTCAACAGCCAATCAGAGAGCTTCAAAATCGCTCCAAAATGGCGCCAAAATTTATCCATAAAAAAACAGTGAAAAAAACGGCATAAAAGTGGAATTAAAGTCTTCTTTAAAGGCTGCTGTGCAGTCCTTGCAAACTGCCATGCCTGCACCACCGACACATGCCAGATTTCACTCAAATGGGCAAACATTTAAGAAAATAGGGGCGCAGAAGACCGTTTTGCAAGAATTACTTCCCTTTAACCCTCGATGCACCCCCCCTCCCCAGCCCTTAACTGGATTTGCTTTTTTAACTCAGCCCATAAATAAATGCTGCATATTGAAACTTTCAATAAGCCAAAGTGATCAATGTACAGTGTGTATAAAAAAAAAAAAAAAAAAAAAAAAACGCCCAGAAAATAATGCAAGAATTACTTCCCTTTAACCCTCGATGCACCCAACACCCCCCTCCCCAGCCCTTAACTGGATTTGCTTTTCTAACTCGGCCCACAATAAATGCTGCACATTGGAACTTTCAATAAGCCAAAGTGATCAATGTACAGTGTATTAAAAAAAAAAAAAGAAAAAACGCCCAGAAAATAATGCAAGAATTACTTCCCTTTAACCCTCCATGCACCCAACACCCCCCTCCCCAGCCCTTAACTGGATTTGCTTTTCTAACTCAGCCCACATTAAATGCTGCACATTGAAACTTTCAATAAGCCAAAGTGATCAATGTACAGTGTAAAAAAAAATGCCCAGAAATTAATGTGACAAGTGGCTAAAAAAAGACTGAAAACTCTTTCAGTTGCTTCCTATTGCATATCTCAAACAAAGGCAACTGAAGTGTAATTTTTCCAATCTCTTCAAACCGCAACAAGAAACCCAGTTACGTTGACTATGTGCCAGTTACGCTCATGCGAAAACCTCAGAAATTAATGTGACAAGTGGCTAAAAAAAGACTGAAAACTCTCATATATCAAACAAAGGCAACTGAAGTGTAATTTTTCTAATCTCTTCAAACCACAACAAGAAACCCAGTTACGTTGACTTCCGTCTCATACGTGTCAGTTACGCGCATGCGAAAACCCCAGAAAATAATGCGACAAGTGGCTAATAAAAGACTGAAGGCTCTTTCAGTAGCAGCTGCTTCTTATTGCAGAAATCAAACAAAACGAACTAAATTTTTAAATTTATATTTTTTTCTCCAATCTCTTTATACCGTGACGACAAATCCATTTACGTTGACTACCGTCTCGTAGGTGCCGGTTACGTATACGCGAAAATGCGAAAAATCGACTTACGGAACATTTCATAGCAGACGACACGTGTTGCTTAATAGGTCAAATATAGGGAACTTAATTTCTAATATCTGCTTTTTATTTCCGCAATCTTTTTTCGCCGTGACAACAAAGCTTTTTAGGTTGTCTATTGTCTCGCAGGTGCCACTTACGTATCCGCAAAAACATGAAAGATCGACTTACGGAATATTTTATAGCAGACAACAACTGCTGCTTAAGTCAATTATAGGGATTTTTCTTTTTTCTTTTTCTCTAACTAGGGCCATTGATTTGGTTACGATGACCATCTCACCCATACGTGACCGTTACGTGCTGCGTATAAAGTCGTAAAATCAACTGGTTGCTGTTGCGGAAACTTTTTCCGATAAAAAAATCTTGTTCTTGTTTGAAGAATTTAGAAGTAGGCCATAAAGATGCAATAAGATGTAAGAATAACTAAGAATCAATTGTTTCTTTGATAGGGTAGAAAACATTGTGGGAAAAGGAGAAAATGCTGGTAACCTGCATTGTCTCCTTTCCTCAGATTATTTTTAAAAGCCTTCTTTAAAAGGCGTCATTGTGTGGTAAAAGGTTAATAATTATCCAATCAGAGAAGCTTTAAGGAAATCAGAATGGATACCAGCAGCCAATCAGAGTAGACTTAAGAAATTCAACAGCCAATCAGAGAGCTTCAAAATCGCTCCAAAATGGCGCCAAAATTTATCCATAAAAAAACAGTGAAAAAAACGGCATAAAAGTGGAATTAAAGTCTTCTTTAAAGGCTGCTGTGCAGTCCTTGCAAACTGCCATGCCTGCACCACCCACACATGCCAGATTTCACTCAAATGGGCAAACATTTAAGAAAATAGGGGCGCAGAAGACCGTTTTGCAAGAATTACTTCCCTTTAACCCTCGATGCACCCCCCCTCCCCAGCCCTTAACTGGATTTGCTTTTCTAACTCAGCCCATAAATAAATGCTGCATATTGAAACTTTCAATAAGCCAAAGTGATCAATGTACAGTGTGTATAAAAAAAAAAAAACGCCCAGAAAATAATGCAAGAATTACTTCCCTTTAACCCTCGATGCACCCAACACCCCCCTCCCCAGCCCTTAACTGGATTTGCTTTTCTAACTCGGCCCACAATAAATGCTGCACACTGGAACTTTCAATAAGCCAAAGTGATCAATGTACAGTGTATTAAAAAAAAAAAAGAAAAAACGCCCAGAAAATAATGCAAGAATTACTTCCCTTTAACCCTCCATGCACCCAACACCCCCCTCCCCAGCCCTTAACTGGATTTGCTTTTCTAACTCAGCCCACATTAAATGCTGCACATTGAAACTTTCAATAAGCCAAAGTGATCAATGTACAGTGTAAAAAAAAATGCCCAGAAATTAATGTGACAACTGGCTAAAAAAAGACTGAAAACTCTTTCAGTTGCTTCCTATTGCATATCTCAAACAAAGGCAACTGAAGTGTAATTTTTCCAATCTCTTCAAACCGCAACAAGAAACCCAGTTACGTTGACTATGTGCCAGTTACGCTCATGCGAAAACCTCAGAAATTAATGTGACAAGTGGCTAAAAAAAGACTGAAAACTCTCATATATCAAACAAAGGCAACTGAAGTGTAATTTTTCTAATCTCTTCAAACCACAACAAGAAACCCAGTTACGTTGACTTCCGTCTCATACGTGTCAGTTACGCGCATGCGAAAACCCCAGAAAATAATGCGACAAGTGGCTAATAAAAGACTGAAGGCTCTTTCAGTAGCAGCTGCTTCTTATTGCAGAAATCAAACAAAAGGAACTAAATTTTTAAATTTATATTTTTTTCTCCAATCTCTTTATACCGTGACGACAAATCCATTTACGTTGACTACCGTCTCGTAGGTGCCGGTTACGTATCCGCGAAAATGCGAAAAATCGACTTACGGAACATTTCATAGCAGACGACACGTGTTGCTTAATAGGTCAAATATAGGGAACTTAATTTCTAATATCTGCTTTTTATTTCTGCAATCTTTTTTCGCCGTGACAACAAAGCTTTTTAGGTTGTCTATTGTCTCGCAGGTGCCACTTACGTATCCGCAAAAACATGAAAGATCGACTTACGGAATATTTTATAGCAGACGACAACTGCTGCTTAAGTCAATTATAGGGATTTTTCTTTTTTCTTTTTCTCTAACTAGGGCCATTGATTTGGTTACGATGACCATCTCACCCATACGTGACCGTTACGTGCTGCGTATAAAGTCGTAAAATCAACTGGTTGCTGTTGCGGAAACTTTTTCCGATAAAAAAATCTTGTTCTTGTTTGAAGAATTTAGAAGTAGGCCATAAAGATGCAATAAGATGTAAGAATAACTAAGAATCAATTGTTTCTTTGATAGGGTAGAAAACATTGTGGGAAAAGGAGAAAATGCTGGTAACCTGCATTGTCTCCTTTCCTCAGATTATTTTTAAAAGCCTTCTTTAAAAGGCGTCATTGTGTGGTAAAAGGTTAATAATTATCCAATCAGAGAAGCTTTAAGGAAATCAGAATGGATACCAGCAGCCAATCAGAGTAGACTTAAGAAATTCAACAGCCAATCAGAGAGCTTCGAAATCGCTCCAAAATGGCGCCAAAATTTATCCATAAAAAAACAGTGAAAAAAACGGCATAAAAGTGGAATTAAAGTCTTCTTTAAAGGCTGCTGTGCAGTCCTTGCAAACTGCCATGCCTGCACCACCCACACATGCCAGATTTCACTCAAATGGGCAAACATTTAAGAAAATAGGGGCGCAGAAGACCGTTTTGCAAGAATTACTTCCCTTTAACCCTCGATGCACCCCCCCTCCCCAGCCCTTAACTGGATTTGCTTTTCTAACTCAGCCCATAAATAAATGCTGCATATTGAAACTTTCAATAAGCCAAAGTGATCAATGTACAGTGTGTATAAAAAAAAAAAAACGCCCAGAAAATAATGCAAGAATTACTTCCCTTTAACCCTCGATGCACCCAACACCCCCCTCCCCAGCCCTTAACTGGATTTGCTTTTCTAACTCGGCCCACAATAAATGCTGCACACTGGAACTTTCAATAAGCCAAAGTGATCAATGTACAGTGTATTAAAAAAAAAAAAAGAAAAAACGCCCAGAAAATAATGCAAGAATTACTTCCCTTTAACCCTCCATGCACCCAACACCCCCCTCCCCAGCCCTTAACTGGATTTGCTTTTCTAACTCAGCCCACATTAAATGCTGCACATTGAAACTTTCAATAAGCCAAAGTGATCAATGTACAGTGTAAAAAAAAATGCCCAGAAATTAATGTGACAAGTGGCTAAAAAAAGACTGAAAACTCTTTCAGTTGCTTCCTATTGCATATCTCAAACAAAGGCAACTGAAGTGTAATTTTTCCAATCTCTTCAAACCGCAACAAGAAACCCAGTTACGTTGACTATGTGCCAGTTACGCTCATGCGAAAACCTCAGAAATTAATGTGACAAGTGGCTAAAAAAAGACTGAAAACTCTCATATATCAAACAAAGGCAACTGAAGTGTAATTTTTCTAATCTCTTCAAACCACAACAAGAAACCCAGTTACGTTGACTTCCGTCTCATACGTGTCAGTTACGCGCATGCGAAAACCCCAGAAAATAATGCGACAAGTGGCTAATAAAAGACTGAAGGCTCTTTCAGTAGCAGCTGCTTCTTATTGCAGAAATCAAACAAAAGGAACTAAATTTTTAAATTTATATTTTTTTCTCCAATCTCTTTATACCATGACGACAAATCCATTTACGTTGACTACTGTCTCGTAGGTGCCGGTTACGTATCCGCGAAAATGCGAAAAATCGACTTACGGAACATTTCATAGCAGACGACACGTGTTGCTTAATAGGTCAAATATAGGGAACTTAATTTCTAATATCTGCTTTTTATTTCTGCAATCTTTTTGCGCCGTGACAACAAAGCTTTTTAGGTTGTCTATTGTCTTGCAGGTGCCACTTACGTATCCGCAAAAACATGAAAGATCGACTTACGGAATATTTTATAGCAGACGACAACTGCTGCTTAAGTCAATTATAGGGATTTTTCTTTTTTCTTTTTCTCTAACTAGGGCCATTGATTTGGTTACGATGACCATCTCACCCATACGTGACCGTTACGTGCTGCGTATAAAGTCGTAAAATCAACTGGTTGCTGTTGCGGAAACTTTTTCCGATAAAAAAATCTTGTTCTTGTTTGAAGAATTTAGAAGTAGGCCATAAAGATGCAATAAGATGTAAGAATAACTAAGAATCAATTGTTTCTTTGATAGGGTAGAAAACATTGTGGGAAAAGGAGAAAATGCTGGTAACCTGCATTGTCTCCTTTCCTCAGATTATTTTTAAAAGCCTTCTTTAAAAGGCGTCATTGTGTGGTAAAAGGTTAATAATTATCCAATCAGAGAAGCTTTAAGGAAATCAGAATGGATACCAGCAGCCAATCAGAGTAGACTTAAGAAATTCAACAGCCAATCAGAGAGCTTCAAAATCGCTCCAAAATGGCGCCAAAATTTATCCATAAAAAAACAGTGAAAAAAACGGCATAAAAGTGGAATTAAAGTCTTCTTTAAAGGCTGCTGTGCAGTCCTTGCAAACTGCCATGCCTGCACCACCCACACATGCCAGATTTCACTCAAATGGGCAAACATTTAAGAAAATAGGGGCGCAGAAGACCGTTTTGCAAGAATTACTTCCCTTTAACCCTCGATGCACCCCCCCTCCCCAGCCCTTAACTGGATTTGCTTTTCTAACTCAGCCCATAAATAAATGCTGCATATTGAAACTTTCAATAAGCCAAAGTGATCAATGTACAGTGTGTATAAAAAAAAAAAAAAAAAAAAAAACGCCCAGAAAATAATGCAAGAATTACTTCCCTTTAACCCTCGATGCACCCAACACCCCCCTCCCCAGCCCTTAACTGGATTTGCTTTTCTAACTCGGCCCACAATAAATGCTGCACATTGGAACTTTCAATAAGCCAAAGTGATCAATGTACAGTGTATTAAAAAAAAAAAAAGAAAAAACGCCCAGAAAATAATGCAAGAATTACTTCCCTTTAACCCTCCATGCACCCAACACCCCCCTCCCCAGCCCTTAACTGGATTTGCTTTTCTAACTCAGCCCAGATTAAATGCTGCACATTGAAACTTTCAATAAGCCAAAGTGATCAATGTACAGTGTAAAAAAAAATGCCCAGAAATTAATGTGACAAGTGGCTAAAAAAAGACTGAAAACTCTTTCAGTTGCTTCCTATTGCATATCTCAAACAAAGGCAACTGAAGTGTAATTTTTCCAATCTCTTCAAACTGCAACAAGAAACCCAGTTACGTTGACTATGTGCCAGTTACGCTCATGCGAAAACCTCAGAAATTAATGTGACAAGTGGCTAAAAAAAGACTGAAAACTCTCATATATCAAACAAAGGCAACTGAAGTGTAATTTTTCTAATCTCTTCAAACCACAACAAGAAACCCAGTTACGTTGACTTCCGTCTCATACGTGTCAGTTACGCGCATGCGAAAACCCCAGAAAATAATGCGACAAGTTGCTAATAAAAGACTGAAGGCTCTTTCAGTAGCAGCTGCTTCTTATTGCAGAAATCAAACAAAAGGAACTAAATTTTTAAATTTATATTTTTTTCTCCAATCTCTTTATACCGTGACGACAAATCCATTTAGGTTGACTACCGTCTCGTAGGTGCCGGTTACGTATCCGCGAAAATGCGAAAAATCGACTTACGGAACATTTCATAGCAGACGACACATGTTGCTTAATAGGTCAAATATAGGGAACTTAATTTCTAATATCTGCTTTTTATTTCTGCAATCTTTTTTCGCCGTGACAACAAAGCTTTTTAGGTTGTCTATTGTCTCGCAGGTGCCACTTACGTATCCGCAAAAACATGAAAGATCGACTTACGGAATATTTTATAGCAGACGACAACTGCTGCTTAAGTCAATTATAGGGATTTTTCTTTTTTCTTTTTCTCTAACTAGGGCCATTGATTTGGTTACGATGACCATCTCACCCATACGTGACCGTTACGTGCTGCGTATAAAGTCGTAAAATCAACTGGTTGCTGTTGCGGAAACTTTTTCCGATAAAAAAATCTTGTTCTTGTTTGAAGAATTTAGAAGTAGGCCATAAAGATGCAATAAGATGTAAGAATAACTAAGAATCAATTGTTTCTTTGATAGGGTAGAAAACATTGTGGGAAAAGGAGAAAATGCTGGTAACCTGCATTGTCTCCTTTCCTCAGATTATTTTTAAAAGCCTTCTTTAAAAGGCGTCATTGTGTGGTAAAAGGTTAATAATTATCCAATCAGAGAAGCTTTAAGGAAATCAGAATGGATACCAGCAGCCAATCAGAGTAGACTTAAGAAATTCAACAGCCAATCAGAGAGCTTCAAAATCGCTCCAAAATGGCGCCAAAATTTATCCATAAAAAAACAGTGAAAAAAACGGCATAAAAGTGGAATTAAAGTCTTCTTTAAAGGCTGCTGTGCAGTCCTTGCAAACTGCCATGCCTGCACCACCCACACATGCCAGATTTCACTCAAATGGGCAAACATTTAAGAAAATAGGGGCGCAGAAGACCGTTTTGCAAGAATTACTTCCCTTTAACCCTCGATGCACCCCCCCTCCCCAGCCCTTAACTGGATTTGCTTTTCTAACTCAGCCCATAAATAAATGCTGCATATTGAAACTTTCAATAAGCCAAAGTGATCAATGTACAGTGTGTATAAAAAAAAAAAAAAAAAAAAAAGCCCAGAAAATAATGCAAGAATTACTTCCCTTTAACCCTCGATGCACCCAACACCCCCCTCCCCAGCCCTTAACTGGATTTGCTTTTCTAACTCGGCCCACAATAAATGCTGCACATTGGAACTTTCAATAAGCCAAAGTGATCAATGTACAGTGTATTAAAAAAAAAAAAAGAAAAAACGCCCAGAAAATAATGCAAGAATTACTTCCCTTTAACCCTCCATGCACCCAACACCCCCCTCCCCAGCCCTTAACTGGATTTGCTTTTCTAACTCAGCCCACATTAAATGCTGCACATTGAAACTTTCAATAAGCCAAAGTGATCAATGTACAGTGTAAAAAAAAATGCCCAGAAATTAATGTGACAACTGGCTAAAAAAAGACTGAAAACTCTTTCAGTTGCTTCCTATTGCATATCTCAAACAAAGGCAACTGAAGTGTAATTTTTCCAATCTCTTCAAACCGCAACAAGAAACCCAGTTACGTTGACTATGTGCCAGTTACGCTCATGCAAAAACCTCAGAAATTAATGTGACAAGTGGCTAAAAAAAGACTGAAAACTCTCATATATCAAACAAAGGCAACTGAAGTGTAATTTTTCTAATCTCTTCAAACCACAACAAGAAACCCAGTTACGTTGACTTCCGTCTCATACGTGTCAGTTACACGCATGCGAAAACCCCAGAAAATAATGCGACAAGTGGCTAATAAAAGACTGAAGGCTCTTTCAGTAGCAGCTGCTTCTTATTGCAGAAATCAAACAAAAGGAACTAAATTTTTAAATTTATATTTTTTTCTCCAATCTCTTTATACCGTGACGACAAATCCATTTACGTTGACTACCGTCTCGTAGGTGCCGGTTACGTATCCGCGAAAATGGGAAAAATCGACTTACGGAACATTTCATAGCAGACGACACGTGTTGCTTAATAGGTCAAATATAGGGAACTTAATTTCTAATATCTGCTTTTTATTTCTGCAATCTTTTTTCGCCGTGACAACAAAGCTTTTTAGGTTGTCTATTGTCTCGCAGGTGCCACTTACGTATCCGCAAAAACATGAAAGATCGACTTACGGAATATTTTATAGCAGACGACAACTGCTGCTTAAGTCAATTATAGGGATTTTTCTTTTTTCTTTTTCTCTAACTAGGGCCATTGATTTGGTTACGATGACCATCTCACCCATACGTGACCGTTACGTGCTGCGTATAAAGTCGTAAAATCAACTGGTTGCTGTTGCGGAAACTTTTTCCAATAAAAAAATCTTGTTCTTGTTTGAAGAATTTAGAAGTAGGCCATAAAGATGCAATAAGATGTAAGAATAACTAAGAATCAATTGTTTCTTTGATAGGGTAGAAAACATTGTGGGAAAAGGAGAAAATGCTGGTAACCTGCATTGTCTCCTTTCCTCAGATTATTTTTAAAAGCCTTCTTTAAAAGGCGTCATTGTGTGGTAAAAGGTTAATAATTATCCAATCAGAGAAGCTTTAAGGAAATCAGAATGGATACCAGCAGCCAATCAGAGTAGACTTAAGAAATTGAACAGCCAATCAGAGAGCTTCAAAATCGCTCCAAAATGGCGCCAAAATTTATCCATAAAAAAACAGTGAAAAAAACGGCATAAAAGTGGAATTAAAGTCTTCTTTAAAGGCTGCTGTGCAGTCCTTGCAAACTGCCATGCCTGCACCACCCACACATGCCAGATTTCACTCAAATGGGCAAACATTTAAGAAAATAGGGGCGCAGAAGACCGTTTTGCAAGAATTACTTCCCTTTAACCCTCGATGCACCCCCCCTCCCCAGCCCTTAACTGGATTTGCTTTTCTAACTCAGCCCATAAATAAATGCTGCATATTGAAACTTTCAATAAGCCAAAGTGATCAATGTACAGTGTGTATAAAAAAAAAAAAAAAAAAAAAAAAAAAAAACGCCCAGAAAATAATGCAAGAATTACTTCCCTTTAACCCTCGATGCACCCAACACCCCCCTCCCCAGCCCTTAACTGGATTTGCTTTTCTAACTCGGCCCACAATAAATGCTGCACATTGGAACTTTCAATAAGCCAAAGTGATCAATGTACAGTGTATTAAAAAAAAAAAAAGAAAAAACGCCCAGAAAATAATGCAAGAATTACTTCCCTTTAACCCTCCATGCACCCAACACCCCCCTCCCCAGCCCTTAACTGGATTTGCTTTTCTAACTCAGCCCACATTAAATGCTGCACATTGAAACTTTCAATAAGCCAAAGTGATCAATGTACAGTGTAAAAAAAAATGCCCAGAAATTAATGTGACAAGTGGCTAAAAAAAGACTGAAAACTCTTTCAGTTGCTTCCTATTGCATATCTCAAACAAAGGCAACTGAAGTGTAATTTTTCCAATCTCTTCAAACCGCAACAAGAAACCCAGTTACGTTGACTATGTGCCAGTTACGCTCATGCGAAAACCTCAGAAATTAATGTGACAAGTGGCTAAAAAAAGACTGAAAACTCTCATATATCAAACAAAGGCAACTGAAGTGTAATTTTTCTAATCTCTTCAAACCACAACAAGAAACCCAGTTACGTTGACTTCCGTCTCATACGTGTCAGTTACACGCATGCGAAAACCCCAGAAAATAATGCGACAAGTGGCTAATAAAAGACTGAAGGCTCTTTCAGTAGCAGCTGCTTCTTATTGCAGAAATCAAACAAAAGGAACTAAATTTTTAAATTTATACTTTTTTCTCCAATCTCTTTATACCGTGACGACAAATCCATTTACGTTGACTACCGTCTCATAGGTGCCGGTTACGTATCCGCGAAAATGCGAAAAATCGACTTACGGAACATTTCATAGCAGACGACACGTGTTGCTTAATAGGTCAAATATAGGGAACTTAATTTCTAATATCTGCTTTTTATTTCTGCAATCTTTTTTCGCCGTGACAACAAAGCTTTTTAGGTTGTCTATTGTCTCGCAGGTGCCACTTACGTATCCGCAAAAACATGAAAGATCGACTTACGGAATATTTTATAGTAGACGACAACTGCTGCTTAAGTCAATTATAGGGATTTTTCTTTTTTCTTTTTCTGTAACTAGGGCCATTGATTTGGTTACGATGACCATCTCACCCATACGTGACCGTTACGTGCTGCGTATAAAGTCGTAAAATCAACTGGTTGCTGTTGCGGAAACTTTTTCCAATAAAAAAATCTTGTTTTTGTTTGAAGAATTTAGAAGTAGGCCATAAAGATGCAATAAGATGTAAGAATAACTAAGAATCAATTGTTTCTTTGATAGGGTAGAAAACATTGTGGGAAAAGGAGAAAATGCTGGTAACCTGCATTGTCTCCTTTCCTCAGATTATTTTTAAAAGCCTTCTTTAAAAGGCGTCATTGTGTGGTAAAAGGTTAATAATTATCCAATCAGAGAAGCTTTAAGGAAATCAGAATGGATACCAGCAGCCAATCAGAGTAGACTTAAGAAATTCAACAGCCAATCAGAGAGCTTCAAAATCGCTCCAAAATGGCGCCAAAATTTATCCATAAAAAAACAGTGAAAAAAACGGCATAAAAGTGGAATTAAAGTCTTCTTTAAAGGCTGCTGTGCAGTCCTTGCAAACTGCCATGCCTGCACCACCCACACATGCCAGATTTCACTCAAATGGGCAAACATTTAAGAAAATAGGGGCGCAGAAGACCGTTTTGCAAGAATTACTTCCCTTTAACCCTCGATGCACCCCCCCTCCCCAGCCCTTAACTGGATTTGCTTTTCTAACTCAGCCCATAAATAAATGCTGCATATTGAAACTTTCAATAAGCCAAAGTGATCAATGTACAGTGTGTATAAAAAAAAAAAAAAAAAAAAAACGCCCAGAAAATAATGCAAGAATTACTTCCCTTTAACCCTCGATGCACCCAACACCCCCCTCCCCAGCCCTTAACTGGATTTGCTTTTCTAACTCGGCCCACAATAAATGCTGCACATTGGAACTTTCAATAAGCCAAAGTGATCAATGTACAGTGTATTAAAAAAAAAAAAAGAAAAAACGCCCAGAAAATAATGCAAGAATTACTTCCCTTTAACCCTCCATGCACCCAACAACCCCCTCCCCAGCCCTTGACTGGATTTGCTTTTCTAACTCAGCCCACATTAAATGCTGCACATTGAAACTTTCAATAAGCCAAAGTGATCAATGTACAGTGTAAAAAAAAATGCCCAGAAATTAATGTGACAAGTGGCTAAAAAAAGACTGAAAACTCTTTCAGTTGCTTCCTATTGCATATCTCAAACAAAGGCAACTGAAGTGTAATTTTTCCAATCTCTTCAAACCGCAACAAGAAACCCAGTTACGTTGACTATGTGCCAGTTACGCTCATGCGAAAACCTCAGAAATTAATGTGACAAGTGGCTAAAAAAAGACTGAAAACTCTCATATATCAAACAAAGGCAACTGAAGTGTAATTTTTCTAATCTCTTCAAACCACAACAAGAAACCCAGTTACGTTGACTTCTGTCTCATACGTGTCAGTTACGCGCATGCGAAAACCCCAGAAAATAATGCGACAAGTGGCTAATAAAAGACTGAAGGCTCTTTCAGTAGCAGCTGCTTCTTATTGCAGAAATCAAACAAAAGGAACTAAATTTTTAAATTTATATTTTTTTCTCCAATCTCTTTATACCGTGACGACAAATCCATTTACGTTGACTACCGTCTCGTAGGTGCCGGTTACGTATCCGCGAAAATGCGAAAAATCGACTTACGGAACATTTCATAGCAGACGACACGTGTTGCTTAATAGGTCAAATATAGGGAACTTAATTTCTAATATCTGCTTTTTATTTCTGCAATCTTTTTTCGCCGTGACAACAAAGCTTTTTAGGTTGTCTATTGTCTCGCAGGTGCCACTTACGTATCCGCAAAAACATGAAAGATCGACTTACGGAATATTTTATAGCAGACGACAACTGCTGCTTAAGTCAATTATAGGGATTTTTCTTTTTTCTTTTTCTCTAACTAGGGCCATTGATTTGGTTACGATGACCATCTCACCCATACGTGACCGTTACGTGCTGCGTATAAAGTCGTAAAATCAACTGGTTGCTGTTGCGGAAACTTTTTCCGATTAAAAAAATCTTGTTCTTGTTTGAAGAATTTAGAAGTAGGCCATAAAGATGCAAGAAGATGTAAGAATAACTAAGAGTCAATTGTTTCTTTGATAGGGTAGAAAACATTGTGGGAAAAGGAGAAAATGCTGGTAACCTGCATTGTCTCCTTTCCTCAGATTATTTTTAAAAGCCTTCTTTAAAAGGCGTCATTGTGTGGTAAAAGGTTAATAATTATCCAATCAGAGAAGCTTTAAGGAAATCAGAATGGATACCAGCAGCCAATCAGAGTAGACTTAAGAAATTCAACAGCCAATCAGAGAGCTTCAAAATCGCTCCAAAATGGCGCCAAAATTTATCCATAAAAAAACAGTGAAAAAAACGGCATAAAAGTGGAATTAAAGTCTTCTTTAAAGGCTGCTGTGCAGTCCTTGCAAACTGCCATGCCTGCACCACCCACACATGCCAGATTTCACTCAAATGGGCAAACATTTAAGAAAATAGGGGCGCAGAAGACCGTTTTGCAAGAATTACTTCCCTTTAACCCTCGATGCACCCCCCCTCCCCAGCCCTTAACTGGATTTGCTTTTCTAACTCAGCCCATAAATAAATGCTGCATATTGAAACTTTCAATAAGCCAAAGTGATCAATGTACAGTGTGTATAAAAAAAAAAAAAAAAAAAAAACGCCCAGAAAATAATGCAAGAATTACTTCCCTTTAACCCTCGATGCACCCAACACCCCCCTCCCCAGCCCTTAACTGGATTTGCTTTTCTAACTCGGCCCACAATAAATGCTGCACATTGGAACTTTCAATAAGCCAAAGTGATCAATGTACAGTGTATTAAAAAAAAAAAAAGAAAAAACGCCCAGAAAATAATGCAAGAATTACTTCCCTTTAACCCTCCATGCACCCAACACCCCCCTCCCCAGCCCTTAACTGGATTTGCTTTTCTAACTCAGCCCACATTAAATGCTGCACATTGAAACTTTCAATAAGCCAAAGTGATCAATGTACAGTGTAAAAAAAAATGCCCAGAAATTAATGTGACAAGTGGCTAAAAAAAGACTGAAAACTCTTTCAGTTGCTTCCTATTGCATATCTCAAACAAAGGCAACTGAAGTGTAATTTTTCCAATCTCTTCAAACCGCAACAAGAAACCCAGTTACGTTGACTATGTGCCAGTTACGCTCATGCGAAAACCTCAGAAATTAATGTGACAAGTGGCTAAAAAAAGACTGAAAACTCTCATATATCAAACAAAGGCAACTGAAGTGTAATTTTTCTAATCTCTTCAAACCACAACAAGAAACCCAGTTACGTTGACTTCCGTCTCATACGTGTCAGTTACGCGCATGCGAAAACCCCAGAAAATAATGCGACAAGTGGCTAATAAAAGACTGAAGGCTCTTTCAGTAGCAGCTGCTTCTTATTGCAGAAATCAAACAAAAGGAACTAAATTTTTAAATTTATATTTTTTTCTCCAATCTCTTTATACCGTGACGACAAATCCATTTACGTTGACTACCGTCTCGTAGGTGCCGGTTACGTATCCGCGAAAATGGGAAAAATCGACTTACGGAACATTTCATAGCAGACGACACGTGTTGCTTAATAGGTCAAATATAGGGAACTTAATTTCTAATATCTGCTTTTTATTTCTGCAATCTTTTTTCGCCGTGACAACAAAGCTTTTTAGGTTGTCTATTGTCTCGCAGGTGCCACTTACGTATCCGCAAAAACATGAAAGATCGACTTACGGAATATTTTATAGCAGACGACAACTGCTGCTTAAGTCAATTATAGGGATTTTTCTTTTTTCTTTTTCTCTAACTAGGGCCATTGATTTGGTTACGATGACCATCTCACCCATACGTGACCGTTACGTGCTGCGTATAAAGTCGTAAAATCAACTGGTTGCTGTTGCGGAAACTTTTTCCGATAAAAAAATCTTGTTCTTGTTTGAAGAATTTAGAAGTAGGCCATAAAGATGCAATAAGATGTAAGAATAACTAAGAATCAATTGTTTCTTTGATAGGGTAGAAAACATTGTGGGAAAAGGAGAAAATGCTGGTAACCTGCATTGTCTCCTTTCCTCAGATTATTTTTAAAAGCCTTCTTTAAAAGGCGTCATTGTGTGGTAAAAGGTTAATAATTATCCAATCAGAGAAGCTTTAAGGAAATCAGAATGGATACCAGCAGCCAATCAGAGTAGACTTAAGAAATTCAACAGCCAATCAGAGAGCTTCAAAATCGCTCCAAAATGGCGCCAAAATTTATCCATAAAAAAACAGTGAAAAAAACGGCATAAAAGTGGAATTAAAGTCTTCTTTAAAGGCTGCTGTGCAGTCCTTGCAAACTGCCATGCCTGCACCACCCACACATGCCAGATTTCACTCAAATGGGCAAACATTTAAGAAAATAGGGGCGCAGAAGACCGTTTTGCAAGAATTACTTCCCTTTAACCCTCGATGCACCCCCCCTCCCCAGCCCTTAACTGGATTTGCTTTTCTAACTCAGCCCATAAATAAATGATGCATATTGAAACTTTCAATAAGCCAAAGTGATCAATGTACAGTGTGTATAAAAAAAAAAAAAAAAAAAAAAAACGCCCAGAAAATAATGCAAGAATTACTTCCCTTTAACCCTCGATGCACCCAACACCCCCCTCCCCAGCCCTTAACTGGATTTGCTTTTCTAACTCGGCCCACAATAAATGCTGCACATTGGAACTTTCAATAAGCCAAAGTGATCAATGTACAGTGTATTAAAAAAAAAAAAAAAGAAAAAACGCCCAGAAAATAATGCAAGAATTACTTCCCTTTAACCCTCGATGCACCCAACACCCCCTCCCCAGCCCTTAACTGGATTTGCTTTTCTAACTCAGCCCACATTAAATGCTGCACATTGAAACTTTCAATAAGCCAAAGTGATCAATGTACAGTGTAAAAAAAAATGCCCAGAAATTAATGTGACAAGTGGCTAAAAAAAGACTGAAAACTCTTTCAGTTGCTTCCTATTGCATATCTCAAACAAAGGCAACTGAAGTGTAATTTTTCCAATCTCTTCAAACCGCAACAAGAAACCCAGTTACGTTGACTATGTGCCAGTTACGCTCATGCGAAAACCTCAGAAATTAATGTGACAAGTGGCTAAAAAAAGACTGAAAACTCTCATATATCAAACAAAGGCAACTGAAGTGTAATTTTTCTAATCTCTTCAAACCACAACAAGAAACCCAGTTACGTTGACTTCCGTCTCATACGTGTCAGTTACGCGCATGCGAAAACCCCAGAAAATAATGCGACAAGTGGCTAATAAAAGACTGAAGGCTCTTTCAGTAGCAGCTGCTTCTTATTGCAGAAATCAAACAAAAGGAACTAAATTTTTAAATTTATATTTTTTTCTCCAATCTCTTTATACCGTGATGACAAATCCATTTACGTTGACTACCGTCTCGTAGGTGCCGGTTACGTATCCGCGAAAATGCGAAAAATCGACTTACGGAACATTTCATAGCAGACGACACGTGTTGCTTAATAGGTCAAATATAGGGAACTTAATTTCTAATATCTGCTTTTTATTTCTGCAATCTTTTTTCGCCGTGACAACAAAGCTTTTTAGGTTGTCTATTGTCTCGCAGGTGCCACTTACGTATCCGCAAAAACATGAAAGATCGACTTACGGAATATTTTATAGCAGACGACAACTGCTGCTTAAGTCAATTATAGGGATTTTTCTTTTTTCTTTTTCTCTAACTAGGGCCATTGATTTGGTTACGATGACCATCTCACCCATACGTGACCGTTACGTGCTGCGTATAAAGTCGTAAAATCAACTGGTTGCTGTTGCGGAAACTTTTTCCGATAAAAAAATCTTGTTCTTGTTTGAAGAATTTAGAAGTAGGCCATAAAGATGCAATAAGATGTAAGAATAACTAAGAATCAGTTGTTTCTTTGATAGGGTAGAAAACATTGTGGGAAAAGGAGAAAATGCTGGTAACCTGCATTGTCTCCTTTCCTCAGATTATTTTTAAAAGCCTTCTTTAAAAGGCGTCATTGTGTGGTAAAAGGTTAATAATTATCCAATCAGAGAAGCTTTAAGGAAATCAGAATGGATACCAGCAGCCAATCAGAGTAGACTTAAGAAATTCAACAGCCAATCAGAGAGCTTCAAAATCGCTCCAAAATGGCGCCAAAATTTATCCATAAAAAAACAGTGAAAAAAACGGCATAAAAGTGGAATTAAAGTCTTCTTTAAAGGCTGCTGTGCAGTCCTTGCAAACTGCCATGCCTGCACCACCCACACATGCCAGATTTCACTCAAATGGGCAAACATTTAAGAAAATAGGGGCGCAGAAGACCGTTTTGCAAGAATTACTTCCCTTTAACCCTCGATGCACCCCCCCTCCCCAGCCCTTAACTGGATTTGCTTTTCTAACTCAGCCCATAAATAAATGCTGCATATTGAAACTTTCAATAAGCCAAAGTGATCAATGTACAGTGTGTATAAAAAAAAAAAAAAAAAAAAACGCCCAGAAAATAATGCAAGAATTACTTCCCTTTAACCCTCGATGCACCCAACACCCCCCTCCCCAGCCCTTAACTGGATTTGCTTTTCTAACTCGGCCCACAATAAATGCTGCACATTGGAACTTTCAATAAGCCAAAGTGATCAATGTACAGTGTATTAAAAAAAAAAGAAAAAACGCCCAGAAAATAATGCAAGAATTACTTCCCTTTAACCCTCCATGCACCCAACACCCCCCTCCCCAGCCCTTAACTGGATTTGCTTTTCTAACTCAGCCCACATTAAATGCTGCACATTGAAACTTTCAATAAGCCAAAGTGATCAATGTACAGTGTAAAAAAAAATGCCCAGAAATTAATGTGACAAGTGGCTAAAAAAAGACTGAAAACTCTTTCAGTTGCTTCCTATTGCATATCTCAAACAAAGGCAACTGAAGTGTAATTTTTCCAATCTCTTCAAACCGCAACAAGAAACCCAGTTACGTTGACTATGTGCCAGTTACGCTCATGCGAAAACCTCAGAAATTAATGTGACAAGTGGCTAAAAAAAGACTGAAAACTCTCATATATCAAACAAAGGCAACTGAAGTGTAATTTTTCTAATCTCTTCAAACCACAACAAGAAACCCAGTTACGTTGACTTCCGTCTCATACGTGTCAGTTACGCGCATGCGAAAACCCCAGAAAATAATGCGACAAGTGGCTAATAAAAGACTGAAGGCTCTTTCAGTAGCAGCTGCTTCTTATTGCAGAAATCAAACAAAAGGAACTAAATTTTTAAATTTATATTTTTTTCTCCAATCTCTTTATACCGTGACGACAAATCCATTTACGTTGACTACCGTCTCGTAGGTGCCGGTTACGTATCCGCGAAAATGCGAAAAATCGACTTACGGAACATTTCATAGCAGACGACACGTGTTGCTTAATAGGTCAAATATAGGGAACTTAATTTCTAATATCTGCTTTTTATTTCTGCAATCTTTTTTCGCCGTGACAACAAAGCTTTTTAGGTTGTCTATTGTCTCGCAGGTGCCACTTACGTATCCGCAAAAACATGAAAGATCGACTTACGGAATATTTTATAGCAGACGACAACTGCTGCTTAAGTCAATTATAGGGATTTTTCTTTTTTCTTTTTCTCTAACTAGGGCCATTGATTTGGTTACGATGACCATCTCACCCATACGTGACCGTTACGTGCTGCGTATAAAGTCGTAAAATCAACTGGTTGCTGTTGCGGAAACTTTTTCCGATAAAAAAATCTTGTTCTTGTTTGAAGAATTTAGAAGTAGGCCATAAAGATGCAATAAGATGTAAGAATAACTAAGAATCAATTGTTTCTTTGATAGGGTAGAAAACATTGTGGGAAAAGGAGAAAATGCTGGTAACCTGCATTGTCTCCTTTCCTCAGATTATTTTTAAAAGCCTTCTTTAAAAGGCGTCATTGTGTGGTAAAAGGTTAATAATTATCCAATCAGAGAAGCTTTAAGGAAATCAGAATGGATACCAGCAGCCAATCAGAGTAGACTTAAGAAATTCAACAGCCAATCAGAGAGCTTCAAAATCGCTCCAAAATGGCGCCAAAATTTATCCATAAAAAAACAGTGAAAAAAACGGCATAAAAGTGGAATTAAAGTCTTCTTTAAAGGCTGCTGTGCAGTCCTTGCAAACTGCCATGCCTGCACCACCCACACATGCCAGATTTCACTCAAATGGGCAAACATTTAAGAAAATAGGGGCGCAGAAGACCGTTTTGCAAGAATTACTTCCCTTTAACCCTCGATGCACCCCCCCTCCCCAGCCCTTAACTGGATTTGCTTTTCTAACTCAGCCCATAAATAAATGCTGCATATTGAAACTTTCAATAAGCCAAAGTGATCAATGTACAGTGTGTATAAAAAAAAAAAAAAAAAAAAAAAACGCCCAGAAAATAATGCAAGAATTACTTCCCTTTAACCCTCGATGCACCCAACACCCCCCTCCCCAGCCCTTAACTGGATTTGCTTTTCTAACTCGGCCCACAATAAATGCTGCACATTGGAACTTTCAATAAGCCAAAGTGATCAATGTACAGTGTATTAAAAAAAAAAAAAAGAAAAAACGCCCAGAAAATAATGCAAGAATTACTTCCCTTTAACCCTCCATGCACCCAACACCCCCCTCCCCAGCCCTTAACTGGATTTGCTTTTCTAACTCAGCCCACATTAAATGCTGCACATTGAAACTTTCAATAAGCCAAAGTGATCAATGTACAGTGTAAAAAAAAAATGCCCAGAAATTAATGTGACAAGTGGCTAAAAAAAGACTGAAAACTCTTTCAGTTGCTTCCTATTGCATATCTCAAACAAAGGCAACTGAAGTGTAATTTTTCCAATCTCTTCAAACCGCAACAAGAAACCCAGTTACGTTGACTATGTGCCAGTTACGCTCATGCAAAAACCTCAGAAATTAATGTGACAAGTGGCTAAAAAAAGACTGAAAACTCTCATATATCAAACAAAGGCAACTGAAGTGTAATTTTTCTAATCTCTTCAAACCACAACAAGAAACCCAGTTACGTTGACTTCCGTCTCATACGTGTCAGTTACGCGCATGCGAAAACCCCAGAAAATAATGCGACAAGTTGCTAATAAAAGACTGAAGGCTCTTTCAGTAGCAGCTGCTTCTTATTGCAGAAATCAAACAAAAGGAACTAAATTTTTAAATTTATATTTTTTTCTCCAATCTCTTTATACCGTGACGACAAATCCATTTACGTTGACTACCGTCTCGTAGGTGCCGGTTACGTATCCGCGAAAATGCGAAAAATCGACTTACGGAACATTTCATAGCAGACGACACATGTTGCTTAATAGGTCAAATATAGGGAACTTAATTTCTAATATCTGCTTTTTATTTCTGCAATCTTTTTTCGCCGTGACAACAAAGCTTTTTAGGTTGTCTATTGTCTCGCAGGTGCCACTTACGTATCCGCAAAAACATGAAAGATCGACTTACGGAATATTTTATAGCAGACGACAACTGCTGCTTAAGTCAATTATAGGGATTTTTCTTTTTTCTTTTTCTCTAACTAGGGCCATTGATTTGGTTACGATGACCATCTCACCCATACGTGACCGTTACGTGCTGCGTATAAAGTCGTAAAATCAACTGGTTGCTGTTGCGGAAACTTTTTCCGATAAAAAAATCTTGTTCTTGTTTGAAGAATTTAGAAGTAGGCCATAAAGATGCAATAAGATGTAAGAATAACTAAGAATCAATTGTTTCTTTGATAGGGTAGAAAACATTGTGGGAAAAGGAGAAAATGCTGGTAACCGGCATTGTCTCCTTTCCTCAGATTATTTTTAAAAGCCTTCTTTAAAAGGCGTCATTGTGTGGTAAAAGGTTAATAATTATCCAATCAGAGAAGCTTTAAGGAAATCAGAATGGATACCAGCAGCCAATCAGAGTAGACTTAAGAAATTCAACAGCCAATCAGAGAGCTTCAAAATCGCTCCAAAATGGCGCCAAAATTTATCCATAAAAAAACAGTGAAAAAAACGGCATAAAAGTGGAATTAAAGTCTTCTTTAAAGGCTGCTGTGCAGTCCTTGCAAACTGCCATGCCTGCACCACCCACACATGCCAGATTTCACTCAAATGGGCAAACATTTAAGAAAATAGGGGCGCAGAAGACCGTTTTGCAAGAATTACTTCCCTTTAACCCTCGATGCACCCCCCCTCCCCAGCCCTTAACTGGATTTGCTTTTCTAACTCAGCCTATAAATAAATGCTGCATATTGAAACTTTCAATAAGCCAAAGTGATCAATGTACAGTGTGTATAAAAAAAAAAAAAAAAAAAAAAAAAAACGCCCAGAAAATAATGCAAGAATTACTTCCCTTTAACCCTCGATGCACCCAACACCCCCCTCCCCAGCCCTTAACTGGATTTGCTTTTCTAACTCGGCCCACAATAAATGCTGCACATTGGAACTTTCAATAAGCCAAAGTGATCAATGTACAGTGTATTAAAAAAAAAAAAAGAAAAAACGCCCAGAAAATAATGCAAGAATTACTTCCCTTTAACCCTCCATGCACCCAACACCCCCCTCCCCAGCCCTTAACTGGATTTGCTTTTCTAACTCAGCCCACATTAAATGCTGCACATTGAAACTTTCAATAAGCCAAAGTGATCAATGTACAGTGTAAAAAAAAATGCCCAGAAATTAATGTGACAAGTGGCTAAAAAAAGACTGAAAACTCTTTCAGTTGCTTCCTATTGCATATCTCAAACAAAGGCAACTGAAGTGTAATTTTTCCAATCTCTTCAAACCGCAACAAGAAACCCAGTTACGTTGACTATGTGCCAGTTACGCTCATGCGAAAACCTCAGAAATTAATGTGACAAGTGGCTAAAAAAAGACTGAAAACTCTCATATATCAAACAAAGGCAACTGAAGTGTAATTTTTCTAATCTCTTCAAACCACAACAAGAAACCCAGTTACGTTGACCTCCGTCTCATACGTGTCAGTTACGCGCATGCGAAAACCCCAGAAAATAATGCGACAAGTGGCTAATAAAAGACTGAAGGCTCTTTCAGTAGCAGCTGCTTCTTATTGCAGAAATCAAACAAAAGGAACTAAATTTTTAAATTTATATTTTTTTCTCCAATCTCTTTATACCGTGACGACAAATCCATTTACGTTGACTACCGTCTCGTAGGTGCCGGTTACGTATCCGCGAAAATGCGAAAAATCGACTTACGGAACATTTCATAGCAGACGACACGTGTTGCTTAATAGGTCAAATATAGGGAACTTAATTTCTAATATCTGCTTTTTATTTCTGCAATCTTTTTTTGCCGTGACAACAAAGCTTTTTAGGTTGTCTATTGTCTCGCAGGTGCCACTTACGTATCCGCAAAAACATGAAAGATCGACTTACGGAATATTTTATAGCAGACGACAACTGCTGCTTAAGTCAATTATAGGGATTTTTCTTTTTTCTTTTTCTCTAACTAGGGCCATTGATTTGGTTACGATGACCATCTCACCCATACGTGACCGTTACGTGCTGCGTATAAAGTCGTAAAATCAACTGGTTGCTGTTGCGGAAACTTTTTCCGATAAAAAAATCTTGTTCTTGTTTGAAGAATTTAGAAGTAGGCCATAAAGATGCAATAAGATGTAAGAATAACTAAGAATCAATTGTTTCTTTGATAGGGTAGAAAACATTGTGGGAAAAGGAGAAAATGCTGGTAACCTGCATTGTCTCCTTTCCTCAGATTATTTTTAAAAGCCTTCTTTAAAAGGCGTCATTGTGTGGTAAAAGGTTAATAATTATCCAATCAGAGAAGCTTTAAGGAAATCAGAATGGATACCAGCAGCCAATCAGAGTAGACTTAAGAAATTCAACAGCCAATCAGAGAGCTTCAAAATCGCTCCAAAATGGCGCCAAAATTTATCCATAAAAAAACAGTGAAAAAAACGGCATAAAAGTGGAATTAAAGTCTTCTTTAAAGGCTGCTGTGCAGTCCTTGCAAACTGCCATGCCTGCACCACCCACACATGCCAGATTTCACTCAAATGGGCAAACATTTAAGAAAATAGGGGCGCAGAAGACCGTTTTGCAAGAATTACTTCCCTTTAACCCTCGATGCACCCCCCCTCCCCAGCCCTTAACTGGATTTGCTTTTCTAACTCAGCCCATAAATAAATGCTGCATATTGAAACTTTCAATAAGCCAAAGTGATCAATGTACAGTGTGTATAAAAAAAAAAAAAAAAAAAAAACGCCCAGAAAATAATGCAAGAATTACTTCCCTTTAACCCTCGATGCACCCAACACCCCCCTCCCCAGCCCTTAACTGGATTTGCTTTTCTAACTCGGCCCACAATAAATGCTGCACATTGGAACTTTCAATAAGCCAAAGTGATCAATGTACAGTGTATTAAAAAAAAAAAAGAAAAAACGCCCAGAAAATAATGCAAGAATTACTTCCCTTTAACCCTCCATGCACCCAACACCCCCCTCCCCAGCCCTTAACTGGATTTGCTTTTCTAACTCAGCCCACATTAAATGCTGCACATTGAAACTTTCAATAAGCCAAAGTGATCAATGTACAGTGTAAAAAAAAATGCCCAGAAATTAATGTGACAAGTGGCTAAAAAAAGACTGAAAACTCTTTCAGTTGCTTCCTATTGCATATCTCAAACAAAGGCAACTGAAGTGTAATTTTTCCAATCTCTTCAAACCGCAACAAGAAACCCAGTTACGTTGACTATGTGCCAGTTACGCTCATGCGAAAACCTCAGAAATTAATGTGACAAGTGGCTAAAAAAAGACTGAAAACTCTCATATATCAAACAAAGGCAACTGAAGTGTAATTTTTCTAATCTCTTCAAACCACAACAAGAAACCCAGTTACGTTGACTTCCGTCTCATACGTGTCAGTTACGCGCATGCGAAAACCCCAGAAAATAATGCGACAAGTGGCTAATAAAAGACTGAAGGCTCTTTCAGTAGCAGCTGCTTCTTATTGCAGAAATCAAACAAAAGGAACTAAATTTTTAAATTTATATTTTTTTCTCCAATCTCTTTATACCGTGACGACAAATCCATTTACGTTGACTACCGTCTCGTAGGTGCCGGTTACGTATCCGCGAAAATGCGAAAAATCAACTTACGGAACATTTCATAGCAGACGACACGTGTTGCTTAATAGGTCAAATATAGGGAACTTAATTTCTAATATCTGCTTTTTATTTCTGCAATCTTTTTTCGCCGTGACAACAAAGCTTTTTAGGTTGTCTATTGTCTCGCAGGTGCCACTTACGTATCCGCAAAAACATGAAAGATCGACTTACGGAATATTTTATAGCAGACGACAACTGCTGCTTAAGTCAATTATAGGGATTTTTCTTTTTTCTTTTTCTCTAACTAGGGCCATTGATTTGGTTACGATGACCATCTCACCCATACGTGACCGTTACGTGCTGCGTATAAAGTCGTAAAATCAACTGGTTGCTGTTGCGGAAACTTTTTCCAATAAAAAAATCTTGTTCTTGTTTGAAGAATTTAGAAGTAGGCCATAAAGATGCAATAAGATGTAAGAATAACTAAGAATCAATTGTTTCTTTGATAGGGTAGAAAACATTGTGGGAAAAGGAGAAAATGCTGGTAACCTGCATTGTCTCCTTTCCTCAGATTATTTTTAAAAGCCTTCTTTAAAAGGCGTCATTGTGTGGTAAAAGGTTAATAATTATCCAATCAGAGAAGCTTTAAGGAAATCAGAATGGATACCAGCAGCCAATCAGAGTAGACTTAAGAAATTCAACAGCCAATCAGAGAGCTTCAAAATCGCTCCAAAATGGCGCCAAAATTTATCCATAAAAAAACAGTGAAAAAAACGGCATAAAAGTGGAATTAAAGTCTTCTTTAAAGGCTGCTGTGCAGTCCTTGCAAACTGCCATGCCTGCACCACCCACACATGCCAGATTTCACTCAAATGGGCAAACATTTAAGAAAATAGGGGCGCAGAAGACCGTTTTGCAAGAATTACTTCCCTTTAACCCTCGATGCACCCCCCCTCCCCAGCCCTTAACTGGATTTGCTTTTCTAACTCAGCCCATAAATAAATGCTGCATATTGAAACTTTCAATAAGCCAAAGTGATCAATGTACAGTGTGTATAAAAAAAAAAAAAAAAAAAAAAAAAACGCCCAGAAAATAATGCAAGAATTACTTCCCTTTAACCCTCGATGCACCCAACACCCCCCTCCCCAGCCCTTAACTGGATTTGCTTTTCTAACTCGGCCCACAATAAATGCTGCACATTGGAACTTTCAATAAGCCAAAGTGATCAATGTACAGTGTATTAAAAAAAAAAAAGAAAAAACGCCCAGAAAATAATGCAAGAATTACTTCCCTTTAACCCTCCATGCACCCAACACCCCCCTCCCCAGCCCTTAACTGGATTTGCTTTTCTAACTCAGCCCACATTAAATGCTGCACATTGAAACTTTCAATAAGCCAAAGTGATCAATGTACAGTGTAAAAAAAAATGCCCAGAAATTAATGTGACAAGTGGCTAAAAAAAGACTGAAAACTCTTTCAGTTGCTTCCTATTGCATATCTCAAACAAAGGCAACTGAAGTGTAATTTTTCCAATCTCTTCAAACCGCAACAAGAAACCCAGTTACGTTGACTATGTGCCAGTTACGCTCATGCGAAAACCTCAGAAATAATTGTGACAAGTGGCTAAAAAAAGACTGAAAACTCTCATATATCAAACAAAGGCAACTGAAGTGTAATTTTTCTAATCTCTTCAAACCACAACAAGAAACCCAGTTACGTTGACTTCCGTCTCATACGTGTCAGTTACACGCATGCGAAAACCCCAGAAAATAATGCGACAAGTGGCTAATAAAAGACTGAAGGCTCTTTCAGTAGCAGCTGCTTCTTATTGCAGAAATCAAACAAAAGGAACTAAATTTTTAAATTTATATTTTTTTCTCCAATCTCTTTATACCGTGACGACAAATCCATTTACGTTGACTACCGTCTCGTAGGTGCCGGTTACGTATCCGCGAAAATGGGAAAAATCGACTTATGGAACATTTCATAGCAGACGACACGTGTTGCTTAATAGGTCAAATATAGGGAACTTAATTTCTAATATCTGCTTTTTATTTCTGCAATCTTTTTTCGCCGTGACAACAAAGCTTTTTAGGTTGTCTATTGTCTCGCAGGTGCCACTTACGTATCCGCAAAAACATGAAAGATCGACTTACGGAATATTTTATAGCAGACGACAACTGCTGCTTAAGTCAATTATAGGGATTTTTCTTTTTTCTTTTTCTCTAACTAGGGCCATTGATTTGGTTACGATGACCATCTCACCCATACGTGACCGTTACGTGCTGCGTATAAAGTCGTAAAATCAACTGGTTGCTGTTGCGGAAACTTTTTCCAATAAAAAAATCTTGTTCTTGTTTGAAGAATTTAGAAGTAGGCCATAAAGATGCAATAAGATGTAAGAATAACTAAGAATCAATTGTTTCTTTGATAGGGTAGAAAACATTGTGGGAAAAGGAGAAAATGCTGGTAACCTGCATTGTCTCCTTTCCTCAGATTATTTTTAAAAGCCTTCTTTAAAAGGCGTCATTGTGTGGTAAAAGGTTAATAATTATCCAATCAGAGAAGCTTTAAGGAAATCAGAATGGATACCAGCAGCCAATCAGAGTAGACTTAAGAAATTGAACAGCCAATCAGAGAGCTTCAAAATCGCTCCAAAATGGCGCCAAAATTTATCCATAAAAAAACAGTGAAAAAAACGGCATAAAAGTGGAATTAAAGTCTTCTTTAAAGGCTGCTGTGCAGTCCTTGCAAACTGCCATGCCTGCACCACCCACACATGCCAGATTTCACTCAAATGGGCAAACATTTAAGAAAATAGGGGCGCAGAAGACCGTTTTGCAAGAATTACTTCCCTTTAACCCTCGATGCACCCCCCCTCCCCAGCCCTTAACTGGATTTGCTTTTCTAACTCAGCCCATAAATAAATGCTGCATATTGAAACTTTCAATAAGCCAAAGTGATCAATGTACAGTGTGTATAAAAAAAAAAAAAAAAAAAAAAACGCCCAGAAAATAATGCAAGAATTACTTCCCTTTAACCCTCGATGCACCCAACACCCCCCTCCCCAGCCCTTAACTGGATTTGCTTTTCTAACTCGGCCCACAATAAATGCTGCACATTGGAACTTTCAATAAGCCAAAGTGATCAATGTACAGTGTATTAAAAAAAAAAAAAAGAAAAAACGCCCAGAAAATAATGCAAGAATTACTTCCCTTTAACCCTCCATGCACCCAACACCCCCCTCCCCAGCCCTTAACTGGATTTGCTTTTCTAACTCAGCCCACATTAAATGCTGCACATTGAAACTTTCAATAAGCCAAAGTGATCAATGTACAGTGTAAAAAAAAAATGCCCAGAAATTAATGTGACAAGTGGCTAAAAAAAGACTGAAAACTCTTTCAGTTGCTTCCTATTGCATATCTCAAACAAAGGCAACTGAAGTGTAATTTTTCCAATCTCTTCAAACCGCAACAAGAAACCCAGTTACGTTGACTATGTGCCAGTTACGCTCATGCGAAAACCTCAGAAATTAATGTGACAAGTGGCTAAAAAAAGACTGAAAACTCTCATATATCAAACAAAGGCAACTGAAGTGTAATTTTTCTAATCTCTTCAAACCACAACAAGAAACCCAGTTAGGTTGACTTCCGTCTCATACGTGTCAGTTACGCGCATGCGAAAACCCCAGAAAATAATGCGACAAGTTGCTAATAAAAGACTGAAGGCTCTTTCAGTAGCAGCTGCTTCTTATTGCAGAAATCAAACAAAAGGAACTAAATTTTTAAATTTATATTTTTTTCTCCAATCTCTTTATACCGTGACGACAAATCCATTTACGTTGACTACCGTCTCGTAGGTGCCGGTTACGTATCCGCGAAAATGCGAAAAATCGACTTACGGAACATTTCATAGCAGACGACACATGTTGCTTAATAGGTCAAATATAGGGAACTTAATTTCTAATATCTGCTTTTTATTTCTGCAATCTTTTTTCGCCGTGACAACAAAGCTTTTTAGGTTGTCTATTGTCTCGCAGGTGCCACTTACGTATCCGCAAAAACATGAAAGATCGACTTACGGAATATTTTATAGCAGACGACAACTGCTGCTTAAGTCAATTATAGGGATTTTTCTTTTTTCTTTTTCTCTAACTAGGGCCATTGATTTGGTTACGATGACCATCTCACCCATACGTGACCGTTACGTGCTGCGTATAAAGTCGTAAAATCAACTGGTTGCTGTTGCGGAAACTTTTTCCGATAAAAAAATCTTGTTCTTGTTTGAAGAATTTAGAAGTAGGCCATAAAGATGCAATAAGATGTAAGAATAACTAAGAATCAATTGTTTCTTTGATAGGGTAGAAAACATTGTGGGAAAAGGAGAAAATGCTGGTAACCTGCATTGTCTCCTTTCCTCAGATTATTTTTAAAAGCCTTCTTTAAAAGGCGTCATTGTGTGGTAAAAGGTTAATAATTATCCAATCAGAGAAGCTTTAAGGAAATCAGAATGGATACCAGCAGCCAATCAGAGTAGACTTAAGAAATTCAACAGCCAATCAGAGAGCTTCAAAATCGCTCCAAAATGGCGCCAAAATTTATCCATAAAAAAACAGTGAAAAAAACGGCATAAAAGTGGAATTAAAGTCTTCTTTAAAGGCTGCTGTGCAGTCCTTGCAAACTGCCATGCCTGCACCACCCACACATGCCAGATTTCACTCAAATGGGCAAACATTTAAGAAAATAGGGGCGCAGAAGACCGTTTTGCAAGAATTACTTCCCTTTAACCCTCGATGCACCCCCCCTCCCCAGCCCTTAACTGGATTTGCTTTTCTAACTCAGCCCATAAATAAATGCTGCATATTGAAACTTTCAATAAGCCAAAGTGATCAATGTACAGTGTGTATAAAAAAAAAAAAAAAAAAAAAAAAAAACGCCCAGAAAATAATGCAAGAATTACTTCCCTTTAACCCTCGATGCACCCAACACCCCCCTCCCCAGCCCTTAACTGGATTTGCTTTTCTAACTCGGCCCACAATAAATGCTGCACATTGGAACTTTCAATAAGCCAAAGTGATCAATGTACAGTGTATTAAAAAAAAAAAAGAAAAAACGCCCAGAAAATAATGCAAGAATTACTTCCCTTTAACCCTCCATGCACCCAACACCCCCCTCCCCAGCCCTTAACTGGATTTGCTTTTCTAACTCAGCCCACATTAAATGCTGCACATTGAAACTTTCAATAAGCCAAAGTGATCAATGTACAGTGTAAAAAAAAATGCCCAGAAATTAATGTGACAAGTGGCTAAAAAAAGACTGAAAACTCTTTCAGTTGCTTCCTATTGCATATCTCAAACAAAGGCAACTGAAGTGTAATTTTTCCAATCTCTTCAAACCGCAACAAGAAACCCAGTTACGTTGACTATGTGCCAGTTACGCTCATGCGAAAACCTCAGAAATTAATGTGACAAGTGGCTAAAAAAAGACTGAAAACTCTCATATATCAAACAAAGGCAACTGAAGTGTAATTTTTCTAATCTCTTCAAACCACAACAAGAAACCCAGTTACGTTGACTTCCGTCTCATACGTGTCAGTTACGCGCATGCGAAAACCCCAGAAAATAATGCGACAAGTGGCTAATAAAAGACTGAAGGCTCTTTCAGTAGCAGCTGCTTCTTATTGCAGAAATCAAACAAAAGGAACTAAATTTTTAAATTTATATTTTTTTCTCCAATCTCTTTATACCGTGACGACAAATCCATTTACGTTGACTACCGTCTCGTAGGTGCCGGTTACGTATCCGCGAAAATGCGAAAAATCGACTTACGGAACATTTCATAGCAGACGACACGTGTTGCTTAATAGGTCAAATATAGGGAACTTAATTTCTAATATCTGCTTTTTATTTCTGCAATCTTTTTTCGCCGTGACAACAAAGCTTTTTAGGTTGTCTATTGTCTCGCAGGTGCCACTTACGTATCCGCAAAAACATGAAAGATCGACTTACGGAATATTTTATAGCAGACGACAACTGCTGCTTAAGTCAATTATAGGGATTTTTCTTTTTTCTTTTTCTCTAACTAGGGCCATTGATTTGGTTACGATGACCATCTCACCCATACGTGACCGTTACGTGCTGCGTATAAAGTCGTAAAATCAACTGGTTGCTGTTGCGGAAACTTTTTCCGATAAAAAAATCTTGTTCTTGTTTGAAGAATTTAGAAGTAGGCCATAAAGATGCAATAAGATGTAAGAATAACTAAGAATCAATTGTTTCTTTGATAGGGTAGAAAACATTGTGGGAAAAGGAGAAAATGCTGGTAACCTGCATTGTCTCCTTTCCTCAGATTATTTTTAAAAGCCTTCTTTAAAAGGCGTCATTGTGTGGTAAAAGGTTAATAATTATCCAATCAGAGAAGCTTTAAGGAAATCAGAATGGATACCAGCAGCCAATCAGAGTAGACTTAAGAAATTCAACAGCCAATCAGAGAGCTTCAAAATCGCTCGAAAATGGCGCCAAAATTTATCCATAAAAAAACAGTGAAAAAAACGGCATAAAAGTGCCATTAAAGTCTTCTTTAAAGGCTGCTGTGCAGTCCTTGCAAACTGCCATGCCTGCAGCACCCACACATGCCAGATTTCACTCAAATGGGCAAACATTTAAGAAAATAGGGGCGCAGAAGACCGTTTTGCAAGAATTACTTCCCTTTAACCCTCGATGCACCCCCCCTCCCCAGCCCTTAACTGGATTTGCTTTTCTAACTCAGCCCATAAATAAATGCTGCATATTGAAACTTTCAATAAGCCAAAGTGATCAATGTACAGTGTGTATAAAAAAAAAAAAAAAAAAAAAAAAACGCCCAGAAAATAATGCAAGAATTACTTCCCTTTAACCCTCGATGCACCCAACACCCCCCTCCCCAGCCCTTAACTGGATTTGCTTTTCTAACTCGGCCCACAATAAATGCTGCACATTGGAACTTTCAATAAGCCAAAGTGATCAATGTACAGTGTATTAAAAAAAAAAAAAGAAAAAACGCCCAGAAAATAATGTAAGAATTACTTCCCTTTAACCCTCCATGCACCCAACACCCCCCTCCCCAGCCCTTAACTGGATTTGCTTTTCTAACTCAGCCCACATTAAATGCTGCACATTGAAACTTTCAATAAGCCAAAGTGATCAATGTACAGTGTAAAAAAAAATGCCCAGAAATTAATGTGACAAGTGGCTAAAAAAAGACTGAAAACTCTTTCAGTTGCTTCCTATTGCATATCTCAAACAAAGGCAACTGAAGTGTAATTTTTCCAATCTCTTCAAACCGCAACAAGAAACCCAGTTACGTTGACTATGTGCCAGTTACGCTCATGCGAAAACCTCAGAAATTAATGTGACAAGTGGCTAAAAAAAGACTGAAAACTCTCATATATCAAACAAAGGCAACTGAAGTGTAATTTTTCTAATCTCTTCAAACCACAACAAGAAACCCAGTTACGTTGACTTCCGTCTCATACGTGTCAGTTACGCGCATGCGAAAACCCCAGAAAATAATGCGACAAGTGGCTAATAAAAGACTGAAGGCTCTTTCAGTAGCAGCTGCTTCTTATTGCAGAAATCAAACAAAAGGAACTAAATTTTTAAATTTATATTTTTTTCTCCAATCTCTTTATACCGTGACGACAAATCCATTTACGTTGACTACCGTCTTGTAGGTGCCGGTTACGTATCCGCGAAAATGCGAAAAATCGACTTACGGAACATTTCATAGCAGACGACACGTGTTGCTTAATAGGTCAAATATAGGGAACTTAATTTCTAATATCTGCTTTTTATTTCTGCAATCTTTTTTCGCCGTGACAACAAAGCTTTTTAGGTTGTCTATTGTCTCGCAGGTGCCACTTACGTATCCGCAAAAACATGAAAGATCGACTTACGGAATATTTTATAGCAGACGACAACTGCTGCTTAAGTCAATTATAGGGATTTTTCTTTTTTCTTTTTCTCTAACTAGGGCCATTGATTTGGTTACGATGACCATCTCACCCATACGTGACTGTTACGTGCTGCGTATAAAGTCGTAAAATCAACTGGTTGCTGTTGCGGAAACTTTTTCCGATAAAATAATCTTGTTCTTGTTTGAAGAATTTAGAAGTAGGCCATAAAGATGCAATAAGATGTAAGAATAACTAAGAATCAATTGTTTCTTTGATAGGGTAGAAAACATTGTGGGAAAAGGAGAAAATGCTGGTAACCTGCATTGTCTCCTTTCCTCAGATTATTTTTAAAAGCCTTCTTTAAAAGGCGTCATTGTGTGGTAAAAGGTTAATAATTATCCAATCAGAGAAGCTTTAAGGAAATCAGAATGGATACCAGCAGCCAATCAGAGTAGACTTAAGAAATTCAACAGCCAATCAGAGAGCTTCAAAATCGCTCCAAAATGGCGCCAAAATTTATCCATAAAAAAACAGTGAAAAAAACGGCATAAAAGTGGAATTAAAGTCTTCTTTAAAGGCTGCTGTGCAGTCCTTGCAAACTGCCATGCCTGCACCACCCACACATGCCAGATTTCACTCAAATGGGCAAACATTTAAGAAAATAGGGGCGCAGAAGACCGTTTTGCAAGAATTACTTCCCTTTAACCCTCGATGCACCTCCCCCTCCCCAGCCCTTAACTGGATTTGCTTTTCTAACTCAGCCCATAAATAAATGCTGCATATTGAAACTTTCAATAAGCCAAAGTGATCAATGTACAGTGTGTATAAAAAAAAAAAAAAAAAAAAAAAAAAAAACGCCCAGAAAATAATGCAAGAATTACTTCCCTTTAACCCTCGATGCACCCAACACCCCCCTCCCCAGCCCTTAACTGGATTTGCTTTTCTAACTCGGCCCACAATAAATGCTGCACATTGGAACTTTCAATAAGCCAAAGTGATCAATGTACAGTGTAAAAAAAAATGCCCAGAAATTAATGTGACAAGTGGCTAAAAAAAGACTGAAAACTCTTTCAGTTGCTTCCTATTGCATATCTCAAACAAAGGCAACTGAAGTGTAATTTTTCCAATCTCTTCAAACCGCAACAAGAAACCCAGTTACGTTGACTATGTGCCAGTTACGCTCATGCGAAAACCTCAGAAATTAATGTGACAAGTGGCTAAAAAAAGACTGAAAACTCTCATATATCAAACAAAGGCAACTGAAGTGTAATTTTTCTAATCTCTCCAAACCACAACAAGAAACCCAGTTACGTTGACTTCCGTCTCATACGTGTCAGTTACGCGCATGCGAAAACCCCAGAAAATAATGCGACAAGTGGCTAATAAAAGACTGAAGGCTCTTTCAGTAGCAGCTGCTTCTTATTGCAGAAATCAAACAAAAGGAACTAAATTTTTAAATTTATATTTTTTTCTCCAATCTCTTTATACCGTGACGACAAATCCATTTACGTTGACTACCGTCTCGTAGGTGCCGGTTACGTATCCGCGAAAATGCGAAAAATCGACTTACGGAACATTTCATAGCAGACGACACGTGTTGCTTAATAGGTCAAATATAGGGAACTTAATTTCTAATATCTGCTTTTTATTTCTGCAATCTTTTTTCGCCGTGACAACAAAGCTTTTTAGGTTGTCTATTGTCTCGCAGGTGCCACTTACGTATCCGCAAAAACATGAAAGATCGACTTACGGAATATTTTATAGCAGACGACAACTGCTGCTTAAGTCAATTATAGGGATTTTTCTTTTTTCTTTTTCTCTAACTAGGGCCATTGATTTGGTTACGATGACCATCTCACCCATACGTGACCGTTACGTGCTGCGTATAAAGTCGTAAAATCAACTGGTTGCTGTTGCGGAAACTTTTTCCGATAAAAAAATCTTGTTCTTGTTTGAAGAATTTAGAAGTAGGCCATAAAGATGCAATAAGATGTAAGAATAACTAAGAATCAATTGTTTCTTTGATAGGGTAGAAAACATTGTGGGAAAAGGAGAAAATGCTGGTAACCTGCATTGTCTCCTTTCCTCAGATTATTTTTAAAAGCCTTCTTTAAAAGGCGTCATTGTGTGGTAAAAGGTTAATAATTATCCAATCAGAGAAGCTTTAAGGAAATCAGAATGGATACCAGCAGCCAATCAGAGTAGACTTAAGAAATTCAACAGCCAATCAGAGAGCTTCAAAATCGCTCGAAAATGGCGCCAAAATTTATCCATAAAAAAACAGTGAAAAAAACGGCATAAAAGTGGAATTAAAGTCTTCTTTAAAGGCTGCTGTGCAGTCCTTGCAAACTGCCATGCCTGCACCACCCACACATGCCAGATTTCACTCAAATGGGCAAACATTTAAGAAAATAGGGGCGCAGAAGACCGTTTTGCAAGAATTACTTCCCTTTAACCCTCGATGCACCCCCCCTCCCCAGCCCTTAACTGGATTTGCTTTTCTAACTCAGCCCATAAATAAATGCTGCATATTGAAACTTTCAATAAGCCAAAGTGATCAATGTACAGTGTGTAAAAAAAAAAAAAAAAAAAAAAAAAAAACGCCCAGAAAATAATGCAAGAATTACTTCCCTTTAACCCTCGATGCACCCAACACCCCCCTCCCCAGCCCTTAACTGGATTTGCTTTTCTAACTCGGCCCACAATAAATGCTGCACATTGGAACTTTCAATAAGCCAAAGTGATCAATGTACAGTGTATTAAAAAAAAAAAAGAAAAAACGCCCAGAAAATAATGCAAGAATTACTTCCCTTTAACCCTCCATGCACCCAACACCCCTCTCCCCAGCCCTTAACTGGATTTGCTTTTCTAACTCAGCCCACATTAAATGCTGCACATTGAAACTTTCAATAAGCCAAAGTGATCAATGTACAGTGTAAAAAAAAATGCCCAGAAATTAATGTGACAAGTGGCTAAAAAAAGACTGAAAACTCTTTCAGTTGCTTCCTATTGCATATCTCAAACAAAGGCAACTGAAGTGTAATTTTTCCAATCTCTTCAAACCGCAACAAGAAACCCAGTTACGTTGACTATGTGCCAGTTACGCTCATGCGAAAACCTCAGAAATTAATGTGACAAGTGGCTAAAAAAAGACTGAAAACTCTCATATATCAAACAAAGGCAACTGAAGTGTAATTTTTCTAATCTCTTCAAACCACAACAAGAAACCCAGTTACGTTGACTTCCGTCTCATACGTGTCAGTTACGCGCATGCGAAAACCCCAGAAAATAATGCGACAAGTGGCTAATAAAAGACTGAAGGCTCTTTCAGTAGCAGCTGCTTCTTATTGCAGAAATCAAACAAAAGGAACTAAATTTTTAAATTTATATTTTTTTCTCCAATCTCTTTATACCGTGACGACAAATCCATTTACGTTGACTACCGTCTCGTAGGTGCCGGTTACGTATCCGCGAAAATGCGAAAAATCGACTTACGGAACATTTCATAGCAGACGACACGTGTTGCTTAATAGGTCAAATATAGGGAACTTAATTTCTAATATCTGCTTTTTATTTCTGCAATCTTTTTTCGCCGTGACAACAAAGCTTTTTAGGTTGTCTTTTGTCTCGCAGGTGCCACTTACGTATCCGCAAAAACATGAAAGATCGACTTACGGAATATTTTATAGCAGACGACAACTGCTGCTTAAGTCAATTATAGGGATTTTTCTTTTTTCTTTTTCTCTAACTAGGGCCATTGATTTGGTTACGATGACCATCTCACCCATACGTGACCGTTACGTGCTGCGTATAAAGTCGTAAAATCAACTGGTTGCTGTTGCGGAAACTTTTTCCGATAAAAAAATCTTGTTCTTGTTTGAAGAATTTAGAAGTAGGCCATAAAGATGCAATAAGATGTAAGAATAACTAAGAATCAATTGTTTCTTTGATAGGGTAGAAAACATTGTGGGAAAAGGAGAAAATGCTGGTAACCTGCATTGTCTCCTTTCCTCAGATTATTTTTAAAAGCCTTCTTTAAAAGGCGTCATTGTGTGGTAAAAGGTTAATAATTATCCAATCAGAGAAGCTTTAAGGAAATCAGAATGGATACCAGCAGCCAATCAGAGTAGACTTAAGAAATTCAACAGCCAATCAGAGAGCTTCAAAATCGCTCCAAAATGGCGCCAAAATTTATCCATAAAAAAACAGTGAAAAAAACGGCATAAAAGTGGAATTAAAGTCTTCTTTAAAGGCTGCTGTGCAGTCCTTGCAAACTGCCATGCCTGCACCACCCACACATGCCAGATTTCACTCAAATGGGCAAACATTTAAGAAAATAGGGGCGCAGAAGACCGTTTTGCAAGAATTACTTCCCTTTAACCCTCGATGCACCCCCCCTCCCCAGCCCTTAACTGGATTTGCTTTTCTAACTCAGCCCATAAATAAATGCTGCATATTGAAACTTTCAATAAGCCAAAGTGATCAATGTACAGTGTGTATAAAAAAAAAAAAAAAAAAAAAAAAACGCCCAGAAAATAATGCAAGAATTACTTCCCTTTAACCCTCGATGCACCCAACACCCCCCTCCCCAGCCCTTAACTGGATTTGCTTTTCTAACTCGGCCCACAATAAATGCTGCACATTGGAACTTTCAATAAGCCAAAGTGATCAATGTACAGTGTATTAAAAAAAAAAAAAGAAAAAACGCCCAGAAAATAATGCAAGAATTACTTCCCTTTAACCCTCCATGCACCCAACACCCCCCTCCCCAGCCCTTAACTGGATTTGCTTTTCTAACTCAGCCCACATTAAATGCTGCACATTGAAACTTTCAATAAGCCAAAGTGATCAATGTACAGTGTAAAAAAAAATGCCCAGAAATTAATGTGACAAGTGGCTAAAAAAAGACTGAAAACTCTTTCAGTTGCTTCCTATTGCATATCTCAAACAAAGGCAACTGAAGTGTAATTTTTCCAATCTCTTCAAACCGCAACAAGAAACCCAGTTACGTTGACTATGTGCCAGTTACGCTCATGCGAAAACCTCAGAAATTAATGTGACAAGTGGCTAAAAAAAGACTGAAAACTCTCATATATCGAACAAAGGCAACTGAAGTGTAATTTTTCTAATCTCTTCAAACCACAACAAGAAACCCAGTTACGTTGACTTCCGTCTCATACGTGTCAGTTACGCGCATGCGAAAACCCCAGAAAATAATGCGACAAGTGGCTAAAAAAAGACTGAAGGCTCTTTCAGTAGCAGCTGCTTCTTATTGCAGAAATCAAACAAAAGGAACTAAATTTTTAAATTTATATTTTTTTCTCCAATCTCTTTATACCGTGACGACAAATCCATTTACGTTGACTACCGTCTCGTAGGTGCCGGTTACCTATCCGCGAAAATGCGAAAAATCGACTTACGGAACATTTCATAGCAGACGACACGTGTTGCTTAATAGGTCAAATATAGGGAACTTAATTTCTAATATCTGCTTTTTATTTCTGCAATCTTTTTTCGCCGTGACAACAAAGCTTTTTAGGTTGTCTATTGTCTCGCAGGTGCCACTTACGTATCCGCAAAAACATGAAAGATCGACTTACGGAATATTTTATAGCAGACGACAACTGCTGCTTAAGTCAATTATAGGGATTTTTCTTTTTTCTTTTTCTCTAACTAGGGCCATTGATTTGGTTACGATGACCATCTCACCCATACGTGACCGTTACGTGCTGCGTATAAAGTCGTAAAATCAACTGGTTGCTGTTGCGGAAACTTTTTCCGATAAAAAAATCTTGTTCTTGTTTGAAGAATTTAGAAGTAGGCCATAAAGATGCAATAAGATGTAAGAATAACTAAGAATCAATTGTTTCTTTGATAGGGTAGAAAACATTGTGGGAAAAGGAGAAAATGCTGGTAACCTGCATTGTCTCCTTTCCTCAGATTATTTTTAAAAGCCTTCTTTAAAAGGCGTCATTGTGTGGTAAAAGGTTAATAATTATCCAATCAGAGAAGCTTTAAGGAAATCAGAATGGATACCAGCAGCCAATCAGAGTAGACTTAAGAAATTCAACAGCCAATCAGAGAGCTTCAAAATCGCTCCAAAATGGCGCCAAAATTTATCCATAAAAAAACAGTGAAAAAAACGGCATAAAAGTGGAATTAAAGTCTTCTTTAAAGGCTGCTGTGCAGTCCTTGCAAACTGCCATGCCTGCACCACCCACACATGCCAGATTTCACTCAAATGGGCAAACATTTAAGAAAATAGGGGCGCAGAAGACCGTTTTGCAAGAATTACTTCCCTTTAACCCTCGATGCACCCCCCCTCCCCAGCCCTTAACTGGATTTGCTTTTCTAACTCAGCCCATAAATAAATGCTGCATATTGAAACTTTCAATAAGCCAAAGTGATCAATGTACAGTGTGTATAAAAAAAAAAAAAAAAAAAACGCCCAGAAAATAATGCAAGAATTACTTCCCTTTAACCCTCGATGCACCCAACACCCCCCTCCCCAGCCCTTAACTGGATTTGCTTTTCTAACTCGGCCCACAATAAATGCTGCACATTGGAACTTTCAATAAGCCAAAGTGATCAATGTACAGTGTATTAAAAAAAAAAAAAGAAAAAACGCCCAGAAAATAATGCAAGAATTACTTCCCTTTAACCCTCCATGCACCCAACACCCCCCTCCCCAGCCCTTAACTGGATTTGCTTTTCTAACTCAGCCCACATTAAATGCTGCACATTGAAACTTTCAATAAGCCAAAGTGATCAATGTACAGTGTAAAAAAAAAATGCCCAGAAATTAATGTGACAAGTGGCTAAAAAAAGACTGAAAACTCTTTCAGTTGCTTCCTATTGCATATCTCAAACAAAGGCAACTGAAGTGTAATTTTTCCAATCTCTTCAAACCGCAACAAGAAACCCAGTTACGTTGACTATGTGCCAGTTACGCTCATGCGAAAACCTCAGAAATTAATGTGACAAGTGGCTAAAAACAGACTGAAAACTCTCATATATCAAACAAAGGCAACTGAAGTGTAATTTTTCTAATCTCTTCAAACCACAACAAGAAACCCAGTTACGTTGACTTCCGTCTCATACGTGTCAGTTACGCGCATGCGAAAACCCCAGAAAATAATGCGACAAGTGGCTAATAAAAGACTGAAGGCTCTTTCAGTAGCAGCTGCTTCTTATTGCAGAAATCAAACAAAAGGAACTAAATTTTTAAATTTATATTTTTTTCTCCAATCTCTTTATACCGTGACGACAAATCCATTTACGTTGACTACCGTCTCGTAGGTGCCGGTTACGTATCCGCGAAAATGCGAAAAATCGATTTACGGAACATTTCATAGCAGACGACACGTGTTGCTTAATAGGTCAAATATAGGGAACTTAATTTCTAATATCTGCTTTTTATTTCTGCAATCTTTTTTCGCCGTGACAACAAAGCTTTTTAGGTTGTCTATTGTCTCGCAGGTGCCACTTACGTATCCGCAAAAACATGAAAGATCGACTTACGGAATATTTTATAGCAGACGACAACTGCTGCTTAAGTCAATTATAGGGATTTTTCTTTTTTCTTTTTCTCTAACTAGGGCCATTGATTTGGTTACGATGACCATCTCACCCATACGTGACCGTTACGTGCTGCGTATAAAGTCGTAAAATCAACTGGTTGCTGTTGCGGAAACTTTTTCCGATAAAAAAATCTTGTTCTTGTTTAAAGAATTTAGAAGTAGGCCATAAAGATGCAATAAGATGTAAGAATAACTAAGAATCAATTGTTTCTTTGATAGGGTAGAAAACATTGTGGGAAAAGGAGAAAATGCTGGTAACCTGCATTGTCTCCTTTCCTCAGATTATTTTTAAAAGCCTTCTTTAAAAGGCGTCATTGTGTGGTAAAAGGTTAATAATTATCCAATCAGAGAAGCTTTAAGGAAATCAGAATGGATACCAGCAGCCAATCAGAGTAGACTTAAGAAATTCAACAGCCAATCAGAGAGCTTCAAAATCGCTCGAAAATGGCGCCAAAATTTATCCATAAAAAAACAGTGAAAAAAACGGCATAAAAGTGGAATTAAAGTCTTCTTTAAAGGCTGCTGTGCAGTCCTTGCAAACTGCCATGCCTGCACCACCCACACATGCCAGATTTCACTCAAATGGGCAAACATTTAAGAAAATAGGGGCGCAGAAGACCGTTTTGCAAGAATTACTTCCCTTTAACCCTCGATGCACCCCCCCTCCCCAGCCCTTAACTGGATTTGCTTTTCTAACTCAGCCCATAAATAAATGCTGCATATTGAAACTTTCAATAAGCCAAAGTGATCAATGTACAGTGTGTATAAAAAAAAAAAAAAAAAAAAAAAAAAAAAAAACGCCCAGAAAATAATGCAAGAATTACTTCCCTTTAACCCTCGATGCACCCAACACCCCCCTCCCCAGCCCTTAACTGGATTTGCTTTTCTAACTCGGCCCACAATAAATGCTGCACATCGGAACTTTCAATAAGCCAAAGTGATCAATGTACAGTGTATTAAAAAAAAAAAAAGAAAAAACGCCCAGAAAATAATGCAAGAATTACTTCCCTTTAACCCTCCATGCACCCAACACCCCCCTCCCCAGCCCTTAACTGGATTTGCTTTTCTAACTCAGCCCACATTAAATGCTGCACATTGAAACTTTCAATAAGCCAAAGTGATCAATGTACAGTGTAAAAAAAAATGCCCAGAAATTAATGTGACAAGTGGCTAAAAAAAGACTGAAAACTCTTTCAGTTGCTTCCTATTGCATATCTCAAACAAAGGCAACTGAAGTGTAATTTTTCCAATCTCTTCAAACCGCAACAAGAAACCCAGTTACGTTGACTATGTGCCAGTTACGCTCATGCGAAAACCTCAGAAATTAATGTGACAAGTGGCTAAAAAAAGACTGAAAACTCTCATATATCAAACAAAGGCAACTGAAGTGTAATTTTTCTAATCTCTTCAAACCACAACAAGAAACCCAGTTACGTTGACTTCCGTCTCATACGTGTCAGTTACGCGCATGCGAAAACCCCAGAAAATAATGCGACAAGTGGCTAATAAAAGACTGAAGGCTCTTTCAGTAGCAGCTGCTTCTTATTGCAGAAATCAAACAAAAGGAACTAAATTTTTAAATTTATATTTTTTTCTCCAATCTCTTTATACTGTGACGACAAATCCATTTACGTTGACTACCGTCTCGTAGGTGCCGGTTACGTATCCGCGAAAATGCGAAAAATCGACTTACGGAACATTTCATAGCAGACGACACGTGTTGCTTAATAGGTCAAATATAGGGAACTTAATTTCTAATATCTGCTTTTTATTTCTGCAATCTTTTTTCGCCGTGACAACAAAGCTTTTTAGGTTGTCTATTGTCTCGCAGGTGCCACTTACGTATCCGCAAAAACATGAAAGATCGACTTACGGAATATTTTATAGCAGATGACAACTGCTGCTTAAGTCAATTATAGGGATTTTTCTTTTTTCTTTTTCTCTAACTAGGGCCATTGATTTGGTTACGATGACCATCTCACCCATACGTGACCGTTACGTGCTGCGTATAAAGTCGTAAAATCAACTGGTTGCTGTTGCGGAAACTTTTTCCGATAAAAAAATCTTGTTCTTGTTTGAAGAATTTAGAAGTAGGCCATAAAGATGCAATAAGATGTAAGAATAACTAAGAATCAATTGTTTCTTTGATAGGGTAGAAAACATTGTGGGAAAAGGAGAAAATGCTGGTAACCTGCATTGTCTCCTTTCCTCAGATTATTTTTAAAAGCCTTCTTTAAAAGGCGTCATTGTGTGGTAAAAGGTTAATAATTATCCAATCAGAGAAGCTTTAAGGAAATCAGAATGGATACCAGCAGCCAATCAGAGTAGACTTAAGAAATTCAACAGCCAATCAGAGAGCTTCAAAATCGCTCCAAAATGGCGCCAAAATTTATCCATAAAAAAACAGTGAAAAAAACGGCATAAAAGTGGAATTAAAGTCTTCTTTAAAGGCTGCTGTGCAGTCCTTGCAAACTGCCATGCCTGCACCACCCACACATGCCAGATTTCACTCAAATGGGCAAACATTTAAGAAAATAGGGGCGCAGAAGACCGTTTTGCAAGAATTACTTCCCTTTAACCCTCGATGCACCCCCCCTCCCCAGCCCTTAACTGGATTTGCTTTTCTAACTCAGCCCATAAATAAATGCTGCATATTGAAACTTTCAATAAGCCAAAGTGATCAATATACAGTGTGTATAAAAAAAAAAAAAAAAAAAAAACGCCCAGAAAATAATGCAAGAATTACTTCCCTTTAACCCTCGATGCACCCAACACCCCCCTCCCCAGCCCTTAACTGGATTTGCTTTTCTAACTCGGCCCACAATAAATGCTGCACATTGGAACTTTCAATAAGCCAAAGTGATCAATGTACAGTGTATTAAAAAAAAAAAAAGAAAAAACGCCCAGAAAATAATGCAAGAATTACTTCCCTTTAACCCTCCATGCACCCAACACCCCCCTCCCCAGCCCTTAACTGGATTTGCTTTTCTAACTCAGCCCACATTAAATGCTGCACATTGAAACTTTCAATAAGCCAAAGTGATCAATGTACAGTGTAAAAAAAAATGCCCAGAAATTAATGTGACAAGTGGCTAAAAAAAGACTGAAAACTCTTTCAGTTGCTTCCTATTGCATATCTCAAACAAAGGCAACTGAAGTGTAATTTTTCCAATCTCTTCAAACCGCAACAAGAAACCCAGTTACGTTGACTATGTGCCAGTTACGCTCATGCGAAAACCTCAGAAATTAATGTGACAAGTGGCTAAAAAAAGACTGAAAACTCTCATATATCAAACAAAGGCAACTGAAGTGTAATTTTTCTAATCTCTTCAAACCACAACAAGAAACCCAGTTACGTTGACTTCCGTCTCATACGTGTCAGTTACGCGCATGCGAAAACCCCAGAAAATAATGCGACAAGTGGCTAATAAAAGACTGAAGGCTCTTTCAGTAGCAGCTGCTTCTTATTGCAGAAATCAAACAAAAGGAACTAAATTTTTAAATTTATATTTTTTTCTCCAATCTCTTTATACCGTGACGACAAATCCATTTACGTTGACTACCGTCTCGTAGGTGCCGGTTACGTATCCGCGAAAATGCGAAAAATCGACTTACGGAACATTTCATAGCAGACGACACGTGTTGCTTAATAGGTCAAATATAGGGAACTTAATTTCTAATATCTGCTTTTTATTTCTGCAATCTTTTTTCGCCGTGACAACAAAGCTTTTTAGGTTGTCTATTGTCTCGCAGGTGCCACTTACGTATCCGCAAAAACATGAAAGATCGACTTACGGAATATTTTATAGCAGACGACAACTGCTGCTTAAGTCAATTATAGGGATTTTTCTTTTTTCTTTTTCTCTAACTAGGGCCATTGATTTGGTTACGATGACCATCTCACCCATACGTGACCGTTACGTGCTGCGTATAAAGTCGTAAAATCAACTGGTTGCTGTTGCGGAAACTTTTTCCGATAAAAAAATCTTGTTCTTGTTTGAAGAATTTAGAAGTAGGCCATAAAGATGCAATAAGATGTAAGAATAACTAAGAATCAATTGTTTCTTTGATAGGGTAGAAAACATTGTGGGAAAAGGAGAAAATGCTGGTAACCTGCATTGTCTCCTTTCCTCAGATTATTTTTAAAAGCCTTCTTTAAAAGGCGTCATTGTGTGGTAAAAGGTTAATAATTATCCAATCAGAGAAGCTTTAAGGAAATCAGAATGGATACCAGCAGCCAATCAGAGTAGACTTAAGAAATTCAACAGCCAATCAGAGAGCTTCAAAATCGCTCCAAAATGGCGCCAAAATTTATCCATAAAAAAACAGTGAAAAAAACGGCATAAACGTGGAATTAAAGTCTTCTTTAAAGGCAGCTGTGCAGTCCTTGCAAACTGCCATGCCTGCACCACCCACACATGCCAGATTTCACTCAAATGGGCAAACATTTAAGAAAATAGGGGCGCAGAAGACCGTTTTGCAAGAATTACTTCCCTTTAACCCTCGATGCACTCCCCCTCCCCAGCTCTTAACTGGATTTGCTTTTCTAACTCAGCCCATAAATAAATGCTGCATATTGAAACTTTCAATAAGCCAAAGTGATCAATGTACAGTGTGTATAAAACAAAAAAAAAAAAAAAAAAAAACGCCCAGAAAATAATGCAAGAATTACTTCCCTTTAACCCTCGATGCACCCAACACCCCCCTCCCCAGCCCTTAACTGGATTTGCTTTTCTAACTCGGCCCACAATAAATGCTGCACATTGGAACTTTCAATAAGCCAAAGTGATCAATGTACAGTGTATTAAAAAAAAAAAAAGAAAAAACGCCCAGAAAATAATGCAAGAATTACTTCCCTTTAACCCTCCATGCACCCAACACCCCCCTCCCCAGCCCTTAACTGGATTTGCTTTTCTAACTCAGCCCACATTAAATGCTGCACATTGAAACTTTCAATAAGCCAAAGTGATCAATGTACAGTGTAAAAGAAAATGCCCAGAAATTAATGTGACAAGTGGCTAAAAAAAGACTGAAAACTCTTTCAGTTGCTTCCTATTGCATATCTCAAACAAAGGCAACTGAAGTGTAATTTTTCCAATCTCTTCAAACCGCAACAAGAAACCCAGTTACGTTGACTATGTGCCAGTTACGCTCATGCGAAAACCTCAGAAATTAATGTGACAAGTGGCTAAAAAAAGACTGAAAACTCTCATATATCAAACAAAGGCAACTGAAGTGTAATTTTTCTAATCTCTTCAAACCACAACAAGAAACCCAGTTACGTTGACTTCCGTCTCATACGTGTCAGTTACGCGCATGCGAAAACCCCAGAAAATAATGCGACAAGTGGCTAATAAAAGACTGAAGGCTCTTTCAGTAGCAGCTGCTTCTTATTGCAGAAATCAAACAAAAGGAACTAAATTTTTAAATTTATATTTTTTTCTCCAATCTCTTTATACCGTGACGACAAATCCATTTACGTTGACTACCGTCTCGTAGGTGCCGGTTACGTATCCGCGAAAATGCGAAAAATCGACTTACGGAACATTTCATAGCAGACGACACGTGTTGCTTAATAGGTCAAATATAGGGAACTTAATTTCTAATATCTGCTTTTTATTTCTGCAATCTTTTTTCGCCGTGACAACAAAGCTTTTTAGGTTGTCTATTGTCTCGCAGGTGCCACTTACGTATCCGCAAAAACATGAAAGATCGACTTACGGAATATTTTATAGCAGACGACAACTGCTGCTTAAGTCAATTATAGGGATTTTTCTTTTTTCTTTTTCTCTAACTAGGGCCATTGATTTGGTTACGATGACCATCTCACCCATACGTGACAATTACGTGCTGCGTATAAAGTCGTAAAATCAACTGGTTGCTGTTGCGGAAACTTTTTCCGATAAAAAAATCTTGTTCTTGTTTGAAGAAATTAGAAGTAGGCCATAAAGATGTAATAAGATGTAAGAATAACTAAGAATCAATTGTTTCTTTGATAGGGTAGAAAACATTGTGGGAAAAGGAGAAAATGCTGGTAACCTGCATTGTCTCCTTTCCTCAGATTATTTTTAAAAGCCTTCTTTAAAAGGCGTCATTGTGTGGTAAAAGGTTAATAATTATCCAATCAGAGAAGCTTTAAGGAAATCAGAATGGATACCAGCAGCCAATCAGAGTAGACTTAAGAAATTCAACAGCCAATCAGAGAGCTTCAAAATCGCTCCAAAATGGCGCCAAAATTTATCCATAAAAAAACAGTGAAAAAAACGGCATAAAAGTGGAATTAAAGTCTTCTTTAAAGGCTGCTGTGCAGTCCTTGCAAACTGCCATGCCTGCACCACCCACACGTGCCAGATTTCATTCAAATGGGCAAACATTTAAGAAAATAGGGGCGCAGAAGACCGTTTTGCAAGAATTACTTCCCTTTAACCCTCGATGCACCCCCCCTCCCCAGCCCTTAACTGGATTTGCTTTTCTAACTCAGCCCATAAATAAATGCTGCATATTGAAACTTTCAATAAGCCAAAGTGATCAATGTACAGTGTGTATAAAAAAAAAAAAAAAAAAAAAAAACGCCCAGAAAATAATGCAAGAATTACTTCCCTTTAACCCTCGATGCACCCAACACCCCCCTCCCCAGCCCTTAACTGGATTTGCTTTTCTAACTCGGCCCACAATAAATGCTGCACATTGGAACTTTCAATAAGCCAAAGTGATCAATGTACAGTGTATTAAAAAAAAAAAAAGAAAAAACGCCCAGAAAATAATGCAAGAATTACTTCCCTTTAACCCTCCATGCACCCAACACCCCCCTCCCCAGCCCTTAACTGGATTTGCTTTTCTAACTCAGCCCACATTAAATGCTGCACATTGAAACTTTCAATAAGCCAAAGTGATCAATGTACAGTGTAAAAAAAAATGCCCAGAAATTAATGTGACAAGTGGCTAAAAAAAGACTGAAAACTCTTTCAGTTGCTTCCTATTGCATATCTCAAACAAAGGCAACTGAAGTGTAATTTTTCCAATCTCTTCAAACCGCAACAAGAAACCCAGTTACGTTGACTATGTGCCAGTTACGCTCATGCGAAAACCTCAGAAATTAATGTGACAAGTGGCTAAAAAAAGACTGAAAACTCTCATATATCAAACAAAGGCAACTGAAGTGTAATTTTTCTAATCTCTTCAAACCACAACAAGAAACCCAGTTACGTTGACTTCCGTCTCATACGTGTCAGTTACGCGCATGCGAAAACCCCAGAAAATAATGCGACAAGTGGCTAATAAAAGACTGAAGGCTCTTTCAGTAGCAGCTGCTTCTTATTGCAGAAATCAAACAAAAGGAACTAAATTTTTAAATTTATATTTTTTTCTCCAATCTCTTTATACCGTGACGACAAATCCATTTACGTTGACTACCGTCTCGTAGGTGCCGGTTACGTATCCGCGAAAATGCGAAAAATCGACTTACGGAACATTTCATAGCAGACGACACGTGTTGCTTAATAGGTCAAATATAGGGAACTTAATTTCTAATATCTGCTTTTTATTTCTGCAATCTTTTTTCGCCGTGACAACAAAGCTTTTTAGGTTGTCTATTGTCTCGCAGGTGCCACTTACGTATCCGCAAAAACATGAAAGATCGACTTACGGAATATTTTATAGCAGACGACAACTGCTGCTTAAGTCAATTATAGGGATTTTTCTTTTTTCTTTTTCTCTAACTAGGGCCATTGATTTGGTTACGATGACCATCTCACCCATACGTGACCGTTACGTGCTGCGTATAAAGTCGTAAAATCAACTGGTTGCTGTTGCGGAAACTTTTTCCGATAAAAAAATCTTGTTCTTGTTTGAAGAATTTAGAAGTAGGCCATAAAGATGCAATAAGATGTAAGAATAACTAAGAATCAATTGTTTCTTTGATAGGGTAGAAAACATTGTGGGAAAAGGAGAAAATGCTGGTAACCTGCATTGTCTCCTTTCCTCAGATTATTTTTAAAAGCCTTCTTTAAAAGGCGTCATTGTGTGGTAAAAGGTTAATAATTATCCAATCAGAGAAGCTTTAAGGAAATCAGAATGGATACCAGCAGCCAATCAGAGTAGACTTAAGAAATTCAACAGCCAATCAGAGAGCTTCAAAATCGCTCCAAAATGGCGCCAAAATTTATCCATAAAAAAACAGTGAAAAAAACGGCATAAAAGTGGAATTAAAGTCTTCTTTAAAGGCTGCTGTGCAGTCCTTGCAAACTGCCATGCCTGCACCACCCACACAGATTTCACTCAAATGGGCAAACATTTAAGAAAATAGGGGCGCAGAAGACCGTTTTGCAAGAATTACTTCCCTTTAACCCTCGATGCACCCCCCCTCCCCAGCCCTTAACTGGATTTGCTTTTCTAACTCAGCCCATAAATAAATGCTGCATATTGAAACTTTCAATAAGCCAAAGTGATCAATGTACAGTGTGTATAAAAAAAAAAAAAAAAAAAAAAAAACGCCCAGAAAATAATGCAAGAATTACTTCCCTTTAACCCTCGATGCACCCAACACCCCCCTCCCCAGCCCTTAACTGGATTTGCTTTTCTAACTCGGCCCACAATAAATGCTGCACATTGGAACTTTCAATAAGCCAAAGTGATCAATGTACAGTGTATTAAAAAAAAAAAAAGAAAAAACGCCCAGAAAATAATGCAAGAATTACTTCCCTTTAACCCTCCATGCACCCAACACCCCCCTCCCCAGCCCTTAACTGGATTTGCTTTTCTAACTCAGCCCACATTAAATGCTGCACATTGAAACTTTCAATAAGCCAAAGTGATCAATGTACAGTGTAAAAAAAAATGCCTAGAAATTAATGTGACAAGTGGCTAAAAAAAGACTGAAAACTCTTTCAGTTGCTTCCTATTGCATATCTCAAACAAAGGCAACTGAAGTGTAATTTTTCCAATCTCTTCAAACCGCAACAAGAAACCCAGTTACGTTGACTATGTGCCAGTTACGCTCATGCGAAAACCTCAGAAATTAATGTGACAAGTGGCTAAAAAAAGACTGAAAACTCTCATATATCAAACAAAGGCAACTGAAGTGTAATTTTTCTAATCTCTTCAAACCACAACAAGAAACCCAGTTACGTTGACTTCCGTCTCATACGTGTCAGTTACGCGCATGCGAAAACCCCAGAAAATAATGCGACAAGTGGCTAATAAAAGACTGAAGGCTCTTTCAGTAGCAGCTGCTTCTTATTGCAGAAATCAAACAAAAGGAACTAAATTTTTAAATTTATATTTTTTTCTCCAATCTCTTTATACCGTGACGACAAATCCATTTACGTTGACTACCGTCTCGTAGGTGCCGGTTACGTATCCGCGAAAATGCGAAAAATCGACTTACGGAACATTTCATAGCAGACGACACGTGTTGCTTAATAGGTCAAATATAGGGAACTTAATTTCTAATATCTGCTTTTTATTTCTGCAATCTTTTTTCGCCGTGACAACAAAGCTTTTTAGGTTGTCTATTGTCTCGCAGGTGCCACTTACGTATCCGCAAAAACATGAAAGATCGACTTACGGAATATTTTATAGCAGACGACAACTGCTGCTTAAGTCAATTATAGGGATTTTTCTTTTTTCTTTTTCTCTAACTAGGGCCATTGATTTGGTTACGATGACCATCTCACCCATACGTGACCGTTACGTGCTGCGTATAAAGTCGTAAAATCAACTGGTTGCTGTTGCGGAAACTTTTTCCGATAAAAAAATCTTGTTCTTGTTTGAAGAATTTAGAAGTAGGCCATAAAGATGCAATAAGATGTAAGAATAACTAAGAATCAATTGTTTCTTTGATAGGGTAGAAAACATTGTGGGAAAAGGAGAAAATGCTGGTAACCTGCATTGTCTCCTTTCCTCAGATTATTTTTAAAAGCCTTCTTTAAAAGGCGTCATTGTGTGGTAAAAGGTTAATAATTATCCAATCAGAGAAGCTTTAAGGAAATCAGAATGGATACCAGCAGCCAATCAGAGTAGACTTAAGAAATTCAACAGCCAATCAGAGAGCTTCAAAATCGCTCCAAAATGGCGCCAAAATTTATCCATAAAAAAACAGTGAAAAAAACGGCATAAAAGTGGAATTAAAGTCTTCTTTAAAGGCTGCTGTGCAGTCCTTGCAAACTGCCATGCCTGCACCACCCACACATGCCAGATTTCACTCAAATGGGCAAACATTTAAGAAAATAGGGGCGCAGAAGACCGTTTTGCAAGAATTACTTCCCTTTAACCCTCGATGCACCCCCCCTCCCCAGCCCTTAACTGGATTTGCTTTTCTAACTCAGCCCATAAATAAATGCTGCATATTGAAACTTTCAATAAGCCAAAGTGATCAATGTACAGTGTGTATAAAAAAAAAAAAAAAAAAAAAAAACGCCCAGAAAATAATGCAAGAATTACTTCCCTTTAACCCTCGATGCACCCAACACCCCCCTCCCCAGCCCTTAACTGGATTTGCTTTTCTAACTCGGCCCACAATAAATGCTGCACATTGGAACTTTCAATAAGCCAAAGTGATCAATGTACAGTGTAAAAAAAAATGCCTAGAAATTAATGTGACAAGTGGCTAAAAAAAGACTGAAAACTCTTTCAGTTGCTTCCTATTGCATATCTCAAACAAAGGCAACTGAAGTGTAATTTTTCCAATCTCTTCAAACCGCAACAAGAAACCCAGTTACGTTGACTATGTGCCAGTTACGCTCATGCGAAAACCTCAGAAATTAATGTGACAAGTGGCTAAAAAAAGACTGAAAACTCTCATATATCAAACAAAGGCAACTGAAGTGTAATTTTTCTAATCTCTTCAAACCACAACAAGAAACCCAGTTACGTTGACTTCCGTCTCATACGTGTCAGTTACGCGCATGCGAAAACCCCAGAAAATAATGCGACAAGTGGCTAATAAAAGACTGAAGGCTCTTTCAGTAGCAGCTGCTTCTTATTGCAGAAATCAAACAAAAGGAACTAAATTTTTAAATTTATATTTTTTTCTCCAATCTCTTTATACCGTGACGACAAATCCATTTACGTTGACTACCGTCTCGTAGGTGCCGGTTACGTATCCGCGAAAATGCGAAAAATCGACTTACGGAACATTTCATAGCAGACGACACGTGTTGCTTAATAGGTCAAATATAGGGAACTTAATTTCTAATATCTGCTTTTTATTTCTGCAATCTTTTTTCGCCGTGACAACAAAGCTTTTTAGGTTGTCTATTGTCTCGCAGGTGCCACTTACGTATCCGCAAAAACATGAAAGATCGACTTACGGAATATTTTATAGCAGACGACAACTGCTGCTTAAGTCAATTATAGGGATTTTTCTTTTTTCTTTTTCTCTAACTAGGGCCATTGATTTGGTTACGATGACCATCTCACCCATACGTGACCGTTACGTGCTGCGTATAAAGTCGTAAAATCAACTGGTTGCTGTTGCGGAAACTTTTTCCGATAAAAAAATCTTGTTCTTGTTTGAAGAATTTAGAAGTAGGCCATAAAGATGCAATAAGATGTAAGAATAACTAAGAATCAATTGTTTCTTTGATAGGGTAGAAAACATTGTGGGAAAAGGAGAAAATGCTGGTAACCTGCATTGTCTCCTTTCCTCAGATTATTTTTAAAAGCCTTCTTTAAAAGGCGTCATTGTGTGGTAAAAGGTTAATAATTATCCAATCAGAGAAGCTTTAAGGAAATCAGAATGGATACCAGCAGCCAATCAGAGTAGACTTAAGAAATTCAACAGCCAATCAGAGAGCTTCAAAATCGCTCCAAAATGGCGCCAAAATTTATCCATAAAAAAACAGTGAAAAAAACGGCATAAAAGTGGAATTAAAGTCTTCTTTAAAGGCTGCTGTGCAGTCCTTGCAAACTGCCATGCCTGCACCACCCACACATGCCAGATTTCACTCAAATGGGCAAACATTTAAGAAAATAGGGGCGCAGAAGACCGTTTTGCAAGAATTACTTCCCTTTAACCCTCGATGCACCCCCCCTCCCCAGCCCTTAACTGGATTTGCTTTTCTAACTCAGCCCATAAATAAATGCTGCATATTGAAACTTTCAATAAGCCAAAGTGATCAATGTACAGTGTGTATAAAAAAAAAAAAAAAAAAAAAAAACGCCCAGAAAATAATGCAAGAATTACTTCCCTTTAACCCTCGATGCACCCAACACCCCCCTCCCCAGCCCTTAACTGGATTTGCTTTTCTAACTCGGCCCACAATAAATGCTGCACATTGGAACTTTCAATAAGCCAAAGTGATCAATGTACAGTGTATTAAAAAAAAAAAAGAAAAAACGCCCAGAAAATAATGCAAGAATTACTTCCCTTTAACCCTCCATGCACCCAACACCCCCCTCCCCAGCCCTTAACTGGATTTGCTTTTCTAACTCAGCCCACATTAAATGCTGCACATTGAAACTTTCAATAAGCCAAAGTGATCAATGTACAGTGTAAAAAAAAATGCCCAGAAATTAATGTGACAAGTGGCTAAAAAAAGACTGAAAACTCTTTCAGTTGCTTCCTATTGCATATCTCAAACAAAGGCAACTGAAGTGTAATTTTTCCAATCTCTTCAAACCGCAACAAGAAACCCAGTTACGTTGACTATGTGCCAGTTACGCTCATGCGAAAACCTCAGAAATTAATGTGACAAGTGGCTAAAAAAAGACTGAAAACTCTCATATATCAAACAAAGGCAACTGAAGTGTAATTTTTCTAATCTCTTCAAACCACAACAAGAAACCCAGTTACGTTGACTTCCGTCTCATACGTGTCAGTTACGCGCATGCGAAAACCCCAGAAAATAATGCGACAAGTGGCTAATAAAAGACTGAAGGCTCTTTCAGTAGCAGCTGCTTCTTATTGCAGAAATCAAACAAAAGGAACTAAATTTTTAAATTTATATTTTTTTCTCCAATCTCTTTATACCGTGACGACAAATCCATTTACGTTGACTACCGTCTCGTAGGTGCCGGTTACGTATCCGCGAAAATGCGAAAAATCGACTTACGGAACATTTCATAGCAGACGATACGTGTTGCTTAATAGGTCAAATATAGGGAACTTAATTTCTAATATCTGCTTTTTATTTCTGCAATCTTTTTTCGCCGTGACAACAAAGCTTTTTAGGTTGTCTATTGTCTCGCAGGTGCCACTTACGTATCCGCAAAAACATGAAAGATCGACTTACGGAATATTTTATAGCAGACGACAACTGCTGCTTAAGTCAATTATAGGGATTTTTCTTTTTTCTTTTTCTCTAACTAGGGCCATTGATTTGGTTACGATGACCATCTCACCCATACGTGACCGTTACGTGCTGCGTATAAAGTCGTAAAATCAACTGGTTGCTGTTGCGGAAACTTTTTCCGATAAAAAAATCTTGTTCTTGTTTGAAGAATTTAGAAGTAGGCCATAAAGATGCAATAAGATGTAAGAATAACTAAGAATCAATTGTTTCTTTGATAGGGTAGAAAACATTGTGGGAAAAGGAGAAAATGCTGGTAACCTGCATTGTCTCCTTTCCTCAGATTATTTTTAAAAGCCTTCTTTAAAAGGCGTCATTGTGTGGTAAAAGGTTAATAATTATCCAATCAGAGAAGCTTTAAGGAAATCAGAATGGATACCAGCAGCCAATCAGAGTAGACTTAAGAAATTCAACAGCCAATCAGAGAGCTTCAAAATCGCTCCAAAATGGCGCCAAAATTTATCCATAAAAAAACAGTGAAAAAAACGGCATAAAAGTGGAATTAAAGTCTTCTTTAAAGGCTGCTGTGCAGTCCTTGCAAACTGCCATGCCTGCACCACCCACACATGCCAGATTTCACTCAAATGGGCAAACATTTAAGAAAATAGGGGCGCAGAAGACCGTTTTGCAAGAATTACTTCCCTTTAACCCTCGATGCACCCCCCCTCCCCAGCCCTTAACTGGATTTGCTTTTCTAACTCAGCCCATAAATAAATGCTGCATATTGAAACTTTCAATAAGCCAAAGTGATCAATGTACAGTGTGTATAAAAAAAAAAAAAAAAAAAAAAACGCCCAGAAAATAATGCAAGAATTACTTCCCTTTAACCCTCGATGCACCCAACACCCCCCTCCCCAGCCCTTAACTGGATTTGCTTTTCTAACTCGGCCCACAATAAATGCTGCACATTGGAACTTTCAATAAGCCAAAGTGATCAATGTACAGTGTATTAAAAAAAAAAAAAGAAAAAACGCCCAGAAAATAATGCAAGAATTACTTCCCTTTAACCCTCCATGCACCCAACACCCCCCTCCCCAGCCCTTAACTGGATTTGCTTTTCTAACTCAGCCCACATTAAATGCTGCACATTGAAACTTTCAATAAGCCAAAGTGATCAATGTACAGTGTAAAAAAAAATGCCTAGAAATTAATGTGACAAGTGGCTAAAAAAAGACTGAAAACTCTTTCAGTTGCTTCCTATTGCATATCTCAAACAAAGGCAACTGAAGTGTAATTTTTCCAATCTCTTCAAACCGCAACAAGAAACCCAGTTACGTTGACTATGTGCCAGTTACGCTCATGCGAAAACCTCAGAAATTAATGTGACAAGTGGCTAAAAAAAGACTGAAAACTCTCATATATCAAACAAAGGCAACTGAAGTGTAATTTTTCTAATCTCTTCAAACCACAACAAGAAACCCAGTTACGTTGACTTCCGTCTCATACGTGTCAGTTACGCGCATGCGAAAACCCCAGAAAATAATGCGACAAGTGGCTAATAAAAGACTGAAGGCTCTTTCAGTAGCAGCTGCTTCTTATTGCAGAAATCAAACAAAAGGAACTAAATTTTTAAATTTATATTTTTTTCTCCAATCTCTTTATACCGTGACGACAAATCCATTTACGTTGACTACCGTCTCGTAGGTGCCGGTTACGTATCCGCGAAAATGCGAAAAATCGACTTACGGAACATTTCATAGCAGACGACACGTGTTGCTTAATAGGTCAAATATAGGGAACTTAATTTCTAATATCTGCTTTTTATTTCTGCAATCTTTTTTCGCCGTGACAACAAAGCTTTTTAGGTTGTCTATTGTCTCGCAGGTGCCACTTACGTATCCGCAAAAACATGAAAGATCGACTTACGGAATATTTTATAGCAGACGACAACTGCTGCTTAAGTCAATTATAGGGATTTTTCTTTTTTCTTTTTCTCTAACTAGGGCCATTGATTTGGTTACGATGACCATCTCACCCATACGTGACCGTTACGTGCTGCGTATAAAGTCGTAAAATCAACTGGTTGCTGTTGCGGAAACTTTTTCCGATAAAAAAATCTTGTTCTTGTTTGAAGAATTTAGAAGTAGGCCATAAAGATGCAATAAGATGTAAGAATAACTAAGAATCAATTGTTTCTTTGATAGGGTAGAAAACATTGTGGGAAAAGGAGAAAATGCTGGTAACCTGCATTGTCTCCTTTCCTCAGATTATTTTTAAAAGCCTTCTTTAAAAGGCGTCATTGTGTGGTAAAAGGTTAATAATTATCCAATCAGAGAAGCTTTAAGGAAATCAGAATGGATACCAGCAGCCAATCAGAGTAGACTTAAGAAATTCAACAGCCAATCAGAGAGCTTCAAAATCGCTCCAAAATGGCGCCAAAATTTATCCATAAAAAAACAGTGAAAAAAACGGCATAAAAGTGGAATTAAAGTCTTCTTTAAAGGCTGCTGTGCAGTCCTTGCAAACTGCCATGCCTGCACCACCCACACATGCCAGATTTCACTCAAATGGGCAAACATTTAAGAAAATAGGGGCGCAGAAGACCGTTTTGCAAGAATTACTTCCCTTTAACCCTCGATGCACCCCCCCCTCCCCAGCCCTTAACTGGATTTGCTTTTCTAACTCAGCCCATAAATAAATGCTGCATATTGAAACTTTCAATAAGCCAAAGTGATCAATGTACAGTGTGTATAAAAAAAAAAAAAAAAGAAAAAAAAACGCCCAGAAAATAATGCAAGAATTACTTCCCTTTAACCCTCGATGCACCCAACACCCCCCTCCCCAGCCCTTAACTGGATTTGCTTTTCTAACTCGGCCCACAATAAATGCTGCACATTGGAACTTTCAATAAGCCAAAGTGATCAATGTACAGTGTATTAAAAAAAAAAAAAGAAAAAACGCCCAGAAAATAATGCAAGAATTACTTCCCTTTAACCCTCCATGCACCCAACACCCCCCTCCCCAGCCCTTAACTGGATTTGCTTTTCTAACTCAGCCCACATTAAATGCTGCACATTGAAACTTTCAATAAGCCAAAGTGATCAATGTACAGTGTAAAAGAAAATGCCCAGAAATTAATGTGACAAGTGGCTAAAAAAAGACTGAAAACTCTTTCAGTTGCTTCCTATTGCATATCTCAAACAAAGGCAACTGAAGTGTAATTTTTCCAATCTCTTCAAACCGCAACAAGAAACCCAGTTACGTTGACTATGTGCCAGTTACGCTCATGCGAAAACCTCAGAAATTAATGTGACAAGTGGCTAAAAAAAGACTGAAAACTCTCATATATCAAACAAAGGCAACTGAAGTGTAATTTTTCTAATCTCTTCAAACCACAACAAGAAACCCAGTTACGTTGACTTCCGTCTCATACGTGTCAGTTACGCGCATGCGAAAACCCCAGAAAATAATGCGACAAGTGGCTAATAAAAGACTGAAGGCTCTTTCAGTAGCAGCTGCTTCTTATTGCAGAAATCAAACAAAAGGAACTAAATTTTTAAATTTATATTTTTTTCTCCAATCTCTTTATACCGTGACGACAAATCCATTTACGTTGACTACCGTCTCGTAGGTGCCGGTTACGTATCCGCGAAAATGCGAAAAATCGACTTACGGAACATTTCATAGCAGACGACACGTGTTGCTTAATAGGTCAAATATAGGGAACTTAATTTCTAATATCTGCTTTTTATTTCTGCAATCTTTTTTCGCCGTGACAACAAAGCTTTTTAGGTTGTCTATTGTCTCGCAGGTGCCACTTACGTATCCGCAAAAACATGAAAGATCGACTTACGGAATATTTTATAGCAGACGACAACTGCTGCTTAAGTCAATTATAGGGATTTTTCTTTTTTCTTTTTCTCTAACTAGGGCCATTGATTTGGTTACGATGACCATCTCACCCATACGTGACAATTACGTGCTGCGTATAAAGTCGTAAAATCAACTGGTTGCTGTTGCGGAAACTTTTTCCGATAAAAAAATCTTGTTCTTGTTTGAAGAAATTAGAAGTAGGCCATAAAGATGTAATAAGATGTAAGAATAACTAAGAATCAATTGTTTCTTTGATAGGGTAGAAAACATTGTGGGAAAAGGAGAAAATGCTGGTAACCTGCATTGTCTCCTTTCCTCAGATTATTTTTAAAAGCCTTCTTTAAAAGGCGTCATTGTGTGGTAAAAGGTTAATAATTATCCAATCAGAGAAGCTTTAAGGAAATCAGAATGGATACCAGCAGCCAATCAGAGTAGACTTAAGAAATTCAACAGCCAATCAGAGAGCTTCAAAATCGCTCCAAAATGGCGCCAAAATTTATCCATAAAAAAACAGTGAAAAAAACGGCATAAAAGTGGAATTAAAGTCTTCTTTAAAGGCTGCTGTGCAGTCCTTGCAAACTGCCATGCCTGCACCACCCACACGTGCCAGATTTCATTCAAATGGGCAAACATTTAAGAAAATAGGGGCGCAGAAGACCGTTTTGCAAGAATTACTTCCCTTTAACCCTCGATGCACCCCCCCTCCCCAGCCCTTAACTGGATTTGCTTTTCTAACTCAGCCCATAAATAAATGCTGCATATTGAAACTTTCAATAAGCCAAAGTGATCAATGTACAGTGTGTATAAAAAAAAAAAAAAAAAAAAAAACGCCCAGAAAATAATGCAAGAATTACTTCCCTTTAACCCTCGATGCACCCAACACCCCCCTCCCCAGCCCTTAACTGGATTTGCTTTTCTAACTCGGCCCACAATAAATGCTGCACATTGGAACTTTCAATAAGCCAAAGTGATCAATGTACAGTGTATTAAAAAAAAAAAAAGAAAAAACGCCCAGAAAATAATGCAAGAATTACTTCCCTTTAACCCTCCATGCACCCAACACCCCCCTCCCCAGCCCTTAACTGGATTTGCTTTTCTAACTCAGCCCACATTAAATGCTGCACATTGAAACTTTCAATAAGCCAAAGTGATCAATGTACAGTGTAAAAAAAAATGCCCAGAAATTAATGTGACAAGTGGCTAAAAAAAGACTGAAAACTCTTTCAGTTGCTTCCTATTGCATATCTCAAACAAAGGCAACTGAAGTGTAATTTTTCCAATCTCTTCAAACCGCAACAAGAAACCCAGTTACGTTGACTATGTGCCAGTTACGCTCATGCGAAAACCTCAGAAATTAATGTGACAAGTGGCTAAAAAAAGACTGAAAACTCTCATATATCAAACAAAGGCAACTGAAGTGTAATTTTTCTAATCTCTTCAAACCACAACAAGAAACCCAGTTACGTTGACTTCCGTCTCATACGTGTCAGTTACGCGCATGCGAAAACCCCAGAAAATAATGCGACAAGTGGCTAATAAAAGACTGAAGGCTCTTTCAGTAGCAGCTGCTTCTTATTGCAGAAATCAAACAAAAGGAACTAAATTTTTAAATTTATATTTTTTTCTCCAATCTCTTTATACCGTGACGACAAATCCATTTACGTTGACTACCGTCTCGTAGGTGCCGGTTACGTATCCGCGAAAATGCGAAAAATCGACTTACGGAACATTTCATAGCAGACGACACGTGTTGCTTAATAGGTCAAATATAGGGAACTTAATTTCTAATATCTGCTTTTTATTTCTGCAATCTTTTTTCGCCGTGACAACAAAGCTTTTTAGGTTGTCTATTGTCTCGCAGGTGCCACTTACGTATCCGCAAAAACATGAAAGATCGACTTACGGAATATTTTATAGCAGACGACAACTGCTGCTTAAGTCAATTATAGGGATTTTTCTTTTTTCTTTTTCTCTAACTAGGGCCATTGATTTGGTTACGATGACCATCTCACCCATACGTGACCGTTACGTGCTGCGTATAAAGTCGTAAAATCAACTGGTTGCTGTTGCGGAAACTTTTTCCGATAAAAAAATCTTGTTCTTGTTTGAAGAATTTAGAAGTAGGCCATAAAGATGCAATAAGATGTAAGAATAACTAAGAATCAATTGTTTCTTTGATAGGGTAGAAAACATTGTGGGAAAAGGAGAAAATGCTGGTAACCTGCATTGTCTCCTTTCCTCAGATTATTTTTAAAAGCCTTCTTTAAAAGGCGTCATTGTGTGGTAAAAGGTTAATAATTATCCAATCAGAGAAGCTTTAAGGAAATCAGAATGGATACCAGCAGCCAATCAGAGTAGACTTAAGAAATTCAACAGCCAATCAGAGAGCTTCAAAATCGCTCCAAAATGGCGCCAAAATTTATCCATAAAAAAACAGTGAAAAAAACGGCATTAAAGTGGAATTAAAGTCTTCTTTAAAGGCTGCTGTGCAGTCCTTGCAAACTGCCATGCCTGCACCACCCACACAGATTTCACTCAAATGGGCAAACATTTAAGAAAATAGGGGCGCAGAAGACCGTTTTGCAAGAATTACTTCCCTTTAACCCTCGATGCACCCCCCCTCCCCAGCCCTTAACTGGATTTGCTTTTCTAACTCAGCCCATAAATAAATGCTGCATATTGAAACTTTCAATAAGCCAAAGTGATCAATGTACAGTGTGTATAAAAAAAAAAAAAAAAAAAAAAAAACGCCCAGAAAATAATGCAAGAATTACTTCCCTTTAACCCTCGATGCACCCAACACCCCCCTCCCCAGCCCTTAACTGGATTTGCTTTTCTAACTCGGCCCACAATAAATGCTGCACATTGGAACTTTCAATAAGCCAAAGTGATCAATGTACAGTGTATTAAAAAAAAAAAAAGAAAAAACGCCCAGAAAATAATGCAAGAATTACTTCCCTTTAACCCTCCATGCACCCAACACCCCCCTCCCCAGCCCTTAACTGGATTTGCTTTTCTAACTCAGCCCACATTAAATGCTGCACATTGAAACTTTCAATAAGCCAAAGTGATCAATGTACAGTGTAAAAAAAAATGCCTAGAAATTAATGTGACAAGTGGCTAAAAAAAGACTGAAAACTCTTTCAGTTGCTTCCTATTGCATATCTCAAACAAAGGCAACTGAAGTGTAATTTTTCCAATCTCTTCAAACCGCAACAAGAAACCCAGTTACGTTGACTATGTGCCAGTTACGCTCATGCGAAAACCTCAGAAATTAATGTGACAAGTGGCTAAAAAAAGACTGAAAACTCTCATATATCAAACAAAGGCAACTGAAGTGTAATTTTTCTAATCTCTTCAAACCACAACAAGAAACCCAGTTACGTTGACTTCCGTCTCATACGTGTCAGTTACGCGCATGCGAAAACCCCAGAAAATAATGCGACAAGTGGCTAATAAAAGACTGAAGGCTCTTTCAGTAGCAGCTGCTTCTTATTGCAGAAATCAAACAAAAGGAACTAAATTTTTAAATTTATATTTTTTTCTCCAATCTCTTTATACCGTGACGACAAATCCATTTACGTTGACTACCGTCTCGTAGGTGCCGGTTACGTATCCGCGAAAATGCGAAAAATCGACTTACGGAACATTTCATAGCAGACGACACGTGTTGCTTAATAGGTCAAATATAGGGAACTTAATTTCTAATATCTGCTTTTTATTTCTGCAATCTTTTTTCGCCGTGACAACAAAGCTTTTTAGGTTGTCTATTGTCTCGCAGGTGCCACTTACGTATCCGCAAAAACATGAAAGATCGACTTACGGAATATTTTATAGCAGACGACAACTGCTGCTTAAGTCAATTATAGGGATTTTTCTTTTTTCTTTTTCTCTAACTAGGGCCATTGATTTGGTTACGATGACCATCTCACCCATACGTGACCGTTACGTGCTGCGTATAAAGTCGTAAAATCAACTGGTTGCTGTTGCGGAAACTTTTTCCGATAAAAAAATCTTGTTCTTGTTTGAAGAATTTAGAAGTAGGCCATAAAGATGCAATAAGATGTAAGAATAACTAAGAATCAATTGTTTCTTTGATAGGGTAGAAAACATTGTGGGAAAAGGAGAAAATGCTGGTAACCTGCATTGTCTCCTTTCCTCAGATTATTTTTAAAAGCCTTCTTTAAAAGGCGTCATTGTGTGGTAAAAGGTTAATAATTATCCAATCAGAGAAGCTTTAAGGAAATCAGAATGGATACCAGCAGCCAATCAGAGTAGACTTAAGAAATTCAACAGCCAATCAGAGAGCTTCAAAATCGCTCCAAAATGGCGCCAAAATTTATCCATAAAAAAACAGTGAAAAAAACGGCATAAAAGTGGAATTAAAGTCTTCTTTAAAGGCTGCTGTGCAGTCCTTGCAAACTGCCATGCCTGCACCACCCACACATGCCAGATTTCACTCAAATGGGCAAACATTTAAGAAAATAGGGGCGCAGAAGACCGTTTTGCAAGAATTACTTCCCTTTAACCCTCGATGCACCCCCCCTCCCCAGCCCTTAACTGGATTTGCTTTTCTAACTCAGCCCATAAATAAATGCTGCATATTGAAACTTTCAATAAGCCAAAGTGATCAATGTACAGTGTGTATAAAAAAAAAAAAAAAAAAAAAAAAACGCCCAGAAAATAATGCAAGAATTACTTCCCTTTAACCCTCGATGCACCCAACACCCCCCTCCCCAGCCCTTAACTGGATTTGCTTTTCTAACTCGGCCCACAATAAATGCTGCACATTGGAACTTTCAATAAGCCAAAGTGATCAATGTACAGTGTAAAAAAAAATGCCTAGAAATTAATGTGACAAGTGGCTAAAAAAAGACTGAAAACTCTTTCAGTTGCTTCCTATTGCATATCTCAAACAAAGGCAACTGAAGTGTAATTTTTCCAATCTCTTCAAACCGCAACAAGAAACCCAGTTACGTTGACTATGTGCCAGTTACGCTCATGCGAAAACCTCAGAAATTAATGTGACAAGTGGCTAAAAAAAGACTGAAAACTCTCATATATCAAACAAAGGCAACTGAAGTGTAATTTTTCTAATCTCTTCAAACCACAACAAGAAACCCAGTTACGTTGACTTCCGTCTCATACGTGTCAGTTACGCGCATGCGAAAACCCCAGAAAATAATGCGACAAGTGGCTAATAAAAGACTGAAGGCTCTTTCAGTAGCAGCTGCTTCTTATTGCAGAAATCAAACAAAAGGAACTAAATTTTTAAATTTATATTTTTTTCTCCAATCTCTTTATACCGTGACGACAAATCCATTTACGTTGACTACCGTCTCGTAGGTGCCGGTTACGTATCCGCGAAAATGCGAAAAATCGACTTACGGAACATTTCATAGCAGACGACACGTGTTGCTTAATAGGTCAAATATAGGGAACTTAATTTCTAATATCTGCTTTTTATTTCTGCAATCTTTTTTCGCCGTGACAACAAAGCTTTTTAGGTTGTCTATTGTCTCGCAGGTGCCACTTACGTATCCGCAAAAACATGAAAGATCGACTTACGGAATATTTTATAGCAGACGACAACTGCTGCTTAAGTCAATTATAGGGATTTTTCTTTTTTCTTTTTCTCTAACTAGGGCCATTGATTTGGTTACGATGACCATCTCACCCATACGTGACCGTTACGTGCTGCGTATAAAGTCGTAAAATCAACTGGTTGCTGTTGTGGAAACTTTTTCCGATAAAAAAATCTTGTTCTTGTTTGAAGAATTTAGAAGTAGGCCATAAAGATGCAATAAGATGTAAGAATAACTAAGAATCAATTGTTTCTTTGATAGGGTAGAAAACATTGTGGGAAAAGGAGAAAATGCTGGTAACCTGCATTGTCTCCTTTCCTCAGATTATTTTTAAAAGCCTTCTTTAAAAGGCGTCATTGTGTGGTAAAAGGTTAATAATTATCCAATCAGAGAAGCTTTAAGGAAATCAGAATGGATACCAGCAGCCAATCAGAGTAGACTTAAGAAATTCAACAGCCAATCAGAGAGCTTCAAAATCGCTCCAAAATGGCGCCAAAATTTATCCATAAAAAAACAGTGAAAAAAACGGCATAAAAGTGGAATTAAAGTCTTCTTTAAAGGCTGCTGTGCAGTCCTTGCAAACTGCCATGCCTGCACCACCCACACATGCCAGATTTCACTCAAATGGGCAAACATTTAAGAAAATAGGGGCGCAGAAGACCGTTTTGCAAGAATTACTTCCCTTTAACCCTCGATGCACCCCCCCTCCCCAGCCCTTAACTGGATTTGCTTTTCTAACTCAGCCCATAAATAAATGCTGCATATTGAAACTTTCAATAAGCCAAAGTGATCAATGTACAGTGTGTATAAAAAAAAAAAAAAAAGAAAAAAAAACGCCCAGAAAATAATGCAAGAATTACTTCCCTTTAACCCTCGATGCACCCAACACCCCCCTCCCCAGCCCTTAACTGGATTTGCTTTTCTAACTCGGCCCACAATAAATGCTGCACATTGGAACTTTCAATAAGCCAAAGTGATCAATGTACAGTGTATTAAAAAAAAAAAAAGAAAAAACGCCCAGAAAATAATGCAAGAATTACTTCCCTTTAACCCTCCATGCACCCAACACCCCCCTCCCCAGCCCTTAACTGGATTTGCTTTTCTAACTCAGCCCACATTAAATGCTGCACATTGAAACTTTCAATAAGCCAAAGTGATCAATGTACAGTGTAAAAGAAAATGCCCAGAAATTAATGTGACAAGTGGCTAAAAAAAGACTGAAAACTCTTTCAGTTGCTTCCTATTGCATATCTCAAACAAAGGCAACTGAAGTGTAATTTTTCCAATCTCTTCAAACCGCAACAAGAAACCCAGTTACGTTGACTATGTGCCAGTTACGCTCATGCGAAAACCTCAGAAATTAATGTGACAAGTGGCTAAAAAAAGACTGAAAACTCTCATATATCAAACAAAGGCAACTGAAGTGTAATTTTTCTAATCTCTTCAAACCACAACAAGAAACCCAGTTACGTTGACTTCCGTCTCATACGTGTCAGTTACGCGCATGCGAAAACCCCAGAAAATAATGCGACAAGTGGCTAATAAAAGACTGAAGGCTCTTTCAGTAGCAGCTGCTTCTTATTGCAGAAATCAAACAAAAGGAACTAAATTTTTAAATTTATATTTTTTTCTCCAATCTCTTTATACCGTGACGACAAATCCATTTACGTTGACTACCGTCTCGTAGGTGCCGGTTACGTATCCGCGAAAATGCGAAAAATCGACTTACGGAACATTTCATAGCAGACGACACGTGTTGCTTAATAGGTCAAATATAGGGAACTTAATTTCTAATATCTGCTTTTTATTTCTGCAATCTTTTTTCGCCGTGACAACAAAGCTTTTTAGGTTGTCTATTGTCTCGCAGGTGCCACTTACGTATCCGCAAAAACATGAAAGATCGACTTACGGAATATTTTATAGCAGACGACAACTGCTGCTTAAGTCAATTATAGGGATTTTTCTTTTTTCTTTTTCTCTAACTAGGGCCATTGATTTGGTTACGATGACCATCTCACCCATACGTGACAATTACGTGCTGCGTATAAAGTCGTAAAATCAACTGGTTGCTGTTGCGGAAACTTTTTCCGATAAAAAAATCTTGTTCTTGTTTGAAGAAATTAGAAGTAGGCCATAAAGATGTAATAAGATGTAAGAATAACTAAGAATCAATTGTTTCTTTGATAGGGTAGAAAACATTGTGGGAAAAGGAGAAAATGCTGGTAACCTGCATTGTCTCCTTTCCTCAGATTATTTTTAAAAGCCTTCTTTAAAAGGCGTCATTGTGTGGTAAAAGGTTAATAATTATCCAATCAGAGAAGCTTTAAGGAAATCAGAATGGATACCAGCAGCCAATCAGAGTAGACTTAAGAAATTCAACAGCCAATCAGAGAGCTTCAAAATCGCTCCAAAATGGCGCCAAAATTTATCCATAAAAAAACAGTGAAAAAAACGGCATAAAAGTGGAATTAAAGTCTTCTTTAAAGGCTGCTGTGCAGTCCTTGCAAACTGCCATGCCTGCACCACCCACACGTGCCAGATTTCATTCAAATGGGCAAACATTTAAGAAAATAGGGGCGCAGAAGACCGTTTTGCAAGAATTACTTCCCTTTAACCCTCGATGCACCCCCCCTCCCCAGCCCTTAACTGGATTTGCTTTTCTAACTCAGCCCATAAATAAATGCTGCATATTGAAACTTTCAATAAGCCAAAGTGATCAATGTACAGTGTGTATAAAAAAAAAAAAAAAAAAAAAAAACGCCCAGAAAATAATGCAAGAATTACTTCCCTTTAACCCTCGATGCACCCAACACCCCCCTCCCCAGCCCTTAACTGGATTTGCTTTTCTAACTCGGCCCACAATAAATGCTGCACATTGGAACTTTCAATAAGCCAAAGTGATCAATGTACAGTGTATTAAAAAAAAAAAAAGAAAAAACGCCCAGAAAATAATGCAAGAATTACTTCCCTTTAACCCTCCATGCACCCAACACCCCCCTCCCCAGCCCTTAACTGGATTTGCTTTTCTAACTCAGCCCACATTAAATGCTGCACATTGAAACTTTCAATAAGCCAAAGTGATCAATGTACAGTGTAAAAAAAAATGCCCAGAAATTAATGTGACAAGTGGCTAAAAAAAGACTGAAAACTCTTTCAGTTGCTTCCTATTGCATATCTCAAACAAAGGCAACTGAAGTGTAATTTTTCCAATCTCTTCAAACCGCAACAAGAAACCCAGTTACGTTGACTATGTGCCAGTTACGCTCATGCGAAAACCTCAGAAATTAATGTGACAAGTGGCTAAAAAAAGACTGAAAACTCTCATATATCAAACAAAGGCAACTGAAGTGTAATTTTTCTAATCTCTTCAAACCACAACAAGAAACCCAGTTACGTTGACTTCCGTCTCATACGTGTCAGTTACGCGCATGCGAAAACCCCAGAAAATAATGCGACAAGTGGCTAATAAAAGACTGAAGGCTCTTTCAGTAGCAGCTGCTTCTTATTGCAGAAATCAAACAAAAGGAACTAAATTTTTAAATTTATATTTTTTTCTCCAATCTCTTTATACCGTGACGACAAATCCATTTACGTTGACTACCGTCTCGTAGGTGCCGGTTACGTATCCGCGAAAATGCGAAAAATCGACTTACGGAACATTTCATAGCAGACGACACGTGTTGCTTAATAGGTCAAATATAGGGAACTTAATTTCTAATATCTGCTTTTTATTTCTGCAATCTTTTTTCGCCGTGACAACAAAGCTTTTTAGGTTGTCTATTGTCTCGCAGGTGCCACTTACGTATCCGCAAAAACATGAAAGATCGACTTACGGAATATTTTATAGCAGACGACAACTGCTGCTTAAGTCAATTATAGGGATTTTTCTTTTTTCTTTTTCTCTAACTAGGGCCATTGATTTGGTTACGATGACCATCTCACCCATACGTGACCGTTACGTGCTGCGTATAAAGTCGTAAAATCAACTGGTTGCTGTTGCGGAAACTTTTTCCGATAAAAAAATCTTGTTCTTGTTTGAAGAATTTAGAAGTAGGCCATAAAGATGCAATAAGATGTAAGAATAACTAAGAATCAATTGTTTCTTTGATAGGGTAGAAAACATTGTGGGAAAAGGAGAAAATGCTGGTAACCTGCATTGTCTCCTTTCCTCAGATTATTTTTAAAAGCCTTCTTTAAAAGGCGTCATTGTGTGGTAAAAGGTTAATAATTATCCAATCAGAGAAGCTTTAAGGAAATCAGAATGGATACCAGCAGCCAATCAGAGTAGACTTAAGAAATTCAACAGCCAATCAGAGAGCTTCAAAATCGCTCCAAAATGGCGCCAAAATTTATCCATAAAAAAACAGTGAAAAAAACGGCATTAAAGTGGAATTAAAGTCTTCTTTAAAGGCTGCTGTGCAGTCCTTGCAAACTGCCATGCCTGCACCACCCACACAGATTTCACTCAAATGGGCAAACATTTAAGAAAATAGGGGCGCAGAAGACCGTTTTGCAAGAATTACTTCCCTTTAACCCTCGATGCACCCCCCCTCCCCAGCCCTTAACTGGATTTGCTTTTCTAACTCAGCCCATAAATAAATGCTGCATATTGAAACTTTCAATAAGCCAAAGTGATCAATGTACAGTGTGTATAAAAAAAAAAAAAAAAAAAAAAAAACGCCCAGAAAATAATGCAAGAATTACTTCCCTTTAACCCTCGATGCACCCAACACCCCCCTCCCCAGCCCTTAACTGGATTTGCTTTTCTAACTCGGCCCACAATAAATGCTGCACATTGGAACTTTCAATAAGCCAAAGTGATCAATGTACAGTGTATTAAAAAAAAAAAAAGAAAAAACGCCCAGAAAATAATGCAAGAATTACTTCCCTTTAACCCTCCATGCACCCAACACCCCCCTCCCCAGCCCTTAACTGGATTTGCTTTTCTAACTCAGCCCACATTAAATGCTGCACATTGAAACTTTCAATAAGCCAAAGTGATCAATGTACAGTGTAAAAAAAAATGCCTAGAAATTAATGTGACAAGTGGCTAAAAAAAGACTGAAAACTCTTTCAGTTGCTTCCTATTGCATATCTCAAACAAAGGCAACTGAAGTGTAATTTTTCCAATCTCTTCAAACCGCAACAAGAAACCCAGTTACGTTGACTATGTGCCAGTTACGCTCATGCGAAAACCTCAGAAATTAATGTGACAAGTGGCTAAAAAAAGACTGAAAACTCTCATATATCAAACAAAGGCAACTGAAGTGTAATTTTTCTAATCTCTTCAAACCACAACAAGAAACCCAGTTACGTTGACTTCCGTCTCATACGTGTCAGTTACGCGCATGCGAAAACCCCAGAAAATAATGCGACAAGTGGCTAATAAAAGACTGAAGGCTCTTTCAGTAGCAGCTGCTTCTTATTGCAGAAATCAAACAAAAGGAACTAAATTTTTAAATTTATATTTTTTTCTCCAATCTCTTTATACCGTGACGACAAATCCATTTACGTTGACTACCGTCTCGTAGGTGCCGGTTACGTATCCGCGAAAATGCGAAAAATCGACTTACGGAACATTTCATAGCAGACGACACGTGTTGCTTAATAGGTCAAATATAGGGAACTTAATTTCTAATATCTGCTTTTTATTTCTGCAATCTTTTTTCGCCGTGACAACAAAGCTTTTTAGGTTGTCTATTGTCTCGCAGGTGCCACTTACGTATCCGCAAAAACATGAAAGATCGACTTACGGAATATTTTATAGCAGACGACAACTGCTGCTTAAGTCAATTATAGGGATTTTTCTTTTTTCTTTTTCTCTAACTAGGGCCATTGATTTGGTTACGATGACCATCTCACCCATACGTGACCGTTACGTGCTGCGTATAAAGTCGTAAAATCAACTGGTTGCTGTTGCGGAAACTTTTTCCGATAAAAAAATCTTGTTCTTGTTTGAAGAATTTAGAAGTAGGCCATAAAGATGCAATAAGATGTAAGAATAACTAAGAATCAATTGTTTCTTTGATAGGGTAGAAAACATTGTGGGAAAAGGAGAAAATGCTGGTAACCTGCATTGTCTCCTTTCCTCAGATTATTTTTAAAAGCCTTCTTTAAAAGGCGTCATTGTGTGGTAAAAGGTTAATAATTATCCAATCAGAGAAGCTTTAAGGAAATCAGAATGGATACCAGCAGCCAATCAGAGTAGACTTAAGAAATTCAACAGCCAATCAGAGAGCTTCAAAATCGCTCCAAAATGGCGCCAAAATTTATCCATAAAAAAACAGTGAAAAAAACGGCATAAAAGTGGAATTAAAGTCTTCTTTAAAGGCTGCTGTGCAGTCCTTGCAAACTGCCATGCCTGCACCACCCACACATGCCAGATTTCACTCAAATGGGCAAACATTTAAGAAAATAGGGGCGCAGAAGACCGTTTTGCAAGAATTACTTCCCTTTAACCCTCGATGCACCCCCCCTCCCCAGCCCTTAACTGGATTTGCTTTTCTAACTCAGCCCATAAATAAATGCTGCATATTGAAACTTTCAATAAGCCAAAGTGATCAATGTACAGTGTGTATAAAAAAAAAAAAAAAAAAAAAAAACGCCCAGAAAATAATGCAAGAATTACTTCCCTTTAACCCTCGATGCACCCAACACCCCCCTCCCCAGCCCTTAACTGGATTTGCTTTTCTAACTCGGCCCACAATAAATGCTGCACATTGGAACTTTCAATAAGCCAAAGTGATCAATGTACAGTGTAAAAAAAAATGCCTAGAAATTAATGTGACAAGTGGCTAAAAAAAGACTGAAAACTCTTTCAGTTGCTTCCTATTGCATATCTCAAACAAAGGCAACTGAAGTGTAATTTTTCCAATCTCTTCAAACCGCAACAAGAAACCCAGTTACGTTGACTATGTGCCAGTTACGCTCATGCGAAAACCTCAGAAATTAATGTGACAAGTGGCTAAAAAAAGACTGAAAACTCTCATATATCAAACAAAGGCAACTGAAGTGTAATTTTTCTAATCTCTTCAAACCACAACAAGAAACCCAGTTACGTTGACTTCCGTCTCATACGTGTCAGTTACGCGCATGCGAAAACCCCAGAAAATAATGCGACAAGTGGCTAATAAAAGACTGAAGGCTCTTTCAGTAGCAGCTGCTTCTTATTGCAGAAATCAAACAAAAGGAACTAAATTTTTAAATTTATATTTTTTTCTCCAATCTCTTTATACCGTGACGACAAATCCATTTACGTTGACTACCGTCTCGTAGGTGCCGGTTACGTATCCGCGAAAATGCGAAAAATCGACTTACGGAACATTTCATAGCAGACGACACGTGTTGCTTAATAGGTCAAATATAGGGAACTTAATTTCTAATATCTGCTTTTTATTTCTGCAATCTTTTTTCGCCGTGACAACAAAGCTTTTTAGGTTGTCTATTGTCTCGCAGGTGCCACTTACGTATCCGCAAAAACATGAAAGATCGACTTACGGAATATTTTATAGCAGACGACAACTGCTGCTTAAGTCAATTATAGGGATTTTTCTTTTTTCTTTTTCTCTAACTAGGGCCATTGATTTGGTTACGATGACCATCTCACCCATACGTGACCGTTACGTGCTGCGTATAAAGTCGTAAAATCAACTGGTTGCTGTTGCGGAAACTTTTTCCGATAAAAAAATCTTGTTCTTGTTTGAAGAATTTAGAAGTAGGCCATAAAGATGCAATAAGATGTAAGAATAACTAAGAATCAATTGTTTCTTTGATAGGGTAGAAAACATTGTGGGAAAAGGAGAAAATGCTGGTAACCTGCATTGTCTCCTTTCCTCAGATTATTTTTAAAAGCCTTCTTTAAAAGGCGTCATTGTGTGGTAAAAGGTTAATAATTATCCAATCAGAGAAGCTTTAAGGAAATCAGAATGGATACCAGCAGCCAATCAGAGTAGACTTAAGAAATTCAACAGCCAATCAGAGAGCTTCAAAATCGCTCCAAAATGGCGCCAAAATTTATCCATAAAAAAACAGTGAAAAAAACGGCATAAAAGTGGAATTAAAGTCTTCTTTAAAGGCTGCTGTGCAGTCCTTGCAAACTGCCATGCCTGCACCACCCACACATGCCAGATTTCACTCAAATGGGCAAACATTTAAGAAAATAGGGGCGCAGAAGACCGTTTTGCAAGAATTACTTCCCTTTAACCCTCGATGCACCCCCCCTCCCCAGCCCTTAACTGGATTTGCTTTTCTAACTCAGCCCATAAATAAATGCTGCATATTGAAACTTTCAATAAGCCAAAGTGATCAATGTACAGTGTGTATAAAAAAAAAAAAAAAAAAAAAAAACGCCCAGAAAATAATGCAAGAATTACTTCCCTTTAACCCTCGATGCACCCAACACCCCCCTCCCCAGCCCTTAACTGGATTTGCTTTTCTAACTCGGCCCACAATAAATGCTGCACATTGGAACTTTCAATAAGCCAAAGTGATCAATGTACAGTGTATTAAAAAAAAAAAAGAAAAAACGCCCAGAAAATAATGCAAGAATTACTTCCCTTTAACCCTCCATGCACCCAACACCCCCCTCCCCAGCCCTTAACTGGATTTGCTTTTCTAACTCAGCCCACATTAAATGCTGCACATTGAAACTTTCAATAAGCCAAAGTGATCAATGTACAGTGTAAAAAAAAATGCCCAGAAATTAATGTGACAAGTGGCTAAAAAAAGACTGAAAACTCTTTCAGTTGCTTCCTATTGCATATCTCAAACAAAGGCAACTGAAGTGTAATTTTTCCAATCTCTTCAAACCGCAACAAGAAACCCAGTTACGTTGACTATGTGCCAGTTACGCTCATGCGAAAACCTCAGAAATTAATGTGACAAGTGGCTAAAAAAAGACTGAAAACTCTCATATATCAAACAAAGGCAACTGAAGTGTAATTTTTCTAATCTCTTCAAACCACAACAAGAAACCCAGTTACGTTGACTTCCGTCTCATACGTGTCAGTTACGCGCATGCGAAAACCCCAGAAAATAATGCGACAAGTGGCTAATAAAAGACTGAAGGCTCTTTCAGTAGCAGCTGCTTCTTATTGCAGAAATCAAACAAAAGGAACTAAATTTTTAAATTTATATTTTTTTCTCCAATCTCTTTATACCGTGACGACAAATCCATTTACGTTGACTACCGTCTCGTAGGTGCCGGTTACGTATCCGCGAAAATGCGAAAAATCGACTTACGGAACATTTCATAGCAGACGATACGTGTTGCTTAATAGGTCAAATATAGGGAACTTAATTTCTAATATCTGCTTTTTATTTCTGCAATCTTTTTTCGCCGTGACAACAAAGCTTTTTAGGTTGTCTATTGTCTCGCAGGTGCCACTTACGTATCCGCAAAAACATGAAAGATCGACTTACGGAATATTTTATAGCAGACGACAACTGCTGCTTAAGTCAATTATAGGGATTTTTCTTTTTTCTTTTTCTCTAACTAGGGCCATTGATTTGGTTACGATGACCATCTCACCCATACGTGACCGTTACGTGCTGCGTATAAAGTCGTAAAATCAACTGGTTGCTGTTGCGGAAACTTTTTCCGATAAAAAAATCTTGTTCTTGTTTGAAGAATTTAGAAGTAGGCCATAAAGATGCAATAAGATGTAAGAATAACTAAGAATCAATTGTTTCTTTGATAGGGTAGAAAACATTGTGGGAAAAGGAGAAAATGCTGGTAACCTGCATTGTCTCCTTTCCTCAGATTATTTTTAAAAGCCTTCTTTAAAAGGCGTCATTGTGTGGTAAAAGGTTAATAATTATCCAATCAGAGAAGCTTTAAGGAAATCAGAATGGATACCAGCAGCCAATCAGAGTAGACTTAAGAAATTCAACAGCCAATCAGAGAGCTTCAAAATCGCTCCAAAATGGCGCCAAAATTTATCCATAAAAAAACAGTGAAAAAAACGGCATAAAAGTGGAATTAAAGTCTTCTTTAAAGGCTGCTGTGCAGTCCTTGCAAACTGCCATGCCTGCACCACCCACACATGCCAGATTTCACTCAAATGGGCAAACATTTAAGAAAATAGGGGCGCAGAAGACCGTTTTGCAAGAATTACTTCCCTTTAACCCTCGATGCACCCCCCCTCCCCAGCCCTTAACTGGATTTGCTTTTCTAACTCAGCCCATAAATAAATGCTGCATATTGAAACTTTCAATAAGCCAAAGTGATCAATGTACAGTGTGTATAAAAAAAAAAAAAAAAAAAAAAACGCCCAGAAAATAATGCAAGAATTACTTCCCTTTAACCCTCGATGCACCCAACACCCCCCTCCCCAGCCCTTAACTGGATTTGCTTTTCTAACTCGGCCCACAATAAATGCTGCACATTGGAACTTTCAATAAGCCAAAGTGATCAATGTACAGTGTATTAAAAAAAAAAAAAGAAAAAACGCCCAGAAAATAATGCAAGAATTACTTCCCTTTAACCCTCCATGCACCCAACACCCCCCTCCCCAGCCCTTAACTGGATTTGCTTTTCTAACTCAGCCCACATTAAATGCTGCACATTGAAACTTTCAATAAGCCAAAGTGATCAATGTACAGTGTAAAAAAAAATGCCCAGAAATTAATGTGACAAGTGGCTAAAAAAAGACTGAAAACTCTTTCAGTTGCTTCCTATTGCATATCTCAAACAAAGGCAACTGAAGTGTAATTTTTCCAATCTCTTCAAACCGCAACAAGAAACCCAGTTACGTTGACTATGTGCCAGTTACGCTCATGCGAAAACCTCAGAAATTAATGTGACAAGTGGCTAAAAAAAGACTGAAAACTCTCATATATCAAACAAAGGCAACTGAAGTGTAATTTTTCTAATCTCTTCAAACCACAACAAGAAACCCAGTTACGTTGACTTCCGTCTCATACGTGTCAGTTACGCGCATGCGAAAACCCCAGAAAATAATGCGACAAGTGGCTAATAAAAGACTGAAGGCTCTTTCAGTAGCAGCTGCTTCTTATTGCAGAAATCAAACAAAAGGAACTAAATTTTTAAATTTATATTTTTTTCTCCAATCTCTTTATACCGTGACGACAAATCCATTTACGTTGACTACCGTCTCGTAGGTGCCGGTTACGTATCCGCGAAAATGCGAAAAATCGACTTACGGAACATTTCATAGCAGACGACACGTGTTGCTTAATAGGTCAAATATAGGGAACTTAATTTCTAATATCTGCTTTTTATTTCTGCAATCTTTTTTCGCCGTGACAACAAAGCTTTTTAGGTTGTCTATTGTCTCGCAGGTGCCACTTACGTATCCGCAAAAACATGAAAGATCGACTTACGGAATATTTTATAGCAGACGACAACTGCTGCTTAAGTCAATTATAGGGATTTTTCTTTTTTCTTTTTCTCTAACTAGGGCCATTGATTTGGTTACGATGACCATCTCACCCATACGTGACCGTTACGTGCTGCGTATAAAGTCGTAAAATCAACTGGTTGCTGTTGCGGAAACTTTTTCCGATAAAAAAATCTTGTTCTTGTTTGAAGAATTTAGAAGTAGGCCATAAAGATGCAATAAGATGTAAGAATAACTAAGAATCAATTGTTTCTTTGATAGGGTAGAAAACATTGTGGGAAAAGGAGAAAATGCTGGTAACCTGCATTGTCTCCTTTCCTCAGATTATTTTTAAAAGCCTTCTTTAAAAGGCGTCATTGTGTGGTAAAAGGTTAATAATTATCCAATCAGAGAAGCTTTAAGGAAATCAGAATGGATACCAGCAGCCAATCAGAGTAGACTTAAGAAATTCAACAGCCAATCAGAGAGCTTCAAAATCGCTCCAAAATGGCGCCAAAATTTATCTATAAAAAAACAGTGAAAAAAACGGCATAAAAGTGGAATTAAAGTCTTCTTTAAAGGCTGCTGTGCAGTCCTTGCAAACTGCCATGCCTGCACCACCCACACATGCCAGATTTCACTCAAATGGGCAAACATTTAAGAAAATAGGGGCGCAGAAGACCGTTTTGCAAGAATTACTTCCCTTTAACCCTCGATGCACCCCCCCCTCCCCAGCCCTTAACTGGATTTGCTTTTCTAACTCAGCCCATAAATAAATGCTGCATATTGAAACTTTCAATAAGCCAAAGTGATCAATGTACAGTGTGTATAAAAAAAAAAAAAAAAGAAAAAAAAACGCCCAGAAAATAATGCAAGAATTACTTCCCTTTAACCCTCGATGCACCCAACACCCCCCTCCCCAGCCCTTAACTGGATTTGCTTTTCTAACTCGGCCCACAATAAATGCTGCACATTGGAACTTTCAATAAGCCAAAGTGATCAATGTACAGTGTATTAAAAAAAAAAAAAGAAAAAACGCCCAGAAAATAATGCAAGAATTACTTCCCTTTAACCCTCCATGCACCCAACACCCCCCTCCCCAGCCCTTAACTGGATTTGCTTTTCTAACTCAGCCCACATTAAATGCTGCACATTGAAACTTTCAATAAGCCAAAGTGATCAATGTACAGTGTAAAAAAAAATGCCCAGAAATTAATGTGACAAGTGGCTAAAAAAAGACTGAAAACTCTTTCAGTTGCTTCCTATTGCATATCTCAAACAAAGGCAACTGAAGTGTAATTTTTCCAATCTCTTCAAACCGCAACAAGAAACCCAGTTACGTTGACTATGTGCCAGTTACGCTCATGCGAAAACCTCAGAAATTAATGTGACAAGTGGCTAAAAAAAGACTGAAAACTCTCATATATCAAACAAAGGCAACTGAAGTGTAATTTTTCTAATCTCTTCAAACCACAACAAGAAACCCAGTTACGTTGACTTCCGTCTCATACGTGTCAGTTACGCGCATGCGAAAACCCCAGAAAATAATGCGACAAGTGGCTAATAAAAGACTGAAGGCTCTTTCAGTAGCAGCTGCTTCTTATTGCAGAAATCAAACAAAAGGAACTAAATTTTTAAATTTATATTTTTTTCTCCAATCTCTTTATACCGTGACGACAAATCCATTTACGTTGACTACCGTCTCGTAGGTGCCGGTTACGTATCCGCGAAAATGCGAAAAATCGACTTACGGAACATTTCATAGCAGACGACACGTGTTGCTTAATAGGTCAAATATAGGGAACTTAATTTCTAATATCTGCTTTTTATTTCTGCAATCTTTTTTCGCCGTGACAACAAAGCTTTTTAGGTTGTCTATTGTCTCGCAGGTGCCACTTACGTATCCGCAAAAACATGAAAGATCGACTTACGGAATATTTTATAGCAGACGACAACTGCTGCTTAAGTCAATTATAGGGATATTTCTTTTTTCTTTTTCTCTAACTAGGGCCATTGATTTGGTTACGATGACCATCTCACCCATACGTGACCGTTACGTGCTGCGTATAAAGTCGTAAAATCAATGGTTGCTGTTGCGGAAACTTTTTCCGATAAAAAAATCTTGTTCTTGTTTGAAGAATTTAGAAGTAGGCCATAGAGATGCAATAAGATGTAAGAATAACTAAGAATCAATTGTTTCTTTGATAGGGTAGAAAACATTGTGGGAAAAGGAGAAAATGCTGGTAACCTGCATTGTCTCCTTTCCTCAGATTATTTTTAAAAGCCTTCTTTAAAAGGCGTCATTGTGTGGTAAATGGTTAATAATTATCCAATCAGAGAAGCTTTAAGGAAATCAGAATGGATACCAGCAGCCAATCAGAGTAGACTTAAGAAATTCAACAGCCAATCAGAGAGCTTCAAAATCGCTCCAAAATGGCGCCAAAATTTATCCATAAAAAACAGTGAAAAAAACGGCATAAAAGTGGAATTAAAGTCTTCTTTAAAGGCTGCTGTGCAGTCCTTGCAAACTGCCATGCCTGCACCACCCACACATGCCAGATTTCACTCAAATGGGCAAACATTTAAGAAAATAGGGGCGCAGAAGACCGTTTTGCAAGAATTACTTCCCTTTAACCCTCGATGCACCCCCCCTCCCCAGCCCTTAACTGGATTTGCTTTTCTAACTCAGCCCATAAATAAATGCTGCATATTGAAACTTTCAATAAGCCAAAGTGATCAATGTACAGTGTGTATAAAAAAAAAAAAAAAAAAAAGCCCAGAAAATAATGCAAGAATTACTTCCCTTTAACCCTCGATGCACCCAACACCCCCCTCCCCAGCCCTTAACTGGATTTGCTTTTCTAACTCGGCCCACAATAAATGCTGCACATTGGAACTTTCAATAAGCCAAAGTGATCAATGTACAGTGTATTAAAAAAAAAAAAAGAAAAAACGCCCAGAAAATAATGCAAGAATTACTTCCCTTTAACCCTCCATGCACCCAACACCCCCCTCCCCAGCCCTTAACTGGATTTGCTTTTCTAACTCAGCCCACATTAAATGCTGCACATTGAAACTTTCAATAAGCCAAAGTGATCAATGTACAGTGTAAAAAAAAATGCCCAGAAATTAATGTGACAAGTGGCTAAAAAAAGACTGAAAACTCTTTCAGTTGCTTCCTATTGCATATCTCAAACAAAGGCAACTGAAGTGTAATTTTTCCAATCTCTTCAAACCGCAACAAGAAACCCAGTTATGTTGACTATGTGCCAGTTACGCTCATGCGAAAACCTCAGAAATTAATGTGACAAGTGGCTAGAAAAAGACTGAAAACTCTCATATATCAAACAAAGGCAACTGAAGTGTAATTTTTCTAATCTCTTCAAACCACAACAAGAAACCCAGTTACGTTGACTTCCGTCTCATACGTGTCAGTTACGCGCATGCGAAAACCCCAGAAAATAATGCGACAAGTGGCTAATAAAAGACTGAAGGCTCTTTCAGTAGCAGCTGCTTCTTATTGCAGAAATCAAACAAAAGGAACTAAATTTTTAAATTTATATTTTTTTCTCCAATCTCTTTATACCGTGACGACAAATCCATTTACGTTGACTACCGTCTCGTAGGTGCCGGTTACGTATCCGCGAAAATGCGAAAAATCGACTTACGGAACATTTCATAGCAGACGACACGTGTTGCTTAATAGGTCAAATATAGGGAACTTAATTTCTAATATCTGCTTTTTATTTCTGCAATCTTTTTTCGCCGTGACAACAAAGCTTTTTAGGTTGTCTATTGTCTCGCAGGTGCCACTTACGTATCCGCAAAAACATGAAAGATCGACTTACGGAATATTTTATAGCAGACGACAACTGCTGCTTAAGTCAATTATAGGGATTTTTCTTTTTTCTTTTTCTCTAACTAGGGCCATTGATTTGGTTACGATGACCATCTCACCCATACGTGACCGTTACGTGCTGCGTATAAAGTCGTAAAATCAACTGGTTGCTGTTGCGGAAACTTTTTCCGATAAAAAAATCTTGTTCTTGTTTGAAGAATTTAGAAGTAGGCCATAAAGATGCAATAAGACGTAAGAATAACTAAGAATCAATTGTTTCTTTGATAGGGTAGAAAACATTGTGGGAAAAGGAGAAAATGCTGGTAACCTGCATTGTCTCCTTTCCTCAGATTATTTTTAAAAGCCTTCTTTAAAAGGCGTCATTGTGTGGTAAAAGGTTAATAATTATCCAATCAGAGAAGCTTTAAGGAAATCAGAATGGATACCAGCAGCCAATCAGAGTAGACTTAAGAAATTCAACAGCCAATCAGAGAGCTTCAAAATCGCTCCAAAATGGCGCCAAAATTTATCCATAAAAAAACAGTGAAAAAAACGGCATAAAAGTGGAATTAAAGTCTTCTTTAAAGGCTGCTGTGCAGTCCTTGCAAACTGCCATGCCTGCACCACCCACACATGCCAGATTTCACTCAAATGGGCAAACATTTAAGAAAATAGGGGCGCAGAAGACCGTTTTGCAAGAATTACTTCCCTTTAACCCTCGATGCACCCCCCCTCCCCAGCCCTTAACTGGATTTGCTTTTCTAACTCAGCCCATAAATAAATGCTGCATATTGAAACTTTCAATAAGCCAAAGTGATCAATGTACAGTGTGTATAAAAAAAAAAAAAAAAAAAAAAAACGCCCAGAAAATAATGCAAGAATTACTTCCCTTTAACCCTCGATGCACCCAACACCCCCCTCCCCAGCCCTTAACTGGATTTGCTTTTCTAACTCGGCCCACAATAAATGCTGCACATTGGAACTTTCAATAAGCCAAAGTGATCAATGTACAGTGTATTAAAAAAAAAAAAAGAAAAAACGCCCAGAAAATAATGCAAGAATTACTTCCCTTTAACCCTCCATGCACCCAACACCCCCCTCCCCAGCCCTTAACTGGATTTGCTTTTCTAACTCAGCCCACATTAAATGCTGCACATTGAAACTTTCAATAAGCCAAAGTGATCAATGTACAGTGTAAAAAAAAATGCCCAGAAATTAATGTGACAAGTGGCTAAAAAAAGACTGAAAACTCTTTCAGTTGCTTCCTATTGCATATCTCAAACAAAGGCAACTGAAGTGTAATTTTTCCAATCTCTTCAAACCGCAACAAGAAACCCAGTTACGTTGACTATGTGCCAGTTACGCTCATGCGAAAACCTCAGAAATTAATGTGACAAGTGGCTAAAAAAAGACTGAAAACTCTCATATATCAAACAAAGGCAACTGAAGTGTAATTTTTCTAATCTCTTCAAACCACAACAAGAAACCCAGTTACGTTGACTTCCGTCTCATACGTGTCAGTTACGCGCATGCGAAAACCCCAGAAAATAATGCGACAAGTGGCTAATAAAAGACTGAAGGCTCTTTCAGTAGCAGCTGCTTCTTATTGCAGAAATCAAACAAAAGGAACTAAATTTTTAAATTTATATTTTTTTCTCCAATCTCTTTATACCGTGACGACAAATCCATTTACGTTGACTACCGTCTCGTAGGTGCCGGTTACGTATCCGCGAAAATGCGAAAAATCGACTTACGGAACATTTCATAGCAGACGACACGTGTTGCTTAATAGGTCAAATATAGGGAACTTAATTTCTAATATCTGCTTTTTATTTCTGCAATCTTTTTTCGCCGTGACAACAAAGCTTTTTAGGTTGTCTATTGTCTCGCAGGTGCCACTTACGTATCCGCAAAAACATGAAAGATCGACTTACGGAATATTTTATAGCAGACGACAACTGCTGCTTAAGTCAATTATAGGGATTTTTCTTTTTTCTTTTTCTCTAACTAGGGCCATTGATTTGGTTACGATGACCATCTCACCCATACGTGACCGTTACGTGCTGCGTATAAAGTCATAAAATCAACTGGTTGCTGTTGCGGAAACTTTTTCCAATAAAAAAATCTTGTTCTTGTTTGAAGAATTTAGAAGTAGGCCATAAAGATGCAATAAGATGTAAGAATAACTAAGAATCAATTGTTTCTTTGATAGGGTAGAAAACATTGTGGGAAAAGGAGAAAATGCTGGTAACCTGCATTGTCTCCTTTCCTCAGATTATTTTTAAAAGCCTTCTTTAAAAGGCGTCATTGTGTGGTAAAAGGTTAATAATTATCCAATCAGAGAAGCTTTAAGGAAATCAGAATGGATACCAGCAGCCAATCAGAGTAGACTTAAGAAATTCAACAGCCAATCAGAGAGCTTCAAAATCGCTCCAAAATGGCGCCAAAATTTATCCATAAAAAAACAGTGAAAAAAACGGCATAAAAGTGGAATTAAAGTCTTCTTTAAAGGCTGCTGTGCAGTCCTTGCAAACTGCCATGCCTGCACCACCCACACATGCCAGATTTCACTCAAATGGGCAAACATTTAAGAAAATAGGGGCGCAGAAGACCGTTTTGCAAGAATTACTTCCCTTTAACCCTCGATGCACCCCCCCTCCCCAGCCCTTAACTGGATTTGCTTTTCTAACTCAGCCCATAAATAAATGCTGCATATTGAAACTTTCAATAAGCCAAAGTGATCAATGTACAGTGTGTATAAAAAAAAAAAAAAAAAAAAAAAACGCCCAGAAAATAATGCAAGAATTACTTCCCTTTAACCCTCGATGCACCCAACACCCCCCTCCCCAGCCCTTAACTGGATTTGCTTTTCTAACTCGGCCCACAATAAATGCTGCACATTGGAACTTTCAATAAGCCAAAGTGATCAATGTACAGTGTATTAAAAAAAAAAAAAGAAAAAACGCCCAGAAAATAATGCAAGAATTACTTCCCTTTAACCCTCCATGCACCCAACACCCCCCTCCCCAGCCCTTAACTGGATTTGCTTTTCTAACTCAGCCCACATTAAATGCTGCACATTGAAACTTTCAATAAGCCAAAGTGATCAATGTACAGTGTAAAAAAAAATGCCCAGAAATTAATGTGACAAGTGGCTAAAAAAAGACTGAAAACTCTTTCAGTTGCTTCCTATTGCATATCTCAAACAAAGGCAACTGAAGTGTAATTTTTCCAATCTCTTCAAACCGCAACAAGAAACCCAGTTACGTTGACTATGTGCCAGTTACGCTCATGCGAAAACCTCAGAAATTAATGTGACAAGTGGCTAAAAAAAGACTGAAAACTCTCATATATCAAACAAAGGCAACTGAAGTGTAATTTTTCTAATCTCTTCAAACCACAACAAGAAACCCAGTTACGTTGACTTCCGTCTCATACGTGTCAGTTACACGCATGCGAAAACCCCAGAAAATAATGCGACAAGTGGCTAATAAAAGACTGAAGGCTCTTTCAGTAGCAGCTGCTTCTTATTGCAGAAATCAAACAAAAGGAACTAAATTTTTAAATTTATATTTTTTTCTCCAATCTCTTTATACCGTGACGACAAATCCATTTACGTTGACTACCGTCTCGTAGGTGCCGGTTACGTATCCGCGAAAATGGGAAAAATCGACTTATGGAACATTTCATAGCAGACGACACGTGTTGCTTAATAGGTCAAATATAGGGAACTTAATTTCTAATATCTGCTTTTTATTTCTGCAATCTTTTTTCGCCGTGACAACAAAGCTTTTTAGGTTGTCTATTGTCTCGCAGGTGCCACTTACGTATCCGCAAAAACATGAAAGATCGACTTACGGAATATTTTATAGCAGACGACAACTGCTGCTTAAGTCAATTATAGGGATTTTTCTTTTTTCTTTTTCTCTAACTAGGGCCATTGATTTGGTTACGATGACCATCTCACCCATACGTGACCGTTACGTGCTGCGTATAAAGTCGTAAAATCAACTGGTTGCTGTTGCGGAAACTTTTTCCAATAAAAAAATCTTGTTCTTGTTTGAAGAATTTAGAAGTAGGCCATAAAGATGCAATAAGATGTAAGAATAACTAAGAATCAATTGTTTCTTTGATAGGGTAGAAAACATTGTGGGAAAAGGAGAAAATGCTGGTAACCTGCATTGTCTCCTTTCCTCAGATTATTTTTAAAAGCCTTCTTTAAAAGGCGTCATTGTGTGGTAAAAGGTTAATAATTATCCAATCAGAGAAGCTTTAAGGAAATCAGAATGGATACCAGCAGCCAATCAGAGTAGACTTAAGAAATTCAACAGCCAATCAGAGAGCTTCAAAATCGCTCCAAAATGGCGCCAAAATTTATCCATAAAAAAACAGTGAAAAAAACGGCATAAAAGTGGAATTAAAGTCTTCTTTAAAGGCTGCTGTGCAGTCCTTGCAAACTGCCATGCCTGCACCACCCACACATGCCAGATTTCACTCAAATGGGCAAACATTTAAGAAAATAGGGGCGCAGAAGACCGTTTTGCAAGAATTACTTCCCTTTAACCCTCGATGCACCCCCCCTCCCCAGCCCTTAACTGGATTTGCTTTTCTAACTCAGCCCATAAATAAATGCTGCATATTGAAACTTTCAATAAGCCAAAGTGATCAATGTACAGTGTGTATAAAAAAAAAAAAAAAAAAAAAAAAAACGCCCAGAAAATAATGCAAGAATTACTTCCCTTTAACCCTCGATGCACCCAACACCCCCCTCCCCAGCCCTTAACTGGATTTGCTTTTCTAACTCGGCCCACAATAAATGCTGCACATTGGAACTTTCAATAAGCCAAAGTGATCAATGTACAGTGTATTAAAAAAAAAAAAGAAAAAACGCCCAGAAAATAATGCAAGAATTACTTCCCTTTAACCCTCCATGCACCCAACACCCCCCTCCCCAGCCCTTAACTGGATTTGCTTTTCTAACTCAGCCCACATTAAATGCTGCACATTGAAACTTTCAATAAGCCAAAGTGATCAATGTACAGTGTAAAAAAAAATGCCCAGAAATTAATGTGACAAGTGGCTAAAAAAAGACTGAAAACTCTTTCAGTTGCTTCCTATTGCATATCTCAAACAAAGGCAACTGAAGTGTAATTTTTCCAATCTCTTCAAACCGCAACAAGAAACCCAGTTACGTTGACTATGTGCCAGTTACGCTCATGCGAAAACCTCAGAAATTAATGTGACAAGTGGCTAAAAAAAGACTGAAAACTCTCATATATCAAACAAAGGCAACTGAAGTGTAATTTTTCTAATCTCTTCAAACCACAACAAGAAACCCAGTTACGTTGACTTCCGTCTCATACGTGTCAGTTACGCGCATGCGAAAACCCCAGAAAATAATGCGACAAGTGGCTAATAAAAGACTGAAGGCTCTTTCAGTAGCAGCTACTTCTTATTGCAGAAATCAAACAAAAGGAACTAAATTTTTAAATTTATATTTTTTTCTCCAATCTCTTTATACCGTGACGACAAATCCATTTACGTTGACTACCGTCTCGTAGGTGCCGGTTACGTATCCGCGAAAATGCGAAAAATCGACTTACGGAACATTTCATAGCAGACGACACGTGTTGCTTAATAGGTCAAATATAGGGAACTTAATTTCTAATATCTGCTTTTTATTTCTGCAATCTTTTTTCGCCGTGACAACAAAGCTTTTTAGGTTGTCTATTGTCTCGCAGGTGCCACTTACGTATCCGCAAAAACATGAAAGATCGACTTACGGAATATTTTATAGCAGACGACAACTGCTGCTTAAGTCAATTATAGGGATTTTTCTTTTTTCTTTTTCTCTAACTAGGGCCATTGATTTGGTTACGATGACCATCTCACCCATACGTGACCGTTACGTGCTGCGTATAAAGTCGTAAAATCAACTGGTTGCTGTTGCGGAAACTTTTTCCGATAAAAAAATCTTGTTCTTGTTTGAAGAATTTAGAAGTAGGCCATAAAGATGCAATAAGATGTAAGAATAACTAAGAATCAATTGTTTCTTTGATAGGGTAGAAAACATTGTGGGAAAAGGAGAAAATGCTGGTAACCTGCATTGTCTCCTTTCCTCAGATTATTTTTAAAAGCCTTCTTTAAAAGGCGTCATTGTGTGGTAAAAGGTTAATAATTATCCAATCAGAGAAGCTTTAAGGAAATCAGAATGGATACCAGCAGCCAATCAGAGTAGACTTAAGAAATTCAACAGCCAATCAGAGAACTTCAAAATCGCTCCAAAATGGCGCCAAAATTTATCCATAAAAAAACAGTGAAAAAAACGGCATAAAAGTGGAATTAAAGTCTTCTTTAAAGGCTGCTGTGCAGTCCTTGCAAACTGCCATGCCTGCACCACCCACACATGCCAGATTTCACTCAAATGGGCAAACATTTAAGAAAATAGGGGCGCAGAAGACCGTTTTGCAAGAATTACTTCCCTTTAACCCTCGATGCACCCCCCCTCCCCAGCCCTTAACTGGATTTGCTTTTCTAACTCGGCCCACAATAAATGCTGCACATTGGAACTTTCAATAAGCCAAAGTGATCAATGTACAGTGTATTAAAAAAAAAAAAAGAAAAAACGCCCAGAAAATAATGCAAGAATTACTTCCCTTTAACCCTCCATGCACCCAACACCCCCCTCCCCAGCCCTTAACTGGATTTGCTTTTCTAAATCAGCCCACATTAAATGCTGCACATTGAAACTTTCAATAAGCCAAAGTGATCAATGTACAGTGTAAAAAAAAATGCCCAGAAATTAATGTGACAAGTGGCTAAAAAAAGACTGAAAACTCTTTCAGTTGCTTCCTATTGCATATCTCAAACAAAGGCAACTGAAGTGTAATTTTTCCAATCTCTTCAAACCGCAACAAGAAACCCAGTTACGTTGACTATGTGCCAGTTACGCTCATGCGAAAACCTCAGAAATTAATGTGACAAGTGGCTAAAAAAAGACTGAAAACTCTCATATATCAAACAAAGGCAACTGAAGTGTAATTTTTCTAATCTCTTCAAACCACAACAAGAAACCCAGTTACGTTGACTTCCGTCTCATACGTGCCAGTTACGCGCATGCGAAAACCCCAGAAAATAATGCGACAAGTGGCTAATAAAAGACTGAAGGCTCTTTCAGTAGCAGCTGCTTCTTATTGCAGAAATCAAACAAAAGGAACTAAATTTTTAAATTTATATTTTTTTCTCCAATCTCTTTATACCGTGACGACAAATCCATTTACGTTGACTACCGTCTCGTAGGTGCCGGTTACGTATCCGCGAAAATGCGAAAAATCGACTTACGGAACATTTCATAGCAGACGACACGTGTTGCTTAATAGGTCAAATATAGGGAACTTAATTTCTAATATCTGCTTTTTATTTCTGCAATCTTTTTTCGCCGTGACAACAAAGCTTTTTAGATTGTCTATTGTCTCGCAGGTGCCACTTACGTATCCGCAAAAACATGAAAGATCGACTTACGGAATATTTTATAGCAGACGACAACTGCTGCTTAAGTCAATTATAGGGATTTTTCTTTTTTCTTTTTCTCTAACTAGGGCCATTGATTTGGTTACGATGACCATCTCACCCATACGTGACCGTTACGTGCTGCGTATAAAGTCGTAAAATCAACTGGTTGCTGTTGCGGAAACTTTTTCCGATAAAAAAATCTTGTTCTTGTTTGAAGAATTTAGAAGTAGGCCATAAAGATGCAATAAGATGTAAGAATAACTAAGAATCAATTGTTTCTTTGATAGGGTAGAAAACATTGTGGGAAAAGGAGAAAATGCTGGTAACCTGCATTGTCTCCTTTCCTCAGATTATTTTTAAAAGCCTTCTTTAAAAGGCGTCATTGTGTGGTAAAAGGTTAATAATTATCCAATCAGAGAAGCTTTAAGGAAATCAGAATGGATACCAGCAGCCAATCAGAGTAGACTTAAGAAATTCAACAGCCAATCAGAGAGCTTCAAAATCGCTCCAAAATGGCGCCAAAATTTATCCATAAAAAAACAGTGAAAAAAACGGCATAAAAGTGGAATTAAAGTCTTCTTTAAAGGCTGCTGTGCAGTCCTTGCAAACTGCCATGCCTGCACCACCCACACATGCCAGATTTCACTCAAATGGGCAAACATTTAAGAAAATAGGGGCGCAGAAGACCGTTTTGCAAGAATTACTTCCCTTTAACCCTCGATGCACCCCCCCCCTCCCCAGCCCTTAACTGGATTTGCTTTTCTAACTCAGCCCATAAATAAATGCTGCATATTGAAACTTTCAATAAGCCAAAGTGATCAATGTACAGTGTGTATAAAAAAAAAAAAAAAAAAAAAAAACGCCCAGAAAATAATGCAAGAATTACTTCCCTTTAACCCTCGATGCACCCAACACCCCCCTCCCTAGCCCTTAACTGGATTTGCTTTTCTAACTCGGCCCACAATAAATGCTGCACATTGGAACTTTCAATAAGCCAAAGTGATCAATGTACAGTGTATTAAAAAAAAAAAAAAGAAAAAACGCCCAGAAAATAATGCAAGAATTACTTCCCTTTAACCCTCCATGCACCCAACACCCCCCTCCCCAGCCCTTAACTGGATTTGCTTTTCTAACTCAGCCCACATTAAATGCTGCACATTGAAACTTTCAATAAGCCAAAGTGATCAATGTACAGTGTAAAAAAAAATGCCCAGAAATTAATGTGACAAGTGGCTAAAAAAAGACTGAAAACTCTTTCAGTTGCTTCCTATTGCATATCTCAAACAAAGGCAACTGAAGTGTAATTTTTCCAATCTCTTCAAACCGCAACAAGAAACCCAGTTACGTTGACTATGTGCCAGTTACGCTCATGCGAAAACCTCAGAAATTAATGTGACAAGTGGCTAAAAAAAGACTGAAAACTCTCATATATCAAACAAAGGCAACTGAAGTGTAATTTTTCTAATCTCTTCAAACCACAACAAGAAACCCAGTTACGTTGACTTCCGTCTCATACGTGTCAGTTACGCGCATGCGAAAACCCCAGAAAATAATGCGACAAGTGGCTAATAAAAGACTGAAGGCTCTTTCAGTAGCAGCTGCTTCTTATTGCAGAAATCAAACAAAAGGAACTAAATTTTTAAATTTATATTTTTTTCTCCAATCTCTTTATACCGTGACGACAAATCCATTTACGTTGACTACCGTCTCGTAGGTGCCGGTTACGTATCCGCGAAAATGCGAAAAATCGACTTACGGAACATTTCATAGCAGACGACACGTGTTGCTTAATAGGTCAAATATAGGGAACTTAATTTCTAATATCTGCTTTTTATTTCTGCAATCTTTTTTCGCCGTGACAACAAAGCTTTTTAGGTTGTCTATTGTCTCGCAGGTGCCACTTACGTATCCGCAAAAACATGAAAGATCGACTTACGGAATATTTTATAGCAGACGACAACTGCTGCTTAAGTCAATTATAGGGATTTTTCTTTTTTCTTTTTCTCTAACTAGGGCCATTGATTTGGTTACGATGACCATCTCACCCATACGTGACCGTTACGTGCTGCGTATAAAGTCGTAAAATCAACTGGTTGCTGTTGCGGAAACTTTTTCCGATAAAAAAATCTTGTTCTTGTTTGAAGAATTTAGAAGTAGGCCATAAAGATGCAATAAGATGTAAGAATAACTAAGAATCAATTGTTTCTTTGATAGGGTAGAAAACATTGTGGGAAAAGGAGAAAATGCTGGTAACCTGCATTGTCTCCTTTCCTCAGATTATTTTTAAAAGCCTTCTTTAAAAGGCGTCATTGTGTGGTAAAAGGTTAATAATTATCCAATCAGAGAAGCTTTAAGGAAATCAGAATGGATACCAGCAGCCAATCAGAGTAGACTTAAGAAATTCAACAGCCAATCAGAGAGCTTCAAAATCGCTCCAAAATGGCGCCAAAATTTATCCATAAAAAAACAGTGAAAAAAACGGCATAAAAGTGGAATTAAAGTCTTCTTTAAAGGCTGCTGTGCAGTCCTTGCAAACTGCCATGCCTGCACCACCCACACATGCCAGATTTCACTCAAATGGGCAAACATTTAAGAAAATAGGGGCGCAGAAGACCGTTTTGCAAGAATTACTTCCCTTTAACCCTCGATGCACCCCCCTCCCCAGCCCTTAACTGGATTTGCTTTTCTAACTCAGCCCATAAATAAATGCTGCATATTGAAACTTTCAATAAGCCAAAGTGATCAATGTACAGTGTGTATAAAAAAAAAAAAAAAAAAAAAAAAAACGCCCAGAAAATAATGCAAGAATTACTTCCCTTTAACCGTCGATGCACCCAACACCCCCCTCCCCAGCCCTTAACTGGATTTGCTTTTCTAACTCGGCCCACAATGAATGCTGCACATTGGAACTTTCAATAAGCCAAAGTGATCAATGTACAGTGTATTAAAAAAAAAAAAAAGAAAAAACGCCCAGAAAATAATGCAAGAATTACTTCCCTTTAACCCTCGATGCACCCAACACCCCCCTCCCCAGCCCTTAACTGGATTTGCTTTTCTAACTCAGCCCACATTAAATGCTGCACATTGAAACTTTCAATAAGCCAAAGTGATCAATGTACAGTGTAAAAAAAAATGCCCAGAAATTAATGTGACAAGTGGCTAAAAAAAGACTGAAAACTCTTTCAGTTGCTTCCTATTGCATATCTCAAACAAAGGCAACTGAAGTGTAATTTTTCCAATCTCTTCAAACCGCAACAAGAAACCCAGTTACGTTGACTATGTGCCAGTTACGCTCATGCGAAAACCTCAGAAATTAATGTGACAAGTGGCTAAAAAAAGACTGAAAACTCTCATATATCAAACAAAGGCAACTGAAGTGTAATTTTTCTAATCTCTTCAAACCACAACAAGAAACCCAGTTACGTTGACTTCCGTCTCATACGTGTCAGTTACGCGCATGCGAAAACCCCAGAAAATAATGCGACAAGTGGCTAATAAAAGACTGAAGGCTCTTTCAGTAGCAGCTGCTTCTTATTGCAGAAATCAAACAAAAGGAACTAAATTTTTAAATTTATATTTTTTTCTCCAATCTCTTTATACCGTGACGACAAATCCATTTACGTTGACTACCGTCTCGTAGGTGCCGGTTACGTATCCGCGAAAATGCGAAAAATCGACTTACGGAACATTTCATAGCAGACGACACGTGTTGCTTAATAGGTCAAATATAGGGAACTTAATTTCTAATATCTGCTTTTTATTTCTGCGATCTTTTTTCGCCGTGACAACAAAGCTTTTTAGGTTGTCTATTGTCTCGCAGGTGCCACTTACGTATCCGCAAAAACATGAAAGATCGACTTACGGAATATTTTATAGCAGACGACAACTGCTGCTTAAGTCAATTATAGGGATATTTCTTTTTTCTTTTTCTCTAACTAGGGCCATTGATTTGGTTACGATGACCATCTCACCCATACGTGACCGTTACGTGCTGCGTATAAAGTCGTAAAATCAACTGGTTGCTGTTGCGGAAACTTTTTCCGATAAAAAAATCTTGTTCTTGTTTGAAGAATTTAGAAGTAGGCCATAAAGATGCAATAAGATGTAAGAATAACTAAGAATCAATTGTTTCTTTGATAGGGTAGAAAACATTGTGGGAAAAGGAGAAAATGCTGGTAACCTGCATTGTCTCCTTTCCTCAGATTATTTTTAAAAGCCTTCTTTAAAAGGCGTCATTGTGTGGTAAAAGGTTAATAATTATCCAATCAGAGAAGCTTTAAGGAAATCAGAATGGATACCAGCAGCCAATCAGAGTAGACTTAAGAAATTCAACAGCCAATGAGAGAGCTTCAAAATCGCTCCAAAATGGCGCCAAAATTTATCCATAAAAAAACAGTGAAAAAAACGGCATAAAAGTGGAATTAAAGTCTTCTTTAAAGGCTGCTGTGCAGTTCTTGGAAACTGCCATGCCTGCACCACCCACACATGCCAGATTTCACTCAAATGGGCAAACATTTAAGAAAATAGGGGCGCAGAAGACCGTTTTGCAAGAATTACTTCCCTTTAACCCTCGATGCACCCCCCCTCCCCAGCCCTTAACTGGATTTGCTTTTCTAACTCAGCCCATAAATAAATGCTGCATATTGAAACTTTCAATAAGCCAAAGTGATCAATGTACAGTGTGTATAAAAAAAAAAAAAAAAAAAAAAAAAAACGCCCAGAAAATAATGCAAGAATTACTTCCCTTTAACCCTCGATGCACCCAACACCCCCCTCCCCAGCCCTTAACTGGATTTGCTTTTCTAACTCGGCCCACAATAAATGCTGCACATTGGAACTTTCAATAAGCCAAAGTGATCAATGTACAGTGTATTAAAAAAAAAAAAAGAAAAAACGCCCAGAAAATAATGCAAGAATTACTTCCCTTTAACCCTCCATGCACCCAACACCCCCCTCCCCAGCCCTTAACTGGATTTGCTTTTCTAACTCAGCCCACATTAAATGCTGCACATTGAAACTTTCAATAAGCCAAAGTGATCAATGTACAGTGTAAAAAAAAATGCCCAGAAATTAATGTGACAAGTGGCTAAAAAAAGACTGAAAACTCTTTCAGTTGCTTCCTATTGCATATCTCAAACAGAGGCAACTGAAGTGTAATTTTTCCAATCTCTTCAAACCGCAACAAGAAACCCAGTTACGTTGACTATGTGCCAGTTACGCTCATGCGAAAACCTCAGAAATTAATGTGACAAGTGGCTAAAAAAAGACTGAAAACTCTCATATATCAAACAAAGGCAACTGAAGTGTAATTTTTCTAATCTCTTCAAACCACAACAAGAAACCCAGTTACGTTGACTTCCGTCTCATACGTGTCAGTTACGCACATGCGAAAACCCCAGAAAATAATGCGACAAGTGGCTAATAAAAGACTGAAGGCTCTTTCAGTAGCAGCTGCTTCTTATTGCAGAAATCAAACAAAAGGAACTAAATTTTTAAATTTATATTTTTTTCTCCAATCTCTTTATACCGTGATGACAAATCCATTTACGTTGACTACCGTCTTGTAGGTGCCGGTTACGTATCCGCGAAAATGCGAAAAATCGACTTACGGAACATTTCATAGCAGACGACACGTGTTGCTTAATAGGTCAAATATAGGGAACTTAATTTCTAATATCTGCTTTTTATTTCTGCAATCTTTTTTCGCCGTGACAACAAAGCTTTTTAGGTTGTCTATTGTCTCGCAGGTGCCACTTACGTATCCGCAAAAACATGAAAGATCGACTTACGGAATATTTTATAGCAGACGACAACTGCTGCTTAAGTCAATTATAGGGATTTTTCTTTTTTCTTTTTCTCTAACTAGGGCCATTGATTTGGTTACAATGACCATCTCACCCATACGTGACCGTTACGTGCTGCGTATAAAGTCGTAAAATCAACTGGTTGCTGTTGCGGAAACTTTTTCCGATAAAAAAATCTTGTTCTTGTTTGAAGAATTTAGAAGTAGGCCATAAAGATGCAATAAGATGTAAGAATAACTAAGAATCAATTGTTTCTTTGATAGGGTAGAAAACATTGTGGGAAAAGGAGAAAATGCTGGTAACCTGCATTGTCTCCTTTCCTCAGATTATTTTTAAAAGCCTTCTTTAAAAGGCGTCATTGTGTGGTAAAAGGTTAATAATTATCCAATCAGAGAAGCTTTAAGGAAATCAGAATGGATACCAGCAGCCAATCAGAGTAGACTTAAGAAATTCAACAGCCAATCAGAGAACTTCAAAATCGCTCCAAAATGGCGCCAAAATTTATCCATAAAAAAACAGTGAAAAAAACGGCATAAAAGTGGAATTAAAGTCTTCTTTAAAGGCTGCTGTGCAGTCCTTGCAAACTGCCATGCCTGCACCACCCACACATGCCAGATTTCACTCAAATGGGCAAACATTTAAGAAAATAGGGGCGCAGAAGACCGTTTTGCAAGAATTACTTCCCTTTAACCCTCGATGCACCCCCCCTCCCCAGCCCTTAACTGGATTTGCTTTTCTAACTCGGCCCACAATAAATGCTGCACATTGGAACTTTCAATAAGCCAAAGTGATCAATGTACAGTGTATTAAAAAAAAAAAAAGAAAAAACGCCCAGAAAATAATGCAAGAATTACTTCCCTTTAACCCTCCATGCACCCAACACCCCCCTCCCCAGCCCTTAACTGGATTTGCTTTTCTAACTCAGCCCACATTAAATGCTGCACATTGAAACTTTCAATAAGCCAAAGTGATCAATGTACAGTGTAAAAAAAAATGCCCAGAAATTAATGTGACAAGTGGCTAAAAAAAGACTGAAAACTCTTTCAGTTGCTTCCTATTGCATATCTCAAACAAAGGCAACTGAAGTGTAATTTTTCCAATCTCTTCAAACCGCAACAAGAAACCCAGTTACGTTGACTATGTGCCAGTTACGCTCATGCGAAAACCTCAGAAATTAATGTGACAAGTGGCTAAAAAAAGACTGAAAACTCTCATATATCAAACAAAGGCAACTGAAGTGTAATTTTTCTAATCTCTTCAAACCACAACAAGAAACCCAGTTACGTTGACTTCCGTCTCATACGTGTCAGTTACGCGCATGCGAAAACCCCAGAAAATAATGCGACAAGTGGCTAATAAAAGACTGAAGGCTCTTTCAGTAGCAGCTGCTTCTTATTGCAGAAATCAAACAAAAGGAACTAAATTTTTAAATTTATATTTTTTTCTCCAATCTCTTTATACCGTGACGACAAATCCATTTACGTTGACTACCGTCTCGTAGGTGCCGGTTACGTATCCGCGAAAATGCGAAAAATCGACTTACGGAACATTTCATAGCAGACGACACGTGTTGCTTAATAGGTCAAATATAGGGAACTTAATTTCTAATATCTGCTTTTTATTTCTGCAATCTTTTTTCGCCGTGACAACAAAGCTTTTTAGGTTGTCTATTGTCTCGCAGGTGCCACTTACGTATCCGCAAAAACATGAAAGATCGACTTACGGAATATTTTATAGCAGACGACAACTGCTGCTTAAGTCAATTATAGGGATTTTTCTTTTTTCTTTTTCTCTAACTAGGGCCATTGATTTGGTTACGATGACCATCTCACCCATACGTGACCGTTACGTGCTGCGTATAAAGTCGTAAAATCAACTGGTTGCTGTTGCGGAAACTTTTTCCGATAAAAAAATCTTGTTCTTGTTTGAAGAATTTAGAAGTAGGCCATAAAGATGCAATAAGATGTAAGAATAACTAAGAATCAATTGTTTCTTTGATAGGGTAGAAAACATTGTGGGAAAAGGAGAAAATGCTGGTAACCTGCATTGTCTCCTTTCCTCAGATTATTTTTAAAAGCCTTCTTTAAAAGGCGTCATTGTGTGGTAAAAGGTTAATAATTATCCAATCAGAGAAGCTTTAAGGAAATCAGAATGGATACCAGCAGCCAATCAGAGTAGACTTAAGAAATTCAACAGCCAATCAGAGAACTTCAAAATCGCTCCAAAATGGCGCCAAAATTTATCCATAAAAAAACAGTGAAAAAAACGGCATAAAAGTGGAATTAAAGTCTTCTTTAAAGGCTGCTGTGCAGTCCTTGCAAACTGCCATGCCTGCACCACCCACACATGCCAGATTTCACTCAAATGGGCAAACATTTAAGAAAATAGGGGCGCAGAAGACCGTTTTGCAAGAATTACTTCCCTTTAACCCTCGATGCACCCCCCCTCCCCAGCCCTTAACTGGATTTGCTTTTCTAACTCGGCCCACAATAAATGCTGCACATTGGAACTTTCAATAAGCCAAAGTGATCAATGTACAGTGTATTAAAAAAAAAAAAAGAAAAAACGCCCAGAAAATAATGCAAGAATTACTTCCCTTTAACCCTCCATGCACCCAACACCCCCCTCCCCAGCCCTTAACTGGATTTGCTTTTCTAACTCAGCCCACATTAAATGCTGCACATTGAAACTTTCAATAAGCCAAAGTGATCAATGTACAGTGTAAAAAAAAATGCCCAGAAATTAATGTGACAAGTGGCTAAAAAAAGACTGAAAACTCTTTCAGTTGCTTCCTATTGCATATCTCAAACAAAGGCAACTGAAGTGTAATTTTTCCAATCTCTTCAAACCGCAACAAGAAACCCAGTTACGTTGACTATGTGCCAGTTACGCTCATGCGAAAACCTCAGAAATTAATGTGACAAGTGGCTAAAAAAAGACTGAAAACTCTCATATATCAAACAAAGGCAACTGAAGTGTAATTTTTCTAATCTCTTCAAACCACAACAAGAAACCCAGTTACGTTGACTTCCGTCTCATACGTGTCAGTTACGCGCATGCGAAAACCCCAGAAAATAATGCGACAAGTGGCTAATAAAAGACTGAAGGCTCTTTCAGTAGCAGCTGCTTCTTATTGCAGAAATCAAAAAAAAGGAACTAAATTTTTAAATTTATATTTTTTTCTCCAATCTCTTTATACCGTGACGACAAATCCATTTACGTTGACTACCGTCTCGTAGGTGCCGGTTACGTATCCGCGAAAATGCGAAAAATCGACTTACGGAACATTTCATAGCAGACGACACGTGTTGCTTAATAGGTCAAATATAGGGAACTTAATTTCTAATATCTGCTTTTTATTTCTGCAATCTTTTTTCGCCGTGACAACAAAGCTTTTTAGGTTGTCTATTGTCTCGCAGGTGCCACTTACGTATCCGCAAAAACATGAAAGATCGACTTACGGAATATTTTATAGCAGACGACAACTGCTGCTTAAGTCAATTATAGGGATTTTTCTTTTTTCTTTTTCTCTAACTAGGGCCATTGATTTGGTTACGATGACCATCTCACCCATACGTGACCGTTACGTGCTGCGTATAAAGTCGTAAAATCAACTGGTTGCTGTTGCGGAAACTTTTTCCGATAAAAAAATCTTGTTCTTGTTTGAAGAATTTAGAAGTAGGCCATAAAGATGCAATAAGATGTAAGAATAACTAAGAATCAATTGTTTCTTTGATAGGGTAGAAAACATTGTGGGAAAAGGAGAAAATGCTGGTAACCTGCATTGTCTCCTTTCCTCAGATTATTTTTAAAAGCCTTCTTTAAAAGGCGTCATTGTGTGGTAAATGGTTAATAATTATCCAATCAGAGAAGCTTTAAGGAAATCAGAATGGATACCAGCAGCCAATCAGAGTAGACTTAAGAAATTCAACAGCCAATCAGAGAGCTTCAAAATCGCTCCAAAATGGCGCCAAAATTTATCCATAAAAAAACAGTGAAAAAAACGGCATAAAAGTGGAATTAAAGTCTTCTTTAAAGGCTGCTGTGCAGTCCTTGCAAACTGCCATGCCTGCACCACCCACACATGCCAGATTTCACTCAAATGGGCAAACATTTAAGAAAATAGGGGCGCAGAAGACCGTTTTGCAAGAATTACTTCCCTTTAACCCTCGATGCACCCCCCCTCCCCAGCCCTTAACTGGATTTGCTTTTCTAACTCAGCCCATAAATAAATGCTGCATATTGAAACTTTCTATAAGCCAAAGTGATCAATGTACAGTGTGTATAAAAAAAAAAAAAAAAAAAAAAAAAAAAACGCCCAGAAAATAATGCAAGAATTACTTCCCTTTAACCCTCGATGCACCCAACACCCCCCTCCCCAGCCCTTAACTGGATTTGCTTTTCTAACTCGGCCCACAATAAATGCTGCACATTGGAACTTTCAATAAGCCAAAGTGATCAATGTACAGTGTATTAAAAAAAAAAAAAGAAAAAACGCCCAGAAAATAATGCAAGAATTACTTCCCTTTAACCCTCCATGCACCCAACACCCCCCTCCCCAGCCCTTAACTGGATTTGCTTTTCTAACTCAGCCCACATTAAATGCTGCACATTGAAACTTTCAATAAGCCAAAGTGATCAATGTACAGTGTAAAAAAAATGCCCAGAAATTAATGTGACAAGTGGCTAAAAAAAGACTGAAAACTCTTTCAGTTGCTTCCTATTGCATATCTCAAACAAAGGCAACTGAAGTGTAATTTTTCCAATCTCTTCAAACCGCAACAAGAAACCCAGTTACGTTGACTATGTGCCAGTTACGCTCATGCGAAAACCTCAGAAATTAATGTGACAAGTGGCTAAAAAAAGACTGAAAACTCTCATATATCAAACAAAGGCAACTGAAGTGTAATTTTTCTAATCTCTTCAAACCACAACAAGAAACCCAGTTACGTTGACTTCCGTCTCATACGTGTCAGTTACGCGCATGCGAAAACCCCAGAAAATAATGCGACAAGTGGCTAATAAAAGACTGAAGGCTCTTTCAGTAGCAGCTGCTTCTTATTGCAGAAATAAAAAAAAAGGAACTAAATTTTTAAATTTATATTTTTTTCTCCAACCTCTTTTTACCGTGACGACAAATCCATTTACGTTGACTACCGTCTCGTAGGTGCCGGTTACGTATCCGCGAAAATGCGAAAAATCGACTTACGGAACATTTCATAGCAGACGACACGTGTTGCTTAATAGGTCAAATATAGGGAACTTAATTTCTAATATCTGCTTTTTATTTCTGCAATCTTTTTTCGCCGTGACAACAAAGCTTTTTAGGTTGTCTATTGTCTCGCAGGTGCCACTTACGTATCCGCAAAAACATGAAAGATCGACTTACGGAATATTTTATAGCAGACGACAACTGCTGCTTAAGTCAATTATAGGGATTTTTCTTTTTTCTTTTTCTCTAACTAGGGCCATTGATTTGGTTACGATGACCATCTCACCCATACGTGACCGTTACGTGCTGCGTATAAAGTCGTAAAATCAACTGGTTGCTGTTGCGGAAACTTTTTCCGATAAAAAAATCTTGTTCTTGTTTGAAGAATTTAGAAGTAGGCCATAAAGATGCAATAAGATGTAAGAATAACTAAGAATCAATTGTTTCTTTGATAGGGTAGAAAACATTGTGGGAAAAGGAGAAAATGCTGGTAACCTGCATTGTCTCCTTTCCTCAGATTATTTTTAAAAGCCTTCTTTAAAAGGCGTCATTGTGTGGTAAAAGGTTAATAATTATCCAATCAGAGAAGCTTTAAGGAAATCAGAATGGATACCAGCAGCCAATCAGAGTAGACTTAAGAAATTCAACAGCCAATCAGAGAGCTTCAAAATCGCTCCAAAATGGCGCCAAAATTTATCCATAAAAAAACAGTGAAAAAAACGGCATAAAAGTGGAATTAAAGTCTTCTTTAAAGGCTGCTGTGCAGTCCTTGCAAACTGCCATGCCTGCACCACCCACACATGCCAGATTTCACTCAAATGGGCAAACATTTAAGAAAATAGGGGCGCAGAAGACCGTTTTGCAAGAATTACTTCCCTTTAACCCTCGATGCACCCCCCCTCCCCAGCCCTTAACTGGATTTGCTTTTCTAACTCAGCCCATAAATAAATGCTGCATATTGAAACTTTCAATAAGCCAAAGTGATCAATGTACAGTGTGTATAAAAAAAAAAAAAAAAAAAAAAAAACGCCCAGAAAATAATGCAAGAATTACTTCCCTTTAACCCTCGATGCACCCAACACCCCCCTCCCCAGCCCTTAACTGGATTTGCTTTTCTAACTCGGCCCACAATAAATGCTGCACATTGGAACTTTCAATAAGCCAAAGTGATCAATGTACAGTGTATTAAAAAAAAAAAAAGAAAAAACGCCCAGAAAATAATGCAAGAATTACTTCCCTTTAACCCTCCATGCACCCAACACCCCCCTCCCCAGCCCTTAACTGGATTTGCTTTTCTAACTCAGCCCACATTAAATGCTGCACATTGAAACTTTCAATAAGCCAAAGTGATCAATGTACAGTGTAAAAAAAAATGCCCAGAAATTAATGTGACAAGTGGCTAAAAAAAGACTGAAAACTCTTTCAGTTGCTTCCTATTGCATATCTCAAACAAAGGCAACTGAAGTGTAATTTTTCCAATCTCTTCAAACCGCAACAAGAAACCCAGTTACGTTGACTATGTGCCAGTTACGCTCATGCGAAAACCTCAGAAATTAATGTGACAAGTGGCTAAAAAAAGACTGAAAACTCTCATATATCAAACAAAGGCAACTGAAGTGTAATTTTTCTAATCTCTTCAAACCACAACAAGAAACCCAGTTACGTTGACTTCCGTCTCATACGTGTCAGTTACGCGCATGCGAAAACCCCAGAAAATAATGCGACAAGTGGCTAATAAAAGACTGAAGGCTCTTTCAGTAGCAGCTGCTTCTTATTGCAGAAATAAAAAAAAAGGAACTAAATTTTTAAATTTATATTTTTTTCTCCAACCTCTTTTTACCGTGACGACAAATCCATTTACGTTGACTACCGTCTCGTAGGTGCCGGTTACGTATCCGCGAAAATGCGAAAAATCGACTTATGGAACATTTCATAGCAGACGACACGTGTTGCTTAATAGGTCAAATATAGGGAACTTAATTTCTAATATCTGCTTTTTATTTCTGCAATCTTTTTTCGCCGTGACAACAAAGCTTTTTAGGTTGTCTTTTGTCTCGCAGGTGCCACTTACGTATCCGCAAAAACATGAAAGATCGACTTACGGAATATTTTATAGCAGACGACAACTGCTGCTTAAGTCAATTATAGGGATTTTTCTTTTTTCTTTTTCTCTAACTAGGGCCATTGATTTGGTTACGATGACCATCTCACCCATACGTGACCGTTACGTGCTGCGTATAAAGTCGTAAAATCAACTGGTTGCTGTTGCGGAAACTTTTTCCGATAAAAAAATCTTGTTCTTGTTTGAAGAATTTAGAAGTAGGCCATAAAGATGCAATAAGATGTAAGAATAACTAAGAATCAATTGTTTCTTTGATAGGGTAGAAAACATTGTGGGAAAAGGAGAAAATGCTGGTAACCTGCATTGTCTCCTTTCCTCAGATTATTTTTAAAAGTCTTCTTTAAAAGGCGTCATTGTGTGGTAAAAGGTTAATAATTATCCAATCAGAGAAGCTTTAAGGAAATCAGAATGGATACCAGCAGCCAATCAGAGTAGACTTAAGAAATTCAACAGCCAATCAGAGAGCTTCAAAATCGCTCCAAAATGGCGCCAAAATTTATCCATAAAAAAACAGTGAAAAAAACGGCATAAAAGTGGAATTAAAGTCTTCTTTAAAGGCTGCTGTGCAGTCCTTGCAAACTGCCATGCCTGCACCACCCACACATGCCAGATTTCACTCAAATGGGCAAACATTTAAGAAAATAGGGGCGCAGAAGACCGTTTTGCAAGAATTACTTCCCTTTAACCCTCGATGCACCCCCCCTCCCCAGCCCTTAACTGGATTTGCTTTTCTAACTCAGCCCATAAATAAATGCTGCATATTGAAACTTTCAATAAGCCAAAGTGATCAATGTACAGTGTGTATAAAAAAAAAAAAAAAAAAAAAAAAAAAAGCCCAGAAAATAATGCAAGAATTACTTCCCTTTAACCCTCGATGCACCCAACACCCCCCTCCCCAGCCCTTAACTGGATTTGCTTTTCTAACTCGGCCCACAATAAATGCTGCACATTGGAACTTTCAATAAGCCAAAGTGATCAATGTACAGTGTATTAAAAAAAAAAAAAGAAAAAACGCCCAGAAAATAATGCAAGAATTACTTCCCTTTAACCCTCCATGCACCCAACACCCCCCTCCCCAGCCCTTAACTGGATATGCTTTTCTAACTCAGCCCACATTAAATGCTGCACATTGAAACTTTCAATAAGCCAAAGTGATCAATGTACAGTGTAAAAAAAAAATGCCCAGAAATTAATGTGACAAGTGGCTAAAAAAAGACTGAAAACTCTTTCAGTTGCTTCCTATTGCATATCTCAAACAAAGGCAACTGAAGTGTAATTTTTCCAATCTCTTCAAACCGCAACAAGAAACCCAGTTACGTTGACTATGTGCCAGTTACGCTCATGCGAAAACCTCAGAAATTAATGTGACAAGTTGCTAAAAAAAGACTGAAAACTCTCATATATCAAACAAAGGCAACTGAAGTGTAATTTTTCTAATCTCTTTAAACCACAACAAGAAACCCAGTTACGTTGACTTCCGTCTCATACGTGTCAGTTACGCGCATGCGAAAACCCCAGAAAATAATGCGACAAGTGGCTAATAAAAGACTGAAGGCTCTTTCAGTAGCAGCTGCTTCTTATTGCAGAAATCAAAAAAAAGGAACTAAATTTTTAAATTTATATTTTTTTCTCCAACCTCTTTATACCGTGACGACAAATCCATTTACGTTGACTACCGTCTCGTAGGTGCCGGTTACGTATCCGCGAAAATGCGAAAAATCGACTTACGGAACATTTCATAGCAGACGACACGTGTTGCTTAATAGGTCAAATATAGGGAACTTAATTTCTAATATCTGCTTTTTATTTCTGCAATCTTTTTTCGCCGTGACAACAAAGCTTTTTAGGTTGTCTATTGTCTCGCAGGTGCCACTTACGTATCCGCAAAAACATGAAAGATCGACTTACGGAATATTTTATAGCAGACGACAACTGCTGCTTAAGTCAATTATAGGGATATTTCTTTTTTCTTTTTCTCTAACTAGGGCCATTGATTTGGTTACGATGACCATCTCACCCATACGTGACCGTTACGTGCTGCGTATAAAGTCGTAAAATCAACTGGTTGCTGTTGCGGAAACTTTTTCCGATAAAAAAATCTTGTTCTTGTTTGAAGAATTTAGAAGTAGGCCATAAAGATGCAATAAGATGTAAGAATAACTAAGAATCAATTGTTTCTTTGATAGGGTAGAAAACATTGTGGGAAAAGGAGAAAATGCTGGTAACCTGCATTGTCTCCTTTCCTCAGATTATTTTTAAAAGCCTTCTTTAAAAGGCGTCATTGTGTGGTAAAAGGTTAATAATTATCCAATCAGAGAAGCTTTAAGGAAATCAGAATGGATACCAGCAGCCAATCAGAGTAGACTTAAGAAATTCAACAGCCAATCAGAGAACTTCAAAATCGCTCCAAAATGGCGCCAAAATTTATCCATAAAAAAACAGTGAAAAAAACGGCATAAAAGTGGAATTAAAGTCTTCTTTAAAGGCTGCTGTGCAGTCCTTGCAAACTGCCATGCCTGCACCACCCACACATGCCAGATTTCACTCAAATGGGCAAACATTTAAGAAAATAGGGGCGCAGAAGACCGTTTTGCAAGAATTACTTCCCTTTAACCCTCGATGCACCCCCCCTCCCCAGCCCTTAACTGGATTTGCTTTTCTAACTCGGCCCACAATAAATGCTGCACATTGGAACTTTCAATAAGCCAAAGTGATCAATGTACAGTGTATTAAAAAAAAAAAAAGAAAAAACGCCCAGAAAATAATGCAAGAATTACTTCCCTTTAACCCTCCATGCACCCAACACCCCCCTCCCCAGCCCTTAACTGGATTTGCTTTTCTAACTCAGCCCACATTAAATGCTGCACATTGAAACTTTCAATAAGCCAAAGTGATCAATGTACAGTGTAAAAAAAAATGCCCAGAAATTAATGTGACAAGTGGCTAAAAAAAGACTGAAAACTCTTTCAGTTGCTTCCTATTGCATATCTCAAACAAAGGCAACTGAAGTGTAATTTTTCCAATCTCTTCAAACCGCAACAAGAAACCCAGTTACGTTGACTATGTGCCAGTTACGCTCATGCGAAAACCTCAGAAATTAATGTGACAAGTGGCTAAAAAAAGACTGAAAACTCTCATATATCAAACAAAGGCAACTGAAGTGTAATTTTTCTAATCTCTTCAAACCACAACAAGAAACCCAGTTACGTTGACTTCCGTCTCATACGTGTCAGTTACGCGCATGCGAAAACCCCAGAAAATAATGCGACAAGTGGCTAATAAAAGACTGAAGGCTCTTTCAGTAGCAGCTGCTTCTTATTGCAGAAATCAAACAAAAGGAACTAAATTTTTAAATTTATATTTTTTTCTCCAATCTCTTTATACCGTGACGACAAATCCATTTACGTTGACTACCGTCTCGTAGGTGCCGGTTACGTATCCGCGAAAATGCGAAAAATCAACTTACGGAACATTTCATAGCAGACGACACCTGTTGCTTAATAGGTCAAATATAGGGAACTTAATTTCTAATATCTGCTTTTTATTTCTGCAATCTTTTTTCGCCGTGACAACAAAGCTTTTTAGGTTGTCTATTGTCTCGCAGGTGCCACTTACGTATCCGCAAAAACATGAAAGATCGACTTACGGAATATTTTATAGCAGACGACAACTGCTGCTTAAGTCAATTATAGGGATTTTTCTTTTTTCTTTTTCTCTAACTAGGGCCATTGATTTGGTTACGATGACCATCTCACCCATACGTGACCGTTACGTGCTGCGTATAAAGTCGTAAAATCAACTGGTTGCTGTTGCGGAAACTTTTTCCGATAAAAAAATCTTGTTCTTGTTTGAAGAATTTAGAAGTAGGCCATAAAGATGCAATAAGATGTAAGAATAACTAAGAATCAATTGTTTCTTTGATAGGGTAGAAAACATTGTGGGAAAAGGAGAAAATGCTGGTAACCTGCATTGTCTCCTTTCCTCAGATTATTTTTAAAAGCCTTCTTTAAAAGGCGTCATTGTGTGGTAAAAGGTTAATAATTATCCAATCAGAGAAGCTTTAAGGAAATCAGAATGGATACCAGCAGCCAATCAGAGTAGACTTAAGAAATTCAACAGCCAATCAGAGAGCTTCAAAATCGCTCCAAAATGGCGCCAAAATTTATCCATAAAAAAACAGTGAAAAAAACGGCATAAAAGTGGAATTAAAGTCTTCTTTAAAGGCTGCTGTGCAGTCCTTGCAAACTGCCATGCCTGCACCACCCACACATGCCAGATTTCACTCAAATGGGCAAACATTTAAGAAAATAGGGGCGCAGAAGACCGTTTTGCAAGAATTACTTCCCTTTAACCCTCGATGCACCCCCCCTCCCCAGCCCTTAACTGGATTTGCTTTTCTAACTCAGCCCATAAATAAATGCTGCATATTGAAACTTTCAATAAGCCAAAGTGATCAATGTACAGTGTGTATAAAAAAAAAAAAAAAAAAAAAAAAAAAACGCCCAGAAAATAATGCAAGAATTACTTCCCTTTAACCCTCGATGCACCCAACACCCCCCTCCCCAGCCCTTAACTGGATTTGCTTTTCTAACTCGGCCCACAATAAATGCTGCACATTGGAACTTTCAATAAGCCAAAGTGATCAATGTACAGTGTATTAAAAAAAAAAAAGAAAAAACGCCCAGAAAATAATGCAAGAATTACTTCCCTTTAACCCTCCATGCACCCAACACCCCCCTCCCCAGCCCTTAACTGGATTTGCTTTTCTAACTCAGCCCACATTAAATGCTGCACATTGAAACTTTCAATAAGCCAAAGTGATCAATGTACAGTGTAAAAAAAAATGCCCAGAAATTAATGTGACAAGTGGCTAAAAAAAGACTGAAAACTCTTTCAGTTGCTTCCTATTGCATATCTCAAACAAAGGCAACTGAAGTGTAATTTTTCCAATCTCTTCAAACCGCAACAAGAAACCCAGTTACGTTGACTATGTGCCAGTTACGCTCATGCGAAAACCTCAGAAATTAATGTGACAAGTGGCTAAAAAAAGACTGAAAACTCTCATATATCAAACAAAGGCAACTGAAGTGTAATTTTTCTAATCTCTTCAAACCACAACAAGAAACCCAGTTACGTTGACTTCCGTCTCATACGTGTCAGTTACGCGCATGCGAAAACCCCAGAAAATAATGCGACAAGTGGCTAATAAAAGACTGAAGGCTCTTTCAGTAGCAGCTGCTTCTTATTGCAGAAATCAAACAAAAGGAACTAAATTTTTAAATTTATATTTTTTTCTCCAATCTCTTTATACCGTGACGACAAATCCATTTACGTTGACTACCGTCTCGTAGGTGCCGGTTACGTATCCGCGAAAATGCGAAAAATCGACTTACGGAACATTTCATAGCAGACGACACGTGTTGCTTAATAGGTCAAATATAGGGAACTTAATTTCTAATATCTGCTTTTTATTTCTGCAATCTTTTTTCGCCGTGACAACAAAGCTTTTTAGGTTGTCTATTGTCTCGCAGGTGCCACTTACGTATCCACAAAAACATGAAAGATCGACTTACGGAATATTTTATAGCAGACGACAACTGCTGCTTAAGTCAATTATAGGGATTTTTCTTTTTTCTTTTTCTCTAACTAGGGCCATTGATTTGGTTACGATGACCATCTCACCCATACGTGACCGTTACGTGCTGCGTATAAAGTTGTAAAATCAACTGGTTGCTGTTGCGGAAACTTTTTCCGATAAAAAAATCTTGTTCTTGTTTGAAGAATTTAGAAGTAGGCCATAAAGATGCAATAAGATGTAAGAATAACTAAGAATCAATTGTTTCTTTGATAGGGTAGAAAACATTGTGGGAAAAGGAGAAAATGCTGGTAACCTGCATTGTCTCCTTTCCTCAGATTATTTTTAAAAGCCTTCTTTAAAAGGCGTCATTGTGTGGTAAAAGGTTAATAATTATCCAATCAGAGAAGCTTTAAGGAAATCAGAATGGATACCAGCAGCCAATCAGAGTAGACTTAAGAAATTCAACAGCCAATCAGAGAGCTTCAAAATCGCTCCAAAATGGCGCCAAAATTTATCCATAAAAAAACAGTGAAAACAACGGCATAAAAGTGGAATTAAAGTCTTCTTTAAAGGCTGCTGTGCAGTCCTTGCAAACTGCCATGCCTGCACCACCCACACATGCCAGATTTCACTCAAATGGGCAAACATTTAAGAAAATAGGGGCGCAGAAGACCGTTTTGCAAGAATTACTTCCCTTTAACCCTCGATGCACCCCCCCTCCCCAGCCCTTAACTGGATTTGCTTTTCTAACTCAGCCCATAAATAAATGCTGCATATTGAAACTTTCAATAAGCCAAAGTGATCAATGTACAGTGTGTATAAAAAAAAAAAAAAAAAAAAACGCCCAGAAAATAATGCAAGAATTACTTCCCTTTAACCCTCGATGCACCCAACACCCCCCTCCCCAGCCCTTAACTGGATTTGCTTTTCTAACTCGGCCCACAATAAATGCTGCACATTGGAACTTTCAATAAGCCAAAGTGATCAATGTACAGTGTATTAAAAAAAAAAAAAAGAAAAAACGCCCAGAAAATAATGCAAGAATTACTTCCCTTTAACCCTCCATGCACCCAACACCCCCCTCCCCAGCCCTTAACTGGATTTGCTTTTCTAACTCAGCCCACATTAAATGCTGCACATTGAAACTTTCAATAAGTTAAAGTGATCAATGTACAGTGTAAAAAAAAATGCCCAGAAATTAATGTGACAAGTGGCTAAAAAAAGACTGAAAACTCTTTCAGTTGCTTCCTATTGCATATCTCAAACAAAGGCAACTGAAGTGTAATTTTTCCAATCTCTTCAAACCGCAACAAGAAACCCAGTTACGTTGACTATGTGCCAGTTACGCTCATGCGAAAACCTCAGAAATTAATGTGACAAGTGGCTAAAAAAAGACTGAAAACTCTCATATATCAAACAAAGGCAACTGAAGTGTAATTTTTCTAATCTCTTCAAACCACAACAAGAAACCCAGTTACGTTCACTTCCGTCTCATACGTGTCAGTTACGCGCATGCGAAAACCCCAGAAAATAATGCGACAAGTGGCTAATAAAAGACTGAAGGCTCTTTCAGTAGCAGCTGCTTCTTATTGCAGAAATCAAACAAAAGGAACTAAATTTTTAAATTTATATTTTTTTCTCCAATCTCTTTATACTGTGACGACAAATCCATTTACGTTGACTACCGTCTCGTAGGTGCCGGTTACGTATCCGCGAAAATGCGAAAAATCGACTTATGGAACATTTCATAGCAGACGACACGTGTTGCTTAATAGGTCAAATATAGGGAACTTAATTTCTAATATCTGCTTTTTATTTCTGCAATCTTTTTTCGCCGTGACAACAAAGCTTTTTAGGTTGTCTATTGTCTCGCAGGTGCCACTAACGTATCCGCAAAAACATGAAAGATCGACTTACGGAATATTTTATAGCAGACGACAACTGCTGCTTAAGTCAATTATAGGGATTTTTCTTTTTTCTTTTTCTCTAACTAGGGCCATTGATTTGGTTACGATGACCATCTCACCCATACGTGACCGTTACGTGCTGCGTATAAAGTCGTAAAATCAACTGGTTGCTGTTGCGGAAACTTTTTCCGATAAAAAAATCTTGTTCTTGTTTGAAGAATTTAGAAGTAGGCCATAAAGATGCAATAAGATGTAAGAATAACTAAGAATCAATTGTTTCTTTGATAGGGTAGAAAACATTGTGGGAAAAGGAGAAAATGCTGGTAACCTGCATTGTCTCCTTTCCTCAGATTATTTTTAAAAGCCTTCTTTAAAAGGCGTCATTGTGTGGTAAAAGGTTAATAATTATCCAATCAGAGAAGCTTTAAGGAAATCAGAATGGATACCAGCAGCCAATCAGAGTAGACTTAAGAAATTCAACAGCCAATCAGAGAGCTTCAAAATCGCTCCAAAATGGCGCCAAAATTTATCCATAAAAAAACAGTGAAAAAAACGGCATAAAAGTGGAATTAAAGTCTTCTTTAAAGGCTGCTGTGCAGTCCTTGCAAACTGCCATGCCTGCACCACCCACACATGCCAGATTTCACTCAAATGGGCAAACATTTAAGAAAATAGGGGCGCAGAAGACCGTTTTGCAAGAATTACTTCCCTTTAACCCTCGATGCACCCCCCCTCCCCAGCCCTTAACTGGATTTGCTTTTCTAACTCAGCCCATAAATAAATGCTGCATATTGAAACTTTCAATAAGCCAAAGTGATCAATGTACAGTGTGTATAAAAAAAAAAAAAAAAAAAAAAAAAACGCCCAGAAAATAATGCAAGAATTACTTCCCTTTAACCCTCGATGCACCCAACACCCCCCTCCCCAAACCTTAACTGGATTTGCTTTTCTAACTCGGCCCACAATAAATGCTGCACATTGGAACTTTCAATAAGCCAAAGTGATCAATGTACAGTGTATTAAAAAAAAAAAAAGAAAAAACGCCCAGAAAATAATGCAAGAATTACTTCCCTTTAACCCTCCATGCACCCAACACCCCCCTCCCCAGCCCTTAACTGGATTTGCTTTTCTAACTCAGCCCACATTAAATGCTGCACATTGAAACTTTCAATAAGCCAAAGTGATCAATGTACAGTGTAAAAAAAAATGCCCAGAAATTAATGTGACAAGTGGCTAAAAAAAGACTGAAAACTCTTTCAGTTGCTTCCTATTGCATATCTCAAACAAAGGCAACTGAAGTGTAATTTTTCCAATCTCTTCAAACCGCAACAAGAAACCCAGTTACGTTGACTATGTGCCAGTTACGCTCATGCGAAAACCTCAGAAATTAATGTGACAAGTGGCTAAAAAAAGACTGAAAACTCTCATATATCAAACAAAGGCAACTGAAGTGTAATTTTTCTAATCTCTTCAAACCACAACAAGAAACCCAGTTACGTTGACTTCCGTCTCATACGTGTCAGTTACGCGCATGCGAAAACCCCAGAAAATAATGCGACAAGTGGCTAATAAAAGACTGAAGGCTCTTTCAGTAGCAGCTGCTTCTTATTGCAGAAATCAAACAAAAGGAACTAAATTTTTAAATTTATATTTTTTTCTCCAATCTCTTTATACCGTGACGACAAATCCATTTACGTTGACTACCGTCTCGTAGGTGCCGGTTACGTATCCGCGAAAATGCGAAAAATCGACTTACGGAACATTTCATAGCAGACGACACGTGTTGCTTAATAGGTCAAATATAGGGAACTTAATTTCTAATATCTGCTTTTTATTTCTGCAATCTTTTTTCGCCGTGACAACAAAGCTTTTTAGGTTGTCTATTGTCTCGCAGGTGCCACTTACGTATCCGCAAAAACATGAAAGATCGACTTACGGAATATTTTATAGCAGACGACAACTGCTGCTTAAGTCAATTATAGGGATTTTTCTTTTTTCTTTTTCTCTAACTAGGGCCATTGATTTGGTTACGATGACCATCTCACCCATACGTGACCGTTACGTGCTGCGTATAAAGTCGTAAAATCAACTGGTTGCTGTTGCGGAAACTTTTTCCGATAAAAAAATCTTGTTCTTGTTTGAAGAATTTAGAAGTAGGCCATAAAGATGCAATAAGATGTAAGAATAACTAAGAATCAATTGTTTCTTTGATAGGGTAGAAAACATTGTGGGAAAAGGAGAAAATGCTGGTAACCTGCATTGTCTCCTTTCCTCAGATTATTTTTAAAAGCCTTCTTTAAAAGGCGTCATTGTGTGGTAAAAGGTTAATAATTATCCAATCAGAGAAGCTTTAAGGAAATCAGAATGGATACCAGCAGCCAATCAGAGTAGACTTAAGAAATTCAACAGCCAATCAGAGAGCTTCAAAATCGCTCCAAAATGGCGCCAAAATTTATCCATAAAAAAACAGTGAAAAAAACGGCATAAAAGTGGAATTAAAGTCTTCTTTAAAAGCTGCTGTGCAGTCCTTGCAAACTGCCATGCCTGCACCACCCACACATGCCAGATTTCACTCAAATGGGCAAACATTTAAGAAAATAGGGGCGCAGAAGACCGTTTTGCAAGAATTACTTCCCTTTAACCCTCGATGCACCCCCCCTCCCCAGCCCTTAACTGGATTTGCTTTTCTAACTCAGCCCATAAATAAATGCTGCATATTGAAACTTTCAATAAGCCAAAGTGATCAATGTACAGTGTGTATAAAAAAAAAAAAAAAAAAAAAAAAAACGCCCAGAAAATAATGCAAGAATTACTTCCCTTTAACCCTCGATGCACCCAACACCCCCCTCCCCAGCCCTTAACTGGATTTGCTTTTCTAACTCGGCCCACAATAAATGCTGCACATTGGAACTTTCAATAAGCCAAAGTGATCAATGTACAGTGTATTAAAAAAAAAAAAAGAAAAAACGCCCAGAAAATAATGCAAGAATTACTTCCCTTTAACCCTCCATGCACCCAACACCCCGCTCCCCAGCCCTTAACTGGATTTGCTTTTCTAACTCAGCCCACATTAAATGCTGCACATTGAAACTTTCAATTAGCCAAAGTGATCAATGTACAGTGTAAAAAAAAATGCCCAGAAATTAATGTGACAAGTGGCTAAAAAAAGACTGAAAACTCTTTCAGTTGCTTCCTATTGCATATCTCAAGGGCAACTGAAGTGTAATTTTTCCAATCTCTTCAAACCGCAACAAGAAACCCAGTTACGTTGACTATGTGCCAGTTACGCTCATGCGAAAACCTCAGAAATTAATGTGACAAGTGGCTAAAAAAAGACTGAAAACTCTCATATATCAAACAAAGGCAACTGAAGTGTAATTTTTCTAATCTCTTCAAACCACAACAAGAAACCCAGTTACGTTGACTTCCGTCTCATACGTGTCAGTTACGCGCATGCGAAAACCCCAGAAAATAATGCGACAAGTGGCTAATAAAAGACTGAAGGCTCTTTCAGTAGCAGCTGCTTCTTATTGCAGAAATCAAACAAAAGGAACTAAATTTTTAAATTTATATTTTTTTCTCCAATCTCTTTATACCGTGACGACAAATCCATTTACGTTGACTACCGTCTCGTAGGTGCCGGTTACGTATCCGCGAAAATGCGAAAAATCGACTTACGGAACATTTCATAGCAGACGACACGTGTTGCTTAATAGGTCAAATATAGGGAACTTAATTTCTAATATCTGCTTTTTATTTCTGCAATCTTTTTTCGCCGTGACAACAAAGCTTTTTAGGTTGTCTATTGTCTCGCAGGTGCCACTTACGTATCCACAAAAACATGAAAGATCGACTTACGGAATATTTTATAGCAGACGACAACTGCTGCTTAAGTCAATTATAGGGATTTTTCTTTTTTCTTTTTCTCTAACTAGGGCCATTGATTTGGTTACGATGACCATCTCACCCATACGTGACCGTTACGTGCTGCGTATAAAGTTGTAAAATCAACTGGTTGCTGTTGCGGAAACTTTTTCCGATAAAAAAATCTTGTTCTTGTTTGAAGAATTTAGAAGTAGGCCATAAAGATGCAATAAGATGTAAGAATAACTAAGAATCAATTGTTTCTTTGATAGGGTAGAAAACATTGTGGGAAAAGGAGAAAATGCTGGTAACCTGCATTGTCTCCTTTCCTCAGATTATTTTTAAAAGCCTTCTTTAAAAGGCGTCATTGTGTGGTAAAAGGTTAATAATTATCCAATCAGAGAAGCTTTAAGGAAATCAGAATGGATACCAGCAGCCAATCAGAGTAGACTTAAGAAATTCAACAGCCAATCAGAGAGCTTCAAAATCGCTCCAAAATGGCGCCAAAATTTATCCATAAAAAAACAGTGAAAACAACGGCATAAAAGTGGAATTAAAGTCTTCTTTAAAGGCTGCTGTGCAGTCCTTGCAAACTGCCATGCCTGCACCACCCACACATGCCAGATTTCACTCAAATGGGCAAACATTTAAGAAAATAGGGGCGCAGAAGACCGTTTTGCAAGAATTACTTCCCTTTAACCCTCGATGCACCCCCCCTCCCCAGCCCTTAACTGGATTTGCTTTTCTAACTCAGCCCATAAATAAATGCTGCATATTGAAACTTTCAATAAGCCAAAGTGATCAATGTACAGTGTGTATAAAAAAAAAAAAAAAAAAAAACGCCCAGAAAATAATGCAAGAATTACTTCCCTTTAACCCTCGATGCACCCAACACCCCCCTCCCCAGCCCTTAACTGGATTTGCTTTTCTAACTCGGCCCACAATAAATGCTGCACATTGGAACTTTCAATAAGCCAAAGTGATCAATGTACAGTGTATTAAAAAAAAAAAAAAGAAAAAACGCCCAGAAAATAATGCAAGAATTACTTCCCTTTAACCCTCCATGCACCCAACACCCCCCTCCCCAGCCCTTAACTGGATTTGCTTTTCTAACTCAGCCCACATTAAATGCTGCACATTGAAACTTTCAATAAGTTAAAGTGATCAATGTACAGTGTAAAAAAAAATGCCCAGAAATTAATGTGACAAGTGGCTAAAAAAAGACTGAAAACTCTTTCAGTTGCTTCCTATTGCATATCTCAAACAAAGGCAACTGAAGTGTAATTTTTCCAATCTCTTCAAACCGCAACAAGAAACCCAGTTACGTTGACTATGTGCCAGTTACGCTCATGCGAAAACCTCAGAAATTAATGTGACAAGTGGCTAAAAAAAGACTGAAAACTCTCATATATCAAACAAAGGCAACTGAAGTGTAATTTTTCTAATCTCTTCAAACCACAACAAGAAACCCAGTTACGTTCACTTCCGTCTCATACGTGTCAGTTACGCGCATGCGAAAACCCCAGAAAATAATGCGACAAGTGGCTAATAAAAGACTGAAGGCTCTTTCAGTAGCAGCTGCTTCTTATTGCAGAAATCAAACAAAAGGAACTAAATTTTTAAATTTATATTTTTTTCTCCAATCTCTTTATACTGTGACGACAAATCCATTTACGTTGACTACCGTCTCGTAGGTGCCGGTTACGTATCCGCGAAAATGCGAAAAATCGACTTACGGAACATTTCATAGCAGACGACACGTGTTGCTTAATAGGTCAAATATAGGGAACTTAATTTCTAATATCTGCTTTTTATTTCTGCAATCTTTTTTCGCCGTGACAACAAAGCTTTTTAGGTTGTCTATTGTCTCGCAGGTGCCACTTACGTATCCACAAAAACATGAAAGATCGACTTACGGAATATTTTATAGCAGACGACAACTGCTGCTTAAGTCAATTATAGGGATTTTTCTTTTTTCTTTTTCTCTAACTAGGGCCATTGATTTGGTTACGATGACCATCTCACCCATACGTGACCGTTACGTGCTGCGTATAAAGTTGTAAAATCAACTGGTTGCTGTTGCGGAAACTTTTTCCGATAAAAAAATCTTGTTCTTGTTTGAAGAATTTAGAAGTAGGCCATAAAGATGCAATAAGATGTAAGAATAACTAAGAATCAATTGTTTCTTTGATAGGGTAGAAAACATTGTGGGAAAAGGAGAAAATGCTGGTAACCTGCATTGTCTCCTTTCCTCAGATTATTTTTAAAAGCCTTCTTTAAAAGGCGTCATTGTGTGGTAAAAGGTTAATAATTATCCAATCAGAGAAGCTTTAAGGAAATCAGAATGGATACCAGCAGCCAATCAGAGTAGACTTAAGAAATTCAACAGCCAATCAGAGAGCTTCAAAATCGCTCCAAAATGGCGCCAAAATTTATCCATAAAAAAACAGTGAAAACAACGGCATAAAAGTGGAATTAAAGTCTTCTTTAAAGGCTGCTGTGCAGTCCTTGCAAACTGCCATGCCTGCACCACCCACACATGCCAGATTTCACTCAAATGGGCAAACATTTAAGAAAATAGGGGCGCAGAAGACCGTTTTGCAAGAATTACTTCCCTTTAACCCTCGATGCACCCCCCCTCCCCAGCCCTTAACTGGATTTGCTTTTCTAACTCAGCCCATAAATAAATGCTGCATATTGAAACTTTCAATAAGCCAAAGTGATCAATGTACAGTGTGTATAAAAAAAAAAAAAAAAAAAAACGCCCAGAAAATAATGCAAGAATTACTTCCCTTTAACCCTCGATGCACCCAACACCCCCCTCCCCAGCCCTTAACTGGATTTGCTTTTCTAACTCGGCCCACAATAAATGCTGCACATTGGAACTTTCAATAAGCCAAAGTGATCAATGTACAGTGTATTAAAAAAAAAAAAAAGAAAAAACGCCCAGAAAATAATGCAAGAATTACTTCCCTTTAACCCTCCATGCACCCAACACCCCCCTCCCCAGCCCTTAACTGGATTTGCTTTTCTAACTCAGCCCACATTAAATGCTGCACATTGAAACTTTCAATAAGTTAAAGTGATCAATGTACAGTGTAAAAAAAAATGCCCAGAAATTAATGTGACAAGTGGCTAAAAAAAGACTGAAAACTCTTTCAGTTGCTTCCTATTGCATATCTCAAACAAAGGCAACTGAAGTGTAATTTTTCCAATCTCTTCAAACCGCAACAAGAAACCCAGTTACGTTGACTATGTGCCAGTTACGCTCATGCGAAAACCTCAGAAATTAATGTGACAAGTGGCTAAAAAAAGACTGAAAACTCTCATATATCAAACAAAGGCAACTGAAGTGTAATTTTTCTAATCTCTTCAAACCACAACAAGAAACCCAGTTACGTTCACTTCCGTCTCATACGTGTCAGTTACGCGCATGCGAAAACCCCAGAAAATAATGCGACAAGTGGCTAATAAAAGACTGAAGGCTCTTTCAGTAGCAGCTGCTTCTTATTGCAGAAATCAAACAAAAGGAACTAAATTTTTAAATTTATATTTTTTTCTCCAATCTCTTTATACTGTGACGACAAATCCATTTACGTTGACTACCGTCTCGTAGGTGCCGGTTACGTATCCGCGAAAATGCGAAAAATCGACTTATGGAACATTTCATAGCAGACGACACGTGTTGCTTAATAGGTCAAATATAGGGAACTTAATTTCTAATATCTGCTTTTTATTTCTGCAATCTTTTTTCGCCGTGACAACAAAGCTTTTTAGGTTGTCTATTGTCTCGCAGGTGCCACTAACGTATCCGCAAAAACATGAAAGATCGACTTACGGAATATTTTATAGCAGACGACAACTGCTGCTTAAGTCAATTATAGGGATTTTTCTTTTTTCTTTTTCTCTAACTAGGGCCATTGATTTGGTTACGATGACCATCTCACCCATACGTGACCGTTACGTGCTGCGTATAAAGTCGTAAAATCAACTGGTTGCTGTTGCGGAAACTTTTTCCGATAAAAAAATCTTGTTCTTGTTTGAAGAATTTAGAAGTAGGCCATAAAGATGCAATAAGATGTAAGAATAACTAAGAATCAATTGTTTCTTTGATAGGGTAGAAAACATTGTGGGAAAAGGAGAAAATGCTGGTAACCTGCATTGTCTCCTTTCCTCAGATTATTTTTAAAAGCCTTCTTTAAAAGGCGTCATTGTGTGGTAAAAGGTTAATAATTATCCAATCAGAGAAGCTTTAAGGAAATCAGAATGGATACCAGCAGCCAATCAGAGTAGACTTAAGAAATTCAACAGCCAATCAGAGAGCTTCAAAATCGCTCCAAAATGGCGCCAAAATTTATCCATAAAAAAACAGTGAAAAAAACGGCATAAAAGTGGAATTAAAGTCTTCTTTAAAGGCTGCTGTGCAGTCCTTGCAAACTGCCATGCCTGCACCACCCACACATGCCAGATTTCACTCAAATGGGCAAACATTTAAGAAAATAGGGGCGCAGAAGACCGTTTTGCAAGAATTACTTCCCTTTAACCCTCGATGCACCCCCCCTCCCCAGCCCTTAACTGGATTTGCTTTTCTAACTCAGCCCATAAATAAATGCTGCATATTGAAACTTTCAATAAGCCAAAGTGATCAATGTACAGTGTGTATAAAAAAAAAAAAAAAAAAAAAAAAAACGCCCAGAAAATAATGCAAGAATTACTTCCCTTTAACCCTCGATGCACCCAACACCCCCCTCCCCAAACCTTAACTGGATTTGCTTTTCTAACTCGGCCCACAATAAATGCTGCACATTGGAACTTTCAATAAGCCAAAGTGATCAATGTACAGTGTATTAAAAAAAAAAAAAGAAAAAACGCCCAGAAAATAATGCAAGAATTACTTCCCTTTAACCCTCCATGCACCCAACACCCCCCTCCCCAGCCCTTAACTGGATTTGCTTTTCTAACTCAGCCCACATTAAATGCTGCACATTGAAACTTTCAATAAGCCAAAGTGATCAATGTACAGTGTAAAAAAAAATGCCCAGAAATTAATGTGACAAGTGGCTAAAAAAAGACTGAAAACTCTTTCAGTTGCTTCCTATTGCATATCTCAAACAAAGGCAACTGAAGTGTAATTTTTCCAATCTCTTCAAACCGCAACAAGAAACCCAGTTACGTTGACTATGTGCCAGTTACGCTCATGCGAAAACCTCAGAAATTAATGTGACAAGTGGCTAAAAAAAGACTGAAAACTCTCATATATCAAACAAAGGCAACTGAAGTGTAATTTTTCTAATCTCTTCAAACCACAACAAGAAACCCAGTTACGTTGACTTCCGTCTCATACGTGTCAGTTACGCGCATGCGAAAACCCCAGAAAATAATGCGACAAGTGGCTAATAAAAGACTGAAGGCTCTTTCAGTAGCAGCTGCTTCTTATTGCAGAAATCAAACAAAAGGAACTAAATTTTTAAATTTATATTTTTTTCTCCAATCTCTTTATACCGTGACGACAAATCCATTTACGTTGACTACCGTCTCGTAGGTGCCGGTTACGTATCCGCGAAAATGCGAAAAATCGACTTACGGAACATTTCATAGCAGACGACACGTGTTGCTTAATAGGTCAAATATAGGGAACTTAATTTCTAATATCTGCTTTTTATTTCTGCAATCTTTTTTCGCCGTGACAACAAAGCTTTTTAGGTTGTCTATTGTCTCGCAGGTGCCACTTACGTATCCGCAAAAACATGAAAGATCGACTTACGGAATATTTTATAGCAGACGACAACTGCTGCTTAAGTCAATTATAGGGATTTTTCTTTTTTCTTTTTCTCTAACTAGGGCCATTGATTTGGTTACGATGACCATCTCACCCATACGTGACCGTTACGTGCTGCGTATAAAGTCGTAAAATCAACTGGTTGCTGTTGCGGAAACTTTTTCCGATAAAAAAATCTTGTTCTTGTTTGAAGAATTTAGAAGTAGGCCATAAAGATGCAATAAGATGTAAGAATAACTAAGAATCAATTGTTTCTTTGATAGGGTAGAAAACATTGTGGGAAAAGGAGAAAATGCTGGTAACCTGCATTGTCTCCTTTCCTCAGATTATTTTTAAAAGCCTTCTTTAAAAGGCGTCATTGTGTGGTAAAAGGTTAATAATTATCCAATCAGAGAAGCTTTAAGGAAATCAGAATGGATACCAGCAGCCAATCAGAGTAGACTTAAGAAATTCAACAGCCAATCAGAGAGCTTCAAAATCGCTCCAAAATGGCGCCAAAATTTATCCATAAAAAAACAGTGAAAAAAACGGCATAAAAGTGGAATTAAAGTCTTCTTTAAAAGCTGCTGTGCAGTCCTTGCAAACTGCCATGCCTGCACCACCCACACATGCCAGATTTCACTCAAATGGGCAAACATTTAAGAAAATAGGGGCGCAGAAGACCGTTTTGCAAGAATTACTTCCCTTTAACCCTCGATGCACCCCCCCTCCCCAGCCCTTAACTGGATTTGCTTTTCTAACTCAGCCCATAAATAAATGCTGCATATTGAAACTTTCAATAAGCCAAAGTGATCAATGTACAGTGTGTATAAAAAAAAAAAAAAAAAAAAAAAAACGCCCAGAAAATAATGCAAGAATTACTTCCCTTTAACCCTCGATGCACCCAACACCCCCCTCCCCAGCCCTTAACTGGATTTGCTTTTCTAACTCGGCCCACAATAAATGCTGCACATTGGAACTTTCAATAAGCCAAAGTGATCAATGTACAGTGTATTAAAAAAAAAAAAAGAAAAAACGCCCAGAAAATAATGCAAGAATTACTTCCCTTTAACCCTCCATGCACCCAACACCCCGCTCCCCAGCCCTTAACTGGATTTGCTTTTCTAACTCAGCCCACATTAAATGCTGCACATTGAAACTTTCAATTAGCCAAAGTGATCAATGTACAGTGTAAAAAAAAATGCCCAGAAATTAATGTGACAAGTGGCTAAAAAAAGACTGAAAACTCTTTCAGTTGCTTCCTATTGCATATCTCAAGGGCAACTGAAGTGTAATTTTTCCAATCTCTTCAAACCGCAACAAGAAACCCAGTTACGTTGACTATGTGCCAGTTACGCTCATGCGAAAACCTCAGAAATTAATGTGACAAGTGGCTAAAAAAAGACTGAAAACTCTCATATATCAAACAAAGGCAACTGAAGTGTAATTTTTCTAATCTCTTCAAACCACAACAAGAAACCCAGTTACGTTGACTTCCGTCTCATACGTGTCAGTTACGCGCATGCGAAAACCCCAGAAAATAATGCGACAAGTGGCTAATAAAAGACTGAAGGCTCTTTCAGTAGCAGCTGCTTCTTATTGCAGAAATCAAACAAAAGGAACTAAATTTTTAAATTTATATTTTTTTCTCCAATCTCTTTATACCGTGACGACAAATCCATTTACGTTGACTACCGTCTCGTAGGTGCCGGTTACGTATCCGCGAAAATGCGAAAAATCGACTTACGGAACATTTCATAGCAGACGACACGTGTTGCTTAATAGGTCAAATATAGGGAACTTAATTTCTAATATCTGCTTTTTATTTCTGCAATCTTTTTTCGCCGTGACAACAAAGCTTTTTAGGTTGTCTATTGTCTCGCAGGTGCCACTTACGTATCCGCAAAAACATGAAAGATCGACTTACGGAATATTTTATAGCAGACGACAACTGCTGCTTAAGTCAATTATAGGGATTTTTCTTTTTTCTTTTTCTCTAACTAGGGCCATTGATTTGGTTACGATGACCATCTCACCCATACGTGACCGTTACGTGCTGCGTATAAAGTCGTAAAATCAACTGGTTGCTGTTGCGGAAACTTTTTCCGATAAAAAAATCTTGTTCTTGTTTGAAGAATTTAGAAGTAGGCCATAAAGATGCAATAAGATGTACGAATAACTAAGAATCAATTGTTTCTTTGATAGGGTAGAAAACATTGTGGGAAAAGGAGAAAATGCTGGTAACCTGCATTGTCTCCTTTCCTCAGATTATTTTTAAAAGCCTTCTTTAAAAGGCGTCATTGTGTGGTAAAAGGTTAATAATTATCCAATCAGAGAAGCTTTAAGGAAATCAGAATGGATACCAGCAGCCAATCAGAGTAGACTTAAGAAATTCAACAGCCAATCAGAGAGCTTCAAAATCGCTCCAAAATGGCGCCAAAATTTATCCATAAAAAAACAGTGAAAAAAACGGCATAAAAGTGGAATTAAAGTCTTCTTTAAAGGCTGCTGTGCAGTCCTTGCAAACTGCCATGCCTGCACCACCCACACATGCCAGATTTCACTCAAATGGGCAAACATTTAAGAAAATAGGGGCGCAGAAGACCGTTTTGCAAGAATTACTTCCCTTTAACCCTCGATGCACCCCCCCTCCCCAGCCCTTAACTGGATTTGCTTTTCTAACTCAGCCCATAAATAAATGCTGCATATTGAAACTTTCAATAAGCCAAAGTGATCAATGTACAGTGTGTATAAAAAAAAAAGAAAAAAAACGCCCAGAAAATAATGCAAGAATTACTTCCCTTTAACCCTCGATGCACCCAACACCCCCCTCCCCAGCCCTTAACTGGATTTGCTTTTCTAACTCGGCCCACAATAAATGCTGCACATTGGAACTTTCAATAAGCCAAAGTGATCAATGTACAGTGTATTAAAAAAAAAAAAAGAAAAAACGCCCAGAAAATAATGCAAGAATTACTTCCCTTTAACCCTCCATGCACCCAACACCCCCCTCCCCAGCCCTTAACTGGATTTGCTTTTCTAACTCAGCCCACATTAAATGCTGCACATTGAAACTTTCAATAAGCCAAAGTGATCAATGTACAGTGTAAAAAAAAATGCCCAGAAATTAATGTGACAAGTGGCTAAAAAAAGACTGAAAACTCTTTCAGTTGCTTCCTATTGCATATCTCAAACAAAGGCAACTGAAGTGTAATTTTTCCAATCTCTTCAAACCGCAACAAGAAACCCAGTTACGTTGACTATGTGCCAGTTACGCTCATGCGAAAACCTCAGAAATTAATGTGACAAGTGGCTAAAAAAAGACTGAAAACTCTCATATATCAAACAAAGGCAACTGAAGTGTAATTTTTCTAATCTCTTCAAACCACAACAAGAAACCCAGTTACGTTGACTTCCGTCTCATACGTGTCAGTTACGCGCATGCGAAAACCCCAGAAAATAATGCGACAAGTGGCTAATAAAAGACTGAAGGCTCTTTCAGTAGCAGCTGCTTCTTATTGCAGAAATCAAACAAAAGGAACTAAATTTTTAAATTTATATTTTTTTCTCCAATCTCTTTATACCGTGACGACAAATCCATTTACGTTGACTACCGTCTCGTAGGTGCCGGTTACGTATCCGCGAAAATGCGAAAAATCGACTTACGGAACATTTCATAGCAGACGACACGTGTTGCTTAATAGGTCAAATATAGGGAACTTAATTTCTAATATCTGCTTTTTATTTCTGCAATCTTTTTTCGCCGTGACAACAAAGCTTTTTAGGTTGTCTATTGTCTCGCAGGTGCCACTTACGTATCCGCAAAAACATGAAAGATCGACTTACGGAATATTTTATAGCAGACGACAACTGCTGCTTAAGTCAATTATAGGGATTTTTCTTTTTTCTTTTTCTCTAACTAGGGCCATTGATTTGGTTACGATGACCATCTCACCCATACGTGACCGTTACGTGCTGCGTATAAAGTCGTAAAATCAACTGGTTGCTGTTGCGGAAACTTTTTCCGATAAAAAAATCTTGTTCTTGTTTGAAGAATTTAGAAGTAGGCCATAAAGATGCAATAAGATCTAAGAATAACTAAGAATCAATTGTTTCTTTGATAGGGTAGAAAACATTGTGGGAAAAGGAGAAAATGCTGGTAACCTGCATTGTCTCCTTTCCTCAGATTATTTTTAAAAGCCTTCTTTAAAAGGCGTCATTGTGTGGTAAAAGGTTAATAATTATCCAATCAGAGAAGCTTTAAGGAAATCAGAATGGATACCAGCAGCCAATCAGAGTAGACTTAAGAATTTCAACAGCCAATCAGAGAGCTTCAAAATCGCTCCAAAATGGCGCCAAAATTTATCCATAAAAAAACAGTGAAAAAAACGGCATAAAAGTGGAATTAAAGTCTTCTTTAAAGGCTGCTGTGCAGTCCTTGCAAACTGCCATGCCTGCACCACCCACACATGCCAGATTTCACTCAAATGGGCACACATTTAAGAAAATAGGGGCGCAGAAGACCGTTTTGCAAGAATTACTTCCCTTTAACCCTCGATGCACCCCCCCTCCCCAGCCCTTAACTGGATTTGCTTTTCTAACTCAGCCCATAAATAAATGCTGCATATTGAAACTTTCAATAAGCCAAAGTGATCAATGTACAGTGTGTATAAAAAAAAAAAAAAAAAAAAAAAAAACGCCCAGAAAATAATGCAAGAATTACTTCCCTTTAACCCTCGATGCACCCAACACCCCCCTCCCCAGCCCTTAACTGGATTTGCTTTTCTAACTCGGCCCACAATAAATGCTGCACATTGGAACTTTCAATAAGCCAAAGTGATCAATGTACAGTGTATTAAAAAAAAAAAAAGAAAAAACGCCCAGAAAATAATGCAAGAATTACTTCCCTTTAACCCTCCATGCACCCAACACCCCCCTCCCCAGCCCTTAACTGGATTTGCTTTTCTAACTCAGCCCACATTAAATGCTGCACATTGAAACTTTCAATAAGCCAAAGTGATCAATGTACAGTGTAAAAAAAAATGCCCAGAAATTAATGTGACAAGTGGCTAAAAAAAGACTGAAAACTCTTTCAGTTGCTTCCTATTGCATATCTCAAACAAAGGCAACTGAAGTGTAATTTTTCCAATCTCTTCAAACCGCAACAAGAAACCCAGTTACGTTGACTATGTGCCAGTTACGCTCATGCGAAAACCTCAGAAATTAATGTGACAAGTGGCTAAAAAAAGACTGAAAACTCTCATATATCAAACAAAGGCAACTGAAGTGTAATTTTTCTAATCTCTTCAAACCACAACAAGAAACCCAGTTACGTTGACTTCCGTCTCATACGTGTCAGTTACGCGCATGCGAAAACCCCAGAAAATAATGCGACAAGTGGCTAATAAAAGACTGAAGGCTCTTTCAGTAGCAGCTGCTTCTTATTGCAGAAATCAAAAAAAAGGAACTAAATTTTTAAATTTATATTTTTTTCTCCAATCTCTTTATACCGTGACGACAAATCCATTTATGTTGACTACCGTCTCGTAGGTGCCGGTTACGTATCCGCGAAAATGCGAAAAATCGACTTACGGAACATTTCATAGCAGACGACACGTGTTGCTTAATAGGTCAAATATAGGGAACTTAATTTCTAATATCTGCTTTTTATTTCTGCAATCTTTTTTCGCCGTGACAACAAAGCTTTTTAGGTTGTCTATTGTCTCGCAGGTGCCACTTACGTATCCGCAAAAACATGAAAGATCGACTTACGGAATATTTTATAGCAGACGACAACTGCTGCTTAAGTCAATTATAGGGATTTTTCTTTTTTCTTTTTCTCTAACTAGGGCCATTGATTTGGTTACGATGACCATCTCACCCATACGTGACCGTTACGTGCTGCGTATAAAGTCGTAAAATCAACTGGTTGCTGTTGCGGAAACTTTTTCCGATAAAAAAATCTTGTTCTTGTTTGAAGAATTTAGAAGTAGGCCATAAAGATGCAATAAGATGTAAGAATAACTAAGAATCAATTGTTTCTTTGATAGGGTAGAAAACATTGTGGGAAAAGGAGAAAATGCTGGTAACCTGCATTGTCTCCTTTCCTCAGATTATTTTTAAAAGCCTTCTTTAAAAGGCGTCATTGTGTGGTAAAAGGTTAATAATTATCCAATCAGAGAAGCTTTAAGGAAATCAGAATGGATACCAGCAGCCAATCAGAGTAGACTTAAGAAATTCAACAGCCAATCAGAGAACTTCAAAATCGCTCCAAAATGGCGCCAAAATTTATCCATAAAAAAACAGTGAAAAAAACGGCATAAAAGTGGAATTAAAGTCTTCTTTAAAGGCTGCTGTGCAGTCCTTGCAAACTGCCATGCCTGCACCACCCACACATGCCAGATTTCACTCAAATGGGCAAACATTTAAGAAAATAGGGGCGCAGAAGACCGTTTTGCAAGAATTACTTCCCTTTAACCCTCGATGCACCCCCCTCCCCAGCCCTTAACTGGATTTGCTTTTCTAACTCGGCCCACAATAAATGCTGCACATTGGAACTTTCAATAAGCCAAAGTGATCAATGTACAGTGTATTAAAAAAAAAAAAAGAAAAAACGCCCAGAAAATAATGCAAGAATTACTTCCCTTTAACCCTCCATGCACCCAACACCCCCCTCCCCAGCCCTTAACTGGATTTGCTTTTCTAACTCAGCCCACATTAAATGCTGCACATTGAAACTTTCAATAAGCCAAAGTGATCAATGTACAGTGTAAAAAAAAATGCCCAGAAATTAATGTGACAAGTGGCTAAAAAAAGACTGAAAACTCTTTCAGTTGCTTCCTATTGCATATCTCAAACAAAGGCAACTGAAGTGTAATTTTTCCAATCTCTTCAAACCGCAACAAGAAACCCAGTTACGTTGACTATGTGCCAGTTACGCTCATGCGAAAACCTCAGAAATTAATGTGACAAGTGGCTAAAAAAAGACTGAAAACTCTCATATATCAAACAAAGGCAACTGAAGTGTAATTTTTCTAATCTCTTCAAACCACAACAAGAAACCCAGTTACGTTGACTTCCGTCTCATACGTGTCAGTTACGCGCATGCGAAAACCCCAGAAAATAATGCGACAAGTGGCTAATAAAAGACTGAAGGCTCTTTCAGTAGCAGCTGCTTCTTATTGCAGAAATCAAACAAAAGGAACTAAATTTTTAAATTTATATTTTTTTCTCCAATCTCTTTATACCGTGACGACAAATCCATTTACGTTGACTACCGTCTCGTAGGTGCCGGTTACGTATCCGCGAAAATGCGAAAAATCGACTTACGGAACATTTCATAGCAGACGACACGTGTTGCTTAATAGGTCAAATATAGGGAACTTAATTTCTAATATCTGCTTTTTATTTCTGCAATCTTTTTTCGCCGTGACAACAAAGCTTTTTAGGTTGTCTATTGTCTCGCAGGTGCCACTTACGTATCCGCAAAAACATGAAAGATCGACTTACGGAATATTTTATAGCAGACGACAACTGCTGCTTAAGTCAATTATAGGGATTTTTCTTTTTTCTTTTTCTCTAACTAGGGCCATTGATTTGGTTACGATGACCATCTCACCCATACCTGACCGTTACGTGCTGCGTATAAAGTCGTAAAATCAACTGGTTGCTGTTGCGGAAACTTTTTCCGATAAAAAAATCTTGTTCTTGTTTGAAGAATTTAGAAGTAGGCCATAAAGATGCAATAAGATGTAAGAATAACTAAGAATCAATTGTTTCTTTGATAGGGTAGAAAACATTGTGGGAAAAGGAGAAAATGCTGGTAACCTGCATTGTCTCCTTTCCTCAGATTATTTTTAAAAGCCTTCTTTAAAAGGCGTCATTGTGTGGTAAAAGGTTAATAATTATCCAATCAGAGAAGCTTTAAGGAAATCAGAATGGATACCAGCAGCCAATCAGAGTAGACTTAAGAAATTCAACAGCCAATCAGAGAGCTTCAAAATCGCTCCAAAATGGCGCCAAAATTTATCCATAAAAAAACAGTGAAAAAAACGGCATAAAAGTGGAATTAAAGTCTTCTTTAAAGGCTGCTGTGCAGTCCTTGCAAACTGCCATGCCTGCACCACCCACACATGCCAGATTTCACTCAAATGGGCAAACATTTAAGAAAATAGGGGCGCAGAAGACCGTTTTGCAAGAATTACTTCCCTTTAACCCTCGATGCACCCCCCCTCCCCAGCCCTTAACTGGATTTGCTTTTCTAACTCAGCCCATAAATAAATGCTGCATATTGAAACTTTCAATAAGCCAAAGTGATCAATGTACAGTGTGTATAAAAAAAAAAAAAAAAAAAAAAAAAAACGCCCAGAAAATAATGCAAGAATTACTTCCCTTTAACCCTCGATGCACCCAACACCCCCCTCCCCAGCCCTTAACTGGATTTGCTTTTCTAACTCGGCCCACAATAAATGCTGCACATTGGAACTTTCAATAAGCCAAAGTAATCAATGTACAGTGTATTAAAAAAAAAAAAAGAAAAAACGCCCAGAAAATAATGCAAGAATTACTTCCCTTTAACCCTCCATGCACCCAACACCCCCCTCCCCAGCCCTTAACTGGATTTGCTTTTCTAACTCAGCCCACATTAAATGCTGCACATTGAAACTTTCAATAAGCCAAAGTGATCAATGTACAGTGTAAAAAAAAATGCCCAGAAATTAATGTGACAAGTGGCTAAAAAAAGACTGAAAACTCTTTCAGTTGCTTCCTATTGCATATCTCAAACAAAGGCAACTGAAGTGTAATTTTTCCAATCTCTTCAAACCGCAACAAGAAACCCAGTTACGTTGACTATGTGCCAGTTACGCTCATGCGAAAACCTCAGAAATTAATGTGACAAGTGGCTAAAAAAAGACTGAAAACTCTCATATATCAAACAAAGGCAACTGAAGTGTAATTTTTCTAATCTCTTCAAACCACAACAAGAAACCCAGTTACGTTGACTTCCGTCTCATACGTGTCAGTTACGCGCATGCGAAAACCCCAGAAAATAATGCGACAAGTGGCTAATAAAAGACTGAAGGCTCTTTCAGTAGCAGCTGCTTCTTATTGCAGAAATCAAACAAAAGGAACTAAATTTTTAAATTTATATTTTTTTCTCCAATCTCTTTATACCGTGACGACAAATCCATTTACGTTGACTACCGTCTCGTAGGTGCCGGTTACGTATCCGCGAAAATGCGAAAAATCGACTTACGGAACATTTCATAGCAGACGACACGTGTTGCTTAATAGGTCAAATATAGGGAACTTAATTTCTAATATCTGCTTTTTATTTCTGCAATCTTTTTTCGCCGTGACAACAAAGCTTTTTAGGTTGTCTATTGTCTCGCAGGTGCCACTTACGTATCCACAAAAACATGAAAGATCGACTTACGGAATATTTTATAGCAGACGACAACTGCTGCTTAAGTCAATTATAGGGATTTTTCTTTTTTCTTTTTCTCTAACTAGGGCCATTGATTTGGTTACGATGACCATCTCACCCATACGTGACCGTTACGTGCTGCGTATAAAGTCGTAAAATCAACTGGTTGCTGTTGCGGAAACTTTTTCCGATAAAAAAATCTTGTTCTTGTTTGAAGAATTTAGAAGTAGGCCATAAAGATGCAATAAGATGTAAGAATAACTAAGAATCAATTGTTTCTTTGATAGGGTAGAAAACATTGTGGGAAAAGGAGAAAATGCTGGTAACCTGCATTGTCTCCTTTCCTCAGATTATTTTTAAAAGCCTTCTTTAAAAGGCGTCATTGTGTGGTAAAAGGTTAATAATTATCCAATCAGAGAAGCTTTAAGGAAATCAGAATGGATACCAGCAGCCAATCAGAGTAGACTTAAGAAATTCAACAGCCAATCAGAGAGCTTCAAAATCGCTCCAAAATGGCGCCAAAATTTATCCATAAAAAAACAGTGAAAACAACGGCATAAAAGTGGAATTAAAGTCTTCTTTAAAGGCTGCTGTGCAGTCCTTGCAAACTGCCATGCCTGCACCACCCACACATGCCAGATTTCACTCAAATGGGCAAACATTTAAGAAAATAGGGGCGCAGAAGACCGTTTTGCAAGAATTACTTCCCTTTAACCCTCGATGCACCCCCCCTCCCCAGCCCTTAACTGGATTTGCTTTTCTAACTCAGCCCATAAATAAATGCTGCATATTGAAACTTTCAATAAGCCAAAGTGATCAATGTACAGTGTGTATAAAAAAAAAAAAAAAAAAAAAACGCCCAGAAAATAATGCAAGAATTACTTCCCTTTAACCCTCGATGCACCCAACACCCCCCTCCCCAGCCCTTAACTGGATTTGCTTTTCTAACTCGGCCCACAATAAATGCTGCACATTGGAACTTTCAATAAGCCAAAGTGATCAATGTACAGTGTATTAAAAAAAAAAAAAGAAAAAACGCCCAGAAAATAATGCAAGAATTACTTCCCTTTAACCCTCCATGCACCCAACACCCCCCTCCCCAGCCCTTAACTGGATTTGCTTTTCTAACTCAGCCCACATTAAATGCTGCACATTGAAACTTTCAATAAGCCAAAGTGATCAATGTACAGTGTAAAAAAAAATGCCCAGAAATTAATGTGACAAGTGGCTAAAAAAAGACTGAAAACTCTTTCAGTTGCTTCCTATTGCATATCTCAAACAAAGGCAACTGAAGTGTAATTTTTCCAATCTCTTCAAACCGCAACAAGAAACCCAGTTACGTTGACTATGTGCCAGTTACGCTCATGCGAAAACCTCAGAAATTAATGTGACAAGTGGCTAAAAAAAGACTGAAAACTCTCATATATCAAACAAAGGCAACTGAAGTGTAATTTTTCTAATCTCTTCAAACCACAACAAGAAACCCAGTTACGTTCACTTCCGTCTCATACGTGTCAGTTACGCGCATGCGAAAACCCCAGAAAATAATGCGACAAGTGGCTAATAAAAGACTGAAGGCTCTTTCAGTAGCAGCTGCTTCTTATTGCAGAAATCAAACAAAAGGAACTAAATTTTTAAATTTATATTTTTTTCTCCAATCTCTTTATACCGTGACGACAAATCCATTTACGTTGACTACCGTCTCGTAGGTGCCGGTTACGTATCCGCGAAAATGCGAAAAATCGACTTACGGAACATTTCATAGCAGACGACACGTGTTGCTTAATAGGTCAAATATAGGGAACTTAATTTCTAATATCTGCTTTTTATTTCTGCAATCTTTTTTCGCCGTGACAACAAAGCTTTTTAGGTTGTCTATTGTCTCGCAGGTGCCACTAACGTATCCGCAAAAACATGAAAGATCGACTTACGGAATATTTTATAGCAGACGACAACTGCTGCTTAAGTCAATTATAGGGATTTTTCTTTTTTCTTTTTCTCTAACTAGGGCCATTGATTTGGTTACGATGACCATCTCACCCATACGTGACCGTTACGTGCTGCGTATAAAGTCGTAAAATCAACTGGTTGCTGTTGCGGAAACTTTTTCCGATAAAAAAATCTTGTTCTTGTTTGAAGAATTTAGAAGTAGGCCATAAAGATGCAATAAGATGTAAGAATAACTAAGAATCAATTGTTTCTTTGATAGGGTAGAAAACATTGTGGGAAAAGGAGAAAATGCTGGTAACCTGCATTGTCTCCTTTCCTCAGATTATTTTTAAAAGCCTTCTTTAAAAGGCGTCATTGTGTGGTAAAAGGTTAATAATTATCCAATCAGAGAAGCTTTAAGGAAATCAGAATGGATACCAGCAGCCAATCAGAGTAGACTTAAGAAATTCAACAGCCAATCAGAGAGCTTCAAAATCGCTCCAAAATGGCGCCAAAATTTATCCATAAAAAAACAGTGAAAAAAACGGCATAAAAGTGGAATTAAAGTCTTCTTTAAAAGCTGCTGTGCAGTCCTTGCAAACTGCCATGCCTGCACCACCCACACATGCCAGATTTCACTCAAATGGGCAAACATTTAAGAAAATAGGGGCGCAGAAGACCGTTTTGCAAGAATTACTTCCCTTTAACCCTCGATGCACCCCCCCTCCCCAGCCCTTAACTGGATTTGCTTTTCTAACTCAGCCCATAAATAAATGCTGCATATTGAAACTTTCAATAAGCCAAAGTGATCAATGTACAGTGTGTATAAAAAAAAAAAAAAAAAAAAAAAAAAAGCCCAGAAAATAATGCAAGAATTACTTCCCTTTAACCCTCGATGCACCCAACACCCCCCTCCCCAGCCCTTAACTGGATTTGCTTTTCTAACTCGGCCCACAATAAATGCTGCACATTGGAACTTTCAATAAGCCAAAGTAATCAATGTACAGTGTATTAAAAAAAAAAAAAGAAAAAACGCCCAGAAAATAATGCAAGAATTACTTCCCTTTAACCCTCCATGCACCCAACACCCCGCTTCCCAGCCCTTAACTGGATTTGCTTTTCTAACTCAGCCCACATTAAATGCTGCACATTGAAACTTTCAATAAGCCAAAGTGATCAATGTACAGTGTAAAAAAAAATGCCCAGAAATTAATGTGACAAGTGGCTAAAAAAAGACTGAAAACTCTTTCAGTTGCTTCCTATTGCATATCTCAAACAAAGGCAACTGAAGTGTAATTTTTCCAATCTCTTCAAACCGCAACAAGAAACCCAGTTACGTTGACTATGTGCCAGTTACGCTCATGCGAAAACCTCAGAAATTAATGTGACAAGTGGCTAAAAAAAGACTGAAAACTCTCATATATCAAACAAAGGCAACTGAAGTGTAATTTTTCTAATCTCTTCAAACCACAACAAGAAACCCAGTTACGTTGACTTCCGTCTCATACGTGTCAGTTACGCGCATGCGAAAACCCCAGAAAATAATGCGACAAGTGGCTAATAAAAGACTGAAGGCTCTTTCAGTAGCAGCTGCTTCTTATTGCAGAAATCAAACAAAAGGAACTAAATTTTTAAATTTATATTTTTTTCTCCAATCTCTTTATACCGTGACGACAAATCCATTTACGTTGACTACCGTCTCGTAGGTGCCGGTTACGTATCCGCGAAAATGCGAAAAATCGACTTACGGAACATTTCATAGCAGACGACACGTGTTGCTTAATAGGTCAAATATAGGGAACTTAATTTCTAATATCTGCTTTTTATTTCTGCAATCTTTTTTCGCCGTGACAACAAAGCTTTTTAGGTTGTCTATTGTCTCGCAGGTGCCACTTACGTATCCGCAAAAACATGAAAGATCGACTTACGGAATATTTTATAGCAGACGACAACTGCTGCTTAAGTCAATTATAGGGATTTTTCTTTTTTCTTTTTCTCTAACTAGGGCCATTGATTTGGTTACGATGACCATCTCACCCATACGTGACCGTTACGTGCTGCGTATAAAGTCGTAAAATCAACTGGTTGCTGTTGCGGAAACTTTTTCCGATAAAAAAATCTTGTTCTTGTTTGAAGAATTTAGAAGTAGGCCATAAAGATGCAATAAGATGTAAGAATAACTAAGAATCAATTGTTTCTTTGATAGGGTAGAAAACATTGTGGGAAAAGGAGAAAATGCTGGTAACCTGCATTGTCTCCTTTCCTCAGATTATTTTTAAAAGCCTTCTTTAAAAGGCGTCATTGTGTGGTAAAAGGTTAATAATTATCCAATCAGAGAAGCTTTAAGGAAATCAGAATGGATACCAGCAGCCAATCAGAGTAGACTTAAGAATTTCAACAGCCAATCAGAGAGCTTCAAAATCGCTCCAAAATGGCGCCAAAATTTATCCATAAAAAAACAGTGAAAAAAACGGCATAAAAGTGGAATTAAAGTCTTCTTTAAAGGCTGCTGTGCAGTCCTTGCAAACTGCCATGCCTGCACCACCCACACATGCCAGATTTCACTCAAATGGGCAAACATTTAAGAAAATAGGGGCGCAGAAGACCGTTTTGCAAGAATTACTTCCCTTTAACCCTCGATGCACCCCCCCTCCCCAGCCCTTAACTGGATTTGCTTTTCTAACTCAGCCCATAAATAAATGCTGCATATTGAAACTTTCAATAAGCCAAAGTGATCAATGTACAGTGTGTATAAAAAAAAAAAAAAAAAAAACGCCCAGAAAATAATGCAAGAATTACTTCCCTTTAACCCTCGATGCACCCAACACCCCCCTCCCCAGCCCTTAACTGGATTTGCTTTTCTAACTCGGCCCACAATAAATGCTGCACATTGGAACTTTCAATAAGCCAAAGTGATCAATGTACAGTGTATTAAAAAAAAAAAAAGAAAAAACGCCCAGAAAATAATGCAAGAATTACTTCCCTTTAACCCTCCATGCACCCAACACCCCCCTCCCCAGCCCTTAACTGGATTTGCTTTTCTAACTCAGCCCACATTAAATGCTGCACATTGAAACTTTCAATAAGCCAAAGTGATCAATGTACAGTGTAAAAAAAAATGCCCAGAAATTAATGTGACAAGTGGCTAAAAAAAGACTGAAAACTCTTTCAGTTGCTTCCTATTGCATATCTCAAACAAAGGCAACTGAAGTGTAATTTTTCCAATCTCTTCAAACCGCAACAAGAAACCCAGTTACGTTGACTATGTGCCAGTTACGCTCATGCGAAAACCTCAGAAATTAATGTGACAAGTGGCTAAAAAAAGACTGAAAACTCTCATATATCAAACAAAGGCAACTGAAGTGTAATTTTTCTAATCTCTTCAAACCACAACAAGAAACCCAGTTACGTTGACTTCCGTCTCATACGTGTCAGTTACGCGCATGCGAAAACCCCAGAAAATAATGCGACAAGTGGCTAATAAAAGACTGAAGGCTCTTTCAGTAGCAGCTGCTTCTTATTGCAGAAATCAAACAAAAGGAACTAAATTTTTAAATTTATATTTTTTTCTCCAATCTCTTTATACCGTGACGACAAATCCATTTACGTTGACTACCGTCTCGTAGGTGCCGGTTACGTATCCGCGAAAATGCGAAAAATCGACTTACGGAACATTTCATAGCAGACGACACGTGTTGCTTAATAGGTCAAATATAGGGAACTTAATTTCTAATATCTGCTTTTTATTTCTGCAATCTTTTTTCGCCGTGACAACAAAGCTTTTTAGGTTGTCTATTGTCTCGCAGGTGCCACTTACGTATCCGCAAAAACATGAAAGATCGACTTACGGAATATTTTATAGCAGACGACAACTGCTGCTTAAGTCAATTATAGGGATTTTTCTTTTTTCTTTTTCTCTAACTAGGGCCATTGATTTGGTTACGATGACCATCTCACCCATACGTGACCGTTACGTGCTGCGTATAAAGTCGTAAAATCAACTGGTTGCTGTTGCGGAAACTTTTTCCGATAAAAAAATCTTGTTCTTGTTTGAAGAATTTAGAAGTAGGCCATAAAGATGCAATAAGATGTAAGAATAACTAAGAATCAATTGTTTCTTTGATAGGGTAGAAAACATTGTGGGAAAAGGAGAAAATGCTGGTAACCTGCATTGTCTCCTTTCCTCAGATTATTTTTAAAAGCCTTCTTTAAAAGGCGTCATTGTGTGGTAAAAGGTTAATAATTATCCAATCAGAGAAGCTTTAAGGAAATCAGAATGGATACCAGCAGCCAATCAGAGTAGACTTAAGAATTTCAACAGCCAATCAGAGAGCTTCAAAATCGCTCCAAAATGGCGCCAAAATTTATCCATAAAAAAACAGTGAAAAAAACGGCATAAAAGTGGAATTAAAGTCTTCTTTAAAGGCTGCTGTGCAGTCCTTGCAAACTGCCATGCCTGCACCACCCACACATGCCAGATTTCACTCAAATGGGCAAACATTTAAGAAAATAGGGGCGCAGAAGACCGTTTTGCAAGAATTACTTCCCTTTAACCCTCGATGCACCCCCCCTCCCCAGCCCTTAACTGGATTTGCTTTTCTAACTCAGCCCATAAATAAATGCTGCATATTGAAACTTTCAATAAGCCAAAGTGATCAATGTACAGTGTGTATAAAAAAAAAAAAAAAAAAAAAAAAACGCCCAGAAAATAATGCAAGAATTACTTCCCTTTAACCCTCGATGCACCCAACACCCCCCTCCCCAGCCCTTAACTGGATTTGCTTTTCTAACTCAGCCCATAAATAAATGCTGCATATTGAAACTTTCAATAAGCCAAAGTGATCAATGTACAGTGTGTATAAAAAAAAAAAAAAAAAAAAAAAAACGCCCAGAAAATAATGCAAGAATTACTTCCCTTTAACCCTCCATGCACCCAACACCCCCCTCCCCAGCCCTTAACTGGATTTGCTTTTCTAACTCAGCCCACATTAAATGCTGCACATTGAAACTTTCAATAAGCCAAAGTGATCAATGTACAGTGTAAAAAAAAATGCCCAGAAATTAATGTGACAAGTGGCTAAAAAAAGACTGAAAACTCTTTCAGTTGCTTCCTATTGCATATCTCAAACAAAGGCAACTGAAGTGTAATTTTTCCAATCTTTTCAAACCGCAACAAGAAACCCAGTTACGTTGACTATGTGCCAGTTACGCTCATGCGAAAACCTCAGAAATTAATGTGACAAGTGGCTAAAAAAAGACTGAAAACTCTCATATATCAAACAAAGGCAACTGAAGTGTAATTTTTCTAATCTCTTCAAACCACAACAAGAAACCCAGTTACGTTGACTTCCGTCTCATACGTGTCAGTTACGCGCATGCGAAAACCCCAGAAAATAATGCGACAAGTGGCTAATAAAAGACTGAAGGCTCTTTCAGTAGCAGCTGCTTCTTATTGCAGAAATCAAACAAAAGGAACTAAATTTTTAAATTTATATTTTTTTCTCCAATCTCTTTATACCGTGACGACAAATCCATTTACGTTGACTACCGTCTCGTAGGTGCCGGTTACGTATCCGCGAAAATGCGAAAAATCGACTTACGGAACATTTCATAGCAGACGACACGTGTTGCTTAATAGGTCAAATATAGGGAACTTAATTTCTAATATCTGCTTTTTATTTCTGCAATCTTTTTTCGCCGTGACAACAAAGCTTTTTAGGTTGTCTATTGTCTCGCAGGTGCCACTTACATATCCGCAAAAACATGAAAGATCGACTTACGGAATATTTTATAGCAGACGACAACTGCTGCTTAAGTCAATTATAGGGATTTTTCTTTTTTCTTTTTCTCTAACTAGGGCCATTGATTTGGTTACGATGACCATCTCACCCATACGTGACCGTTACGTGCTGCGTATAAAGTCGTAAAATCAACTGGTTGCTGTTGCGGAAACTTTTTCCGATATAAAAATCTTGTTCTTGTTTGAAGAATTTAGAAGTAGGCCATAAAGATGCAATAAGATGTAAGAATAACTAAGAATCAATTGTTTCTTTGATAGGGTAGAAAACATTGTGGGAAAAGGAGAAAATGCTGGTAACCTGCATTGTCTCCTTTCCTCAGATTATTTTTAAAAGCCTTCTTTAAAAGGCGTCATTGTGTGGTAAAAGGTTAATAATTATCCAATCAGAGAAGCTTTAAGGAAATCAGAATGGATACCAGCAGCCAATCAGAGTAGACTTAAGAAATTCAACAGCCAATCAGAGAGCTTCAAAATCGCTCCAAAATGGCGCCAAAATTTATCCATAAAAAAACAGTGAAAAAAACGGCATAAAAGTGGAATTAAAGTCTTCTTTAAAAGCTGCTGTGCAGTCCTTGCAAACTGCCATGCCTGCACCACCCACACATGCCAGATTTCACTCAAATGGGCAAACATTTAAGAAAATAGGGGCGCAGAAGACCGTTTTGCAAGAATTACTTCCCTTTAACCCTCGATGCACCCCCCCTCCCCAGCCCTTAACTGGATTTGCTTTTCTAACTCAGCCCATAAATAAATGCTGCATATTGAAACTTTCAATAAGCCAAAGTGATCAATGTACAGTGTGTATAAAAAAAAAAAAAAAAAAAAAAAAACGCCCAGAAAATAATGCAAGAATTACTTCCCTTTAACCCTCGATGCACCCAACACCCCCCTCCCCAGCCCTTAACTGGATTTGCTTTTCTAACTCGGCCCACAATAAATGCTGCACATTGGAACTTTCAATAAGCCAAAGTAATCAATGTACAGTGTATTAAAAAAAAAAAAAGAAAAAACGCCCAGAAAATAATGCAAGAATTACTTCCCTTTAACCCTCCATGCACCCAACACCCCGCTCCCCAGCCCTTAACTGGATTTGCTTTTCTAACTCAGCCCACATTAAATGCTGCACATTGAAACTTTCAATAAGCCAAAGTGATCAATGTACAGTGTAAAAAAAAATGCCCAGAAATTAATGTGACAAGTGGCTAAAAAAAGACTGAAAACTCTTTCAGTTGCTTCCTATTGCATATCTCAAACAAAGGCAACTGAAGTGTAATTTTTCCAATCTCTTCAAACCGCAACAAGAAACCCAGTTACGTTGACTATGTGCCAGTTACGCTCATGCGAAAACCTCAGAAATTAATGTGACAAGTGGCTAAAAAAAGACTGAAAACTCTCATATATCAAACAAAGGCAACTGAAGTGTAATTTTTCTAATCTCTTCAAACCACAACAAGAAACCCAGTTACGTTCACTTCCGTCTCATACGTGTCAGTTACGCGCATGCGAAAACCCCAGAAAATAATGCGACAAGTGGCTAATAAAAGACTGAAGGCTCTTTCAGTAGCAGCTGCTTCTTATTGCAGAAATCAAACAAAAGGAACTAAATTTTTAAATTTATATTTTTTTCTCCAATCTCTTTATACCGTGACGACAAATCCATTTACGTTGACTACCGTCTCGTAGGTGCCGGTTACGTATCCGCAAAAATGCGAAAAATCGACTTACGGAACATTTCATAGCAGACGACACGTGTTGCTTAATAGGTCAAATATAGGGAACTTAATTTCTAATATCTGCTTTTTATTTCTGCAATCTTTTTTCGCCGTGACAACAAAGCTTTTTAGGTTGTCTATTGTCTCGCAGGTGCCACTTACGTATCCGCAAAAACATGAAAGATCGACTTACGGAATATTTTATAGCAGACGACAACTGCTGCTTAAGTCAATTATAGGGATTTTTCTTTTTTCTTTTTCTCTAACTAGGGCCATTGATTTGGTTACAATGACCATCTCACCCATACGTGACCGTTACGTGCTGCATATAAAGTCGTAAAATCAACTGGTTGCTGTTGCGGAAACTTTTTCCGATAAAAAAATCTTGTTCTTGTTTGAAGAATTTAGAAGTAGGCCATAAAGATGCAATAAGATGTAAGAATAACTAAGAATCAATTGTTTCTTTGATAGGGTAGAAAACATTGTGGGAAAAGGAGAAAATGCTGGTAACCTGCATTGTCTCCTTTCCTCAGATTATTTTTAAAAGCCTTCTTTAAAAGGCGTCATTGTGTGGTAAAAGGTTAATAATTATCCAATCAGAGAAGCTTTAAGGAAATCAGAATGGATACCAGCAGCCAATCAGAGTAGACTTAAGAAATTCAACAGCCAATCAGAGAGCTTCAAAATCGCTCCAAAATGGCGCCAAAATTTATCCATAAAAAAACAGTGAAAAAAACGGCATAAAAGTGGAATTAAAGTCTTCTTTAAAGGCTGCTGTGCAGTCCTTGCAAACTGCCATGCCTGCACCACCCACACATGCCAGATTTCACTCAAATGGGCAAACATTTAAGAAAATAGGGGCGCAGAAGACCGTTTTGCAAGAATTACTTCCCTTTAACCCTCGATGCACCCCCCCTCCCCAGCCCTTAACTGGATTTGCTTTTCTAACTCAGCCCATAAAAAAATGCTGCATATTGAAACTTTCAATAAGCCAAAGTGATCAATGTACAGTGTGTATAAAAAAAAAAGAAAAAAAACGCCCAGAAAATAATGCAAGAATTACTTCCCTTTAACCCTCGATGCACCCAACACCCCCCTCCCCAGCCCTTAACTGGATTTGCTTTTCTAACTCGGCCCACAATAAATGCTGCACATTGGAACTTTCAATAAGCCAAAGTGATCAATGTACAGTGTATTAAAAAAAAAAAAAGAAAAAACGCCCAGAAAATAATGCAAGAATTACTTCCCTTTAACCCTCCATGCACCCAACACCCCCCTCCCCAGCCCTTAACTGGATTTGCTTTTCTAACTCAGCCCACATTAAATGCTGCACATTGAAACTTTCAATAAGCCAAAGTGATCAATGTACAGTGTAAAAAAAAATGCCCAGAAATTAATGTGACAAGTGGCTAAAAAAAGACTGAAAACTCTTTCAGTTGCTTCCTATTGCATATCTCAAACAAAGGCAACTGAAGTGTAATTTTTCCAATCTCTTCAAACCGCAACAAGAAACCCAGTTACGTTGACTATGTGCCAGTTACGCTCATGCGAAAACCTCAGAAATTAATGTGACAAGTGGCTAAAAAAAGACTGAAAACTCTCATATATCAAACAAAGGCAACTGAAGTGTAATTTTTCTAATCTCTTCAAACCACAACAAGAAACCCAGTTACGTTCACTTCCGTCTCATACGTGTCAGTTACGCGCATGCGAAAACCCCAGAAAATAATGCGACAAGTGGCTAATAAAAGACTGAAGGCTCTTTCAGTAGCAGCTGCTTCTTATTGCAGAAATCAAACAAAAGGAACTAAATTTTTAAATTTATATTTTTTTCTCCAATCTCTTTATACCGTGACGACAAATCCATTTACGTTGACTACCGTCTCGTAGGTGCCGGTTACGTATCCGCGAAAATGCGAAAAATCGACTTACGGAACATTTCATAGCAGACGACACGTGTTGCTTAATAGGTCAAATATAGGGAACTTAATTTCTAATATCTGCTTTTTATTTCTGCAATCTTTTTTCGCCGTGACAACAAAGCTTTTTAGGTTGTCTATTGTCTCGCAGGTGCCACTTACGTATCCGCAAAAACATGAAAGATCGACTTACGGAATATTTTATAGCAGACGACAACTGCTGCTTAAGTCAATTATAGGGATTTTTCTTTTTTCTTTTTCTCTAACTAGGGCCATTGATTTGGTTACGATGACCATCTCACCCATACGTGACCGTTACGTGCTGCGTATAAAGTCGTAAAATCAACTGGTTGCTGTTGCGGAAACTTTTTCCGATAAAAAAATCTTGTTCTTGTTTGAAGAATTTAGAAGTAGGCCATAAAGATGCAATAAGATCTAAGAATAACTAAGAATCAATTGTTTCTTTGATAGGGTAGAAAACATTGTGGGAAAAGGAGAAAATGCTGGTAACCTGCATTGTCTCCTTTCCTCAGATTATTTTTAAAAGCCTTCTTTAAAAGGCGTCATTGTGTGGTAAAAGGTTAATAATTATCCAATCAGAGAAGCTTTAAGGAAATCAGAATGGATACCAGCAGCCAATCAGAGTAGACTTAAGAATTTCAACAGCCAATCAGAGAGCTTCAAAATCGCTCCAAAATGGCGCCAAAATTTATCCATAAAAAAACAGTGAAAAAAACGGCATAAAAGTGGAATTAAAGTCTTCTTTAAAGGCTGCTGTGCAGTCCTTGCAAACTGCCATGCCTGCACCACCCACACATGCCAGATTTCACTCAAATGGGCAAACATTTAAGAAAATAGGGGCGCAGAAGACCGTTTTGCAAGAATTACTTCCCTTTAACCCTCGATGCACCCCCCCTCCCCAGCCCTTAACTGGATTTGCTTTTCTAACTCAGCCCATAAATAAATGCTGCATATTGAAACTTTCAATAAGCCAAAGTGATCAATGTACAGTGTGTATAAAAAAAAAAAAAAAAAAAAAAAAAAAACGCCCAGAAAATAATGCAAGAATTACTTCCCTTTAACCCTCGATGCACCCAACACCCCCCTCCCCAGCCCTTAACTGGATTTGCTTTTCTAACTCGGCCCACAATAAATGCTGCACATTGGAACTTTCAATAAGCCAAAGTGATCAATGTACAGTGTATTAAAAAAAAAAAAAGAAAAAACGCCCAGAAAATAATGCAAGAATTACTTCCCTTTAACCCTCCATGCACCCAACACCCCCCTCCCCAGCCCTTAACTGGATTTGCTTTTCTAACTCAGCCCACATTAAATGCTGCACATTGAAACTTTCAATAAGCCAAAGTGATCAATGTACAGTGTAAAAAAAAATGCCCAGAAATTAATGTGACAAGTGGCTAAAAAAAGACTGAAAACTCTTTCAGTTGCTTCCTATTGCATATCTCAAACAAAGGCAACTGAAGTGTAATTTTTCCAATCTCTTCAAACCGCAACAAGAAACCCAGTTACGTTGACTATGTGCCAGTTATGCTCATGCGAAAACCTCAGAAATTAATGTGACAAGTGGCTAAAAAAAGACTGAAAACTCTCATATATCAAACAAAGGCAACTGAAGTGTAATTTTTCTAATCTCTTCAAACCACAACAAGAAACCCAGTTACGTTGACTTCCGTCTCATACGTGTCAGTTACGCGCATGCGAAAACCCCAGAAAATAATGCGACAAGTGGCTAATAAAAGACTGAAGGCTCTTTCAGTAGCAGCTGCTTCTTATTGCAGAAATCAAAAAAAAGGAACTAAATTTTTAAATTTATATTTTTTTCTCCAATCTCTTTATACCGTGACGACAAATCCATTTATGTTGACTACCGTCTCGTAGGTGCCGGTTACGTATCCGCGAAAATGCGAAAAATCGACTTACGGAACATTTCATAGCAGACGACACGTGTTGCTTAATAGGTCAAATATAGGGAACTTAATTTCTAATATCTGCTTTTTATTTCTGCAATCTTTTTTCGCCGTGACAACAAAGCTTTTTAGGTTGTCTATTGTCTCGCAGGTGCCACTTACGTATCCGCAAAAACATGAAAGATCGACTTACGGAATATTTTATAGCAGACGACAACTGCTGCTTAAGTCAATTATAGGGATTTTTCTTTTTTCTTTTTCTCTAACTAGGGCCATTGATTTGGTTACGATGACCATCTCACCCATACGTGACCGTTACGTGCTGCGTATAAAGTCGTAAAATCAACTGGTTGCTGTTGCGGAAACTTTTTCCGATAAAAAAATCTTGTTCTTGTTTGAAGAATTTAGAAGTAGGCCATAAAGATGCAATAAGATGTAAGAATAACTAAGAATCAATTGTTTCTTTGATAGGGTAGAAAACATTGTGGGAAAAGGAGAAAATGCTGGTAACCTGCATTGTCTCCTTTCCTCAGATTATTTTTAAAAGCCTTCTTTAAAAGGCGTCATTGTGTGGTAAAAGGTTAATAATTATCCAATCAGAGAAGCTTTAAGGAAATCAGAATGGATACCAGCAGCCAATCAGAGTAGACTTAAGAAATTCAACAGCCAATCAGAGAGCTTCAAAATCGCTCCAAAATGGCGCCAAAATTTATCCATAAAAAAACAGTGAAAAAAACGGCATAAAAGTGGAATTAAAGTCTTCTTTAAAGGCTGCTGTGCAGTCCTTGCAAACTGCCATGCCTGCACCACCCACACATGCCAGATTTCACTCAAATGGGCAAACATTTAAGAAAATAGGGGCGCAGAAGACCGTTTTGCAAGAATTACTTCCCTTTAACCCTCGATGCACCCCCCCTCCCCAGCCCTTAACTGGATTTGCTTTTCTAACTCGGCCCACAATAAATGCTGCACATTGGAACTTTCAATAAGCCAAAGTGATCAATGTACAGTGTATTAAAAAAAAAAAAAGAAAAAACGCCCAGAAAATAATGCAAGAATTACTTCCCTTTAACCCTCCATGCACCCAACACCCCCCTCCCCAGCCCTTAACTGGATTTGCTTTTCTAACTCAGCCCACATTAAATGCTGCACATTGAAACTTTCAATAAGCCAAAGTGATCAATGTACAGTGTAAAAAAAAATGCCCAGAAATTAATGTGACAAGTGGCTAAAAAAAGACTGAAAACTCTTTCAGTTGCTTCCTATTGCATATCTCAAACAAAGGCAACTGAAGTGTAATTTTTCCAATCTCTTCAAACCGCAACAAGAAACCCAGTTACGTTGACTATGTGCCAGTTACGCTCATGCGAAAACCTCAGAAATTAATGTGACAAGTGGCTAAAAAAAGACTGAAAACTCTCATATATCAAACAAAGGCAACTGAAGTGTAATTTTTCTAATCTCTTCAAACCACAACAAGAAACCCAGTTACGTTGACTTCCGTCTCATACGTGTCAGTTACGCGCATGCGAAAACCCCAGAAAATAATGCGACAAGTGGCTAATAAAAGACTGAAGGCTCTTTCAGTAGCAGCTGCTTCTTATTGCAGAAATCAAACAAAAGGAACTAAATTTTTAAATTTATATTTTTTTCTCCAATCTCTTTATACCGTGACGACAAATCCATTTACGTTGACTACCGTCTCGTAGGTGCCGGTTACGTATCCGCGAAAATGCGAAAAATCGACTTACGGAACATTTCATAGCAGACGACACGTGTTGCTTAATAGGTCAAATATAGGGAACTTAATTTCTAATATCTGCTTTTTATTTCTGCAATCTTTTTTCGCCGTGACAACAAAGCTTTTTAGGTTGTCTATTGTCTCGCAGGTGCCACTTACATATCCGCAAAAACATGAAAGATCGACTTACGGAATATTTTATAGCAGACTACAACTGCTGCTTAAGTCAATTATAGGGATTTTTCTTTTTTCTTTTTCTCTAACTAGGGCCATTGATTTGGTTACGATGACCATCTCACCCATACGTGACCGTTACGTGCTGCGTATAAAGTCGTAAAATCAACTGGTTGCTGTTGCGGAAACTTTTTCCGATATAAAAATCTTATTCTTGTTTGAAGAATTTAGAAGTAGGCCATAAAGATGCAATAAGATGTAAGAATAACTAAGAATCAATTGTTTCTTTGATAGGGTAGAAAACATTGTGGGAAAAGGAGAAAATGCTGGTAACCTGCATTGTCTCCTTTCCTCAGATTATTTTTAAAAGCCTTCTTTAAAAGGCGTCATTGTGTGGTAAAAGGTTAATAATTATCCAATCAGAGAAGCTTTAAGGAAATCAGAATGGATACCAGCAGCCAATCAGAGTAGACTTAAGAAATTCAACAGCCAATCAGAGAGCTTCAAAATCGCTCCAAAATGGCGCCAAAATTTATCCATAAAAAAACAGTGAAAAAAACGGCATAAAAGTGGAATTAAAGTCTTCTTTAAAAGCTGCTGTGCAGTCCTTGCAAACTGCAATGCCTGCACCACCCACACATGCCAGATTTCACTCAAATGGGCAAACATTTAAGAAAATAGGGGCGCAGAAGACCGTTTTGCAAGAATTACTTCCCTTTAACCCTCGATGCACCCCCCCTCCCCAGCCCTTAACTGGATTTGCTTTTCTAACTCAGCCCATAAATAAATGCTGCATATTGAAACTTTCAATAAGCCAAAGTGATCAATGTACAGTGTGTATAAAAAAAAAAAAAAAAAAAAAAAAAAACGCCCAGAAAATAATGCAAGAATTACTTCCCTTTAACCCTCGATGCACCCAACACCCCCCTCCCCAGCCCTTAACTGGATTTGCTTTTCTAACTCGGCCCACAATAAATGCTGCACATTGGAACTTTCAATAAGCCAAAGTAATCAATGTACAGTGTATTAAAAAAAAAAAAAGAAAAAACGCCCAGAAAATAATGCAAGAATTACTTCCCTTTAACCCTCCATGCACCCAACACCCCGCTCCCCAGCCCTTAACTGGATTTGCTTTTCTAACTCAGCCCACATTAAATGCTGCACATTGAAACTTTCAATAAGCCAAAGTGATCAATGTACAGTGTAAAAAAAAATGCCCAGAAATTAATGTGACAAGTGGCTAAAAAAAGACTGAAAACTCTTTCAGTTGCTTCCTATTGCATATCTCAAACAAAGGCAACTGAAGTGTAATTTTTCCAATCTCTTCAAACCGCAACAAGAAACCCAGTTACGTTGACTATGTGCCAGTTACGCTCATGCGAAAACCTCAGAAATTAATGTGACAAGTGGCTAAAAAAAGACTGAAAACTCTCATATATCAAACAAAGGCAACTGAAGTGTAATTTTTCTAATCTCTTCAAACCACAACAAGAAACCCAGTTACGTTGACTTCCGTCTCATACGTGTCAGTTACGCGCATGCGAAAACCCCAGAAAATAATGCGACAAGTGGCTAATAAAAGACTGAAGGCTCTTTCAGTAGCAGCTGCTTCTTATTGCAGAAATCAAACAAAAGGAACTAAATTTTTAAATTTATATTTTTTTCTCCAATCTCTTTATACCGTGACGACAAATCCATTTACGTTGACTACCGTCTCGTAGGTGCCGGTTACGTATCCGCGAAAATGCGAAAAATCGACTTACGGAACATTTCATAGCAGACGACACGTGTTGCTTAATAGGTCAAATATAGGGAACTTAATTTCTAATATCTGCTTTTTATTTCTGCAATCTTTTTTCGCGGGACAACAAAGCTTTTTAGGTTGTCTATTGTCTCGCAGGTGCCACTTACGTATCCGCAAAAACATGAAAGATCGACTTACGGAATATTTTATAGCAGACGACAACTGCTGCTTAAGTCAATTATAGGGATTTTTCTTTTTTCTTTTTCTCTAACTAGGGCCATTGATTTGGTTACGATGACCATCTCACCCATACGTGACCGTTACGTGCTGCGTATAAAGTCGTAAAATCAACTGGTTGCTGTTGCGGAAACTTTTTCCGATAAAAAAATCTTGTTCTTGTTTGAAGAATTTAGAAGTAGGCCATAAAGATGCAATAAGATGTAAGAATAACTAAGAATCAATTGTTTCTTTGATAGGGTAGAAAACATTGTGGGAAAAGGAGAAAATGCTGGTAACCTGCATTGTCTCCTTTCCTCAGATTATTTTTAAAAGCCTTCTTTAAAAGGCGTCATTGTGTGGTAAAAGGTTAATAATTATCCAATCAGAGAAGCTTTAAGGAAATCAGAATGGATACCAGCAGCCAATCAGAGTAGACTTAAGAAATTCAACAGCCAATCAGAGAGCTTCAAAATCGCTCCAAAATGGCGCCAAAATTTATCCATAAAAAAACAGTGAAAAAAACGGCATAAAAGTGGAATTAAAGTCTTCTTTAAAGGCTGCTGTGCAGTCCTTGCAAACTGCCATGCCTGCACCACCCACACATGCCAGATTTCACTCAAATGGGCAAACATTTAAGAAAATAGGGGCGCAGAAGACCGTTTTGCAAGAATTACTTCCCTTTAACCCTCGATGCACCCCCCCTCCCCAGCCCTTAACTGGATTTGCTTTTCTAACTCAGCCCATAAATAAATGCTGCATATTGAAACTTTCAATAAGCCAAAGTGATCAATGTACAGTGTGTATAAAAAAAAAAAAAAAAAAAAAAAAAACGCCCAGAAAATAATGCAAGAATTACTTCCCTTTAACCCTCGATGCACCCAACACCCCCCTCCCCAGCCCTTAACTGGATTTGCTTTTCTAACTCGGCCCACAATAAATGCTGCACATTGGAACTTTCAATAAGCCAAAGTGATCAATGTACAGTGTATTAAAAAAAAAAAAAGAAAAAACGCCCAGAAAATAATGCAAGAATTACTTCCCTTTAACCCTCCATGCACCCAACACCCCCCTCCCCAGCCCTTAACTGGATTTGCTTTTCTAACTCAGCCCACATTAAATGCTGCACATTGAAACTTTCAATAAGCCAAAGTGATCAATGTACAGTGTAAAAAAAAATGCCCAGAAATTAATGTGACAAGTGGCTAAAAAAAGACTGAAAACTCTTTCAGTTGCTTCCTATTGCATATCTCAAGGGCAACTGAAGTGTAATTTTTCCAATCTCTTCAAACCGCAACAAGAAACCCAGTTACGTTGACTATGTGCCAGTTACGCTCATGCGAAAACCTCAGAAATTAATGTGACAAGTGGCTAAAAAAAGACTGAAAACTCTCATATATCAAACAAAGGCAACTGAAGTGTAATTTTTCTAATCTCTTCAAACCACAACAAGAAACCCAGTTACGTTGACTTCCGTCTCATACGTGTCAGTTACGCGCATGCGAAAACCCCAGAAAATAATGCGACAAGTGGCTAATAAAAGACTGAAGGCTCTTTCAGTAGCAGCTGCTTCTTATTGCAGAAATCAAACAAAAGGAACTAAATTTTTAAATTTATATTTTTTTCTCCAATCTCTTTATACCGTGACGACAAATCCATTTACGTTGACTACCGTCTCGTAGGTGCCGGTTACGTATCCGCGAAAATGCGAAAAATCGACTTACGGAACATTTCATAGCAGACGACACGTGTTGCTTAATAGGTCAAATATAGGGAACTTAATTTCTAATATCTGCTTTTTATTTCTGCAATCTTTTTTCGCCGTGACAACAAAGCTTTTTAGGTTGTCTATTGTCTCGCAGGTGCCACTTACGTATCCGCAAAAACATGAAAGATCGACTTACGGAATATTTTATAGCAGACGACAACTGCTGCTTAAGTCAATTATAGGGATTTTTCTTTTTTCTTTTTCTCTAACTAGGGCCATTGATTTGGTTACGATGACCATCTCACCCATACGTGACCGTTACGTGCTGCGTATAAAGTCGTAAAATCAACTGGTTGCTGTTGCGGAAACTTTTTCCGATAAAAAAATCTTGTTCTTGTTTGAAGAATTTAGAAGTAGGCCATAAAGATGCAATAAGATGTAAGAATAACTAAGAATCAATTGTTTCTTTGATAGGGTAGAAAACATTGTGGGAAAAGGAGAAAATGCTGGTAACCTGCATTGTCTCCTTTCCTCAGATTATTTTTAAAAGCCTTCTTTAAAAGGCGTCATTGTGTGGTAAAAGGTTAATAATTATCCAATCAGAGAAGCTTTAAGGAAATCAGAATGGATACCAGCAGCCAATCAGAGTAGACTTAAGAAATTCAACAGCCAATCAGAGAGCTTCAAAATCGCTCCAAAATGGCGCCAAAATTTATCCATAAAAAAACAGTGAAAAAAACGGCATAAAAGTGGAATTAAAGTCTTCTTTAAAGGCTGCTGTGCAGTCCTTGCAAACTGCCATGCCTGCACCACCCACACATGCCAGATTTCACTCAAATGGGCAAACATTTAAGAAAATAGGGGCGCAGAAGACCGTTTTGCAAGAATTACTTCCCTTTAACCCTCGATGCACCCCCCCTCCCCAGCCCTTAACTGGATTTGCTTTTCTAACTCAGCCCATAAATAAATGCTGCATATTGAAACTTTCAATAAGCCAAAGTGATCAATGTACAGTGTGTATAAAAAAAAAAGAAAAAAAACGCCCAGAAAATAATGCAAGAATTACTTCCCTTTAACCCTCGATGCACCCAACACCCCCCTCCCCAGCCCTTAACTGGATTTGCTTTTCTAACTCGGCCCACAATAAATGCTGCACATTGGAACTTTCAATAAGCCAAAGTGATCAATGTACAGTGTATTAAAAAAAAAAAAAGAAAAAACGCCCAGAAAATAATGCAAGAATTACTTCCCTTTAACCCTCCATGCACCCAACACCCCCCTCCCCAGCCCTTAACTGGATTTGCTTTTCTAACTCAGCCCACATTAAATGCTGCACATTGAAACTTTCAATAAGCCAAAGTGATCAATGTACAGTGTAAAAAAAAATGCCCAGAAATTAATGTGACAAGTGGCTAAAAAAAGACTGAAAACTCTTTCAGTTGCTTCCTATTGCATATCTCAAACAAAGGCAACTGAAGTGTAATTTTTCCAATCTCTTCAAACCGCAACAAGAAACCCAGTTACGTTGACTATGTGCCAGTTACGCTCATGCGAAAACCTCAGAAATTAATGTGACAAGTGGCTAAAAAAAGACTGAAAACTCTCATATATCAAACAAAGGCAACTGAAGTGTAATTTTTCTAATCTCTTCAAACCACAACAAGAAACCCAGTTACGTTCACTTCCGTCTCATACGTGTCAGTTACGCGCATGCGAAAACCCCAGAAAATAATGCGACAAGTGGCTAATAAAAGACTGAAGGCTCTTTCAGTAGCAGCTGCTTCTTATTGCAGAAATCAAACAAAAGGAACTAAATTTTTAAATTTATATTTTTTTCTCCAATCTCTTTATACCGTGACGACAAATCCATTTACGTTGACTACCGTCTCGTAGGTGCCGGTTACGTATCCGCGAAAATGCGAAAAATCGACTTACGGAACATTTCATAGCAGACGACACGTGTTGCTTAATAGGTCAAATATAGGGAACTTAATTTCTAATATCTGCTTTTTATTTCTGCAATCTTTTTTCGCCGTGACAACAAAGCTTTTTAGGTTGTCTATTGTCTCGCAGGTGCCACTTACGTATCCGCAAAAACATGAAAGATCGACTTACGGAATATTTTATAGCAGACGACAACTGCTGCTTAAGTCAATTATAGGGATTTTTCTTTTTTCTTTTTCTCTAACTAGGGCCATTGATTTGGTTACGATGACCATCTCACCCATACGTGACCGTTACGTGCTGCGTATAAAGTCGTAAAATCAACTGGTTGCTGTTGCGGAAACTTTTTCCGATAAAAAAATCTTGTTCTTGTTTGAAGAATTTAGAAGTAGGCCATAAAGATGCAATAAGATGTAAGAATAACTAAGAATCAATTGTTTCTTTGATAGGGTAGAAAACATTGTGGGAAAAGGAGAAAATGCTGGTAACCTGCATTGTCTCCTTTCCTCAGATTATTTTTAAAAGCCTTCTTTAAAAGGCGTCATTGTGTGGTAAAAGGTTAATAATTATCCAATCAGAGAAGCTTTAAGGAAATCAGAATGGATACCAGCAGCCAATCAGAGTAGACTTAAGAAATTCAACAGCCAATCAGAGAGCTTCAAAATCGCTCCAAAATGGCGCCAAAATTTATCCATAAAAAAACAGTGAAAAAAACGGCATAAAAGTGGAATTAAAGTCTTCTTTAAAGGCTGCTGTGCAGTCCTTGCAAACTGCCATGCCTGCACCACCCACACATGCCAGATTTCACTCAAATGGGCAAACATTTAAGAAAATAGGGGCGCAGAAGACCGTTTTGCAAGAATTACTTCCCTTTAACCCTCGATGCACCCCCCCTCCCCAGCCCTTAACTGGATTTGCTTTTCTAACTCAGCCCATAAATAAATGCTGCATATTGAAACTTTCAATAAGCCAAAGTGATCAATGTACAGTGTGTATAAAAAAAAAAGAAAAAAAACGCCCAGAAAATAATGCAAGAATTACTTCCCTTTAACCCTCGATGCACCCAACACCCCCCTCCCCAGCCCTTAACTGGATTTGCTTTTCTAACTCGGCCCACAATAAATGCTGCACATTGGAACTTTCAATAAGCCAAAGTGATCAATGTACAGTGTATTAAAAAAAAAAAAAGAAAAAACGCCCAGAAAATAATGCAAGAATTACTTCCCTTTAACCCTCCATGCACCCAACACCCCCCTCCCCAGCCCTTAACTGGATTTGCTTTTCTAACTCAGCCCACATTAAATGCTGCACATTGAAACTTTCAATAAGCCAAAGTGATCAATGTACAGTGTAAAAAAAAATGCCCAGAAATTAATGTGACAAGTGGCTAAAAAAAGACTGAAAACTCTTTCAGTTGCTTCCTATTGCATATCTCAAACAAAGGCAACTGAAGTGTAATTTTTCCAATCTCTTCAAACCGCAACAAGAAACCCAGTTACGTTGACTATGTGCCAGTTACGCTCATGCGAAAACCTCAGAAATTAATGTGACAAGTGGCTAAAAAAAGACTGAAAACTCTCATATATCAAACAAAGGCAACTGAAGTGTAATTTTTCTAATCTCTTCAAACCACAACAAGAAACCCAGTTACGTTGACTTCCGTCTCATACGTGTCAGTTACGCGCATGCGAAAACCCCAGAAAATAATGCGACAAGTGGCTAATAAAAGACTGAAGGCTCTTTCAGTAGCAGCTGCTTCTTATTGCAGAAATCAAACAAAAGGAACTAAATTTTTAAATTTATATTTTTTTCTCCAATCTCTTTATACCGTGACGACAAATCCATTTACGTTGACTACCGTCTCGTAGGTGCCGGTTACGTATCCGCGAAAATGCGAAAAATCGACTTACGGAACATTTCATAGCAGACGACACGTGTTGCTTAATAGGTCAAATATAGGGAACTTAATTTCTAATATCTGCTTTTTATTTCTGCAATCTTTTTTCGCCGTGACAACAAAGCTTTTTAGGTTGTCTATTGTCTCGCAGGTGCCACTTACGTATCCGCAAAAACATGAAAGATCGACTTACGGAATATTTTATAGCAGACGACAACTGCTGCTTAAGTCAATTATAGGGATTTTTCTTTTTTCTTTTTCTCTAACTAGGGCCATTGATTTGGTTACGATGACCATCTCACCCATACGTGACCGTTACGTGCTGCGTATAAAGTCGTAAAATCAACTGGTTGCTGTTGCGGAAACTTTTTCCGATAAAAAAATCTTGTTCTTGTTTGAAGAATTTAGAAGTAGGCCATAAAGATGCAATAAGATGTAAGAATAACTAAGAATCAATTGTTTCTTTGATAGGGTAGAAAACATTGTGGGAAAAGGAGAAAATGCTGGTAACCTGCATTGTCTCCTTTCCTCAGATTATTTTTAAAAGCCTTCTTTAAAAGGCGTCATTGTGTGGTAAAAGGTTAATAATTATCCAATCAGAGAAGCTTTAAGGAAATCAGAATGGATACCAGCAGCCAATCAGAGTAGACTTAAGAAATTCAACAGCCAATCAGAGAGCTTCAAAATCGCTCCAAAATGGCGCCAAAATTTATCCATAAAAAAACAGTGAAAAAAACGGCATAAAAGTGGAATTAAAGTCTTCTTTAAAGGCTGCTGTGCAGTCCTTGCAAACTGCCATGCCTGCACCACCCACACATGCCAGATTTCACTCAAATGGGCAAACATTTAAGAAAATAGGGGCGCAGAAGACCGTTTTGCAAGAATTACTTCCCTTTAACCCTCGATGCACCCCCCCTCCCCAGCCCTTAACTGGATTTGCTTTTCTAACTCAGCCCATAAATAAATGCTGCATATTGAAACTTTCAATAAGCCAAAGTGATCAATGTACAGTGTGTATAAAAAAAAAAAAAAAAAAAAAAAAAACGCCCAGAAAATAATGCAAGAATTACTTCCCTTTAACCCTCGATGCACCCAACACCCCCCTCCCCAGCCCTTAACTGGATTTGCTTTTCTAACTCGGCCCACAATAAATGCTGCACATTGGAACTTTCAATAAGCCAAAGTGATCAATGTACAGTGTATTAAAAAAAAAAAAAGAAAAAACGCCCAGAAAATAATGCAAGAATTACTTCCCTTTAACCCTCCATGCACCCAACACCCCCCTCCCCAGCCCTTAACTGGATTTGCTTTTCTAACTCAGCCCACATTAAATGCTGCACATTGAAACTTTCAATAAGCCAAAGTGATCAATGTACAGTGTAAAAAAAAATGCCCAGAAATTAATGTGACAAGTGGCTAAAAAAAGACTGAAAACTCTTTCAGTTGCTTCCTATTGCATATCTCAAACAAAGGCAACTGAAGTGTAATTTTTCCAATCTCTTCAAACCGCAACAAGAAACCCAGTTACGTTGACTATGTGCCAGTTACGCTCATGCGAAAACCTCAGAAATTAATGTGACAAGTGGCTAAAAAAAGACTGAAAACTCTCATATATCAAACAAAGGCAACTGAAGTGTAATTTTTCTAATCTCTTCAAACCACAACAAGAAACCCAGTTACGTTCACTTCCGTCTCATACGTGTCAGTTACGCGCATGCGAAAACCCCAGAAAATAATGCGACAAGTGGCTAATAAAAGACTGAAGGCTCTTTCAGTAGCAGCTGCTTCTTATTGCAGAAATCAAACAAAAGGAACTAAATTTTTAAATTTATATTTTTTTCTCCAATCTCTTTATACCGTGACGACAAATCCATTTACGTTGACTACCGTCTCGTAGGTGCCGGTTACGTATCCGCGAAAATGCGAAAAATCGACTTACGGAACATTTCATAGCAGACGACACGTGTTGCTTAATAGGTCAAATATAGGGAACTTAATTTCTAATATCTGCTTTTTATTTCTGCAATCTTTTTTCGCCGTGACAACAAAGCTTTTTAGGTTGTCTATTGTCTCGCAGGTGCCACTTACGTATCCGCAAAAACATGAAAGATCGACTTACGGAATATTTTATAGCAGACGACAACTGCTGCTTAAGTCAATTATAGGGATTTTTCTTTTTTCTTTTTCTCTAACTAGGGCCATTGATTTGGTTACGATGACCATCTCACCCATACGTGACCGTTACGTGCTGCGTATAAAGTCGTAAAATCAACTGGTTGCTGTTGCGGAAACTTTTTCCGATAAAAAAATCTTGTTCTTGTTTGAAGAATTTAGAAGTAGGCCATAAAGATGCAATAAGATGTAAGAATAACTAAGAATCAATTGTTTCTTTGATAGGGTAGAAAACATTGTGGGAAAAGGAGAAAATGCTGGTAACCTGCATTGTCTCCTTTCCTCAGATTATTTTTAAAAGCCTTCTTTAAAAGGCGTCATTGTGTGGTAAAAGGTTAATAATTATCCAATCAGAGAAGCTTTAAGGAAATCAGAATGGATACCAGCAGCCAATCAGAGTAGACTTAAGAATTTCAACAGCCAATCAGAGAGCTTCAAAATCGCTCCAAAATGGCGCCAAAATTTATCCATAAAAAAACAGTGAAAAAAACGGCATAAAAGTGGAATTAAAGTCTTCTTTAAAGGCTGCTGTGCAGTCCTTGCAAACTGCCATGCCTGCACCACCCACACATGCCAGATTTCACTCAAATGGGCAAACATTTAAGAAAATAGGGGCGCAGAAGACCGTTTTGCAAGAATTACTTCCCTTTAACCCTCGATGCACCCCCCCTCCCCAGCCCTTAACTGGATTTGCTTTTCTAACTCAGCCCATAAATAAATGCTGCATATTGAAACTTTCAATAAGCCAAAGTGATCAATGTACAGTGTGTATAAAAAAAAAAAAAAAAAAAAAAAAAACGCCCAGAAAATAATGCAAGAATTACTTCCCTTTAACCCTCGATGCACCCAACACCCCCCTCCCCAGCCCTTAACTGGATTTGCTTTTCTAACTCGGCCCACAATAAATGCTGCACATTGGAACTTTCAATAAGCCAAAGTGATCAATGTACAGTGTATTAAAAAAAAAAAAAGAAAAAACGCCCAGAAAATAATGCAAGAATTACTTCCCTTTAACCCTCCATGCACCCAACACCCCCCTCCCCAGCCCTTAACTGGATTTGCTTTTCTAACTCAGCCCACATTAAATGCTGCACATTGAAACTTTCAATAAGCCAAAGTGATCAATGTACAGTGTAAAAAAAAATGCCCAGAAATTAATGTGACAAGTGGCTAAAAAAAGACTGAAAACTCTTTCAGTTGCTTCCTATTGCATATCTCAAACAAAGGCAACTGAAGTGTAATTTTTCCAATCTCTTCAAACCGCAACAAGAAACCCAGTTACGTTGACTATGTGCCAGTTACGCTCATGCGAAAACCTCAGAAATTAATGTGACAAGTGGCTAAAAAAAGACTGAAAACTCTCATATATCAAACAAAGGCAACTGAAGTGTAATTTTTCTAATCTCTTCAAACCACAACAAGAAACCCAGTTACGTTCACTTCCGTCTCATACGTGTCAGTTACGCGCATGCGAAAACCCCAGAAAATAATGCGACAAGTGGCTAATAAAAGACTGAAGGCTCTTTCAGTAGCAGCTGCTTCTTATTGCAGAAATCAAAAAAAAGGAACTAAATTTTTAAATTTATATTTTTTTCTCCAATCTCTTTATACCGTGACGACAAATCCATTTATGTTGACTACCGTCTCGTAGGTGCCGGTTACGTATCCGCGAAAATGCGAAAAATCGACTTACGGAACATTTCATAGCAGACGACACGTGTTGCTTAATAGGTCAAATATAGGGAACTTAATTTCTAATATCTGCTTTTTATTTCTGCAATCTTTTTTCGCCGTGACAACAAAGCTTTTTAGGTTGTCTATTGTCTCGCAGGTGCCACTTACGTATCCGCAAAAACATGAAAGATCGACTTACGGAATATTTTATAGCAGACGACAACTGCTGCTTAAGTCAATTATAGGGATTTTTCTTTTTTCTTTTTCTCTAACTAGGGCCATTGATTTGGTTACGATGACCATCTCACCCATACGTGACCGTTACGTGCTGCGTATAAAGTCGTAAAATCAACTGGTTGCTGTTGCGGAAACTTTTTCCGATAAAAAAATCTTGTTCTTGTTTGAAGAATTTAGAAGTAGGCCATAAAGATGCAATAAGATGTAAGAATAACTAAGAATCAATTGTTTCTTTGATAGGGTAGAAAACATTGTGGGAAAAGGAGAAAATGCTGGTAACCTGCATTGTCTCCTTTCCTCAGATTATTTTTAAAAGCCTTCTTTAAAAGGCGTCATTGTGTGGTAAAAGGTTAATAATTATCCAATCAGAGAAGCTTTAAGGAAATCAGAATGGATACCAGCAGCCAATCAGAGTAGACTTAAGAAATTCAACAGCCAATCAGAGAACTTCAAAATCGCTCCAAAATGGCGCCAAAATTTATCCATAAAAAAACAGTGAAAAAAACGGCATAAAAGTGGAATTAAAGTCTTCTTTAAAGGCTGCTGTGCAGTCCTTGCAAACTGCCATGCCTGCACCACCCACACATGCCAGATTTCACTCAAATGGGCAAACATTTAAGAAAATAGGGGCGCAGAAGACCGTTTTGCAAGAATTACTTCCCTTTAACCCTCGATGCACCCCCCCTCCCCAGCCCTTAACTGGATTTGCTTTTCTAACTCGGCCCACAATAAATGCTGCACATTGGAACTTTCAATAAGCCAAAGTGATCAATGTACAGTGTATTAAAAAAAAAAAAAGAAAAAACGCCCAGAAAATAATGCAAGAATTACTTCCCTTTAACCCTCCATGCACCCAACACCCCCCTCCCCAGCCCTTAACTGGATTTGCTTTTCTAACTCAGCCCACATTAAATGCTGCACATTGAAACTTTCAATAAGCCAAAGTGATCAATGTACAGTGTAAAAAAAAATGCCCAGAAATTAATGTGACAAGTGGCTAAAAAAAGACTGAAAACTCTTTCAGTTGCTTCCTATTGCATATCTCAAACAAAGGCAACTGAAGTGTAATTTTTCCAATCTCTTCAAACCGCAACAAGAAACCCAGTTACGTTGACTATGTGCCAGTTACGCTCATGCGAAAACCTCAGAAATTAATGTGACAAGTGGCTAAAAAAAGACTGAAAACTCTCATATATCAAACAAAGGCAACTGAAGTGTAATTTTTCTAATCTCTTCAAACCACAACAAGAAACCCAGTTACGTTCACTTCCGTCTCATACGTGTCAGTTACGCGCATGCGAAAACCCCAGAAAATAATGCGACAAGTGGCTAATAAAAGACTGAAGGCTCTTTCAGTAGCAGCTGCTTCTTATTGCAGAAATCAAACAAAAGGAACTAAATTTTTAAATTTATATTTTTTTCTCCAATCTCTTTATACCGTGACGACAAATCCATTTACGTTGACTACCGTCTCGTAGGTGCCGGTTACGTATCCGCGAAAATGCGAAAAATCGACTTACGGAACATTTCATAGCAGACGACACGTGTTGCTTAATAGGTCAAATATAGGGAACTTAATTTCTAATATCTGCTTTTTATTTCTGCAATCTTTTTTCGCCGTGACAACAAAGCTTTTTAGGTTGTCTATTGTCTCGCAGGTGCCACTTATGTATCCGCAAAAACATGAAAGATCGACTTACGGAATATTTTATAGCAGACGACAACTGCTGCTTAAGTCAATTATAGGGATTTTTCTTTTTTCTTTTTCTCTAACTAGGGCCATTGATTTGGTTACGATGACCATCTCACCCATACGTGACCGTTACGTGCTGCGTATAAAGTCGTAAAATCAACTGGTTGCTGTTGCGGAAACTTTTTCCGATAAAAAAATCTTGTTCTTGTTTGAAGAATTTAGAAGTAGGCCATAAAGATGCAATAAGATCTAAGAATAACTAAGAATCAATTGTTTCTTTGATAGGGTAGAAAACATTGTGGGAAAAGGAGAAAATGCTGGTAACCTGCATTGTCTCCTTTCCTCAGATTATTTTTAAAAGCCTTCTTTAAAAGGCGTCATTGTGTGGTAAAAGGTTAATAATTATCCAATCAGAGAAGCTTTAAGGAAATCAGAATGGATACCAGCAGCCAATCAGAGTAGACTTAAGAAATTCAACAGCCAATCAGAGAGCTTCAAAATCGCTCCAAAATGGCGCCAAAATTTATCCATAAAAAAACAGTGAAAAAAACGGCATAAAAGTGGAATTAAAGTCTTCTTTAAAGGCTGCTGTGCAGTCCTTGCAAACTGCCATGCCTGCACCACCCACACATGCCAGATTTCACTCAAATGGGCAAACATTTAAGAAAATAGGGGCGCAGAAGACCGTTTTGCAAGAATTACTTCCCTTTAACCCTCGATGCACCCCCCCTCCCCAGCCCTTAACTGGATTTGCTTTTCTAACTCAGCCCATAAATAAATGCTGCATATTGAAACTTTCAATAAGCCAAAGTGATCAATGTACAGTGTGTATAAAAAAAAAAAAAAAAAAAAAAACGCCCAGAAAATAATGCAAGAATTACTTCCTTTTAACCCTCGATGCACCCAACACCCCCCTCCCCAGCCCTTAACTGGATTTGCTTTTCTAACTCAGCCCACATTAAATGCTGCACATTGAAACTTTCAATAAGCCAAAGTGATCAATGTACAGTGTAAAAAAAAATGCCCAGAAATTAATGTGACAAGTGGCTAAAAAAAGACTGAAAACTCTTTCAGTTGCTTCCTATTGCATATCTCAAACAAAGGCAACTGAAGTGTAATTTTTCCAATCTTTTCAAACCGCAACAAGAAACCCAGTTACGTTGACTATGTGCCAGGTACGCTCATGCGAAAACCTCAGAAATTAATGTGACAAGTGGCTAAAAAAAGACTGAAAACTCTCATATATCAAACAAAGGCAACTGAAGTGTAATTTTTCTAATCTCTTCAAACCACAACAAGAAACCCAGTTACGTTGACTTCCGTCTCATACGTGTCAGTTACGCGCATGCGAAAACCCCAGAAAATAATGCGACAAGTGGCTAATAAAAGACTGAAGGCTCTTTCAGTAGCAGCTGCTTCTTATTGCAGAAATCAAACAAAAGGAACTAAATTTTTAAATTTATATTTTTTTCTCCAATCTCTTTATACCGTGACGACAAATCCATTTACGTTGACTACCGTCTCGTAGGTGCCGGTTACGTATCCGCGAAAATGCGAAAAATCGACTTACGGAACATTTCATAGCAGACGACACGTGTTGCTTAATAGGTCAAATATAGGGAACTTAATTTCTAATATCTGCTTTTTATTTCTGCAATCTTTTTTCGCCGTGACAACAAAGCTTTTTAGGTTGTCTATTGTCTCGCAGGTGCCACTTACATATCCGCAAAAACATGAAAGATCGACTTACGGAATATTTTATAGCAGACGACAACTGCTGCTTAAGTCAATTATAGGGATTTTTCTTTTTTCTTTTTCTCTAACTAGGGCCATTGATTTGGTTACGATGACCATCTCACCCATACGTGACCGTTACGTGCTGCGTATAAAGTCGTAAAATCAACTGGTTGCTGTTGCGGAAACTTTTTCCGATATAAAAATCTTGTTCTTGTTTGAAGAATTTAGAAGTAGGCCATAAAGATGCAATAAGATGTAAGAATAACTAAGAATCAATTGTTTCTTTGATAGGGTAGAAAACATTGTGGGAAAAGGAGAAAATGCTGGTAACCTGCATTGTCTCCTTTCCTCAGATTATTTTTAAAAGCCTTCTTTAAAAGGCGTCATTGTGTGGTAAAAGGTTAATAATTATCCAATCAGAGAAGCTTTAAGGAAATCAGAATGGATACCAGCAGCCAATCAGAGTAGACTTAAGAAATTCAACAGCCAATCAGAGAGCTTCAAAATCGCTCCAAAATGGCGCCAAAATTTATCCATAAAAAAACAGTGAAAAAAACGGCATAAAAGTGGAATTAAAGTCTTCTTTAAAGGCTGCTGTGCAATCCTTGCAAACTGCCATGCCTGCACCACCCACACATGCCAGATTTCACTCAAATGGGCAAACATTTAAGAAAATAGGGGCGCAGAAGACCGTTTTGCAAGAATTACTTCCCTTTAACCCTCGATGCACCCCCCCTCCCCAGCCCTTAACTGGATTTGCTTTTCTAACTCAGCCCATAAATAAATGCTGCATATTGAAACTTTCAATAAGCCAAAGTGATCAATGTACAGTGTGTATAAAAAAAAAAAAAAAAAAAAAAAAAAAAAAACGCCCAGAAAATAATGCAAGAATTACTTCCCTTTAACCCTCGATGCACCCAACACCCCCCTCCCCAGCCCTTAACTGGATTTGCTTTTCTAACTCGGCCCACAATAAATGCTGCACATTGGAACTTTCAATAAGCCAAAGTGATCAATATACAGTGTATTAAAAAAAAAAAAGAAAAAACGCCCAGAAAATAATGCAAGAATTACTTCCCTTTAACCCTCCATGCACCCAACACCCCCCTCCCCAGCCCTTAACTGGATTTGCTTTTCTAACTCAGCCCACATTAAATGCTGCACATTGAAACTTTCAATAAGCCAAAGTGATCAATGTACAGTGTAAAAAAAAATGCCCAGAAATTAATGTGACAAGTGGCTAAAAAGAGACTGAAAACTCTTTCAGTTGCTTCCTATTGCATATCTCAAACAAAGGCAACTGAAGTGTAATTTTTCCAATCTCTTCAAACCGCAACAAGAAACCCAGTTACGTTGACTATGTGCCAGTTACGCTCATGCGAAAACCTCAGAAATTAATGTGACAAGTGGCTAAAAAAAGACTGAAAACTCTCATATATCAAACAAAGGCAACTGAAGTGTAATTTTTCTAATCTCTTCAAACCACAACAAGAAACCCAGTTACGTTGACTTCCGTCTCATACGTGTTATGCGAAAACCCCAGAAAATAATGCGACAAGTGGCTAATAAAAGACTGAAGGCTCTTTCAGTAGCAGCTGCTTCTTATTGCAGAAATCAAACAAAAGGAACTAAATTTTTAAATTTATATTTTTTTCTCCAATCTCTTTATACCGTGACGACAAATCCATTTACGTTGACTACCGTCTCGTAGGAGCCGGTTACGTATCCGCGAAAATGCGAAAAATCGACTTACGGAACATTTCATAGCAGACGACACGTGTTGCTTAATAGGTCAAATATAGGGAACTTAATTTCTAATATCTGCTTTTTATTTCTGCAATCTTTTTTCGCCGTGACAACAAAGCTTTTTAGGTTGTCTATTGTCTCGCAGGTGCCACTTACGTATCCGCAAAAACATGAAAGATCGACTTACGGAATATTTTATAGCAGACGACAACTGCTGCTTAAGTCAATTATAGGGATTTTTCTTTTTTCTTTTTCTCTAACTAGGGCCATTGATTTGGTTACGATGACCATCTCACCCATACGTGACCGTTACGTGCTGCGTATAAAGTCGTAAAATCAACTGGTTGCTGTTGCGGAAACTTTTTCCGATATAAAAATCTTGTTCTTGTTTGAAGAATTTAGAAGTAGGCCATAAAGATGCAATAAGATGTAAGAATAACTAAGAATCAATTGTTTCTTTGATAGGGTAGAAAACATTGTGGGAAAAGGAGAAAATGCTGGTAACCTGCATTGTCTCCTTTCCTCAGATTATTTTTAAAAGCCTTCTTTAAAAGGCGTCATTGTGTGGTAAAAGGTTAATAATTATCCAATCAGAGAAGCTTTAAGGAAATCAGAATGGATACCAGCAGCCAATCAGAGTAGACTTAAGAAATTCAACAGCCAATCAGAGAGCTTCAAAATCGCTCCAAAATGGCGCCAAAATTTATCCATAAAAAAACAGTGAAAAAAACGGCATAAAAGTGGAATTAAAGTCTTCTTTAAAGGCTGCTGTGCAGTCCTTGCAAACTGCCATGCCTGCACCACCCACACATGCCAGATTTCACTCAAATGGGCAAACATTTAAGAAAATAGGGGCGCAGAAGACCGTTTTGCAAGAATTACTTCCCTTTAACCCTCGATGCACCCCCCCTCCCCAGCCCTTAACTGGATTTGCTTTTCTAACTCAGCCCATAAATAAATGCTGCATATTGAAACTTTCAATAAGCCAAAGTGATCAATGTACAGTGTGTATAAAAAAAAAAAAAAAAAAAAAAAAAACGCCCAGAAAATAATGCAAGAATTACTTCCTTTTAACCCTCGATGCACCCAACACCCCCCTCCCCAGCCCTTAACTGGATTTGCTTTTCTAACTCGGCCCACAATAAATGCTGCACATTGGAACTTTCAATAAGCCAAAGTGATCAATGTACAGTGTATTAAAAAAAAAAAAAGAAAAAACGCCCAGAAAATAATGCAAGAATTACTTCCCTTTAACCCTCCATGCACCCAACACCCCCCTCCCCAGCCCTTAACTGGATTTGCTTTTCTAACTCAGCCCACATTAAATGCTGCACATTGAAACTTTCAATAAGCCAAAGTGATCAATGTACAGTGTAAAAAAAAATGCCCAGAAATTAATGTGACAAGTGGCTAAAAAAAGACTGAAAACTCTTTCAGTTGCTTCCTATTGCATATCTCAAACAAAGGCAACTGAAGTGTAATTTTTCCAATCTCTTCAAACCGCAACAAGAAACCCAGTTACGTTGACTATGTGCCAGTTACGCTCATGCGAAAACCTCAGAAATTAATGTGACAAGTGGCTAAAAAAAGACTGAAAACTCTCATATATCAAACAAAGGCAACTGAAGTGTAATTTTTCTAATCTCTTCAAACCACAACAAGAAACCCAGTTACGTTGACTTCCGTCTCATACGTGTCAGTTACGCGCATGCGAAAACCCCAGAAAATAATGCGACAAGTGGCTAATAAAAGACTGAAGGCTCTTTCAGTAGCAGCTGCTTCTTATTGCAGAAATCAAACAAAAGGAACTAAATTTTTAAATTTATATTTTTTTCTCCAATCTCTTTATACCGTGACGACAAATCCATTTACGTTGACTACCGTCTCGTAGGTGCCGGTTACGTATCCGCGAAAATGCGAAAAATCGACTTACGGAACATTTCATAGCAGACGACACGTGTTGCTTAATAGGTCAAATATAGGGAACTTAATTTCTAATATCTCCTTTTTATTTCTGCAATCTTTTTTCGCCGTGACAACAAAGCTTTTTAGGTTGTCTATTGTCTCGCAGGTGCCACTTACGTATCCGCAAAAACATGAAAGATCGACTTACGGAATATTTTATAGCAGACGACAACTGCTGCTTAAGTCAATTATAGGGATTTTTCTTTTTTCTTTTTCTCTAACTAGGGCCATTGATTTGGTTACGATGACCATCTCACCCATATGTGACCGTTACGTGCTGCGTATAAAGTCGTAAAATCAACTGGTTGCTGTTGCGGAAACTTTTTCCGATAAAAAAATCTTGTTCTTGTTTGAAGAATTTAGAAGTAGGCCATAAAGATGCAATAAGATGTAAGAATAACTAAGAATCAATTGTTTCTTTGATAGGGTAGAAAACATTGTGGGAAAAGGAGAAAATGCTGGTAACCTGCATTGTCTCCTTTCCTCAGATTATTTTTAAAAGCCTTCTTTAAAAGGCGTCATTGTGTGGTAAAAGGTTAATAATTATCCAATCAGAGAAGCTTTAAGGAAATCAGAATGGATACCAGCAGCCAATCAGAGTAGACTTAAGAAATTCAACAGCCAATCAGAGAGCTTCAAAATCGCTCCAAAATGGCGCCAAAATTTATCCATAAAAAAACAGTGAAAAAAACGGCATAAAAGTGGAATTAAAGTCTTCTTTAAAGGCTGCTGTGCAGTCCTTGCAAACTGCCATGCCTGCACCACCCACACATGCCAGATTTCACTCAAATGGGCAAACATTTAAGAAAATAGGGGCGCAGAAGACCGTTTTGCAAGAATTACTTCCCTTTAACCCTCGATGCACCCCCCCTCCCCAGCCCTTAACTGGATTTGCTTTTCTAACTCAGCCCACAATAAATGCTGCACATTGGAACTTTCAATAAGCCAAAGTGATCAATGTACAGTGTATTAAAAAAAAAAAAAGAAAAAACGCCCAGAAAATAATGCAAGAATTACTTCCCTTTAACCCTCCATGCACCCAACACCCCCCTCCCCAGCCCTTAACTGGATTTGCTTTTCTAACTCAGCCCACATTAAATGCTGCACATTGAAACTTTCAATAAGCCAAAGTGATCAATGTACAGTGTAAAAAAAAATGCCCAGAAATTAATGTGACAAGTGGCTAAAAAAAGACTGAAAACTCTTTCAGTTGCTTCCTATTGCATATCTCAAACAAAGGCAACTGAAGTGTAATTTTTCCAATCTCTTCAAACCGCAACAAGAAACCCAGTTACGTTGACTATGTGCCAGTTACGCTCATGCGAAAACCTCAGAAATTAATGTGACAAGTGGCTAAAAAAAGACTGAAAACTCTCATATATCAAACAAAGGCAACTGAAGTGTAATTTTTCTAATCTCTTCAAACCACAACAAGAAACCCAGTTACGTTGACTTCCGTCTCATACGTGTCAGTTACGCGCATGCGAAAACCCCAGAAAATAATGCGACAAGTGGCTAATAAAAGACTGAAGGCTCTTTCAGTAGCAGCTGCTTCTTATTGCAGAAATCAAACAAAAGGAACTAAATTTTTAAATTTATATTTTTTTCTCCAATCTCTTTATACCGTGACGACAAATCCATTTACGTTGACTACCGTCTCGTAGGTGCCGGTTACGTATCCGCGAAAATGCGAAAAATCGACTTACGGAACATTTCATAGCAGACGACACGTGTTGCTTAATAGGTCAAATATAGGGAACTTAATTTCTAATATCTGCTTTTTATTTCTGCAATCTTTTTTCGCCGTGACAACAAAGCTTTTTAGGTTGTCTATTGTCTCGCAGGTGCCACTTACGTATCCGCAAAAACATGAAAGATCGACTTACGGAATATTTTATAGCAGACGACAACTGCTGCTTAAGTCAATTATAGGGATTTTTCTTTTTTCTTTTTCTCTAACTAGGGCCATTGATTTGGTTACGATGACCATCTCACCCATACGTGACCGTTACGTGCTGCGTATAAAGTCGTAAAATCAACTGGTTGCTGTTGCGGAAACTTTTTCCGATAAAAAAATCTTGTTCTTGTTTGAAGAATTTAGAAGTAGGCCATAAAGATGCAATAAGATGTAAGAATAACTAAGAATCAATTGTTTCTTTGATAGGGTAGAAAACATTGTGGGAAAAGGAGAAAATGCTGGTAACCTGCATTGTCTCCTTTCCTCAGATTATTTTTAAAAGCCTTCTTTAAAAGGCGTCATTGTGTGGTAAAAGGTTAATAATTATCCAATCAGAGAAGCTTTAAGGAAATCAGAATGGATACCAGCAGCCAATCAGAGTAGACTTAAGAAATTCAACAGCCAATCAGAGAGCTTCAAAATCGCTCCAAAATGGCGCCAAAATTTATCCATAAAAAAACAGTGAAAAAAACGGCATAAAAGTGGAATTAAAGTCTTCTTTAAAGGCTGCTGTGCAGTCCTTGCAAACTGCCATGCCTGCACCACCCACACATGCCAGATTTCACTCAAATGGGCAAACATTTAAGAAAATAGGGGCGCAGAAGACCGTTTTGCAAGAATTACTTCCCTTTAACCCTCGATGCACCCCCCCCTCCCCAGCCCTTAACTGGATTTGCTTTTCTAACTCAGGCCATAAATAAATGCTGCATATTGAAACTTTCAATAAGCCAAAGTGATCAATGTACAGTGTGTATAAAAAAAAAAAAAAAAAAAAAAAACGCCCAGAAAATAATGCAAGAATTACTTCCCTTTAACCCTCCATGCACCCAACACCCCCCTCCCCAGCCCTTAACTGGATTTGCTTTTCTAACTCAGCCCACATTAAATGCTGCACATTGAAACTTTCAATAAGCCAAAGTGATCAATGTACAGTGTAAAAAAAAATGCCCAGAAATTAATGTGACAAGTGGCTAAAAAAAGACTGAAAACTCTTTCAGTTGCTTCCTATTGCATATCTCAAACAAAGGCAACTGAAGTGTAATTTTTCCAATCTTTTCAAACCGCAACAAGAAACCCAGTTACGTTGACTATGTGCCAGTTACGCTCATGCGAAAACCTCAGAAATTAATGTGACAAGTGGCTAAAAAAAGACTGAAAACTCTCATATATCAAACAAAGGCAACTGAAGTGTAATTTTTCTAATCTCTTCAAACCACAACAAGAAACCCAGTTACGTTGACTTCCGTCTCATACGTGTCAGTTACGCGCATGCGAAAACCCCAGAAAATAATGCGACAAGTGGCTAATAAAAGACTGAAGGCTCTTTCAGTAGCAGCTGCTTCTTATTGCAGAAATCAAACAAAAGGAACTAAATTTTTAAATTTATATTTTTTTCTCCAATCTCTTTATACCGTGACGACAAATCCATTTACGTTGACTACCGTCTCGTAGGTGCCGGTTACGTATCCGCGAAAATGCGAAAAATCGACTTACGGAACATTTCATAGCAGACGACACCTGTTGCTTAATAGGTCAAATATAGGGAACTTAATTTCTAATATCTGCTTTTTATTTCTGCAATCTTTTTTCGCCGTGACAACAAAGCTTTTTAGGTTGTCTATTGTCTCGCAGGTGCCACTTACATATCTGCAAAAACATGAAAGATCGACTTACGGAATATTTTATAGCAGACGACAACTGCTGCTTAAGTCAATTATAGGGATTTTTCTTTTTTCTTTTTCTCTAACTAGGGCCATTGATTTGGTTACGATGACCATCTCACCCATACGTGACCGTTATGTGCTGTGTATAAAGTCGTAAAATCAACTGGTTGCTGTTGCGGAAACTTTTTCCGATATAAAAATCTTGTTCTTGTTTGAAGAATTTAGAAGTAGGCCATAAAGATGCAATAAGATGTAAGAATAACTAAGAATCAATTGTTTCTTTGATAGGGTAGAAAACATTGTGGGAAAAGGAGAAAATGCTGGTAACCTGCATTGTCTCCTTTCCTCAGATTATTTTTAAAAGCCTTCTTTAAAAGGCGTCATTGTGTGGTAAAAGGTTAATAATTATCCAATCAGAGAAGCTTTAAGGAAATCAGAATGGATACCAGCAGCCAATCAGAGTAGACTTAAGAAATTCAACAGCCAATCAGAGAGCTTCAAAATCGCTCCAAAATGGCGCCAAAATTTATCCATAAAAAAACAGTGAAAAAAACGGCATAAAAGTGGAATTAAAGTCTTCTTTAAAGGCTGCTGTGCAGTCCTTGCAAACTGCCATGCCTGCACCACCCACACATGCCAGATTTCACTCAAATGGGCAAACATTTAAGAAAATAGGGGCGCAGAAGACCGTTTTGCAAGAATTACTTCCCTTTAACCCTCGATGCACCCCCCCCTCCCCAGCCCTTAACTGGATTTGCTTTTCTAACTCAGGCCATAAATAAATGCTGCATATTGAAACTTTCAATAAGCCAAAGTGATCAATGTACAGTGTGTATAAAAAAAAAAAAAAAAAAAAAAAACGCCCAGAAAATAATGCAAGAATTACTTCCCTTTAACCCTCCATGCACCCAACACCCCCCTCCCCAGCCCTTAACTGGATTTGCTTTTCTAACTCAGCCCACATTAAATGCTGCACATTGAAACTTTCAATAAGCCAAAGTGATCAATGTACAGTGTAAAAAAAAATGCCCAGAAATTAATGTGACAAGTGGCTAAAAAAAGACTGAAAACTCTTTCAGTTGCTTCCTATTGCATATCTCAAACAAAGGCAACTGAAGTGTAATTTTTCCAATCTCTTCAAACCGCAACAAGAAACCCAGTTACGTTGACTATGTGCCAGTTACGCTCATGCGAAAACCTCAGAAATTAATGTGACAAGTGGCTAAAAAAAGACTGAAAACTCTCATATATCAAACAAAGGCAACTGAAGTGTAATTTTTCTAATCTCTTCAAACCACAACAAGAAACCCAGTTACGTTGACTTCCGTCTCATACGTGTCAGTTACGCGCATGCGAAAACCCCAGAAAATAATGCGACAAGTGGCTAATAAAAGACTGAAGGCTCTTTCAGTAGCAGCTGCTTCTTATTGCAGAAATCAAACAAAAGGAACTAAATTTTTAAATTTATATTTTTTTCTCCAATCTCTTTATACCGTGACGACAAATCCATTTACGTTGACTACCGTCTCGTAGGTGCCGGTTACGTATCCGCGAAAATGCGAAAAATCGACTTACGGAACATTTCATAGCAGACGACACGTGTTGCTTAATAGGTCAAATATAGGGAACTTAATTTCTAATATCTGCTTTTTATTTCTGCAATCTTTTTTCGCCGTGACAACAAAGCTTTTTAGGTTGTCTATTGTCTCGCAGGTGCCACTTACGTATCCGCAAAAACATGAAAGATCGACTTACGGAATATTTTATAGCAGACGACAACTGCTGCTTAAGTCAATTATAGGGATTTTTCTTTTTTCTTTTTCTCTAACTAGGGCCATTGATTTGGTTACGATGACCATCTCACCCATACGTGACCGTTACGTGCTGCGTATAAAGTCGTAAAATCAACTGGTTGCTGTTGCGGAAACTTTTTCCGATAAAAAAATCTTGTTCTTGTTTGAAGAATTTAGAAGTAGGCCATAAAGATGCAATAAGATGTAAGAATAACTAAGAATCAATTGTTTCTTTGATAGGGTAGAAAACATTGTGGGAAAAGGAGAAAATGCTGGTAACCTGCATTGTCTCCTTTCCTCAGATTATTTTTAAAAGCCTTCTTTAAAAGGCGTCATTGTGTGGTAAAAGGTTAATAATTATCCAATCAGAGAAGCTTTAAGGAAATCAGAATGGATACCAGCAGCCAATCAGAGTAGACTTAAGAAATTCAACAGCCAATCAGAGAGCTTCAAAATCGCTCCAAAATGGCGCCAAAATTTATCCATAAAAAAACAGTGAAAAAAACGGCATAAAAGTGGAATTAAAGTCTTCTTTAAAGGCTGCTGTGCAGTCCTTGCAAACTGCCATGCCTGCACCACCCACACATGCCAGATTTCACTCAAATGGGCAAACATTTAAGAAAATAGGGGCGCAGAAGACCGTTTTGCAAGAATTACTTCCCTTTAACCCTCGATGCACCCCCCCCTCCCCAGCCCTTAACTGGATTTGCTTTTCTAACTCAGGCCATAAATAAATGCTGCATATTGAAACTTTCAATAAGCCAAAGTGATCAATGTACAGTGTGTATAAAAAAAAAAAAAAAAAAAAAAAACGCCCAGAAAATAATGCAAGAATTACTTCCCTTTAACCCTCCATGCACCCAACACCCCCCTCCCCAGCCCTTAACTGGATTTGCTTTTCTAACTCAGCCCACATTAAATGCTGCACATTGAAACTTTCAATAAGCCAAAGTGATCAATGTACAGTGTAAAAAAAAATGCCCAGAAATTAATGTGACAAGTGGCTAAAAAAAGACTGAAAACTCTTTCAGTTGCTTCCTATTGCATATCTCAAACAAAGGCAACTGAAGTGTAATTTTTCCAATCTTTTCAAACCGCAACAAGAAACCCAGTTACGTTGACTATGTGCCAGTTACGCTCATGCGAAAACCTCAGAAATTAATGTGACAAGTGGCTAAAAAAAGACTGAAAACTCTCATATATCAAACAAAGGCAACTGAAGTGTAATTTTTCTAATCTCTTCAAACCACAACAAGAAACCCAGTTACGTTGACTTCCGTCTCATACGTGTCAGTTACGCGCATGCGAAAACCCCAGAAAATAATGCGACAAGTGGCTAATAAAAGACTGAAGGCTCTTTCAGTAGCAGCTGCTTCTTATTGCAGAAATCAAACAAAAGGAACTAAATTTTTAAATTTATATTTTTTTCTCCAATCTCTTTATACCGTGACGACAAATCCATTTACGTTGACTACCGTCTCGTAGGTGCCGGTTACGTATCCGCGAAAATGCGAAAAATCGACTTACGGAACATTTCATAGCAGACGACACCTGTTGCTTAATAGGTCAAATATAGGGAACTTAATTTCTAATATCTGCTTTTTATTTCTGCAATCTTTTTTCGCCGTGACAACAAAGCTTTTTAGGTTGTCTATTGTCTCGCAGGTGCCACTTACATATCTGCAAAAACATGAAAGATCGACTTACGGAATATTTTATAGCAGACGACAACTGCTGCTTAAGTCAATTATAGGGATTTTTCTTTTTTCTTTTTCTCTAACTAGGGCCATTGATTTGGTTACGATGACCATCTCACCCATACGTGACCGTTACGTGCTGTGTATAAAGTCGTAAAATCAACTGGTTGCTGTTGCGGAAACTTTTTCCGATATAAAAATCTTGTTCTTGTTTGAAGAATTTAGAAGTAGGCCATAAAGATGCAATAAGATGTAAGAATAACTAAGAATCAATTGTTTCTTTGATAGGGTAGAAAACATTGTGGGAAAAGGAGAAAATGCTGGTAACCTGCATTGTCTCCTTTCCTCAGATTATTTTTAAAAGCCTTCTTTAAAAGGCGTCATTGTGTGGTAAAAGGTTAATAATTATCCAATCAGAGAAGCTTTAAGGAAATCAGAATGGATACCAGCAGCCAATCAGAGTAGACTTAAGAAATTCAACAGCCAATCAGAGAGCTTCAAAATCGCTCCAAAATGGCGCCAAAATTTATCCATAAAAAAACAGTGAAAAAAACGGCATAAAAGTGGAATTAAAGTCTTCTTTAAAGGCTGCTGTGCAGTCCTTGCAAACTGCCATGCCTGCACCACCCACACATGCCAGATTTCACTCAAATGGGCAAACATTTAAGAAAATAAGGGCGCAGAAGACCGTTTTGCAAGAATTACTTCCCTTTAACCCTCGATGCACCCCCCCTCCCCAGCCCTTAACTGGATTTGCTTTTCTAACTCAGGCCATAAATAAATGCTGCATATTGAAACTTTCAATAAGCCAAAGTGATCAATGTACAGTGTGTATAAAAAAAAAAAAAAAAAAAAAAAACGCCCAGAAAATAATGCAAGAATTACTTCCCTTTAACCCTCGATGCACCCAACACCCCCCTCCCCAGCCCTTAACTGGATTTGCTTTTCTAACTCGGCCCACAATAAATGCTGCACATTGGAACTGTCAATAAGCCAAAGTGATCAATGTACAGTGTATTAAAAAAAAAAAAAGAAAAAACGCCCAGAAAATAATGCAAGAAGTACTTCCCTTTAACCCTCCATGCACCCAACACCCCCCTCCCCAGCCCTTAACTGGATTTGCTTTTCTAACTCAGCCCACATTAAATGCTGCACATTGAAACTTTCAATAAGCCAAAGTGATCAATGTACAGTGTAAAAAAAAATGCCCAGAAATTAATGTGACAAGTGGCTAAAAAAAGACTGAAAACTCTTTCAGTTGCTTCCTATTGCATATCTCAAACAAAGGCAACTGAAGTGTAATTTTTCCAATCTCTTCAAACCGCAACAAGAAACCCAGTTACGTTGACTATGTGCCAGTTACGCTCATGCGAAAACCTCAGAAATTAATGTGGCAAGTGGCTAAAAAAAGACTGAAAACTCTCATATATCAAACAAAGGCAACTGAAGTGTAATTTTTCTAATCTCTTCAAACCACAACAAGAAACCCAGTTACGTTGACTTCCGTCTCATACGTGTCAGTTACGCGCATGCGAAAACCCCAGAAAATAATGCGACAAGTGGCTAATAAAAGACTGAAGGCTCTTTCAGTAGCAGCTGCTTCTTATTGCAGAAATCAAACAAAAGGAACTAAATTTTTAAATTTATATTTTTTTCTCCAATCTCTTTATACCGTGACGACAAATCCATTTACGTTGACTACCGTCTCGTAGGTGCCGGTTACGTATCCGCGAAAATGCGAAAAATCGACTTACGGAACATTTCATAGCAGACGACACGTGTTGCTTAATAGGTCAAATATAGGGAACTTAATTTCTAATATCTGCTTTTTATTTCTGCAATCTTTTTTCGCCGTGACAACAAAGCTTTTTAGGTTGTCTATTGTCTCGCAGGTGCCACTAACGTATCCGCAAAAACATGAAAGATCGACTTACGGAATATTTTATAGCAGACGACAACTGCTGCTTAAGTCAATTATAGGGATTTTTCTTTTTTCTTTTTCTCTAACTAGGGCCATTGATTTGGTTACGATGACCATCTCACCCATACGTGACCGTTACGTGCTGCGTATAAAGTCGTAAAATCAACTGGTTGCTGTTGCGGAAACTTTTTCCGATATAAAAATCTTGTTCTTGTTTGAAGAATTTAGAAGTAGGCCATAAAGATGCAATAAGATGTAAGAATAACTAAGAATCAATTGTTTCTTTGATAGGGTAGAAAACATTGTGGGAAAAGGAGAAAATGCTGGTAACCTGCATTGTCTCCTTTCCTCAGATTATTTTTAAAAGCCTTCTTTAAAAGGCGTCATTGTGTGGTAAAAGGTTAATAATTATCCAATCAGAGAAGCTTTAAGGAAATCAGAATGGATACCAGCAGCCAATCAGAGTAGACTTAAGAAATTCAACAGCCAATCAGAGAGCTTCAAAATCGCTCCAAAATGGCGCCAAAATTTATCCATAAAAAAACAGTGAAAAAAACGGCATAAAAGTGGAATTAAAGTCTTCTTTAAAGGCTGCTGTGCAGTCCTTGCAAACTGCCATGCCTGCACCACCCACACATGCCAGATTTCACTCAAATGGGCAAACATTTAAGAAAATAGGGGCGCAGAAGACCGTTTTGCAAGAATTACTTCCCTTTAACCCTCGATGCACCCCCCCTCCCCAGCCCTTAACTGGATTTGCTTTTCTAACTCAGCCCATAAATAAATGCTGCATATTGAAACTTTCAATAAGCCAAAGTGATCAATGTACAGTGTGTATAAAAAAAAAAAAAAAAAAAAAACGCCCAGAAAATAATGCAAGAATTACTTCCCTTTAACCCTCGATGCACCCAACACCCCCCTCCCCAGCCCTTAACTGGATTTGCTTTTCTAACTCGGCCCACAATAAATGCTGCACATTGGAACTTTCAATAAGCCAAAGTGATCAATGTACAGTGTATTAAAAAAAAAAAAAGAAAAAACGCCCAGAAAATAATGCAAGAATTACTTCCCTTTAACCCTCCATGCACCCAACACCCCCCTCCCCAGCCCTTAACTGGATTTGCTTTTCTAACTCAGCCCACATTAAATGCTGCACATTGAAACTTTCAATAAGCCAAAGTGATCAATGTACAGTGTAAAAAAAAATGCCCAGAAATTAATGTGACAAGTGGCTAAAAAAAGACTGAAAACTCTTTCAGTTGCTTCCTATTGCATATCTCAAACAAAGGCAACTGAAGTGTAATTTTTCCAATCTCTTCAAACCGCAACAAGAAACCCAGTTACGTTGACTATGTGCCAGTTACGCTCATGCGAAAACCTCAGAAATTAATGTGACAAGTGGCTAAAAAAAGACTGAAAACTCTCATATATCAAACAAAGGCAACTGAAGTGTAATTTTTCTAATCTCTTCAAACCACAACAAGAAACCCAGTTACGTTGACTTCCGTCTCATACATGTCAGTTACGCGCATGCGAAAACCCCAGAAAATAATGCGACAAGTGGCTAATAAAAGACTGAAGGCTCTTTCAGTAGCAGCTGCTTCTTATTGCAGAAATCAAACAAAAGGAACTAAATTTTTAAATTTATATTTTTTTCTCCAATCTCTTTATACCGTGACGACAAATCCATTTACGTTGACTACCGTCTCGTAGGTGCCGGTTACGTATCCGCGAAAATGCGAAAAATCGACTTACGGAACATTTCATAGCAGACGACACGTGTTGCTTAATAGGTCAAATATAGGGAACTTAATTTCTAATATCTGCTTTTTATTTCTGCAATCTTTTTTCGCCGTGACAACAAAGCTTTTTAGGTTGTCTATTGTCTCGCAGGTGCCACTTATGTATCCGCAAAAACATGAAAGATCGACTTACGGAATATTTTATAGCAGACGACAACTGCTGCTTAAGTCAATTATAGGGATTTTTCTTTTTTCTTTTTCTCTAACTAGGGCCATTGATTTGGTTACGATGACCATCTCACCCATACGTGACCGTTACGTGCTGCGTATAAAGTCGTAAAATCAACTGGTTGCTGTTGCGGAAACTTTTTCCGATAAAAAAATCTTGTTCTTGTTTGAAGAATTTAGAAGTAGGCCATAAAGATGCAATAAGATGTAAGAATAACTAAGAATCAATTGTTTCTTTGATAGGGTAGAATACATTGTGGGAAAAGGAGAAAATGCTGGTAACCTGCATTGTCTCCTTTCCTCAGATTATTTTTAAAAGCCTTCTTTAAAAGGCGTCATTGTGTGGTAAAAGGTTAATAATTATCCAATCAGAGAAGCTTTAAGGAAATCAGAATGGATACCAGCAGCCAATCAGAGTAGACTTAAGAAATTCAACAGCCAATCAGAGAGCTTCAAAATCGCTCCAAAATGGCGCCAAAATTTATCCATAAAAAAACAGTGAAAAAAACGGCATAAAAGTGGAATTAAAGTCTTCTTTAAAGGCTGCTGTGCAGTCCTTGCAAACTGCCATGCCTGCACCACCCACACATGCCAGATTTCACTCAAATGGGCAAACATTTAAGAAAATAGGGGCGCAGAAGACCGTTTTGCAAGAATTACTTCCCTTTAACCCTAGATGCAACCCCCCTCCCCAGCCCTTAACTGGATTTGCTTTTCTAACTCAGCCCATAAATAAATGCTGCATATTGAAACTTTCAATAAGCCAAAGTGATCAATGTACAGTGTGTATAAAAAAAAAAAAAAAAAAAAAAACGCCCAGAAAATAATGCAAGAATTACTTCCCTTTAACCCTCCATGCACCCAACCCCCTCCCCAGCCCTTAACTGGATTTGCTTTTCTAACTCGGCCCACATTAAATGCTGCACATTGAAACTTTCAATAAGCCAAAGTGATCAATGTACAGTGTAAAAAAAAATGCCCAGAAATTAATGTGACAAGTGGCTAAAAAAAGACTGAAAACTCTTTCAGTTGCTTCCTATTGCATATCTCAAACAAAGGCAACTGAAGTGTAATTTTTCCAATCTCTTCAAACCGCAACAAGAAACCCAGTTACGTTGACTATGTGCCAGTTACGCTCATGCGAAAACCTCAGAAATTAATGTGACAAGTGGCTAAAAAAAGACTGAAAACTCTCATACATCAAACAAAGGCAACTGAAGTGTAATTTTTCTAATCTCTTCAAACCACAACAAGAAACCCAGTTACGTTGACTTCCGTCTCATACGTGTCAGTTACGCGCATGCGAAAACCCCAGAAAATAATGCGACAAGTGGCTAATAAAAGACTGAAGGCTCTTTCAGTAGCAGCTGCTTCTTATTGCAGAAATCAAACAAAAGGAACTAAATTTTTAAATTTATATTTTTTTCTCCAATCTCTTTATACCGTGACGACAAATCCATTTACGTTGACTACCGTCTCGTAGGTGCCGGTTACGTATCCGCGAAAATGCGAAAAATCGACTTATGGAACATTTCATAGCAGACGACACGTGTTGCTTAATAGGTCAAATATAGGGAACTTAATTTCTAATATCTGCTTTTTATTTCTGCAATCTTTTTTTGCCGTGACAACAAAGCTTTTTAGGTTGTCTATTGTCTCGCAGGTGCCACTTACGTATCCGCAAAAACATGAAAGATCGACTTACGGAATATTTTATAGCAGACGACAACTGCTGCTTAAGTCAATTATAGGGATTTTTCTTTTTTCTTTTTCTCTAACTAGGGCCATTGATTTGGTTACGATGACCATCTCACCCATACGTGACCGTTACGTGCTGCGTATAAAGTCGTAAAATCAACTGGTTGCTGTTGCGGAAACTTTTTCCGATAAAAAAATCTTGTTCTTGTTTGAAGAATTTAGAAGTAGGCCATAAAGATGCAATAAGATGTAAGAATAACTAAGAATCAATTGTTTCTTTGATAGGGTAGAAAACATTGTGGGAAAAGGAGAAAATGCTGGTAACCTGCATTGTCTCCTTTCCTCAGATTATTTTTAAAAGCCTTCTTTAAAAGGCGTCATTGTGTGGTAAAAGGTTAATAATTATCCAATCAGAGAAGCTTTAAGGAAATAAGAATGGATACCAGCAGCCAATCAGAGTAGACTTAAGAAATTCAACAGCCAATCAGAGAGCTTCAAAATCGCTCCAAAATGGCGCCAAAATTTATCCATAAAAAAACAGTGAAAAAAACGGCATAAAAGTGGAATTAAAGTCTTTTTTAAAGGCTGCTGTGCAGTCCTTGCAAACTGCCATGCCTGCACCACCCACACATGCCAGATTTCACTCAAATGGGCAAACATTTAAGAAAATAGGGGCGCAGAAGACCGTTTTGCAAGAATTACTTCCCTTTAACCCTCGATGCACCCCCCCTCCCCAGCCCTTAACTGGATTTGCTTTTCTAACTCAGCCCATAAATAAATGCTGCATATTGAAACTTTCAATAAGCCAAAGTGATCAATGTACAGTGTGTATAAAAAAAAAAAAAAAAAAAAAAAACGCCCAGAAAATAATGCAAGAATTACTTCCCTTTAACCCTCGATGCAGCCAACACCCCCCTCCCCAGCCCTTAACTGGATTTGCTTTTCTAACTCGGCCCACAATAAATGCTGCACATTGGAACTTTCAATAAGCCAAAGTGATCAATGTACAGTGTATTAAAAAAAAAAAAAGAAAAAACGCCCAGAAAATAATGCAAGAATTACTTCCCTTTAACCCTCCATGCACCCAACACCCCCCTCCCCAGCCCTTAACTGGATTTGCTTTTCTAACTCAGCCCACATTAAATGCTGCACATTGAAACTTTCAATAAGCCAAAGTGATCAATGTACAGTGTAAAAAAAAATGCCCAGAAATTAATGTGACAAGTGGCTAAAAAAAGACTGAAAACTCTTTCAGTTGCTTCCTATTGCATATCTCAAACAAAGGCAACTGAAGTGTAATTTTTCCAATCTCTTCAAACCGCAACAAGAAACCCAGTTACGTTGACTATGTGCCAGTTACGCTCATGCGAAAACCTCAGAAATTAATGTGACAAGTGGCTAAAAAAAGACTGAAAACTCTCATATATCAAACAAAGGCAACTGAAGTGTAATTTTTCTAATCTCTTCAAACCACAACAAGAAACCCAGTTACGTTGACTTCCGTCTCATACGTGTCAGTTACGCGCATGCGAAAACCCCAGAAAATAATGCGACAAGTGGCTAATAAAAGACTGAAGGCTCTTTCAGTAGCAGCTGCTTCTTATTGCAGAAATCAAACAAAAGGAACTAAATTTTTAAATTTATATTTTTTTCTCCAATCTCTTTATACCGTGACGACAAATCCATTTACGTTGACTACCGTCTCGTAGGTGCCGGTTACGTATCCGCGAAAATGCGAAAAATCGACTTACGGAACATTTCATAGCAGACGACACGTGTTGCTTAATAGGTCAAATATAGGGAACTTAATTTCTAATATCTGCTTTTTATTTCTGCAATCTTTTTTCGCCGTGACAACAAAGCTTTTTAGGTTGTCTATTGTCTCGCAGGTGCCACTTACGTATCCGCAAAAACATGAAAGATCGACTTACGGAATATTTTATAGCAGACGACAACTGCTGCTTAAGTCAATTATAGGGATTTTTCTTTTTTCTTTTTCTCTAACTAGGGCCATTGATTTGGTTACGATGACCATCTCACCCATACGTGACCATTACGTGCTGCATGTAAAGTCGTAAAATCAACTGGTTGCTGTTGCGGAAATTTTTTCCGATAAAAAAATCCTGTTCTTGTTTGAAGAATTTAGAAGTAGGCCATAAAGATGCAATAAGATGTAAGAATAACTAAGAATCAATTGTTTCTTTGATAGGGTAGAAAACATTGTGGGAAAAGGAGAAAATGCTGGTAACCTGCATTGTCTCCTTTCCTCAGATTATTTTTAAAAGCCTTCTTTAAAAGGCGTCATTGTGTGGTAAAAGGTTAATAATTATCCAATCAGAGAAGCTTTAAGGAAATCAGAATGGATACCAGCAGCCAATCAGAGTAGACTTAAGAAATTCAACAGCCAATCAGAGAGCTTCAAAATCGCTCGAAAATGGCGCCAAAATTTATCCATAAAAAAACAGTGAAAAAAACGGCATAAAAGTGGAATTAAAGTCTTCTTTAAAGGCTGCTGTGCAGTCCTTGCAAACTGCCATGCCTGCACCACCCACACATGCCAGATTTCACTCAAATGGGCAAACATTTAAGAAAATAGGGGCGCAGAAGACCGTTTTGCAAGAATTACTTCCCTTTAACCCTCGATGCACCCCCCCTTCCCAGCCCTTAACTGGATTTGCTTTTCTAACTCAGCCCATAAATAAATGCTGCATATTGAAACTTTCAATAAGCCAAAGTGATCAATGTACAGTGTGTATAAAAAAAAAAAAAAAAAAAAAAAAACGCCCAGAAAATAATGCAAGAATTACTTCCCTTTAACCCTCGATGCACCCAACACCCCCCTCCCCAGCCCTTAACTGGATTTGCTTTTCTAACTCGGCCCACAATAAATGCTGCACATTGGAACTTTCAATAAGCCAAAGTGATCAATGTACAGTGTATTAAAAAAAAAAAAGAAAAAACGCCCAGAAAATAATGCAAGAATTACTTCCCTTTAACCCTCCATGCACCCAACACCCCCCTCCCCAGCCCTTAACTGGATTTGCTTTTCTAACTCAGCCCACATTAAATGCTGCACATTGAAACTTTCAATAAGCCAAAGTGATCAATGTACAGTGTAAAAAACAATGCCCAGAAATTAATGTGACAAGTGGCTAAAAAAAGACTGAAAACTCTTTCAGTTGCTTCCTATTGCATATCTCAAACAAAGGCAACTGAAGTGTAATTTTTCCAATCTCTTCAAACCGCAACAAGAAACCCAGTTACGTTGACTATGTGCCAGTTACGCTCATGCGAAAACCTCGGAAATTAATGTGACAAGTGGCTAAAAAAAGACTGAAAACTCTCATATATCAAACAAAGGCAACTGAAGTGTAATTTTTCTAATCTCTTCAAACCACAACAAGAAACCCAGTTACGTTGACTTCCGTCTCATACGTGTCAGTTACGTGCATGCGAAAACCCCAGAAAATAATGCGACAAGTGGCTAATAAAAGACTGAAGGCTCTTTCAGTAGCAGCTGCTTCTTATTGCAGAAATCAAACAAAAGGAACTAAATTTTTAAATTTATATTTTTTCTCCAATCTCTTTATACCGTGACGACAAATCCATTTACGTTGACTACCGTCTCGTAGGTGCCGGTTACGTATCCGCGAAAATGCGAAAAATCGACTTACGGAACATTTCATAGCAGAGGACACGTGTTGCTTAATAGGTCAAATATAGGGAACTTAATTTCTAATATCTGCTTTTTATTTCTGCAATCTTTTTTCGCCGTGACAACAAAGCTTTTTAGGTTGTCTATTGTCTCGCAGGTGCCACTTACGTATCCGCAAAAACATGAAAGATCGACTTACGGAATATTTTATAGCAGACGACAACTGCTGCTTAAGTCAATTATAGGGATTTTTCTTTTTTCTTTTTCTCTAACTAGGGCCATTGATTTGGTTACGATGACCATCTCACCCATACGTGACCGTTACGTGCTGCGTGTAAAGTCGTAAAATCAACTGGTTGCTGTTGCGGAAACTTTTTCCCGATAAAAAAATTTTGTTCTTGTTTGAAGAATTTAGAAGTAGGCCATAAAGATGCAATAAGATGTAAGAATAACTAAGAATCAATTGTTTCTTTGATAGGGTAGAAAACATTGTGGGAAAAGGAGAAAATGCTGGTAACCTGCATTGTCTCCTTTCCTCAGATTATTTTTAAAAGCCTTCTTTAAAAGGCGTCATTGTGTGGTAAAAGGTTAATAATTATCCAATCAGAGAAGCTTTAAGGAAATCAGAATGGATACCAGCAGCCAATCAGAGTAGACTTAAGAAATTCAACAGCCAATCAGAGAGCTTCAAAATCGCTCCAAAATGGCGCCAAAATTTATCCATAAAAAAACAGTGAAAAAAACGGCATAAAAGTGGAATTAAAGTCTTCTTTAAAGGCTGCTGTGCAGTCCTTGCAAACTGCCATGCCTGCACCACCCACACATGCCAGATTTCACTCAAATGGGCAAACATTTAAGAAAATAGGGGCGCAGAAGACCGTTTTGCAAGAATTACTTCCCTTTAACCCTCGATGCACCCCCCCTCCCCAACCCTTAACTGGATTTGCTTTTCTAACTCAGCCCATAAATAAATGCTGCATATTGAAACTTTCAATAAGCCAAAGTGATCAATGTACAGTGTGTATAAAAAAAAAAAAAAAAAAACGCCCAGAAAATAATGCAAGAATTACTTCCCTTTAACCCTCGATGCACCCAACACCCCCCTCCCCAGCCCTTAACTGGATTTGCTTTTCTAACTCGGCCCACAATAAATGCTGCACATTGGAACTTTCAATAAGCCAAAGTGATCAATGTACAGTGTATTAAAAAAAAAAGAAAAAACGCCCAGAAAATAATGCAAGAATTACTTCCCTTTAACCCTCCATGCACCCAACACCCCCCTCCCCAGCCCTTAACTGGATTTGCTTTTCTAACTCAGCCCACATTAAATGCTGCACATTGAAACTTTCAATAAGCCAAAGTGATCAATGTACAGTGTAAAAAAAAATGCCCAGAAATTAATGTGACAAGTGGCTAAAAAAAGACTGAAAACTCTTTCAGTTGCTTCCTATTGCATATCTCAAACAAAGGCAACTGAAGTGTAATTTTTCCAATCTCTTCAAACCGCAACAAGAAACCCAGTTACGTTGACTATGTGCCAGTTACGCTCATGCGAAAACCTCAGAAATTAATGTGACAAGTGGCTAAAAAAAGACTGAAAACTCTCATATATCAAACAAAGGCAACTGAAGTGTAATTTTTCTAATCTCTTCAAACCACAACAAGAAACCCAGTTACGTTGACTTCCGTCTCATACGTGTCAGTTACGCGCATGCGAAAACCCCAGAAAATAATGCGACAAGTGGCTAATAAAAGACTGAAGGCTCTTTCAGTAGCAGCTGCTTCTTATTGCAGAAATCAAACAAAAGGAACTAAATTTTTAAATTTATATTTTTTTCTCCAATCTCTTTATACCGTGACGACAAATCCATTTACGTTGACTACCGTCTCGTAGGTGCCGGTTACGTATCCGCGAAAATGGGAAAAATCGACTTACGGAACATTTCATAGCAGACGACACGTGTTGCTTAATAGGTCAAATATAGGGAACTTAATTTCTAATATCTGCTTTTTATTTCTGCAATCTTTTTTCGCCGTGACAACAAAGCTTTTTAGGTTGTCTATTGTCTCGCAGGTGCCACTTACGTATCCGCAAAAACATGAAAGATCGACTTACGGAATATTTTATAGCAGACGACAACTGCTGCTTAAGTCAATTATAGGGATTTTTCTTTTTTCTTTTTCTCTAACTAGGGCCATTGATTTGGTTACGATGACCATCTCACCCATACGTGACCGTTACGTGCTGCGTATAAAGTCGTAAAATCAACTGGTTGCTGTTGCGGAAACTTTTTCCGATAAAAAAATCTTGTTCTTGTTTGAAGAATTTAGAAGTAGGCCATAAAGATGCAATAAGATGTAAGAATAACTAAGAATCAATTGTTTCTTTGATAGGGTAGAAAACATTGTGGGAAAAGGAGAAAATGCTGGTAACCTGCATTGTCTCCTTTCCTCAGATTATTTTTAAAAGCCTTCTTTAAAAGGCGTCATTGTGTGGTAAAAGGTTAATAATTATCCAATCAGAGAAGCTTTAAGGAAATCAGAATGGATACCAGCAGCCAATCAGAGTAGACTTAAGAAATTCAACAGCCAATCAGAGAGCTTCAAAATCGCTCCAAAATGGCGCCAAAATTTATCCATAAAAAAACAGTGAAAAAAACGGCATAAAAGTGGAATTAAAGTCTTCTTTAAAGGCTGCTGTGCAGTCCTTGCAAACTTCCATGCCTGCACCACCCACACATGCCAGATTTCACTCAAATGGGCAAACATTTAAGAAAATAGGGGCGCAGAAGACCGTTTTGCAAGAATTACTTCCCTTTAACCCTCGATGCACCCCCCTCCCCAGCCCTTAACTGGATTTGCTTTTCTAACTCAGCCCATAAATAAATGCTGCATATTGAAACTTTCAATAAGCCAAAGTGATCAATGTACAGTGTGTATAAAAAAAAAAAAAAAAAAAAAAACGCCCAGAAAATAATGCAAGAATTACTTCCCTTTAACCCTCGATGCACCCAACACCCCCCTCCCCAGCCCTTAACTGGATTTGCTTTTCTAACTCGGCCCACAATAAATGCTGCATATTGGAACTTTCAATAAGCCAAAGTGATCAATGTACAGTGTATTAAAAAAAAAAAAAAAAAGAAAAAACGCCCAGAAAATAATGCAAGAATTACTTCCCTTTAACCCTCCATGCACCCAACACCCCCCTCCCCAGCCCTTAACTGGATTTGCTTTTCTAACTCAGCCCACATTAAATGCTGCACATTGAAACTTTCAATAAGCCAAAGTGATCAATGTACAGTGTAAAAAAAAATGCCCAGAAATTAATGTGACAAGTGGCTAAAAAAAGACTGAAAACTCTTTCAGTTGCTTCCTCTTGCATATCTCAAACAAAGGCAACTGAAGTGTAATTTTTCCAATCTCTTCAAACCGCAACAAGAAACCCAGTTACGTTGACTATGTGCCAGTTACGCTCATGCGAAAACCTCAGAAATTAATGTGACAAGTGGCTAAAAAAAGACTGAAAACTCTCATATATCAAACAAAGGCAACTGAAGTGTAATTTTTCTAATCTCTTCAAACCACAACAAGAAACCCAGTTACGTTGACTTCCGTCTCATACGTGTCAGTTACGCGCATGCGAAAACCCCAGAAAATAATGCGACAAGTGGCTAATAAAAGACTGAAGGCTCTTTCAGTAGCAGCTGCTTCTTATTGCAGAAATCAAACAAAAGGAACTAAATTTTTAAATTTATATTTTTTCTCCAATCTCTTTATACCGTGACGACAAATCCATTTACGTTGACTACCGTCTCGTAGGTGCCGGTTACGTATCCGCGAAAATGCGAAAAATCGACTTACGGAACATTTCATAGCAGACGACACGTGTTGCTTAATAGGTCAAATATAGGGAACTTAATTTCTAATATCTGCTTTTTATTTCTGCAATCTTTTTTCGCCGTGACAACAAAGCTTTTTAGGTTGTCTATTGTCTCGCAGGTGCCACTTACGTATCCGCAAAAACATGAAAGATCGACTTACGGAATATTTTATAGCAGACGACAACTGCTGCTTAAGTCAATTATAGGGATTTTTCTTTTTTCTTTTTCTCTAACTAGGGCCATTGATTTGGTTACGATGACCATCTCACCCATACGTGACCGTTACGTGCTGCGTGTAAAGTCGTAAAATCAACTGGTTGCTGTTGCGGAAACTTTTTCCGATAAAAAAATCTTGTTCTTGTTTGAAGAATTTAGAAGTAGGCCATAAAGATGCAATAAGATGTAAGAATAACTAAGAATCTATTGTTTCTTTGATAGGGTAGAAAACATTGTGGGAAAAGGAGAAAATGCTGTTAACCTGCATTGTCTCCTTTCCTCAGATTATTTTTAAAAGCCTTCTTTAAAAGGCGTCATTGTGTGGTAAAAGGTTAATAATTATCCAATCAGAGAAGCTTTAAGGAAATCAGAATGGATACCAGCAGCCAATCAGAGTAGACTTAAGAAATTCAACAGTCAATCAGAGAGCTTCAAAATCGCTCCAAAATGGCGCCAAAATTTATCCATAAAAAAACAGTGAAAAAAACGGCATAAAAGTGGAATTAAAGTCTTCTTTAAAGGCTGCTGTGCAGTCCTTGCAAACTGCCATGCCTGCACCACCCACACATGCCAGATTTCACTCAAATGGGCAAACATTTAAGAAAATAGGGGCGCAGAAGACCGTTTTGCAAGAATTACTTCCCTTTAACCCTCGATGCACACCCCCTCCCCAGCCCTTAACTGGATTTGCTTTTCTAACTCAGCCCATAAATAAATGCTGCATATTGAAACTTTCAATAAGCCAAAGTGATCAATGTACAGTGTGTATAAAAAAAAAAAAAAAAAAAAAAACGCCCAGAAAATAATGCAAGAATTACTTCCCTTTAACCCTCGATGCACCCAACACCCCCCTCCCCAGCCCTTAACTGGATTTGCTTTTCTAACTCGGCCCACAATAAATGCTGCACATTGGAACTTTCAATAAGCCAAAGTGATCAATGTACAGTGTATTAAAAAAAAAAAAAGAAAAAACGCCCAGAAAATAATGCAAGAATTACTTCCCTTTAACCCTCCATGCACCCAACACCCCCCTCCCCAGCCCTTAACTGGATTTGCTTTTCTAACTCAGCCCACATTAAATGCTGCACATTGAAACTTTCAATAAGCCAAAGTGATCAATGTACAGTGTAAAAAAAAATGCCCAGAAATTAATGTGACAAGTGGCTAAAAAAAGACTGAAAACTCTTTCAGTTGCTTCCTATTGCATATCTCAAACAAAGGCAACTGAAGTGTAATTTTTCCAATCTCTTCAAACCGCAACAAGAAACCCAGTTACGTTGACTATGTGCCAGTTACGCTCATGCGAAAACCTCAGAAATTAATGTGACAAGTGGCTAAAAAAAGACTGAAAACTCTCATATATCAAACAAAGGCAACTGAAGTGTAATTTTTCTAATCTCTTCAAACCACAACAAGAAACCCAGTTACGTTGACTTCCGTCTCATACGTGTCAGTTACGCGCATGCGAAAACCCCAGAAAATAATGCGACAAGTGGCTAATAAAAGACTGAAGGCTCTTTCAGTAGCAGCTGCTTCTTATTGCAGAAATCAAACAAAAGGAACTAAATTTTTAAATTTATATTTTTTCTCCAATCTCTTTATACCGTGACGACAAATCCATTTACGTTGACTACCGTCTCGTAGGTGCCGGTTACGTATCCGCGAAAATGCGAAAAATCGACTTACGGAACATTTCATAGCAGACGACACGTGTTGCTTAATAGGTCAAATATAGGGAACTTAATTTCTAATATCTGCTTTTTATTTCTGCAATCTTTTTTCGCCGTGACAACAAAGCTTTTTAGGTTGTCTATTGTCTCGCAGGTGCCACTTACGTATCCGCAAAAACATGAAAGATCGACTTACGGAATATTTTATAGCAGACGACAACTGCTGCTTAAGTCAATTATAGGGATTTTTCTTTTTTCTTTTTCTCTAACTAGGGCCATTGATTTGGTTACGATGACCATCTCACCCATACGTGACCGTTACGTGCTGCGTATAAAGTCGTAAAATCAACTGGTTGCTGTTGCGGAAACTTTTTCCGATAAAAAAATCTTGTTCTTGTTTGAAGAATTTAGAAGTAGGCCATAAAGATGCAATAAGATGTAAGAATAACTAAGAATCAATTGTTTCTTTGATAGGGTAGAAAACATTGTGGGAAAAGGAGAAAATGCTGGTAACCTGCATTGTCTCCTTTCCTCAGATTATTTTTAAAAGCCTTCTTTAAAAGGCGTCATTGTGTGGTAAAAGGTTAATAATTATCCAATCAGAGAAGCTTTAAGGAAATCAGAATGGATACCAGCAGCCAATCAGAGTAGACTTAAGAAATTCAACAGCCAATCAGAGAGCTTCAAAATCGCTCCAAAATGGCGCCAAAATTTATCCATAAAAAAACAGTGAAAAAAACGGCATAAAAGTGGAATTAAAGTCTTCTTTAAAGGCTGCTGTGCAGTCCTTGCAAACTGCCATGCCTGCACCACCCACACATGCCAGATTTCACTCAAATGGGCAAACATTTAAGAAAATAGGGGCGCAGAAGACCGTTTTGCAAGAATTACTTCCCTTTAACCCTCGATGCACCCCCCCTCCCCAGCCCTTAACTGGATTTGCTTTTCTAACTCAGCCCATAAATAAATGCTGCATATTGAAACTTTCAATAAGCCAAAGTGATCAATGTACAGTGTGTATAAAAAAAAAAAAAAAAAAAAAAAAAACGCCCAGAAAATAATGCAAGAATTACTTCCCTTTAACCCTCGATGCACCCAACACCCCCCTCCCCAGCCCTTAACTGGATTTGCTTTTCTAACTCGGCCCACAATAAATGCTGCACATTGGAACTTTCAATAAGCCAAAGTGATCAATGTACAGTGTATTAAAAAAAAAAAAGAAAAAACGCCCAGAAAATAATGCAAGAATTACTTCCCTTTAACCCTCCATGCACCCAACACCCCCCTCCCCAGCCCTTAACTGGATTTGCTTTTCTAACTCAGCCCACATTAAATGCTGCACATTGAAACTTTCAATAAGCCAAAGTGATCAATGTACAGTGTAAAAAAAAATGCCCAGAAATTAATGTGACAAGTGGCTAAAAAAAGACTGAAAACTCTTTCAGTTGCTTCCTATTGCATATCTCAAACAAAGGCAACTGAAGTGTAATTTTTCCAATCTCTTCAAACCGCAACAAGAAACCCAGTTACGTTGACTATGTGCCAGTTACGCTCATGCGAAAACCTCAGAAATTAATGTTACAAGTGGCTAAAAAAAGACTGAAAACTCTCATATATCAAACAAAGGCAACTGAAGTGTAATTTTTCTAATCTCTTCAAACCACAACAAGAAACCCAGTTACGTTGACTTCCGTCTCATACGTGTCAGTTACGCGCATGTGAAAACCCCAGAAAATAATGTGACAAGTGGCTAATAAAAGACTGAAGGCTCTTTCAGTAGCAGCTGCTTCTTATTGCAGAAATCAAACAAAAGGAACTAAATTTTTAAATTTATATTTTTTTCTCCAATCTCTTTATACCGTGACGACAAATCCATTTACGTTGACTACCGTCTCGTAGGTGCCGGTTACGTATCCGCGAAAATGCGAAAAATCGACTTACGGAACATTTCATAGCAGACGACACGTGTTGCTTAATAGGTCAAATATAGGGAACTTAATTTCTAATATCTGCTTTTTATTTCTGCAATCTTTTTTCGCCGTGACAACAAAGCTTTTTAGGTTGTCTATTGTCTCGCAGGTGCCACTTACGTATCCGCAAAAACATGAAAGATCGACTTACGGAATATTTTATAGCAGACGACAACTGCTGCTTAAGTCAATTATAGGGATTTTTCTTTTTTCTTTTTCTCTAACTAGGGCCATTGATTTGGTTACGATGACCATCTCACCCATACGTGACCGTTACGTGCTGCGTATAAAGTCGTAAAATCAACTGGTTGCTGTTGCGGAAACTTTTTCCGATAAAAAAATCTTGTTCTTGTTTGAAGAATTTAGAAGTAGGCCATAAAGATGCAATAAGATGTAAGAATAACTAAGAATCAATTGTTTCTTTGATAGGGTAGAAAACATTGTGGGAAAAGGAGAAAATGCTGGTAACCTGCATTGTCTCCTTTCCTCAGATTATTTTTAAAAGCCTTCTTTAAAAGGCGTCATTGTGTGGTAAAAGGTTAATAATTATCCAATCAGAGAAGCTTTCAGGAAATCAGAATGGATACCAGCAGCCAATCAGAGTAGACTTAAGAAATTCAACAGCCAATCAGAGAGCTTCAAAATCGCTCCAAAATGGCGCCAAAATTTATCCATAAAAAAACAGTGAAAAAAACGGCATAAAAGTGGATTTAAAGTCTTCTTTAAAGGCTGCTGTGCAGTCCTTGCAAACTGCCATGCCTGCACCACCCACACATGCCAGATTTCACTCAAATGGGCAAACATTTAAGAAAATAGGGGCGCAGAAGACCGTTTTGCAAGAATTACTTCCCTTTAACCCTCGATGCACCCCCCCTCCCCAGCCCTTAACTGGATTTGCTTTTCTAACTCAGCCCATAAATAAATGCTGCATATTGAAACTTTCAATAAGCCAAAGTGATCAATGTACAGTGTGTATAAAAAAAAAAAAAAAAAAAAAAAAAAACGCCCAGAAAATAATGCAAGAATTACTTCCCTTTAACCCTCGATGCACCCAACACCCCCCTCCCCAGCCCTTAACTGGATTTGCTTTTCTAACTCGGCCCACAATAAATGCTGCACATTGGAACTTTCAATAAGCCAAAGTGATCAATGTACAGTGTATTAAAAAAAAAAAAAGAAAAAACGCCCAGAAAATAATGCAAGAATTACTTCCCTTTAACCCTCCATGCACCCAACACCCCCCTCCCCAGCACTTAACTGGATTTGCTTTTCTAACTCAGCCCACATTAAATGCTGCACATTGAAACTTTCAATAAGCCAAAGTGATCAATGTACAGTGTAAAAAAAAATGCCCAGAAATTAATGTGACAAGTGGCTAAAAAAAGACTGAAAACTCTTTCAGTTGCTTCCTATTGCATATCTCAAACAAAGGCAACTGAAGTGTAATTTTTCCAATCTCTTCAAACCGCAACAAGAAACCCAGTTACGTTGACTATGTGCCAGTTACGCTCATGCGAAAACCTCAGAAATTAATGTGACAAGTGGCTAAAAAAAGACTGAAAACTCTCATATATCAAACAAAGGCAACTGAAGTGTAATTTTTCTAATCTCTTCAAACCACAACAAGAAACCCAGTTACGTTGACTTCCGTCTCATACGTGTCAGTTACGCGCATGCGAAAACCCCAGAAAATAATGCGACAAGTGGCTAATAAAAGACTGAAGGCTCTTTCAGTAGCAGCTGCTTCTTATTGCAGAAATCAAACAAAAGGAACTAAATTTTTAAATTTATATTTTTTCTCCAATCTCTTTATACCGTGACGACAAATCCATTTACGTTGACTACCGTCTCGTAGGTGCCGGTTACGTATCCGCGAAAATGCGAAAAATCGACTTACGGAACATTTCATAGCAGACGACACGTGTTGCTTAATAGGTCAAATATAGGGAACTTAATTTCTAATATCTGCTTTTTATTTCTGCAATCTTTTTTCGCCGTGACAACAAAGCTTTTTAGGTTGTCTATTGTCTCGCAGGTGCCACTTACGTATCCGCAAAAACATGAAAGATCGACTTACGGAATATTTTATAGCAGACGACAACTGCTGCTTAAGTCAATTATAGGGATTTTTCTTTTTTCTTTTTCTCTAACTAGGGCCATTGATTTGGTTACGATGACCATCTCACCCATACGTGACCGTTACGTGCTGCGTATAAAGTCGTAAAAATCAACTGGTTGCTGTTGCGGAAACTTTTTCCGATAAAAAAATCTTGTTCTTGTTTGAAGAATTTAGAAGTAGGCCATAAAGATGCAATAAGATGTAAGAATAACTAAGAATCAATTGTTTCTTTGATAGGGTAGAAAACATTGTGGGAAAAGGAGAAAATGCTGGTAACCTGCATTGTCTCCTTTCCTCAGATTATTTTTAAAAGCCTTCTTTAAAAGGCGTCATTGTGTGGTAAAAGGTTAATAATTATCCAATCAGAGAAGCTTTAAGGAAATCAGAATGGATACCAGCAGCCAATCAGAGTAGACTTAAGAAATTCAACAGCCAATCAGAGAGCTTCAAAATCGCTCCAAAATGGCGCCAAAATTTATCCATAAAAAAACAGTGAAAAAAACGGCATAAAAGTGGAATTAAAGTCTTCTTTAAAGGCTGCTGTGCAGTCCTTGCAAACTGCCATGCCTGCACCACCCACACATGCCAGATTTCACTCAAATGGGCAAACATTTAAGAAAATAGGGGCGCAGAAGACCGTTTTGCAAGAATTACTTCCCTTTAACCCTCGATGCACCCCCCCTCCCCAGCCCTTAACTGGATTTGCTTTTCTAACTCAGCCCATAAATAAATGCTGCATATTGAAACTTTCAATAAGCCAAAGTGATCAATGTACAGTGTGTATAAAAAAAAAAAAAAAAAAAAAACGCCCAGAAAATAATGCAAGAATTACTTCCCTTTAACCCTCGATGCACCCAACACCCCCCTCCCCAGCCCTTAACTGGATTTGCTTTTCTAACTCGGCCCACAATAAATGCTGCACATTGGAACTTTCAATAAGCCAAAGTGATCAATGTACAGTGTATTAAAAAAAAAAAAAAGAAAAAACGCCCAGAAAATAATGCAAGAATTACTTCCCTTTAACCCTCCATGCACCCAACACCCCCCTCCCCAGCCCTTAACTGGATTTGCTTTTCTAACTCAGCCCACATTAAATGCTGCACATTGAAACTTTCAATAAGCCAAAGTGATCAATGTACAGTGTAAAAAAAAATGCCCAGAAATTAATGTGACAAGTGGCTAAAAAAAGACTGAAAACTCTTTCAGTTGCTTCCTATTGCATATCTCAAACAAAGGCAACTGAAGTGTAATTTTTCCAATCTCTTCAAACCGCAACAAGAAACCCAGTTACGTTGACTATGTGCCAGTTACGCTCATGCGAAAACCTCAGAAATTAATGTGACAAGTGGCTAAAAAAAGACTGAAAACTCTCATATATCAAACAAAGGCAACTGAAGTGTAATTTTTCTAATCTCTTCAAACCACAACAAGAAACCCAGTTACGTTGACTTCCGTCTCATACGTGTCAGTTACGCGCATGCGAAAACCCCAGAAAATAATGCGACAAGTGGCTAATAAAAGACTGAAGGCTCTTTCAGTAGCAGCTGCTTCTTATTGCAGAAATCAAACAAAAGGAACTAAATTTTTAAATTTATATTTTTTTCTCCAATCTCTTTATACCGTGACGACAAATCCATTTACGTTGACTACCGTCTCGTAGGTGCCGGTTACGTATCCGCGAAAATGCGAAAAATCGACTTACGGAACATTTCATAGCAGACGACACGTGTTGCTTAATAGGTCAAATATAGGGAACTTAATTTCTAATATCTGCTTTTTATTTCTGCAATCTTTTTTCGCCGTGACAACAAAGCTTTTTAGGTTGTCTATTGTCTCGCAGGTGCCACTTACGTATCCGCAAAAACATGAAAGATCGACTTACGGAATATTTTATAGCAGACGACAACTGCTGCTTAAGTCAATTATAGGGATTTTTCTTTTTTCTTTTTCTCTAACTAGGGCCATTGATTTGGTTACGATGACCATCTCACCCATACGTGACCGTTACGTGCTGCGTATAAAGTCGTAAAATCAACTGGTTGCTGTTGCGGAAACTTTTTCCGATAAAAAAATCTTGTTCTTGTTTGAAGAATTTAGAAGTAGGCCATAAAGATGCAATAAGATGTAAGAATAACTAAGAATCAATTGTTTCTTTGATAGGGTAGAAAACATTGTGGGAAAAGGAGAAAATGCTGGTAACCTGCATTGTCTCCTTTCCTCAGATTATTTTTAAAAGCCTTCTTTAAAAGGCGTCATTGTGTGGTAAAAGGTTAATAATTATCCAATCAGAGAAGCTTTCAGGAAATCAGAATGGATACCAGCAGCCAATCAGAGTAGACTTAAGAAATTCAACAGCCAATCAGAGAGCTTCAAAATCGCTCCAAAATGGCGCCAAAATTTATCCATAAAAAAACAGTGAAAAAAACGGCATAAAAGTGGATTTAAAGTCTTCTTTAAAGGCTGCTGTGCAGTCCTTGCAAACTGCCATGCCTGCACCACCCACACATGCCAGATTTCACTCAAATGGGCAAACATTTAAGAAAATAGGGGCGCAGAAGACCGTTTTGCAAGAATTACTTCCCTTTAACCCTCGATGCACCCCCCCTCCCCAGCCCTTAACTGGATTTGCTTTTCTAACTCAGCCCATAAATAAATGCTGCATATTGAAACTTTCAATAAGCCAAAGTGATCAATGTACAGTGTGTATAAAAAAAAAAAAAAAAAAAAAAAAAAACGCCCAGAAAATAATGCAAGAATTACTTCCCTTTAACCCTCGATGCACCCAACACCCCCCTCCCCAGCCCTTAACTGGATTTGCTTTTCTAACTCGGCCCACAATAAATGCTGCACATTGGAACTTTCAATAAGCCAAAGTGATCAATGTACAGTGTATTAAAAAAAAAAAAAGAAAAAACGCCCAGAAAATAATGCAAGAATTACTTCCCTTTAACCCTCCATGCACCCAACACCCCCCTCCCCAGCACTTAACTGGATTTGCTTTTCTAACTCAGCCCACATTAAATGCTGCACATTGAAACTTTCAATAAGCCAAAGTGATCAATGTACAGTGTAAAAAAAAATGCCCAGAAATTAATGTGACAAGTGGCTAAAAAAAGACTGAAAACTCTTTCAGTTGCTTCCTATTGCATATCTCAAACAAAGGCAACTGAAGTGTAATTTTTCCAATCTCTTCAAACCGCAACAAGAAACCCAGTTACGTTGACTATGTGCCAGTTACGCTCATGCGAAAACCTCAGAAATTAATGTGACAAGTGGCTAAAAAAAGACTGAAAACTCTCATATATCAAACAAAGGCAACTGAAGTGTAATTTTTCTAATCTCTTCAAACCACAACAAGAAACCCAGTTACGTTGACTTCCGTCTCATACGTGTCAGTTACGCGCATGCGAAAACCCCAGAAAATAATGCGACAAGTGGCTAATAAAAGACTGAAGGCTCTTTCAGTAGCAGCTGCTTCTTATTGCAGAAATCAAACAAAAGGAACTAAATTTTTAAATTTATATTTTTTCTCCAATCTCTTTATACCGTGACGACAAATCCATTTACGTTGACTACCGTCTCGTAGGTGCCGGTTACGTATCCGCGAAAATGCGAAAAATCGACTTACGGAACATTTCATAGCAGACGACACGTGTTGCTTAATAGGTCAAATATAGGGAACTTAATTTCTAATATCTGCTTTTTATTTCTGCAATCTTTTTTCGCCGTGACAACAAAGCTTTTTAGGTTGTCTATTGTCTCGCAGGTGCCACTTACGTATCCGCAAAAACATGAAAGATCGACTTACGGAATATTTTATAGCAGACGACAACTGCTGCTTAAGTCAATTATAGGGATTTTTCTTTTTTCTTTTTCTCTAACTAGGGCCATTGATTTGGTTACGATGACCATCTCACCCATACGTGACCGTTACGTGCTGCGTATAAAGTCGTAAAATCAACTGGTTGCTGTTGCGGAAACTTTTTCCGATAAAAAAATCTTGTTCTTGTTTGAAGAATTTAGAAGTAGGCCATAAAGATGCAATAAGATGTAAGAATAACTAAGAATCAATTGTTTCTTTGATAGGGTAGAAAACATTGTGGGAAAAGGAGAAAATGCTGGTAACCTGCATTGTCTCCTTTCCTCAGATTATTTTTAAAAGCCTTCTTTAAAAGGCGTCATTGTGTGGTAAAAGGTTAATAATTATCCAATCAGAGAAGCTTTAAGGAAATCAGAATGGATACCAGCAGCCAATCAGAGTAGACTTAAGAAATTCAACAGCCAATCAGAGAGCTTCAAAATCGCTCCAAAATGGCGCCAAAATTTATCCATAAAAAAACAGTGAAAAAAACGGCATAAAAGTGGAATTAAAGTCTTCTTTAAAGGCTGCTGTGCAGTCCTTGCAAACTGCCATGCCTGCACCACCCACACATGCCAGATTTCACTCAAATGGGCAAACATTTAAGAAAATAGGGGCGCAGAAGACCGTTTTGCAAGAATTACTTCCCTTTAACCCTCGATGCACCCCCCCTCCCCAGCCCTTAACTGGATTTGCTTTTCTAACTCAGCCCATAAATAAATGCTGCATATTGAAACTTTCAATAAGCCAAAGTGATCAATGTACAGTGTGTATAAAAAAAAAAAAAAAAAAAAAAACGCCCAGAAAATAATGCAAGAATTACTTCCCTTTAACCCTCGATGCACCCAACACCCCCCTCCCCAGCCCTTAACTGGATTTGCTTTTCTAACTCGGCCCACAATAAATGCTGCACATTGGAACTTTCAATAAGCCAAAGTGATCAATGTACAGTGTATTAAAAAAAAAAAAAGAAAAAACGCCCAGAAAATAATGCAAGAATTACTTCCCTTTAACCCTCCATGCACCCAACACCCCCCTCCCCAGCCCTTAACTGGATTTGCTTTTCTAACTCAGCCCACATTAAATGCTGCACATTGAAACTTTCAATAAGCCAAAGTGATCAATGTACAGTGTAAAAAAAAATGCCCAGAAATTAATGTGACAAGTGGCTAAAAAAAGACTGAAAACTCTTTCAGTTGCTTCCTATTGCATATCTCAAACAAAGGCAACTGAAGTGTAATTTTTCCAATCTCTTCAAACCGCAACAAGAAACCCAGTTACGTTGACTATGTGCCAGTTACGCTCATGCGAAAACCTCAGAAATTAATGTGACAAGTGGCTAAAAAAAGACTGAAAACTCTCATATATCAAACAAAGGCAACTGAAGTGTAATTTTTCTAATCTCTTCAAACCACAACAAGAAACCCAGTTACGTTGACTTCCGTCTCATACGTGTCAGTTACGCGCATGCGAAAACCCCAGAAAATAATGCGACAAGTGGCTAATAAAAGACTGAAGGCTCTTTCAGTAGCAGCTGCTTCTTATTGCAGAAATCAAACAAAAGGAACTAAATTTTTAAATTTATATTTTTTTCTCCAATCTCTTTATACCGTGACGACAAATCCATTTACGTTGACTACCGTCTCGTAGGTGCCGGTTACGTATCCGCGAAAATGCGAAAAATCGACTTACGGAACATTTCATAGCAGACGACACGTGTTGCTTAATAGGTCAAATATAGGGAACTTAATTTCTAATATCTGCTTTTTATTTCTGCAATCTTTTTTCGCCGTGACAACAAAGCTTTTTAGGTTGTCTATTGTCTCGCAGGTGCCACTTACGTATCCGCAAAAACATGAAAGATCGACTTACGGAATATTTTATAGCAGACGACAACTGCTGCTTAAGTCAATTATAGGGATTTTTCTTTTTTCTTTTTCTCTAACTAGGGCCATTGATTTGGTTACGATGACCATCTCACCCATACGTGACCGTTACGTGCTGCGTATAAAGTCGTAAAATCAACTGGTTGCTGTTGCGGAAACTTTTTCCGATAAAAAAATCTTGTTCTTGTTTGAAGAATTTAGAAGTAGGCCATAAAGATGCAATAAGATGTAAGAATAACTAAGAATCAATTGTTTCTTTGATAGGGTAGAAAACATTGTGGGAAAAGGAGAAAATGCTGGTAACCTGCATTGTCTCCTTTCCTCAGATTATTTTTAAAAGCCTTCTTTAAAAGGCGTCATTGTGTGGTAAAAGGTTAATAATTATCCAATCAGAGAAGCTTTCAGGAAATCAGAATGGATACCAGCAGCCAATCAGAGTAGACTTAAGAAATTCAACAGCCAATCAGAGAGCTTCAAAATCGCTCCAAAATGGCGCCAAAATTTATCCATAAAAAAACAGTGAAAAAAACGGCATAAAAGTGGATTTAAAGTCTTCTTTAAAGGCTGCTGTGCAGTCCTTGCAAACTGCCATGCCTGCACCACCCACACATGCCAGATTTCACTCAAATGGGCAAACATTTAAGAAAATAGGGGCGCAGAAGACCGTTTTGCAAGAATTACTTCCCTTTAACCCTCGATGCACCCCCCCTCCCCAGCCCTTAACTGGATTTGCTTTTCTAACTCAGCCCATAAATAAATGCTGCATATTGAAACTTTCAATAAGCCAAAGTGATCAATGTACAGTGTGTATAAAAAAAAAAAAAAAAAAAAAAAAAACGCCCAGAAAATAATGCAAGAATTACTTCCCTTTAACCCTCGATGCACCCAACACCCCCCTCACCAGCCCTTAACTGGATTTGCTTTTCTAACTCGGCCCACAATAAATGCTGCACATTGGAACTTTCAATAAGCCAAAGTGATCAATGTACAGTGTATTAAAAAAAAAAAAAGAAAAAACGCCCAGAAAATAATGCAAGAATTACTTCCCTTTAACCCTCCATGCACCCAACACCCCCCTCCCCAGCACTTAACTGGATTTGCTTTTCTAACTCAGCCCACATTAAATGCTGCACATTGAAACTTTCAATAAGCCAAAGTGATCAATGTACAGTGTAAAAAAAAATGCCCAGAAATTAATGTGACAAGTGGCTAAAAAAAGACTGAAAACTCTTTCAGTTGCTTCCTATTGCATATCTCAAACAAAGGCAACTGAAGTGTAATTTTTCCAATCTCTTCAAACCGCAACAAGAAACCCAGTTACGTTGACTATGTGCCAGTTACGCTCATGCGAAAACCTCAGAAATTAATGTGACAAGTGGCTAAAAAAAGACTGAAAACTCTCATATATCAAACAAAGGCAACTGAAGTGTAATTTTTCTAATCTCTTCAAACCACAACAAGAAACCCAGTTACGTTGACTTCCGTCTCATACGTGTCAGTTACGCGCATGCGAAAACCCCAGAAAATAATGCGACAAGTGGCTAATAAAAGACTGAAGGCTCTTTCAGTAGCAGCTGCTTCTTATTGCAGAAATCAAACAAAAGGAACTAAATTTTTAAATTTATATTTTTTCTCCAATCTCTTTATACCGTGACGACAAATCCATTTACGTTGACTACCGTCTCGTAGGTGCCGGTTACGTATCCGCGAAAATGCGAAAAATCGACTTACGGAACATTTCATAGCAGACGACACGTGTTGCTTAATAGGTCAAATATAGGGAACTTAATTTCTAATATCTGCTTTTTATTTCTGCAATCTTTTTTCGCCGTGACAACAAAGCTTTTTAGGTTGTCTATTGTCTCGCAGGTGCCACTTACGTATCCGCAAAAACATGAAAGATCGACTTACGGAATATTTTATAGCAGACGACAACTGCTGCTTAAGTCAATTATAGGGATTTTTCTTTTTTCTTTTTCTCTAACTAGGGCCATTGATTTGGTTACGATGACCATCTCACCCATACGTGACCGTTACGTGCTGCGTATAAAGTCGTAAAATCAACTGGTTGCTGTTGCGGAAACTTTTTCCGATAAAAAAATCTTGTTCTTGTTTGAAGAATTTAGAAGTAGGCCATAAAGATGCAATAAGATGTAAGAATAACTAAGAATCAATTGTTTCTTTGATAGGGTAGAAAACATTGTGGGAAAAGGAGAAAATGCTGGTAACCTGCATTGTCTCCTTTCCTCAGATTATTTTTAAAAGCCTTCTTTAAAAGGCGTCATTGTGTGGTAAAAGGTTAATAATTATCCAATCAGAGAAGCTTTAAGGAAATCAGAATGGATACCAGCAGCCAATCAGAGTAGACTTAAGAAATTCAACAGCCAATCAGAGAGCTTCAAAATCGCTCCAAAATGGCGCCAAAATTTATCCATAAAAAAACAGTGAAAAAAACGGCATAAAAGTGGAATTAAAGTCTTCTTTAAAGGCTGCTGTGCAGTCCTTGCAAACTGCCATGCCTGCACCACCCACACATGCCAGATTTCACTCAAATGGGCAAACATTTAAGAAAATAGGGGCGCAGAAGACCGTTTTGCAAGAATTACTTCCCTTTAACCCTCGATGCACCCCCCCTCCCCAGCCCTTAACTGGATTTGCTTTTCTAACTCAGCCCATAAATAAATGCTGCATATTGAAACTTTCAATAAGCCAAAGTGATCAATGTACAGTGTGTATAAAAAAAAAAAAAAAAAAGAAAAAACGCCCAGAAAATAATGCAAGAATTACTTCCCTTTAACCCTCGATGCACCCAACACCCCCCTCCCCAGCCCTTAACTGGATTTGCTTTTCTAACTCGGCCCACAATAAATGCTGCACATTGGAACTTTCAATAAGCCAAAGTGATCAATGTACAGTGTATTAAAAAAAAAAAAAAGAAAAAACGCCCAGAAAATAATGCAAGAATTACTTCCCTTTAACCCTCCATGCACCCAACACCCCCCTCCCCAGCCCTTAACTGGATTTGCTTTTCTAACTCAGCCCACATTAAATGCTGCACATTGAAACTTTCAATAAGCCAAAGTGATCAATGTACAGTGTAAAAAAAAATGCCCAGAAATTAATGTGACAAGTGGCTAAAAAAAGACTGAAAACTCTTTCAGTTGCTTCCTATTGCATATCTCAAACAAAGGCAACTGAAGTGTAATTTTTCCAATCTCTTCAAACCGCAACAAGAAACCCAGTTACGTTGACTATGTGCCAGTTACGCTCATGCGAAAACCTCAGAAATTAATGTGACAAGTGGCTAAAAAAAGACTGAAAACTCTCATATATCAAACAAAGGCAACTGAAGTGTAATTTTTCTAATCTCTTCAAACCACAACAAGAAACCCAGTTACGTTGACTTCCGTCTCATACGTGTCAGTTACGCGCATGCGAAAACCCCAGAAAATAATGCGACAAGTGGCTAATAAAAGACTGAAGGCTCTTTCAGTAGCAGCTGCTTCTTATTGCAGAAATCAAACAAAAGGAACTAAATTTTTAAATTTATATTTTTTTCTCCAATCTCTTTATACCGTGACGACAAATCCATTTACGTTGACTACCGTCTCGTAGGTGCCGGTTACGTATCCGCGAAAATGCGAAAAATCGACTTACGGAACATTTCATAGCAGACGACACGTGTTGCTTAATAGGTCAAATATAGGGAACTTAATTTCTAATATCTGCTTTTTATTTCTGCAATCTTTTTTCGCCGTGACAACAAAGCTTTTTAGGTTGTCTATTGTCTCGCAGGTGCCACTTACGTATCCGCAAAAACATGAAAGATCGACTTACGGAATATTTTATAGCAGACGACAACTGCTGCTTAAGTCAATTATAGGGATTTTTCTTTTTTCTTTTTCTCTAACTAGGGCCATTGATTTGGTTACGATGACCATCTCACCCATACGTGACCGTTACGTGCTGCGTATAAAGTCGTAAAATCAACTGGTTGCTGTTGCGGAAACTTTTTCCGATAAAAAAATCTTGTTCTTGTTTGAAGAATTTAGAAGTAGGCCATAAAGATGCAATAAGATGTAAGAATAACTAAGAATCAATTGTTTCTTTGATAGGGTAGAAAACATTGTGGGAAAAGGAGAAAATGCTGGTAACCTGCATTGTCTCCTTTCCTCAGATTATTTTTAAAAGCCTTCTTTAAAAGGCGTCATTGTGTGGTAAAAGGTTAATAATTATCCAATCAGAGAAGCTTTAAGGAAATCAGAATGGATACCAGCAGCCAATCAGAGTAGACTTAAGAAATTCAACAGCCAATCAGAGAGCTTCAAAATCGCTCCAAAATGGCGCCAAAATTTATCCATAAAAAAACAGTGAAAAAAACGGCATAAAAGTGGAATTAAAGTCTTCTTTAAAGGCTGCTGTGCAGTCCTTGCAAACTGCCATGCCTGCACCACCCACACATGCCAGATTTCACTCAAATGGGCAAACATTTAAGAAAATAGGGGCGCAGAAGACCGTTTTGCAAGAATTACTTCCCTTTAACCCTCGATGCACCCCCCCTCCCCAGCCCTTAACTGGATTTGCTTTTCTAACTCAGCCCATAAATAAATGCTGCATATTGAAACTTTCAATAAGCCAAAGTGATCAATGTACAGTGTGTATAAAAAAAAAAAAAAAAAAAAAAAACGCCCAGAAAATAATGCAAGAATTACTTCCCTTTAACCCTCGATGCACCCAACACCCCCCTCCCCAGCCCTTAACTGGATTTGCTTTTCTAACTCGGCCCACAATAAATGCTGCACATTGGAACTTTCAATAAGCCAAAGTGATCAATGTACAGTGTATTAAAAAAAAAAAAAGAAAAAACGCCCAGAAAATAATGCAAGAATTACTTCCCTTTAACCCTCCATGCACCCAACACCCCCCTCCCCAGCCCTTAACTGGATTTGCTTTTCTAACTCAGCCCACATTAAATGCTGCACATTGAAACTTTCAATAAGCCAAAGTGATCAATGTACAGTGTAAAAAAAAATGCCCAGAAATTAATGTGACAGGTGGCTAAAAAAAGACTGAAAACTCTTTCAGTTGCTTCCTATTGCATATCTCAAACAAAGGCAACTGAAGTGTAATTTTTCCAATCTCTTCAAACCGCAACAAGAAACCCAGTTACGTTGACTATGTGCCAGTTACGCTCATGCGAAAACCTCAGAAATTAATGTGACAAGTGGCTAAAAAAAGACTGAAAACTCTCATATATCAAACAAAGGCAACTGAAGTGTAATTTTTCTAATCTCTTCAAACCACAACAAGAAACCCAGTTACGTTGACTTCCGTCTCATACGTGTCAGTTACGCGCATGCGAAAACCCCAGAAAATAATGCGACAAGTGGCTAATAAAAGACTGAAGGCTCTTTCAGTAGCAGCTGCTTCTTATTGCAGAAATCAAACAAAAGGAACTAAATTTTTAAATTTATATTTTTTTCTCCAATCTCTTTATACCGTGACGACAAATCCATTTACGTTGACTACCGTCTCGTAGGTGCCAGTTACGTATCCGCGAAAATGCGAAAAATCGACTTACGGAACATTTCATAGCAGACGACACGTGTTGCTTAATAGGTCAAATATAGGGAACTTAATTTCTAATATCTGCTTTTTATTTCTGCAATCTTTTTTCGCCGTGACAACAAAGCTTTTTAGGTTGTCTATTGTCTCGCAGGTGCCACTTACGTATCCGCAAAAACATGAAAGATCGACTTACGGAATATTTTATAGCAGACGACAACTGCTGCTTAAGTCAATAATAGGGATTTTTCTTTTTTCTTTTTCTCTAACTAGGGCCATTGATTTGGTTACGATGACCATCTCACCCATACGTGACCGTTACGTGCTGCGTATAAAGTCGTAAAATCAACTGCTTGCTGTTGCGGAAACTTTTTCCGATAAAAAAATCTTGTTCTTGTTTGAAGAATTTAGAAGTAGGCCATAAAGATGCAATAAGATGTAAGAATAACTAAGAATCAATTGTTTCTTTGATAGGGTAGAAAACATTGTGGGAAAAGGAGAAAATGCTGGTAACCTGCATTGTCTCCTTTCCTCAGATTATTTTTAAAAGCCTTCTTTAAAAGGCGTCATTGTGTGGTAAAAGGTTAATAATTATCCAATCAGAGAAGCTTTAAGGAAATCAGAATGGATACCAGCAGCCAATCAGAGTAGACTTAAGAAATTCAACAGCCAATCAGAGAGCTTCAAAATCGCTCCAAAATGGCGCCAAAATTTATCCATAAAAAAACAGTGAAAAAAACGGCATAAAAGTGGAATTAAAGTCTTCTTTAAAGGCTGCTGTGCAGTCCTTGCAAACTGCCATGCCTGCACCACCCACACATGCCAGATTTCACTCAAATGGGCAAACATTTAAGAAAATAGGGGCGCAGAAGACCGTTTTGCAAGAATTACTTCCCTTTAACCCTCGATGCACCCCCCCTCCCCAGCCCTTAACTGGATTTGCTTTTCTAACTCAGCCCATAAATAAATGCTGCATATTGAAACTTTCAATAAGCCAAAGTGATCAATGTACAGTGTGTATAAAAAAAAAAAAAAAAAAAAAAAAAAAAACGCCCAGAAAATAATGCAAGAATTACTTCCCTTTAACCCTCGATGCACCCAACACCCCCCTCCCCAGCCCTTAACTGGATTTGCTTTTCTAACTCGGCCCACAATAAATGCTGCACATTGGAACTTTCAATAAGCCAAAGTGATCAATGTACAGTGTATTAAAAAAAAAAAAAAAGAAAAAACGCCCAGAAAATAATGCAAGAATTACTTCCCTTTAACCTTCCATGCACCCAACACCCCCCTCCCCAGCCCTTAACTGGATTTGCTTTTCTAACTCAGCCCACATTAAATGCTGCACATTGAAACTTTCAATAAGCCAAAGTGATCAATGTACAGTGTAAAAAAAAATGCCCAGAAATTAATGTGACAAGTGGCTAAAAAAAGACTGAAAACTCTTTCAGTTGCTTCCTATTGCATATCTCAAACAAAGGCAACTGAAGTGTAATTTTTCCAATCTCTTCAAACCGCAACAAGAAACCCAGTTACGTTGACTATGTGCCAGTTACGCTCATGCGAAAACCTCAGAAATTAATGTGACAAGTGGCTAAAAAAAGACTGAAAACTCTCATATATCAAACAAAGGCAACTGAAGTGTAATTTTTCTAATCTCTTCAAACCACAACAAGAAACCCAGTTACGTTGACTTCCGTCTCATACGTGTCAGTTACGCGCATGCGAAAACCCCAGAAAATAATGCGACAAGTGGCTAATAAAAGACTGAAGGCTCTTTCAGTAGCAGCTGCTTCTTATTGCAGAAATCAAACAAAAGGAACTAAATTTTTAAATTTATATTTTTTTCTCCAATCTCTTTATACCGTGACGACAAATCCATTTACGTTGACTACCGTCTCGTAGGTGCCGGTTACGTATCCGCGAAAATGCGAAAAATCGACTTACGGAACATTTCATAGCAGACGACACGTGTTGCTTAATAGGTCAAATATAGGGAACTTAATTTCTAATATCTGCTTTTTATTTCTGCAATCTTTTTTCGCCGTGACAACAAAGCTTTTTAGGTTGTCTATTGTCTCGCAGGTGCCACTTACGTATCCGCAAAAACATGAAAGATCGACTTACGGAATATTTTATAGCAGACGACAACTGCTGCTTAAGTCAATTATAGGGATTTTTCTTTTTTCTTTTTCTCTAACTAGGGCCATTGATTTGGTTACGATGACCATCTCACCCATACGTGACCGTTACGTGCTGCGTATAAAGTCGTAAAATCAACTGGTTGCTGTTGCGGAAACTTTTTCCGATAAAAAAATCTTGTTCTTGTTTGAAGAATTTAGAAGTAGGCCATAAAGATGCAATAAGATGTAAGAATAACTAAGAATCAATTGTTTCTTTGATAGGGTAGAAAACATTGTGGGAAAAGGAGAAAATGCTGGTAACCTGCATTGTCTCCTTTCCTCAGATTATTTTTAAAAGCCTTCTTTAAAAGGCGTCATTGTGTGGTAAAAGGTTAATAATTATCCAATCAGAGAAGCTTTAAGGAAATCAGAATGGATACCAGCAGCCAATCAGAGTAGACTTAAGAAATTCAACAGCCAATCAGAGAGCTTCAAAATCGCTCCAAAATGGCGCCAAAATTTATCCATAAAAAAAACAGTGAAAAAAACGGCATAAAAGTGGAATTAAAGTCTTCTTTAAAGGCTGCTGTGCAGTCCTTGCAAACTGCCATGCCTGCACCACCCACACATGCCAGATTTCACTCAAATGGGCAAACATTTAAGAAAATAGGGGCGCAGAAGACCGTTTTGCAAGAATTACTTCCCTTTAACCCTCGATGCACCCCCCCTCCCCAGCCCTTAACTGGATTTGCTTTTCTAACTCAGCCCATAAATAAATGCTGCATATTGAAACTTTCAATAAGCCAAAGTGATCAATGTACAGTGTGTATAAAAAAAAAAAAAAAAAAAGAAAACGCCCAGAAAAATAATGCAAGAATTACTTCCCTTTAACCCTCGATGCACCCAACACCCCCCTCCCCAGCCCTTAACTGGATTTGCTTTTCTAACTCGGCCCACAATAAATGCTGCACATTGGAACTTTCAATAAGCCAAAGTGATCAATGTACAGTGTATTAAAAAAAAAAAAAGAAAAAACGCCCAGAAAATAATGCAAGAATTACTTCCCTTTAACCCTCCATGCACCCAACACCCCCCTCCCCAGCCCTTAACTGGATTTGCTTTTCTAACTCAGCCCACATTAAATGCTGCACATTGAAACTTTCAATAAGCCAAAGTGATCAATGTACAGTGTAAAAAAAAATGCCCAGAAATTAATGTGACAAGTGGCTAAAAAAAGACTGAAAACTCTTTCAGTTGCTTCCTATTGCATATCTCAAACAAAGGCAACTGAAGTGTAATTTTTCCAATCTCTTCAAACCGCAACAAGAAACCCAGTTACGTTGACTATGTGCCAGTTACGCTCATGCGAAAACCTCAGAAATTAATGTGACAAGTGGCTAAAAAAAGACTGAAAACTCTCATATATCAAACAAAGGCAACTGAAGTGTAATTTTTCTAATCTCTTCAAACCACAACAAGAAACCCAGTTACGTTGACTTCCGTCTCATACGTGTCAGTTACGCGCATGCGAAAACCCCAGAAAATAATGCGACAAGTGGCTAATAAAAGACTGAAGGCTCTTTCAGTAGCAGCTGCTTCTTATTGCAGAAATCAAACAAAAGGAACTAAATTTTTAAATTTATATTTTTTTCTCCAATCTCTTTATACCGTGACGACAAATCCATTTACGTTGACTACCGTCTCGTAGGTGCCGGTTACGTATCCGCGAAAATGCGAAAAATCAACTTACGGAACATTTCATAGCAGACGACACGTGTTGCTTAATAGGTCAAATATAGGGAACTTAATTTCTAATATCTGCTTTTTATTTCTGCAATCTTTTTTCGCCGTGACAACAAAGCTTTTTAGGTTGTCTATTGTCTCGCAGGTGCCACTTACGTATCCGCAAAAACATGAAAGATCGACTTACGGAATATTTTATAGCAGACGACAACTGCTGCTTAAGTCAATTATAGGGATTTTTCTTTTTTCTTTTTCTCTAACTAGGGCCATTGATTTGGTTACGATGACCATCTCACCCATACGTGACCGTTACGTGCTGCGTATAAAGTCGTAAAATCAACTGGTTGCTGTTGCGGAAACTTTTTCCGATAAAAAAATCTTGTTCTTGTTTGAAGAATTTAGAAGTAGGCCATAAAGATGCAATAAGATGTAAGAATAACTAAGAATCAATTGTTTCTTTGATAGGGTAGAAAACGTTGTGGGAAAAGGAGAAAATGCTGGTAACCTGCATTGTCTCCTTTCCTCAGATTATTTTTAAAAGCCTTCTTTAAAAGGCGTCATTGTGTGGTAAAAGGTTAATAATTATCCAATCAGAGAAGCTTTAAGGAAATCAGAATGGATACCAGCAGCCAATCAGAGTAGACTTAAGAAATTCAACAGCCAATCAGAGAGCTTCAAAATCGCTCCAAAATGGCGCCAAAATTTATCCATAAAAAAAACAGTGAAAAAAACGGCATAAAAGTGGAATTAAAGTCTTCTTTAAAGGCTGCTGTGCAGTCCTTGCAAACTGCCATGCCTGCACCACCCACACATGCCAGATTTCACTCAAATGGGCAAACATTTAAGAAAATAGGGGCGCAGAAGACCGTTTTGCAAGAATTACTTCCCTTTAACCCTCGATGCACCCCCCCTCCCCAGCCCTTAACTGGATTTGCTTTTCTAACTCAGCCCATAAATAAATGCTGCATATTGAAACTTTCAATAAGCCAAAGTGATCAATGTACAGTGTGTATAAAAAAAAAAAAAAAAAAAAAAAACGCCCAGAAAAATAATGCAAGAATTACTTCCCTTTAACCCTCGATGCACCCAACACCCCCCTCCCCAGCCCTTAACTGGATTTGCTTTTCTAACTCGGCCCACAATAAATGCTGCACATTGGAACTTTCAATAAGCCAAAGTGATCAATGTACAGTGTATTAAAAAAAAAAAAAGAAAAAACGCCCAGAAAATAATGCAAGAATTACTTCCCTTTAACCCTCCATGCACCCAACACCCCCCTCCCCAGCCCTTAACTGGATTTGCTTTTCTAACTCAGCCCACATTAAATGCTGCACATTGAAACTTTCAATAAGCCAAAGTGATCAATGTACAGTGTAAAAAAAAATGCCCAGAAATTAATGTGACAAGTGGCTAAAAAAAGACTGAAAACTCTTTCAGTTGCTTCCTATTGCATATCTCAAACAAAGGCAACTGAAGTGTAATTTTTCCAATCTCTTCAAACCGCAACAAGAAACCCAGTTACGTTGACTATGTGCCAGTTACGCTCATGCGAAAACCTCAGAAATTAATGTGACAAGTGGCTAAAAAAAGACTGAAAACTCTCATATATCAAACAAAGGCAACTGAAGTGTAATTTTTCTAATCTCTTCAAACCACAACAAGAAACCCAGTTACGTTGACTTCCGTCTCATACGTGTCAGTTACGCGCATGCGAAAACCCCAGAAAATAATGCGACAAGTGGCTAATAAAAGACTGAAGGCTCTTTCAGTAGCAGCTGCTTCTTATTGCAGAAATCAAACAAAAGGAACTAAATTTTTAAATTTATATTTTTTTCTCCAATCTCTTTATACCGTGACGACAAATCCATTTACGTTGACTACCGTCTCGTAGGTGCCGGTTACGTATCCGCGAAAATGCGAAAAATCGACTTACGGAACATTTCATAGCAGACGACACGTGTTGCTTAATAGGTCAAATATAGGGAACTTAATTTCTAATATCTGCTTTTTATTTCTGCAATCTTTTTTCGCCGTGACAACAAAGCTTTTTAGGTTGTCTATTGTCTCGCAGGTGCCACTTACGTATCCGCAAAAACATGAAAGATCGACTTACGGAATATTTTATAGCAGACGACAACTGCTGCTTAAGTCAATTATAGGGATTTTTCTTTTTTCTTTTTCTCTAACTAGGGCCATTGATTTGGTTACGATGACCATCTCACCCATACGTGACCGTTACGTGCTGCGTATAAAGTCGTAAAATCAACTGGTTGCTGTTGCGGAAACTTTTTCCGATAAAAAAATCTTGTTCTTGTTTGAAGAATTTAGAAGTAGGCCATAAAGATGCAATAAGATGTAAGAATAACTAAGAATCAATTGTTTCTTTGATAGGGTAGAAAACATTGTGGGAAAAGGAGAAAATGCTGGTAACCTGCATTGTCTCCTTTCCTCAGATTATTTTTAAAAGCCTTCTTTAAAAGGCGTCATTGTGTGGTAAAAGGTTAATAATTATCCAATCAGAGAAGCTTTAAGGAAATCAGAATGGATACCAGCAGCCAATCAGAGTAGACTTAAGAAATTCAACAGCCAATCAGAGAGCTTCAAAATCGCTCCAAAATGGCGCCAAAATTTATCCATAAAAAAACAGTGAAAAAAACGGCATAAAAGTGGAATTAAAGTCTTCTTTAAAGGCTGCTGTGCAGTCCTTGCAAACTGCCATGCCTGCACCACCCACACATGCCAGATTTCACTCAAATGGGCAAACATTTAAGAAAATAGGGGCGCAGAAGACCGTTTTGCAAGAATTACTTCCCTTTAACCCTCGATGCACCCCCCCTCCCCAGCCCTTAACTGGATTTGCTTTTCTAACTCAGCCCATAAATAAATGCTGCATATTGAAACTTTCAATAAGCCAAAGTGATCAATGTACAGTGTGTATAAAAAAAAAAAAAAAAAAAAAAAAAACGCCCAGAAAATAATGCAAGAATTACTTCCCTTTAACCCTCGATGCACCCAACACCCCCCTCCCCAGCCCTTAACTGGATTTGCTTTTCTAACTCGGCCCACAATAAATGCTGCACATTGGAACTTTCAATAAGCCAAAGTGATCAATGTACAGTGTATTAAAAAAAAAAAAAAGAAAAAACGCCCAGAAAATAATGCAAGAATTACTTCCCTTTAACCCTCCATGCACCCAACACCCCCCTCCCCAGCCCTTAACTGGATTTGCTTTTCTAACTCAGCCCACATTAAATGCTGCACATTGAAACTTTCAATAAGCCAAAGTGATCAATGTACAGTGTAAAAAAAAATGCCCAGAAATTAATGTGACAAGTGGCTAAAAAAAGACTGAAAACTCTTTCAGTTGCTTCCTATTGCATATCTCAAACAAAGGCAACTGAAGTGTAATTTTTCCAATCTCTTCAAACCGCAACAAGAAACCCAGTTACGTTGACTATGTGCCAGTTACGCTCATGCGAAAACCTCAGAAATTAATGTGACAAGTGGCTAAAAAAAGACTGAAAACTCTCATATATCAAACAAAGGCAACTGAAGTGTAATTTTTCTAATCTCTTCAAACCACAACAAGAAACCCAGTTACGTTGACTTCCGTCTCATACGTGTCAGTTACGCGCATGCGAAAACCCCAGAAAATAATGCGACAAGTGGCTAATAAAAGACTGAAGGCTCTTTCAGTAGCAGCTGCTTCTTATTGCAGAAATCAAACAAAAGGAACTAAATTTTTAAATTTATATTTTTTCTCCAATCTCTTTGTACCGTGACGACAAATCCATTTACGTTGACTACCGTCTCGTAGGTGCCGGTTACGTATCCGCAAAATCATGAAAGATCGACTTACGGAATATTTTATAGCAGACGACAACTGCTGCTTAAGTCAATTATAGGGATTTTTCTTTTTTCTTTTTCTCTAACTAGGGCCATTGATTTGGTTACGATGACCATCTCACCCATACGTGACCGTTACGTGCTGCGTATAAAGTCGTAAAATCAACTGGTTGCTGATGCGGAAACTTTTTCCGATAAAAAAATCTTGTTCTTGTTTGAAGAATTTAGAAGTAGGCCATAAAGATGCAATAAGATGTAAGAATAACTAAGAATCAATTGTTTCTTTGATAGGGTAGAAAACATTGTGGGAAAAGGAGAAAATGCTGGTAACCTGCATTGTCTCCTTTCCTCAGATTATTTTTAAAAGCCTTCTTTAAAAGGCGTCATTGTGTGGTAAAAGGTTAATAATTATCCAATCAGAGAAGCTTTAAGGAAATCAGAATGGATACCAGCAGCCAATCAGAGTAGACTTAAGAAATTCAACAGCCAATCAGAGAGCTTCAAAATCGCTCCAAAATGGCGCCAAAATTTATCCATAAAAAAACAGTGAAAAAAACGGCATAAAAGTGGAATTAAAGTCTTCTTTAAAGGCTGCTGTGCAGTCCTTGCAAACTGCCATGCCTGCACCACCCACACATGCCAGATTTCACTCAAATGGGCAAACATTTAAGAAAATAGGGGCGCAGAAGACCGTTTTGCAAGAATTACTTCCCTTTAACCCTCGATGCACCCCCCCTCCCCAGCCTTTAACTGGATTTGCTTTTCTAACTCAGCCCATAAATAAATGCTGCATATTGAAACTTTCAATAAGCCAAAGTGATCAATGTACAGTGTGTATAAAAAAAAAAAAAAAAAAAACGCCCAGAAAATAATGCAAGAATTACTTCCCTTTAACCCTCGATGCACCCAACACCCCCTTCCCCAGCCCTTAACTGGATTTGCTTTTCTAACTCGGCCCACAATAAATGCTGCACATTGGAACTTTCAATAAGCCAAAGTGATCAATGTACAGTGTATTAAAAAAAAAAAAAGAAAAAACGCCCAGAAAATAATGCAAGAATTACTTCCCTTTAACCCTCCATGCACCCAACACCCCCCTCCCCAGCCCTTAACTGGATTTGCTTTTCTAACTCAGCCCACATTAAATGCTGCACATTGAAACTTTCAATAAGCCAAAGTGATCAATGTACAGTGTAAAAAAAAATGCCCAGAAATTAATGTGACAAGTGGCTAAAAAAAGACTGAAAACTCTTTCAGTTGCTTCCTATTGCATATCTCAAACAAAGGCAACTGAAGTGTAATTTTTCCAATCTCTTCAAACCGCAACAAGAAACCCAGTTACGTTGACTATGTGCCAGTTACGCTCATGCGAAAACCTCAGAAATTAATGTGACAAGTGACTAAAAAAAGACTGAAAACTCTCATGTATCAAACAAAGACAACTGAAGTGTAATTTTTCTAATCTCTTCAAACCACAACAAGAAACCCAGTTACGTTGACTTCCGTCTCATACGTGTCAGTTACGCGCATGCGAAAACCCCAGAAAATAATGTGACAAGTGGCTAATAAAAGACTGAAGGCTCTTTCAGTAGCAGCTGCTTCTTATTGCAGAAATCAAACAAAAGGAACTAAATTTTTAAATTTATATTTTTTTCTCCAATCTCTTTATACCGTGACGACAAATCCATTTACGTTGACTACCGTCTCGTAGGTGCCGGTTACATATCCGCGAAAATGCGAAAAATCGACTTACGGAACATTTCATAGCAGACGACACGTGTTGCTTAATAGGTCAAATATAGGGAACTTAATTTCTAATATCTGCTTTTTATTTCTGCAATCTTTTTTCGCCGTGACAACAAAGCTTTTTAGGTTGTCTATTGTCTCGCAGGTGCCACTTACGTATCCGCAAAAACATGAAAGATCGACTTACGGAATATTTTATAGCAGACGACAACTGCTGCTTAAGTCAATTATAGGGATTTTTCTTTTTTCTTTTTCTCTAACTAGGGCCATTGATTTGGTTACGATGACCATCTCACCCATACGTGACCGTTACGTGCTGCGTATAAAGTCGTAAAATCAACTGGTTGCTGTTGCGGAAACTTTTTCCGATAAAAAAATCTTGTTCTTGTTTGAAGAATTTAGAAGTAGGCCATAAAGATGCAATAAGATGTAAGAATAACTAAGAATCAATTGTTTCTTTGATAGGGTAGAAAACATTGTGGGAAAAGGAGAAAATGCTGGTAACCTGCATTGTCTCCTTTCCTCAGATTATTTTTAAAAGCCTTCTTTAAAAGGCGTCATTGTGTGGTAAAAGGTTAATAATTATCCAATCAGAGAAGCTTTAAGGAAATCAGAATGGATACCAGCAGCCAATCAGAGTAGACTTAAGAAATTCAACAGCCAATCAGAGAGCTTCAAAATCGCTCCAAAATGCACCCCCCCTCCCCAGCCCTTAACTGGATTTGCTTTTCTAACTCAGCCCATAAATAAATGCTGCATATTGAAACTTTCAATAAGCCAAAGTGATCAATGTACAGTGTGTATAAAAAAAAAAAAAAAAAAAAACGCCCAGAAAATAATGCAAGAATTACTTCCCTTTAACCCTCGATGCACCCAACACCCCCCTCCCCAGCCCTTAACTGGATTTGCTTTTCTAACTCGGCCCACAATAAATGCTGCACATTGGAACTTTCAATAAGCCAAAGTGATCAATGTACAGTGTATTAAAAAAAAAAAAAAAGAAAAAACGCCCAGAAAATAATGCAAGAATTACTTCCCTTTAACCCTCCATGCACCCAACACCCCCCTCCCCAGCCCTTAACTGGATTTGCTTTTCTAACTCAGCCCACATTAAATGCTGCACATTGAAACTTTCAATAAGCCAAAGTGATCAATGTACAGTGTAAAAAAAAATGCCCAGAAATTAATGTGACAAGTGGCTAAAAAAAGACTGAAAACTCTTTCAGTTGCTTCCTATTGCATATCTCAAACAAAGGCAACTGAAGTGTAATTTTTCCAATCTCTTCAAACCGCAACAAGAAACCCAGTTACGTTGACTATGTGCCAGTTACGCTCATGCGAAAACCTCAGAAATTAATGTGACAAGTGGCTAAAAAAAGACTGAAAACTCTCATGTATCAAACAAAGGCAACTGAAGTGTAATTTTTCTAATCTCTTCAAACCACAACAAGAAACCCAGTTACGTTGACTTCCGTCTCATACGTGTCAGTTACGCGCATGCGAAAACCCCAGAAAATAATGTGACAAGTGGCTAATAAAAGACTGAAGGCTCTTTCAGTAGCAGCTGCTTCTTATTGCAGAAATCAAACAAAAGGAACTAAATTTTTAAATTTATATTTTTTTCTCCAATCTCTTTATACCGTGACGACAAATCCATTTACGTTGACTACCGTCTCGTAGGTGCCGGTTACATATCCGCGAAAATGCGAAAAATCGACTTACGGAACATTTCATAGCAGACGACACGTGTTGCTTAATAGGTCAAATATAGGGAACTTAATTTCTAATATCTGCTTTTTATTTCTGCAATCTTTTTTCGCCGTGACAACAAAGCTTTTTAGGTTGTCTATTGTCTCGCAGGTGCCACTTACGTATCCGCAAAAACATGAAAGATCGACTTACGGAATATTTTATAGCAGACGACAACTGCTGCTTAAGTCAATTATAGGGATTTTTCTTTTTTCTTTTTCTCTAACTAGGGCCATTGATTTGGTTACGATGACCATCTCACCCATACGTGACCGTTACGTGCTGCGTATAAAGTCGTAAAATCAACTGGTTGCTGTTGCGGAAACTTTTTCCGATAAAAAAATCTTGTTCTTGTTTGAAGAATTTAGAAGTAGGCCATAAAGATGCAATAAGATGTAAGAATAACTAAGAATCAATTGTTTCTTTGATAGGGTAGAAAACATTGTGGGAAAAGGAGAAAATGGTGGTAACCTGCATTGTCTCCTTTCCTCAGATTATTTTTAAAAGCCTTCTTTAAAAGGCGTCATTGTGTGGTAAAAGGTTAATAATTATCCAATCAGAGAAGCTTTAAGGAAATCAGAATGGATACCAGCAGCCAATCAGAGTAGACTTAAGAAATTCAACAGCCAATCAGAGAGCTTCAAAATCGCTCCAAAATGCACCCCCCCTCCCCAGCCCTTAACTGGATTTGCTTTTCTAACTCAGCCCATAAATAAATGCTACATATTGAAACTTTCAATAAGCCAAAGTGATCAATGTACAGTGTGTATAAAAAAAAAAAAAAAAAAAAACGCCCAGAAAATAATGCAAGAATTACTTCCCTTTAACCCTCGATGCACCCAACACCCCCCTCCCCAGCCCTTAACTGGATTTGCTTTTCTAACTCGGCCCACAATAAATGCTGCACATTGGAACTTTCAATAAGCCAAAGTGATCAATGTACAGTGTATTAAAAAAAAAAAAAAGAAAAAACGCCCAGAAAATAATGCAAGAATTACTTCCCTTTAACCCTCCATGCACCCAACACCCCCCTCCCCAGCCCTTAACTGGATTTGCTTTTCTAACTCAGCCCACATTAAATGCTGCACATTGAAACTTTCAATAAGCCAAAGTGATCAATGTACAGTGTAAAAAAAAATGCCCAGAAATTAATGTGACAAGTGGCTAAAAAAAGACTGAAAACTCTTTCAGTTGCTTCCTATTGCATATCTCAAACAAAGGCAACTGAAGTGTAATTTTTCCAATCTCTTCAAACCGCAACAAGAAACCCAGTTACGTTGACTATGTGCCAGTTACGCTCATGCGAAAACCTCAGAAATTAATGTGACAAGTGGCTAAAAAAAGACTGAAAACTCTCATATATCAAACAAAGGCAACTGAAGTGTAATTTTTCTAATCTCTTCAAACCACAACAAGAAACCCAGTAACGTTGACTTCCGTCTCATACGTGTCAGTTACGCGCATGCGAAAACCCCAGAAAATAATGCGACAAGTGGCTAATAAAAGACTGAAGGCTCTTTCAGTAGCAGCTGCTTCTTATTGCAGAAATCAAACAAAAGGAACTAAATTTTTAAATTTATATTTTTTTCTCCAATCTCTTTATACCGTGACGACAAATCCATTTACGTTGACTACCGTCTCGTAGGTGCCGGTTACGTATCCGCGAAAATGCGAAAAATCGACTTACGGAACATTTCATAGCAGACGACACGTGTTGCTTAATAGGTCAAATATAGGGAACTTAATTTCTAATATCTGCTTTTTATTTCTGCAATCTTTTTTCGCCGTGACAACAAAGCTTTTTAGGTTGTCTATTGTCTCGCAGGTGCCACTTACGTATCCGCAAAAACATGAAAGATCGACTTACGGAATATTTTATAGCAGACGACAACTGCTGCTTAAGTCAATTATAGGGATTTTTCTTTTTTCTTTTTCTCTAACTAGGGCCATTGATTTGGTTACGATGACCATCTCACCCATACGTGACCATTACGTGCTGCGTATAAAGTCGTAAAATCAACTGGTTGCTGTTGCGGAAACTTTTTCCTATAAAAAAATCTTGTTCTTGTTTGAAGAATTTAGAAGTAGGCCATAAAGATGCAATAAGATGTAAGAATAACTAAGAATCAATTGTTTCTTTGATAGGGTAGAAAACATTGTGGGAAAAGGAGAAAATGCTGGTAACCTGCATTGTCTCCTTTCCTCAGATTATTTTTAAAAGCCTTCTTTAAAAGGCGTCATTGTGTGGTAAAAGGTTAATAATTATCCAATCAGAGAAGCTTTAAGGAAATCAGAATGGATACCAGCAGCCAATCAGAGTAGACTTAAGAAATTCAACAGCCAATCAGAGAGCTTCAAAATCGCTCCAAAATGGCGCCAAAATTTATCCATAAAAAAACAGTGAAAAAAACGGCATAAAAGTGGAATTAAAGTCTTCTTTAAAGGCTGCTGTGCAGTCCTTGCAAACTGCCATGCCTGCACCACCCACACATGCCAGATTTCACTCAAATGGGCAAACATTTAAGAAAATAGGGGCGCAGAAGACCGTTTTGCAAGAATTACTTCCCTTTAACCCTCGATGCACCCCCCTCCCCTGCCCTTAACTGGATTTGCTTTTCTAACTCAGCCCATAAATAAATGCTGCATATTGAAACTTTCAATAAGCCAAAGTGATCAATGTACAGTGTGTATTAAAAAAAAAAAAAAAAAAAAACGCCCAGAAAATAATGCAAGAATTACTTCCCTTTAACCCTCGATGCACCCAACACCCCCCTCCCCAGCCCTTAACTGGATTTGCTTTTCTAACTCGGCCCACAATAAATGCTGCACATTGGAACTTTCAATAAGCCAAAGTGATCAATGTACAGTGTATTAAAAAAAAAAAAAAGAAAAAACGCCCAGAAAATAATGCAAGAATTACTTCCCTTTAACCCTCCATGCACCCAACACCCCCCTCCCCAGCCCTTAACTGGATTTGCTTTTCTAACTCAGCCCACATTAAATGCTGCACATTGAAACTTTCAATAAGCCAAAGTGATCAATGTACAGTGTAAAAAAAAATGCCCAGAAATTAATGTGACAAGTGGCTAAAAAAAGACTGAAAACTCTTTCAGTTGCTTCCTATTGCATATCTCAAACAAAGGCAACTGAAGTGTAATTTTTCCAATCTCTTCAAACCGCAACAAGAAACCCAGTTACGTTGACTATGTGCCAGTTACGCTCATGCGAAAACCTCAGAAATTAATGTGACAAGTGGCTAAAAAAAGACTGAAAACTCTCATATATCAAACAAAGGCAACTGAAGTGTAATTTTTCTAATCTCTTCAAACCACAACAAGAAACCCAGTTACGTTGACTTCCGTCTCATACGTGTCAGTTACGCGCATGCGAAAACCCCAGAAAATAATGCGACAAGTGGCTAATAAAAGACTGAAGGCTCTTTCAGTAGCAGCTGCTTCTTATTGCAGAAATCAAACAAAAGGAACTAAATTTTTAAATTTATATTTTTTTCTCCAATCTCTTTATACCGTGACGACAAATCCATTTACGTTGACTACCGTCTCGTAGGTGCCGGTTACGTATCCGCGAAAATGCGAAAAATCGACTTACGGAACATTTCATAGCAGACGACACGTGTTGCTTAATAGGTCAAATATAGGGAACTTAATTTCTAATATCTGCTTTTTATTTCTGCAATCTTTTTTCGCCGTGACAACAAAGCTTTTTAGGTTGTCTATTGTCTCGCAGGTGCCACTTACGTATCCGCAAAAACATGAAAGATCGACTTACGGAATATTTTATAGCAGACGACAACTGCTGCTTAAGTCAATTATAGGGATTTTTCTTTTTTCTTTTTCTCTAACTAGGGCCATTGATTTGGTTACGATGACCATCTCACCCATACGTGACCGTTACGTGCTGCGTATAAAGTCGTAAAATCAACTGGTTGCTGTTGCGGAAACTTTTTCCGATAAAAAAATCTTGTTCTTGTTTGAAGAATTTAGAAGTAGGCCATAAAGATGCAATAAGATGTAAGAATAACTAAGAATCAATTGTTTCTTTGATAGGGTAGAAAACATTGTGGGAAAAGGAGAAAATGCTGGTAACCTGCATTGTCTCCTTTCCTCAGATTATTTTTAAAAGCCTTCTTTAAAAGGCGTCATTGTGTGGTAAAAGGTTAATAATTATCCAATCAGAGAAGCTTTAAGGAAATCAGAATGGATACCAGCAGCCAATCAGAGTAGACTTAAGAAATTCAACAGCCAATCAGAGAGCTTCAAAATCGCTCCAAAATGGCGCCAAAATTTATCCATAAAAAAACAGTGAAAAAAACGGCATAAAAGTGGAATTAAAGTCTTCTTTAAAGGCTGCTGTGCAGTCCTTGCAAACTGCCATGCCTGCACCACCCACACATGCCAGATTTCACTCAAATGGGCAAACATTTAAGAAAATAGGGGCGCAGAAGACCGTTTTGCAAGAATTACTTCCCTTTAACCCTCGATGCACCCCCCTCCCCAGCCCTTAACTGGATTTGCTTTTCTAACTCAGCCCATAAATAAATGCTGCATATTGAAACTTTCAATAAGCCAAAGTGATCAATGTACAGTGTGTATAAAAAAAAAAAAAAAAAAAAAAAAACGCCCAGAAAATAATGCAAGAATTACTTCCCTTTAACCCTCGATGCACCCAACACCCCCCTCCCCAGCCCTTAACTGGATTTGCTTTTCTAACTCGGCCCACAATAAATGCTGCACATTGGAACTTTCAATAAGCCAAAGTGATCAATGTACAGTGTATTAAAAAAAAAAAAAGAAAAAACGCCCAGAAAATAATGCAAGAATTACTTCCCTTTAACCCTCCATGCACCCAACACCCCCCTCCCCAGCCCTTAACTGGATTTGCTTTTCTAACTCAGCCCACATTAAATGCTGCACATTGAAACTTTCAATAAGCCAAAGTGATCAATGTACAGTGTAAAAAAAAATGCCCAGAAATTAATGTGACAAGTGGCTAAAAAAAGACTGAAAACTCTTTCAGTTGCTTCCTATTGCATATCTCAAACAAAGGCAACTGAAGTGTAATTTTTCCAATCTCTTCAAACCGCAACAAGAAACCCAGTTACGTTGACTATGTGCCAGTTACGCTCATGTGAAAACCTCAGAAATTAATGTGACAAGTGGCTAAAAAAAGACTGAAAACTCTCATATATCAAACAAAGGCAACTGAAGTGTAATTTTTCTAATCTCTTCAAACCACAACAAGAAACCCAGTTACGTTGACTTCCGTCTCATACGTGTCAGTTACGCGCATGCGAAAACCCCAGAAAATAATGCGACAAGTGGCTAATAAAAGACTGAAGGCTCTTTCAGTAGCAGCTGCTTCTTATTGCAGAAATCAAACAAAAGGAACTAAATTTTTAAATTTATATTTTTTTCTCCAATCTCTTTATACCGTGACGACAAATCCATTTACGTTGACTACCGTCTCATCGGTGCCGGTTACGTATCCGCGAAAATGCGAAAAATCGACTTACGGAACATTTCATAGCAGACGACACGTGTTGCTTAATAGGTCAAATATAGGGAACTTAATTTCTAATATCTGCTTTTTATTTCTGCAATCTTTTTTCGCCGTGACAACAAAGCTTTTTAGGTTGTCTATTGTCTCGCAGGTGCCACTTACGTATCCGCAAAAACATGAAAGATCGACTTACGGAATATTTTATAGCAGACGACAACTGCTGCTTAAGTCAATTATAGGGATTTTTCTTTTTTCTTTTTCTCTAACTAGGGCCATTGATTTGGTTACGATGACCATCTCACCCATACGTGACCGTTACGTGCTGCGTATAAAGTCGTAAAATCAACTGGTTGCTGTTGCGGAAACTTTTTCCGATAAAAAAATCTTGTTCTTGTTTGAAGAATTTAGAAGTAGGCCATAAAGATGCAATAAGATGTAAGAATAACTAAGAATCAATTGTTTCTTTGATAGGGTAGAAAACATTGTGGGAAAAGGAGAAAATGCTGGTAACCTGCATTGTCTCCTTTCCTCAGATTATTTTTAAAAGCCTTCTTTAAAAGGCGTCATTGTGTGGTAAAAGGTTAATAATTATCCAATCAGAGAAGCTTTAAGGAAATCAGAATGGATACCAGCAGCCAATCAGAGTAGACTTAAGAAATTCAACAGCCAATCAGAGAGCTTCAAAATCGCTCCAAAATGGCGCCAAAATTTATCCATAAAAAAACAGTGAAAAAAACGGCATAAAAGTGGAATTAAAGTCTTCTTTAAAGGCTGCTGTGCAGTCCTTGCAAACTGCCATGCCTGCACCACCCACACATGCCAGATTTCACTCAAATGGGCAAACATTTAAGAAAATAGGGGCGCAGAAGACCGTTTTGCAAGAATTACTTCCCTTTAACCCTCGATGCACCCCCCCTCCCCAGCCCTTAACTGGATTTGCTTTTCTAACTCAGCCCATAAATAAATGCTGCATATTGAAACTTTCAATAAGCCAAAGTGATCAATGTACAGTGTGTATAAAAAAAAAAAAAAAAAAAAAAAACGCCCAGAAAATAATGCAAGAATTACTTCCCTTTAACCCTCGATGCACCCAACACCCCCCTCCCCAGCCCTTAAATGGATTTGCTTTTCTAACTCGGCCCACAATAAATGCTGCACATTGGAACTTTCAATAAGCCAAAGTGATCAATGTACAGTGAAAAAAAAAAAAAAAAAAAAGAAAAAACGCCCAGAAAATAATGCAAGAATTACTTCCCTTTAACCCTCCATGCACCCAACACCCCCCTCCCCAGCCCTTAACTGGATTTGCTTTTCTAACTCAGCCCACATTAAATGCTGCACATTGAAACTTTCAATAAGCCAAAGTGATCAATGTACAGTGTAAAAAAAAATGCCCAGAAATTAATGTGACAAGTGGCTAAAAAAAGACTGAAAACTCTTTCAGTTGCTTCCTATTGCATATCTCAAACAAAGGCAACTGAAGTGTAATTTTTCCAATCTCTTCAAACCGCAACAAGAAACCCAGTTACGTTGACTATGTGCCAGTTACGCTCATGCGAAAACCTCAGAAATTAATGTGACAAGTGGCTAAAAAAAGACTGAAAACTCTCATATATCAAACAAAGGCAACTGAAGTGTAATTTTTCTAATCTCTTCAAACCACAACAAGAAACCCAGTTACGTTGACTTCCGTCTCATACGTGTCAGTTACGCGCATGCGAAAACCCCAGAAAATAATGCGACAAGTGGCTAATAAAAGACTGAAGGCTCTTTCAGTAGCAGCTGCTTCTTATTGCAGAAATCAAACAAAAGGAACTAAATTTTTAAATTTATATTTTTTTCTCCAATCTCTTTATACCGTGACGACAAATCCATTTACGTTGACTACCGTCTCGTAGGTGCCGGTTACGTATCCGCGAAAATGCGAAAAATCGACTTACGGAACATTTCATAGCAGACGACACGTGTTGCTTAATAGGTCAAATATAGGGAACTTAATTTCTAATATCTGCTTTTTATTTCTGCAATCTTTTTTCGCCGTGACAACAAAGCTTTTTAGGTTGTCTATTGTCTCGCAGGTGCCACTTACGTATCCGCAAAAACATGAAAGATCGACTTACGGAATATTTTATAGCAGACGACAACTGCTGCTTAAGTCAATTATAGGGATTTTTCTTTTTTCTTTTTCTCTAACTAGGGCCATTGATTTGGTTACGATGACCATCTCACCCATACGTGACCGTTACGTGCTGCGTATAAAGTCGTAAAATCAACTGCTTGCTGTTGCGGAAACTTTTTCCGATAAAAAAATCTTGTTCTTGTTTGAAGAATTTAGAAGTAGGCCATAAAGATGCAATAAGATGTAAGAATAACTAAGAATCAATTGTTTCTTTGATAGGGTAGAAAACATTGTGGGAAAAGGAGAAAATGCTGGTAACCTGCATTGTCTCCTTTCCTCAGATTATTTTTAAAAGCCTTCTTTAAAAGGCGTCATTGTGTGGTAAAAGGTTAATAATTATCCAATCAGAGAAGCTTTAAGGAAATCAGAATGGATACCAGCAGCCAATCAGAGTAGACTTAAGAAATTCAACAGCCAATCAGAGAGCTTCAAAATCGCTCCAAAATGGCGCCAAAATTTATCCATAAAAAAACAGTGAAAAAAACGGCATAAAAGTGGAATTAAAGTCTTCTTTAAAGGCTGCTGTGCAGTCCTTGCAAACTGCCATGCCTGCACCACCCACACATGCCAGATTTCACTCAAATGGGCAAACATTTAAGAAAATAGGGGCGCAGAAGACCGTTTTGCAAGAATTACTTCCCTTTAACCCTCGATGCACCCCCCTCCCCAGCCCTTAACTGGATTTGCTTTTCTAACTCAGCCCATAAATAAATGCTGCATATTGAAACTTTCAATAAGCCAAAGTGATCAATGTACAGTGTGTATAAAAAAAAAAAAAAAAAAAAAAAAACGCCCAGAAAATAATGCAAGAATTACTTCCCTTTAACCCTCGATGCACCCAACACCCCCCTCCCCAGCCCTTAACTGGATTTGCTTTTCTAACTCGGCCCACAATAAATGCTGCACATTGGAACTTTCAATAAGCCAAAGTGATCAATGTACAGTGAAAAAAAAAAAAAAAAAAAAGAAAAAACGCCCAGAAAATAATGCAAGAATTACTTCCCTTTAACCCTCCATGCACCCAACACCCCCCTCCCCAGCCCTTAACTGGATTTGCTTTTCTAACTCAGCCCACATTAAATGCTGCACATTGAAACTTTCAATAAGCCAAAGTGATCAATGTACAGTGTAAAAAAAAATGCCCAGAAATTAATGTGACAAGTGGCTAAAAAAAGACTGAAAACTCTTTCAGTTGCTTCCTATTGCATATCTCAAACAAAGGCAACTGAAGTGTAATTTTTCCAATCTCTTCAAACCGCAACAAGAAACCCAGTTACGTTGACTATGTGCCAGTTACGCTCATGCGAAAACCTCAGAAATTAATGTGACAAGTGGCTAAAAAAAGACTGAAAACTCTCATATATCAAACAAAGGCAACTGAAGTGTAATTTTTCTAATCTCTTCAAACCACAACAAGAAACCCAGTTACGTTGACTTCCCTCTCATACGTGTCAGTTACGCGCATGCGAAAACCCCAGAAAATAATGCGACAAGTGGTTAATAAAAGACTGAAGGCTCTTTCAGTAGCAGCTGCTTCTTATTGCAGAAATCAAACAAAAGGAACTAAATTTTTAAATTTATATTTTTTTCTCCAATCTCTTTATACCGTGACGACAAATCCATTTACGTTGACTACCATCTCGTAGGTGCCGGTTACGTATCCGCGAAAATGCGAAAAATCGACTTACGGAACATTTCATAGCAGACGACACGTGTTGCTTAATAGGTCAAATATAGGGAACTTAATTTCTAATATCTGCTTTTTATTTCTGCAATCTTTTTTCGCCGTGACAACAAATCTTTTTAGGTTGTCTATTGTCTCGCAGGTGCCACTTACGTATCCGCAAAAACATGAAAGATCGACTTACGGAATATTTTATAGCAGACGACAACTGCTGCTTAAGTCAATTATAGGGATTTTTCTTTTTTCTTTTTCTCTAACTAGGGCCATTGATTTGGTTACGATGACCATCTCACCCATACGTGACCGTTACGTGCTGCGTATAAAGTCGTAAAATCAACTGGTTGCTGTTGCGGAAACTTTTTCCGATCAAATAATCTTGTTCTTGTTTGAAGAATTTAGAAGTAGGCCATAAAGATGCAATAAGATGTAAGAATAACTAAGAATCAATTGTTTCTTTGATAGGGTAGAAAACATTGTGGGAAAAGGAGAAAATGCTGGTAACCTGCATTGTCTCCTTTCCTCAGATTATTTTTAAAAGCCTTCTTTAAAAGGCGTCATTGTGTGGTAAAAGGTTAATAATTATCCAATCAGAGAAGCTTTAAGGAAATCAGAATGGATACCAGCAGCCAATCAGAGTAGACTTAAGAAATTCAACAGCCAATCAGAGAGCTTCAAAATCGCTCCAAAATGGCGCCAAAATTTATCCATAAAAAAACAGTGAAAAAAACGGCATAAAAGTGGAATTAAAGTCTTCTTTAAAGGCTGCTGTGCAGTCCTTGCAAACTGCCATGCCTGCACCACCCACACATGCCAGATTTCACTCAAATGGGCAAACATTTAAGAAAATAGGGGCGCAGAAGACCGTTTTGCAAGAATTACTTCCCTTTAACCCTCGATGCACCCCCCCTCCCCAGCCCTTAACTGGATTTGCTTTTCTAACTCAGCCCATAAATAAATGCTGCATATTGAAACTTTCAATAAGCCAAAGTGATCAATGTACAGTGTGTATAAAAAAAAAAAAAAAAAAAAACGCCCAGAAAATAATGCAAGAATTACTTCCCTTTAACCCTCGATGCACCCAACACCCCCCTCCCCAGCCCTTAACTGGATTTGCTTTTCTAACTCGGCCCACAATAAATGCTGCACATTGGAACTTTCAATAAGCCAAAGTGATCAATGTACAGTGTATTAAAAAAAAAAAAAGAAAAAACGCCCAGAAAATAATGCAAGAATTACTTCCCTTTAACCCTCCATGCACCCAACACCCCCCTCCCCAGCCCTTAACTGGATTTGCTTTTCTAACTCAGCCCACATTAAATGCTGCACATTGAAACTTTCAATAAGCCAAAGTGATCAATGTACAGTGTAAAAAAAAATGCCCAGAAATTAATGTGACAAGTGGCTAAAAAAAGACTGAAAACTCTTTCAGTTGCTTCCTATTGCATATCTCAAACAAAGGCAACTGAAGTGTAATTTTTCCAATCTCTTCAAACCGCAACAAGAAACCCAGTTACGTTGACTATGTGCCAGTTACGCTCATGCGAAAACCTCAGAAATTAATGTGACAAGTGGCTAAAAAAAGACTGAAAACTCTCATATATCAAACAAAGGCAACTGAAGTGTAATTTTTCTAATCTCTTCAAACCACAACAAGAAACCCAGTTACGTTGACTTCCGTCTCATACGTGTCAGTTACGCGCATGCGAAAACCCCAGAAAATAATGCGACAAGTGGCTAATAAAAGACTGAAGGCTCTTTCAGTAGCAGCTGCTTCTTATTGCAGAAATCAAACAAAAGGAACTAAATTTTTAAATTTATATTTTTTTCTCCAATCTCTTTATACCGTGACGACAAATCCATTTACGTTGACTACCATCTCGTAGGTGCCGGTTACGTATCCGCGAAAATGCGAAAAATCGACTTACGGAACATTTCATAGCAGACGACACGTGTTGCTTAATAGGTCAAATATAGGGAACTTAATTTCTAATATCTGCTTTTTATTTCTGCAATCTTTTTTCGCCGTGACAACAAATCTTTTTAGGTTGTCTATTGTCTCGCAGGTGCCACTTACGTATCCGCAAAAACATGAAAGATCGACTTACGGAATATTTTATAGCAGACGACAACTGCTGCTTAAGTCAATTATAGGGATTTTTCTTTTTTCTTTTTCTCTAACTAGGGCCTTTGATTTGGTTACGATGACCATCTCACCCATACGTGACCGTTACGTGCTGCGTATAAAGTCGTAAAATCAACTGGTTGCTGTTGCGGAAACTTTTTTCGATCAAATAATCTTGTTCTTGTTTGAAGAATTTAGAAGTAGGCCATAAAGATGCAATAAGATGTAAGAATAACTAAGAATCAATTGTTTCTTTGATAGGGTAGAAAACATTGTGGGAAAAGGAGAAAATGCTGGTAACCTGCATTGTCTCCTTTCCTCAGATTATTTTTAAAAGCCTTCTTTAAAAGGCGTCATTGTGTGGTAAAAGGTTAATAATTATCCAATCAGAGAAGCTTTAAGGAAATCAGAATGGATACCAGCAGCCAATCAGAGTAGACTTAAGAAATTCAACAGCCAATCAGAGAGCTTCAAAATCGCTCCAAAATGGCGCCAAAATTTATCCATAAAAAAACAGTGAAAAAAACGGCATAAAAGTGGAATTAAAGTCTTCTTTAAAGGCTGCTGTGCAGTCCTTGCAAACTGCCATGCCTGCACCACCCACACATGCCAGATTTCACTCAAATGGGCAAACATTTAAGAAAATAGGGGCGCAGAAGACCGTTTTGCAAGAATTACTTCCCTTTAACCCTCGATGCACCCCCCCTCCCCAGCCCTTAACTGGATTTGCTTTTCTAACTCAGCCCATAAATAAATGCTGCATATTGAAACTTTCAATAAGCCAAAGTGATCAATGTACAGTGTGTATAAAAAAAAAAAAAAAAAAAAACGCCCAGAAAATAATGCAAGAATTACTTCCCTTTAACCCTCGATGCACCCAACACCCCCCTCCCCAGCCCTTAACTGGATTTGCTTTTCTAACTCGGCCCACAATAAATGCTGCACATTGGAACTTTCAATAAGCCAAAGTGATCAATGTACAGTGTAAAAAAAAATGCCCAGAAATTAATGTGACAAGTGGCTAAAAAAAGACTGAAAACTCTTTCAGTTGCTTCCTATTGCATATCTCAAACAAAGGCAACTGAAGTGTAATTTTTCCAATCTCTTCAAACCACAACAAGAAACCCAGTTATGTTGACTATGTGCCAGTTACGCTCATGCGAAAACCTCAGAAATTAATGTGACAAGTGGCTAAAAAAAGACTGAAAACTCTCATATATCAAACAAAGGCAACTGAAGTGTAATTTTTCTAATCTCTTCAAACCACAACAAGAAACCCAGTTACGTTGACTTCCGTCTCATACGTGTCAGTTACGCGCATGCGAAAACCCCAGAAAATAATGCGACAAGTGGCTAATAAAAGACTGAAGGCTCTTTCAGTAGCAGCTGCTTCTTATTGCAGAAATCAAACAAAAGGAACTAAATTTTTAAATTTATATTTTTTTCTCCAATCTCTTTATACCGTGACGACAAATCCATTTACGTTGACTACCGTCTCGTAGGTGCCGGTTACGTATCCGCGAAAATGCGAAAAATCGACTTACGGAACATTTCATAGCAGACGACACGTGTTGCTTAATAGGTCAAATATAGGGAACTTAATTTCTAATATCTGCTTTTTATTTCTGCAATCTTTTTTCGCCGTGACAACAAAGCTTTTTAGGTTGTCTATTGTCTCGCAGGTGCCACTTACGTATCCGCAAAAACATGAAAGATCGACTTACGGAATATTTTATAGCAGACGACAACTGCTGCTTAAGTCAATTATAGGGATTTTTCTTTTTTCTTTTTCTCTAACTAGGGCCATTGATTTGGTTACGATGACCATCTCACCCATACGTGACCGTTACGTGCTGCGTATAAAGTCGTAAAATCAACTGGTTGCTGTTGCGGAAACTTTTTCTGATAAAAAAATCTTGTTCTTGTTTGAAGAATTTAGAAGTAGGCCATAAAGATGCAATAAGATGTAAGAATAACTAAGAATCAATTGTTTCTTTGATAGGGTAGAAAACATTGTGGGAAAAGGAGACAATGCTGGTAACCTGCATTGTCTCCTTTCCTCAGATTATTTTTAAAAGCCTTCTTTAAAAGGCGTCATTGTGTGGTAAAAGGTTAATAATTATCCAATCAGAGAAGCTTTAAGGAAATCAGAATGGATACCAGCAGCCAATCAGAGTAGACTTAACAAATTCAACAGCCAATCAGAGAGCTTCAAAATCGCTCGAAAATGGCGCCAAAATTTATCCATAAAAAAACAGTGAAAAAAACGGCATAAAAGTGGAATTAAAGTCTTCTTTAAAGGCTGCTGTGCAGTCCTTGCAAACTGCCATGCCTGCACCACCCACACATGCCAGATTTCACTCAAATGGGCAAACATTTAAGAAAATAGGGGCGCAGAAGACCGTTTTGCAAGAATTACTTCCCTTTAACCCTCGATGCACCCCCCCTCCCCAGCCCTTAACTGGATTTGCTTTTCTAACTCAGCCCATTAATAAATGCTGCATATTGAAACTTTCAATAAGCCAAAGTGATCAATGTACAGTGTGTATAAAAAAAAAAAAAAAAAAAAAAAACGCCCAGAAAATAATGCAAGAATTACTTCCCTTTAACCCTCGATGCACCCAACACCCCCCTCCCCAGCCCTTAACTGGATTTGCTTTTCTAACTCGGCCCACAATAAATGCTGCACATTGGAACTTTCAATAAGCCAAAGTGATCAATGTACAGTGTATTAAAAAAAAAAAAAGAAAAAACGCCCAGAAAATAATGCAAGAATTACTTCCCTTTAACCCTCCATGCACCCAACACCCCCCTCCCCAGCCCTTAACTGGATTTGCTTTTCTAACTCAGCCCACATTAAATGCTGCACATTGAAACTTTCAATAAGCCAAAGTGATCAATGTACAGTGTAAAAAAAAATGCCCAGAAATTAATGTGACAAGTGGCTAAAAAAAGACTGAAAACTCTTTCAGTTGCTTCCTATTGCATATCTCAAACAAAGGCAACTGAAGTGTAATTTTTCCAATCTCTTCAAACCGCAACAAGAAACCCAGTTACGTTGACTATGTGCCAGTTACGCTCATGCGAAAACCTCAGAAATTAATGTGACAAGTGGCTAAAAAAAGACTGAAAACTCTCATATATCAAACAAAGGCAACTGAAGTGTAATTTTTCTAATCTCTTCAAACCACAACAAGAAACCCAGTTACGTTGACTTCCGTCTCATACGTGTCAGTTACGCGCATGCGAAAACCCCAGAAAATAATGCGACAAGTGGCTAATAAAAGACTGAAGGCTCTTTCAGTAGCAGCTGCTTCTTATTGCAGAAATCAAACAAAAGGAACTAAATTTTTAAATTTATATTTTTTTCTCCAATCTCTTTATACCGTGACGACAAATCCATTTACGTTGACTACCGTCTCGTAGGTGCCGGTTACGTATCCGCGAAAATGCGAAAAATTGACTTACGGAACATTTCATAGCAGACGACACGTGTTGCTTAATAGGTCAAATATAGGGAACTTAATTTCTAATATCTGCTTTTTATTTCTGCAATCTTTTTTCGCCGTGACAACAAAGCTTTTTAGGTTGTCTATTGTCTCGCAGGTGCCACTTACGTATCCGCAAAAACATGAAAGATCGACTTACGGAATATTTTATAGCAGACGACAACTGCTGCTTAAGTCAATTATAGGGATTTTTCTTTTTTCTTTTTCTCTAACTAGGGCCATTGATTTGGTTACGATGACCATCTCACCCATACGTGACCGTTACGTGCTGCGTATAAAGTCGTAAAATCAACTGGTTGCTGTTGCGGAAACTTTTTCCGATAAAAAAATCTTGTTCTTGTTTGAAGAATTTAGAAGTAGGCCATAAAGATGCAATAAGATGTAAGAATAACTAAGAATCAATTGTTTCTTTGATAGGGTAGAAAACATTGTGGGAAAAGGAGAAAATGCTGGTAACCTGCATTGTCTCCTTTCCTCAGATTATTTTTTAAAGGCTTCTTTAAAAGGCGTCATTGTGTGGTAAAAGGTTAATAATTATCCAATCAGAGAAGCTTAAAGGAAATCAGAATGGATACCAGCAGCCAATCAGAGTAGACTTAAGAAATTCAACAGCCAATCAGAGAGCTTCAAAATCGCTCCAAAATGGCGCCAAAATTTATCCATAAAAAAACAGTGAAAAAAACGGCATAAAAGTGGAATTAAAGTCTTCTTTAAAGGCTGCTGTGCAGTCCTTGCAAACTGCCATGCCTGCACCACCCACACATGCCAGATTTCACTCAAATGGGCAAACATTTAAGAAAATAGGGGCGCAGAAGACCGTTTTGCAAGAATTACTTCCCTTTAACCCTCGATGCACCCCCCCCAGCCCTTAACTGGATTTGCTTTTCTAACTCAGCCCATAAATAAATGCTTTCAATAAGCCAAAGTGATCAATGTACAGTGTGTATAAAAAAAAAAAAAAAAAAAAAAAACGCCCAGAAAATAATGCAAGAATTACTTCCCTTTAACCCTCGATGCACCCAACACCCCCCTCCCCAGCCCTTAACTGGATTTGCTTTTCTAACTCGGCCCACAATAAATGCTGCATATTGAAACTTTCAATAAGCCAAAGTGATCAATGTACAGTGTGTATAAAAAAAAAAAAAAAAAACGCCCAGAAAATAATGCAAGAATTACTTCCCTTTAACCCTCGATGCACCCAACACCCCCCTCCCCAGCCCTTAACTGGATTTGCTTTTCTAACTCGGCCCACATTAAATGCTGCACATTGAAACTTTCAATAAGCCAAAGTGATCAATGTACAGTGTAAAAAAAAATGCCCAGAAATTAATGTGACAAGTGGCTAAAAAAAGACTGAAAACTCTTTCAGTTGCTTCCTATTGCATATCTCAAACAAAGGCAACTGAAGTGTAATTTTTCCAATCTCTTCAAACCGCAACAAGAAACCCAGTTACGTTGACTATGTGCCAGTTACGCTCATGCGAAAACCTCAGAAATTAATGTGACAAGTGGCTAAAAAAAGACTGAAAACTCTCATATATCAAACAAAGGCAACTGAAGTGTAATTTTTCTAATCTCTTCAAACCACAACAAGAAACCCAGTTACGTTGACTTCCGTCTCATACGTGTCAGTTACGCGCATGCGAAAACCCCAGAAAATAATGCGACAAGTGGCTAATAAAAGACTGAAGGCTCTTTCAGTAGCAGCTGCTTCTTATTGCAGAAATCAAACAAAAGGAACTAAATTTTTAAATTTATATTTTTTTCTCCAATCTCTTTATACCGTGACGACAAATCCATTTACGTTGACTACCGTCTCGTAGGTGCCGGTTATGTATCCGCGAAAATGCGAAAAATTGACTTACGGAACATTTCATAGCAGACGACACGTATTGCTTAATAGGTCAAATATAGGGAACTTAATTTCTAATATCTGCTTTTTATTTCTGCAATCTTTTTTCGCCGTGACAACAAAGCTTTTTAGGTTGTCTATTGTCTCGCAGGTGCCACTTACGTATCCGCAAAAACATGAAAGATCGACTTACGGAATATTTTATAGCAGACGACAACTGCTGCTTAAGTCAATTATAGGGATTTTTCTTTTTTCTTTTTCTCTAACTAGGGCCATTGATTTGGTTACGATGACCATCTCACCCATACGTGACCGTTACGTGCTGCGTATAAAGTCGTAAAATCAACTGGTTGCTGTTGCGGAAACTTTTTCCGATAAAAAAATCTTGTTCTTGTTTGAAGAATTTAGAAGTAGGCCATAAAGATGCAATAAGATGTAAGAATAACTAAGAATCAATTGTTTCTTTGATAGGGTAGAAAACATTGTGGGAAAAGGAGAAAATGCTGGTAACCTGCATTGTCTCCTTTCCTCAGATTATTTTTTAAAGGCTTCTTTAAAAGGCGTCATTGTGTGGTAAAAGGTTAATAATTATCCAATCAGAGAAGCTTAAAGGAAATCAGAATGGATACCAGCAGCCAATCAGAGTAGACTTAAGAAATTCAACAGCCAATCAGAGAGCTTCAAAATCGCTCCAAAATGGCGCCAAAATTTATCCATAAAAAAACAGTGAAAAAAACGGCATAAAAGTGGAATTAAAGTCTTCTTTAAAGGCTGCTGTGCAGTCCTTGCAAACTGCCATGCCTGCACCACCCACACATGCCAGATTTCACTCAAATGGGCAAACATTTAAGAAAATAGGGGCGCAGAAGACCGTTTTGCAAGAATTACTTCCCTTTAACCCTCGATGCACCCCCCCAGCCCTTAACTGGATTTGCTTTTCTAACTCAGCCCATAAATAAATGCTTTCAATAAGCCAAAGTGATCAATGTACAGTGTGTATAAAAAAAAAAAAAAAAAAAAAAACGCCCAGAAAATAATGCAAGAATTACTTCCCTTTAACCCTCGATGCACCCAACACCCCCCTCCCCAGCCCTTAACTGGATTTGCTTTTCTAACTCGGCCCACAATAAATGCTGCATATTGAAACTTTCAATAAGCCAAAGTGATCAATGTACAGTGTGTATAAAAAAAAAAAAAAAAAAAAACGCCCAGAAAATAATGCAAGAATTACTTCCCTTTAACCCTCGATGCACCCAACACCCCCCTCCCCAGCCCTTAACTGGATTTGCTTTTCTAACTCGGCCCACATTAAATGCTGCACATTGAAACTTTCAATAAGCCAAAGTGATCAATGTACAGTGTAAAAAAAAATGCCCAGAAATTAATGTGACAAGTGGCTAAAAAAAGACTGAAAACTCTTTCAGTTGCTTCCTATTGCATATCTCAAACAAAGGCAACTGAAGTGTAATTTTTCCAATCTCTTCAAACCGCAACAAGAAACCCAGTTACGTTGACTATGTGCCAGTTACGCTCATGCGAAAACCTCAGAAATTAATGTGACAAGTGGCTAAAAAAAGACTGAAAACTCTCATATATCAAACAAAGGCAACTGAAGTGTAATTTTTCTAATCTCTTCAAACCACAACAAGAAACCCAGTTACGTTGACTTCCGTCTCATACGTGTCAGTTACGCGCATGCGAAAACCCCAGAAAATAATGCGACAAGTGGCTAATAAAAGACTGAAGGCTCTTTCAGTAGCAGCTGCTTCTTATTGCAGAAATCAAACAAAAGGAACTAAATTTTTAAATTTATATTTTTTTCTCCAATCTCTTTATGCCGTGACGACAAATCCATTTACGTTGACTACCGTCTCGTAGGTGCCGGTTACGTATCCGCGAAAATGCGAAAAATCGACTTACGGAACATTTCATAGCAGACGACACGTGTTGCTTAATAGGTCAAATATAGGGAACTTAATTTCTAATATCTGCTTTTTATTTCTGCAATCTTTTTTCGCCGTGACAACAAAGCTTTTTAGGTTGTCTATTGTCTCGCAGGTGCCACTTACGTATCCGCAAAAACATGAAAGATCGACTTACGGAATATTTTATAGCAGACGACAACTGCTGCTTAAGTCAATTATAGGGATTTTTCTTTTTTCTTTTTCTCTAACTAGGGCCATTGATTTGGTTACGATGACCATCTCACCCATACGTGACCGTTACGTGCTGCGTATAAAGTCGTAAAATCAACTGGTTGCTGTTGCGGAAACTTTTTCCGATAAAAAAATCTTGTTCTTGTTTGAAGAATTTAGAAGTAGGCCATAAAGATGCAATAAGATGTAAGAATAACTAAGAATCAATTGTTTCTTTGATAGGGTAGAAAACATTGTGGGAAAAGGAGAAAATGCTGGTAACCTGCATTGTCTCCTTTCCTCAGATTATTTTTAAAAGCCTTCTTTAAAAGGCGTCATTGTGTGGTAAAAGGTTAATAATTATCCAATCAGAGAAGCTTTAAGGAAATCAGAATGGATACCAGCAGCCAATCAGAGTAGACTTAAGAATTTCAACAGCCAATCAGAGAGCTTCAAAATCGCTCCAAAATGGCGCCAAAATTTATCCATAAAAAAACAGTGAAAAAAACGGCATAAAAGTGGAATTAAAGTCTTCTTTAAAGGCTGCTGTGCAGTCCTTGCAAACTGCCATGCCTGCACCACCCACACATGCCAGATTTCACTCAAATGGGCAAACATTTAAGAAAATAGGGGCGCAGAAGACCGTTTTGCAAGAATTACTTCCCTTTAACCCTCGATGCACCCCCCCTCCCCAGCCCTTAACTGGATTTGCTTTTCTAACTCAGCCCATAAATAAATGCTGCATATTGAAACTTTCAATAAGCCAAAGTGATCAATGTACAGTGTGTATAAAAAAAAAAAAAAAAAAAAAAAAAAAACGCCCAGAAAATAATGCAAGAATTACTTCCCTTTAACCCTCGATGCACCCAACACCCCCCTCCCCAGCCCTTAACTGGATTTGCTTTTCTAACTCGGCCCACAATAAATGCTGCACATTGGAACTTTCAATAAGCCAAAGTGATCAATGTACAGTGTATTAAAAAAAAAAAAAGAAAAAACGCCCAGAAAATAATGCAAGAATTACTTCCCTTTAACCCTCCATGCACCCAACACCCCCCTCCCCAGCCCTTAACTGGATTTGCTTTTCTAACTCAGCCCACATTAAATGCTGCACATTGAAACTTTCAATAAGCCAAAGTGATCAATGTACAGTGTAAAAAAAAATGCCCAGAAATTAATGTGACAAGTGGCTAAAAAAAGACTGAAAACTCTTTCAGTTGCTTCCTATTGCATATCTCAAACAAAGGCAACTGAAGTGTAATTTTTCCAATCTCTTCAAACCGCAACAAGAAACCCAGTTACGTTGACTATGTGCCAGTTACGCTCATGCGAAAACCTCAGAAATTAATGTGACAAGTGGCTAAAAAAAGACTGAAAACTCTCATATATCAAACAAAGGCAACTGAAGTGTAATTTTTCTAATCTCTTCAAACCACAACAAGAAACCCAGTTACGTTGACTTCCGTCTCATACGTGTCAGTTACGCGCATGCGAAAACCCCAGAAAATAATGCGACAAGTGGCTAATAAAAGACTGAAGGCTCTTTCAGTAGCAGCTGCTTCTTATTGCAGAAATCAAACAAAAGGAACTAAATTTTTAAATTTATATTTTTTTCTCCAATCTCTTTATACCGTGACGACAAATCCATTTACGTTGACTACCGTCTCGTAGGTGCCGGTTACGTATCCGCGAAAATGCGAAAAATCGACTTACGGAACATTTCATAGCAGACGACACGTGTTGCTTAATAGGTCAAATATAGGGAACTTAATTTCTAATATCTGCTTTTTATTTCTGCAATCTTTTTTCGCCGTGACAACAAAGCTTTTTAGGTTGTCTATTGTCTCGCAGGTGCCACTTACGTATCCGCAAAAACATGAAAGATCGACTTACGGAATATTTTATAGCAGACGACAACTGCTGCTTAAGTCAATTATAGGGATTTTTCTTTTTTCTTTTTCTCTAACTAGGGCCATTGATTTGGTTACGATGACCATCTCACCCATACGTGACCGTTACGTGCTGCGTATAAAGTCGTAAAATCAACTGGTTGCTGTTGCGGAAACTTTTTCTGATAAAAAAATCTTGTTCTTGTTTGAAGAATTTAGAAGTAGGCCATAAAGATGCAATAAGATGTAAGAATAACTAAGAATCAATTGTTTCTTTGATAGGGTAGAAAACATTGTGGGAAAAGGAGACAATGCTGGTAACCTGCATTGTCTCCTTTCCTCAGATTATTTTTAAAAGCCTTCTTTAAAAGGCGTCATTGTGTGGTAAAAGGTTAATAATTATCCAATCAGAGAAGCTTTAAGGAAATCAGAATGGATACCAGCAGCCAATCAGAGTAGACTTAAGAAATTCAACAGCCAATCAGAGAGCTTCAAAATCGCTCCAAAATGGCGCCAAAATTTATCCATAAAAAAACAGTGAAAAAAACGGCATAAAAGTGGAATTAAAGTCTTCTTTAAAGGCTGCTGTGCAGTCCTTGCAAACTGCCATGCCTGCACCACCCACACATGCCAGATTTCACTCAAATGGGCAAACATTTAAGAAAATAGGGGCGCAGAAGACCGTTTTGCAAGAATTACTTCCCTTTAACCCTCGATGCACCCCCCCTCCCCAGCCCTTAACTGGATTTGCTTTTCTAACTCAGCCCATAAATAAATGCTGCATATTGAAACTTTCAATAAGCCAAAGTGATCAATGTACAGTGTGTATAAAAAAAAAAAAAAAAAAAAAAAAAACGCCCAGAAAATAATGCAAGAATTACTTCCCTTTAACCCTCGATGCACCCAACACCCCCCTCCCCAGCCCTTAACTGGATTTGCTTTTCTAACTCGGCCCACAATAAATGCTGCACATTGGAACTTTCAATAAGCCAAAGTGATCAATGTACAGTGTATTAAAAAAAAAAAAAGAAAAAACGCCCAGAAAATAATGCAAGAATTACTTCCCTTTAACCCTCCATGCACCCAACACCCCCCTCCCCAGCCCTTAACTGGATTTGCTTTTCTAACTCAGCCCACATTAAATGCTGCACATTGAAACTTTCAATAAGCCAAAGTGATCAATGTACAGTGTAAAAAAAAATGCCCAGAAATTAATGTGACAAGTGGCTAAAAAAAGACTGAAAACTCTTTCAGTTGCTTCCTATTGCATATCTCAAACAAAGGCAACTGAAGTGTAATTTTTCCAATCTCTTCAAACCGCAACAAGAAACCCAGTTACGTTGACTATGTGCCAGTTACGCTCATGCGAAAACCTCAGAAATTAATGTGACAAGTGGCTAAAAAAAGACTGAAAACTCTCATATATCAAACAAAGGCAACTGAAGTGTAATTTTTCTAATCTCTTCAAACCACAACAAGAAACCCAGTTACGTTGACTTCCGTCTCATACGTGTCAGTTACGCGCATGCGAAAACCCCAGAAAATAATGCGACAAGTGGCTAATAAAAGACTGAAGGCTCTTTCAGTAGCAGCTGCTTCTTATTGCAGAAATCAAACAAAAGGAACTAAATTTTTAAATTTATATTTTTTTCTCCAATCTCTTTATACCGTGACGACAAATCCATTTACGTTGACTACCGTCTCGTAGGTGCCGATTACGTATCCGCGAAAATGCGAAAAATTGACTTACGGAACATTTCATAGCAGACGACACGTGTTGCTTAATAGGTCAAATATAGGGAACTTAATTTCTAATATCTGCTTTTTATTTCTGCAATCTTTTTTCGCCGTGACAACAAAGCTTTTTAGGTTGTCTATTGTCTCGCAGGTGCCACTTACGTATCCGCAAAAACATGAAAGATCGACTTACGGAATATTTTATAGCAGACGACAACTGCTGCTTAAGTCAATTATAGGGATTTTTCTTTTTTCTTTTTCTCTAACTAGGGCCATTGATTTGGTTACGATGACCATCTCACCCATACGTGACCGTTACGTGCTGCGTATAAAGTCGTAAAATCAACTGGTTGCTGTTGCGGAAACTTTTTCCGATAAAAAAATCTTGTTCTTGTTTGAAGAATTTAGAAGTAGGCCATAAAGATGCAATAAGATGTAAGAATAACTAAGAATCAATTGTTTCTTTGATAGGGTAGAAAACATTGTGGGAAAAGGAGAAAATGCTGGTAACCTGCATTGTCTCCTTTCCTCAGATTATTTTTTAAAGGCTTCTTTAAAAGGCGTCATTGTGTGGTAAAAGGTTAATAATTATCCAATCAGAGAAGCTTAAAGGAAATCAGAATGGATACCAGCAGCCAATCAGAGTAGACTTAAGAAATTCAACAGCCAATCAGAGAGCTTCAAAATCGCTCCAAAATGGCGCCAAAATTTATCCATAAAAAAACAGTGAAAAAAACGGCATAAAAGTGGAATTAAAGTCTTCTTTAAAGGCTGCTGTGCAGTCCTTGCAAACTGCCATGCCTGCACCACCCACACATGCCAGATTTCACTCAAATGGGCAAACATTTAAGAAAATAGGGGCGCAGAAGACCGTTTTGCAAGAATTACTTCCCTTTAACCCTCGATGCACCCCCCCCAGCCCTTAACTGGATTTGCTTTTCTAACTCAGCCCATAAATAAATGCTTTCAATAAGCCAAAGTGATCAATGTACAGTGTGTATAAAAAAAAAAAAAAAAAAAAAAACGCCCAGAAAATAATGCAAGAATTACTTCCCTTTAACCCTCGATGCACCCAACACCCCCCTCCCCAGCCCTTAACTGGATTTGCTTTTCTAACTCGGCCCACAATAAATGCTGCATATTGAAACTTTCAATAAGCCAAAGTGATCAATGTACAGTGTGTATAAAAAAAAAAAAAAAAAAAACGCCCAGAAAATAATGCAAGAATTACTTCCCTTTAACCCTCGATGCACCCAACACCCCCCTCCCCAGCCCTTAACTGGATTTGCTTTTCTAACTCGGCCCACATTAAATGCTGCACATTGAAACTTTCAATAAGCCAAAGTGATCAATGTACAGTGTAAAAAAAAATGCCCAGAAATTAATGTGACAAGTGGCTAAAAAAAGACTGAAAACTCTTTCAGTTGCTTCCTATTGCATATCTCAAACAAAGGCAACTGAAGTGTAATTTTTCCAATCTCTTCAAACCGCAACAAGAAACCCAGTTACGTTGACTATGTGCCAGTTACGCTCATGCGAAAACCTCAGAAATTAATGTGACAAGTGGCTAAAAAAAGACTGAAAACTCTCATATATCAAACAAAGGCAACTGAAGTGTAATTTTTCTAATCTCTTCAAACCACAACAAGAAACCCAGTTACGTTGACTTCCGTCTCATACGTGTCAGTTACGCGCATGCGAAAACCCCAGAAAATAATGCGACAAGTGGCTAATAAAAGACTGAAGGCTCTTTCAGTAGCAGCTGCTTCTTATTGCAGAAATCAAACAAAAGGAACTAAATTTTTAAATTTATATTTTTTTCTCCAATCTCTTTATACCGTGACGACAAATCCATTTACGTTGACTACCGTCTCGTAGGTGCCGGTTACGTATCCGCGAAAATGCGAAAAATTGACTTACGGAACATTTCATAGCAGACGACACGTGTTGCTTAATAGGTCAAATATAGGGAACTTAATTTCTAATATCTGCTTTTTATTTCTGCAATCTTTTTTCGCCGTGACAACAAAGCTTTTTAGGTTGTCTATTGTCTCGCAGGTGCCACTTACGTATCCGCAAAAACATGAAAGATCGACTTACGGAATATTTTATAGCAGACGACAACTGCTGCTTAAGTCAATTATAGGGATTTTTCTTTTTTCTTTTTCTCTAACTAGGGCCATTGATTTGGTTACGATGACCATCTCACCCATACGTGACCGTTACGTGCTGCGTATAAAGTCGTAAAATCAACTGGTTGCTGTTGCGGAAACTTTTTCCGATAAAAAAATCTTGTTCTTGTTTGAAGAATTTAGAAGTAGGCCATAAAGATGCAATAAGATGTAAGAATAACTAAGAATCAATTGTTTCTTTGATAGGGTAGAAAACATTGTGGGAAAAGGAGAAAATGCTGGTAACCTGCATTGTCTCCTTTCCTCAGATTATTTTTTAAAGGCCTCTTTAAAAGGCGTCATTGTGTGGTAAAAGGTTAATAATTATCCAATCAGAGAAGCTTAAAGGAAATCAGAATGGATACCAGCAGCCAATCAGAGTAGACTTAAGAAATTCAACAGCCAATCAGAGAGCTTCAAAATCGCTCCAAAATGGCGCCAAAATTTATCCATAAAAAAACAGTGAAAAAAACGGCATAAAAGTGGAATTAAAGTCTTCTTTAAAGGCTGCTGTGCAGTCCTTGCAAACTGCCATGCCTGCACCACCCACACATGCCAGATTTCACTCAAATGGGCAAACATTTAAGAAAATAGGGGCGCAGAAGACCGTTTTGCAAGAATTACTTCCCTTTAACCCTCGATGCACCCCCCCCCAGCCCTTAACTGGATTTGCTTTTCTAACTCAGCCCATAAATAAATGCTTTCAATAAGCCAAAGTGATCAATGTACAGTGTGTATAAAAAAAAAAAAAAAAAAAAAAACGCCCAGAAAATAATGCAAGAATTACTTCCCTTTAACCCTCGATGCACCCAACACCCCCCTCCCCAGCCCTTAACTGGATTTGCTTTTCTAACTCGGCCCACAATAAATGCTGCATATTGAAACTTTCAATAAGCCAAAGTGATCAATGTACAGTGTGTATAAAAAAAAAAAAAAAAAAAACGCCCAGAAAATAATGCAAGAATTACTTCCCTTTAACCCTCGATGCACCCAACACCCCCCTCCCCAGCCCTTAACTGGATTTGCTTTTCTAACTCGGCCCACATTAAATGCTGCACATTGAAACTTTCAATAAGCCAAAGTGATCAATGTACAGTGTAAAAAAAAATGCCCAGAAATTAATGTGACAAGTGGCTAAAAAAAGACTGAAAACTCTTTCAGTTGCTTCCTATTGCATATCTCAAACAAAGGCAACTGAAGTGTAATTTTTCCAATCTCTTCAAACCGCAACAAGAAACCCAGTTACGTTGACTATGTGCCAGTTACGCTCATGCGAAAACCTCAGAAATTAATGTGACAAGTGGCTAAAAAAAGACTGAAAACTCTCATATATCAAACAAAGGCAACTGAAGTGTAATTTTTCTAATCTCTTCAAACCACAACAAGAAACCCAGTTACGTTGACTTCCGTCTCATACGTGTCAGTTACGCGCATGCGAAAACCCCAGAAAATAATGCGACAAGTGGCTAATAAAAGACTGAAGGCTCTTTCAGTAGCAGCTGCTTCTTATTGCAGAAATCAAACAAAAGGAACTAAATTTTTAAATTTATATTTTTTTCTCCAATCTCTTTATACCGTGACGACAAATCCATTTACGTTGACTACCGTCTCGTAGGTGCCGGTTACGTATCCGCGAAAATGCGAAAAATTGACTTACGGAACATTTCATAGCAGACGACACGTGTTGCTTAATAGGTCAAATATAGGGAACTTAATTTCTAATATCTGCTTTTTATTTCTGCAATCTTTTTTCGCCGTGACAACAAAGCTTTTTAGGTTGTCTATTGTCTCGCAGGTGCCACTTACGTATCCGCAAAAACATGAAAGATCGACTTACGGAATATTTTATAGCAGACGACAACTGCTGCTTAAGTCAATTATAGGGATTTTTCTTTTTTCTTTTTCTCTAACTAGGGCCATTGATTTGGTTACGATGACCATCTCACCCATACGTGACCGTTACGTGCTGCGTATAAAGTCGTAAAATCAACTGGTTGCTGTTGCGGAAACTTTTTCCGATAAAAAAATCTTGTTCTTGTTTGAAGAATTTAGAAGTAGGCCATAAAGATGCAATAAGATGTAAGAATAACTAAGAATCAATTGTTTCTTTGATAGGGTAGAAAACATTGTGGGAAAAGGAGAAAATGCTGGTAACCTGCATTGTCTCCTTTCCTCAGATTATTTTTTAAAGGCTTCTTTAAAAGGCGTCATTGTGTGGTAAAAGGTTAATAATTATCCAATCAGAGAAGCTTAAAGGAAATCAGAATGGATACCAGCAGCCAATCAGAGTAGACTTAAGAAATTCAACAGCCAATCAGAGAGCTTCAAAATCGCTCCAAAATGGCGCCAAAATTTATCCATAAAAAAACAGTGAAAAAAACGGCATAAAAGTGGAATTAAAGTCTTCTTTAAAGGCTGCTGTGCAGTCCTTGCAAACTGCCATGCCTGCACCACCCACACATGCCAGATTTCACTCAAATGGGCAAACATTTAAGAAAATAGGGGCGCAGAAGACCGTTTTGCAAGAATTACTTCCCTTTAACCCTCGATGCACCCCCCCCCAGCCCTTAACTGGATTTGCTTTTCTAACTCAGCCCATAAATAAATGCTTTCAATAAGCCAAAGTGATCAATGTACAGTGTGTATAAAAAAAAAAAAAAAAAAAAAAACGCCCAGAAAATAATGCAAGAATTACTTCCCTTTAACCCTCGATGCACCCAACACCCCCCTCCCCAGCCCTTAACTGGATTTGCTTTTCTAACTCGGCCCACAATAAATGCTGCATATTGAAACTTTCAATAAGCCAAAGTGATCAATGTACAGTGTGTATAAAAAAAAAAAAAAAAAAAAACGCCCAGAAAATAATGCAAGAATTACTTCCCTTTAACCCTCGATGCACCCAACACCCCCCTCCCCAGCCCTTAACTGGATTTGCTTTTCTAACTCGGCCCACATTAAATGCTGCACATTGAAACTTTCAATAAGCCAAAGTGATCAATGTACAGTGTAAAAAAAAATGCCCAGAAATTAATGTGACAAGTGGCTAAAAAAAGACTGAAAACTCTTTCAGTTGCTTCCTATTGCATATCTCAAACAAAGGCAACTGAAGTGTAATTTTTCCAATCTCTTCAAACCGCAACAAGAAACCCAGTTACGTTGACTATGTGCCAGTTACGCTCATGCGAAAACCTCAGAAATTAATGTGACAAGTGGCTAAAAAAAGACTGAAAACTCTCATATATCAAACAAAGGCAACTGAAGTGTAATTTTTCTAATCTCTTCAAACCACAACAAGAAACCCAGTTACGTTGACTTCCGTCTCATACGTGTCAGTTACGCGCATGCGAAAACCCCAGAAAATAATGCGACAAGTGGCTAATAAAAGACTGAAGGCTCTTTCAGTAGCAGCTGCTTCTTATTGCAGAAATCAAACAAAAGGAACTAAATTTTTAAATTTATATTTTTTTCTCCAATCTCTTTATGCCGTGACGACAAATCCATTTACGTTGACTACCGTCTCGTAGGTGCCGGTTACGTATCCGCGAAAATGCGAAAAATCGACTTACGGAACATTTCATAGCAGACGACACGTGTTGCTTAATAGGTCAAATATAGGGAACTTAATTTCTAATATCTGCTTTTTATTTCTGCAATCTTTTTTCGCCGTGACAACAAAGCTTTTTAGGTTGTCTATTGTCTCGCAGGTGCCACTTACGTATCCGCAAAAACATGAAAGATCGACTTACGGAATATTTTATAGCAGACGACAACTGCTGCTTAAGTCAATTATAGGGATTTTTCTTTTTTCTTTTTCTCTAACTAGGGCCATTGATTTGGTTACGATGACCATCTCACCCATACGTGACCGTTACGTGCTGCGTATAAAGTCGTAAAATCAACTGGTTGCTGTTGCGGAAACTTTTTCCGATAAAAAAATCTTGTTCTTGTTTGAAGAATTTAGAAGTAGGCCATAAAGATGCAATAAGATGTAAGAATAACTAAGAATCAATTGTTTCTTTGATAGGGTAGAAAACATTGTGGGAAAAGGAGAAAATGCTGGTAACCTGCATTGTCTCCTTTCCTCAGATTATTTTTAAAAGCCTTCTTTAAAAGGCGTCATTGTGTGGTAAAAGGTTAATAATTATCCAATCAGAGAAGCTTTAAGGAAATCAGAATGGATACCAGCAGCCAATCAGAGTAGACTTAAGAATTTCAACAGCCAATCAGAGAGCTTCAAAATCGCTCCAAAATGGCGCCAAAATTTATCCATAAAAAAACAGTGAAAAAAACGGCATAAAAGTGGAATTAAAGTCTTCTTTAAAGGCTGCTGTGCAGTCCTTGCAAACTGCCATGCCTGCACCACCCACACATGCCAGATTTCACTCAAATGGGCAAACATTTAAGAAAATAGGGGCGCAGAAGACCGTTTTGCAAGAATTACTTCCCTTTAACCCTCGATGCACCCCCCCTCCCCAGCCCTTAACTGGATTTGCTTTTCTAACTCAGCCCATAAATAAATGCTGCATATTGAAACTTTCAATAAGCCAAAGTGATCAATGTACAGTGTGTATAAAAAAAAAAAAAAAAAAAAAAAAAAACGCCCAGAAAATAATGCAAGAATTACTTCCCTTTAACCCTCGATGCACCCAACACCCCCCTCCCCAGCCCTTAACTGGATTTGCTTTTCTAACTCGGCCCACAATAAATGCTGCACATTGGAACTTTCAATAAGCCAAAGTGATCAATGTACAGTGTATTAAAAAAAAAAAAAGAAAAAACGCCCAGAAAATAATGCAAGAATTACTTCCCTTTAACCCTCCATGCACCCAACACCCCCCTCCCCAGCCCTTAACTGGATTTGCTTTTCTAACTCAGCCCACATTAAATGCTGCACATTGAAACTTTCAATAAGCCAAAGTGATCAATGTACAGTGTAAAAAAAAATGCCCAGAAATTAATGTGACAAGTGGCTAAAAAAAGACTGAAAACTCTTTCAGTTGCTTCCTATTGCATATCTCAAACAAAGGCAACTGAAGTGTAATTTTTCCAATCTCTTCAAACCGCAACAAGAAACCCAGTTACGTTGACTATGTGCCAGTTACGCTCATGCGAAAACCTCAGAAATTAATGTGACAAGTGGCTAAAAAAAGACTGAAAACTCTCATATATCAAACAAAGGCAACTGAAGTGTAATTTTTCTAATCTCTTCAAACCACAACAAGAAACCCAGTTACGTTGACTTCCGTCTCATACGTGTCAGTTACGCGCATGCGAAAACCCCAGAAAATAATGCGACAAGTGGCTAATAAAAGACTGAAGGCTCTTTCAGTAGCAGCTGCTTCTTATTGCAGAAATCAAACAAAAGGAACTAAATTTTTAAATTTATATTTTTTTCTCCAATCTCTTTATACCGTGACGACAAATCCATTTACGTTGACTACCGTCTCGTAGGTGCCGGTTACGTATCCGCGAAAATGCGAAAAATCGACTTACGGAACATTTCATAGCAGACGACACGTGTTGCTTAATAGGTCAAATATAGGGAACTTAATTTCTAATATCTGCTTTTTATTTCTGCAATCTTTTTTCGCCGTGACAACAAAGCTTTTTAGGTTGTCTATTGTCTCGCAGGTGCCACTTACGTATCCGCAAAAACATGAAAGATCGACTTACGGAATATTTTATAGCAGACGACAACTGCTGCTTAAGTCAATTATAGGGATTTTTCTTTTTTCTTTTTCTCTAACTAGGGCCATTGATTTGGTTACGATGACCATCTCACCCATACGTGACCGTTACGTGCTGCGTATAAAGTCGTAAAATCAACTGGTTGCTGTTGCGGAAACTTTTTCCGATAAAAAAATCTTGTTCTTGTTTGAAGAATTTAGAAGTAGGCCATAAAGATGCAATAAGATGTAAGAATAACTAAGAATCAATTGTTTCTTTGATAGGGTAGAAAACATTGTGGGAAAAGGAGAAAATGCTGGTAACCTGCATTGTCTCCTTTCCTCAGATTATTTTTAAAAGCCTTCTTTAAAAGGCGTCATTGTGTGGTAAAAGGTTAATAATTATCCAATCAGAGAAGCTTTAAGGAAATCAGAATGGATACCAGCAGCCAATCAGAGTAGACTTAAGAAATTCAACAGCCAATCAGAGAGCTTCAAAATCGCTCCAAAATGGCGCCAAAATTTATCCATAAAAAAACAGTGAAAAAAACGGCATAAAAGTGGAATTAAAGTCTTCTTTAAAGGCTGCTGTGCAGTCCTTGCAAACTGCCATGCCTGCACCACCCACACATGCCAGATTTCACTCAAATGGGCAAACATTTAAGAAAATAGGGGCGCAGAAGACCGTTTTGCAAGAATTACTTCCCTTTAACCCTCGATGCACCCCCCCTCCCCAGCCCTTAACTGGATTTGCTTTTCTAACTCAGCCCATAAATAAATGCTGCATATTGAAACTTTCAATAAGCCAAAGTGATCAATGTACAGTGTGTATAAAAAAAAAAACGCCCAGAAAATAATGCAAGAATTACTTCCCTTTAACCCTCGATGCACCCAACACCCCCCTCCCCAGCCCTTAACTGGATTTGCTTTTCTAACTCGGCCCACAATAAATGCTGCACATTGGAACTTTCAATAAGCCAAAGTGATCAATGTACAGTGTATTAAAAAAAAAAAAAGAAAAAACGCCCAGAAAATAATGCAAGAATTACTTCCCTTTAACCCTCCATGCACCCAACACCCCCCTCCCCAGCCCTTAACTGGATTTGCTTTTCTAACTCAGCCCACATTAAATGCTGCACATTGAAACTTTCAATAAGCCAAAGTGATCAATGTACAGTGTAAAAAAAAATGCCCAGAAATTAATGTGACAAGTGGCTAAAAAAAGACTGAAAACTCTTTCAGTTGCTTCCTATTGCATATCTCAAACAAAGGCAACTGAAGTGTAATTTTTCCAATCTCTTCAAACCGCAACAAGAAACCCAGTTACGTTGACTATGTGCCAGTTACGCTCATGCGAAAACCTCAGAAATTAATGTGACAAGTGGCTAAAAAAAGACTGAAAACTCTCATATATCAAACAAAGGCAACTGAAGTGTAATTTTTCTAATCTCTTCAAACCACAACAAGAAACCCAGTTACGTTGACTTCCGTCTCATACGTGTCAGTTACGCGCATGCGAAAACCCCAGAAAATAATGCGACAAGTGGCTAATAAAAGACTGAAGGCTCTTTCAGTAGCAGCTGCTTCTTATTGCAGAAATCAAACAAAAGGAACTAAATTTTTAAATTTATATTTTTTTCTCCAATCTCTTTCTACCGTGACGACAAATCCATTTACGTTGACTACCGTCTCGTAGGTGCCGGTTACGTATCCGCGAAAATGCGAAAAATCGACTTACGGAACATTTCATAGCAGACGACACGTGTTGCTTAATAGGTCAAATATAGGGAACTTAATTTCTAATATCTGCTTTTTATTTCTGCAATCTTTTTTCGCCCTGACAACAAAGCTTTTTAGGTTGTCTATTGTCTCGCAGGTGCCACTTACGTATCCGCAAAAACATGAAAGATCGACTTACGGAATATTTTATAGCAGACGACAACTGCTGCTTAAGTCAATTATAGGGATTTTTCTTTTTTCTTTTTCTCTAACTAGGGCCATTGATTTGGTTACGATGACCATCTCACCCATACGTGACCGTTACGTGCTGCGTATAAAGTCGTAAAATCAACTGGTTGCTGTTGCGGAAACTTTTTCCGATAAAAAAATCTTGTTCTTGTTTGAAGAATTTAGAAGTAGGCCATAAAGATGCAATAAGATGTAAGAATAACTAAGAATCAATTGTTTCTTTGATAGGGTAGAAAACATTGTGGGAAAAGGAGAAAATGCTGGTAACCTGCATTGTCTCCTTTCCTCAGATTATTTTTAAAAGCCTTCTTTAAAAGGCGTCATTGTGTGGTAAAAGGTTAATAATTATCCAATCAGAGAAGCTTTAAGGAAATCAGAATGGATACCAGCAGCCAATCAGAGTAGACTTAAGAATTTCAACAGCCAATCAGAGAGCTTCAAAATCGCTCCAAAATGGCGCCAAAATTTATCCATAAAAAAACAGTGAAAAAAACGGCATAAAAGTGGAATTAAAGTCTTCTTTAAAGGCTGCTGTGCAGTCCTTGCAAACTGCCATGCCTGCACCACCCACACATGCCAGATTTCACTCAAATGGGCAAACATTTAAGAAAATAGGGGCGCAGAAGACCGTTTTGCAAGAATTACTTCCCTTTAACCCTCGATGCACCCCCCCTCCCCAGCCCTTAACTGGATTTGCTTTTCTAACTCAGCCCATAAATAAATGCTGCATATTGAAACTTTCAATAAGCCAAAGTGATCAATGTACAGTGTGTATAAAAAAAAAAAAAAAAAAAAAAAAAACGCCCAGAAAATAATGCAAGAATTACTTCCCTTTAACCCTCGATGCACCCAACACCGCCCTCCCCAGCCCTTAACTGGATTTGCTTTTCTAACTCGGCCCACAATAAATGCTGCACATTGGAACTTTCAATAAGCCAAAGTGATCAATGTACAGTGTATGAAAAAAAAAAAAAAAAAAACGCCCAGAAAATAATGCAAGAATTACTTCCCTTTAACCCTCCATGCACCCAACACCCCCCTCCCCAGCCCTTAACTGGATTTGCTTTTCTAACTCAGCCCACATTAAATGCTGCACATTGAAACTTTCAATAAGCCAAAGTGATCAATGTACAGTGTAAAAAAAAATGCCCAGAAATTAATGTGACAAGTGGCTAAAAAAAGACTGAAAACTCTTTCAGTTGCTTCCTATTGCATATCTCAAACAAAGGCAAGTGAAGTGTAATTTTTCCAATCTCTTCAAACCGCAACAAGAAACCCAGTTACGTTGACTATGTGCCAGTTACGCTCATGCGAAAACCTCAGAAATTAATGTTACAAGTGGCTAAAAAAAGACTGAAAACTCTCATATATCAAACAAAGGCAACTGAAGTGTAATTTTTCTAATCTCTTCAAACCACAACAAGAAACCCAGTTACGTTGACTTCCGTCTCATACGTGTCAGTTACGCGCGTGCGAAAACCCCAGAAAATAATGCGACAAGTGGCTAATAAAAGACTGAAGGCTCTTTCAGTAGCAGCTGCTTCTTATTGCAGAAATCAAACAAAAGGAACTAAATTTTTAAATTTATATTTTTTTCTCCAATCTCTTTATACCGTGACGACAAATCCATTTACGTTGACTACCGTCTCGTAGGTGCCGGTTACGTATCCGCGAAAATGCGAAAAATCAACTTACGGAACATTTCATAGCAGACGACACGTGTTGCTTAATAGGTCAAATATAGGGAACTTAATTTCTAATATCTGCTTTTTATTTCTGCAATCTTTTTTCGCCGTGACAACAAAGCTTTTTAGGTTGTCTATTGTCTCGCAGGTGCCACTTACGTATCCGCAAAAACATGAAAGATCGACTTACGGAATATTTTATAGCAGACGACAACTGCTGCTTAAGTCAATTATAGGGATTTTTCTTTTTTCTTTTTCTCTAACTAGGGCCATTGATTTGGTTACGATGACCATCTCACCCATACGTGACCGTTACGTGCTGCGTATAAAGTCGTAAAATCAACTGGTTGCTGTTGCGGAAACTTTTTCCGATAAAAAAATCTTGTTCTTGTTTGAAGAATTTAGAAGTAGGCCATAAAGATGCAATAAGATGTAAGAATAACTAAGAATCAATTGTTTCTTTGATAGGGTAGAAAACATTGTGGGAAAAGGAGAAAATGCTGGTAACCTGCATTGTCTCCTTTCCTCAGATTATTTTTAAAAGCCTTCTTTAAAAGGCGTCATTGTGTGGTAAAAGGTTAATAATTATCCAATCAGAGAAGCTTTAAGGAAATCAGAATGGATACCAGCAGCCAATCAGAGTAGACTTAAGAAATTCAACAGCCAATCAGAGAGCTTCAAAATCGCTCCAAAATGGCGCCAAAATTTATCCATAAAAAAACAGTGAAAAAAACGGCATAAAAGTGGAATTAAAGTCTTCTTTAAAGGCTGCTGTGCAGTCCTTGCAAACTGCCATGCCTGCACCACCCACACATGCCAGATTTCACTCAAATGGGCAAACATTTAAGAAAATAGGGGCGCAGAAGACCGTTTTGCAAGAATTACTTCCCTTTAACCCTCGATGCACCCCCCCTCCCCAGCCCTTAACTGGATTTGCTTTTCTAACTCAGCCCATAAATAAATGCTGCATATTGAAACTTTCAATAAGCCAAAGTGATCAATGTACAGTGTGTATAAAAAAAAAAAAAAAAAAAAAAAAACGCCCAGAAAATAATGCAAGAATTACTTCCCTTTAACCCTCGATGCACCCAACACCCCCCTCCCCAGCCCTTAACTGGATTTGCTTTTCTAACTCGGCCCACAATAAATGCTGCACATTGGAACTTTCAATAAGCCAAAGTGATCAATGTACAGTGTATTAAAAAAAAAAAAAGAAAAAACGCCCAGAAAATAATGCAAGAATTACTTCCCTTTAACCCTCCATGCACCCAACACCCCCCTCCCCAGCCCTTAACTGGATTTGCTTTTCTAACTCAGCCCACATTAAATGCTGCACATTGAAACTTTCAATAAGCCAAAGTGATCAATGTACAGTGTAAAAAAAAAATGCCCAGAAATTAATGTGACAAGTGGCTAAAAAAAGACTGAAAACTCTTTCAGTTGCTTCCTATTGCATATCTCAAACAAAGGCAACTGAAGTGTAATTTTTCCAATCTCTTCAAACCGCAACAAGAAACCCAGTTACGTTGACTATGTGCCAGTTACGCTCATGCGAAAACCTCAGAAATTAATGTGACAAGTGGCTAAAAAAAGACTGAAAACTCTCATATATCAAACAAAGGCAACTGAAGTGTAATTTTTCTAATCTCTTCAAACCACAACAAGAAACCCAGTTACGTTGACTTCTTTCTCATACGTGTCAGTTACGCGCATGCCAAAACCCCAGAAAATTATGCGACAAGTGGCTAATAAAAGACTGAAGGCTCTTTCAGTAGCAGCTGCTTCCTATTGCAGAAATCAAACAAAAGGAACTAAATTTTTAAATTTATATTTTTTTCTCCAATCTCTTTATACCGTGACGACAAATCCATTTACGTTGACTACCGTCTCGTAGGTGCCGGTTACGTATCCGCGATAATTCGAAAAATCAACTTACGGAACATTTCATAGCAGACGACACGTGTTGCTTAATAGGTCAAATATAGGGAACTTAATTTCTAATATCTGCTTTTTATTTCTGCAATCTTTTTTCGCCGTGACAACAAAGCTTTTTAGGTTGTCTATTGTCTCGCAGGTGCCACTTACGTATCCGCAAAAACATGAAAGATCGACTTACGGAATATTTTATAGCAGACGACAACTGCTGCTTAAGTCAATTATAGGGATTTTTCTTTTTTCTTTTTCTCTAACTAGGGCCATTGATTTGGTTACGATGACCATCTCACCCATACGTGACCGTTACGTGCTGCGTATAAAGTCGTAAAATCAACTGGTTGCTGTTGCGGAAACTTTTTCCGATAAAAAAATCTTGTTCTTGTTTGAAGAATTTAGAAGTAGGCCATAAAGATGCAATAAGATGTAAGAATAACTAAGAATCAATTGTTTCTTTGATAGGGTAGAAAACATTGTGGGAAAAGGAGAAAATGCTGGTAACCTGCATTGTCTCCTTTCCTCAGATTATTTTTAAAAGCCTTCTTTAAAAGGCGTCATTGTGTGGTAAAAGGTTAATAATTATCCAATCAGAGAAGCTTTAAGGAAATCAGAATGGATACCAGCAGCCAATCAGAGTAGACTTAAGAAATTCAACAGCCAATCAGAGAGCTTCAAAATCGCTCCAAAATGGCGCCAAAATTTATCCATAAAAAAACAGTGAAAAAAACGGCATAAAAGTGGAATTAAAGTCTTCTTTAAAGGCTGCTGTGCAGTCCTTGCAAACTGCCATGCCTGCACCACCCACACATGCCAGATTTCACTCAAATGGGCAAACATTTAAGAAAATAGGGGCGCAGAAGACCGTTTTGCAAGAATTACTTCCCTTTAACCCTCGATGCACCCCCCCTCCCCAGCCCTTAACTGGATTTGCTTTTCTAACTCAGCCCATAAATAAATGCTGCATATTGAAACTTTCAATAAGCCAAAGTGATCAATGTACAGTGTGTATAAAAAAAAAAAAAAAAAAAAAACGCCCAGAAAATAATGCAAGAATTACTTCCCTTTAACCCTCGATGCACCCAACACCCCCCTCCCCAGCCCATAACTGGATTTGCTTTTCTAACTCGGCCCACAATAAATGCTGCACATTGGAACTTTCAATAAGCCAAAGTGATCAATGTACAGTGTATTAAAAAAAAAAAGAAAAAACGCCCAGAAAATAATGCAAGAATTACTTCCCTTTAACCCTCCATGCACCCAACACCCCCCTCCCCAGCCCTTAACTGGATTTGCTTTTCTAACTCAGCCCACATTAAATGCTGCACATTGAAACTTTCAATAAGCCAAAGTGATCAATGTACAGTGTAAAAAAAAATGCCCAGAAATTAATGTGACAAGTGGCTAAAAAAAGACTGAAAACTCTTTCAGTTGCTTCCTATTGCATATCTCAAACAAAGGCAACTGAAGTGTAATTTTTCCAATCTCTTCAAACCGCAACAAGAAACCCAGTTACGTTGACTATGTGCCAGTTACGCTCATGCGAAAACCTCAGAAATTAATGTGACAAGTGGCTAAAAAAAGACTGAAAACTCTCATATATCAAACAAAGGCAACTGAAGTGTAATTTTTCTAATCTCTTCAAACCACAACAAGAAACCCAGTTACGTTGACTTCCGTCTCATACGTGTCAGTTACGCGCATGCGAAAACCCCAGAAAATAATGCGACAAGTGGCTAATAAAAGACTGAAGGCTCTTTCAGTAGCAGCTGCTTCTTATTGCAGAAATCAAACAAAAGGAACTAAATTTTTAAATTTATATTTTTTTTCTCCAATCTCTTTATACCGTGACGACAAATCCATTTACGTTGACTACCGTCTCGTAGGTGCCGGTTACGTATCCGCGAAAATGCGAAAAATCGACTTACGGAACATTTCATAGCAGACGACACGTGTTGCTTAATAGGTCAAATATAGGGAACTTAATTTCTAATATCTGCTTTTTATTTCTGCAATCTTTTTTCGCCGTGACAACAAAGCTTTTTAGGTTGTCTATTGTCTCGCAGGTGCCACTTACGTATCCGCAAAAACATGAAAGATCGACTTACGGAATATTTTATAGCAGACGACAACTGCTGCTTAAGTCAATTATAGGGATTTTTCTTTTTTCTTTTTCTCTAACTAGGGCCATTGATTTGGTTACGATGACCATCTCACCCATACGTGACCGTTACGTGCTGCGTATAAAGTCGTAAAATCAACTGGTTGCTGTTGCGGAAACTTTTTCCGATAAAAAAATCTTGTTCTTGTTTGAAGAATTTAGAAGTAGGCCATAAAGATGCAATAAGATGTAAGAATAACTAAGAATCAATTGTTTCTTTGATAGGGTAGAAAACATTGTGGGAAAAGGAGAAAATGCTGGTAACCTGCATTGTCTCCTTTCCTCAGATTATTTTTAAAAGCCTTCTTTAAAAGGCGTCATTGTGTGGTAAAAGGTTAATAATTATCCAATCAGAGAAGCTTTAAGGAAATCAGAATGGATACCAGCAGCCAATCAGAGTAGACTTAAGAAATTCAACAGCCAATCAGAGAGCTTCAAAATCGCTCCAAAATGGCGCCAAAATTTATCCATAAAAAAACAGTGAAAAAAACGGCATAAAAGTGGAATTAAAGTCTTCTTTAAAGGCTGCTGTGCAGTCCTTGCAAACTGCCATGCCTGCACCACCCACACATGCCAGATTTCACTCAAATGGGCAAACATTTAAGAAAATAGGGGCGCAGAAGACCGTTTTGCAAGAATTACTTCCCTTTAACCCTCGATGCACCCCCCCTCCCCAGCCCTTAACTGGATTTGCTTTTCTAACTCAGCCCATAAATAAATGCTGCATATTGAAACTTTCAATAAGCCAAAGTGATCAATGTACAGTGTGTATAAAAAAAAAAAAAAAAAAAAAACGCCCAGAAAATAATGCAAGAATTACTTCCCTTTAACCCTCGATGCACCCAACACCCCCCTCCCCAGCCCTTAACTGGATTTGCTTTTCTAATCCGGCCCACAATAAATGCTGCACATTGGAACTTTCAATAAGCCAAAGTGATCAATGTACAGTGTATTAAAAAAAAAAAAAGAAAAAACGCCCAGAAAATAATGCAAGAATTACTTCCCTTTAACCCTCCATGCACCCAACACACCCTCCCCAGCCCTTAACTGGATTTGCTTTTCTAACTCAGCCCACATTAAATGCTGCACATTGAAACTTTCAATAAGCCAAAGTGATCAATGTACAGTGTAAAAAAAAATGCCCAGAAATTAATGTGACAAGTGGCTAAAAAAAGACTGAAAACTCTTTCAGTTGCTTCCTATTGCATATCTCAAACAAAGGCAACTGAAGTGTAATTTTTCTAATCTCTTCAAACCACAACAAGAAACCCAGTTACGTTGACTTCCGTCTCATACGTGTCAGTTACGCGCATGCGAAAACCCCAGAAAATAATGCGACAAGTGGCTAATAAAAGACTGAAGGCTCTTTCAGTAGCAGCTGCTTCTTATTGCAGAAATCAAACAAAAGGAACTAAATTTTTAAATTTATATTTTTTTCTCCAATCTCTTTATACCGTGACGACAAATCCATTTACGTTGACTACCGTCTCGTAGGTGCCGGTTACGTATCCGCGAAAATGCGAAAAATCGACTTACGGAACATTTCATAGCAGACGACACGTGTTGCTTAATAGGTCAAATATAGGGAACTTAATTTCTAATATCTGCTTTTTATTTCTGCAATCTTTTTTCGCCGTGACAACAAAGCTGTTTAGGTTGTCTATTGTCTCGCAGGTGCCACTTACGTATCCGCAAAAACATGAAAGATCGACTTACGGAATATTTTATAGCAGACGACAACTGCTGCTTAAGTCAATTATAGGGATTTTTCTTTTTTCTTTTTCTCTAACTAGGGCCATTGATTTGGTTACGATGACCATCTCACCCATACGTGACCGTTACGTGCTGCGTATAAAGTCGTAAAATCAACTGGTTGCTGTTGCGGAAACTTTTTCCGATAAAAAAATCTTGTTCTTGTTTGAAGAATTTAGAAGTAGGCCATAAAGATGCAATAAGATGTAAGAATAACTAAGAATCAATTGTTTCTTTGATAGGGTAGAAAACATTGTGGGAAAAGGAGAAAATGCTGGTAACCTGCATTGTCTCCTTTCCTCAGATTATTTTTAAAAGCCTTCTTTAAAAGGCGTCATTGTGTGGTAAAAGGTTAATAATTATCCAATCAGAGAAGCTTTAAGGAAATCAGAATGGATACCAGCAGCCAATCAGAGTAGACTTAAGAAATTCAACAGCCAATCAGAGAGCTTCAAAATCGCTCCAAAATGGCGCCAAAATTTATCCATAAAAAAACAGTGAAAAAAACGGCATAAAAGTGGAATTAAAGTCTTCTTTAAAGGCTGCTGTGCAGTCCTTGCAAACTGCCATGCCTGCACCACCCACACATGCCAGATTTCACTCAAATGGGCAAACATTTAAGAAAATAGGGGCGCAGAAGACCGTTTTGCAAGAATTACTTCCCTTTAACCCTCGATGCACCCCCCCTCCCCAGCCCTTAACTGGATTTGCTTTTCTAACTCAGCCCATAAATAAATGCTGCATATTGAAACTTTCAATAAGCCAAAGTGATCAATGTACAGTGTGTATAAAAAAAAAAAAAAAAAAAAACGCCCAGAAAATAATGCAAGAATTACTTCCCTTTAACCCTCGATGCACCCAACACCCCCCTCCCCAGCCCTTAACAGGATTTGCTTTTCTAACTCGGCCCACAATAAATGCTGCACATTGGAACTTTCAATAAGCCAAAGTGATCAATGTACAGTGTATTAAAAAAAAAAAGAAAAAACGCCCAGAAAATAATGCAAGAATTACTTCCCTTTAACCCTCCATGCACCCAACACCCCCCTCCCCAGCCCTTAACTGGATTTGCTTTTCTAACTCAGCCCACATTAAATGCTGCACATTGAAACTTTCAATAAGCCAAAGTGATCAATGTACAGTGTAAAAAAAAATGCCCAGAAATTAATGTGACAAGTGGCTAAAAAAAGACTGAAAACTCTTTCAGTTGCTTCCTATTGCATATCTCAAACAAAGGCAACTGAAGTGTAATTTTTCCAATCTCTTCAAACCGCAACAAGAAACCCAGTTACGTTGACTATGTGCCAGTTACGCTCATGCGAAAACCTCAGAAATTAATGTGACAAGTGGCTAAAAAAAGACTGAAAACTCTCATATATCAAACAAAGGCAACTGAAGTGTAATTTTTCTAATCTCTTCAAACCACAACAAGAAACCCAGTTACGTTGACTTCCGTCTCATACGTGTCAGTTACGCGCATGCGAAAACCCCAGAAAATAATGCGACAAGTGGCTAATAAAAGACTGAAGGCTCTTTCAGTAGCAGCTGCTTCTTATTGCAGAAATCAAACAAAAGGAACTAAATTTTTAAATTTATATTTTTTTCTCCAATCTCTTTATACCGTGACGACAAATCCATTTACGTTGACTACCGTCTCGTAGGTGCCGGTTACGTATCCGCGAAAATGCGAAAAATCGACTTACGGAACATTTCATAGCAGACGACACGTGTTGCTTAATAGGTCAAATATAGGGAACTGAATTTCTAATATCTGCTTTTTATTTCTGCAATCTTTTTTCGCCGTGACAACAAAGCTTTTTAGGTTGTCTATTGTCTCGCAGGTGCCACTTACGTATCCGCAAAAACATGAAAGATCGACTTACGGAATATTTTATAGCAGACGACAACTGCTGCTTAAGTCAATTATAGGGATTTTTCTTTTTTCTTTTTCTCTAACTAGGGCCATTGATTTGGTTACGATGACCATCTCACCCATACGTGACCGTTACGTGCTGCGTATAAAGTCGTAAAATCAACTGGTTGCTGTTGCGGAAACTTTTTCCGATAAAAAAATCTTGTTCTTGTTTGAAGAATTTAGAAGTAGGCCATAAAGATGCAATAAGATGTAAGAATAACTAAGAATCAATTGTTTCTTTGATAGGGTAGAAAACATTGTGGGAAAAGGAGAAAATGCTGGTAACCTGCATTGTCTCCTTTCCTCAGATTATTTTTAAAAGCCTTCTTTAAAAGGCGTCATTGTGTGGTAAAAGGTTAATAATTATCCAATCAGAGAAGCTTTAAGGAAATCAGAATGGATACCAGCAGCCAATCAGAGTAGACTTAAGAAATTCAACAGCCAATCAGAGAGCTTCAAAATCGCTCCAAAATGGCGCCAAAATTTATCCATAAAAAAACAGTGAAAAAAACGGCATAAAAGTGGAATTAAAGTCTTCTTTAAAGGCTGCTGTGCAGTCCTTGCAAACTGCCATGCCTGCACCACCCACACATGCCAGATTTCACTCAAATGGGCAAACATTTAAGAAAATAGGGGCGCAGAAGACCGTTTTGCAAGAATTACTTCCCTTTAACCCTCGATGCACCCCCCCTCCCCAGCCCTTAACTGGATTTGCTTTTCTAACTCAGCCCATAAATAAATGCTGCATATTGAAACTTTCAATAAGCCAAAGTGATCAATGTACAGTGTGTATAAAAAAAAAAAAAAAAAAAAAACGCCCAGAAAATAATGCAAGAATTACTTCCCTTTAACCCTCGATGCACCCAACACCCCCCTCCCCAGCCCTTAACAGGATTTGCTTTTCTAACTCGGCCCACAATAAATGCTGCACATTGGAACTTTCAATAAGCCAAAGTGATCAATGTACAGTGTATTAAAAAAGAAAAAGAAAAAACGCCCAGAAAATAATGCAAGAATTACTTCCCTTTAACCCTCCATGCACCCAACACCCCCTCCCCAGCCCTTAACTGGATTTGCTTTTCTAACTCAGCCCACATTAAATGCTGCACATTGAAACTTTCAATAAGCCAAAGTGATCAATGTACAGTGTAAAAAAAAATGCCCAGAAATTAATGTGACAAGTGGCTAAAAAAAGACTGAAAACTCTTTCAGTTGCTTCCTATTGCATATCTCAAACAAAGGCAACTGAAGTGTAATTTTTCCAATCTCTTCAAACCGCAACAAGAAACCCAGTTACGTTGACTATGTGCCAGTTACGCTCATGCGAAAACCTCAGAAATTAATGTGACAAGTGGCTAAAAAAGGACTGAAAACTCTCATATATCAAACAAAGGCAACTGAAGTGTAATTTTTCTAATCTCTTCAAACCACAACAAGAAACCCAGTTACGTTGACTTCCGTCTCATACGTGTCAGTTACGCGCATGCGAAAACCCCAGAAAATAATGCGACAAGTGGCTAATAAAAGACTGAAGGCTCTTTCAGTAGCAGCTGCTTCTTATTGCAGAAATCAAACAAAAGGAACTAAATTTTTAAATTTATATTTTTTTCTCCAATCTCTTTATACCGTGACGACAAATCCATTTACGTTGACTACCGTCTCGTAGGTGCCGGTTACGTATCCGCGAAAATGCGAAAAATCGACTTACGGAACATTTCATAGCAGACGACACTTGTTGCTTAATAGGTCAAATATAGGGAACTTAATTTCTAATATCTGCGTTTTATTTCTGCAATCTTTTTTCGCCGTGACAACAAAGCTTTTCAGGTTGTCTATTGTCTCGCAGGTGCCACTTACGTATCCGCAAAAACATGAAAGATCGACTTACGGAATATTTTATAGCAGACGACAACTGCTGCTTAAGTCAATTATAGGGATTTTTCTTTTTTCTTTTTCTCTAACTAGGGCCATTGATTTGGTTACGATGACCATCTCACCCATACGTGACCGTTACGTGCTGCGTATAAAGTCGTAAAATCAACTGGTTGCTGTTGCGGAAACTTTTTCCGATAAAAAAATCTTGTTCTTGTTTGAAGAATTTAGAAGTAGGCCATAAAGATGCAATAAGATGTAAGAATAACTAAGAATCAATTGTTTCTTTGATAGGGTAGAAAACATTGTGGGAAAAGGAGAAAATGCTGGTAACCTGCATTGTCTCCTTTCCTCAGATTATTTTTAAAAGCCTTCTTTAAAAGGCGTCATTGTGTGGTAAAAGGTTAATAATTATCCAATCAGAGAAGCTTTAAGGAAATCAGAATGGATACCAGCAGCCAATCAGAGTAGACTTAAGAAATTCAACAGCCAATCAGAGAGCTTCAAAATCGCTCCAAAATGGCGCCAAAATTTATCCATAAAAAAACAGTGAAAAAAACGGCATAAAAGTGGAATTAAAGTCTTCTTTAAAGGCTGCTGTGCAGTCCTTGCAAACTGCCATGCCTGCACCACCCACACATGCCAGATTTCACTCAAATGGGCAAACATTTAAGAAAATAGGGGCGCAGAAGACCGTTTTGCAAGAATTACTTCCCTTTAACCCTCGATGCACCCCCCCTCCCCAGCCCTTAACTGGATTTGCTTTTCTAACTCAGCCCATAAATAAATGCTGCATATTGAAACTTTCAATAAGCCAAAGTGATCAATGTACAGTGTGTATAAAAAAAAAAAAAAAAAAAAAACGCCCAGAAAATAATGCAAGAATTACTTCCCTTTAACCCTCGATGCACCCAACACCCCCCTCCCCAGCCCTTAACTGGATTTGCTTTTCTAACTCGGCCCACAATAAATGCTGCACATTGGAACTTTCAATAAGCCAAAGTGATCAATGTACAGTGTATTAAAAAAAAAAAAAAGAAAAAACGCCCAGAAAATAATGCAAGAATTACTTCCCTTTAACCCTCCATGCACCCAACACCCCCCTCCCCAGCCCTTAACTGGATTTGCTTTTCTAACTCAGCCCACATTAAATGCTGCACATTGAAACTTTCAATAAGCCAAAGTGATCAATGTACAGTGTAAAAAAAAATGCCCAGAAATTAATGTGACAAGTGGCTAAAAAAAGACTGAAAACTCTTTCAGTTGCTTCCTATTGCATATCTCAAACAAAGGCAACTGAAGTGTAATTTTTCCAATCTCTTCAAACCGCAACAAGAAACCCAGTTACGTTGACTATGTGCCAGTTACGCTCATGCGAAAACCTCAGAAATTAATGTGACAAGTGGCTAAAAAAAGACTGAAAACTCTCATATATCAAACAAAGGCAACTGAAGTGTAATTTTTCTAATCTCTTCAAACCACAACAAGAAACCCAGTTACGTTGACTTCCGTCTCATACGTGTCAGTTACGCGCATGCGAAAACCCCAGAAAATAATGCGACAAGTGGCTAATAAAAGACTGAAGGCTCTTTCAGTAGCAGCTGCTTCTTATTGCAGAAATCAAACAAAAGGAACTAAATTTTTAAATTTATATTTTTTTCTCCAATCTCTTTATACCGTGACGACAAATCCATTTACGTTGACTACCGTCTCGTAGGTGCCGGTTACGTATCCGCGAAAATGCGAAAAATCGACTTATGGAACATTTCATAGCAGACGACACGTGTTGCTTAATAGGTCAAATATAGGGAACTTAATTTCTAATATCTGCGTTTTATTTCTGCAATCTTTTTTCGCCGTGACAACAAAGCTTTTTAGGTTGTCTATTGTCTCGCAGGTGCCACTTACGTATCCGCAAAAACATGAAAGATCGACTTACGGAATATTTTATAGCAGACGACAACTGCTGCTTAAGTCAATTATAGGGATTTTTCTTTTTTCTTTTTCTCTAACTAGGGCCATTGATTTGGTTACGATGACCATCTCACCCATACGTGACCGTTACGTGCTGCGTATAAAGTCGTAAAATCAACTGGTTGCTGTTGCGGAAACTTTTTCCGATAAAAAAATCTTGTTCTTGTTTGAAGAATTTAGAAGTAGGCCATAAAGATGCAATAAGATGTAAGAATAACTAAGAATCAATTGTTTCTTTGATAGGGTAGAAAACATTGTGGGAAAAGGAGAAAATGCTGGTAACCTGCATTGTCTCCTTTCCTCAGATTATTTTTAAAAGCCTTCTTTAAAAGGCGTCATTGTGTGGTAAAAGGTTAATAATTATCCAATCAGAGAAGCTTTAAGGAAATCAGAATGGATACCAGCAGCCAATCAGAGTAGACTTAAGAAATTCAACAGCCAATCAGAGAGCTTCAAAATCGCTCCAAAATGGCGCCAAAATTTATCCATAAAAAAACAGTGAAAAAAACGGCATAAAAGTGGAATTAAAGTCTTCTTTAAAGGCTGCTGTGCAGTCCTTGCAAACTGCCATGCCTGCACCACCCACACAGGCCAGATTTCACTCAAATGGGCAAACATTTAAGAAAATAGGGGCGCAGAAGACCGTTTTGCAAGAATTACTTCCCTTTAACCCTCGATGCACCCCCCCTCCCCAGCCCTTAACTGGATTTGCTTTTCTAACTCAGCCCATAAATAAATGCTGCATATTGAAACTTTCAATAAGCCAAAGTGATCAATGTACAGTGTGTATAAAAAAAAAAAAAAAAAAACAACGCCCAGAAAATAATGCAAGAATTACTTCCCTTTAACCCTCGATGCACCCAACACCCCCCTCCCCAGCCCTTAACTGGATTTGCTTTTCTAACTCGGCCCACAATAAATGCTGCACATTGGAACTTTCAATAAGCCAAAGTGATCAATGTACAGTGTATTAAAAAAAAAAAAGAAAAAACGCCCAGAAAATAATGCAAGAATTACTTCCCTTTAACCCTCCATGCACCCAACACCCCCCTCCCCAGCCCTTAACTGGATTTGCTTTTCTAACTCAGCCCACATTAAATGCTGCACATTGAAACTTTCAATAAGCCAAAGTGATCAATGTACAGTGTAAAAAAAAATGCCCAGAAATTAATGTGACAAGTGGCTAAAAAAAGACTGAAAACTCTTTCAGTTGCTTCCTATTGCATATCTCAAACAAAGGCAACTGAAGTGTAATTTTTCCAATCTCTTCAAACCGCAACAAGAAACCCAGTTACGTTGACTATGTGCCAGTTACGCTCATGCGAAAACCTCAGAAATTAATGTGACAAGTGGCTAAAAAAAGACTGAAAACTCTCATATATCAAACAAAGGCAACTGAAGTGTAATTTTTCTAATCTCTTCAAACCACAACAAGAAACCCAGTTACGTTGACTTCCGTCTCATACGTGTCAGTTACGCGCATGCGAAAACCCCAGAAAATAATGCGACAAGTGGCTAATAAAAGACTGAAGGCTCTTTCAGTAGCAGCTGCTTCTTATTGCAGAAATCAAACAAAAGGAACTAAATTTTTAAATTTATATTTTTTTCTCCAATCTCTTTATACCGTGACGACAAATCCATTTACGTTGACTACCGTCTCGTAGGTGCCGGTTACGTATCCGCGAAAATGCGAAAAATCGACTTACGGAACATTTCATAGCAGACGACACGTGTTGCTTAATAGGTCAAATATAGGGAACTTAATTTCTAATATCTGCGTTTTATTTCTGCAATCTTTTTTCGCCGTGACAACAAAGCTTTTCAGGTTGTCTATTGTCTCGCAGGTGCCACTTACGTATCCGCAAAAACATGAAAGATCGACTTACGGAATATTTTATAGCAGACGACAACTGCTGCTTAAGTCAATTATAGGGATTTTTCTTTTTTCTTTTTCTCTAACTAGGGCCATTGATTTGGTTACGATGACCATCTCACCCATACGTGACCGTTACGTGCTGCGTATAAAGTCGTAAAATCAACTGGTTGCTGTTGCGGAAACTTTTTCCGATAAAAAAATCTTGTTCTTGTTTGAAGAATTTAGAAGTAGGCCATAAAGATGCAATAAGATGTAAGAATAACTAAGAATCAATTGTTTCTTTGATAGGGTAGAAAACATTGTGGGAAAAGGAGAAAATGCTGGTAACCTGCATTGTCTCCTTTCCTCAGATTATTTTTAAAAGCCTTCTTTAAAAGGCGTCATTGTGTGGTAAAAGGTTAATAATTATCCAATCAGAGAAGCTTTAAGGAAATCAGAATGGATACCAGCAGCCAATCAGAGTAGACTTAAGAAATTCAACAGCCAATCAGAGAGCTTCAAAATCGCTCCAAAATGGCGCCAAAATTTATCCATAAAAAAACAGTGAAAAAAACGGCATAAAAGTGGAATTAAAGTCTTCTTTAAAGGCTGCTGTGCAGTCCTTGCAAACTGCCATGCCTGCACCACCCACACATGCCAGATTTCACTCAAATGGGCAAACATTTAAGAAAATAGGGGCGCAGAAGACCGTTTTGCAAGAATTACTTCCCTTTAACCCTCGATGCACCCCCCCTCCCCAGCCCTTAACTGGATTTGCTTTTCTAACTCAGCCCATAAATAAATGCTGCATATTGAAACTTTCAATAAGCCAAAGTGATCAATGTACAGTGTGTATAAAAAAAAAAAAAAAAAAAAAACGCCCAGAAAATAATGCAAGAATTACTTCCCTTTAACCCTCGATGCACCCAACACCCCCCTCCCCAGCCCTTAACTGGATTTGCTTTTCTAACTCGGCCCACAATAAATGCTGCACATTGGAACTTTCAATAAGCCAAAGTGATCAATGTACAGTGTATTAAAAAAAAAAAAAAGAAAAAACGCCCAGAAAATAATGCAAGAATTACTTCCCTTTAACCCTCCATGCACCCAACACCCCCCTCCCCAGCCCTTAACTGGATTTGCTTTTCTAACTCAGCCCACATTAAATGCTGCACATTGAAACTTTCAATAAGCCAAAGTGATCAATGTACAGTGTAAAAAAAAATGCCCAGAAATTAATGTGACAAGTGGCTAAAAAAAGACTGAAAACTCTTTCAGTTGCTTCCTATTGCATATCTCAAACAAAGGCAACTGAAGTGTAATTTTTCCAATCTCTTCAAACCGCAACAAGAAACCCAGTTACGTTGACTATGTGCCAGTTACGCTCATGCGAAAACCTCAGAAATTAATGTGACAAGTGGCTAAAAAAAGACTGAAAACTCTCATATATCAAACAAAGGCAACTGAAGTGTAATTTTTCTAATCTCTTCAAACCACAACAAGAAACCCAGTTACGTTGACTTCCGTCTCATACGTGTCAGTTACGCGCATGCGAAAACCCCAGAAAATAATGCGACAAGTGGCTAATAAAAGACTGAAGGCTCTTTCAGTAGCAGCTGCTTCTTATTGCAGAAATCAAACAAAAGGAACTAAATTTTTAAATTTATATTTTTTTCTCCAATCTCTTTATACCGTGACGACAAATCCATTTACGTTGACTACCGTCTCGTAGGTGCCGGTTACGTATCCGCGAAAATGCGAAAAATCGACTTATGGAACATTTCATAGCAGACGACACGTGTTGCTTAATAGGTCAAATATAGGGAACTTAATTTCTAATATCTGCGTTTTATTTCTGCAATCTTTTTTCGCCGTGACAACAAAGCTTTTTAGGTTGTCTATTGTCTCGCAGGTGCCACTTACGTATCCGCAAAAACATGAAAGATCGACTTACGGAATATTTTATAGCAGACGACAACTGCTGCTTAAGTCAATTATAGGGATTTTTCTTTTTTCTTTTTCTCTAACTAGGGCCATTGATTTGGTTACGATGACCATCTCACCCATACGTGACCGTTACGTGCTGCGTATAAAGTCGTAAAATCAACTGGTTGCTGTTGCGGAAACTTTTTCCGATAAAAAAATCTTGTTCTTGTTTGAAGAATTTAGAAGTAGGCCATAAAGATGCAATAAGATGTAAGAATAACTAAGAATCAATTGTTTCTTTGATAGGGTAGAAAACATTGTGGGAAAAGGAGAAAATGCTGGTAACCTGCATTGTCTCCTTTCCTCAGATTATTTTTAACAGCCTTCTTTAAAAGGCGTCATTGTGTGGTAAAAGGTTAATAATTATCCAATCAGAGAAGCTTTAAGGAAATCAGAATGGATACCAGCAGCCAATCAGAGTAGACTTAAGAAATTCAACAGCCAATCAGAGAGCTTCAAAATCGCTCCAAAATGGCGCCAAAATTTATCCATAAAAAAACAGTGAAAAAAACGGCATAAAAGTGGAATTAAAGTCTTCTTTAAAGGCTGCTGTGCAGTCCTTGCAAACTGCCATGCCTGCACCACCCACACATGCCAGATTTCACTCAAATGGGCAAACATTTAAGAAAATAGGGGCGCAGAAGACCGTTTTGCAAGAATTACTTCCCTTTAACCCTCGATGCACCCCCCCTCCCCAGCCCTTAACTGGATTTGCTTTTCTAACTCAGCCCATAAATAAATGCTGCATATTGAAACTTTCAATAAGCCAAAGTGATCAATGTACAGTGTGTATAAAAAAAAAAAAAAAAAAACAACGCCCAGAAAATAATGCAAGAATTACTTCCCTTTAACCCTCGATGCACCCAACACCCCCCTCCCCAGCCCTTAACTGGATTTGCTTTTCTAACTCGGCCCACAATAAATGCTGCACATTGGAACTTTCAATAAGCCAAAGTGATCAATGTACAGTGTATTAAAAAAAAAAAAGAAAAAACGCCCAGAAAATAATGCAAGAATTACTTCCCTTTAACCCTCCATGCACCCAACACCCCCCTCCCCAGCCCTTAACTGGATTTGCTTTTCTAACTCAGCCCACATTAAATGCTGCACATTGAAACTTTCAATAAGCCAAAGTGATCAATGTACAGTGTAAAAAAAAATGCCCAGAAATTAATGTGACAAGTGGCTAAAAAAAGACTGAAAACTCTTTCAGTTGCTTCCTATTGCATATCTCAAACAAAGGCAACTGAAGTGTAATTTTTCCAATCTCTTCAAACCGCAACAAGAAACCCAGTTACGTTGACTATGTGCCAGTTACGCTCATGCGAAAACCTCAGAAATTAATGTGACAAGTGGCTAAAAAAAGACTGAAAACTCTCATATATCAAACAAAGGCAACTGAAGTGTAATTTTTCTAATCTCTTCAAACCACAACAAGAAACCCAGTTACGTTGACTTCCGTCTCATACGTGTCAGTTACGCGCATGCGAAAACCCCAGAAAATAATGCGACAAGTGGCTAATAAAAGACTGAAGGCTCTTTCAGTAGCAGCTGCTTCTTATTGCAGAAATCAAACAAAAGGAACTAAATTTTTAAATTTATATTTTTTTCTCCAATCTCTTTATACCGTGACGACAAATCCATTTACGTTGACTACCGTCTCGTAGGTGCCGGTTACGTATCCGCGAAAATGCGAAAAATCGACTTATGGAACATTTCATAGCAGACGACACGTGTTGCTTAATAGGTCAAATATAGGGAACTTAATTTCTAATATCTGCTTTTTATTTCTGCAATCTTTTTTCGCCGTGACAACAAAGCTGTTTAGGTTGTCTATTGTCTCGCAGGTGCCACTTACGTATCCGCAAAAACATGAAAGATCGACTTACGGAATATTTTATAGCAGACGACAACTGCTGCTTAAGTCAATTATAGGGATTTTTCTTTTTTCTTTTTCTCTAACTAGGGCCATTGATTTGGTTACGATGACCATCTCACCCATACGTGACCGTTACGTGCTGCGTATAAAGTCGTAAAATCAACTGGTTGCTGTTGCGGAAACTTTTTCCGATAAAAAAATCTTGTTCTTGTTTGAAGAATTTAGAAGTAGGCCATAAAGATGCAATAAGATGTAAGAATAACTAAGAATCAATTGTTTCTTTGATAGGGTAGAAAACATTGTGGGAAAAGGAGAAAATGCTGGTAACCTGCATTGTCTCCTTTCCTCAGATTATTTTTAAAAGCCTTCTTTAAAAGGCGTCATTGTGTGGTAAAAGGTTAATAATTATCCAATCAGAGAAGCTTTAAGGAAATCAGAATGGATACCAGCAGCCAATCAGAGTAGACTTAAGAATTTCAACAGCCAATCAGAGAGCTTCAAAATCGCTCCAAAATGGCGCCAAAATTTATCCATAAAAAAACAGTGAAAAAAACGGCATAAAAGTGGAATTAAAGTCTTCTTTAAAGGCTGCTGTGCAGTCCTTGCAAACTGCCATGCCTGCACCACCCACACATGCCAGATTTCACTCAAATGGGCAAACATTTAAGAAAATAGGGGCGCAGAAGACCGTTTTGCAAGAATTACTTCCCTTTAACCCTCGATGCACCCCCCCTCCCCAGCCCTTAACTGGATTTGCTTTTCTAACTCAGCCCATAAATAAATGCTGCATATTGAAACTTTCAATAAGCCAAAGTGATCAATGTACAGTGTGTATAAAAAAAAAAAAAAAAAAAAAAAACGCCCAGAAAATAATGCAAGAATTACTTCCCTTTAACCCTCCATGCACCCAACACCCCCCTCCCCAGCCCTTAACTGGATTTGCTTTTCTAACTCAGCCCACATTAAATGCTGCACATTGAAACTTTCAATAAGCCAAAGTGATCAATGTACAGTGTAAAAAAAAATGCCCAGAAATTAATGTGACAAGTGGCTAAAAAAAGACTGAAAACTCTTTCAGTTGCTTCCTATTGCATATCTCAAACAAAGGCAAGTGAAGTGTAATTTTTCCAATCTCTTCAAACCGCAACAAGAAACCCAGTTACGTTGACTATGTGCCAGTTACGCTCATGCGAAAACCTCAGAAATTAATGTGACAAGTGGCTAAAAAAAGACTGAAAACTCTCATATATCAAACAAAGGCAACTGAAGTGTAATTTTTCTAATCTCTTCAAACCACAACAAGAAACCCAGTTACGTTGACTTCCGTCTCATACGTGTCAGTTACGCGCATGCGAAAACCCCAGAAAATAATGCGACAAGTGGCTAATAAAAGACTGAAGGCTCTTTCAGTAGCAGCTGCTTCTTATTGCAGAAATCAAACAAAAGGAACTAAATTTTTAAATTTATATTTTTTTCTCCAATCTCTTTATACCGTGACGACAAATCCATTTACGTTGACTACCGTCGCGTAGGTGCCGGTTACGTATCCGCGAAAATGCGAAAAATCGACTTACGGAACATTTCATAGCAGGCGACACGTGTTGCTTAATAGGTCAAATATAGGGAACTTAATTTCTAATATCTGCTTTTTATTTCTGCAATCTTTTTTCGCCGTGACAACAAAGCTTTTTAGGTTGTCTATTGTCTCGCAGGTGCCACTTACGTATCCGCAAAAACATGAAAGATCGACTTACGGAATATTTTATAGCAGACGACAACTGCTGCTTAAGTCAATTATAGGGATTTTTCTTTTTTCTTTTTCTCTAACTAGGGCCATTGATTTGGTTACGATGACCATCTCACCCATACGTGACCGTTACGTGCTGCGTATAAAGTCGTAAAATCAACTGGTTGCTGTTGCGGAAACTTTTTCCGATAAAAAAATCTTGTTCTTGTTTGAAGAATTTAGAAGTAGGCCATAAAGATGCAATAAGATGTAAGAATAACTAAGAATCAATTGTTTCTTTGATAGGGTAGAAAACATTGTGGGAAAAGGAGAAAATGCTGGTAACCTGCATTGTCTCCTTTCCTCAGATTATTTTTAAAAGCCTTCTTTAAAAGGCGTCATTGTGTGGTAAAAGGTTAATAATTATCCAATCAGAGAAGCTTTAAGGAAATCAGAATGGATACCAGCAGCCAATCAGAGTAGACTTAAGAAATTCAACAGCCAATCAGAGAGCTTCAAAATCGCTCCAAAATGGCGCCAAAATTTATCCATAAAAAAACAGTGAAAAAAACGGCATAAAAGTGGAATTAAAGTCTTCTTTAAAGGCTGCTGTGCAGTCCTTGCAAACTGCCATGCCTGCACCACCCACACATGCCAGATTTCACTCAAATGGGCAAACATTTAAGAAAATAGGGGCGCAGAAGACCGTTTTGCAAGAATTACTTCCCTTTAACCCTCGATGCACCCCCCCTCCCCAGCCCTTAACTGGATTTGCTTTTCTAACTCAGCCCATAAATAAATGCTGCATATTGAAACTTTCAATAAGCCAAACTGATCAATGTACAGTGTGTATAAAAAAAAAAAAAAAAAAAAACGCCCAGAAAATAATGCAAGAATTACTTCCCTTTAACCCTCGATGCACCCAACACCCCCCTCCCCAGCCCTTAACTGGATTTGCTTTTCTAACTCGGCCCACAATAAATGCTGCACATTGGAACTTTCAATAAGCCAAAGTGATCAATGTACAGTGTATTAAAAAAAAAAAGAAAAAACGCCCAGAAAATAATGCAAGAATTACTTCCCTTTAACCCTCCATGCACCCAACACCCCCCTCCCCAGCCCTTAACTGGATTTGCTTTTCTAACTCAGCCCATAAATAAATGCTGCATATTGAAACTTTCAATAAGCCAAAGTGATCAATGTACAGTGTGTATAAAAAAAAAAAAAAAAAAAAAAACGCCCAGAAAATAATGCAAGAATTACTTCCCTTTAACCCTCCATGCACCCAACACCCCCCTCCCCAGCCCTTAACTGGATTTGCTTTTCTAACTCGGCCCACAATAAATGCTGCACATTGGAACTTTCAATAAGCCAAAGTGATCAATGTACAGTGTGTATGAAAAAAAAAAAAAAAAAAAAAACGCCCAGAAAATAATGCAAGAATTACTTCCCTTTAACCCTCCATGCACCCAACACCCCCCTCCCCAGCCCTTAACTGGATTTGCTTTTCTAACTCAGCCCACATTAAATGCTGCACATTGAAACTTTCAATAAGCCAAAGTGATCAATGTACAGTGTAAAAAAAAATGCCCAGAAATTAATGTGACAAGTGGCTAAAAAAAGACTGAAAACTCTTTCAGTTGCTTCCTATTGCATATCTCAAACAAAGGCAAGTGAAGTGTAATTTTTCCAATCTCTTCAAACCGCAACAAGAAACCCAGTTACGTTGACTATGTGCCAGTTACGCTCATGCGAAAACCTCAGAAATTAATGTGACAAGTGGCTAAAAAAAGACTGAAAACTCTCATATATCAAACAAAGGCAACTGAAGTGTAATTTTTCTAATCTCTTCAAACCACAACAAGAAACCCAGTTACGTTGACTTCCGTCTCATACGTGTCAGTTACGCGCATGCGAAAACCCCAGAAAATAATGCGACAAGTGGCTAATAAAAGACTGAAGGCTCTTTCAGTAGCAGCTGCTTCTTATTGCAGAAATCAAACAAAAGGAACTAAATTTTTAAATTTATATTTTTTTCTCCAATCTCTTTATACCGTGACGACAAATCCATTTACGTTGACTACCGTCGCGTAGGTGCCGGTTACGTATCCGCGAAAATGCGAAAAATCGACTTACGGAACATTTCATAGCAGGCGACACGTGTTGCTTAATAGGTCAAATATAGGGAACTTAATTTCTAATATCTGCTTTTTATTTCTGCAATCTTTTTTCGCCGTGACAACAAAGCTTTTTAGGTTGTCTATTGTCTCGCAGGTGCCACTTACGTATCCGCAAAAACATGAAAGATCGACTTACGGAATATTTTATAGCAGACGACAACTGCTGCTTAAGTCAATTATAGGGATTTTTCTTTTTTCTTTTTCTCTAACTAGGGCCATTGATTTGGTTACGATGACCATCTCACCCATACGTGACCGTTACGTGCTGCGTATAAAGTCGTAAAATCAACTGGTTGCTGTTGCGGAAACTTTTTCCGATAAAAAAATCTTGTTCTTGTTTGAAGAATTTAGAAGTAGGCCATAAAGATGCAATAAGATGTAAGAATAACTAAGAATCAATTGTTTCTTTGATAGGGTAGAAAACATTGTGGGAAAAGGAGAAAATGCTGGTAACCTGCATTGTCTCCTTTCCTCAGATTATTTTTAAAAGCCTTCTTTAAAAGGCGTCATTGTGTGGTAAAAGGTTAATAATTATCCAATCAGAGAAGCTTTAAGGAAATCAGAATGGATACCAGCAGCCAATCAGAGTAGACTTAAGAAATTCAACAGCCAATCAGAGAGCTTCAAAATCGCTCCAAAATGGCGCCAAAATTTATCCATAAAAAAACAGTGAAAAAAACGGCATAAAAGTGGAATTAAAGTCTTCTTTAAAGGCTGCTGTGCAGTCCTTGCAAACTGCCATGCCTGCACCACCCACACATGCCAGATTTCACTCAAATGGGCAAACATTTAAGAAAATAGGGGCGCAGAAGACCGTTTTGCAAGAATTACTTCCCTTTAACCCTCGATGCACCCCCCCTCCCCAGCCCTTAACTGGATTTGCTTTTCTAACTCAGCCCATAAATAAATGCTGCATATTGAAACTTTCAATAAGCCAAAGTGATCAATGTACAGTGTGTATAAAAAAAAAAAAAAAAAAAAACGCCCAGAAAATAATGCAAGAATTACTTCCCTTTAACCCTCCATGCACCCAACACCCCCCTCCCCAGCCCTTAACTGGATTTGCTTTTCTAACTCAGCCCATAAATAAATGCTGCATATTGAAACTTTCAATAAGCCAAAGTGATCAATGTACAGTGTGTATAAAAAAAAAAAAAAAAAAAAAACGCCCAGAAAATAATGCAAGAATTACTTCCCTTTAACCCTCCATGCACCCAACACCCCCCTCCCCAGCCCTTAACTGGATTTGCTTTTCTAACTCGGCCCACAATAAATGCTCCACATTGGAACTTTCAATAAGCCAAAGTGATCAATGTACAGTGTATTAAAAAAAAAAAGAAAAAACGCCCAGAAAATAATGCAAGAATTACTTCCCTTTAACCCTCCATGCACCCAACACCCCCCTCCCCAGCCCTTAACTGGATTTGCTTTTCTAACTCAGCCCACATTAAATGCTGCACATTGAAACTTTCAATAAGCCAAAGTGATCAATGTACAGTGTAAAAAAAAATGCCCAGAAATTAATGTGACAAGTGGCTAAAAAAAGACTGAAAACTCTTTCAGTTGCTTCCTATTGCATATCTCAAACAAAGGCAAGTGAAGTGTAATTTTTCCAATCTCTTCAAACCGCAACAAGAAACCCAGTTACGTTGACTATGTGCCAGTTACGCTCATGCGAAAACCTCAGAAATTAATGTGACAAGTGGCTAAAAAAAGACTGAAAACTCTCATATATCAAACAAAGGCAACTGAAGTGTAATTTTTCTAATCTCTTCAAACCACAACAAGAAACCCAGTTACGTTGACTTCCGTCTCATACGTGTCAGTTACGCGCATGCGAAAACCCCAGAAAATAATGCGACAAGTGGCTAATAAAAGACTGAAGGCTCTTTCAGTAGCAGCTGCTTCTTATTGCAGAAATCAAACAAAAGGAACTAAATTTTTAAATTTATATTTTTTTCTCCAATCTCTTTATACCGTGACGACAAATCCATTTACGTTGACTACCGTCTCGTAGGTGCCGGTTACGTATCCGCGAAAATGCGAAAAATCGACTTACGGAACATTTCATAGCAGACGACACGTGTTGCTTAATAGGTCAAATATAGGGAACTTAATTTCTAATATCTGCTTTTTATTTCTGCAATCTTTTTTCGCCGTGACAACAAAGCTTTTTAGGTTGTCTATTGTCTCGCAGGTGCCACTTACGTATCCGCAAAAACATGAAAGATCGACTTACGGAATATTTTATAGCAGACGACAACTGCTGCTTAAGTCAATTATAGGGATTTTTCTTTTTTCTTTTTCTCTAACTAGGGCCATTGATTTGGTTACGATGACCATCTCACCCATACGTGACCGTTACGTGCTGCGTATAAAGTCGTAAAATCAACTGGTTGCTGTTGCGGAAACTTTTTCCGATAAAAAAATCTTGTTCTTGTTTGAAGAATTTAGAAGTAGGCCATAAAGATGCAATAAGATGTAAGAATAACTAAGAATCAATTGTTTCTTTGATAGGGTAGAAAACATTGTGGGAAAAGGAGAAAATGCTGGTAACCTGCATTGTCTCCTTTCCTCAGATTATTTTTAAAAGCCTTCTTTAAAAGGCGTCATTGTGTGGTAAAAGGTTAATAATTATCCAATCAGAGAAGCTTTAAGGAAATCAGAATGGATACCAGCAGCCAATCAGAGTAGACTTAAGAAATTCAACAGCCAATCAGAGAGCTTCAAAATCGCTCCAAAATGGCGCCAAAATTTATCCATAAAAAAACAGTGAAAAAAACGGCATAAAAGTGGAATTAAAGTCTTCTTTAAAGGCTGCTGTGCAGTCCTTGCAAACTGCCATGCCTGCACCACCCACACATGCCAGATTTCACTCAAATGGGCAAACATTTAAGAAAATAGGGGCGCAGAAGACCGTTTTGCAAGAATTACTTCCCTTTAACCCTCGATGCACCCCCCCTCCCCAGCCCTTAACTGGATTTGCTTTTCTAACTCAGCCCATAAATAAATGCTGCATATTGAAACTTTCAATAAGCCAAAGTGATCAATGTACAGTGTGTATAAAAAAAAAAAAAAAAAAAAAACGCCCAGAAAATAATGCAAGAATTACTTCCCTTTAACCCTCGATGCACCCAACACCCCCCTCCCCAGCCCTTAACTGGATTTGCTTTTCTAACTCGGCCCACAATAAATGCTGCACATTGAAACTTTCAATAAGCCAAAGTGATCAATGTACAGTGTATTAAAAAAAAAAAAAAAAGAAAAAACGCCCAGAAAATAATGCAAGAATTACTTCCCTTTAACCCTCCATGCACCCAACACCCCCCTCCCCAGCCCTTAACTGGATTTGCTTTTCTAACTCAGCCCACATTAAATGCTGCACATTGAAACTTTCAATAAGCCAAAGTGATCAATGTACAGTGTAAAAAAAAATGCCCAGAAATTAATGTGACAAGTGGCTAAAAAAAGACTGAAAACTCTTTCAGTTGCTTCCTATTGCATATCTCAAACAAAGGCAACTGAAGTGTAATTTTTCCAATCTCTTCAAACCGCAACAAGAAACCCAGTTACGTTGACTATGTGCCAGTTACGCTCATGCGAAAACCTCAGAAATTAATGTGACAAGTGGCTAAAAAAAGACTGAAAACTCTCATATATCAAACAAAGGCAACTGAAGTGTAATTTTTCTAATCTCTTCAAACCACAACAAGAAACCCAGTTACGTTGACTTCCGTCTCATACGTGTCAGTTACGCGCATGCGAAAACCCCAGAAAATAATGCGACAAGTGGCTAATAAAAGACTGAAGGCTCTTTCAGTAGCAGCTGCTTCTTATTGCAGAAATCAAACAAAAGGAACTAAATTTTTAAATTTATATTTTTTTCTCCAATCTCTTTATACCGTGACGACAAATCCATTTACGTTGACTACCGTCTCGTAGGTGCCGGTTACGTATCCGCGAAAATGCGAAAAATCGACTTATGGAACATTTCATAGCAGACGACACGTGTTGCTTAATAGGTCAAATATAGGGAACTTAATTTTTAATATCTGCTTTTTATTTCTGCAATCTTTTTTCGCCGTGACAACAAAGCTGTTTAGGTTGTCTATTGTCTCGCAGGTGCCACTTACGTATCCGCAAAAACATGAAAGATCGACTTACGGAATATTTTATAGCAGACGACAACTGCTGCTTAAGTCAATTATAGGGATTTTTCTTTTTTCTTTTTCTCTAACTAGGGCCATTGATTTGGTTACGATGACCATCTCACCCATACGTGACCGTTACGTGCTGCGTATAAAGTCGTAAAATCAACTGGTTGCTGTTGCGGAAACTTTTTCCGATAAAAAAATCTTGTTCTTGTTTGAAGAATTTAGAAGTAGGCCATAAAGATGCAATAAGATGTAAGAATAACTAAGAATCAATTGTTTCTTTGATAGGGTAGAAAACATTGTGGGAAAAGGAGAAAATGCTGGTAACCTGCATTGTCTCCTTTCCTCAGATTATTTTTAAAAGCCTTCTTTAAAAGGCGTCATTGTGTGGTAAAAGGTTAATAATTATCCAATCAGAGAAGCTTTAAGGAAATCAGAATGGATACCAGCAGCCAATCAGAGTAGACTTAAGAAATTCAACAGCCAATCAGAGAGCTTCAAAATCGCTCCAAAATGGCGCCAAAATTTATCCATAAAAAAACAGTGAAAAAAACGGCATAAAAGTGGAATTAAAGTCTTCTTTAAAGGCTGCTGTGCAGTCCTTGCAAACTGCCATGCCTGCACCACCCACACATGCCAGATTTCACTCAAATGGGCAAACATTTAAGAAAATAGGGGCGCAGAAGACCGTTTTGCAAGAAGTACTTCCCTTTAACCCTCGATGCACCCCCCCTCCCCAGCCCTTAACTGGATTTGCTTTTCTAACTCAGCCCATAAATAAATGCTGCATATTGAAACTTTCAATAAGCCAAAGTGATCAATGTACAGTGTGTATAAAAAAAAAAAAAAAAAAAAAAAAACGCCCAGAAAATAATGCAAGAATTACTTCCCTTTAACCCTCCATGCACCCAACACCCCCCTCCCCAGCCCTTAACTGGATTTGCTTTTCTAACTCAGCCCACATTAAATGCTGCACATTGAAACTTTCAATAAGCCAAAGTGATCAATGTACAGTGTAAAAAAAAATGCCCAGAAATTAATGTGACAAGTGGCTAAAAAAAGACTGAAAACTCTTTCAGTTGCTTCCTATTGCATATCTCAAACAAAGGCAAGTGAAGTGTAATTTTTCCAATCTCTTCAAACCGCAACAAGAAACCCAGTTACGTTGACTATGTGCCAGTTACGCTCATGCGAAAACCTTAGAAATTAATGTGACAAGTGGCTAAAAAAAGACTGAAAACTCTCATATATCAAACAAAGGCAACTGAAGTGTAATTTTTCTAATCTCTTCAAACCACAACAAGAAACCCAGTTACGTTGACTTCCGTCTCATACGTGTCAGTTACGCGCATGCGAAAACCCCAGAAAATAATGCGACAAGTGGCTAATAAAAGACTGAAGGCTCTTTCAGTAGCAGCTGCTTCTTATTGCAGAAATCAAACAAAAGGAACTAAATTTTTAAATTTATATTTTTTTCTCCAATCTCTTTATACCGTGACGACAAATCCATTTACGTTGACTACCGTCTCGTAGGTGCCGGTTACGTATCCGCGAAAATGCGAAAAATCGACTTACGGAACATTTCATAGCAGACGACACGTGTTGCTTAATAGGTCAAATATAGGGAACTTAATTTCTAATATCTGCTTTTTATTTCTGCAATCTTTTTTCGCCGTGACAACAAAGCTTTTTAGGTTGTCTATTGTCTCGCAGGTGCCACTTACGTATCCGCAAAAACATGAAAGATCGACTTACGGAATATTTTATAGCAGACGACAACTGCTGCTTAAGTCAATTATAGGGATTTTTCTTTTTTCTTTTTCTCTAACTAGGGCCATTGATTTGGTTACGATGACCATCTCACCCATACGTGACCGTTACGTGCTGCGTATAAAGTCGTAAAATCAACTGGTTGCTGTTGCGGAAACTTTTTCCGATAAAAAAATCTTGTTCTTGTTTGAAGAATTTAGAAGTAGGCCATAAAGATGCAATAAGATGTAAGAATAACTAAGAATCAATTGTTTCTTTGATAGGGTAGAAAACATTGTGGGAAAAGGAGAAAATGCTGGTAACCTGCATTGTCTCCTTTCCTCAGATTATTTTTAAAAGCCTTCTTTAAAAGGCGTCATTGTGTGGTAAAAGGTTAATAATTATCCAATCAGAGAAGCTTTAAGGAAATCAGAATGGATACCAGCAGCCAATCAGAGTAGACTTAAGAAATTCAACAGCCAATCAGAGAGCTTCAAAATCGCTCCAAAATGGCGCCAAAATTTATCCATAAAAAAACAGTGAAAAAAACGGCATAAAAGTGGAATTAAAGTCTTCTTTAAAGGCTGCTGTGCAGTCCTTGCAAACTGCCATGCTTGCACCACCCACACATGCCAGATTTCACTCAAATGGGCAAACATTTAAGAAAATAGGGGCGCAGAAGACCGTTTTGCAAGAATTACTTCCCTTTAACCCTCGATGCACCCCCCCTCCCCAGCCCTTAACTGGATTTGCTTTTCTAACTCAGCCCATAAATAAATGCTGCATATTGAAACTTTCAATAAGCCAAAGTGATCAATGTACAGTGTGTATAAAAAAAAAAAAAAAAAAAAAAAACGCCCAGAAAATAATGCAAGAATTACTTCCCTTTAACCCTCGATGCACCCAACACCCCCCTCCCCAGCCCTTAACTGGATTTGCTTTTCTAACTCGGCCCACAATAAATGCTGCACATTGGAACTTTCAATAAGCCAAAGTGATCAATGTACAGTGTATTAAAAAAAAAAAAAAGAAAAAACGCCCAGAAAATAATGCAAGAATTACTTCCCTTTAACCCTCCATGCACCCAACACCCCCCTCCCCAGCCCTTAACTGGATTTGCTTTTCTAACTCAGCCCATAAATAAATGCTGCATATTGAAACTTTCAATAAGCCAAAGTGATCAATGTACAGTGTGTATAAAAAAAAAAAAAAAAAAAAAAACGCCCAGAAAATAATGCAAGAATTACTTCCCTTTAACCCTCCATGCACCCAACACCCCCCTCCCCAGCCCTTAACTGGATTTGCTTTTTTAACTCGGCCCACAATAAATGCTGCACATTGGAACTTTCAATAAGCCAAAGTGATCAATGTACAGTGTATTAAAAAAAAAAAAAGAAAAAACGCCCAGAAAATAATGCAAGAATTACTTCCCTTTAACCCTCGATGCACCCAACACCCCCCTCCCCAGCCCTTAACTGGATTTGCTTTTCTAACTCGGCCCACAATAAATGCTGCACATTGGAACTTTCAATAAGCCAAAGTGATCAATGTACAGTGTATTAAAAAAAAAAAAAGAAAAAACGCCCAGAAAATAATGCAAGAATTACTTCCCTTTAACCCTCCATGCACCCAACACCCCCCTCCCCAGCCCTTAACTGGATTTGCTTTTCTAACTCAGCCCACATTAAATGCTGCACATTGAAACTTTCAATAAGCCAAAGTGATCAATGTACAGTGTAAAAAAAAAATGCCCAGAAATTAATGTGACAAGTGGCTAAAAAAAGACTGAAAACTCTTTCAGTTGCTTCCTATTGCATATCTCAAACAAAGGCAACTGAAGTGTAATTTTTCCAATCTCTTCAAACCGCAACAAGAAACCCAGTTACGTTGACTATGTGCCAGTTACGCTCATGCGAAAACCTCAGAAATTAATGTGACAAGTGGCTAAAAAAAGACTGAAAACTCTCATATATCAAACAAAGGCAACTGAAGTGTAATTTTTCTAATCTCTTCAAACCACAACAAGAAACCCAGTTACGTTGACTTCCGTCTCATACGTGTCAGTTACGCGCATGCGAAAACCCCAGAAAATAATGCGACAAGTGGCTAATAAAAGACTGAAGGCTCTTTCAGTAGCAGCTGCTTCTTATTGCAGAAATCAAACAAAAGGAACTAAATTTTTAAATTTATATTTTTTTCTCCAATCTCTTTATACCGTGACGACAAATCCATTTACGTTGACTACCGTCTCGTAGGTGCCAGTTACGTATCCGCGAAAATGCGAAAAATCGACTTACGGAACATTTCATAGCAGACGACACGTGTTGCTTAATAGGTCAAATATAGGGAACTTAATTTCTAATATCTGCTTTTTATTTCTGCAATCTTTTTTCGCCGTGACAACAAAGCTTTTTAGGTTGTCTATTGTCTCGCAGGTGCCACTTACGTATCCGCAAAAATATGAAAGATCGACTTACGGAATATTTTATAGCAGACGACAACTGCTGCTTAAGTCAATTATAGGGATTTTTCTTTTTTCTTTTTCTCTAACTAGGGCCATTGATTTGGTTACGATGACCATCTCACCCATACGTGACCGTTACGTGCTGCGTATAAAGTCGTAAAATCAACTGGTTGCTGTTGCGGAAACTTTTTCCGATAAAAAAATCTTGTTCTTGTTTGAAGAATTTAGAAGTAGGCCATAAAGATGCAATAAGATGTAAGAATAACTAAGAATCAATTGTTTCTTTGATAGGGTAGAAAACATTGTGGGAAAAGGAGAAAATGCTGGTAACCTGCATTGTCTCCTTTCCTCAGATTATTTTTAAAAGCCTTCTTTAAAAGGCGTCATTGTGTGGTAAAAGGTTAATAATTATCCAATCAGAGAAGCTTTAAGGAAATCAGAATGGATACCAGCAGCCAATCAGAGTAGACTTAAGAAATTCAACAGCCAATCAGAGAGCTTCAAAATCGCTCCAAAATGGCGCCAAAATTTATCCATAAAAAAACAGTGAAAAAAACGGCATAAAAGTGGAATTAAAGTCTTCTTTAAAGGCTGCTGTGCAGTCCTTGCAAACTGCCATGCCTGCACCACCCACACATGCCAGATTTCACTCAAATGGGCAAACATTTAAGAAAATAGGGGCGCAGAAGACCGTTTTGCAAGAATTACTTCCCTTTAACCCTCGATGCACCCCCCCTCCCCAGCCCTTAACTGGATTTGCTTTTCTAACTCAGCCCATAAATAAATGCTGCATATTGAAACTTTCAATAAGCCAAAGTGATCAATGTACAGTGTGTATAAAAAAAAAAAAAAAAAAAAAAAAAAAACGCCCAGAAAATAATGCAAGAATTACTTCCCTTTAACCCTCGATGCACCCAACACCCCCCTCCCCAGCCCTTAACTGGATTTGCTTTTCTAACTCGGCCCATAAATAAATGCTGCACATTGGAACTTTCAATAAGCCAAAGTGATCAATGTACAGTGTATTAAAAAAAAAAAAAGAAAAAACGCCCAGAAAATAATGCAAGAATTACTTCCCTTTAACCCTCCATGCACCCAACACCCCCCTCCCCAGCCCTTAACTGGATTTGCTTTTCTAACTCAGCCCACATTAAATGCTGCACATTGAAACTTTCAATAAGCCAAAGTGATCAATGTACAGTGTAAAAAAAAATGCCCAGAAATTAATGTGACAAGTGGCTAAAAAAAGACTGAAAACTCTTTCAGTTGCTTCCTATTGCATATCTCAAACAAAGGCAACTGAAGTGTAATTTTTCCAATCTCTTCAAACCGCAACAAGAAACCCAGTTACGTTGACTATGTGCCAGTTACGCTCATGCGAAAACCTCAGAAATTAATGTGACAAGTGGCTAAAAAAAGACTGAAAACTCTCATATATCAAACAAAGGCAACTGAAGTGTAATTTTTCTAATCTCTTCAAACCACAACAAGAAACCCAGTTACGTTGACTTCCGTCTCATACGTGTCAGTTACGCGCATGCGAAAACCCCAGAAAATAATGCGACAAGTGGCTAATAAAAGACTGAAGGCTCTTTCAGTAGCAGCTGCTTCTTATTGCAGAAATCAAACAAAAGGAACTAAATTTTTAAATTTATATTTTTTTCTCCAATCTCTTTATACCATGACGACAAATCCATTTACGTTGACTACCGTCTCGTAGGTGCCGGTTACGTATCCGCGAAAATGCGAAAAATCGACTTACGGAACATTTCATAGCAGACGACACGTGTTGCTTAATAGGTCAAATATAGGGAACTTAATTTCTAATATCTGCTTTTTATTTCTGCAATCTTTTTTCGCCGTGACAACAAAGCTTTTTAGGTTGTCTATTGTCTCGCAGGTGCCACTTACGTATCCGCAAAAACATGAAAGATCGACTTACGGAATATTTTATAGCAGACGACAACTGCTGCTTAAGTCAATTATAGGGATTTTTCTTTTTTCTTTTTCTCTAACTAGGGCCATTGATTTGGTTACGATGACCATCTCACCCATACGTGACCGTTACGTGCTGCGTATAAAGTCGTAAAATCAACTGGTTGCTGTTGCGGAAACTTTTTCCGATAAAAAAATCTTGTTCTTGTTTGAAGAATTTAGAAGTAGGCCATAAAGATGCAATAAGATGTAAGAATAACTAAGAATCAATTGTTTCTTTGATAGGGTAGAAAACATTGTGGGAAAAGGAGAAAATGCTGGTAACCTGCATTGTCTCCTTTCCTCAAATTTTTTTTAAAAGCCTTCTTTAAAAGGCGTCATTGTGTGGTAAAAGGTTAATAATTATCCAATCAGAGAAGCTTTAAGGAAATCAGAATGGATACCAGCAGCCAATCAGAGTAGACTTAAGAAATTCAACAGCCAATCAGAGAGCTTCAAAATCGCTCCAAAATGGCGCCAAAATTTATCCATAAAAAAACAGTGAAAAAAACGGCATAAAAGTGGAATTAAAGTCTTCTTTAAAGGCTGCTGTGCAGTCCTTGCAAACTGCCATGCCTGCACCACCCACACATGCCAGATTTCACTCAAATGGGCAAACATTTAAGAAAATAGGGGCGCAGAAGACCGTTTTGCAAGAATTACTTCCCTTTAACCCTCGATGCACCCCCCCTCCCCAGCCCTTAACTGGATTTGCTTTTCTAACTCAGCCCATAAATAAATGCTGCATATTGAAACTTTCAATAAGCCAAAGTGATCAATGTACAGTGTGTATAAAAAAAAAAAAAAAAAAAACGCCCAGAAAATAATGCAAGAATTACTTCCCTTTAACCCTCGATGCACCCAACACCCCCCTCCCCAGCCCTTAACTGGATTTGCTTTTCTAACTCGGCCCACAATAAATGCTGCACATTGGAACTTTCAATAAGCCAAAGTGATCAATGTACAGTGTATTAAAAAAAAAAAAAGAAAAAACGCCCAGAAAATAATGCAAGAATTACTTCCCTTTAACCCTCCATGCACCCAACACCCCCCTCCCCAGCCCTTAACTGGATTTGCTTTTCTAACTCAGCCCACATTAAATGCTGCACATTGAAACTTTCAATAAGCCAAAGTGATCAATGTACAGTGTAAAAAAAAAATGCCCAGAAATTAATGTGACAAGTGGCTAAAAAAAGACTGAAAACTCTTTCAGTTGCTTCCTATTGCATATCTCAAACAAAGGCAAGTGAAGTGTAATTTTTCCAATCTCTTCAAACCGCAACAAGAAACCCAGTTACGTTGACTATGTGCCAGTTACGCTCATGCGAAAACCTCAGAAATTAATGTGACAAGTGGCTAAAAAAAGACTGAAAACTCTCATATATCAAACAAAGGCAACTGAAGTGTAATTTTTCTAATCTCTTCAAACCACAACAAGAAACCCAGTTACGTTGACTTCCGTCTCATACGTGTCAGTTACGCGCATGCGAAAACCCCAGAAAATAATGCGACAAGTGGCTAATAAAAGACTGAAGGCTCTTTCAGTAGCAGCTGCTTCTTATTGCAGAAATCAAACAAAAGGAACTAAATTTTTAAATTTATATTTTTTTCTCCAATCTCTTTATACCGTGACGACAAATCCATTTACGTTGACTACCGTCTCGTAGGTGCCGGTTACGTATCCGCGAAAATGCGAAAAATCGACTTACGGAACATTTCATAGCAGACGACACGTGTTGCTTAATAGGTCAAATATAGGGAACTTAATTTCTAATATCTGCTTTTTATTTCTGCAATCTTTTTTCGCCGTGACAACAAAGCTTTTTAGGTTGTCTATTGTCTCGCAGGTGCCACTTACGTATCCGCAAAAACATGAAAGATCGACTTACGGAATATTTTATAGCAGACGACAACTGCTGCTTAAGTCAATTATAGGGATTTTTCTTTTTTCTTTTTCTCTAACTAGGGCCATTGATTTGGTTACGATGACCATCTCACCCATACGTGACCGTTACGTGCTGCGTATAAAGTCGTAAAATCAACTGGTTGCTGTTGCGGAAACTTTTTCCGATAAAAAAATCTTGTTCTTGTTTGAAGAATTTAGAAGTAGGCCATAAAGATGCAATAAGATGTAAGAATAACTAAGAATCAATTGTTTCTTTGATAGGGTAGAAAACATTGTGGGAAAAGGAGAAAATGCTGGTAACCTGCATTGTCTCCTTTCCTCAGATTATTTTTAAAAGCCTTCTTTAAAAGGCGTCATTGTGTGGTAAAAGGTTAATAATTATCCAATCAGAGAAGCTTTAAGGAAATCAGAATGGATACCAGCAGCCAATCAGAGTAGACTTCAGAATTTCAACAGCCAATCAGAGAGCTTCAAAATCGCTCCAAAATGGCGCCAAAATTTATCCATAAAAAAAACAGTGAAAAAAACGGCATAAAAGTGGAATTAAAGTCTTCTTTAAAGGCTGCTGTGCAGTCCTTGCAAACTGCCATGCCTGCACCACCCACACATGCCAGATTTCACTCAAATGGGCAAACATTTAAGAAAATAGGGGCGCAGAAGACCGTTTTGCAAGAATTACTTCCCTTTAACCCTCGATGCACCCCCCCTCCCCAGCCCTTAACTGGATTTGCTTTTCTAACTCAGCCCATAAATAAATGCTGCATATTGAAACTTTCAATAAGCCAAAGTGATCAATGTACAGTGTGTATAAAAAAAAAAAAAAAAAAAAAAAAAACGCCCAGAAAATAACGCAAGAATTACTTCCCTTTAACCCTCGATGCACCCAACACCCCCCTCCCCAGCCCTTAACTGGATTTGCTTTTCTAACTCGGCCCACAATAAATGCTGCACATTGGAACTTTCAATAAGCCAAAGTGATCAATGTACAGTGTATTAAAAAGAAAAAAGAAAGAACGCCCAGAAAATAATGCAAGAATTACTTCCCTTTAACCCTCCATGCACCCAACACCCCCCTCCCCAGCCCTTAACTGGATTTGCTTTTCTAACTCAGCCCACATTAAATGCTGCACATTGAAACTTTCAATAAGCCAAAGTGATCAATGTACAGTGTAAAACAAAATGCCCAGAAATTAATGTGACAAGTGGCCAAAAAAAAACTGAAAACTCTTTCAGTTGCTTCCTATTGCATATCTCAAACAAAGGCAACTGAAGTGTAATTTTTCCAATCTCTTCAAACCGCAACAAGAAACCCAGTTACGTTGACTATGTGCCAGTTACGCTCATGCGAAAACCTCAGAAATTAATGTGACAAGTGGCTAAAAAAAGACTGAAAACTCTCATATATCAAACAAAGGCAACTGAAGTGTAATTTTTCTAATCTCTTCAAACCACAACAAGAAACCCAGTTACATTGACTTCCGTCTCATACGTGTCAGTTACGCGCATGCGAAAACCCCAGAAAATAATGCGACAAGTGGCTAATAAAAGACTGAAGGCTCTTTCAGTAGCAGCTGCTTCTTATTGCAGAAATCAAACAAAAGGAACTAAATTTTTAAATTTATATTTTTTTCTCCAATCTCTTTATACCGTGACGACAAATCCATTTACGTTGACTACCACCTCGTAGGTGCCTGTTACGTATCCGCGAAAATGCGAAAAATCGACTTACGGAACATTTCATAGCAGACGACACGTGTTGCTTAATAGGTCAAATATAGGGAACTGAATTTCTAATATCTGCTTTTTATTTCTGCAATCTTTTTTCGCCGTGACAACAAAGCTTTTTAGGTTGTCTATTGTCTCGCAGGTGCCACTTACGTATCCGCAAAAACATGAAAGATCGACTTACGGAATATTTTATAGCAGACGACAACTGCTGCTTAAGTCAATTATAGGGATTTTTCTTTTTTCTTTTTCTCTAACTAGGGCCATTGATTTGGTTACGATGACCATCTCACCCATACGTGACCGTTACGTGCTGCGTATAAAGTCGTAAAATCAACTGGTTGCTGTTGCGGAAACTTTTTCCAATAAAAAAATCTTGTTCTTGTTTGAAGAATTTAGAAGTAGGCCATAAAGATGCAATAAGATGTAAGAATAACTAAGAATCAATTGTTTCTTTGATAGGGTAGAAAACATTGTGGGAAAAGGAGAAAATGCTGGTAACCTGCATTGTCTCCTTTCCTCAGATTATTTTTAAAAGCCTTCTTTAAAAGGCGTCATTGTGTGGTAAAAGGTTAATAATTATCCAATCAGAGAAGCTTTAAGGAAATCAGAATGGATACCAGCAGCCAATCAGAGTAGACTTAAGAAATTCAACAGCCAATCAGAGAGCTTCAAAATCGCTCCAAAATGGCGCCAAAATTTATCCATAAAAAAACAGTGAAAAAAACGGCATAAAAGTGGAATTAAAGTCTTCTTTAAAGGCTGCTGTGCAGTCCTTGCAAACTGCCATGCCTGCACCACCCACACATGCCAGATTTCACTCAAATGGGCAAACATTTAAGAAAATAGGGGCGCAGAAGACCGTTTTGCAAAAATTACTTCCCTTTAACCCTCGATGCACCCCCCCTCCCCAGCCCTTAACTGGATTTGCTTTTCTAACTCAGCCCATAAATAAATGCTGCATATTGAAACTTTCAATAAGCCAAAGTGATCAATGTACAGTGTGTATAAAAAAAAAAAAAAAAAAAAAAAACGCCCAGAAAATAATGCAAGAATTACTTCCCTTTAACCCTCGATGCACCCAACACCCCCCTCCCCAGCCCTTAACTGGATTTGCTTTTCTAACCCGGCCCACATTAAATGCTGCACATTGAAACTTTCAATAAGCCAAAGTGATCAATGTACAGTGTAAAAAAAAAATGCCCAGAAATTAATGTGACAAGTGGCTAAAAAAAGACTGAAAACTCTTTCAGTTGCTTCCTATTGCATATCTCAAACAAAGGCAACTGAAGTGTAATTTTTCCAATCTCTTCAAACCGCAACAAGAAACCCAGTTACGTTGACTATGTGCCAGCTACGCTCATGCGAAAACCTCAGAAATTAATGTGACAAGTGGCTAAAAAAAGACTGAAAACTCTCATATATCAAACAAAGGCAACTGAAGTGTAATTTTTCTAATCTCTTCAAACCACAACAAGAAACCCAGTTACGTTGACTTCCGTCTCATACGTGTCAGTTACGCGCATGCGAAAACCCCAGAAAATAATGCGACAAGTGGCTAATAAAAGACTGAAGGCTCTTTCAGTAGCAGCTGCTTCTTATTGCAGAAATCAAACAAAAGGAACTAAATTTTTAAATTTATATTTTTTTCTCCAATCTCTTTATACCGTGACGACAAATCCATTTACTTTGACTACCGTCTCGTAGGTGCCGGTTACGTATCCGCGAAAATGCGAAAAATCGACTTACGGAACATTTCATAGCAGACGACACGTGTTGCTTAATAGGTCAAATATAGGGAACTTAATTTCTAATATCTGCTTTTTATTTCTGCAATCTTTTTTCGCCGTGACAACAAAGCTGTTTAGGTTGTCTATTGTCTCGCAGGTGCCACTTACGTATCCGCAAAAACATGAAAGATCGACTTACGGAATATTTTATAGCAGACGACAACTGCTGCTTAAGTCAATTATAGGGATTTTTCTTTTTTCTTTTTCTCTAAGTAGGGCCATTGATTTGGTTACGATGACCATCTCACCCATACGTGACCGTTACGTGCTGCGTATAAAGTCGTAAAATCAACTGGTTGCTGTTGCGGAAACTTTTTCCGATAAAAAAATCTTGTTCTTGTTTGAAGAATTTAGAAGTAGGCCATAAAGATGCAATAAGATGTAAGAATAACTAAGAATCAATTGTTTCTTTGATAGGGTAGAAAACATTGTGGGAAAAGGAGAAAATGCTGGTAACCTGCATTGTCTCCTTTCCTCAGATTATTTTTAAAAGCCTTCTTTAAAAGGCGTCATTGTGTGGTAAAAGGTTAATAATTATCCAATCAGAGAAGCTTTAAGGAAATCAGAATGGATACCAGCAGCCAATCAGAGTAGACTTAAGAAATTCAACAGCCAATCAGAGAGCTTAAAAATCGCTCCAAAATGGCGCCAAAATTTATCCATAAAAAAACAGTGAAAAAAACGGCATAAAAGTGGAATTAAAGTCTTCTTTAAAGGCTGCTGTGCAGTCCTTGCAAACTGCCATGCCTGCACCACCCACACATGCCAGATTTCACTCAAATGGGCAAACATTTAAGAAAATAGGGGCGCAGAAGACCGTTTTGCAAGAATTACTTCCCTTTAACCCTCGATGCACCCCCCCTCCCCAGCCCTTAACTGGATTTGCTTTTCTAACTCAGCCCATAAATAAATGCTGCATATTGAAACTTTCAATAAGCCAAAGTGATCAATGTACAGTGTGTATAAAAAAAAAAAAAAAAAAAAACGCCCAGAAAATAATGCAAGAATTACTTCCCTTTAACCCTCGATGCACCCAACACCCCCCTCCCCAGCCCTTAACTGGATTTGCTTTTCTAACTCGGCCCACAATAAATGCTGCACATTGGAACTTTCAATAAGCCAAAGTGATCAATGTACAGTGTATTAAAAAAAAAAAAAGAAAAAACGCCCAGAAAATAATGCAAGAATTACTTCCCTTTAACCCTCCATGCACCCAACACCCCCCTCCCCAGCCCTTAACTGGATTTGCTTTTCTAACTCAGCCCACATTAAATGCTGCACATTGAAACTTTCAATAAGCCAAAGTGATCAATGTACAGTGTAAAAAAAAAATGCCCAGAAATTAATGTGACAAGTGGCTAAAAAAAGACTGAAAACTCTTTCAGTTGCTTCCTATTGCATATCTCAAACAAAGGCAACTGAAGTGTAATTTTTCCAATCTCTTCAAACCGCAACAAGAAACCCAGTTACGTTGACTATGTGCCAGTTACGCTCATGCGAAAACCTCAGAAATTAATGTGACAAGTGGCTAAAAAAAGACTGAAAACTCTCATATATCAAACAAAGGCAACTGAAGTGTAATTTTTCTAATCTCTTCAAACCACAACAAGAAACCCAGTTACGTTGACTTCCGTCTCATACGTGTCAGTTACGCGCATGCGAAAACCCCAGAAAATAATGCGACAAGTGGCTAATAAAAGACTGAAGGCTCTTTCAGTAGCAGCTGCTTCTTATTGCAGAAATCAAACAAAAGGAACTAAATTTTTAAATTTATATTTTTTTCTCCAATCTCTTTATACCGTGACGACAAATCCATTTACGTTGACTACCGTCTCGTAGGTGCCGGTTACGTATCCGCGAAAATGCGAAAAATCGACTTACGGAACATTTCATAGCAGACGACACGTGTTGCTTAATAGGTCAAATATAGGGAACTTAATTTCTAATATCTGCTTTTTATTTCTGCAATCTTTTTTCGCCGTGACAACAAAGCTTTTTAGGTTGTCTATTGTCTCGCAGGTGCCACTTACGTATCCGCAAAAACATGAAAGATCGACTTACGGAATATTTTATAGCAGACGACAACTGCTGCTTAAGTCAATTATAGGGATTTTTCTTTTTTCTTTTTCTCTAACTAGGGCCATTGATTTGGTTACGATGACCATCTCACCCATACGTGACCGTTACGTGCTGCGTATAAAGTCGTAAAATCAACTGGTTGCTGTTGCGGAAACTTTTTCCGATAAAAAAATCTTGTTCTTGTTTGAAGAATTAAGAAGTAGGCCATAAAGATGCAATAAGATGTAAGAATAACTAAGAATCAATTGTTTCTTTGATAGGGTAGAAAACATTGTGGGAAAAGGAGAAAATGCTGGTAACCTGCATTGTCTCCTTTCCTCAGATTATTTTTAAAAGCCTTCTTTAAAAGGCGTCATTGTGTGGTAAAAGGTTAATAATTATCCAATCAGAGAAGCTTTAAGGAAATCAGAATGGATACCAGCAGCCAATCAGAGTAGACTTAAGAAATTCAACAGCCAATCAGAGAGCTTCAAAATCGCTCCAAAATGGCGCCAAAATTTATCCATAAAAAAACAGTGAAAAAAACGGCATAAAAGTGGAATTAAAGTCTTCTTTAAAGGCTGCTGTGCAGTCCTTGCAAACTGCCATGCTTGCACCACCCACACATGCCAGATTTCACTCAAATGGGCAAACATTTAAGAAAATAGGGGCGCAGAAGACCGTTTTGCAAGAATTACTTCCCTTTAACCCTCGATGCACCCCCCCTCCCCAGCCCTTAACTGGATTTGCTTTTCTAACTCAGCCCATAAATAAATGCTGCATATTGAAACTTTCAATAAGCCAAAGTGATCAATGTACAGTGTGTATAAAAAAAAAAAAAAAAAAAAAAAACGCCCAGAAAATAATGCAAGAATTACTTCCCTTTAACCCTCGATGCACCCAACACCCCCCTCCCCAGCCCTTAACTGGATTTGCTTTTCTAACTCGGCCCACAATAAATGCTGCACATTGGAACTTTCAATAAGCCAAAGTGATCAATGTACAGTGTATTAATACCCTCCATGCACCCAACACCCCCCTCCCCAGCCCTTAACTGGATTTGCTTTTCTAACTCGGCCCACAATAAATGCTGCACATTGGAACTTTCAATAAGCCAAAGTGATCAATGTACAGTGTATTAAAAAAAAAAAAAAGAAAAAACGCCCAGAAAATAATGCAAGAATTACTTCCCTTTAACCCTCCATGCACCCAACACCCCCCTCCCCAGCCCTTAACTGGATTTGCTTTTCTAACTCAGCCCACATTAAATGCTGCACATTGAAACTTTCAATAAGCCAAAGTGATCAATGTACAGTGTAAAAAAAAATGCCCAGAAATTAATGTGACAAGTGGCTAAAAAAAGACTGAAAACTCTTTCAGTTGCTTCCTATTGCATATCTCAAACAAAGGCAACTGAAGTGTAATTTTTCCAATCTCTTCAAACCGCAACAAGAAACCCAGTTACGTTGACTATGTGCCAGTTACGCTCATGCGAAAACCTCAGAAATTAATGTGACAAGTGGCTAAAAAAAGACTGAAAACTCTCATATATCAAACAAAGGCAACTGAAGTGTAATTTTTCTAATCTCTTCAAACCACAACAAGAAACCCAGTTACGTTGACTTCCGTCTCATACGTGTCAGTTACGCGCATGCGAAAACCCCAGAAAATAATGCGACAAGTGGCTAATAAAAGACTGAAGGCTCTTTCAGTAGCAGCTGCTTCTTATTGCAGAAATCAAACAAAAGGAACTAAATTTTTAAATTTATATTTTTTTCTCCAATCTCTTTATACCGTGACGACAAATCCATTTACGTTGACTACCGTCTCGTAGGTGCCGGTTACGTATCCGCGAAAATGCGAAAAATCGACTTACGGAACATTTCATAGCAGACGACACGTGTTGCTTAATAGGTCAAATATAGGGAACTTAATTTCTAATATCTGCTTTTTATTTCTGCAATCTTTTTTCGCCGTGACAACAAAGCTTTTTAGGTTGTCTATTGTCTCGCAGGTGCCACTTACGTATCTGCAAAAACATGAAAGATCGACTTACGGAATATTTTATAGCAGACGACAACTGCTGCTTAAGTCAATTATAGGGATTTTTCTTTTTTCTTTTTCTCTAACTAGGGCCATTGATTTGGTTACGATGACCATCTCACCCATACGTGACCGTTACGTGCTGCGTATAAAGTCGTAAAATCAACTGGTTGCTGTTGCGGAAACTTTTTCCGATAAAAAAATCTTGTTCTTGTTTGAAGAATTTAGAAGTAGGCCATAAAGATGCAATAAGATGTAAGAATAACTAAGAATCAATTGTTTCTTTGATAGGGTAGAAAACATTGTGGGAAAAGGAGAAAATGCTGGTAACCTGCATTGTCTCCTTTCCTCAGATTATTTTTAAAAGCCTTCTTTAAAAGGCGTCATTGTGTGGTAAAAGGTTAATAATTATCCAATCAGAGAAGCTTTAAGGAAATCAGAATGGATACCAGCAGCCAATCAGAGTAGACTTAAGAAATTCAACAGCCAATCAGAGAGCTTCAAAATCGCTCCAAAATGGCGCCAAAATTTATCCATAAAAAAACAGTGAAAAAAACGGCATAAAAGTGGAATTAAAGTCTTCTTTAAAGGCTGCTGTGCAGTCCTTGCAAACTGCCATGCCTGCACCACCCACACATGCCAGATTTCACTCAAATGGGCAAACATTTAAGAAAATAGGGGCGCAGAAGACCGTTTTGCAAGAATTACTTCCCTTTAACCCTCGATGCACCCCCCCTCCCCAGCCCTTAACTGGATTTGCTTTTCTAACTCAGCCCATAAATAAATGCTGCATATTGAAACTTTCAATAAGCCAAAGTGATCAATGTACAGTGTGTATAAAAAAAAAAAAAAAAAAAAAAAAAAAAAAACGCCCAGAAAATAATGCAAGAATTACTTCCCTTTAACCCTCGATGCACCCAACACCCCCCTCCCCAGCCCTTAACTGGATTTGTTTTTCTAACTCGGCCCACAATAAATGCTGCACATTGGAACTTTCAATAAGCCAAAGTGATCAATGTACAGTGTATTAAAAAAAAAAAAGAAAAAACGCCCAGAAAATAATGCAAGAGTTACTTCCCTTTAACCCTCCATGCACCCAACACCCCCCTCCCCAGCCCTTAACTGGATTTGCTTTTCTAACTCAGCCCACATTAAATGCTGCACATTGAAACTTTCAATAAGCCAAAGTGATCAATGTACAGTGTAAAAAAAAATGCCCAGAAATTAATGTGACAAGTGGCTAAAAAAAGACTGAAAACTCTTTCAGTTGCTTCCTATTGCATATCTCAAACAAAGGCAACTGAAGTGTAATTTTTCCAATCTCTTCAAACCGCAACAAGAAACCCAGTTACGTTGACTATGTGCCAGTTACGCTCATGTGAAAACCTCAGAAATTAATGTGACAAGTGGCTAAAAAAAGACTGAAAACTCTCATATATCAAACAAAGGCAACTGAAGTGTAATTTTTCTAATCTCTTCAAACCACAACAAGAAACCCAGTTACGTTGACTTCCGTCTCATACGTGTCAGTTACGCGCATGCGAAAACCCCAGAAAATAATGCGACAAGTGGCTAATAAAAGACTGAAGGCTCTTTCAGTAGCAGCTGCTTCTTATTGCAGAAATCAAACAAAAGGAACTAAATTTTTAAATTTATATTTTTTTCTCCAATCTCTTTATACCGTGACGACAAATCCATTTACGTTGACTACCGTCTCGTAGGTGCCGGTTACGTATCCGCGAAAATGCGAAAAATCGACTTACGGAACATTTCATAGCAGACGACACGTGTTGCTTAATAGGTCAAATATAGGGAACTTAATTTCTAATATCTGCTTTTTATTTCTGCAATCTTTTTTCGCCGTGACAACAAAGCTTTTTAGGTTGTCTATTGTCTCGCAGGTGCCACTTACGTATCCGCAAAAACATGAAAGATCGACTTACGGAATATTTTATAGCAGACGACAACTGCTGCTTAAGTCAATTATAGGGATTTTTCTTTTTTCTTTTTCTCTAACTAGGGCCATTGATTTGGTTACGATGACCATCTCACCCATACGTGACCGTTACGTGCTGCGTATAAAGTCGTAAAATCAACTGGTTGCTGTTGCGGAAACTTTTTCCGATAAAAAAATCTTGTTCTTGTTTGAAGAATTTAGAAGTAGGCCATAAAGATGCAATAAGATGTAAGAATAACTAAGAATCAATTGTTTCTTTGATAGGGTAGAAAACATTGTGGGAAAAGGAGAAAATGCTGGTAACCTGCATTGTCTCCTTTCCTCAGATTATTTTTAAAAGCCTTCTTTAAAAGGCGTCATTGTGTGGTAAAAGGTTAATAATTATCCAATCAGAGAAGCTTTAAGGAAATCAGAATGGATACCAGCAGCCAATCAGAGTAGACTTAAGAAATTCAACAGCCAATCAGAGAGCTTCAAAATCGCTCCAAAATGGCGCCAAAATTTATCCATAAAAAAACAGTGAAAAAAACGGCATAAAAGTGGAATTAAAGTCTTCTTTAAAGGCTGCTGTGCAGTCCTTGCAAACTGCCATGCCTGCACCACCCACACATGCCAGATTTCACTCAAATGGGCAAACATTTAAGAAAATAGGGGCGCAGAAGACCGTTTTGCAAGAATTACTTCCCTTTAACCCTCGATGCACCCCCCCTCCCCAGCCCTTAACTGGATTTGCTTTTCTAACTCAGCCCATAAATAAATGCTGCATATTGAAACTTTCAATAAGCCAAAGTGATCAATGTACAGTGTGTATAAAAAAAAAAAAAAAAAAAAAAAAACGCCCAGAAAATAATGCAAGAATTACTTCCCTTTAACCCTCGATGCACCCAACACCCCCCTCCCCAGCCCTTAACTGGATTTGCTTTTCTAACTCGGCCCACAATAAATGCTGCACATTGGAACTTTCAATAAGCCAAAGTGATCAATGTACAGTGTATTAAAAAAAAAAAAAAGAAAAAACGCCCAGAAAATAATGCAAGAATTACTTCCCTTTAACCCTCCATGCACCCAACACCCCCCTCCCCAGCCCTTAACTGGATTTGCTTTTCTAACTCAGCCCACATTAAATGCTGCACATTGAAACTTTCAATAAGCCAAAGTGATCAATGTACAGTGTAAAAAAAAATGCCCAGAAATTAATGTGACAAGTGGCTAAAAAAAGACTGAAAACTCTTTCAGTTGCTTCCTATTGCATATCTCAAACAAAGGCAACTGAAGTGTAATTTTTCCAATCTCTTCAAACCGCAACAAGAAACCCAGTTACGTTGACTATGTGCCAGTTACGCTCATGCGAAAACCTCAGAAATTAATGTGACAAGTGGCTAAAAAAAGACTGAAAACTCTCATATATCAAACAAAGGCAACTGAAGTGTAATTTTTCTAATCTCTTCAAACCACAACAAGAAACCCAGTTACGTTGACTTCCGTCTCATACGTGTCAGTTACGCGCATGCGAAAACCCCAGAAAATAATGCGACAAGTGGCTAATAAAAGACTGAAGGCTCTTTCAGTAGCAGCTGCTTCTTATTGCAGAAATCAAACAAAAGGAACTAAATTTTTAAATTTATATTTTTTTCTCCAATCTCTTTATACCGTGACGACAAATCCATTTACGTTGACTACCGTCTCGTAGGTGCCGGTTACGTATCCGCGAAAATGCGAAAAATCGACTTACGGAACATTTCATAGCAGACGACACGTGTTGCTTAATAGGTCAAATATAGGGAACTTAATTTCTAATATCTGCTTTTTATTTCTGCAATCTTTTTTCGCCGTGACAACAAAGCTTTTTAGGTTGTCTATTGTCTCGCAGGTGCCACTTACGTATCCGCAAAAACATGAAAGATCGACTTACGGAATATTTTATAGCAGACGACAACTGCTGCTTAAGTCAATTATAGGGATTTTTCTTTTTTCTTTTTCTCTAACTAGGGCCATTGATTTGGTTACGATGACCATCTCACCCATACGTGACCGTTACGTGCTGCGTATAAAGTCGTAAAATCAACTGGTTGCTGTTGCGGAAACTTTTTCCGATAAAAAAATCTTGTTCTTGTTTGAAGAATTTAGAAGTAGGCCATAAAGATGCAATAAGATGTAAGAATAACTAAGAATCAATTGTTTCTTTGATAGGGTAGAAAACATTGTGGGAAAAGGAGAAAATGCTGGTAACCTGCATTGTCTCCTTTCCTCAGATTATTTTTAAAAGCCTTCTTTAAAAGGCGTCATTGTGTGGTAAAAGGTTAATAATTATCCAATCAGAGAAGCTTTAAGGAAATCAGAATGGATACCAGCAGCCAATCAGAGTAGACTTAAGAAATTCAACAGCCAATCAGAGAGCTTCAAAATCGCTCCAAAATGGCGCCAAAATTTATCCATAAAAAAACAGTGAAAAAAACGGCATAAAAGTGGAATTAAAGTCTTCTTTAAAGGCTGCTGTGCAGTCCTTGCAAACTGCCATGCCTGCACCACCCACACATGCCAGATTTCACTCAAATGGGCAAACATTTAAGAAAATAGGGGCGCAGAAGACCGTTTTGCAAGAATTACTTCCCTTTAACCCTCGATGCACCCCCCCTCCCCAGCCCTTAACTGGATTTGCTTTTCTAACTCAGCCCATAAATAAATGCTGCATATTGAAACTTTCAATAAGCCAAAGTGATCAATGTACAGTGTGTATAAAAAAAAAAAAAAAAAAAAAAAACGCCCAGAAAATAATGCAAGAATTACTTCCCTTTAACCCTCCATGCACCCAACACCCCCCTCCCCAGCCCTTAACTGGATTTGCTTTTCTAACTCGGCCCACAATAAATGCTGCACATTGGAACTTTCAATAAGCCAAAGTGATCAATGTACAGTGTATTAAAAAAAAAAAAAGAAAAAACGCCCAGAAAATAATGCAAGAATTACTTCCCTTTAACCCTCCATGCACCCAACACCCCCCTCCCCAGCCCTTAACTGGATTTGCTTTTCTAACTCAGCCCACATTAAATGCTGCACATTGAAACTTTCAATAAGCCAAAGTGATCAATGTACAGTGTAAAAAAAAAATGCCCAGAAATTAATGTGACAAGTGGCTAAAAAAAGACTGTAACTCTTTCAGTTGCTTCCTATTGCATATCTCAAACAAAGGCAACTGAAGTGTAATTTTTCCAATCTCTTCAAACCGCAACAAGAAACCCAGTTACGTTGACTATGTGCCAGTTACGCTCATGCGAAAACCTCAGAAATTAATGTGACAAGTGGCTAAAAAAAGACTGAAAACTCTCATATATCAAACAAAGGCAACTGAAGTGTAATTTTTCTAATCTCTTCAAACCACAACAAGAAACCCAGTTACGTTGACTTCCGTCTCATACGTGTCAGTTACGCGCATGCGAAAACCCCAGAAAATAATGCGACAAGTGGCTAATAAAAGACTGAAGGCTCTTTCAGTAGCAGCTGCTTCTTATTGCAGAAATCAAACAAAAGGAACTAAATTTTTAAATTTATATTTTTTTCTCCAATCTCTTTATACCGTGACGACAAATCCATTTACGTTGACTACCGTCTCGTAGGTGCCGGTTACGTATCCGCGAAAATGCGAAAAATCGACTTACGGAACATTTCATAGCAGACGACACGTGTTGCTAAATAGGTCAAATATAGGGAACTTAATTTCTAATATCTGCTTTTTATTTCTGCAATCTTTTTTCGCCGTGACAACAAAGCTGTTTAGGTTGTCTATTGTCTCGCAGGTGCCACTTACGTATCCGCAAAAACATGAAAGATCGACTTACGGAATATTTTATAGCAGACGACAACTGCTGCTTAAGTCAATTATAGGGATTTTTCTTTTTTCTTTTTCTCTAACTAGGGCCATTGATTTGGTTACGATGACCATCTCACCCATACGTGACCGTTACGTGCTGCGTATAAAGTCGTAAAATCAACTGGTTGCTGTTGCGGAAACTTTTTCCGATAAAAAAATCTTGTTCTTGTTTGAAGAATTTAGAAGTAGGCCATAAAGATGCAATAAGATGTAAGAATAACTAAGAATCAATTGTTTCTTTGATAGGGTAGAAAACATTGTGGGAAAAGGAGAAAATGCTGGTAACCTGCATTGTCTCCTTTCCTCAGATTATTTTTAAAAGCCTTCTTTAAAAGGCGTCATTGTGTGGTAAAAGGTTAATAATTATCCAATCAGAGAAGCTTTAAGGAAATCAGAATGGATACCAGCAGCCAATCAGAGTAGACTTAAGAAATTCAACAGCCAATCAGAGAGCTTCAAAATCGCTCCAAAATGGCGCCAAAATTTATCCATAAAAAAACAGTGAAAAAAACGGCATAAAAGTGGAATTAAAGTCTTCTTTAAAGGCTGCTGTGCAGTCCTTGCAAACTGCCATGCCTGCACCACCCACACATGCCAGATTTCACTCAAATGGGCAAACATTTAAGAAAATAGGGGCGCAGAAGACCGTTTTGCAAGAATTACTTCCCTTTAACCCTCGATGCACCCCCCTCCCCAGCCCTTAACTGGATTTGCTTTTCTAACTCAGCCCATAAATAAATGCTGCATATTGAAACTTTCAATAAGCCAAAGTGATCAATGTGCAGTGTGTATAAAAAAAAAAAAAAAAAAAAAAAAACGCCCAGAAAATAATGCAAGAATTACTTCCCTTTAACCCTCGATGCACCCAACACCCCCCTCCCCAGCCCTTAACTGGATTTGCTTTTCTAACTCGGCCCACAATAAATGCTGGGCATAATACCGTAAAACGCCCCGCCATAAATCGCGAAAACCCATGAAAATCAAAATTATGTGTCAAAAAATTGCAACTGGTTTATGGATTCATTTCGTATACATAAAATACAATATTTTTCAACGGAATGAAGCCGAATATTTCATTAAATTTCTTCATTTAACCCAAAAAACAATGCCACATGTAAGCATTGTCTGTATAGCAGAGGGGCCTTTTACGGTATTATGCCAAATGCTGCACATTGGAACTTTCAATAAGCCAAAGTGATCAATGTACAGTGTATTAAAAAAAAATAAAGAAAAAACGCCCAGAAAATAATGCAAGAATTACTTCCCTTTAACCCTCCATGCACCCAACACCCCCCTCCCCAGCCCTTAACTGGATTTGCTTTTCTAACTCGGCCCACAATAAATGCTGCACATTGGAACTTTCAATAAGCCAAAGTGATCAATGTACAGTGTATTAAAAAAAAAAAAAGAAAAAACGCCCAGAAAATAATGCAAGAATTACTTCCCTTTAACCCTCCATGCACCCAACACCCCCCTCCCCAGCCCTTAACTGGATTTGCTTTTCTAACTCGGCCCACATTAAATGCTGCACATTGAAACTTTCAATAAGCCAAAGTGATCAATGTACAGTGTAAAAAAAAATGCCCAGAAATTAATGTGACAAGTGGCTAAAAAAAGACTGAAAACTCTTTCAGTTGCTTCCTATTGCATATCTCAAACAAAGGCAACTGAAGTGTAATTTTTCCAATCTCTTCAAACCGCAACAAGAAACCCAGTTACGTTGACTATGTGCCAGTTACGCTCATGCGAAAACCTCAGAAATTAATGTGACAAGTGGCTAAAAAAAGACTGAAAACTCTCATATATCAAACAAAGGCAACTGAAGTGTAATTTTTCTAATCTCTTCAAACCACAACAAGAAACCCAGTTACGTTGACTTCCGTCTCATACGTGTCAGTTACGCGCATGCGAAAACCCCAGAAAATAATGCGACAAGTGGCTAATAAAAGACTGAAGGCTCTTTCAGTAGCAGCTGCTTCTTATTGCAGAAATCAAACAAAAGGAACTAAATTTTTAAATTTATATTTTTTTCTCCAATCTCTTTATACCGTGACGACAAATCCATTTACGTTGACTACCGTCTCGTAGGTGCCGGTTACGTATCCGCGAAAATGCGAAAAATCGACTTACGGAACATTTCATAGCAGACGACACGTGTTGCTTAATAGGTCAAATATAGGGAACTTAATTTCTAATATCTGCTTTTTATTTCTGCAATCTTTTTTCGCCGTGACAACAAAGCTTTTTAGGTTGTCTATTGTCTCGCAGGTGCCACTTACGTATCCGCAAAAACATGAAAGATCGACTTACGGAATATTTTATAGCAGACGACAACTGCTGCTTAAGTCAATTATAGGGATTTTTCTTTTTTCTTTTTCTCTAACTAGGGCCATTGATTTGGTTACGATGACCATCTCACCCATACGTGACCGTTACGTGCTGCGTATAAAGTCGTAAAATCAACTGGTTGCTGTTGCGGAAACTTTTTCCGATAAAAAAATCTTGTTCTTGTTTGAAGAATTTAGAAGTAGGCCATAAAGATGCAATAAGATGTAAGAATAACTAAGAATCAATTGTTTCTTTGATAGGGTAGAAAACATTGTGGGAAAAGGAGAAAATGCTGGTAACCTGCATTGTCTCCTTTCCTCAGATTATTTTTAAAAGCCTTCTTTAAAAGGCGTCATTGTGTGGTAAAAGGTTAATAATTATCCAATCAGAGAAGCTTTAAGGAAATCAGAATGGATACCAGCAGCCAATCAGAGTAGACTTAAGAAATTCAACAGCCAATCAGAGAGCTTCAAAATCGCTCCAAAATGGCGCCAAAATTTATCCATAAAAAAACAGTGAAAAAAACGGCATAAAAGTGGAATTAAAGTCTTCTTTAAAGGCTGCTGTGCAGTCCTTGCAAACTGCCATGCCTGCACCACCCACACATGCCAGATTTCACTCAAATGGGCAAACATTTAAGAAAATAGGGGCGCAGAAGACCGTTTTGCAAGAATTACTTCCCTTTAACCCTCGATGCACCCCCCCTCCCCAGCCCTTAACTGGATTTGCTTTTCTAACTCAGCCCATAAATAAATGCTGCATATTGAAACTTTCAATAAGCCAAAGTGATCAATGTACAGTGTGTATAAAAAAAAAAAAAAAAAACAAAAAACGCCCAGAAAATAATGCAAGAATTACTTCCCTTTAACCCTCGATGCACCCAACACCCCCCTCCCCAGCCCTTAACTGGATTTGCTTTTCTAACTCGGCCCACAATAAATGCTGCACATTGGAACTTTCAATAAGCCAAAGTGATCAATGTACAGTGTATTAATACCCTCCATGCACCCAACACCCCCCTCCCCAGCCCTTAACTGGATTTGCTTTTCTAACTCAGCCCACATTAAATGCTGCACATTGAAACTTTCAATAAGCCAAAGTGATCAATGTACAGTGTAAAAAAAAATGCCCAGAAATTAATGTTACAAGTGGCTAAAAAAAGACTGAAAACTCTTTCAGTTGCTTCCTATTGCATATCTCAAACAAAGGCAACTGAAGTGTAATTTTTCCAATCTCTTCAAACCGCAACAAGAAACCCAGTTACGTTGACTATGTGCCAGTTACGCTCATGCGAAAACCTCAGAAATTAATGTGACAAGTGGCTAAAAAAAGACTGAAAACTCTCATATATCAAACAAAGGCAACTGAAGTGTAATTTTTCTAATCTCTTCAAACCACAACAAGAAACCCAGTTACGTTGACTTCCGTCTCATACGTGTCAGTTACGCGCATGCGAAAACCCCAGAAAATAATGCGACAAGTGGCTAATAAAAGACTGAAGGCTCTTTCAGTAGCAGCTGCTTCTTATTGCAGAAATCAAACAAAAGGAACTAAATTTTTAAATTTATATTTTTTTCTCCAATCTCTTTATACCGTGACGACAAATCCATTTACGTTGACTACCGTCTCGTAGGTGCCGGTTACGTATCCGCGAAAATGCGAAAAATCGACTTATGGAACATTTCATAGCAGACGACACGTGTTGCTTAATAGGTCAAATATAGGGAACTTAATTTCTAATATCTGCTTTTTATTTCTGCAATCTTTTTTCGCCGTGACAACAAAGCTTTTTAGGTTGTCTATTGTCTCGCAGGTGCCACTTACGTATCCGCAAAAACATGAAAGATCGACTTACGGAATATTTTATAGCAGACGACAACTGCTGCTTAAGTCAATTATAGGGATTTTTCTTTTTTCTTTTTCTCTAACTAGGGCCATTGATTTGGTTACGATGACCATCTCACCCATACGTGACCGTTACGTGCTGCGTATAAAGTCGTAAAATCAACTGGTTGCTGTTGCGGAAACTTTTTCCAATAAAAAAATCTTGTTCTTGTTTGAAGAATTTAGAAGTAGGCCATAAAGATGCAATAAGATGTAAGAATAACTAAGAATCAATTGTTTCTTTGATAGGGTAGAAAACATTGTGGGAAAAGGAGAAAATGCTGGTAACCTGCATTGTCTCCTTTCCTCAGATTATTTTTAAAAGCCTTCTTTAAAAGGCGTCATTGTGTGGTAAAAGGTTAATAATTATCCAATCAGAGAAGCTTTAAGGAAATCAGAATGGATACCAGCAGCCAATCAGAGTAGACTTAAGAAATTCAACAGCCAATCAGAGAGCTTCAAAATTGCTCCAAAATGGCGCCAAAATTTATCCATAAAAAAACAGTGAAAAAAACGGCATAAAAGTGGAATTAAAGTCTTTTTTAAAGGCTGCTGTGCAGTCCTTGCAAACTGCCATGCCTGCACCACCCACACATGCCAGATTTCACTCAAATGGGCAAACATTTAAGAAAATAGGGGCGCAGAAGACCGTTTTGCAAGAATTACTTCCCTTTAACCCTCGATGCACCCCCCCTCCCCAGCCCTTAACTGGATTTGCTTTTCTAACTCAGCCCATAAATAAATGCTGCATATTGAAACTTTCAATAAGCCAAAGTGATCAATGTACAGTGTGTATAAAAAAAAAAAAAAAAAAAAAAAAAAAAAAAACGCCCAGAAAATAATGCAAGAATTACTTCCCTTTAACCCTCGATGCACCCAACACCCCCCTCCCCAGCCCTTAACTGGATTTGTTTTTCTAACTCGGCCCACAATAAATGCTGCACATTGGAACTTTCAATAAGCCAAAGTGATCAATGTACAGTGTATTAAAAAAAAAAAAGAAAAAACGCCCAGAAAATAATGCAAGAGTTACTTCCCTTTAACCCTCCATGCACCCAACACCCCCCTCCCCAGCCCTTAACTGGATTTGCTTTTCTAACTCAGCCCACATTAAATGCTGCACATTGAAACTTTCAATAAGCCAAAGTGATCAATGTACAGTGTAAAAAAAAATGCCCAGAAATTAATGTGACAAGTGGCTAAAAAAAGACTGAAAACTCTTTCAGTTGCTTCCTATTGCATATCTCAAACAAAGGCAACTGAAGTGTAATTTTTCCAATCTCTTCAAACCGCAACAAGAAACCCAGTTACGTTGACTATGTGCCAGTTACGCTCATGTGAAAACCTCAGAAATTAATGTGACAAGTGGCTAAAAAAAGACTGAAAACTCTCATATATCAAACAAAGGCAACTGAAGTGTAATTTTTCTAATCTCTTCAAACCACAACAAGAAACCCAGTTACGTTGACTTCCGTCTCATACGTGTCAGTTACGCGCATGCGAAAACCCCAGAAAATAATGCGACAAGTGGCTAATAAAAGACTGAAGGCTCTTTCAGTAGCAGCTGCTTCTTATTGCAGAAATCAAACAAAAGGAACTAAATTTTTAAATTTATATTTTTTTCTCCAATCTCTTTATACCGTGACGACAAATCCATTTACGTTGACTACCGTCTCGTAGGTGCCGGTTACGTATCCGCGAAAATGCGAAAAATCGACTTACGGAACATTTCATAGCAGACGACACGTGTTGCTTAATAGGTCAAATATAGGGAACTTAATTTCTAATATCTGCTTTTTATTTCTGCAATCTTTTTTCGCCGTGACAACAAAGCTTTTTAGGTTGTCTATTGTCTCGCAGGTGCCACTTACGTATCCGCAAAAACATGAAAGATCGACTTACGGAATATTTTATAGCAGACGACAACTGCTGCTTAAGTCAATTATAGGGATTTTTCTTTTTTCTTTTTCTCTAACTAGGGCCATTGATTTGGTTACGATGACCATCTCACCCATACGTGACCGTTACGTGCTGCGTATAAAGTCGTAAAATCAACTGGTTGCTGTTGCGGAAACTTTTTCCGATAAAAAAATCTTGTTCTTGTTTGAAGAATTTAGAAGTAGGCCATAAAGATGCAATAAGATGTAAGAATAACTAAGAATCAATTGTTTCTTTGATAGGGTAGAAAACATTGTGGGAAAAGGAGAAAATGCTGGTAACCTGCATTGTCTCCTTTCCTCAGATTATTTTTAAAAGCCTTCTTTAAAAGGCGTCATTGTGTGGTAAAAGGTTAATAATTATCCAATCAGAGAAGCTTTAAGGAAATCAGAATGGATACCAGCAGCCAATCAGAGTAGACTTAAGAAATTCAACAGCCAATCAGAGAGCTTCAAAATCGCTCCAAAATGGCGCCAAAATTTATCCATAAAAAAACAGTGAAAAAAACGGCATAAAAGTGGAATTAAAGTCTTCTTTAAAGGCTGCTGTGCAGTCCTTGCAAACTGCCATGCCTGCACCACCCACACATGCCAGATTTCACTCAAATGGGCAAACATTTAAGAAAATAGGGGCGCAGAAGACCGTTTTGCAAGAATTACTTCCCTTTAACCCTCGATGCACCCCCCCTCCCCAGCCCTTAACTGGATTTGCTTTTCTAACTCAGCCCATAAATAAATGCTGCATATTGAAACTTTCAATAAGCCAAAGTGATCAATGTACAGTGTGTATAAAAAAAAAAAAAAAAAAAAAAAACGCCCAGAAAATAATGCAAGAATTACTTCCCTTTAACCCTCGATGCACCCAACACCCCCCTCCCCAGCCCTTAACTGGATTTGCTTTTCTAACTCGGCCCACAATAAATGCTGCACATTGGAACTTTCAATAAGCCAAAGTGATCAATGTACAGTGTATTAAAAAAAAAAAAAAGAAAAAACGCCCAGAAAATAATGCAAGAATTACTTCCCTTTAACCCTCCATGCACCCAACACCCCCCTCCCCAGCCCTTAACTGGATTTGCTTTTCTAACTCAGCCCACATTAAATGCTGCACATTGAAACTTTCAATAAGCCAAAGTGATCAATGTACAGTGTAAAAAAAAATGCCCAGAAATTAATGTGACAAGTGGCTAAAAAAAGACTGAAAACTCTTTCAGTTGCTTCCTATTGCATATCTCAAACAAAGGCAACTGAAGTGTAATTTTTCCAATCTCTTCAAACCGCAACAAGAAACCCAGTTACGTTGACTATGTGCCAGTTACGCTCATGCGAAAACCTCAGAAATTAATGTGACAAGTGGCTAAAAAAAGACTGAAAACTCTCATATATCAAACAAAGGCAACTGAAGTGTAATTTTTCTAATCTCTTCAAACCACAACAAGAAACCCAGTTACGTTGACTTCCGTCTCATACGTGTCAGTTACGCGCATGCGAAAACCCCAGAAAATAATGCGACAAGTGGCTAATAAAAGACTGAAGGCTCTTTCAGTAGCAGCTGCTTCTTATTGCAGAAATCAAACAAAAGGAACTAAATTTTTAAATTTATATTTTTTTCTCCAATCTCTTTATACCGTGACGACAAATCCATTTACGTTGACTACCGTCTCGTAGGTGCCGGTTACGTATCCGCGAAAATGCGAAAAATCGACTTACGGAACATTTCATAGCAGACGACACGTGTTGCTTAATAGGTCAAATATAGGGAACTTAATTTCTAATATCTGCTTTTTATTTCTGCAATCTTTTTTCGCCGTGACAACAAAGCTTTTTAGGTTGTCTATTGTCTCGCAGGTGCCACTTACGTATCCGCAAAAACATGAAAGATCGACTTACGGAATATTTTATAGCAGACGACAACTGCTGCTTAAGTCAATTATAGGGATTTTTCTTTTTTCTTTTTCTCTAACTAGGGCCATTGATTTGGTTACGATGACCATCTCACCCATACGTGACCGTTACGTGCTGCGTATAAAGTCGTAAAATCAACTGGTTGCTGTTGCGGAAACTTTTTCCGATAAAAAAATCTTGTTCTTGTTTGAAGAATTTAGAAGTAGGCCATAAAGATGCAATAAGATGTAAGAATAACTAAGAATCAATTGTTTCTTTGATAGGGTAGAAAACATTGTGGGAAAAGGAGAAAATGCTGGTAACCTGCATTGTCTCCTTTCCTCAGATTATTTTTAAAAGCCTTCTTTAAAAGGCGTCATTGTGTGGTAAAAGGTTAATAATTATCCAATCAGAGAAGCTTTAAGGAAATCAGAATGGATACCAGCAGCCAATCAGAGTAGACTTAAGAAATTCAACAGCCAATCAGAGAGCTTCAAAATCGCTCCAAAATGGCGCCAAAATTTATCCATAAAAAAACAGTGAAAAAAACGGCATAAAAGTGGAATTAAAGTCTTCTTTAAAGGCTGCTGTGCAGTCCTTGCAAACTGCCATGCCTGCACCACCCACACATGCCAGATTTCACTCAAATGGGCAAACATTTAAGAAAATAGGGGCGCAGAAGACCGTTTTGCAAGAATTACTTCCCTTTAACCCTCGATGCACCCCCCCTCCCCAGCCCTTAACTGGATTTGCTTTTCTAACTCAGCCCATAAATAAATGCTGCATATTGAAACTTTCAATAAGCCAAAGTGATCAATGTACAGTGTGTATAAAAAAAAAAAAAAAAAAAAAAAACGCCCAGAAAATAATGCAAGAATTACTTCCCTTTAACCCTCGATGCACCCAACACCCCCCTCCCCAGCCCTTAACTGGATTTGCTTTTCTAACTCGGCCCACAATAAATGCTGCACATTGGAACTTTCAATAAGCCAAAGTGATCAATGTACAGTGTATTAAAAAAAAAAAAAGAAAAAACGCCCAGAAAATAATGCAAGAATTACTTCCCTTTAACCCTCCATGCACCCAACACCCCCCTCCCCAGCCCTTAACTGGATTTGCTTTTCTAACTCAGCCCACATTAAATGCTGCACATTGAAACTTTCAATAAGCCAAAGTGATCAATGTACAGTGTAAAAAAAAAATGCCCAGAAATTAATGTGACAAGTGGCTAAAAAAAGACTGAAAACTCTTTCAGTTGCTTCCTATTGCATATCTCAAACAAAGGCAACTGAAGTGTAATTTTTCCAATCTCTTCAAACCGCAACAAGAAACCCAGTTACGTTGACTATGTGCCAGTTACGCTCATGCGAAAACCTCAGAAATTAATGTGACAAGTGGCTAAAAAAAGACTGAAAACTCTCATATATCAAACAAAGGCAACTGAAGTGTAATTTTTCTAATCTCTTCAAACCACAACAAGAAACCCAGTTACGTTGACTTCCGTCTCATACGTGTCAGTTACGCGCATGCGAAAACCCCAGAAAATAATGCGACAAGTGGCTAATAAAAGACTGAAGGCTCTTTCAGTAGCAGCTGCTTCTTATTGCAGAAATCAAACAAAAGGAACTAAATTTTTAAATTTATATTTTTTTCTCCAATCTCTTTATACCGTGACGACAAATCCATTTACGTTGACTACCGTCTCGTAGGTGCCGGTTACGTATCCGCGAAAATGCGAAAAATCGACTTACGGAACATTTCATAGCAGACGACACGTGTTGCTTAATAGGTCAAATATAGGGAACTTAATTTCTAATATCTGCTTTTTATTTCTGCAATCTTTTTTCGCCGTGACAACAAAGCTTTTTAGGTTGTCTATTGTCTCGCAGGTGCCACTTACGTATCCGCAAAAACATGAAAGATCGACTTACGGAATATTTTATAGCAGACGACAACTGCTGCTTAAGTCAATTATAGGGATTTTTCTTCTTTCTTTTTCTCTAACTAGGGCCATTGATTTGGTTACGATGACCATCTCACCCATACGTGACCGTTACGTGCTGCGTATAAAGTCGTAAAATCAACTGGTTGCTGTTGCGGAAACTTTTTCCGATAAAAAAATCTTGTTCTTGTTTGAAGAATTTAGAAGTAGGCCATAAAGATGCAATAAGATGTAAGAATAACTAAGAATCAATTGTTTCTTTGATAGGGTAGAAAACATTGTGGGAAAAGGAGAAAATGCTGGTAACCTGCATTGTCTCCTTTCCTCAGATTATTTTTAAAAGCCTTCTTTAAAAGGCGTCATTGTGTGGTAAAAGGTTAATAATTATCCAATCAGAGAAGCTTTAAGGAAATCAGAATGGATACCAGCAGCCAATCAGAGTAGACTTAAGAATTTCAACAGCCAATCAGAGAGCTTCAAAATCGCTCCAAAATGGCGCCAAAATTTATCCATAAAAAAAACAGTGAAAAAAACGGCATAAAAGTGGAATTAAAGTCTTCTTTAAAGGCTGCTGTGCAGTCCTTGCAAACTGCCATGCCTGCACCACCCACACATGCCAGATTTCACTCAAATGGGCAAACATTTAAGAAAATAGGGGCGCAGAAGACCGTTTTGCAAGAATTACTTCCCTTTAACCCTCGATGCACCCCCCCTCCCCAGCCCTTAACTGGATTTGCTTTTCTAACTCAGCCCATAAATAAATGCTGCATATTGAAACTTTCAATAAGCCAAAGTGATCAATGTACAGTGTGTATAAAAAAAAAAAAAAAAAAAAAAAACGCCCAGAAAATAATGCAAGAATTACTTCCCTTTAACCCTCGATGCACCCAACACCCCCCTCCCCAGCCCTTAACTGGATTTGCTTTTCTAACTCGGCCCACAATAAATGCTGCACATTGGAACTTTCAATAAGCCAAAGTGATCAATGTACAGTGTATTAAAAAAAAAAAAAAGAAAAAACGCCCAGAAAATAATGCAAGAATTACTTCCCTTTAACCCTCCATGCACCCAACACCCCCCTCCCCAGCCCTTAACTGGATTTGCTTTTCTAACTCAGCCCACATTAAATGCTGCACATTGAAACTTTCAATAAGCCAAAGTGATCAATGTACAGTGTAAAAAAAAATGCCCAGAAATTAATGTGACAAGTGGCTAAAAAAAGACTGAAAACTCTTTCAGTTGCTTCCTATTGCATATCTCAAACAAAGGCAACTGAAGTGTAATTTTTCCAATCTCTTCAAACCGCAACAAGAAACCCAGTTACGTTGACTATGTGCCAGTTACGCTCATGCGAAAACCTCAGAAATTAATGTGACAAGTGGCTAAAAAAAGACTGAAAACTCTCATATATCAAACAAAGGCAACTGAAGTGTAATTTTTCTAATCTCTTCAAACCACAACAAGAAACCCAGTTACGTTGACTTCCGTCTCATACGTGTCAGTTACGCGCATGCGAAAACCCCAGAAAATAATGCGACAAGTGGCTAATAAAAGACTGAAGGCTCTTTCAGTAGCAGCTGCTTCTTATTGCAGAAATCAAACAAAAGGAACTAAATTTTTAAATTTATATTTTTTTCTCCAATCTCTTTATACCGTGACGACAAATCCATTTACGTTGACTACCGTCTCGTAGGTGCCGGTTACGTATCCGCGAAAATGCGAAAAATCGACTTACGGAACATTTCATAGCAGACGACACGTGTTGCTTAATAGGTCAAATATAGGGAACTTAATTTCTAATATCTGCTTTTTATTTCTGCAATCTTTTTTCGCCGTGACAACAAAGCTTTTTAGGTTGTCTATTGTCTCGCAGGTGCCACTTACGTATCCGCAAAAACATGAAAGATCGACTTACGGAATATTTTATAGCAGACGACAACTGCTGCTTAAGTCAATTATAGGGATTTTTCTTTTTTCTTTTTCTCTAACTAGGGCCATTGATTTGGTTACGATGACCATCTCACCCATACGTGACCGTTACGTGCTGCGTATAAAGTCGTAAAATCAACTGGTTGCTGTTGCGGAAACTTTTTCCGATAAAAAAATCTTGTTCTTGTTTGAAGAATTTAGAAGTAGGCCATAAAGATGCAATAAGATGTAAGAATAACTAAGAATCAATTGTTTCTTTGATAGGGTAGAAAACATTGTGGGAAAAGGAGAAAATGCTGGTAACCTGCATTGTCTCCTTTCCTCAGATTATTTTTAAAAGCCTTCTTTAAAAGGCGTCATTGTGTGGTAAAAGGTTAATAATTATCCAATCAGAGAAGCTTTAAGGAAATCAGAATGGATACCAGCAGCCAATCAGAGTAGACTTAAGAAATTCAACAGCCAATCAGAGAGCTTCAAAATCGCTCCAAAATGGCGCCAAAATTTATCCATAAAAAAACAGTGAAAAAAACGGCATAAAAGTGGAATTAAAGTCTTCTTTAAAGGCTGCTGTGCAGTCCTTGCAAACTGCCATGCCTGCACCACCCACACATGCCAGATTTCACTCAAATGGGCAAACATTTAAGAAAATAGGGGCGCAGAAGACCGTTTTGCAAGAATTACTTCCCTTTAACCCTCGATGCACCCCCCCTCCCCAGCCCTTAACTGGATTTGCTTTTCTAACTCAGCCCATAAATAAATGCTGCATATTGAAACTTTCAATAAGCCAAAGTGATCAATGTACAGTGTGTATAAAAAAAAAAAAAAAAAAAAAAAAAAAAAAAAAACGCCCAGAAAATAATGCAAGAATTACTTCCCTTTAACCCTCGATGCACCCAACACCCCCCTCCCCAGCCCTTAACTGGATTTGTTTTTCTAACTCGGCCCACAATAAATGCTGCACATTGGAACTTTCAATAAGCCAAAGTGATCAATGTACAGTGTATTAAAAAAAAAAAGAAAAAACGCCCAGAAAATAATGCAAGAGTTACTTCCCTTTAACCCTCCATGCACCCAACACCCCCCTCCCCAGCCCTTAACTGGATTTGCTTTTCTAACTCAGCCCACATTAAATGCTGCACATTGAAACTTTCAATAAGCCAAAGTGATCAATGTACAGTGTAAAAAAAAATGCCCAGAAATTAATGTGACAAGTGGCTAAAAAAAGACTGAAAACTCTTTCAGTTGCTTCCTATTGCATATCTCAAACAAAGGCAACTGAAGTGTAATTTTTCCAATCTCTTCAAACCGCAACAAGAAACCCAGTTACGTTGACTATGTGCCAGTTACGCTCATGTGAAAACCTCAGAAATTAATGTGACAAGTGGCTAAAAAAAGACTGAAAACTCTCATATATCAAACAAAGGCAACTGAAGTGTAATTTTTCTAATCTCTTCAAACCACAACAAGAAACCCAGTTACGTTGACTTCCGTCTCATACGTGTCAGTTACGCGCATGCGAAAACCCCAGAAAATAATGCGACAAGTGGCTAATAAAAGACTGAAGGCTCTTTCAGTAGCAGCTGCTTCTTATTGCAGAAATCAAACAAAAGGAACTAAATTTTTAAATTTATATTTTTTTCTCCAATCTCTTTATACCGTGACGACAAATCCATTTACGTTGACTACCGTCTCGTAGGTGCCGGTTACGTATCCGCGAAAATGCGAAAAATCGACTTACGGAACATTTCATAGCAGATGACACGTGTTGCTTAATAGGTCAAATATAGGGAACTTAATTTCTAATATCTGCTTTTTATTTCTGCAATCTTTTTTCGCCGTGACAACAAAGCTTTTTAGGTTGTCTATTGTCTCGCAGGTGCCACTTACGTATCCGCAAAAACATGAAAGATCGACTTACGGAATATTTTATAGCAGACGACAACTGCTGCTTAAGTCAATTATAGGGATTTTTCTTCTTTCTTTTTCTCTAACTAGGGCCATTGATTTGGTTACGATGACCATCTCACCCATACGTGACCGTTACGTGCTGCGTATAAAGTCGTAAAATCAACTGGTTGCTGTTGCGGAAACTTTTTCCGATAAAAAAATCTTGTTCTTGTTTGAAGAATTTAGAAGTAGGCCATAAAGATGCAATAAGATGTAAGAATAACTAAGAATCAATTGTTTCTTTGATAGGGTAGAAAACATTGTGGGAAAAGGAGAAAATGCTGGTAACCTGCATTGTCTCCTTTCCTCAGATTATTTTTAAAAGCCTTCTTTAAAAGGCGTCATTGTGTGGTAAAAGGTTAATAATTATCCAATCAGAGAAGCTTTAAGGAAATCAGAATGGATACCAGCAGCCAATCAGAGTAGACTTAAGAAATTCAACAGCCAATCAGAGAGCTTCAAAATCGCTCCAAAATGGCGCCAAAATTTATCCATAAAAAAACAGTGAAAAAAACGGCATAAAAGTGGAATTAAAGTCTTCTTTAAAGGCTGCTGTGCAGTCCTTGCAAACTGCCATGCCTGCACCACCCACACATGCCAGATTTCACTCAAATGGGCAAACATTTAAGAAAATAGGGGCGCAGAAGACCGTTTTGCAAGAATTACTTCCCTTTAACCCTCGATGCACCCCCCCTCCCCAGCCCTTAACTGGATTTGCTTTTCTAACTCAGCCCATAAATAAATGCTGCATATTGAAACTTTCAATAAGCCAAAGTGATCAATGTACAGTGTGTATAAAAAAAAAAAAAAAAAAAAAAACGCCCAGAAAATAATGCAAGAATTACTTCCCTTTAACCCTCGATGCACCCAACACCCCCCTCCCCAGCCCTTAACTGGATTTGCTTTTCTAACTCGGCCCACAATAAATGCTGCACATTGGAACTTTCAATAAGCCAAAGTGATCAATGTACAGTGTATTAAAAAAAAAAAAAGAAAAAACGCCCAGAAAATAATGCAAGAATTACTTCCCTTTAACCCTCCATGCACCCAACACCCCCCTCCCCAGCCCTTAACTGGATTTGCTTTTCTAACTCAGCCCACATTAAATGCTGCACATTGAAACTTTCAATAAGCCAAAGTGATCAATGTACAGTGTAAAAAAAAAATGCCCAGAAATTAATGTGACAAGTGGCTAAAAAAAGACTGAAAACTCTTTCAGTTGCTTCCTATTGCATATCTCAAACAAAGGCAACTGAAGTGTAATTTTTCCAATCTCTTCAAACCGCAACAAGAAACCCAGTTACGTTGACTATGTGCCAGTTACGCTCATGCGAAAACCTCAGAAATTAATGTGACAAGTGGCTAAAAAAAGACTGAAAACTCTCATATATCAAACAAAGGCAACTGAAGTGTAATTTTTCTAATCTCTTCAAACCACAACAAGAAACCCAGTTACGTTGACTTCCGTCTCATACGTGTCAGTTACGCGCATGCGAAAACCCCAGAAAATAATGCGACAAGTGGCTAATAAAAGACTGAAGGCTCTTTCAGTAGCAGCTGCTTCTTATTGCAGAAATCAAACAAAAGGAACTAAATTTTTAAATTTATATTTTTTTCTCCAATCTCTTTATACCGTGACGACAAATCCATTTACGTTGACTACCGTCTCGTAGGTGCCGGTTACGTATCCGCGAAAATGCGAAAAATCGACTTACGGAACATTTCATAGCAGACGACACGTGTTGCTTAATAGGTCAAATATAGGGAACTTAATTTCTAATATCTGCTTTTTATTTCTGCAATCTTTTTTCGCCGTGACAACAAAGCTTTTTAGGTTGTCTATTGTCTCGCAGGTGCCACTTACGTATCCGCAAAAACATGAAAGATCGACTTACGGAATATTTTATAGCAGACGACAACTGCTGCTTAAGTCAATTATAGGGATTTTTCTTTTTTCTTTTTTTTCTAACTAGGGCCATTGATTTGGTTACGATGACCATCTCACCCATACGTGACCGTTACGTGCTGCGTATAAAGTCGTAAAATCAACTGGTTGCTGTTGCGGAAACTTTTTCCGATAAAAAAATCTTGTTCTTGTTTGAAGAATTTAGAAGTAGGCCATAAAGATGCAATAAGATGTAAGAATAACTAAGAATCAATTGTTTCTTTGATAGGGTAGAAAACATTGTGGGAAAAGGAGAAAATGCTGGTAACCTGCATTGTCTCCTTTCCTCAGATTATTTTTAAAAGCCTTCTTTAAAAGGCGTCATTGTGTGGTAAAAGGTTAATAATTATCCAATCAGAGAAGCTTTAAGGAAATCAGAATGGATACCAGCAGCCAATCAGAGTAGACTTAAGAATTTCAACAGCCAATCAGAGAGCTTCAAAATCGCTCCAAAATGGCGCCAAAATTTATCCATAAAAAAAACAGTGAAAAAAACGGCATAAAAGTGGAATTAAAGTCTTCTTTAAAGGCTGCTGTGCAGTCCTTGCAAACTGCCATGCCTGCACCACCCACACATGCCAGATTTCACTCAAATGGGCAAACATTTAAGAAAATAGGGGCGCAGAAGACCGTTTTGCAAGAATTACTTCCCTTTAACCCTCGATGCACCCCCCCTCCCCAGCCCTTAACTGGATTTGCTTTTCTAACTCAGCCCATAAATAAATGCTGCATATTGAAACTTTCAATAAGCCAAAGTGATCAATGTACAGTGTGTATAAAAAAAAAAAAAAAAAAAAAAAACGCCCAGAAAATAATGCAAGAATTACTTCCCTTTAACCCTCGATGCACCCAACACCCCCCTCCCCAGCCCTTAACTGGATTTGCTTTTCTAACTCGGCCCACAATAAATGCTGCACATTGGAACTTTCAATAAGCCAAAGTGATCAATGTACAGTGTATTAAAAAAAAAAAGAAAGAACGCCCAGAAAATAATGCAAGAATTACTTCCCTTTAACCCTCCATGCACCCAACACCCCCCTCCCCAGCCCTTAACTGGATTTGCTTTTCTAACTCAGCCCACATTAAATGCTGCACATTGAAACTTTCAATAAGCCAAAGTGATCAATGTACAGTGTAAAAAAAAATGCCCAGAAATTAATGTGACAAGTGGCTAAAAAAAGACTGAAAACTCTTTCAGTTGCTTCCTATTGCATATCTCAAACAAAGGCAACTGAAGTGTAATTTTTCCAATCTCTTCAAACCGCAACAAGAAACCCAGTTACGTTGACTATGTGCCAGTTACGCTCATGTGAAAACCTCAGAAATTAATGTGACAAGTGGCTAAAAAAAGACTGAAAACTCTCATATATCAAACAAAGGCAACTGAAGTGTAATTTTTCTAATCTCTTCAAACCACAACAAGAAACCCAGTTACGTTGACTTCCGTCTCATACGTGTCAGTTACGCGCATGCGAAAACCCCAGAAAATAATGCGACAAGTGGCTAATAAAAGACTGAAGGCTCTTTCAGTAGCAGCTGCTTCTTATTGCAGAAATCAAACAAAAGGAACTAAATTTTTAAATTTATATTTTTTTCTCCAATCTCTTTATACCGTGACGACAAATCCATTTACGTTGACTACCGTCTCGTAGGTGCCGGTTACGTATCCGCGAAAATGCGAAAAATCGACTTACGGAACATTTCATAGCAGATGACACGTGTTGCTTAATAGGTCAAATATAGGGAACTTAATTTCTAATATCTGCTTTTTATTTCTGCAATCTTTTTTCGCCGTGACAACAAAGCTTTTTAGGTTGTCTATTGTCTCGCAGGTGCCACTTACGTATCCGCAAAAACATGAAAGATCGACTTACGGAATATTTTATAGCAGACGACAACTGCTGCTTAAGTCAATTATAGGGATTTTTCTTCTTTCTTTTTCTCTAACTAGGGCCATTGATTTGGTTACGATGACCATCTCACCCATACGTGACCGTTACGTGCTGCGTATAAAGTCGTAAAATCAACTGGTTGCTGTTGCGGAAACTTTTTCCGATAAAAAAATCTTGTTCTTGTTTGAAGAATTTAGAAGTAGGCCATAAAGATGCAATAAGATGTAAGAATAACTAAGAATCAATTGTTTCTTTGATAGGGTAGAAAACATTGTGGGAAAAGGAGAAAATGCTGGTAACCTGCATTGTCTCCTTTCCTCAGATTATTTTTAAAAGCCTTCTTTAAAAGGCGTCATTGTGTGGTAAAAGGTTAATAATTATCCAATCAGAGAAGCTTTAAGGAAATCAGAATGGATACCAGCAGCCAATCAGAGTAGACTTAAGAAATTCAACAGCCAATCAGAGAGCTTCAAAATCGCTCCAAAATGGCGCCAAAATTTATCCATAAAAAAACAGTGAAAAAAACGGCATAAAAGTGGAATTAAAGTCTTCTTTAAAGGCTGCTGTGCAGTCCTTGCAAACTGCCATGCCTGCACCACCCACACATGCCAGATTTCACTCAAATGGGCAAACATTTAAGAAAATAGGGGCGCAGAAGACCGTTTTGCAAGAATTACTTCCCTTTAACCCTCGATGCACCCCCCCTCCCCAGCCCTTAACTGGATTTGCTTTTCTAACTCAGCCCATAAATAAATGCTGCATATTGAAACTTTCAATAAGCCAAAGTGATCAATGTACAGTGTGTATAAAAAAAAAAAAAAAAAAAAAAAAACGCCCAGAAAATAATGCAAGAATTACTTCCCTTTAACCCTCGATGCACCCAACACCCCCCTCCCCAGCCCTTAACTGGATTTGCTTTTCTAACTCGGCCCACAATAAATGCTGCACATTGGAACTTTCAATAAGCCAAAGTGATCAATGTACAGTGTATTAAAAAAAAAAAAAGAAAAAACGCCCAGAAAATAATGCAAGAATTACTTCCCTTTAACCCTCCATGCACCCAACACCCCCCTCCCCAGCCCTTAACTGGATTTGCTTTTCTAACTCAGCCCACATTAAATGCTGCACATTGAAACTTTCAATAAGCCAAAGTGATCAATGTACAGTGTAAAAAAAAAATGCCCAGAAATTAATGTGACAAGTGGCTAAAAAAAGACTGAAAACTCTTTCAGTTGCTTCCTATTGCATATCTCAAACAAAGGCAACTGAAGTGTAATTTTTCCAATCTCTTCAAACCGCAACAAGAAACCCAGTTACGTTGACTATGTGCCAGTTACGCTCATGCGAAAACCTCAGAAATTAATGTGACAAGTGGCTAAAAAAAGACTGAAAACTCTCATATATCAAACAAAGGCAACTGAAGTGTAATTTTTCTAATCTCTTCAAACCACAACAAGAAACCCAGTTACGTTGACTTCCGTCTCATACGTGTCAGTTACGCGCATGCGAAAACCCCAGAAAATAATGCGACAAGTGGCTAATAAAAGACTGAAGGCTCTTTCAGTAGCAGCTGCTTCTTATTGCAGAAATCAAACAAAAGGAACTAAATTTTTAAATTTATATTTTTTTCTCCAATCTCTTTATACCGTGACGACAAATCCATTTACGTTGACTACCGTCTCGTAGGTGCCGGTTACGTATCCGCGAAAATGCGAAAAATCGACTTACGGAACATTTCATAGCAGACGACACGTGTTGCTTAATAGGTCAAATATAGGGAACTTAATTTCTAATATCTGCTTTTTATTTCTGCAATCTTTTTTCGCCGTGACAACAAAGCTTTTTAGGTTGTCTATTGTCTCGCAGGTGCCACTTACGTATCCGCAAAAACATGAAAGATCGACTTACGGAATATTTTATAGCAGACGACAACTGCTGCTTAAGTCAATTATAGGGATTTTTCTTCTTTCTTTTTCTCTAACTAGGGCCATTGATTTGGTTACGATGACCATCTCACCCATACGTGACCGTTACGTGCTGCGTATAAAGTCGTAAAATCAACTGGTTGCTGTTGCGGAAACTTTTTCCGATAAAAAAATCTTGTTCTTGTTTGAAGAATTTAGAAGTAGGCCATAAAGATGCAATAAGATGTAAGAATAACTAAGAATCAATTGTTTCTTTGATAGGGTAGAAAACATTGTGGGAAAAGGAGAAAATGCTGGTAACCTGCATTGTCTCCTTTCCTCAGATTATTTTTAAAAGCCTTCTTTAAAAGGCGTCATTGTGTGGTAAAAGGTTAATAATTATCCAATCAGAGAAGCTTTAAGGAAATCAGAATGGATACCAGCAGCCAATCAGAGTAGACTTAAGAATTTCAACAGCCAATCAGAGAGCTTCAAAATCGCTCCAAAATGGCGCCAAAATTTATCCATAAAAAAAACAGTGAAAAAAACGGCATAAAAGTGGAATTAAAGTCTTCTTTAAAGGCTGCTGTGCAGTCCTTGCAAACTGCCATGCCTGCACCACCCACACATGCCAGATTTCACTCAAATGGGCAAACATTTAAGAAAATAGGGGCGCAGAAGACCGTTTTGCAAGAATTACTTCCCTTTAACCCTCGATGCACCCCCCCTCCCCAGCCCTTAACTGGATTTGCTTTTCTAACTCAGCCCATAAATAAATGCTGCATATTGAAACTTTCAATAAGCCAAAGTGATCAATGTACAGTGTGTATAAAAAAAAAAAAAAAAAAAAAAAAACGCCCAGAAAATAATGCAAGAATTACTTCCCTTTAACCCTCGATGCACCCAACACCCCCCTCCCCAGCCCTTAACTGGATTTGCTTTTCTAACTCGGCCCACAATAAATGCTGCACATTGGAACTTTCAATAAGCCAAAGTGATCAATGTACAGTGTATTAAAAAAAAAAAAAAGAAAAAACGCCCAGAAAATAATGCAAGAATTACTTCCCTTTAACCCTCCATGCACCCAACACCCCCCTCCCCAGCCCTTAACTGGATTTGCTTTTCTAACTCAGCCCACATTAAATGCTGCACATTGAAACTTTCAATAAGCCAAAGTGATCAATGTACAGTGTAAAAAAAAATACCCAGAAATTAATGTGACAAGTGGCTAAAAAAAGACTGAAAACTCTTTCAGTTGCTTCCTATTGCATATCTCAAACAAAGGCAACTGAAGTGTAATTTTTCCAATCTCTTCAAACCGCAACAAGAAACCCAGTTACGTTGACTATGTGCCAGTTACGCTCATGCGAAAACCTCAGAAATTAATGTGACAAGTGGCTAAAAAAAGACTGAAAACTCTCATATATCAAACAAAGGCAACTGAAGTGTAATTTTTCTAATCTCTTCAAACCACAACAAGAAACCCAGTTACGTTGACTTCCGTCTCATACGTGTCAGTTACGCGCATGCGAAAACCCCAGAAAATAATGCGACAAGTGGCTAATAAAAGACTGAAGGCTCTTTCAGTAGCAGCTGCTTCTTATTGCAGAAATCAAACAAAAGGAACTAAATTTTTAAATTTATATTTTTTTCTCCAATCTCTTTATACCGTGACGACAAATCCATTTACGTTGACTACCGTCTCGTAGGTGCCGGTTACGTATCCGCGAAAATGCGAAAAATCGACTTACGGAACATTTCATAGCAGACGACACGTGTTGCTTAATAGGTCAAATATAGGGAACTTAATTTCTAATATCTGCTTTTTATTTCTGCAATCTTTTTTCGCCGTGACAACAAAGCTTTTTAGGTTGTCTATTGTCTCGCAGGTGCCACTTACGTATCCGCAAAAACATGAAAGATCGACTTACGGAATATTTTATAGCAGACGACAACTGCTGCTTAAGTCAATTATAGGGATTTTTCTTTTTTCTTTTTCTCTAACTAGGGCCATTGATTTGGTTACGATGACCATCTCACCCATACGTGACCGTTACGTGCTGCGTATAAAGTCGTAAAATCAACTGGTTGCTGTTGCGGAAACTTTTTCCGATAAAAAAATCTTGTTCTTGTTTGAAGAATTTAGAAGTAGGCCATAAAGATGCAATAAGATGTAAGAATAACTAAGAATCAATTGTTTCTTTGATAGGGTAGAAAACATTGTGGGAAAAGGAGAAAATGCTGGTAACCTGCATTGTCTCCTTTCCTCAGATTATTTTTAAAAGCCTTCTTTAAAAGGCGTCATTGTGTGGTAAAAGGTTAATAATTATCCAATCAGAGAAGCTTTAAGGAAATCAGAATGGATACCAGCAGCCAATCAGAGTAGACTTAAGAAATTCAACAGCCAATCAGAGAGCTTCAAAATCGCTCCAAAATGGCGCCAAAATTTATCCATAAAAAAACAGTGAAAAAAACGGCATAAAAGTGGAATTAAAGTCTTCTTTAAAGGCTGCTGTGCAGTCCTTGCAAACTGCCATGCCTGCACCACCCACACATGCCAGATTTCACTCAAATGGGCAAACATTTAAGAAAATAGGGGCGCAGAAGACCGTTTTGCAAGAATTACTTCCCTTTAACCCTCGATGCACCCCCCCTCCCCAGCCCTTAACTGGATTTGCTTTTCTAACTCAGCCCATAAATAAATGCTGCATATTGAAACTTTCAATAAGCCAAAGTGATCAATGTACAGTGTGTATAAAAAAAAAAAAAAAAAAAAAAAAAAAAAAAAACGCCCAGAAAATAATGCAAGAATTACTTCCCTTTAACCCTCGATGCACCCAACACCCCCCTCCCCAGCCCTTAACTGGATTTGTTTTTCTAACTCGGCCCACAATAAATGCTGCACATTGGAACTTTCAATAAGCCAAAGTGATCAATGTACAGTGTATTAAAAAAAAAAAGAAAAAACGCCCAGAAAATAATGCAAGAGTTACTTCCCTTTAACCCTCCATGCACCCAACACCCCCCTCCCCAGCCCTTAACTGGATTTGCTTTTCTAACTCAGCCCACATTAAATGCTGCACATTGAAACTTTCAATAAGCCAAAGTGATCAATGTACAGTGTAAAAAAAAAATGCCCAGAAATTAATGTGACAAGTGGCTAAAAAAAGACTGAAAACTCTTTCAGTTGCTTCCTATTGCATATCTCAAACAAAGGCAACTGAAGTGTAATTTTTCCAATCTCTTCAAACCGCAACAAGAAACCCAGTTACGTTGACTATGTGCCAGTTACGCTCATGTGAAAACCTCAGAAATTAATGTGACAAGTGGCTAAAAAAAGACTGAAAACTCTCATATATCAAACAAAGGCAAGTGAAGTGTAATTTTTCTAATCTCTTCAAACCACAACAAGAAACCCAGTTACGTTGACTTCCGTCTCATACGTGTCAGTTACGCGCATGCGAAAACCCCAGAAAATAATGCGACAAGTGGCTAATAAAAGACTGAAGGCTCTTTCAGTAGCAGCTGCTTCTTATTGCAGAAATCAAACAAAAGGAACTAAATTTTTAAATTTATATTTTTTTCTCCAATCTCTTTATACCGTGACGACAAATCCATTTACGTTGACTACCGTCTCGTAGGTGCCGGTTACGTATCCGCGAAAATGCGAAAAATCGACTTACGGAACATTTCATAGCAGACGACACGTGTTGCTTAATAGGTCAAATATAGGGAACTTAATTTCTAATATCTGCTTTTTATTTCTGCAATCTTTTTTCGCCGTGACAACAAAGCTTTTTAGGTTGTCTATTGTCTCGCAGGTGCCACTTACGTATCCGCAAAAACATGAAAGATCGACTTACGGAATATTTTATAGCAGACGACAACTGCTGCTTAAGTCAATTATAGGGATTTTTCTTTTTCTTTTTCTCTAACTAGGGCCATTGATTTGGTTATGATGACCATCTCACCCATACGTGACCGTTACGTGCTGCGTATAAAGTCGTAAAATCAACTGGTTGCTGTTGCGGAAACTTTTTCCGATAAAAAAATCTTGTTCTTGTTTGAAGAATTTAGAAGTAGGCCATAAAGATGCAATAAGATGTAAGAATAACTAAGAATCAATTGTTTCTTTGATAGGGTAGAAAACATTGTGGGAAAAGGAGAAAATGCTGGTAACCTGCATTGTCTCCTTTCCTCAGATTATTTTTAAAAGCCTTCTTTAAAAGGCGTCATTGTGTGGTAAAAGGTTAATAATTATCCAATCAGAGAAGCTTTAAGGAAATCAGAATGGATACCAGCAGCCAATCAGAGTAGACTTAAGAAATTCAACAGCCAATCAGAGAGCTTCAAAATCGCTCCAAAATGGCGCCAAAATTTATCCATAAAAAAACAGTGAAAAAAACGGCATAAAAGTGGAATTAAAGTCTTCTTTAAAGGCTGCTGTGCAGTCCTTGCAAACTGCCATGCCTGCACCACCCACACATGCCAGATTTCACTCAAATGGGCAAACATTTAAGAAAATAGGGGCGCAGAAGACCGTTTTGCAAGAATTACTTCCCTTTAACCCTCGATGCACCCCCCCTCCCCAGCCCTTAACTGGATTTGCTTTTCTAACTCAGCCCATAAATAAATGCTGCATATTGAAACTTTCAATAAGCCAAAGTGATCAATGTACAGTGTGTATAAAAAAAAAAAAAAAAAAAAAAAACGCCCAGAAAATAATGCAAGAATTACTTCCCTTTAACCCTCGATGCACCCAACACCCCCCTCCCCAGCCCTTAACTGGATTTGCTTTTCTAACTCGGCCCACAATAAATGCTGCACATTGGAACTTTCAATAAGCCAAAGTGATCAATGTACAGTGTATTAATACCCTCCATGCACCCAACACCCCCCTCCCCAGCCCTTAACTGGATTTGCTTTTCTAACTCGGCCCACATTAAATGCTGCACATTGAAACTTTCAATAAGCCAAAGTGATCAATGTACAGTGTAAAAAAAAATGCCCAGAAATTAATGTGACAAGTGGCTAAAAAAAGACTGAAAACTCTTTCAGTTGCTTCCTATTGCATATCTCAAACAAAGGCAACTGAAGTGTAATTTTTCCAATCTCTTCAAACCGCAACAAGAAACCCAGTTACGTTGACTATGTGCCAGTTACGCTCATGCGAAAACCTCAGAAATTAATGTGACAAGTGGCTAAAAAAAGACTGAAAACTCTCATATATCAAACAAAGGCAACTGAAGTGTAATTTTTCTAATCTCTTCAAACCACAACAAGAAACCCAGTTACGTTGACTTCCGTCTCATACGTGTCAGTTACGCGCATGCGAAAACCCCAGAAAATAATGCGACAAGTGGCTAATAAAAGACTGAAGGCTCTTTCAGTAGCAGCTGCTTCTTATTGCAGAAATCAAACAAAAGGAACTAAATTTTTAAATTTATATTTTTTTCTCCAATCTCTTTATACCGTGACGACAAATCCATTTACGTTGACTACCGTCTCGTAGGTGCCGGTTACGTATCCGCGAAAATGCGAAAAATCGACTTACGGAACATTTCATAGCAGACGACACGTGTTGCTTAATAGGTCAAATATAGGGAACTTAATTTCTAATATCTGCTTTTTATTTCTGCAATCTTTTTTCGCCGTGACAACAAAGCTTTTTAGGTTGTCTATTGTCTCGCAGGTGCCACTTACGTATCCGCAAAAACATGAAAGATCGACTTACGGAATATTTTATAGCAGACGACAACTGCTGCTTAAGTCAATTATAGGGATTTTTCTTTTTTCTTTTTCTCTAACTAGGGCCATTGATTTGGTTACGATGACCATCTCACCCATACGTGACCGTTACGTGCTGCGTATAAAGTCGTAAAATCAACTGGTTGCTGTTGCGGAAACTTTTTCCAATAAAAAAATCTTGTTCTTGTTTGAAGAATTTAGAAGTAGGCCATAAAGATGCAATAAGATGTAAGAATAACTAAGAATCAATTGTTTCTTTGATAGGGTAGAAAACATTGTGGGAAAAGGAGAAAATGCTGGTAACCTGCATTGTCTCCTTTCCTCAGATTATTTTTAAAAGCCTTCTTTAAAAGGCGTCATTGTGTGGTAAAAGGTTAATAATTATCCAATCAGAGAAGCTTTAAGGAAATCAGAATGGATACCAGCAGCCAATCAGAGTAGACTTAAGAAATTCAACAGCCAATCAGAGAGCTTCAAAATTGCTCCAAAATGGCGCCAAAATTTATCCATAAAAAAACAGTGAAAAAAACGGCATAAAAGTGGAATTAAAGTCTTCTTTAAAGGCTGCTGTGCAGTCCTTGCAAACTGCCATGCCTGCACCACCCACACATGCCAGATTTCACTCAAATGGGCAAACATTTAAGAAAATAGGGGCGCAGAAGACCGTTTTGCAAGAATTACTTCCCTTTAACCCTCGATGCACCCCCCCTCCCCAGCCCTTAACTGGATTTGCTTTTCTAACTCAGCCCATAAATAAATGCTGCATATTGAAACTTTCAATAAGCCAAAGTGATCAATGTACAGTGTGTATAAAAAAAAAAAAAAAAAAAAAAAAAACGCCCAGAAAATAATGCAAGAATTACTTCCCTTTAACCCTCGATGCACCCAACACCCCCCTCCCCAGCCCTTAACTGGATTTGCTTTTCTAACTCGGCCCACAATAAATGCTGCACATTGGAACTTTCAATAAGCCAAAGTGATCAATGTACAGTGTATTAAAAAAAAAAAAAGAAAAAACGCCCAGAAAATAATGCAAGAATTACTTCCCTTTAACCCTCCATGCACCCAACACCCCCCTCCCCAGCCCTTAACTGGATTTGCTTTTCTAACTCAGCCCACATTAAATGCTGCACATTGAAACTTTCAATAAGCCAAAGTGATCAATGTACAGTGTAAAACAAAATGCCCAGAAATTAATGTGACAAGTGGCTAAAAAAAGACTGAAAACTCTTTCAGTTGCTTCCTATTGCATATCTCAAACAAAGGCAACTGAAGTGTAATTTTTCCAATCTCTTCAAACCGCAACAAGAAACCCAGTTACGTTGACTATGTGCCAGTTACGCTCATGCGAAAACCTCAGAAATTAATGTGACAAGTGGCTAAAAAAAGGCTGAAAACTCTCATATATCAAACAAAGGCAACTGAAGTGTAATTTTTCTAATCTCTTCAAACCACAACAAGAAACCCAGTTACATTGACTTCCGTCTCATACGTGTCAGTTACGCGCATGCGAAAACCCCAGAAAATAATGCGACAAGTGGCTAATAAAAGACTGAAGGCTCTTTCAGTAGCAGCTGCTTCTTATTGCAGAAATCAAACAAAAGGAACTAAATTTTTAAATTTATATTTTTTTCTCCAATCTCTTTATACCGTGACGACAAATCCATTTACGTTGACTACCATCTCGTAGGTGCCTGTTACGTATCCGCGAAAATGCGAAAAATCGACTTACGGAACATTTCATAGCAGACGACACGTGTTGCTTAATAGGTCAAATATAGGGAACTGAATTTCTAATATCTGCTTTTTATTTCTGCAATCTTTTTTCGCCGTGACAACAAAGCTTTTTAGGTTGTCTATTGTCTCGCAGGTGCCACTTACGTATCCGCAAAAACATGAAAGATCGACTTACGGAATATTTTATAGCAGACGACAACTGCTGCTTAAGTCAATTATAGGGATTTTTCTTTTTTCTTTTTCTCTAACTAGGGCCATTGATTTGGTTACGATGACCATCTCACCCATACGTGACCGTTACGTGCTGCGTATAAAGTCGTAAAATCAACTGGTTGCTGTTGCGGAAACTTTTTCCAATAAAAAAATCTTGTTCTTGTTTGAAGAATTTAGAAGTAGGCCATAAAGATGCAATAAGATGTAAGAATAACTAAGAATCAATTGTTTCTTTGATAGGGTAGAAAACATTGTGGGAAAAGGAGAAAATGCTGGTAACCTGCATTGTCTCCTTTCCTCAGATTATTTTTAAAAGCCTTCTTTAAAAGGCGTCATTGTGTGGTAAAAGGTTAATAATTATCCAATCAGAGAAGCTTTAAGGAAATCAGAATGGATACCAGCAGCCAATCAGAGTAGACTTAAGAAATTCAACAGCCAATCAGAGAGCTTCAAAATCGCTCCAAAATGGCGCCAAAATTTATCCATAAAAAAACAGTGAAAAAAACGGCATAAAAGTGGAATTAAAGTCTTCTTTAAAGGCTGCTGTGCAGTCCTTGCAAACTGCCATGCCTGCACCACCCACACATGCCAGATTTCACTCAAATGGGCAAACATTTAAGAAAATAGGGGCGCAGAAGACCATTTTGCAAGAATTACTTCCCTTTAACCCTCGATGCACCCCCCCTCCCCAGCCCTTAACTGGATTTGCTTTTCTAACTCAGCCCATAAATAAATGCTGCATATTGAAACTTTCAATAAGCCAAAGTGATCAATGTACAGTGTGTATAAAAAAAAAAAAAAAAAAAAACGCCCAGAAAATAATGCAAGAATTACTTCCCTTTAACCCTCGATGCACCCACAACCCCCTCCCCAGCCCTTAACTGGATTTGCTTTTCTAACTCGGCCCACAATAAATGCTGCACATTGGAACTTTCAATAAGCCAAAGTGATCAATGTACAGTGTATTAAAAAAAAAAAAGAAAAAACGCCCAGAAAATAATGCAAGAATTACTTCCCTTTAACCCTCCATGCACCCAACACCCCCCTCCCCAGCCCTTAACTGGATTTGCTTTTCTAACTCAGCCCACATTAAATGCTGCACATTGAAACTTTCAATAAGCCAAAGTACTCAATGTACAGTGTAAAAAAAAATGCCCAGAAAATAATGTGACAAGTGGCTAAAAAAAGACTGAAAACTCTTTCAGTTGCTTCCTATTGCATATCTCAAACAAAGGCAACTGAAGTGTAATTTTTCCAATCTCTTCAAACCGCAACAAGAAACCCAGTTACGTTGACTATGTGCCAGTTACGCTCATGCGAAAACCTCAGAAATTAATGTGACAAGTGGCTAAAAAAAGACTGAAAACTCTCATATATCAAACAAAGGCAACTGAAGTGTAATTTTTCTAATCTCTTCAAACCACAACAAGAAACCCAGTTACGTTGACTTCCGTCTCATACGTGTCAGTTACGCGCATGCGAAAACCCCAGAAAATAATGCGACAAGTGGCTAATAAAAGACTGAAGGCTCTTTCAGTAGCAGCTGCTTCTTATTGCAGAAATCAAACAAAAGGAACTAAATTTTTAAATTTATATTTTTTTCTCCAATCTCTTTATACCGTGACGACAAATCCATTTACGTTGACTACCGTCTCGTAGGTGCCGGTTATGTATCCGCGAAAATGCGAAAAATCGACTTACGGAACATTTCATAGCAGACGACACGTGTTGCTTAATAGGTCAAATATAGGGAACTTAATTTCTAATATCTGCTTTTTATTTCTGCAATCTTTTTTCGCCGTGACAACAAAGCTTTTTAGGTTGTCTATTGTCTCGCAGGTGCCACTTACGTATCCGCAAAAACATGAAAGATCGACTTACGGAATATTTTATAGCAGACGACAACTGCTGCTTAAGTCAATTATAGGGATTTTTCTTTTTTCTTTTTCTCTAACTAGGGCCATTGATTTGGTTACGATGACCATCTCACCCATACGTGACCATTACGTGCTGCGTATAAAGTCGTAAAATCAACTGGTTGCTGTTGCGGAAACTTTTTCCGATAAAAAAATCTTGTTCTTGTTTGAAGAATTTAGAAGTAGGCCATAAAGATGCAATAAGATGTAAGAATAACTAAGAATCAATTGTTTCTTTGATAGGGTAGAAAACATTGTGGGAAAAGGAGAAAATGCTGGTAACCTGCATTGTCTCCTTTCCTCAGATTATTTTTAAAAGCCTTCTTTAAAAGGCGTCATTGTGTGGTAAAAGGTTAATAATTATCCAATCAGAGAAGCTTTAAGGAAATCAGAATGGATACCAGCAGCCAATCAGAGTAGACTTAAGAAATTCAACAGCCAATCAGAGATCTTCAAAATCGATCCAAAATGGCGCCAAAATTTATCCATAAAAAACAGTGAAAAAAACGGCATAAAAGTGGAATTAAAGTCTTCTTTAAAGGCTGCTGTGCAGTCCTTGCAAACTGCCATGCCTGCACCACCCACACATGCCAGATTTCACTCAAAATGGGCAAACATTTAAGAAAATAGGGGCGCAGAAGACCGTTTTGCAAGAATTACTTCCCTTTAACCCTCGATGTACCCCCCCTCCCCAGCCCTTAACTCATTTGCTTTTCTAAGTCAGCCCATAAATAAAAGCTGCATATTGAAACTTTCAATAAGCCAAAGTGATCAATGTACAGTGTGTATAAAAAAAAAAAAAAAAAAAAAAACGCCCAGAAAATAATGCAAGAATTACTTCCCTTTAACCCTCGATGCACCCAACACCCCCCTCCCCAGCCCTTAACTGGATTTGCTTTTCTAACTCGGCCCACAATAAATGCTGCACATTGGAACTTTCAATAAGCCAAAGTGATCAATGTACAGTGTATATATTAAAAAAACGCCCAGAAAATAATGCAAGAATTACTTCCCTTTAACCCTCCATGCACCCAACATCCCCCTCCCCAGCCATTAACTGGATTTGCTTTTCTAACTCAGCCCACAATAAATGCTGCACATTGAAACTTTCAATAAGCCAAAGTGATCAATGTACAGTGTAAAAAAAAATGCCCAGAAATTAATGTGACAAGTGGCTAAAAAAAGACTGAAAACTCTTTCAGTTGCTTCCTATTGCATATCTCAAGCAAAGGCAACTGAAGTGTAATTTTTCCAATCTCTTCAAACCGCAACAAGAAACCCAGTTACGTTGACTATGTGCCAGTTACGCTCATGCGAAAACCTCAGAAATTAATGTGACAAGTGGCTAAAAAAAGACTGAAAACTCTCATATATCAAACAAAGGCAACTGAAGTGTAATTTTTCTAATCTCTTCAAACCACAACAAGAAACCCAGTTACGTTGACTTCCGTCTCATACGTGCCAGTTACGCCCATGCGAAAACCCCAGAAAATAATGCGACAAGTGGCTAAAATAAGACTGAAGGCTCTTTCAGTAGCAGCTGCTTCTTATTGCAGAAATCAAACAAAAGGAACTAAATTTTTAAATTTATATTTTTTTCTCCCATCTCTTTATACCGTGACGACATACCCATTTACGTTGACTACCGTCTTGTAGGTGCCGGTTACGTATCCGCGAAAATGCGAAAAATCAACTTACGGAACATTTCATAGCAGACGACACCTGTTGCTTAATAGGTCAAATATATGGAACTTAATTTCTAATATCTGCTTTTTATTTCTGCAATCTTTTTTCGCCGTGACAACAAAGCTTTTTAGGTTGTCTAATGTCTCGCAGGTGCCACTTACATATCCGCAAAAACATGAAAGATCGACTTACAGAATATTTTATAGCAGACGACAACTGCTGCTTAAGTCAATTATAGGGATTTTTCTTTTTTCTTTTTCTCTAACTAGGGCCATTGATTTGGTAACGATGACCATCTCACCCATATATGACTGTTAAGTGCTGCGTATAAAGTTGTATAATAAACTGGTTGCTGTTGCGGAAACTTTTTCTGATAAAAAAATCTTGTTCTTGTTTGAAGAATTTAGAAGTAGGCCATAAAGATGCAATAAGATGTAAGAATAACTAAGAATCAATTGTTTCTTTGATAGGGTAGAAAACATTGTGGGAAAAGGAGAAAATGCTGGTAACCTGCATTGTCTCCTTTCCTCAGATTATTTTTAAAAGCCTTCTTTAAAAGGCGTCATTGTGTGGTAAAAGGTTAATAATTATCCAATCAGAGAAGCTTTAAGGAAATCATAATGGATACCAGCAGCCAATCAGAGTAGACTTAAGAAATTCAACAGCCAATCAGAGAGCTTCAAAATCGATCTAAAATGGCGCCAAAATTTATCCATAAAAAAACAGTGAAAAAAACGGCATAAAAGTGGAATTAAAGTCTTCTTTAAAGGCTGCTGTGCAGTCCTTGCAAACTGCCATGCCTGCACCACCCACACATGCCAGATTTCACTCAAAATGGGCAAACATTTAAGACAATAGGGGCGCAGAAGACCGTTTTGCAAGAATTACTTCCCTTTAACCCTCGATGTACCCCCCCTCCCCAGCCCTTAACTGGATTTGCTTTTCTAACTCAGCCCATAAATAAATGCTGCATATTGAAACTTTCAATAAGCCAAAGTGATCAATGTACAGTGTGTATAAAAAAAAAAAAAAAAAAAAAAAAACGCCCAGAAAATAATGCAAGAATTACTTCCCTTTAACCCTCGATGCACCCAACACCCTCCTCCCCAGCCCTTAACTGGATTTGCTTTTCTAACTCGGCCCACAATAAATGCTGCACATTGGAACTTTCAATAAGCCAAAGTGATCAATGTACAGTGTATATAAAAAAAACGCCCAGAAAATAATGCAAGAATTACTTCCCTTTAACCCTCCATGCACCCAACACCCCCCTCCCCAGCCCTTAACTGGATTTGCTTTTCTAACTCAGCCCACAATAAATGCTGCACATTGAAACTTTCAATAAGCCAAAGTGATCAATGTACAGTGTAAAAAAAAATGCCCAGAAATTAATGTGACAAGTGGCTAAAAAAAGACTGAAAACTCTTTCAGTTGCTTCCTATTGCATATCTCAAACAAAGGCAACTAAAGTGTAATTTTTCCAATCTCTTCAAACCGCAACAAGAAACCCAGTTACGTTGTCGATGTGCCAGTTACGCTCATGCGAAAACCTCAGAAATTAATGTGACAAGTGGCTAAAAAAAGACTGAAAACTCTCATATATCAAACAAAGGCAACTGAAGTGTAATTTTTCTAATCTCTTCAAACCGCAACAAGAAACCCAGTTACGTTGACTTCCGTCTCATACGTGCCAGTTACGCCCATGCGAAAACCCCAGAAAATAATGCGACAAGTGGCTAAAAAATGACTGAAGGCTCTTTCAGTAGCAGCTGCTTCTTATTGCAGAAATCAAACAAAAGGAACTTAATTTTTAAATTTGTATTTTTTTCTCCAATCTCTTTATACCGTGACGACAAATCCATTTACGTATCCGCAAAAACATGAAAGATCGACTTACGGAATATTTTATAGCAGACGACAACTGCTGCTTAAGTCAATTATAGGGATTTTTCTTTTCTCTTTTTCTCTAACTAGGGCCATTGATTTGGTTACGATGACCATCTCACCCATATGTGACCGTTACGTGCTGCGTATAAAGTCGTAAAATCAACTGGTTGCTGTTGCGGAAACTTTTTCCGATAAAAAAATCTTGTTCTTGTTTGAAGAATTTAGAAGTAGGCCATAAAGATGCAATAAGATGTAAGAATAACTAAGAATCAATTGTTTCTTTGATAGGGTAGAAAACATTGTGGGAAAAGGAGAAAATGCTGGTAACCTGCATTGTCTCCTCTCCTCAGATTATTTTTAAAAGCCTTCTTTAAAAGGCGTCATTGTGTGGTAAAAGGTTAATAATTATCCAATCAGAGAAGCTTTAAGGAAATCACAATGGATACCAGCAGTCAATCAGAGTAGACTTAAGAAATTCAACAGCCAATCAGAGAGCTTCAAAATCGCTCCAAAATGGCGGCAAAATTTATCCATAAAAAAAGCAGTGAAAATACGGCATAAAAGTGGAATTAAAGTCTTCTTTAAAGGCTGCTGTGCAGTTCTTGCAAACTGCCATGCCTGCACCACCCACACATGCCAGATTTCACTCAAAATGGGCAAACATTATAGAAAGTAGGGGCGCAGAAGACCGTTTTGCAAGAATTACTTCCCTTTAACCCTCGATGCACCCCCCCCAGCCCTTAACTGGATTTGCTTTTCTAACTCAGCCCATAAATAAATGCTGTATATTGAAACTTTCAATAAGCCAAAGTGATCAATGTACAGTGTGTATAAAAAAAAAAAAAAAAAAAAACGCCCAGAAAATAATGCAAGAATTACTTCCCTTTAACCCTCGATGCACCCAACACCCCCCTCCCCAGCCCTTAACTGGATTTGCTTTTCTAACTCGGCCCACAATAAATGCTGCACATTGAAACTTTCAATAAGCCAAAGTGATCAATGTACAGTGCATATAAAAAAAACGCCTAGGAAATAATGCAAGAATTATTTCCCTTTAACCCTCCATGCACCAAACACCCCCCTCCCCAGCCCTTAACTGAATTTGCTTTTCTAACTCAGCCCACAATAAATGCTGCACATTGAAACTTTCAATAAGCCAAAGTGATCAATGTACAGTGTGTATAAAAAAAAAAAAAAAAAAAAAAAAAACGCCCAGAAAATAATGCAAGAATTACTTCCCTTTAACCCTCGATGCATCCAACACCCCCCTCCCCAGCCCTTAACTGGATTTGCTTTTCTAACTCGGCCCACAATAAATGCTGCACATTGAAACTTTCAATAAGCCAAAGTGATCAATGTACAGTGTAAAATCAAAAAGCCTAGAAATTAATGTGACAAGTGGCTAAAAAAAGACTGAAAACTCTTTCAGTTGCTTCCTATTGCATATCTCAAACAAAGGCAACTGAAGTGTAATTTTTCTAATCTCTTCAAACCGCAACAAGAAACCCAGTTACGTTGACTATGTGCCAGTTTTGCTCATGCGAAAACCTCAGAAATTAATGTGACAAGTGGCTAAAAAAAGACTGAAAACTCTCATACATCAAACAAAGGCAACTGAAGTGTAATTTTTCTAATCTCTTCAAACCGCAACAAGAAACCCAGTTACGTTGACTTCCATCGCATACGCGCCAGTTACGCCCATGCGAAAACCCCAGAAAATAATGCGACAAGTGGCTAAAAAAAGACTGAAGGCTCTTTCAGTAGCAGCTGCTTCTTATCGCAGAAATCAAACAAAAGGAACTAAATTGTTAAATTTATATTTTTTTCTCCAGTCTCTTTATACCGTGATGACAAATCCATTTACGTTGACTACCGTCTCGTAGGTGCCGGTTACGTATCCGCGAAAATGCGAAAAATCGACTTACGGAACATTTCATAGCAGACGACACCTGTTGCTTAATAGGTCAAATATAGGGAACTTAATTTCTAATATCTGCTTTTTATTTCTGCAATCTTTTTTCGCCGTGACAACAAAGCTTTTTAGGTTGTCTATTGTCTCGCAGGTGCCACTTACGTATCCGCAAAAACATGAAAGATCGACTTACGGAATATTGTATAGCAGATGACAACTTCTGCTTAAGTCAATTATAGGGATTTTTCTTTTTTCTTTTTCTCTAACTAGGGCCATTGATTTGGTTACGATGACCATCTCACCCATACGTGACCGTTACGTGCTGCGTATAAAGTCGTAAAATCAACTGGTTGCTGTTGCGGAAACTTTTTCCGATAAAAAAATCTTGTTCTTGTTTGAAGAATTTAGAAGTAGGCCATAAAGATGCAATAAGATGTAAGAATAACTAAGAATCAATTGTTTCTTTGATAGGGTAGAAAACATTGTGGGAAAAGGAGAAAATGCTGGTAACCTGCATTGTCTCCTTTCCTCAGATTATTTTTAAAAGCCTTCTTTAAAAGGCGTCATTGTGTGGTAAAAGGTTAATAATTATCCAATCAGAGAAGCTTTAAGGAAATCAGAATGGATACCAGCAGCCAATCAGAGTAGACTTAAGAAATTCAACAGACAATCAGAGAGCTTCAAAATCGCTCCAAAATGGCGCCAAAATTTATCCATAAAAAAACAGTGAAAAAAACGGCATAAAAGTGGAATTAAAGTCTTTAAAGGCTGCTGTGCAGTCCTTGCAAACTGCCATGCCTGCACCACTCACACATGCCAGATTTCACTCAAAATGGGCAAACATTTAAGAAAATAGGGGCGCAGAAGACCGTTTTGCAAGAATTACTTCCCTTTAACCCTCGATGCACCCCCCCTCCCCAGCCCTTAACTGGATTTGCTTTTCTAACTCAGCCCATAAATAAATGCTGCATATTGAAACTTTCAATAAGCCAAAGTGATCAATGTACAGTGTGTATAAAAAAAAGAAAAAAAAAAACGCCCAGAAAACAATGCAAGAATTACTTTCTTTCAACCCTCGATGCACCCAACACCCTCCTCCCCAGCCCTTAACTGGATTTGCTTTTCTAACTCGGCCCACAATAAATGCTGCACATTGGAACTTTCAATAAGCCAAAGTGATCAATGTACAGTGTATATAAAAAAAAACGCCCAGAAAATAATGCAAGAATTACTTCCCTTTAACCCTCTATGCACCCAAGACCCACCTCCCCAGCCCTTAACTGGATTTGCTTTTCTAACTCAGCCCACAATAAATGCTGCACATTGAAACTTTCAATAAGCCAAAGTGATCAATGTATAGTGTAAAAAAAAATGCCCAGAAATTAATGTGACAACTGGCTAAAAAAAGACTGAAAACTCTTTCAGTTGCTTCCTATTGCATATCTCAAACAAAGGCAACTGAAGTGTAATTTTTCTAATCTCTTCAAACCGCAACAAGAAACCCAGTTACGTTGACTATGTGCCAGTTACGCTCATGCGAAAACCTCAGAAATTAATGTGACAAGTGGCTAAAAAAAGACTGAAAACTCTCATATATCAAACAAAGGCAACTGAAGTGTAATTTTTCTAATCTCTTCAAACCGCAACAAGAAACCCAGTTACGTTGACTTCCGTCTCATACGTGCCAGTTACGCCCATGCGAAAACCCCAGAAAATAATGTGACAAGTGGCTAAAAAAAGACTGAAGGCTCTTTCAGTAGCAGCTGCTTCTTATTGCAGAAATCAAACAAAAGGAACTAAATTTTTAAATTTATATTTTTTTCTCCAATCTCTTTATACCGTGACGACAAATCCATTTATGTTGACTACCGTCTCGTAGGTGCCGGTTACGTATCCGCGAAAATGCGAAAAATCGACTTATGGAACATTTCATAGCAGACGACACGTGTTGCTTAATAGGTCAAATATAGGGAACTTAATTTCTAATATCTGCTTTTTATTTCTGCAATCTTTTTTCGCCGTGACAACAAAGCTTTTTAGGTTGTCTATTGTCTCGCAGGTGCCACTTACGTATCCGCAAAAAAATGAAAGATCGACTTACGGAAATTTTTATAGCAGACGACAACTGCTGCTTAAGTCAATTATAGGGATTTTTCTTTTTTCTTTTTCTCTAACTAGGGCCATTGATTTGGTTACGATGACCATCTCACCCATATGTGACCGTTACGTGCTGCGTATAAAGTCGTAAATCAACTGGTTGCTGTTGCGGAAACTTTTTCCGATAAAAAAATCTTGTTCTTGTTTGAAGAATTTAGAAGTAGGCCATAAAGATGCAATAAGATGTAAGAATAACTAAGAATCAATTGTTTCTTCGATAGGGTAGAAAACATTGTGGGAAAAGGAGAAAATGCTGGTAACCTGCATTGTCTCCTCTCCTCAGATTATTTTTAAAAGCCTTCTTTAAAAGGCGTCATTGTGTGGTAAAAGGTTAATAATTATCCAATCAGAGAAGCTTTAAGAAAATCAGAATGGATACCAGCAGCCAATCAGAGTAGACTTAAGAAATTCAACAGCCAATCAGAGAGCTTCAAAATCGCTCCAAAATGGAGCCAAAATTTATCCATAAAAAACAGTGAAAAAAACGGCATAAAAGTGGAATTAAAGTCTTCTTTAAAGGCTGCTGTGCAGTCCTTGCAAACTGCAATGCCTGCACCACCCACGAATGCCAGATTTCACTCAAAATGGGCAAACATTTAAGAAAATAGGGGCGCAGAAGACCGTTTTGCAAGAATTACTTCCCTTTAACCCTCGATGCACCCCCCCTACCCAGCCCTTAACTGGATTTGCTTTTCTAACTCAGCCCATAAATAAATGCTGCATATTGGACCTTTCAATAAGCCAAAGTGATCAATGTACAGTGTATATAAAAGAAACGCCCAGAAAATAATGCAAGAATTACTTCCCTTTAACCCTCCATGCACCCAACACCCCCCTCCCCAGCCCATAACTGGATTTGCTTTTCTAACTCAGCCCACAATAAATGCTGCACATTGAAACTTTCATTAAGCCAAAGTGATCAATGTACAGTGTAAAAAAAAATGCCCAGAAATTAATGTGACAACTGGCTAAAATAAGACTGAAAACTCTTTCAGTTGCTTCCTATTGCATATCTCAAACAAAGGCAACTGAAGTGTAATTTTTCCAATCTCTTCAAACTGCAACAAGAAACCCAGTTACGTTCACTATGTGCCAGTTACGCTCATGCGAAAACCTCAGAAATTAATGTGACAAGTGGCTAAAAAAAAGACTGAAAACTCTCATATATCAAACAAAGGCAACTGAAGTGTAATTTTTCTAATCTCTTCCAACCGCAACAAGAAACCCAGTTACGTTGACTTCCATCTCATACGTGCCAGTTACGCCCATGCGAAAACCCCAGAAAATAATGCGACAAGTGGCTAAAAAAAGACTGAAGGCTCTTTCAGTAGCAGCTGCTTCTTATTGCAGAAATCAAACAAAAGGAACTAAATTTTTAAATTTATATTTTTTTCTCCAATCTCTTTATACCGTGACGACAAATCCATTTATGTTGACTACCGTCTCGTAGGTGCCGGTTACGTATCCGCGAAAATGTGAAAAATTGACTTACGGAACATTTCATAGCAGACGACACCTGTTGCTTAATAGGTCAAATATAGGGAACTTAATTTCTAATATCTGCTTTTTATTTCTGCAATCTTTTTTCGCCGTGACAACAAAGCTTTTTAGGTTGTCTATTGTCTCGCAGGTGCCACTTACGTATCCGCAAAAACATGAAAGATTGACTTACGGAATATTTTATAGCAGACGACAACTGCTGCTTAAGTCAATTATAGGGATTTTTCTTTTTTCTTTTTCTCTAACTAGGGCCATTGATTTGGTTACGATGACCATCTCACCCATACGTGACCGTTACGTGCTGCGTATAAAGTCGTAAAATCAACTGGTTGCTGTTGCGGAAACTTTTTCCGATAAAAAAATCTTGTTCTTGTTTGAAGAATTTAGAAGTAGGCCATAAAGATGCAATAAGATGTAAGAGTAACTAAGAATCAATTGTTTCTTTGATAGGGTAGAAAACATTGTGGGAAAAGGAGAAAATGCTGGTAACCTGCATTGTCTCCTTTCCTCAGATTATTTTTAAAAGCCTTCTTTAAAAGGCGTCATTGTGTGGTAAAAGGTTAATAATTATCCAATCAGAGAAGCTTTAAGGAAATCAGAATGGATACCAGCAGCCAATCAGAGTAGACTTAAGAAATTCAACAGCCAATCAGAGAGCTTCAAAATCGCTCCAAAATGGCGCCAAAATTTATCCGTAAAAAAACAGTGAAATAAACGGCATAAAAGTGGAATTAAAGTCTTCTTTAAAGGCTGCTGTGTAGTCCTTGCAAACTGCCATACCTGCACCACCCACACATGCCAGATTTCACTCAAAATGGGCAAACATTTAAGAAAATAGGGGCGCAGAAGACCGTTTTGCAAGAATTACTTCCCTTTAACCCTCGATGCACCCCCCCTACCCAGCCCTTAACTGGATTTGCTTTTCTAACTCAGCCCATAAATAAATGCTGCATATTGAAACTTTCAATAAGCCAAAGTGATCAATGTACAGTGTGATAAAAAAAAAAAAAAAAAAACCCAGAAAATAATGCAAGAATTACTTCCCTTTAACCCTCGATGCACCCAACACCCCCCCTCCCCAGCCCTTAACTGGATTTGCTTTTCTAACTCGGCCCACAAAAAATGCTGCACATTGGAACTTTCAATAAGCCAAAGTGATCAATGTACAGTGTATATAAAAAAAAAACGCCCAGAAAATAATGCAAGAATTACTTCCCTTTAACCCTCCATGCACCCAACACCCCCCTCCCCAGCCCTTAACTGGATTTGCTTTTCTAACTCAGCCCACAATAAATGCTGCACATTGAAACTTTCAATAAGCCAAAGTGATCAATGTACAGTGTAAAAAAAAATGCCCAGAAATTAATATGACAAGTGGCTAAATAAAGACTGAAAACTCTTTCAGTTGCTTGGGCTAAACGTGAGGTCAGGAAGACCCGTCCTGATCAATCGGCTGGTCATGCCTTGCCCTAGGACATCTGATATACTCTTTCTTTTACATCTTTTCTCAATTAAATTTACCATCTTCTCCACATAATTACATCACACTCTTTCAGATATTATATTTCTTGTTTAGCCCTAGAAGGCGATGGCTCATGGGTCAATCGGGTGAAAGTTTTTTAGTATTTGGCTGACATTTGTAAAGTCTCAATGATCGTCTAAGCTTGGTAGGACTTTCTGCGAGAATGCATCTGTCCAGTCTAGCTCTTTCATACCGAGTATACCATTGATGTATCCCTGTCATGGTCTGCGAATGGGTTTTCCCCAGACCATGTCCCCTCGTTGGGCTCCATGGCGGGTGGGGAGCATCGGTGGTGAAACTTAACACACAAACATGGCATCCCAAAAAAAGGCCAAGCTGAATGAAAGCAAGCGCCCCCTTTCAGATAGTGAATCTGAAACGGAGCCTATTTCTAGTTCTTCTTTTAACTCACCACGTTTTATTGTCATCCGATCCAAAGATCCTTCAAAACCTGTCACAAAACTATCTCCTTTTATTATTGAAAAACAAATATCTTGCATCCTTGGAACTCCAAAATCCGTTAAAAAACTGAAAGATCAGACTCTCTTAGTTGAATGTTTTACTAATCAACAAGCACTAAATCTCTTGAAAAACTCAAAATTCTTCGACATGGACGTTGAAATTTTCCCACATCCTTCCCTCAATTCTTGCAAAGGAGTAATAAGATGCAAAGAGCTTACTTACTGCAACTCCTTGCAAGAAATCAAAGATAACTTGAAACAACAAGGTGTATCCGATGTTCAGCGGATTTCTGTACGCAGAGATGGAGAACAGAGACTGACAAATACATACATTTTAACTTTTTCTTCACCTGTTCTTCCAACGTCTATCAAGATAGGCTTCCAAGTAGTCAAAGTTGATGTGTATGTGCCGAACCCCTTGCGATGTTTTAAATGCCAGAGGTACGGCCATCACATCAGTAAATGTCCGAACCAAGAAATGTGCTCAAAATGTGCTCATCAAGGACCTGACCATGACAGTACTACTTGTACAAATCCTCCTCTCTGCATTAATTGCAAATCTGCACACTCTACTTTTTCAAGAGAGTGTCCAGTATGGAAGGAAGAAAAAGAAATTCTTTCAATTAAATACAACAATAATGTTAGCTTTCCAGAGGCAAGGAAAATATTTGAACAACGCAAGAAAACCTCTTCTGGTCCTAGTTATGCAGGTGTTGTTGGCTCGTCAACTGAAAAGGACGACTGCAGCACTTGTAAAATTCTTGCGAAAGTTTTACTTCAAAAATTTCCTGATGTAGCTTCTGAACTGAAAGAACTTCTTCCTCCATCCACCTTGTCCAAACTAATTCCTGACTCTCCATCTGTATCTAAAACAAACACAACCTCTTCGGCATCTTCAAAACCCACAAACTCTCAAAATAGTTCGTCTCAAAAAACTTCAAAGCCATCTACACCTTCACAAAATTCTTCACGGAAAACTCCAAAGCCATCTACCTCTTCACAACCACCTCCTAAGAAACCACAACCTCCATCTTCACAGTCTACAACAAAACCTAACGTCTCATCCAAGGATAACAATCCCAATCATACACCCCGACCTCCTGAAAGGTCTTCTTCCAAATCTAAACCACAATCTAAAGATAACCAAGGATCTTGTGAGATCACAGTCAAAGTAAATGATCCTGTCCCTACCTCCAACAGATTTTTGGAGCTAGAGGACATGGACGCAGATACTGAAAATCTGGAAGGTGAGGCTTCAGATTCAGAAGCCTCTATCTGGTCCACTTCCAAAGATCTTTGGAACAGGGATTTTGACGCGTGGCAATCATCCAAAGCCGAGACATCTGTAATTAAATCTTAACCAGTCTATTTTAAAATGCATTGGTTTACGGCCTCGTTTTTTACTTTAGTCTTTATACTTTCCTCATACACTATGGATACCATAATCCAATGGAATTGTCGAGGTCTGAAGTCAAACTTTGACGAACTTTCACTTTTAATCAATGAGCACAAACCAGTTGCTGTTTGTCTGCAAGAAACCTTCCTTAAACGGGATGATGATATCACTATCAAATATCATTCTGTTTACAACAAGATTTTTACCGAAGGTGAAAAAGCCAGAGGAGGTGTTTCTATTATTGTAAACAACAACATTCCTCACAAAGTTATCTCTTTAAATACAAACCTACAAGCTGTTGCTGTCAGGTTATCTATACACAATGCTGTTACACTGTGTTCTTTATATCTCCCGCCAAGCATACCTATCAATGAGACCAATCTGAATGATCTTATTTCACAATTGCCATCCCCCTATATTCTTGCTGGGGACTTTAATGGTCACAATGTCATGTGGGGTTGCAATGACACCAACCAGAGAGGTCTCCAGTTGGAGAACTTCATTTCCAACAACTCTCTGTCTTTCATGAATGATAACAAATCCAAAACCTACTTGCATCCAGCAACTGGATCTTACTCTTCCATTGATTTAACATTATGCAGCCCAGTCTTACTTCCCAATTTTACTTGGAAAGTGACTGAGGATTTGTGTGGAAGTGATCACTTCCCCATTATCTTTTCATCTACACAACCGTCCAGCAGTGTACGACCGCAGAAATGGAAGCTTTCCAAAGCCAATTGGAATAAATTTGAAACCCTATGTGAACAGACCATTACACATGATAAATTTGGAAATTGCGATGATCCTGCAAAACTTTTCACTTCCCTATTAATTGATGCAGCTGAAAAGTCCGTCCCTCAGACCTCGGCAAACCCAAAACGACCTGACAAGCCTTGGTACAATGATGATTGTAAACAGGCTGTCAGAGACAGAAAACAGGCCCTTAGAAAATTTAATCTCAGGCCTACCAAAGACAATCTTAACTTATTCCGTATTTCCAGGGCAAAAGCCCGTCGTACCATTAAAGAAAGTAAGCGCAAGGCCTGGAGACAATATGTCTCTAAGTTGAATAGTAGAACTACTACTAAAAAAACCTGGGATATGATCAGAAAGATCAATGACAAAGGCCAGACCCCTGTTAGTCACCTTGAGGTTAACAATACTTCGTTGGAATCTCCCCAGGATATAGCTGATGCTCTTGCTAACACCTTTTGCAAAAAGTCTTCCTCTGCAAACTATTCAGAAAAGTTTCAGAGGAATAAAGCTAGAGAAGAAAAGAAAAAGCTTAATTTCAAGTCTTCGAATTCAGAGCATTATAATAAACTCTTCACTTTTAAAGAATTAAAATCTGCTCTGAAAAAAGCTCATGATTCTTCTCCTGGCCCAGATAAAGTTCATTACCAGTTTTTAAAACACTTACCTTTTACTTCCCTCTCAGTTTTACTTGATATTTTTAATGATATCTGGCAGTCAGGTGTTTTTCCTGTATCCTGGCGGGAGGCACTTGTCATTCCTATCCCAAAACCTGGCAAAGATGCTAGTGACCCGGCTAACTATCGGCCAATAGCTCTTACTAGTTGTCTCTGCAAGACTCTAGAACGTACGGTCAACGACAGGCTTGTCTGGTTTTTAGAGAAGAACAACCTCATCGTTGATGTACAGAGTGGATTTCGTCGCCAGCGCGGCACCATAGATCATCTTGTCCGCTTTGAAACCTTTGTCAGAGAAGCCTTTATTAATAGACAGCATGTAGTATCTGTCTTTTTCGACCTTGAAAGCGCTTACGATACAACTTGGAAATACGGAATTCTGAAAGACTTGCATGACTTTGGTCTTCGAGGCCGTCTTCCTCTTTTTATTTCAGCCTTCTTGGATGAACGTCTTTTCCGCGTCCGAGTTGGTAATACTGTCTCGGGAGCCCGTGAACAGGAGATGGGTGTACCCCAAGGATGTATTCTCTCTGTTACACTTTTCAGTGTGAAAATAAACAGTATAGTCAAAGCTATCTGTCCTGGTGTAGACTGTTCCCTCTATGTTGATGACTTCGTCATATGCTTCAGATCTCGAAATATGAACATTATTGAGAGACAACTTCAGCAATGTCTCAACAAATTGCAAACATGGTCGGATGAAAATGGCTTCAAATTTTCAAAGTCCAAAACTAAGTGCATGCACCTCTGTAATCTACGAGGTGTTCATCCAGATCCTAACTTTATCTGGACAAAACTAAAATTGAAGTCGTTTCTGAGTTTAAATTTCTTGGAGTCATCTTTGACAGAAAGCTTTCTTTCCTTCCTCACATCACTGCACTTAAAAAGAGGTGCAAGAAGGCTCTTAATCTTCTTAAGGTTGTGGCTCATTCTGAATGGGGAGCAGACCGTAAAGTCCTCTTGCGGCTTTATCGGTCTTTAGTTCGCTCCAAGTTAGACTATGGATCTGTTGTATACGGATCGGCCCGTAAATCCTATCTGAAAATTCTTGATTCTATACACCACGAAGGTCTGCGTCTTGTACTTGGAGCTTTCAGAACTTCTCCCGTCAATAGTCTCTATGTTGAGGCTAATGAACCTTCCCTTTCTTACAGGAGAGAAAAACTCTCACTTCAATATATTTTAAAACTTAAGTCGAATCGTTTAAATCCAACTCACAACGTTGTCTTTAAACCTGAATATAAACGTCTTTTTGAAAGGAAACCAAATGTTATTCCTCCATTTGGTATCCGCATGGAGCCCATTGTAGATAACCTTGGCATAGACACCGAGTCTATTGCCGACTATAAAATCTCTGAAATCCCTCCATGGACACTAAACAGTGCAGAATTCAGATTTGACCTTGCATCTGACAAAAAGTCTGTCACGGATAGAACTGTATTTCATGCTAGATACAACGAGATAAAGGAGCATTATTTTTCCTTCAAACCCATCTATACAGATGGATCTAAAGAAGGCAATTCTGTAGCAGCTGCCGCTGTTTATGGACAAAGGACCTTAAAATGCCGCCTTCCAAACAACTCCTCTATCTTCTCTGCTGAAATTAAAGCAGTAGATCTTGCCCTTAATCTAGTTGAAAGTTCTAATTCCAACCGTTTTATTATCTTTTCAGACTCTTTGTCAACATTACAGGCCCTTTCAAATCAACGACTTGAGAATCCTTTAATCTGCAGTTTACTTTAAAGGATCTCACAAATTTCTTCTAAGAATAGACTGGTGTTCTGCTGGCTTCCAAGTCATGTAGGCATCAAAGGCAATGAAAATGCCGATAGGTCTGCCAAATCTGCACTTAACCTTCCCATTTCAGATTTTAAAGTTCCACACACTGATTTTAAATCCTCCGTTTTATCACGTATCCAATCTTCTTGGCAATCCCAGTGGGATGCTGATATTTTCAATAAACTGCATTCAGTTAAACCATCCCTTGGTGAATGGTATCCCGTTTACAGATCCGTTCGTCGAGAAGAAGTGATAATTGCACGACTTCGAATTGGCCATTCACGCATCACACATTCCTGGCTCTTGACAAGAGATGATGCCCCTGAATGTATACCATGCAATGCAACCTTTTCTGTAAAACATATCCTACTAGATTGCATTGACTTTCAGCCAGTTCGTTCAAAATATTTCAACGTTGATAGTTTGAAAAATCTTTTTGATTCTGTCAGTGTTGAATCTATTATCGCTTTCATAAAGGAGATTGGCATTTACAATAAACTGTGATATTTACTCTGGAGTTTCTTACCCATCTTTTTACAACATTCTTTACTTCAATAATATTAAGTTTGCATCTCCTTAATGGGAGGATTGGCTCTCTTGGAGACATCTTATCTCATTGGAGACAGGACCTCTTTAATGGGAGTATCTTATCCCATTGGAGGCTCCAATCTTTATCAGTTTTAACCTCATTTCCAAGGAAAAACAATATTATCAATCTTACCTTTTAACCTAAAGCTTTGGAGTAGGCAGGGACACCCAGCCACTCAATATCATATTTTATGCACATTATAAATGACACATATTTTTTTCATTTAAAAAACTTCTTTTTATCAAACCAGCATTGAGTTTAAACCTTTTTATCACATTCTTAAATCTTATCATTTAAAACTTTTGAGTATATAGGGATTGCCCTGTAACTCATAATGCCCTTTATGCATTCTTCTTAATTCAGTTCTTATCATTTAAAATATTTGAGTATATAGGGATTGCCCTGTAACTCGATGATGCCCTTTATACATTAAATTTTCTTAATTCAATTCTTTTATTGTCATTCAAACTTTATTCAGTTTAAACAACTCCATGTTTATCTATCTTTTAACATAGATATGCGCGCTAAATGACCAAAGTTGTCGATGCGTCATAAAACAACATTCATTCATACAGTGTGTATAAAAAAAAAAAAAAAAAAAACGCCCAGAAAATAATGCAAGAATTACTTCCCTTTAACCCTCGATGCACCCAACACCCCCCTCCCCAGCCCTTAACTGGATTTGCTTTTCTAACTCGGCCCACAATAAATGCTGCACATTGGAACTTTCAATAAGCCAAAGTGATCAATGTACAGTGTATATAAAAAAAAACGCCCAGAAAATAATGCAAGAATTACTTCCCTTTAACCCTCCATGCACCCAACACCCCCCTCCCCAGCCCTTAACTGGATTTGCTTTTCTAACTCAGCCCATAATAAATGCTGCACATTGAAACTTTCAATAAGCCAAAGTGATCAATGTACAGTGAAATTAATGTGACAAGTGGCTAAAAAAAGACTGAAAACTCTTTCAGTTGCTTCCTATTGCATATCTCAAACAAAGGCAACTGAAGTGTAATTTTTCCAATCTCTTCAAACCGCAACAAGAAACCCAATTACGTTGACTATGTGCCAGTTACGCTCATGCGAAAACCTCAGAAATTAATGTGACAAGTGGCTAAAAAAAGACTGAAAACTCTCATATATCAAACAAAGGCAACTGAAGTGTAATTTTTCTAATCTCTTCAAACCACAACAAGAAACCCAGTTATGTTGACTTCCGTCTCATACGTGCCAGTTACGCCCATGCGAAAACCCCAGAAAATAATGCGACAAGTGGCTAAAAAAAGACTGAAGGCTCTTTCAGTAGCAGCTGCTTCTTATTGCAGAAATCAGACAAAAGGAACTGAATTTTTAAATTTATATTTCTTTCTCCAATCTCTTTATACCGTGACGACAAATCCATTTACGTTGACTACCGTCTAGTACGTGCTGGTTACGTATCCGCGAAAATGCGAAAAATAGACTTACGGAACGTTTCATAGCAGACGACACCTGTTGCTTAATAGGTCAAATATAGGGAACTTAATTTCTAATATCTGCTTTTTATTTCTGCAATCTTTTTTTGCCATGACAACAAAGCTTTTTAGGTTGTCTATTGTCTCGCAGGTGCCACTTACGTATCCGCAAAAACATGAAAGATCGACTTACGGAATATTTTATAGCAGACGACAACTGCTGCTTAAGTCAATTATAGGGATTTTTCTTTTTTCTTTTTCTCTAACTAGGGCCATTGATTTGGTTACGATGACCATCTCACCCATACGTGACTGTTACGTGCTTTGTATAAAGTCGTAAAATCAACTTCGACACTTTCGGAGGCAACATGATACCTGTTGTGCAAATCAAAGAAAGGTAAACAAAAACTTTCCCTGTTTTCTTACCAGGGTCACGAAAACATTAAACTAATTTTGACGACCGGGCGAGTCAAAAGTCAATTTTATGTTTAATCGCTGCGCAAAAATATAAAAATTCAGACGCAACTGGTTGCTGTTGCAGAAACCTTTTCCGATAAAAAAATCTTGTTCTTGTTTGAAGAATTTAGAAGTAGGCCATAAAGATACAATAAGATGTAAGAATAACTAAAAATCAATTGTTTCTTTGATAGGGTAGAAAACATTGTTGGAAAAGGAGAAAATGCTGGTAACCTGCATTGTCTCCTTTCCTCATATTATTTTTAAAAGCCTTCTTTAAAAGGCGTCATTGTGTGGTAAAAGATTAATAATTATCCAATCAGAGAAGCTTTAAGGAAATCAGAATGGATACCAGCAGCCAATCAGAAAAGACTTAAGAAATTCAACAGCCAATCAGAGAGCTTCAAAATCGCTCCAAAATGGCGCCAAAATTTATCCATAATAAAAAAAAGTGAAAGAGACGGAATAAAAGTGGATTTAAAGTCTTCTTTAAAGGCTGCTGTGCAGTCCTTCGCCTGAACCATCCATACATGCCATATTTCACTGAAAATGGGCAAACATTTAAGAAAATGGGGCGCAGAAGACCGTCTTGCAAGAATTACTTCCCTTTAACCCTCGATGCACCCACCCGCCACCCCCCCTACCCGCAGCCCTTAACTGGATTTGCTTTTCTAACTCAGCCCATAAATAAATGCTGCATATTGAAACTTTCAATAAGCCAAAGTGATCAATGTACAGTGTATGAAAAAAAAAAAAAAAAAACGCCCAGAAAATAATGCAAGAATTACTTCCCTTTAACCCTCGATGCACCCAACATCCCCCTCCCCGGCCCTTAACTGGATTTGCTTTTCTAAATCGGCCCACAATAAATGCTGCACATTGGAACTTTCAATAAGCCAGTGATCAATGTACAGTGTATATAAAAAAAAACGCCCAGAAAATAATGCAAGAATTACTTCCCTTTAACCCTCGATGCACCCCCCCTCCTCAACCCTTAACTGGATTTGCTTTTCTAACTCAGCCCACAATAAATGCTGCACATTGAAACTTTCAATAAGCCAAATTGATCAATGTACAGTGTAAAAAAAAATGCCCAGAAATTAATGTAACAAGTGGCTGAAAAAAGACTGAAAACTCTTTCAGTTGCTTCCTATTGCATATCTCAAACAAAGGCAACTGAAGTGTAATTTTTCAAATCTCTTCAAACCGCAACAAGAAACCCAGTTACGTTGACTATGTGCCAGTTACGCTCATGTGAAAACCTCAGAAATTAACGTGAGAAGTGGCTAAAAAAGGACTGAAAACTCTCATATATCAAACGAAGGCAACTGAAGTGTAAATTTTCTAATCTCTTCCAACCGCAACAAGAAACCCAGTTACGTTGACTTCCGTCTCATACCTGCCAGTTATGCTCATGTGAAAACCCCAGAAAATAATGTGACAAGTGGCTAAAAAAAGACTGAAGGCTCTTTCAGTAGCAGCTGCTTCTTATTGCATAAATCAAACAAAAGGAACTAAATTTTTAGATTTATATTTTTTTCTCCAATCTCTTTATACCGTGACGACAAATCCATTTACGTTGACTACCATCTCATAGGTGCCGGTTACGTATCTGCGAAAATGGGAAAAATCGACTTGCGGAACATTTCATAGCAGATGACACCTGTTGCTTAATAGGTCAAATATAGAGAACTTAATTTCTAATATCTGCTTTTTATTTCTGCAATCTTTTTTCGCCGTGAAAACAAAGCCTTTTAGGTTGTCTATTGTCTCGCAGGTGCCACTTACGTATCCGCAAAAACATGAAAAATCGACTCACGGAATATTTTATAGCAGACGACAACTGCTGCTTAAGTCAATTATAGGGATTTTTCTTTTTTCTTTTTCTCTAACTATAGCCATTGATTTGGTTACGAAGACTATCTCACCCATATGTGACTGTTACGTGCTTTGTATAAAGTCGTAAAATCAACTTCGACACTTTCGGAGGCAAGATGATACCTATTGTGCAAATCAAAGAAAGGTAAACAAACATTTTCCCTGTTTTCTTACCAGGGTCACGAAAACATTGAACTCATTTTGACGACCGCGCGAGTTTAAAAGTCAATTTTATGTTTAATCACTGCGCAAAAATATAAAAATTCAGTCGCAACTGGTTGCTGTTGCGGAAACTTTTTCCGATAAAAAAATCTTGTTCTTGTTTGAAGAATTTAGAAGTAGGCCATAAAGATACAATAAGATGTAAGAATAACTAAAAATCAATTGTTTCTTTGATAGGGTAGAAAACATTGTTGGAAAAGGAGAAAATGCTGGTAACCTGCATTGTCTCCTTTCCTCATATTATTTTTAAAAGCCTTCTTTAAAAGGCGTCATTGTGTGGTAAAAGGTTAATAATTATCCAATCAGAGAAGCTTTAAGGAAATCAGAATGGATACCAGCAGCAAATCAGAGAAGACTTAAGAAATTCAACAGCCAATCAGAGAGCTTCAAAATCGCTCCAAAATGGCGCCAAAATTTATCCATATTAAAAAAAGTGAAAAAAGCGGCATAAAAGTGGATTTAAAGTCTTCTTTAAAGGCTGCTGTGCAGTCCTTGGCCTGCACCATCCATACATGCCAGATTTCACTGAAAATGGGCAAACATTTAAGAAAAAGGGGCGCAGAAGACCGTCTTGCAAGAATTACTTCCCTTTAACCCTCGATGCACCCACCCCCCCACCCCCCCCTCCGCAGCCCTTAACTGGATTTGCTTTTCTTACTCAGCCCATAAATAAATGCTGCATATTGAAACTATCAATAAGCCAAAGTGATCAATGTACAGTGTATATAAAAAAAAAAAAAAAAAAAAAACGCCCAGAAAATAATGCAAGAATTACTTCCCTTTCACCCTCGATGCACCCAACACCCCCCTCCCCGGCCCTTAACTGGATTTGCTTTTCTAACTCGGCTCACAATAAATGCTGCACATTGGAACTTTCAATAAGCCAGTGATAAATGTACAGTGTATGAAAAAAAAAAAAAAGAAAAACGCCCAGAAAATAATGCAAGAATTACTTCCCTTTAACCCTCGATGCACCCTCCCCTCCCCAGCCCACAACTGGATTTGCTTTTCTAACTCAGCCCACAATAAATGCTGCACATTGAAACTTTCAATAAGCCAAAGTGATCAATGTACAGTGTTAAAAAAAAATGCCCAGGAATTAATATGACAAGTGGCTAAAAAAAGACTGAAAACTCTTTCAGTTGCTTCCTATTGCATATCTCAAACAAAGGCAACTGAAGTGTAATTTTTCAAATCTCTTCAAACCACAACAAGAAACCCAGTTATGTTGACTATGTGCCAGTTACGCTCATGCCAAAACCTCAGAAATTAATGTGACAAGTGGCTAAAAAAGGACTGAAAACTCTCATATATCAAACGAAGGCAACTGAAGTTTAAATTTTCTAATCGTTTCCAACCGCAACAAGAAACACAGTTACGTTGACTTCCGTCTCATACGTGCCAGTTACGCTCATGCGAAAACCCCAGAAAATAATGTGACAAGTGGCTAAAAAAAGACTATAGGCTCTTTCAGTAGCAGCTGCTTCTTATTGCATAAATCAAACAAAAGGAACTAAATTTTTAAATTCATATTTTTTTCTCCAATCTCTTTATACCGTGACCACAAATCCATTTACGTTGACTACCGACTCATAGGTGCCGGTTACGTATCTGCTAAAATGGGAAAAATCAACTTGCGGAACATTTCATAGCAGATGACACCTGTTGCTTAATAGGTCAAATATAGGGAACTTAATTTCTAATATCTGCTTTTTATTTCTGCAATCTTTTTTCGCCGTGACAACCAAGCCTTTTAGGTTGTCTATTGTCTCGCAGGTGCCACTTACGTATCCGCAAAAACATGAAAAATCGACTTACGGAATATTTTATAGCAGACGACAACTGCTGCTTAAGTCAATTATAGGGATTTTTCTTTTTTCTTTTTCTCTAACTAGGGCCATTGATTTGGTTACGATGACCATCTCAGCCATATGTGACTGTTACGTGCTTTGTATAAAGTCGTAAAATCAACTTCAACACTTTCGGAGGCAACATGATACCTGTTGTGCAAATCAAAGAAAGGTAAACAAAAACTTTCCCTGTTTTCTTACCAGGCTCACGAAAACATTGAACTAATTTTGACGACCGCGCGAGTCAAAAGTCAATTTTATGTTTAATTGCTGCGCAAAAATATAAAAATTCAGACGCAACTGGTTGCTGTTGCGGAAACTTTTTCCGATAAAAAAATCTTGTTCTTGTTTGAAGAATTTAGAAGTAGGCCATAAAGATACAATAAGATTTAAGAATAACTAAAAATCAATTGTTTCTTTGATAGGGTAGAAAACATTGTTGGAAAAGGAGAAAATGCTGGTAACCTGCATTGTCTCCTTTCCTCAGATTATTTTTAAAAGCCTTCTTTAAAAGGCGACATTGTGTGGTAAAAGGTTAATAATTATCCAATCAGAGAAGCTTTAAGGAAATCAGAATGGATACCAGCAGCAAATCAGAGAAGACTTAAGAAATTCAACAGCCAATCAGAGAGCTTCAAAATCGCTCCAAAATGGCGCCAAAATTTATCCATAATAAAAAAAGTGAAAAAAGCGGCATAAAAGTGGATTTAAAGTCTTCTTTAAAGGCTGCTGTGCAGTCCTTGGCCTGCACCATCCATACATGCCAGATTTCACTGAAAATGGGCAAACATTTAAGAAAAAGGGGCGCAGAAGACCGTCTTGCAAGAATTACTTCCCTTTAACCCTCGATGCACCCACCCCCCCACCCCCCCCTCCGCAGCCCTTAACTGGATTTGCTTTTCTTACTCAGCCCATAAATAAATGCTGCATATTGAAACTATCAATAAGCCAAAGTGATCAATGTACAGTGTATATAAAAAAAAAAAAAAAAAAAAAAAACGCCCAGAAAATAATGCAAGAATTACTTCCCTTTAACCCTCGATGCACCCAACACCCCCCTCCCCGGCCCTTAACTGGATTTGCTTTTCTAACTCGGCTCACAATAAATGCTGCACATTGGAACTTTCAATAAGCCAGTGATAAATGTACAGTGTATGAAAAAAAAAAAAAAGAAAAACGCCCAGAAAATAATGCAAGAATTACTTCCCTTTAACCCTCGATGCACCCTCCCCTCCCCAGCCCACAACTGGATTTGCTTTTCTAACTCAGCCCACAATAAATGCTGCACATTGAAACTTTCAATAAGCCAAAGTGATCAATGTACAGTGTTAAAAAAAAATGCCCAGGAATTAATATGACAAGTGGCTAAAAAAAGACTGAAAACTCTTTCAGTTGCTTCCTATTGCATATCTCAAACAAAGGCAACTGAAGTGTAATTTTTCAAATCTCTTCAAACCGCAACAAGAAACCCAGTTATGTTGACTATGTGCCAGTTACGCTCATGCGAAAACCTCAGAAATTAATGTGACAAGTGGCTAAAAAAAGACTGAAAACTCTCATATATCAAACGAAGGAAACTCAAGTGTAAATTTTCTAATCTCTTCCAACCGCAACAAGAAACCCAGTTACGTTGACTTTCGTCTCATACGTGCCAGTTACGCTCATGCGAAAACCCCAGAAAATAATGTGACAAGTGGCTAAAAAAAGACTGAAGGCTCTTTCAGTAGCAGCTGCTTCTTATTGCATAAATCAAACAAAAGGAACTAAACTTTTAAATTTATATTTTTTTCTCCAATCTCTTTATACCGTGACGACAAATCCATTTACGTTGACTACCGTCTCATAGGTGCCGGTTACGTATCTGCGAAAATGCGAAAAATGGACTTGCGGAACATTTCATAGCAGATGACACCTGATGCGTAATAGGTCAAATCTAGGGAACTTAATTTCTAATATCTGCTTTTTATTTCTGCAATCTTTTTTCGCCGTGACAACAAAGCCTTTTAGGTTGTCTATTGTCTCGCAGGTGCCACTTACGTATCCGCAAAAACATGAAAAATCGACTTACGGAATATTTTATAGCAGACGACAACTGCTGCTTAAGTCAATTATAGGGATTTTTCTTTTTTGTTTTTCTCTAACTATAGCCATTGATTTGGTTACGATGACCATCTCACCCATACGTGACTGTTACGTGCTTTGTATAAAGTCGTAAAATCAACTTCGACACTTTTGGAGGCAACATGATACCTGTTGTGCAAATCAAAGAAAGATAAACAAAAACTTTCCCTGTTTTCTTACCAGGTTCATGAAAACATTGAACTAATTTTGACGACCGCGCGAGTCAAAAGTCAATTTTATGTTTAATCGCTGCACAAAAATATAAAAATTCAGACGCAACTGGTTGCTGTTGCGGAAACTTTTTCCAATAAAAAAATCTTGTTCTTGTTTGAAGAATTTAGAAGTAGGCCATAAAGATACAATAAGATGTAAGAATAACTAAAAATCAATTGTTTCTTTGATAGGGTAGAAAACATTGTGGGAAAAGGAGAAAATGCTGGTAACCTGCATTGTCTCCTTTCCTCATATTATTTTTAAAAGCCTTCTTTAAAAGGCGTCATTGTGTGGTAAAAGGTTAATAATTATCCAATCAGAGAAGCTTTAAGGAAATCAGAATGGATACCAGCAGCCAATCAGAGAAGACTTAAGAAATTCAACAGCCAATCAGAGAGCCTAAAAATCGCTCCAAAATGGCGCCAAAATTTATCCATAATAAAATAAGTGAAAAAAACGGCATAAAAGTGGATTTAAAGTCTTCTTTAAAGGCTGCTGTGCAGTCCTTGGCCTGCACCATCCACACATGCAATATTTCACTGAAAATGGGCAAACATTTAAGAAAATGGGGCGCAGAAGACCGTCTTGCAAGAATTACTTCCCTTTAACCCTCGATGCACCCACCCGCACCCCCCTCCGCAGCCCTTAACTGGATTTGCTTTTTTAACTCAGCCCATAAATAAATGCTGCATATTGAAACTTTCAATAAGCCAAAGTCATCAATGTACAGTGTATAAAAAAAGAAATAAAAAACCGCCCAGAAAATAATGCAAGAATTACTTCCCTTTAACCCTCGATGCACCCAACATCCCCCTCCCCGGCCCTTAACTGGATTTGCTTTTCTAACTCGGCCCACAATAAATGCTGCACATTGGAACTTTCAATAAGCCAGTGATCAATGTACAGTGTATAAAAAAAAAAAAAAAACGCCCAGAAAATAATGCAAGAATTACTTCCCTTTAACCCTCGATGCACCCAACATCCCCCTCCCCGGCCCTTAACTGGATTTGCTTTTCTAACTCGGCCCACAATAAATGCTGCACATTGGAACTGTCAATAAGCCAGTGATCAATGTACAGTGTATAAAAAAAAAAAAAACGCCCAGAAAATAATGCAAGAATTACTTCCCTTTAACCCTCCATGCACTCCCCTCCCCAGCCCTTAACTGGATTTGCTTTTCTAACTCAGCCCACAATAAATGCTGCACATTGAAACTTTCAATAAGCCAAAGTGATCAATGTACAGTGTAAAAAAAGAAATGCGTAGGAATTAATGTGACAAATGGCTAAAAAAAGACTGAAAACTCTTTCAGTTGCTTCCTATTGCATATCTCAAACAAAGGCAACTGAAGTGTAATTTTTCTAATCTCTTCAAACCGCAACAAGAAACCCAATTACGTTGACTATGTGCCAGTTACGCTCATGCGAAAACCTCAGAAATTAATGTGACAAGTGCCTAAAAAAAGACTGAAAACTGTTATATATCAAACGATGGCAACTGAAGTGTAAATTTTCTAATCTCTTCCAACCACAACAAGAAACCCAGTTACGTTGACTTCCGTCTCATACGTGCCAGTTACGCTCATGCGAAAACCCCAGAAAATAATGTGACAAGTGGCTAGAAAAAGACTGAAGGCTCTTTCAGTAGCAGCTGCTTCTTATTGCATAAATCAAACAAAAGGAACTAAATTTTTAAATTTATATTTTTTTCTCCAATCTCTTTATACAGTGACGACAAATCCATTTACGTTGACTACCAACTCATATGTGCCGGTTACATATCTGCGAAAATGCGAAAAATCAACTTGCGGAACATTTCATAGCAGACGACACCTGTTGCTTAATAGGTCAAATATAGGGAACTTAATTTCTAATATCTGCTTTTTATTTCTGCAATCTTTTTTCGCCGTGACAACAAAGCCTTTTAGGTTGTCTATTGTCTCGCAGGTGCCACTTACATATCCGCAAAAACATGAAAAATCGAATTACAGAATATTTTATAGCAGACGAAAACTGTTGCTTAAGTCAATTATAGGGATTTTTCTTTTTTCTTTTTCTCTAACTAGGGCCATTGATTTGGTTACGATGACCATCTCAGCCATACGTGACTGTTACGTGCTTTGTATAAAGTTGTAAAATCAACTTCGACACTTTTGGAGGCAACATGATACCTGTTGTGCAAATCAAAGAAAGGTAAACAAACATTTTCCCTGTTTTCTTACCAGGGTCACGAAAACATTGAACTAATTATGACGACCGCGCAGTCAAAAGTCAATTTTATGTTTAATCGCTGCGCAAAAATATAAAAATTCAGACGCAACTGGTTGCTGTTGCGGAAACTTTTTCCAATAAAAAAATCTTGTTCTTGTTTGAAGAATTTAGGAGTAGGCCATAAAGATACAATAAGATGTAAGAATAACTAAAAATCAATTGTTTCTTTGATAGGGTAGAAAACATTGTTGGAAAAGGAGAAAATGCTGGTAACCTGCACTGTCTTCTTTCCACAGATTATTTTTTAAAGCCTTCTTTAAAAGGCGTCATTGTGTGGTAAAAGGTTAATAATTATTCAATCAGAGAAGCTTTAAGGAAATCAGAATGGATACCAGCAGCCAATCAGAGAAGACTTAAGAAATTCAACAGCCAATCAGAGAGCTTCAAAATCGCTCCAAAATGGCGCCAAAATTTATCCATAATAAAACAGTGAAAAAAACGGCATAAAAGTGGATTTAAAGTCTTCTTTAAAGGCCGCTGTGCAGTCCTTGGCAAGCTGCCAGGCCTGCACCATCCATACATGCCAGATTTCACTGAAAATGGGCAAACATTTACGAAAATGGGGCGCAAAAGACCGTCTTGCAAGAATTACTTCCCTTTAAACCTCGATGCACCCACCCCCACTCCCCCTCCGCAGCCCTTAACTGGATTTGCTTTTCTAACTCAGCCCATAAATAAATGCTGCATATTGAAACTTTCAATAAGCCAAAGTGATCAATGTACAGTGTATAAAAAAAGAAAAAAAAACATCCAGAAAATAATGCAAGAATTACTTCCCTTTAACCCTCGATGCACCCAACACCCCCCTCCCCAGCCATTAACTGGATTTGCTTTTCTAACTCGGCCCACAATAAATGCTGCACATTGGAACTTTCAATAAGTCTGTGATCAATGTACAGTGTATAAAAAAAACGCCTAGAAAATAATGCAAGAATTACTTCCCTTTAACCCTCGATGCACCCACCCCCCCTCCCCAGCCCACAACTGGATTTGCTTTTCTAACTCAGCCCACAATAAATTCTGCACATTGAAACTTTCAATAAGCCAAAGTGATCAATGTACAGTGTAAAAAAAAAAAATGCCTAGGAATTAATGTGACAAATGGCTAAAAAAAGACTGAAAACTCTTTCAGTTGCTTCCTATTGCATATCTCAAACAAAGGCAACTGAAGTGTAATTTTTGTAATCTCTTCAAACCGCAACAAGAAACCCAATTACGTTGACTATGTGCCAGTTACGCTCATGCGAAAACCTCAGAAATTAATGTGACAAGTGCCTTAAAAAAGACTGAAAACTCTCATATATCAAACGAAGGCAACTGAAGTGTAAATTTTCTAATCTCTTCCAACCGCAACAAGAAACCCAGTTACGTTGACTTCCGTCTCATACGTGCCAGTTACGCTCATGCGAAAACCCCAGAAAATAATGTGACAAGTGGCTAAAAAAAAAGACTGAAGGCTCTTTCAGTAGCAGATGCTTCTTATTGCATAAATCAAACAAAAGGAACTAAATCTTTAAATTTATATTTCTTTCTCCAATCTCTTTATACCGTGATGACAAGTCAATTTACGTTGACTACCGTCTCATAGGTTCCGGTTACGTATCCGCGAAAATGCGAATAATCGACTTGCGGAACATTTCATAGCAGACGACACCTGTTGCTTAATAGGTCAAATATAGGGAACTTAATTTCTAATATCTGCTTTTTATTTCTGCAATTTTTTTTTTCCGTGACAACAAAGCCTTTTAGGTTGTCTATTGTCTCGCAGGTGCCACTTACGTATCCGCAAAAACATGAAAAATCGACTTACGGAATATTTTATAGCAGACGACAACTGCTGCTTAAGTCAATTATAGGGATTTTTCTTTTTTGTTTTTCTCTAACTAGGGCCATTGATTTGGTTACGATGACCATCTCACCCATACGTGACTGTTACGTGCTGCGTATAAAGTCGTAAAATCAACTTCGACACTTTCGGAGGCAACATGATACCTGTTGTGCAAATGAAAGAAAGGTAAACAAGAATTTTCCCTGTTTTCTTACCAGGGTCACGAAAGCATTGAACTAATTTTGATAACTGCACGAGTCAAAAGTCAATTTTATGTTTAATCGCTGCGCAAAAATATAAAAATTCAGACGCAACTGCTTGCTGTTGCGGAAACTTTTTCCGATAAAAAAATCTTGCTCTTGTTTGAAGAATTTAGAAGTAGGCCATAAAGATACAATAAGATGTAAGAATAACTAAAAATCAATTGTTTCTTTGATAGGGTAGAAAACATTGTGGGAAAAGGAGAAAATGCTGGTAACCTGCATTGTCTCCTTTCCTCAGATTATTTTTAAAAGCCTTCTTTAAAAGGCGTCATTGTGTGGTAAAAGGTTAATAATTATCCAATCAGAGAAGCTTTAAGGAAATCAGAATGGATACCAGCAGCCAATCAGAGAAGACTTAAGAAATTCAACAGCCAATCAGAGAGCTTCAAAATCGCTCCAAAATGGCGCCAAAATTTATCCATAAAAAAACAGTGAAAAAAACGGCATAAAAGTGGAATTAAAGTCTTCTTTAAAGGCTGCTGTGCAGTCCTTGGCAAGCTGCCAGGCCTGCACCATCCATACATGCCAGATTTCACTGAAAATCGGCAAACATTTACGAAAATGGGGCGCAGAAGACCGTCTTGCAAGAATTACTTCCATTTAACCCTCGATGCACCCACCCCCACCCCCTTCCGCAGCCCTTAACTGGATTTGCTTTTCTAACTCAGCCCATAAATAAATGCTGCATATTGAAACTTTCAATAAGCCAAAGTGATCAATGTACATTGTATAAAAAAAAAAAAAAACGCCCAGAATATAATGCAAGAATTACTTCCCTTTAACCCTCGATGCACCCAACACCCCCCTCCCCAGCCATTAACTGGATTTGCTTTTCTAACTCGGCCCACAATAAATGCTGCACATTGGAACTTTCAATAAGCCAGTGATCAATGTACAGTGTATAAAAAAAAAAAAACATCGCCCAGAAAATAATGCCAGAAATTCTTCCCTTTAACCCTCGATGCACCCCCCCTCCCCAGCCCATAACTCGATTTGCTTTTCTAACTCAGCCCACAATAAATGCTGCACATTGAAACTTTCAATAAGCCAAAGTGATCAATGTACAGTGTAAAAAAAATGCCCTGGAATTAATGTGACAAGTGGCTAAAAAAAGACTGAAAACTCTTTCAGTTGCTTCCTATTGCATATCTCAAACAAAGGCAACTGAAGTGTAATTTTTCTAATCTCTTCAAACCGCAACAAGAAACCCAGTTACGTTGACTATGTGCCAGTTATGCTCATGTGAAAACCTCAGAAATGAATGTGACAAGTGGCTAAAAAAAGACTGAAAACTCTCATAATCAACGAAGGAAACTGAAGTGTAACTTTTCTAATCTCTTCCAACCGCAACAAGAAACCCAGTTACGTTGACTTCCGTCTCATACCTGCCAGTTAGGCTCATGTGAAAACCCCAGAAAATAATGTGACAAGTGGCTAAAAAAAAAGACTGAAGGCTCTTTCAGTAGCAGCTGCTTCTTATTGCATAAATCAAACAAAAGGAACTAAATTTTTAAATTTATATTTCTTTCTCCAATCTCTTTATACCGTGACCACAAATCCATTTACGTTGACTACCGTCTCATAGGTGCTGGTTACGTATCCGCGAAAATGCGAAAAATCGACTTGCGGAACATTTCATAGCAGTCGACACCTGTTGCTTAATAGGTCAAATATAGGGAACTTAATTTCTAATATCTGCTTTTTATTTCTGCAATCTTTTTTCACCGTGACAACAAAGCCTTTTAGGTTTTCTATTGTCTCGCAGATGCCACTTACGTATCCGCAAAAACATGAAAAATCGACTTACGGAATATTTTATAGCAGACGACAACTGCTGCATAATTCAATTATAGGGATTTTTCTCTAACTAGGGCCATTGATTTGGTTACGATGACCATCTAACCCATACGTGACTGTTACGTGCTTTGTATAAAGTCGTAAAATCAACTTCGACACTTTCAGAGGCAACATGATACCTGTTGTGCAAATCAAAGAAAGGTAAACAAAGATTTTCCCTGTTTTCTTACCAGGTTCACGAAAACATTGAACTAATTTTGACGACTGCGCGAGTCAAAAGTCAATTTGCCCCCAGCTGGGCGGGGGGATAGAAATAGCTCAGCTGTCGCACTATAGCAGGGGTAAGACCCCCCACTGTGTCTGCCTGTTTGCCGTGGGCTACAACTCGTGTCGTTTGATGACGGGATCCTGGTGGTTGAGTGGATTCAGAGCTCGGCCTTTTAATAGCTTTGTTTTCACAACACGCCTCTTCGGCCTTGAACTGAACTAAACGAGGGGTCAGAAAGGCCCGTTCTGATCAATCGGCTCGTCATGCCGAGCCCTAGGGTGTTTCTCTTTGTTGTCCTTCACACATACACAAATACACCGTTTCTCTGTCATTAGTTGCTGTATGTCAATACCCTAGAAGGCGGTGGCTTATGGGCTAATCGGGTGAAAGTTGGTGTTTGGTTGACACTTGTGGCCGCCCAAAGACAGTCTATGCTTGGTATGACATTCTGCGGGCCTACATTTGTCCAGTCTAGCCCTTTCACTTCGAGTATATCACCGATGTATCCTTGTCATGATCTGAGTTGGGTTTCCCCAGATCATGTCCCCTTGTTGGGCTCCGAGGCGGGTGGGGAGCATCGGTGATGAATATTCAACAACAATTATGGCTTCTCAAAAAAAGGCCAAGCGTGTACTCTCCGACTCTGATTCAGAGTCTGAATATTCAAGACCTTCAACAACATTTGCCCGTTTTTTAGTAATTGAATCTATTGACTCTTCCAAACCTGTTACAAAACTTTCTCCTTTCATTATTGAAAAATCCATCTCGGCAATTTTAGGAACCCCAAAATCTGTTAAAAAGCTTAAAAATGAAACTTTGCTTGTTGAGTGCTTCTCGCAACAACAAGTCAGAAACCTACTAGGTCACAAGAAACTTTTTAATCTTGATGTTAAAATCTTTCCTCACAAGACTCTAAACACCTCCAAGGGAATCATTAGATGCAAAGATTTAAGCTTCTGTGACTCTTTGGAGGAAATCAGATCAAATCTTAAAAACCAGGCTGTGTCTGTTGTGAAGAGAATTTCAGTTCTCAGAAATGGCATTCGTAGAGATACACATACCTACATCTTGACTTTCTCTACTCCAACTCTTCCAACTTCAATTAAAGTAGGATTTCAATCAGTCAAGGTCGATGTTTATGTGCCTAATCCGTTGCGCTGTTATAGGTGTCAACGGTATGGCCATCATGAAAGTAACTGCAGAAGCACACCTGTTTGTCCCAGGTGTACTTTTGAAGGGGAAGAACATGACCAAAAGGCTTGCAATAACCCCCCGCTTTGTGTCAATTGCAAGTCTTCTCATCCTACATATTCCAAAGAATGTTCAGTTTGGAAGGATGAGAAAGAAATCTTACCAATCAAGTTTAAGGAGAATGTTACCTTCTTAGAAGCCAGGAAAATAGTTGAAAAACGCAGGTCTGATCAGGCTCTGTTGAGCAAAAGTACAACAAATGCAAATGTTGCTTCTCCTTTGCCTGCAAATGGACATTGTCCAACCTGCGAACTATTGGCTAAAAAACTTCTCCAAAAATTTCCTGAAATGACTGATGAACTGAAAGCTCTCATCCCCAATGTCCAAGTTGCAACACCTTCTACTCAGACTCAGCCTGCATCTGAAACAAACAAAACTTCTTCTGTACCCTCAAAACCCACAAACTCTCAAAATATCTCTTCACAAAAAAACTCAAAACCATCTACCTCTTCACAAAATATCTCTTCGAAAAAAGGTTCAAAACCATCTCCCCCTTCACAACAGACACCAAAGAAACCACAACCTCCATCTTCACAGCCTTTAACCAAATCCAACGTCTCATCTAAAGACAATCCTAATCCTACACCCCGACCTCCAAAAAGGTCTTCTTCCAAATCCAAACCACAATCTAGAGATCACCAAGAATCTTGTGAAATTAAAGTCAAAGTAAATGATCCTGTCCCTACCTCCAACAGATTTTCGGAGCTAGAGGACATGGATGCAGATACTGAAAATCTGGAAGGTGAGGCTTCAGATTCAGAAGCCTCTATCTGGTCCACTTCCAAAGATCTTTGGAACAAGGATTTTGACGCTTGGCAATCATCCAAAGCCGAGACATCTGTAATTAAATCTTAACCAGTCTATTTTAAAATGCATTGGTTTACGGCCTCGTTTTTTACTTCAGTCTTTATACTTTCCTCATGCACTATGGATACCATAATCCAGTGGAATTGTCGAGGTCTGAAGTCAAACTTTGATGAACTTTCACTTTTAATCAATGACCACAAACCAGTTGCTGTTTGTTTGCAAGAAACCTTCCTTAAACGGGAAGATGATATCACTATCAAATATCATTCTATTTACAACAAGATCTTTACCGAAGGCGAAAAAGCTAGAGGTGGTGTTTCTATTATTTTAAACAACAAAATTCCTCACAAAGTTATCTCTTTAAATACAAACCTGCAAGCTGTTGCTGTCAGGTTATCTATACACAGTGCTGTAACACTGTGTTCTTTATATCTCTCCCCAAGCACACCTATCAATGAGACCAATCTGAATGATCTCATTTCACAATTGCCATCCCCCTATGTTCTTGCTGGGGACTTTAATGGTCACAATGTCATGTGGGGTTGCAATGACACCAACCAGAGAGGTCTCCAGTTGGAGAACTTCATTTCCAACAACTCTCTGTCTTTCATGAATGATAACAAATCCAAAACCTACTTGCATCCAGCAACTGGATCTTACTCTTCCATTGATTTAACATTATGCAGCCCAGTCTTACTTCCCAATTTTACTTGGAAAGTGACTGAGGATTTGTGTGGAAGTGATCACTTCCCCATTATCTTTTCATCTACACAACCGTCCAGCAGTGTACGACCGCAGAAATGGAAGCTTTCCAAAGCCAATTGGAATAAATTTGAAACCCTATGTGAGCAGACCATTACACATGATAAATATGGAAATTGCGATGATCCTGCAAAACTTTTCACTTCCCTATTAATTGATGCAGCTAAACAGTCCGTCCCTCAGACCTCGACAAACCCAAAACGACCTGACAAGCCTTGGTACAATGATGATTGTAAACAGGCTGTCAGAGACAGAAAACAGGCCCTTAGAAAATTTAATCTCAGGCCTACCAAAGACAATCTTAACTTATTCCGTATTTCCAGGGCAAAAGCCCGTCGTACCATTAAAGAAAGTAAGCGCAAGGCCTGGAGACAATATGTCTCTAAGTTAAATAGTAGAACTACTACTAAAAAAAACCTGGGATATGATCAGAAAGATCAATGGCAAAGGCCAGTCCCCTCTTAGTCACCTTGAAGTTAACAATACTTCATTGGAATCTCCCCAGGATATAGCTGATGCTCTTGCTGACACCTTTTGCAAAAAGTCTTCCTCTGCAAACTATTCAGAAAAGTTTCAGAGGAATAAAGCTAGAGAAGAAAAGAAAAACCTTAATTTCAAGTCTTCGAATTCAGAGCATTATAATAAACTCTTCACTTTTAAAGAATTAAAATCTGCTCTGAATAAAGCTCATGATTCTTCTCCTGGCCCAGATAAAGTTCATTACCAGTTTTTAAAACACTTACCTTTTACTTCCCTCTCAGTTTTACTTGATATTTTTAATGATATCTGGCAGTCAGGTAATTTTCCTGCATCCTGGCGAGAGGCACTTGTCATTCCTATCCCAAAACCTGGCAAAGATGCTAGTGACCCGGCTAACTATCGGCCAATAGCTCTTACTAGTTGTCTCTGCAAGACCCTAGAACGTATGGTCAACGACAGGCTTGTCTGGTTTTTAGAAAAACACCACCTCATTGTTGATGTACAGAGTGGATTTCGTCGCCAGCGTGGCACCATAGATCATCTTGTCCGCTTTGAAACCTTTGTTAGAGAAGCCTTTATTAATAGACAGCATGTAGTATCTGTCTTTTTCGACCTTGAAAGCGCTTACGATACAACTTGGAAATACGGAATTATGAAAGATTTGCATGACTTTGGTCTTCGAGGCCGTCTTCCTCTTTTTATTTCAACCTTCTTGGATGAACGTCTTTTCCGCGTCCGAGTTGGTAATACTGTCTCGGGAGCCCGTGAACAGGAGATGGGTGTACCCCAAGGATGTATTCTCTCTGTTACACTTTTCAGTGTAAAAATAAACAGTATAGTTAAAGCTATCTGTCCTGGTGTAGACCGTTCCCTCTATGTTGATGACTTCGTTATATGCTTCAGATCTCGAAATATGAATATTATTGAGAGACAACTTCAGCAATGTCTCAACAAATTGCAAACATGGTCAGATGAAAATGGCTTCAGATTTTCAAAGTCCAAAACTAAGTGCATGCACCTCTGTAATCTACGAGGTATTCACCCAGATCCTGAACTGTATTTGGACAAAACTAAAATTGAAGTCGTGTCAGAGTTTAAATTTCTTGGAGTCATCTTTGACAGAAAGCTTTCCTTTCTTCCTCACATCACTGCACTTAAAAAGAAGTGCAAGAAGGCTCTTAATCTTCTTAAGGTTGTGGCCCATTCTGAATGGGGAGCAGACCGTAAAGTCCTCTTGCGACTTTATCGGTCTTTAGTTCGCTCCAAATTAGACTATAAATCTGTTGTATACGGATCGGCCCGTAAATCCTATCTAAAAATCCTCGATTCTATACACCACGAAGGTCTGTGTCTTGTACTTGGAGCCTTTAGAACTTCTCCCGTCAATAGCCTCTATGTTGAGGCTAATGAACCTTCCCTTTCTTACAGGAGAGAAAAACTTTCACTTCAATATATTTTAAAACTTAAATCGAATCGTTTTAATCCAACTCAAAACGTTGTCTTTAAACCTGAGTATAAACGTCTTTTTGAAAGGAAACCAAATGTTATTCCTCCATTTGGTATCCGCATGGAGCCTATTGTGGATAGCCTTGGCATAGACACTGAGTCTATTGCCAGCTATAAAATCTCTGAAATCCCTCCATGGACACTAAACAGTGCAGAATTCAGATTTGACCTTGCATCTGACAAAAAGTCTGTCACGGATAGAACTGTATTTCATGCTAGATACAACGAGATAAAGGAGAATTGTTTTTCCTTCAAACCCATCTATACAGATGGATCTAAAGAAGGCAATTCTGTAGCAGCTGCCGCTGTTTATGGATAAAGGAGCTTAAATGCCGCCTTCCAAACAACTCCTCTATCTTCTCTGCTGAAATTAAAGCAGTAGATCTTGCCCTTAATCTAGTTGAAAGTTCTAATTCCAACCGTTTTATTATCTTTTCAGACTCTTTGTCAACATTACAGGCCCTTTCAAATCAACGACTTGAGAATCCTTTAATCTGCAGTTTACTTGAAAGGGTCTCACAAATTTCTTCTAAGAATAGATTGGTGTTCTGCTGGCTTCCAAGTCATGTAGGCATCAAAGGCAATGAAAATGCCGATAGGTCTGCCAAATCTGCACTTGACCTTCCCATTTCAAATTTTAAAGTTCCACACACTGATTTTAAATCCTCCGTTTTATCACATATCCAATCTTCTTGGCAATCCCAGTGGGATGCTGATATTTTCAATAAACTGCATTCAGTTAAACCATCCCTTGGTGAATGGTATCCCGTTTACAGATCCGTTCGTCGAGAAGAAGTGATAATTGCACGACTTCGAATTGGCCATTCACGCATCACACATTCCTGGCTCTTGACTAAGGATGATGCTCCTGAATGTATTCCATGCAATGCACTCTATTCTGTAAAACATATCCTATTAGATTGCGTTGACTTTCAGCCAGTTCGTTCGAAATATTTCAATGTCGATAGTTTGAAAAATCTTTTCGATTCTGTCAGCGTTGAATCTATTATCGCTTTCATAAAGGAGATTGGCATTTACAATAAACTGTGATATTTACTCTTGAGTTTCTTACCCATCTTTTTACAACATTTTTAATTCCTTTAATATTCAGTTTACATCTCCTTAATGGGAGGATTAGCCCTCTTGGGGGCATCTTATCTCATTGGAGACAGGACCTCTTTAATGGGAGTATTTGATCCCATTGGAGGCTCCAATCTTTACCAATTTTAACCTCATTTCCAAAGCAAAGCAATATTATCAGTCTTACCTTTTAATAAAAAACTTTGGAGTAGGCAGGGACGCCCAGCCACTCGATAACATATCTTATGCACATTATAAATGACACATATTTCCTTTCATTTAAAAACTTTTTTATCAAACCAGCATTGAATTTAAACCTTTTTATCACATTCTTAAATCTTATCATTTAAAACTTTTGAGTATATAGGGATTGCCCTGTAACTCGATCATGCCCTTTATGCATTAAATTTTCTTAATTCAATTCTTTTATTGTCATTCAAACTTTATTCAGTTTAAACAACTCCACGTTTATTATCTTTTAACATAGATATGCGCGCTAAATGACCAAAGTTGTCGATGCGCCATAAAACAACATTCATTCATTCATTGGTGAATGGTATCCCGTTTACAGATCCGTTCGTCGAGAAGAAGTGATAATTGCACGACTTCGAATTGGCCATTCATGCATCACACATTCCTGGCTCTTGACCAAAGATGATGCTCCTGAATGTATTCCATGCAATGCACTCTATTCTGTAAAACATATCCTATTAGATTGCGTTGACTTTCAGCCAGTGCGTTCGAAATATTTCAACGTCGATAGTTTGAAAAGTCTTTTTGATTCTGTCAGCGTTGAATCTGTTATCGCTTTCATAAAGGAGATTGGCATTTACAATAAACTGTGATATTTACTCTTGAGTTTCTTACCCATCTTTTTTTACAACATTCTTTACTTCATTAATATTCATTTTGCATCTCCTTAATGGGAGGATTGGCTCTCTTGGAGACATCTTATCTCATTGGAGACAGGACCTCTTTAATGGGAGTGTATTGATCCCATTGGAGGCTCCAATCTTTACTAGTTTTAACCTCATTTCCAAGGAAAAACAATATTATCAGTCTTGCCTTTTAATCTAAAACTGTTGAGTAGGCAGGGAATGCCCAGCCACTCAATATCATATTTTATGCACATTATAAATGACACACATTTCTTTTTCATTTAAAAAACTTCCTTTTATCAAACCAGCATTGAGTTTAAATCTTTTTGTCACATTCTTAAATCTTATCATTTAAAACTTTTGAGTATATAGGGATTGCCCTGTAACTCGATAATGCCCTTTATGCATTCTTCTTAATTCAGTTCTTATCATTTAAAACATTTGAGTATATAGGGATTGCCCTGTAACTCAATGATGCCCTTTATGCATTAAATTTTCTTAATTCAATTCTTTTATTGTCATTCAAACTTTATTCAGTTTAAACAACTCCACGTTTATTATCTTTTAACATAGATATGCGCGCTAAATGACCGAAGTTGTCAAAGCGCCATAAAACTACATTCATTCATTCATTCAAAAGTCAATTTTATGTTTAATCGCTGCGCAAAAATATAAAAATTCAGACGCAACTGCTTGCTGTTGCGGAAACTTTTCCGATAAAAAAATCTTGTTCTTGTTTGAAGAATTTAGAAGTAGGCCATAAAGATACAATAAGATGTAAGAATAACTAAAAATCAATTGTTTCTTTGATAGGGTAGAAACATTGTGGGAAAAGGAGAAAATGCTGGTAACCTGCATTGTCTCCTTTCCTCAGATTATTTTTAAAAGCCTTCTTTAAAAGGCGTCATTGTGTGGTAAAAGGTTAATAATTATCCAATCAGAGAAGCTTTAAGGAAATCAGAATGGATACCAGTAGCCAATCAGAGAAGACTTAAGAAATTCAACAGCCAATCAGAGAGCTTCAAAATCGCTCCAAAATGGCGCCAAAATTTATCCATAAAAAAACAGTGAAGAAAACGGCATAAAAGTGGATTTAAAGTCTTCTTTAAAGGTTGCTGTGCAGTCCTTGGCAAGCTGCCAGGCCTGCACCAGCCATACATGCCAGATTTCACTGAAAATGGGCAAACATTTAAAAAAATGGGGCGCAGAAGACCGTCTTGCAAGAATTACTTCCATTTAACCCTCGATGCACCCACCCTCACCCCCGCTCAGCAGCCCTTACTTGGATTTGCTTTTCTAACTCAGCCCATAAATAAATGCTGCATATTGAAACTTTCAATAAGCCAAAGTGATCAATGTACAGTGTATCAAAAAAGAACAAAAAAAAAACGCACAGAAAATAATGCAAGAATTACTTCCCTTTAAGCCTCGAAGCACCCAACACCCCCCTCCCCAGCCCTTAACTGCATTTGCTATTCTAACTCGGCCCACAATAAATGCTGGGCATAATACCATAAAACGCCCCTATGCTATACAGTTAATGCTTACATGTGGTATTGTTTTTTTGACTTAAAAGAAGAAATTTAATGAAAGTTTCAGCTTCATTCCGTTGAAAAATATTGTATTTGATGTTTACGAAATGAATTCATAAACCTATTGCAATTTTTTGACACATAATTTTGATTTTCATGGGTTTACGCGATTTATAGAGGGGCGTTTTACGGTATTATGCCAAATGCTGCACATTGGAACTTTCAATAAGCCAGTGATCAATGTACAGTGTATAAAAAAAAAAAAAACGCCCAGAAAATAATGCAGGAATTACTTCCCTTTAACCCTCGATGCACCCACCCCCCCTCCCCAGCCCATAACTGGATTTGCTTTTCTAACTCAGCCCACAATAAATGCTGCACATTGAAACTTTCAATAAGCCAAAGTGATCAATGTACAGTGTAAAAAAAAAAATGCCCAGTAATTAATGTGACAAGTGGCTAAAAAAAGACTGAAAACTCTTTCAGTTGCTTCCTATTGCATATCTCAAACAAAGGCAACTGAAGTGTAATTTTTCTAATCACTTCAAACCGCAACAAGGAACCCAGTTACATTGACTATGTGCTAGTTACGCTCATGTGAAAACCTCAGAAATTAATGTGACAAGTGGCTAAAAAAGGACTGAAAACTCTCATATATCAAACGAAGGCAACTGAAGTGTAAATTTTCTAATCTCTTCCAACCGCAACAAGAAACCCAGTTACGTTGACTTCTGTTCCATACGTGCCAGCTATACTCATGTGAAAACCCCAGAAAATAATGTGACAAGTGGCTAAAAAAGGACTGAAGTTTCTTTCAGTAGCAGCTGCTTCTTATTGCATAAATCAAACAAAAGGAACTAAATTTTTAAATTTATATTTCTTTCTCCAATCTCTTTATACTGTGACGACAAATCCATTTACGTTGACTACCGTCTCATAGATGCCGGTTACGTATCCGCGAAAATGTGAAAAATCGACTTGCGGAACATTTCATAGCAGACGACACCTGTTGCTTAATAGGTCAAATATAGGGAACTTAATTTCTTATATCTGCTTTTTATTTCTGCAATCTTTTTTCGCCGTGACAACAAAGCCTTTTAGGTTGTCTATTGTCTCGCAGGTGCCACTTACGTATCCGCAAAAACATGAAAAATCAACTTACGGAATACTTTATAGCAGACGACAACTGCTGCTTAAGTCAATTATAGGGATTTTTCTTTTTTCTTTTTCTCTAACTAGGGCCATTGATTTGGTTACGATGACCATTTCACCCATACGTGCCTGTTACGTGCTGTGTATAAAGTCGTAAAATCAACTTCGGCACATTGGGAGGCAACATGATACCTGTTGTGCAAATCAAAGAAAGGTAAACAAAGATTTTCCCTGTTTTCTTACCAGGGTCACGAAAACATTGAACTAATTTTGACGACCGCGCGAGTCAAAAGTCAATTTTATGTTTAATCGCTGCGCAAAAATATAAAAATTCAGACGCAACTGGTTGCTGTTGCGGAAACGTTTTCCGATAAAAATATCTTGTTCTTGTTTGAAGAATTTAGAAGAAGGCCATAAAGATACAATAATAGGTAAGAATAACTAAAAATCAATTGTTTCTTTGATAGGTTAGAAAACATTGTGGGAAAAGGAGAAAATGCTGGTAACCTGCATTGTCTCCTTTCCTCAGATTATTTTTAAAAGCCTTTTTTGAGAGGCTTCATTGTGTGGTAAAAGGTTAATAATTATCCAATCAGAGAAGCTTTAAGGAAATCAGAATGGATACCAGCAGCCAATCAGAGAAGACTTAAGAAATTCAACAGCCAATCAGAGAGCTTCAAAATCGCTCCAAAATGGCGCCAAAATTTATCCATAAAAAAACAGTGAAAAAAACGGCATAAAAGTGGATTTAAAGTCTTCTTTAAAGGCTGCTGTGCAGTCCTTGGCAAGCTGCCAGGCCTGCACCATCCATACATGCCAGATTTCACTGAAAATGGGCAAACATTTACGAAAAATGGGCGCATTAGACCGTCTTGCAAGAATTACTTCAATTTAACCCTCGATGCACCGACCCCCACACCCCCTCCGCAGCCCTTAACTGGATTTGCTTTTCTAACTCAGCCCATAAATAAATGCTGCATATTGAAACTTTCAATAAGCCAAAGAGATCAATGTACAGTGTAAAACAAAAAACGCCCAGAAAATAATGCAAGAATTACTTCCCTTTAACCCTCGATGCACCCACCCCCCCTCCCCTGCTTATTACTGGATTTGCTTATGTAACTCAGCCCATAAATAAATGCTGCAAATTGAAACTTTCAAAAAGCCAAAGTGATCAATGTACAGTGTATAAAAAAAAACAACAAAAAAAAACGCCCAGAAAATAATGCAAGAATTACTTCCCTTTAACCTTCGATGCACCCAACACCCGCCTCCCCAGCCCTTAACTAGATTTGCTTTTCTAACTCGGCCCACAATAAATGCTGCACATTGGAACTTTCAATAAGCCAAAGTGATCAATGAACAGTGTATAAAAAAAAAACGCCCAGAAATTAATACAGGAATTACTTCCCTTTAACCCTCGATGCACCCACCCCCCCTCCTCAGCCCATAACTGGATTTTTTTTTCTAACTCAGCCCACAATAAATGCTGCACATTGAAACTTTCAATAAGCCAAAGTGATCAATGTACAGTGTAAAAAAACAAATGCGCAGAAATTAATTATGACAAGTGGCTAAAAAAAGACTGAAAACTCTTTCAGTTGCTTCCTATTGCATATCTCAAACAAAGGCAACTGAAGTGTAATTTTTCTAATCTCTTCAAACTGCAACAAGAAACCCAGTTACGTTGACTATGTGCCAGTTACGCTCATGCGAAAACCTCAGAAATTAATGTGACAAGTGGCTAAAATAAGACTGAAAACGCTCATATATCAAACGAAGGCAACTGAAGTGTAAATTTTCTAAACTCTTCCAACTGCAACAAGAAACCCAGTTACGTTGACTTCCGTCTCATACGTGCCAGTTATGCTCATGCAAAAACCCCAGAAAATAATGTGACAAGTGGCTAAAAAAAGACTGAAGGCTCTTTCAGTAGCAGCTGCTTCTTATTGCATAAATCAAACAAAAGGAACTAAATTGTTAAATTTATATTTCTTTCTCCAATCTCTTCATACCGTGACGACAAATCCATTTACGTTGACTACCGTCTCATAGGTTCCGGTTACGTATCCGCGAAAATGCGAAAAATCGACTTGCGGAACATTTCATAGCGACGACACCTGTTGCTTAATAGGTCAAATATATGGAACTTAATTTCTAATATCTGCTTTTTATTTCTGCAATTTTTTTTCCCCGTGACAACAAAGCCTTTTAGGTTGTCTATTGTCTCGCAGGTGCCACTTACGTATCCGCAAAAACATGAAAAATCGACTTACGGAATATTTTATAGCAGACGACAACTGCTGCTTAAGTCAATTATAGGGATTTTTCTTTTTTCTTTTTCTCAAACTAGGGCCATTGATTTGGTTACGATGACCATCCCACCCATACGTGCCTGTTACGTGCTTTGTATAAAGTCGTAAAATCAACTTCGACACTTTCGGAGGCAACATGATACCTGTTGTGCAAATCAAAGAAAGGTAAACGAACATTTTCCCTGTTTTCTTACCAGGGTCACGAAAACATTGAACTAATTTTGACGACCGCGCGAGTCAAAAGTCAATTTTATGTTTAATCGCTGCGCAAAAATATAAAAATTCAGACGCAACTGGTTGCTGTTGCGGAAACTTTTTCCGATAAAAAAATCTTGTTCTTGTTTGAAGAATTTAGAAGTAGGCCATAAAGATACAATAAGATGTAAGAATAACTAAAAATCAATTCTTTCTTTGATAGGGTAGAAAACATTATGGGAAAAGGAGAAAATGCTGGTAACCTGCATTGTCTCCTTTCCTAAGATTATCAAAGAAAGGTAAACAAATATTTTCCCTGTTTTCTTACCAGGGTCACGAAAATATTGAACTAATTTTGACGACCGCGCGAGTCAAAAGTCAATTTTATGTTTAATCACTGCGCAAAAATATAAAAATTCAGATGCAACTGGTTGCTGTTGCGGAAACTTTTTCCAATAAAAAAATCTTACGAAAATGCGAAAAATCGAAGTGATCAATGATCGGTGAAAAAAAAAAAAAAACGCCCAGAAAATAATGCAAGAATTACTTCCCTTTAACCCTCGATGCACCCAACACCCCCCTCCCAAGCCCTTAACTGGATTTGCTTTTCTAACTCAGCCTACAATAAATGCTGCACATTGGAACTTTCAATAAGCCAAAGTAATCAAAGTACAGTTAAAAAAAAAAAGCCCAGAAATTAACGCAAGAATTACTTGCCTTTAATCCGCGATGCACCCTACCTGCCCCCCCAGCCTTTAACTGGATTTGCTTTTCTAATGAACTCAGCCCACAATAAATGCTGCACATTGAAACTTTCAATAAGCCAAAGTGATCAACGTACAGTTTAAAAAACAAAACGCCCAGAAATTAATGTGACAAGTGGCTAAAAAAAGACTGAAAACCCTTTCGGTTGCTTCCTATTGTTTATATCAAACAAAGGCAACTGAAGTGTAATTTTTCTAATCTCTTCAAACTGCAACAGGAAACCCAGTTACGTTGACTGTGTGCCAGTTAGGCTCATGCGAAAACCTCAGAAATTATTGCGACAAGTATCTAAAAATAGACTGAAAACTCTCATATATCAAACAAAGGCAACTGAAGTGTAATTTTTCTAATCTCTTCAAGCAGCAACAAGAAACCAAGTTACGTTGACAACCGTCTTGTATGTGCCAGTTACGCTCATGCAAAAACTCCAAAAATTAATGCAACAAGTGGCTAAACAAAAGACTGAAAACTCATTCAGTTGCTTCCTATTGCATATATCAAACAGAGGCAACTGAAGTGTAATTTTTCTAATCTCTTCGAACGGCAACAACAAACCCAGAACTTTACGTTGACTTCCGTCTCATACGTGCCAGTTACGCTCATGCGAAAACCCCAGAAAATAATGCGACAAGTGACTAAAAAAAGACTGAAGGCTCTTTCAGTAGCAACTGCTTCTTATTGCATAAATCAAACAAAAGGAACTAAATTTTTAAATTTATATTTTTTTCTCCAATCTCTTTATACCATGACGAAAAATCCATTTACGTTGATTACCATCTCATAGATGCCAGTTATGTATCCGTGAAAATGCAAAAAATCGACTTACGGAACATTTCATAGCAGACGTTACCTGTTGCTTAATAGGTCAAATATAGGGAACTTAATTTCTAATATCTGTTTTTTATTTCTGCAATCTTTTTTTGGTCGTGACAACAAAGCCTTTTAGGTTGTCTATTGTCTCGCAGGTGTCACTTACGTATCCGCTAAAACATGAAAAATCAACTTTTGGAATATTAGCAGACGACAAATGCTGCTTAAGTCAATTATAGGGATTTTTCTTTTTTCTTTTTCTCTCACTAGGGCCATTGATTTGGTTACGATGACCATCTCACCTATACATGACTGTTACGTGCTGTTACGTAAAATCAACTTCGAAACTTTCAGAGGCAACATGATACCTGTTGTACAAATCAAAGAAAGGTAAACAAAAATTTTCCCTGTTTTCTTACTAGAGTCACAAAAACATTGAACCAATTTTGACGACCGCAAGTCAAAAGTCAATTTTATGTTTAATCACTGCACAAAAATATAAAAATTTAGAAGCAACCGGTTGCTGTTGTGGAAACTTTTGCCGATAACAAAATCTTGTTCTTGTTTTAAAAATTTAGAAGTAGGCCATAAAGATACAATAAGATGTAAGAATAACTAAAAATCAATTGTTTCTTTGATAGGGTAGAAAACATTATGGAAAAAAGGAGAAAATGCTGGTAACCTGCATTGTCTCCTTTCCTCAGATTATTTTTAAAAGCCTTCTTTAAAAGGCGTCATTGTGTGGTAAAAGGTTAATAATTATCCAATCAGAAGAGCTTTAAGGAAATCAGAATGGATACCAGCAGCCAATCAGAGAAGACTTAAGAATTTAAACAGTCAATCAGAGAGCTTCAAAATGGCGCCAAAATTCATCGATAAAAAAACAGTGAAAAAAACGGCATAAAAGGAGATTTAAAGTCTTCTTTAAAGGCTGCTGTGCAGTCCTTGGCAAACTGCCAGGCCTGCAACATCCACACATGCCAGATTTTACTGAAAATAGGGGCGCAGAAGACCGTGTTTTGGTCTTTTCAAGCCCCTTGCAAGAATTACTTCCCTTTAACCTTTGATGCACCCAACCCCCCCCCGTCCCCGGCCCTTAACTGGATTTGCTTTTCTAACTCAACCTACAATAAATGCTGCACATTGAAGCTTTTAATAAGCCAAAGTGATCAATGTACTGTGTAAAAAAAAAAAAGAAAACGCCCAGAAAATAATGCAAGAATTACTTCCCTTTGACCCTCGATGCACCCAACACCCCCCCTCCCCAGCCCTTAACTGGATTTGCTTTTCTAACTCAGCCCACAATAAATGCTGCACATTGGAAGTTTAAATAAGCCAAAGTGATCAAAGTACAGTTTAAAAAAAACGCCCAGGAATTAATGCAGGAATTACTTCCCTTTAATCCTCGATGCACCCATCGCCCCCCAGCCTTTAACTGGATTTGCTTTTCTAACGAACTCAGCCCACAATAAATGCTGCACATTGAAACTTTCAATAAGCCAAAGTGATCAATGTACAGTTTAAAAAACAAAACGCCCAGAAATTAATGTGACAAGTGGCTAAAAAAAGACTGAAAACTCTTTCAGTTGCTTCCTATTGCATATATCAAACAAAGGCAACTGAAGTGAAATTTTTCTAATCTCTTCGAACTGCGACAAGATACCCAGTTACATTGACTGTGTGCCAGTTACGCTCATGCAAAAACCTCAGAAATTAATGCGACAAGTGACTAAAAAAAAGACTGAAACTCTCATATATATATATCAAACAAAGGCAACTGAAGTGTAATTTTTCTAATCTCTTCAAGCAGCAACAAGAAACCCAGTTACGTTGACTACCGTCTTGTATGTGCCAGTTACGCTCAAGCGAAAACCCCAGAAATTAATGCGACAAGTGGCTAAAAAAAAGACTGAAAACTCATTCAGTTGCTTCCTATTGCATATATCAAACAAAGGCACCTGAAGTGTAATTTTTCTAATCTCTTCAAACAGCAACAAGAAACCCATCTACGTTGACTACCGTCTCGTATGTGCCAGTTACGCTCATACAAAAACCCCAGAAAATAATGCGACAAGTAACTAAAAACAGACCGAAGGCTCTTTCAGTAGCAACTGCTTCTAATTGCATAAATCAAACAAAAGGAACTAAATTTTTAAATTTATATTCAGTAGCAACTGTTTCCTGTTGCATAAGTCAAACAAAGAGAACTGAATTTCTAATATATTTTTTCTCTCCAATCTCTTTATACCGTGACGACATATACCCATTTACGCAGAACACTATCTCTCATAGGTGCCACTTATGTATTCGCAAAAAACATGAAAAATCGACTTCCAGAACTTTCCTAGCAGACGACACATGTTTATTAAGTCAAATATACGGAACTAAATTTCCGATATATTTTTTTTTTCTCCATTGTCTTTATACCATGACAACGAACCCATTCATGTTGACTACCGTCTCATGGGTGCCAGTTACGTATCTGCGAAAACATTAAAAATGGACTTTTGGAACACTTCGCAGCATACGACACCTGTCGCTTAAGTCAGTTATAGGGATTTTTCTTTTTTGTTTTTTCTTACTAGGGCCATTGATTTGGTTACGATGACTATCTCACCCATACGTGATGGTTACGTGCTGCGCATAAAATCGTAAAATCAACTTAGACACTTTCGGAGGCAACTGATACCTGTTGCACAATTCAAAGAAAGGTAAACCGAATGTTTCCCTGTTTTCTTACCAGGGTCAATTTTGGTGACCTTGCGAGTCAAAAGTCAATGTTATCTAACTGCTGTGCAAAAATATAAAATTCAGAAGCAACCGGTTGCTGTTGTGGAAAGTTTTCCAGGTTGAAAAAAAGTCTTGTTCTAGTTTGAAGAATTTAAAAATAGGCCATAAAGATACGATAAGATGTAAGAATAACTAATAATCCTGTTTTTTCTTTGATAGGGTATAAAACAATGTGGGAAAAGGAGAAAAATGCTGGTAACCTGCATTGTTTCCTTTTCCAGATAATTTTCAAAAGCTTTCTCTTTCGGGGGGTTTTAAAAGGCGTCATTGTGTGGTACAAGGTTAATAAGGATAAACAGGTACCCCCCCTTCCCAATCAGCCAATCAAATCCTATCCCTCTGAGAAATTCAAAGTTGGGCCCAATCAGCCAATCAGAGAGCTTCAAATTACTTCAAAATGGCGCCCTAATGTATCGATAGACAACAGTGAACAAAAAACGGCATAAAGATGGATTAAAAGTCTTCTTTTAAGGCTGCTGTACAGTCCTTGGCAAACTGCCAGGCATGCACCATCCACACATGCCAGATTTCACTGAAAAAGGGCCAAAATTTAAGAAATCAGGGTGGCAGAAGTCCTTGCTTTGGTCTTTTCAAGCCCCCTTGCAAGAGTTAGTTCCCTTGAAATAAACCCTTGATGCCCCTTTATCCCTTAATTAGATTTTCTGACTCAGACCACACATTGAATAAGCTAAAATGATCAATGTACAGTGTAAAAAACCCAGAAAGTAATGTGACAAGTGGCTAAAAATAAGACTGAATACTCTTTCAGTAGCAATCGATTTCTATTGCATGAATCAAACAAAGGGAATTGAAGTGTCATTTTTCTAATCTCTTCAAACCGCAACAAGAAACCCAGAAACATTGACTACAGTTTCATACGTGCCGGTTACGCACGAGCGAAAACACCACACAATAATGTGACAAGTGGCTAAAAAAAGACTGAAGACTCTTTCAGTAGCAACTGTTTCCTGTTGCATAAGTCAAACAGAGAGAACTGAATTTCTAATATATTTTTTCTCTCCAATCTCTTTATACTGTAATGACATATCCCCATTTATGCAGACTACCGTCTCTCATAGGTGCCACTTACGTATTCGCGAAAAACATGAAAAATTGACTTACAGAACATTTCCTAGCAGACGACACATGTTTATTAAGTCAAATATAGGGAAATAAATTTCCGAAATAAATTTTTTTTCTCCATTGTCTTTATACCATGACAATGAACCCATTCACGTTGACTACCGTCTCATGGGTGCCAGTTACGTATCTGCGAAAACATTAAAAATGGACTTTTGGAACATTTCGCAGCATACGACACCTGTCGCTTAAGTCAGTTATAGGGATTTTTCTTTTTTGTTTTCTCTTACTAGGGCCATTGATTTGGTTATGATGACTATCTCACCCATATGTGATGGTTACGTGCTGCGCATAAAATCATAAAATCAACTTAGACACTTTCGGAGGCAACTGATACCTGTTGCACAAATCAAAGAAAGGTAAACCGAATGTTTCTCTGTTTTCTTACCAGGGTCAATTTTGGTGACCTTGCGAGTCAAAAGTCAATGTTCTGTTTAACTGCTGTGCAAAAATATAAAAATTCAGAAGCAACCGGTTGCTGTTGCGGAAACTTTTTCCGGTTGAAAAAAAGTCTTGTTCTAGCTTGAAGAATTTAAAAATAGGCCATAAAGATACGATAAGATGCAAGAAAAACTAATAATCCTGTTTTTTCTTTGATAAGGTATAAAACAATGTGGGAAAAGGAGAAAAATGCTGGTAACCTGCACTGTCTCCTTTTCTCAGATTATTTTCAAAAGCTTTCTCTTTCGGGGGGGTTTAAAAGGCGTCATTGTGTGGTACAAGGTTAATAAGGATAAACAGGTACCCCCCCTCCCAATCAGCCAATCAAATCCTATTCCTCTGAGAAATTCAAAGTTGGGCCCAATCAGCCAATCAGAGAGCTTCAAATTACTTTAAAATGGCGCCCTTATGTATCGATAGAAAACAGTGAATAAATCAAAGTACTGAAAGTACTGTTGGAAGGCGAGTTTAGAATACAGGCATAACATATTGAAATACATTTTCCTATACTTAAATCGCCTCTCCTGATACAGCAAAGTCTATAGAGTTGTGCAATGTTCCTGTGCAATGAAGACCAATTTACCATCCTGAGTTTTAACGAACTTGAAGAAGGCTTGTGAAAATAAGTTGAAAAAAATTAAAACGAATGGACTTTTCTGAAACTCCTTTCCATTTCATTTGAAGGAAAAGTTTTATGTGATAGCAAAGAGTTTTGATTTACCGTTACCCGTATGTTTTTACGTTGTATAGAAACTTAGATGTAACCCTCTATTACCCAAATAATGTGTTTAAAAGGTCTAGGAAGAAGGCTTGAGAACTTTTGGTCTGAAAAGGAGAATACGATGCAAATTGACATTTTTTCCTTTTCCTAAAATGTCTTCCATCCTGTTTCATACAGGTTCCATTAATGGTGCCAGATCAAAAAGTTGCTACCCGAAAATGCATTCAATTTTGGAAAGTCTGATTTTTTTTTCTTCGTGTAAAGAGTCAAGAAAGTTTCTCCTGTTCAAAATTTAGTCTTTAAATGGCCTCTTTCTCAAGATTGTTAAAACTGTACTTGATAGGGTATGGTAAAGGATTAAAGAATAGTTTTTTCTTGAAAATGCAATCAATTTTGGTCTAAAACTGTAACTCTGTAATGAGATGATTAATTTCTTGAAAGTCTTTAACATTTTATTCCATGGACAATTTTACTGAGAGAGCAAAGAGTTTCTAGAAAGGTACATTTTAGAGTACAGAAACTGAGATCCAGCCTTTTAGATCACACCACTGACTTTCAACAATGTTGAAGAAGAGGCTTTTCAAAGCATTGTTGGAAAAGTAGCAAATAATAATAATCAACTTTTTGTTTGACTTTCCCACAATGTTTTCCATCTTAGTAACCTTTTATAAAACCCTTCAGAAAATAACGAAAAATTAGGGCCGTCTACATTAAAGCAATTAGCAGACAATAAGTTAAGAGCAGCTGAAAATGTGTCGTTTGGCTGGGAAAAAGTACAAAACATAGTGGTAAAAAGAGAAAATACAGGCGACTAGCGTTTTCTCCTTTTCCAAAAGTATTTTGAAACTTTTTTTCCCTTGAGGTTGTCAAAATTTTGTCATTCATTTAAAAGGCTTCTTTTATTTGTTTACCATTTTATTTGAAATATAATTATTTTATCAAGACTGAAAAAGAGTTTCAAAACAAACGACTTTCAATGTTCAAAACGGAGATTTAACTTTTAGATTACAATACACAGTCAAGTGCTGAGTTTTAATGACCTTAAAGAATGGGGCTTTTTAGAAAGGGAAGGGTACTTTGAAAGTATGCAGGAACATGAGAAAATACTGGCAACGAACATTTTCTCCGTTTTACGCAATGTTTACCATCCTATTAAGGATAACCAACCAACATCATTTGACGGTTGACTTCTTAGGTCCTATAAGGAACGTCGGAATGTGTTCTTCGTTTATACGATTCTTGTTATCTGTGGATCTGTTAACCCTTATACTAGAGCGCTGGATTGATGAAAATGGCATTTTACATCTGGGAAAAAATGCTTAATTATCGCAACTCCACCCAGGGCTGTTACAGAACAGGACATAATTTTATATTACAAAAAAGACACATAGGAAAAAAGTAAATTGAAAAGTATCATGGTTAGAAATAAATAATAAACAAACAGTAGAGAGTGAACATTTAAGATCTAAGAGTTATAATATTTCGAGTCGTTTTTCGATCGCATATTTGACGTAGACCGCAGTTTTTATAATAATGTTTTTGTCTTGGGGTTTTAGCAGTTCAGTAAATTTCAGATGGGCGATTTCGAAAATATACAGGCAAAAGGGAAAAAATATCGTCTAACTTCGTTATAACATGAGCATAAAAATAAAAAGTGATATGAGTCTTTAATATCTGTAGCGTTACAACAAGGACAAAATCTTTCAGAGCGGGGTACAGGGGGGTTGCTGTATCTCCCAGTTTCAATTCGCAAGTTAAGTGATGAAAATCTAAGTCTTGTAAAATAAATTCTCATATCTCTTGATAAAATATCTAAATATGGTTCGTAACCAAATGTGTGTTTAATTAATGAATAGTCTTTTAAAGCTGCGCTATTTTGTACGGTACTCAGCCAATCTTGAATAAAACAATCTATTGCTCTTTGTTTAAAAACTTTCGGGAATTGTTGTTTACGACTTGATTGTATTATGTTCTGTTCTGTTCTGTTCTGCTATTTAATTACAATATCTATAGTATCAACAATCCTTCTGAAAATGGCTTTTCATAACACTGCAAGAAAAGGGAAAAAAATGCTGGTAACACATTTCTACATGTCTCACGTTTTTTTTTTTTTGTTTTGTTTTTTTTTTTTTTGTTTTTTTTTTTTTTTTTTTTTTTGTTTTTTTTTTTTTTTAACCTTTACATGTCTCATTGATTAAAATATAGCTAATTAGACATAAGATTGCATATTCTGTGTAGACTATAGAATCATCAGCCTCGTCTTCAAAAGAGAAAGGCGTAATAAGCGAATTAAGGGTTCATCGACATTAACGCCTGTCTTTGATTAATCCCGCGTTACCGAAATGTACGTCCAGCATGTCGGCAAACATAAAAGCAAAATGACTGTCAACTCGTCAATATTGAGATGCACCCAATTCCTTTGTTCAACAAAAATATATCGTGTACAGTTACACAGATACAGGTCCTTATTCCGTGTTCTTAGAAAATCATGAACACGTCCGATGCACTCTAGGACAGTGGGATTCTCCGTGTCAAGATCATTGTGTTATTCAGTTTTGGAAAAAAGTGTATAGTTGAAGGAAATTCTTTCGAGGAAAATAAATGGGATATTTTAGCGTAAAGATGGTAGGTAAGTGATTATGATAACAATTCATTGCGATAAGCGTTTATTCTTTACCTGACAAAGAAATTCCAGACTAAGTTGAAAGCACTGATTCATGCAGATGACTAATTCAAGGTGGCCCAAATTAGCGACGAAATTTGTTCTTGATAGGGTAGAAACATTGAGGTAAAATGAAAACAGTGCTGGTTTCCGGTTGCAATTTCTCCTCTCCTCTCGATGTTGTTAAAAGCTTGATTTTCAGAGTCGTTTCAAGTGATGGGTAAAGGGTTAAATATTTATGAATTCTTGCTGAACTTTAAGCAACGTGACAACCAAAAGAAGACGTTAAAACTTTTTGCGTGTTAAAACGGTTACAGATCATGTTATTGTCATTTTTGACGCAGTAAAATTCGATCATACTCGTATATAAGGAAAAAAGCGATCAGACTGGAACCAAGGCTATACTTCGGTACATTGTACTGATCAGAATTGTGATTTCAACTGATTTACCTTTTTCTTTTCACGGGTCTCCGGAATCAAAACTCAGCCACGCCGACGCGTAACAATAACCTAGTCATTGATCATAAAGTCAAGCACAACTTTGATAAAAGAAAATTATATTTCTTTGAAAGAGAACATTTTCTTTAATCATTTGATGATTCAAAGGAATTTATTTCATTGAAATTTTACTTCTCACAAAGACAGAATAAGGTTGTAAAATTTCAATGAAATAAATTCCTTTGAATCATCAAATGATTAAAGAAAATGTTCTCTTTCAAAGAAATTATATTTCTTTGAAAGAGAACATTTTCTTTAATCATTTGATGATTCAAAGGAATTTATTTCATTGAAATTTTACTTCTCACAAAGACAGAATAAGGTTGTCAACAGAGGAAAGGGGTCTATCAGCGATTCGTCATTCAAAGAAGCTGTCTGATTGGTTAGTTCTGGGATCGTAAATTTACATATACGATTATACTGCCCTGCGTTCAGTTAAAGCGAACGTACCAGCCGATATAGCTCTAGCGCTCCCTCGTTCCCGATAGTCGAGGTTAATTCTTGGTAGAGTAGACCAATGAGAATGTGGAATATTACCAAAAATCTACCATGAATATGACAGACCTACCAAGAATTGACCAATCAGCGTACAAGCTACAACCAAAAAATCAACCAATCAAAACTGACCAAAGCAATCAAAATTGAGCGGCCATATTTGATTTTGTTTTTGTTGACAACGAAGGGACTCGAAACAGGTAAAGTGTTTGATTTTTGTTTTAATGTTGTTTTAATGTTGCATCTAAGATACGATCGTATAGTCTGTTAGAAACTGACCCAAACTAACAATATTTCACAGGTAGATTTGTTTTTCTGGTTCTCTTTCCAATAGTTTTTTTAGCGCTTCAAGGCCGATCTGACCTAGTTTCAGTGTTGTTAATTTTGTTAATTCTCACTTAAATTGCGTACATATAGCGAAGTTTTTTGGCTTGTCTGTGATTTTTATATCTTCTATTATCATTTTACTACTTGGAAGTTAGTCAATATCAGACCATATTTGTTGAAAGATCATTGTTTAGTCTGAATTAGAATGTACATGTAGGTACATGTAAGGTGGGTGAGAAAGTGCAGTTTCTCATTTTTCTGTGACATAAATGTGATAGGCTCAAATCTGCTGTTGATATTTAAAGCAGGCGACAAAAACAAAGAATCAAGAAAGAGTGCATGTATACAGACACATCAGTCTCCACTGTGAAGCATGCATCTCAAACATTCGGTGAAGTATAAGATTAGACTGCTGAAGTAAATCAAAGGAAAAAAGTTTGCCTGACTCGAAACCACAACCGCCCTGAACGCTAGTACTGCAGCTTTACGGACGGAGTTAGCCCCGGGCATCTGGTCATAAGTCTACCAATATCAATTTCACCATTGCTCAGGACATTTCGATAAATTATATCTGTACTACTGGCCTAAATTAGATCCAGTTGCATAATTAAATGTATCTTAAGTGATTAGACTTTATCTCTCAGGGACAGTAGCCAAAAAGGTGTGAAATTGTAAAATTTAATCATTATCATATTATTTAGAATTACTGTCAATATTGTGTAGATGATAATCTTTTATCGTGTCTTCCTTGCAAGGGTTAGTGCTTGCAGAAAAATGAATTCCAGAATCAGTCAAAAATAAAGGATGACTTGGCCATTTTAACCCCTTTACCACACAATCCCTACTTTTAATGACCCTGAGAAAGAGAACTTTGGAAAACATCATTGGAGAAGGAGGAATTGGTGATAACCAGCATTTTCTCCTTTACCAATAATGTTTTTTAACCTTTCAAAGATTAATTTCAATTTTTGAGTCACATTTATGTTGTTGTCTGTGAACATTTTTCAATTTGGACAAGTCTAAAATTTTATTGTGTGCTAGAGTTAACCCATTACCAAACAACAATATTTTAGACTGGTCCAAATTGAAAGCATTTGCAGACGACAAAATAAAAGTGATTGAAAATTTGAAATTTGTTTAGTGAAGGGTAGAAAACACTGTGGGAAAAGGAGAAAATACTGGTTACCATTATTTCTCCTTTTCCCACAATGTTTTCTAAAGGCTTCTTTCTCAGGGTCATCAAAAGTAGGGATTGTGTGGTAATGGGTTAACATGGCATTGAAACCCCTGGATGATCTCAGTCTGCCGACTCCATTTTTAGCACAATTTGGTTTTTACGGTTAAGATGTGGAACCCTAACTGAGTTGTCCAGACTTTTACAGACAGAACTGAGCAGACGACCCTGAAATAGAATAAGCTTGCATATCTTCAAACAACAATTGTAGATCGGGGAGGGGCAGAGGAAAAAAGGAATATACAAAAAAGTAAGAATGAATCAAAACAAAGGTATGTTTAGATGAATAGTATTAGGTCTAGATGAGAAAAAAGATCATTTTAGACATTTAGTGGCAAACGCAATTCAGGCCATTGGTTTGTGTTTGATTCAGAGGAAAGTGACATGTTTTCTTTGTTGACAGCTTATAAAATGAAGGATCTGTTAATTCTTTACCAAAGAAGAGAAATTTAGACTTGTCCAAATTGACAGCATTTGCAGATTAAAAAATACATGTAAATGCTGGTCTGATAAAATGAAATTTGTTCTGGGAAGGTTAGAAAACATTGTCAAAAATGGATGAAATGCTAGTTACCAGCATTTTTCTCCTTTTCCTGCAATATTTTGAAAAGTTTCCTTATTCAGGATCATTAAAAGTCGGGTTTGGGTGATGAAGAGTTAGCTCTTTTCCAAATGACAAAATTTAAGATTCCTCCAAATTGAAAGTGTTTACAGACAACAAGATAAAAGTGACTAAAAATTTGAAATTTGTTTTATGAAGGATAGAAAATATTGTACGAAAAGGAGAAAATGCTGGCTTTTAGCATATTCTCCTTTTCCCAAATTTTTTTCAAAAGGCCTCTATCTCAGTCATAAAAACCAGGGATTTTTTGGTAACAGGGTAAAGGATCTGTTAATGTTTTACCAAAATGTTTTTTATCCTTTTAACTCTTTACCAAACAACAAAATTTTAGACTTGTTCCAAATGAAAGCATTTGCAGACAACAAAATAAATATAACTTGAAACTTGTTTTTAGTAGAGTAGGAAACATTGTGGGAAAAGGAGAAAATGCTGGTTACCAGGATTTTCTCCTTTTTCAACAATGTTTTCAAAAGGCTTTTTTCTCAGAGTCGTAAAAAAAAGCAGTGATTGTTTGGTAAAGAGTTGCGGTATACTGGAATTGTCACTATATGATTGCAATGGCTGCTTTCCAGTCCGACGAAACACCGAAATACCACCAAAATACCCAAATTGTTTTGCTATTGAGTTCAGATTACTGATCAAAGTCAGAATTAAATGTCTTTTTTCGTGATATTTGACACAAAATTTAAGCCTTGACAGAACTGAACACATTTGCAGACGACAATTTCAGTGTGCTACAAAAGAGTAAATTTCTCTACGATAGGATAGAAAATATTGTGGAAAAAAGAGAAAAAACTGGTTACCAACAATAGTTCACTCAAATATCAGGAAAAAAGACAAATATTTCATACTGTTATCAGTTATCGAAACTCGACAGAAAAAATTGGGGTATTTCGGTGATTCGTTGGTATTTTGGTGATTTGTCGAACCCCTGCTTTCAATCCAGAAAAGGAATCTGGCAAGAAAGCCCTGTACGCTATCAGGCTTGACCGGTACAGTTTATGTTTCTTGTTATAGATATCAAGTCAGTTTATGCACAACTCCTTCTTTTGGTGAAAAACTTAAAGTTAGTATCTTTTAGAGTCAGCAGTAGCACAGTTGGTATGATACAGGACTCAGGAACAGGGTCTCTGGTTTGATACCCGGCTCAGCAAATTTCTTTCAACGGATTGATGACAGTCTCTGTGACAGGATTCATTTCTCTTTCACTGTTCATCAGTGTTTAAGTGACGGTAATGTGAGAAAGCAGCAGCAAGTGGCTCGGAAGAAATATTTTGCCCGACACTGGTAAAAGAAACTCCAGGAAGGCAGGGATAGGTGCACTGGCTGTCATGTTATAACGGAAATAAATTTGTAAATAATATTTAACACCTTGCAAACAATCAGTGGTGTTTCAGATTAAACTTCATGAAACCAGTATAGAAAAATGTAAAAAAGACAGCCTCTGACAAGCTGAATTATAATTCAACCCTTTACCACACAATCCGCAACAAACCTCCTACAATGATGATCACTTGACGGTTGAGTATAAAAGTAAAATTGATGTCAGGAATGTTTCAGAAATAGCGGCAAGTCTGCTATAACATGACAATCTTGAAATGGAAGCAACATAGCTGCGAATATTGTGACAATGGCATTATTGGTTTTTGCTGTTTTGATATTCAGTAAGGTGTCATGGAAAAAGGGGGTTTCATGTATATTTTAGTTAGGGATCAATATCTTTTTGACTCAAAATCCTACACAAAATTTATGAAAATTCATGCCTGTGTTCCTTATGATAGTCCGCCATTATCATTATTTTATCTTTCTTCATTAAATGTCGTGTAATGGAAAAAGGGAGCTTGACATATATTTTCATTATGAACCAATATCTCTTAAAGTCTTTAAGTACTACAAAATCCCAAGTTTTGACATCCTTGAAGAAAATGCCTTTTAAAAGCATTGTGGGAAAAGAAGAAAATGCTGGTAAGCAGCATTTTCTCCTTTTTATCACAACATTGTCTACCTTTCCCATAACAACTTTCATTTTTTTGAGCAATGTTTATTTTGTGGTCTGCAAATGCATTGAATTTGGACCAATCTGAAATTTTGTTTGGTAAAAAGTTAACTACAGGACAAAATGCTATGAAACTTCATTTATATGTTGTTTATCAAAAGCCACAGACAATATTAACTTGTTTCTTTTTTCTCATGAGATGCCATATCAAAAAAAGGGGGACTAAATGTGTAATTCCATTATCCATGGATAGTCTGTTGATTTAATTTCTCTCTCTCTCTCTCTCTCTATTTAATATATAAACAATGTGTTATAGAAAAAGGGGGTTTGATGTATATTTTCTTTATTTGTTATGTTTTTATTTAATGAAATGTCATGTTCTAGGAAAAGGGGACTTAATGTATAATCTTGTTATGGACCTCTTTAGTCTTATATATCTTTATATGTAATGAAATGCTTTGCCATGGAAAAAGGGAGCTTAATGGATACTTTCATCCTGGACCAATAACAAAAAGGCCACATGTACATGCAAAACACAACACCTCTAATATGTTTGTATCAAAAAAGGTCTTTTTGGCAGGGATATCATTTTAACAAAATTGCTTGTTCAGACTAGAAATTGATACCTTTTTCACAAAAGTCAAAGACGGAAGCCCAGTCAGGCTTACAGTTTAAGAAACAAACACAGAGAGAAAAGGAGGGCTGCAGCATGGAATCCTGCTGTTCTTAGACAGGAGGCTGCAGATGCATGTATATGTAAGTGAGAAAATCCAAATTAAAAATTCACCCTATCGGCTATTGTAAGCTTCAGTTTGTCAATTTAGGTTAGTATCATTGACCTGTGACTTTTATTTTGAGAAAGATAAATATATAAACAATTATAACTTTTTGTCAGCTAATAGTCAGCTGTTTTTACTGTTTATCATACTGTTTATTTGTACACTTGCCCAAACTGATGACATTTTAAGTGTGCCTCAAATGATGGAGTTTGTCTGTTATATGGCAAAAAATATTTTCGAAAAAAAAAGGGAATATGCATTTTGTCGTTTCACTCAGTAACTCCAAGAGCCTTCTTTCTCAGAATTAGTTAAGCTCCTGATGATGTGGTAAAAGGTTAAGGCTTTATTTATTTCCTTCATTTGTGCTATTACTACATGAAGCCTAAAAAACCTACATTCAACATTACCTCTATGTGAACAATTAGTGTCTAGGGATGAGGAGGGCTTCACAGTTTTGTTAAGTATTAAAATTACTAGTATTATTTCAAACTTAAGTTAGTCCCTTTTTTGTGGTTCTGGCCTTTGGCAAAGTACTGCAAAGCCTAAGCCCATGGCTGGTGATACCCAGCAGAAGTGTGAATTAGTGAGTTGCTACAGCAATAATAATAATAATCTGCTGTATGATAATTACTTCTCATTAAATGCTGAAAGTGGCTTTATCTTTTCCAAAACAACAAAATGTTGAACATCTGCAAACAACAAATGTGAAACTGGTATAAATGAGCTGAAATTTTGTAAAAGAAAACAATATTGAAAAATGATTTTGAGCAAGGAATTTCTCCTTTTCCCTAATAATGTCTTTGACAGATTTTTTTTTTAATTCAAAATTTTATTGGTAAATGGTGAAATCATCATCTGAATAGTTTTCATGACATTATGTGGGTCTTTGAAATAGAAGAGGACAAACCAGCAAAGTTCTATCACAAAATCCAGGTAATTCTTTTGATTGTTTATGATCTTGAATCACAGATAAATTCTATGCATACATTTTTTTTCAAAATGTTTTGTATGAATGATTTTTTTAACTTTGAAAATTCTAACTCTTTTCCAGATGACAAGGTTATAAGCTGGTCCTTATTGAAAGCACTTGGAACATAGTGAACATATTGGTAGAAACTTGCAAATATTTCTCATTGTTTGGACTTTCATTTGAAAGGTTAGACTAGAAAACATTCCTTAATACAACCATTTTTTCCTTTTCCCTCCTTGTTTTAAGTTCAGCTTGCTAAGGGTAGTTCCACTTTTGGTAACATTCCAACACTTGAAGATTTCGCATTATAGTCATTTCAACAGGATTTATATTCTGTCTCCTGGCTGAAATTCTTTGATAATGTATGTGGGAAAAGCAGCCTGTGAAAGGGAGTTTTTGGAAAATGCATGTGAAAGAAATTCAAGGAATGTTTAAATCAGCTAATCTCGATTACAGGTATAGAGTGAAATAATTATGGAACTGGTCTTCAACACTGGGAGAACACAATCAAGTCCAGTTTTTGTCATAGTAGATGGTAAGAAGACCTGACATTTCTAACTTTTGGAGTTGTTCATATTAAATGCAGTTTTAAGACAACAATTTAAATGTAGGTGGATTTATAAAATTTGGCTTTGAAAGGGTAGAGTACATTGTGGGAAAAAGAGAAAATCCTGGTAGCCACAGCTTTGAAAAAGTAGAAAGCATTGATGGAAATAGAGAAAATGATAGTTACCAACATTTTCTCCTCCTCCCACAATGTTTTCAATAGGCTTTTTCCTCAGAGTAGTTTGGTAAACGGTTAAAAATGGCTTTTTGATTGTACTTGTCCTTGAAAGGGTACAAAAATTGTGGTTAAGGGCAAAAATGCTGGTCAAATTGTGCAAATTAATTATCATATCATTGTATCAAGTATAATATCTAGTATAGTTAAACCCAGTAACTTATTACTGAGTTACTTTTTACTAAAAGTGCCCTAAGTTACATGAATTACCAGAAAAGTGATACTAGTTTCTTTATTGTGAATATTTGGAGGACATAAAAAAAATGCTGGTCAAATTGTGCAAATTAATCATCATATCATTGTATCAAGTATAATATCTAGTATAGTTAAACCCAGTAACTTATTACTGAGTTACTTTTTACTAAAAGTGCCCTCAGTTACAAGAATTACCAGATAAGTGATACCAGAGTTTCTTTATTGTGAATATTTGGAGGACATAAAAACACAGACTGCTAAGTTTTTAATGCTACATGGTATAATGCTTACTTAATTGTATTGTATACTGCTAACTTAATCTGCTATTGTATACCTACTTTTAGCAAGAGCTGTAATCCTACACTGAAAAACAAAAATTGACAGGAAACAGTGATTTTCAACAGTATGTAAAACACTGGAAAAGTGCAGGAATTGCATGCCCTAAGAAATTACTTTTTTCGCCCCCAGTGGTTTCTTAACTCTACCAAAGGACAATATTTTAGGCTTGTCCAAATCTAAAGCATTTGCAGACGACAAAATAAAAGTGACCGAAAATTTAAAATTTATTTTGTGAAGAGTACAAAACATTGTGTGAAAAGGAGAAAATGCTGGTTCTGCTTTTCCTACAATGTTTTCTGAAGGCTTCTTTCTCACAGTCATCAAAAGTAGGGATTTTGTGGTGTGGTAATGGGTTAATCTGTCAACTAAAGAGGTAAAAACCAGTGTATTTGTCAAGTAACTACTTATGACAAGGAATACCAATAGAAGTTTCCAATCCAAGCCCTTATAGAAACAGAAGTAAATTTAATTAGAAAATTGCTGTTTTCTAAGTACAACTTTAAAACTTCCATGTTGTAAATGGTAAACATATTCACTCAAGTAGTGAAAGATCCAGGTTCAAATCCTGGTGGAAGTAAGAGTTGGAAAAGATTCCAGTAATTCCAGAAATTAAATAAGGATAAAAGATAAAATTGTACACATTTTCTTATTAAAATTGGCATATTTTATGAAATAAGTTTCCTTTTCTTAATTACACAGCTTTTTTTAGCTGAAAAACAGCACAAACACACAATTTTCATGAAAAAAAAGGCATTTTTAGGTTTTCTTTTACAGAGGTCAATGGGTGCAAATTCTTGGTTAATTCTTGGTAGCGTAACAGAGACTAACAGGTACCAGCCTTAGCGCAGTAGGTAGAGCGTAGGACTTGTGAACACAATGTCCTACAGGTTGTGGGTTCGAATCCCCGGCTGGCCAACTAAAAATTACTAATAGTCTTTCGGATGAGACGTTAAACCGAGGTCCCGTGTGACGGTGCTACACACCGAGCACGTTAAAGAACCAGGCGGAATTCTCAGTAGTTTCGTCCTGTATCCTTGCACTATCCCCCGTAACAACTAACCGTCTTCTGGGGGCGTCGCTCAGATGGGCAACCGGTAGCGACGATAAATAAACGAAAATAATCAATCAATAAAGCGAACGTGTGGGGCGAACTGTTCGCGTCGCGAACAGTTAACTGAACGACTTGTTCGCGTTAAATAAAATTAGAGATTTGTTTACATGGTTACTGTCGGTTGCTAATGGCACGCGTTTTTGCAGAATACTTTGATTAGTAAGGCAACTTTCGTCTTGAAGTTTAAACCCAGTCGGCAAAAAACGATGATAATTTACTCGACAGGTTGATTTTAAGCAAAATTTACAACCCATATAGATCTTACCTATTTTTGTTAGAAGTTTATTGGTAGGTTTAGAGATTACATCATTTATTTTCCCGTCAAAGAAATTCGGATTATGTATATGTAGACTTGCTGCCGAGACCAAAATACATGTAGTTAATTATCACAGGCCGTTGTGAACAAGATCGAAACCATAATTTCTTAAACTATTACAATATTACCCTTTACCACACAATCCCGAATTTAAACGATCCAAAGAAAAAAAGAAGGCTTCTGGAAACATATGGCGGAATAAGGAGAAAACATTGGCAACCTGCTTTTTCTCCTCTCTCAACAACGTTTTCTATCCTATCATGGACAAAAAGCATTTTTTTGACAGAAATGCTCTCAAATTTGACGGATTGACCTTTTGTCTTCTGGTATAGAGTTGACAAAATCACTTACCCACATTGTAACAAAGTTCTTCTGTTAATCACGGATCGTTTATACACAAATACATAGCCGGTCAAGTTCTTGATATTATCCACTCATTTACGTGAAAAATATTAATCTGCTAGACCAGCACCGGACCGTATATTTCCCTCCGAAACAAATTCGGTCAACAGCAGTCGGATAAACAATATAACCTCAAGGTTACATAACCCTTAACTCTTAATCCAACAACAAATTCTTAGACTTCTTCCGAATCCAAAGTATTTGCTGCATGCAAGTAAAATATTGCAAAAACGGTGACCATCGTCTGTGGAAAGGGAGGAAACATTTAACGAAAAAGGAAAATGCCTGTAACTGGCATTTGTTCCTTTTTCCAGAACGTTTTCCAAGGCCTTCTTAATCGCTATCGTTTAACCTCGAGATGGTGGGGTAAAAGGTTAAACTGCACAATAAATTTAAAAAATATTCTCACCTAAAGATGTTTCAGTGATTTAGGATGAAATAAAAGTAAAAACAGTGGTGGAAAATGAGCGATTACTTGTTGCAAGCAAACATTTGTTTTCTGGCTGATTTCCAAAGCTGTTAACTGCTGAGTATAAAAAGGTTGCATTTGTGAAGTACATGCCTAATATGTATTTGATGATGGCACATATCAGACAACGAAAATTTAGACTCATTCATATTTCTTCAAGCACTGCAATTGACGAATTAAAAACAATGGTGAAACGGTGTAAGTCGTCTCCGAAAAGAAAGAAACGTTATGGGAAAAGGAGAAATATTGGTTATCAGCCTTTTCTGTATCTTCCTCAGTGTTGTCATATCATTAAATTCAAAATTATTTCGTACAGGCCTTCTTAATCAATGTCGTTTAAACTCGCAATTGTAGGGTAAAAGGTTAAAATGCACAACAAATATAAAATATATTCCCAACCAAGTATGGTTTAATGATTTCAAAGTTCTATCCTGCAAGAAATACTACCATGCAGATTGAAAATTATCCCGCATGATTTGAAAAATCTGATCGTCGTCTGCACTGTCTTTCAAAGGAGCACTGAGTCTCACTTTGTGACCTACATATTCACAAGTGCAGGATCATGCTATCAAAGTGCAATTTGGAATACAATTTTCATTTTACAACCTTTTTTACCCATTACCACACAATCCCTACTTTTGACGACCCTAAGAAAGAAGCCTTCAGAAAACATTGTGCGTAACCAGTATTTTCTTCTCTTCCCAAAATGTTTCCTACCCGTCACAAAACTTTTTTTTTTTAAATTTTCAGTCACTTTTATTTTGTCGTCTGCAAATGCTTTCGATTTGGACTAGGCTAACATATTGTCGTTTGGTAATGAGTGAATAGCATAATTCTTGTTTTTAAATAACGCCAAAACAGAGTTTATTGCTTACATTTATGACTGCTGTTGTTGAATAAGGGGATAGTCTCTAGCTTGATGAAACACACGCGAATACAGTTTGTTTCTTTCATAAATTGCCGACACGTGTTTTATCAATTTCGGTTACAACTGATGAAGGCTATACAAGTTTGATCGTCAATTGACAGGGTCATAAATTAACAAGCCGCTGCCAAACAGGCAATCCCTTTGGCCTTACTTTTAAAACATCCGTCAACTGTTTGATCTCCCAATATTTATCATAAAAAGCAGATTTGATGCGTGTTAATAGTGGAACGTGTGCAGTAAAAGCTGGGTCACATTTATCAACTCTTGACCAGACTATAAATTTTAGAATTTTCTTTCAAGAGATTTAAATGAACTATTCAAAATTTTTTCTCTTTAAAACATTTGAGTAAAATTTTAACTGTCTGTCAATGCTTTCCATTGGTCAAGTCTAAAACTTCGCAGTCTGGTAAAGAGGTAGTTGTACTTAAATAATAGCTGAAAGGACAGGTAACATTGTAAGAAACGAAAAAATTGCTGATTGCAAGCATTTTCCTCCTGTTCAACCATCGTTTTCCGTGGTTTCAAAAGTTTACTTGGTAGGATCGTAAAAAATATTTGGTTGTTTGGTTATGAGTTAACCTGTGGACATGTGGGTCACTGAATATGCAAGTTTTGGATGTACAAAAAAGTGATAAATAAAACAATAGGTCGGAGATAATTCAAAGAATTAAATCACTAATAGGATTTACATTAAGAGTAAACAGTGGTGAAAAAGGAGTCATTAGTTGTTAGAAGGAAATATTTGTTTTCTGGCTGATTTCTAAAGCCGTTAACTGCTGGATGTAACAAAAATTGTACATGTATTTGTGAATTAGGTGGTTAATTTGTATTTAATAGGATTTTAACTCTGTATCAGACAACGAAAATTTAGACTTAAACACAAATCTTCAGCACTGTAAACGATAAATAAAAAAAAAGGAAATTGAAAGGCTATAAGTTGCCTGTAAAAAGGATGAAACGTTGTGGGAAAAGAGAAATACCGGTTGTCAACCTTTTCTCCTTCTGTCACAATGTTTTCATATTTTGCTTTCTTCTTTGTGTTCATTTAAACTAGGAATTGTTCAGCAAAGGGTATAAAGGACATCAACAGCTATTTTCCTGATCCGAGTCGTTTAATAAGATATTGCAAGATGTGATTTTAAATAAACTGGGACATGGTGAATCTGTGTGGCGAAAAAAGATCTTTGCGTTCTTTTTCGGGGAAAAAGCACATTCATACAGTGATTTATTAATAGGGAATGGATTATATCAAGCGTAAACCAAACCAAGAAATAAATCTTTTTTGAACCGTGAAGGTAAGTGATTGGATTTATGATTTGCAATGTTTGAACAATAGAAGTATGAAATAATCCGTATACTAGTTCCTTCCGGATAGCTGTTATCTCATTTCAATCGGCCGATATTGGCCATTTTTATTATCATAACGTCTGAAAAGGGTAAAAATAAAACCTTGAGATTACATTGATATAGTAGTATAATCGATACAATTTCGCACATATATAGATAATTTAATAAAAAGTCAGAAATTCAAGAATTTTCTTTTTTTTTTATTTCGGCTTTAGAATAACGATCATTTGTCAGCCATCTTTGTTAGCTCGGCGTACCACCATGAAAATGCGTTCGCGATTGTTTGCAAACGTAAATGGCGAACAGACTGTTCAGTAGCGAACGTTTCGTAACGTTTTGTAACGTTTTGTACCGTTCGCTTTAACTGAACGCAGGGCTGCCTTGCGTTCAGTTAAAGCGAACGTTTGAGGCGAACTGTTCGCGTCGCGAACAGTTAACTGAACGACTTGTTCGCGTTAAATAAAATGGCTCCCATTATAGATTTGTTTACATGGTTACTGTCGGTTGCTAATGGCACGTGTTTTTGCAGAAGACTTTGATTAGTATGGCAATATCGTCTTAAAGTTTAAACTCAATCGGCAAAAAATGATGATAATCTATTCGACAGGTTGATTTTAAGCAAAATTTACAACCAATATATTTCTTACCTATTTTTTGTTAGAAGTTTATGGGTAGGTTTAGAAATTACCTGAAGGTTACATAACCCTAACTCTTAATCCAACAACAAATTCTTAGACTTCTCCCGAATCCAAAGTATTTGCTGCATGCAAGTAAAATATTGCAAAAACGGTGACCATCGTCTGTGGAAGAGGAGAATACATTTTAACGAAAAAGGAAAATGCCTGTAACTGGCATTTGTTCCTTCTTCCAGAACGTTTGTCAAGACCTTCTTAATCGCTATCGCTTAACCTCGAGATGGTGGGGTAAAAGGTTAAACTGCACAATAGATTTAAAAAATATTCTCCCCTATACATGTTTCAGTGATTTAGGATGAAAAGTAAACAGTGGTGGAAATGGAGGGAATACTTGTTGCAAGCAAACATTTATTTTCTGGCTGACTTCCAAAGCTGTTAACTGCTGAGTATAAAAAGGTTGCATTTGTGAAGTACATGCCTAATATGTATTTGATGATGGCACATATCAGACAACGAAAATTTAGACTCATTCATACTTTTTCAAGCACTGCAATTGACGAATTAAAAACAATGCTGAAACGGTGTAAGTCGTCTCCGAAAAGAAAGAAAAGAAAGAAACGTTATGGGAAAAGGAGAAATATTGGTTATCAGCCTTTTCTGTATCTTCCTTAATGTTGTCATATTCTTTTTTTTTTCTTTCTTATTGGTCATTAAAACTCGAAATTATTTCGTACAGGCCTTCTTAATCAATGTCGTTTAAACTCGTAATTGTATGGTAAAAGGTTAAAATGCACAACAAATATAAAATCTATTCCCAACCAAGTATAATTTAATGATTTCAAAGTTCTATCCTGCAAGAAATACTACCGTGCAGATTGAAAATTATCCCGCAGGATTTGAAAAGTCTCATCGTAGTCTGCACTGTCTTTCAGAGGAGCACTGAGTCTCACTAAAATGTGGCCTATATGATTCATAGCAGGATCATGCTATCAAAGTGCAATTTGGAATACAATTTTCGTTTTACAACCATTACCACACAATCCCTAATTTTGACGACCCTGAGAAAGAAGTCGTTAGAAAACACTGTGGGTAACTTGCATTTTCTCCTCTTCCCACAATGTTTTCTACCCTTCACAATTTTTTTTTTTTTAATTTTAGACACTTTTATTTTGTCGTGTGCAAATGCTTTCGATTTGGACCAGGCTTAAATATTGTCGTTTAGTAATGAGTTAATTAAATAATTCTTGTTTTATAAATAACGCCAAAACAGAGTTTATTGCTTACATTTATGGCTGCTGTTGTTGAATAAGGGGATGGTATTTAACTTGATCAAACAGACGCGAATGCAGTTTGTTTCTTTCATGAATTGCCGAGACGTGTTTTATCAAATTTCGGTTACGACTGATGAAAGCCATACATATGTGATCGTCAATAGACCATCTGCCAATTACCGTTACTGACGTGTCACCACGAGTTACTTCCCTTTCCACCGGACAATCTTTCCCAATCTTGTATATGCACGAATAGTGAAAGGGTCATGGAATACACCCTAAACGCGATAAAAAAGACAAAAAACCTAAAACGGCCGTAGTTTTATCAATTATCTTTTTCGAAGACACACACAAAATAGAACTTGTTATATCAATTTTTCGGTAGACTTCAGACAGTAAAGCGGTATCATAAGCGTTGTCTCCTGCCGGGTCTGTTGATAGAACTTTTTGTATGCAGACTGCATTAACCATTAGGTTGCCAAGCGTGATTCGATGACCTTTTGCAGACAATATAGATTCAGATCAGATTACGAAGAACGTGCAGTCTGATCCTAGATCTTCACTATCCGATACGGAGAGGTTTTTCCTCGAGATTGACCCTCCGTAACAGATTTTAACAATTCCAAACCTTTTCCAAGTGATCAACCTGAGACTAAACGGGATTAACACTTAATTGTGACAATTATGTGTTAGTCGGTGCCTAAAAAGAACATCAGATCTTTTCATATAGATCACCCACTTTGACGGTAAAATACCGAGATCAAACGAACACCCAGCTAACCCTTTACTAGCTTTGCAATGAAAACAAGTAGAGCACGTATTCGCTTCCTGAAAATGAAACTCTAAAATCTTTTTTTTCCTAGAGGGAATGAAGGTTTGAAACTTGAATTAAACTTTGTTATTACGATAGTCAACCTATACGGTAGTTCAAACAGTAATATGAGAAAAATGCAACTATAAAGATTTTTAAAAATGTTAATTATGTCAAAGTCAGGACTTTCGCTGTAAATTCAAAATGTATAATGTCCCAGTTTCTTGATTGTAGTCTGTCTCTGTCTTTTAACAGATACTGGAACGATTTTTTTTTTTTTTTTTTTGGGGGGGGGGGGGGAATTATCAAATTACTAGTTTAAATTAATCAAAGCACAGATTCCTGGGCTTCAAGCCTGTACGTTACAAACTTAGCTGCGGAATTCGGCAAACATTGGTTGAATAATCACACATAAAAATAGGAAAAGTCTAATGGAGTTATATTGATGTTAACCCCCCCCCCATTTTTTACAACACTGAAATTTTCATTGACTCTTTACGAAACAGAAATTTGAGACTTGCCCAAATTGTAAGCCTTTGCAGATAACAATTTGAATTAAAACCTATATTTCTAAGGGTCATAAAAAGCTTGAGATATGGGTTTTAAATGGTTATCGTGAATGTTTTCACCCGACGACAACACTTTGGACTCTTCCAGATACTTAGCATATGGAGACGATAGAATAAACGTGGGTCAAATGGTTGTAATTGTCTTTGAAAAAGTAAAAAAAAACAAACTATTGTTGAAACAGGAGAAAATGCTTGTTGCAAGCCCTTCCTTTTTTCCTTAAATATTTTCTCTCACACTTTAAAAATTTATTTTTCACAGATGTTTCTGAACTACATATCGATTACTTTTTTGTTAGGGGGGTGGGGTGTTAAGGTTGAGGAAGTGAGACAAGTAACAGACAGTGAGACAAATCAGCACGTCTGCCCCCTTTTTTTTCCGGGTCGCTCGAAATACTTTGGCAAAAAGGTTACATAGCTGTCCAGGGACAGTCCATTTACTGATATTAAAGCACTATTATCAAACATCCTTGTTGCACTTTCAGGTATGTACCTATTGAAGAATAAATTCATGTTATAGATATGAAACAAAAGAAACATGGCTTCAGATCAAATTTCAGACCATCCCAAACTTCTTCACAAAATATTTATTCAAGCTTCATTTTAAGTATTTAACCCTTTACCGAACAACAAAATTTTTATACTGGTCCAAATTGAAAGACAAAAAAAAACATATTTCAAAATTGAAATTTGTTTCCAGCAGGGTAGAAAACATTGTGGGAAAAGGAGAAAATGCTGGTTACCAGCATTTTCTTCATTTCCAACGATGTTTTCAAAATGCTTCTATCTCAGGGTCGTAAAAACCAGGGATTGTTTGGTAAAGAGTTTGGTAAATGGGTAAAGGGTTAACTCGGTGTTCCTTTGATCTCGGTATCGCACTGCAGGGTGGGTGACCTTTAGAACAGCTGTAATGTACTTGCGTCTTACAGATTAGCACACACGTGTCACATTTAATTGACTCCTCTTATTTTTTTGTTTCATATCACTTTACCCCTTTAGTGATCATTAATGGACAGGATAATGTATTTTAAACAGGTTTCAGAGGGTAAGTTCGTTCTTAGTCTCTACATGCTCTTTATTTCAATACGATCTCATTAAATGCATATTTTGTCTGTTTATTATTATTTTTTTCAAAAGCAATATCACGAAATATGTTTGAATTGTGTTAGAATTGATTTCCTCTAGATTTTTTGCCATGCCATTTTCTTTTTAGTTATGAATTTGTCCAAATTTAAAGGAATTGCGAACGGGACATACGCCATTTATTATTGAAATAATCCTTTGTTTGTCCGGTGTCACGTGATATTTCTGGTGCGCCGCTTACGATAAAATGGAAATATCGCTTATATCAAATCTAATTGGCAAATCGTCTATTGACCGGGCCATAAAATAACAAGTCGCTGCCGATTAGGAAATCCCTTTGGGCCTACTTAACCCTTAGGCTGCTGATCGCGACTTGCTTCTTTATGCGGACAGTGTAGATTAAGATCAGACTGCACAGAATGTGCAGCCTGATCTTGGATCTATACTGTCTGATGAGGAGATACCGGTATTTTTCTTCAATGAATGCATTTGAAATAGAACCATTTAGGTTTTTCTATGACCTCGAAAAGATGCATTCAATTTATTCAGCAGGAGAAGGGTTAAATATCCGTCAACCGTTTGATCTCCTTGTTCCAATGTTTTTCAGACAATCATATTTGGTTCGCCTTAATAGTGGAACGTGTGCTGTAAAAGCTGTGTCACATTTATCAACTCTTGACCAGACTATAAATTTTAGAATTCTCCTTCAAGAAAGTCAATATTTTATCACTTTCAGTAATATTTTAACAATGCTTTCCATTGGTCAAGTCTAAAACTTCGCAGTCTGGTAAAGAGGCAGTTTTACTGAAGTGATAGCTATAAGGACAGGTAACATTGTGAGAAACGAAGAAATTGCTGATTGCAGGCATTTTTCTCCAACGTTTTCCATGGTTTCAAAGGTTTTACCTGGCAGGATCGTAAAAATTATTTGGTTGTTTGATTATAAGTTAACCTGTGGACATACGGGGCACTGAATATCATATGCAAGTTTTGGATGTACAAAAAAGTGATTAATAAAACAATAGGTCGGAGGTATTTCAAAGAATTAAATCACTAATAGGATTTACATTAAGAATGAACAGTGGTGGAAAAGGAGCGATAACTTGTTAGAAGGAAATATTTGTTTTCTGACGGATTTCTAAAGCTGTTAACTGCTGGGTGTAAAAAGTGTATAAATTTGTGAAGTAGGTGGTTAACTTGTATTTAAAAGCATTTTAACTCTGTATCAGACAACGAAAATTTAGACTTAAACATAAATCTTTAGCATTGTAAACCACATAAAAAGTAAAGCTGAAAGGTTATAAGTCGCCTGTGAAAAGGAAGAAACGTTGTGGGAAAGGAGAATTACTGGTTGTCAACCTTTTCTCCTTCTTCCACAATGTTTTTTATATTTTCCTTTCTTCTTTGTGTCCATTAAAACTAGGAATTGTTTGGTAAAAGGTGTTAAGGACATCAACATTTATTTTCACTTTTCCTGATCCAAGACATCGTTAGATGTAATTTTAAATAAACTGGGACACAGTGAATCGTATGACAAGAAAGACCTTTGCCGTTCTGTTTCGGGGAAAAAGAACATTTATACAGGCTATTTATTAGTAGGGAATGGATTATATTAAGTGTAAACCAACTCAAGAAATAAAGTTTTTTTGGCCCGTGAAGGTAAGTGATTGGATTTATGATTTGCAATATATGAACAATTGAAATATGCAATAATCCGTATACTAGGTCCGTCCGGATAGCTATTTTCTCATTTCAATCGGCCGTTATTGGGCACTTTTATTATCATAACGTCCGAAAAGGGTATAAATTAAACCTTCAGATCACATTTCAAGAGTAGTATAATCGATACAATTTCGCACATGTATAGATAATTCATTAAAATGTCAGAAATACAAGAATTTTCATTTTTTATATTTCGGCTTTAGGATAACGATCATTCGTCAGCCATCTTTGTTAGCTCGGCGTACCACCATGAAAAAGCGTTTGCGATTGTTTGCAAACGTAAGCGGCGAACGGACTGTTCAATAGCGAACGTTTGCAAACATTACAAAACGTTTTGTACCGTTCGCTTTAACTGAACGCAGGGCTGGTTAGTTGTTTATGCGTTGTGAAGTTGAAGTAGGTGCGAATGACGTCATGTTAGTAGCTTTCGATTGGCTTATAATATAGCTACGGTTTATTTGTTGCTGTAGCAACATGATTGTATCAATGAACTGATCCAAAGTATTTTGCATTTGTCAAAAACGATGCCTTTTACGAATTCCATTTCATTCCTTCTAGAAACTTGAATATTCTTCTCGCTGTTCTGATTAAATTTACAATGGTCTCGACATTATTTTGTTCTAATGTACTCGAGAAATATTGAACTATTTGAAAGGCGTTTTGATAATGCTGCTCAGAGGCATTTTCAGCGAGCTGCTGAGCGTTGACAAATGAAGGCGAGAATGAAAATCTCGCCTTCCAAAAACGGCATAAAAGTGGATTTAAAGTTTTCTTTTAAGGCTACTGTGCAGTCCTTGGCAAACTGCCGGGCATGCACCATCCACACATGCCAGATTTCACTGAAAAAGGGCCAACATTTAAGAAATCAGGGTGGCAGAAGACCTTGTTTTGGTCTTTTTAAGCCCCCTTGCAAGAGTTACTTCCCGTGAAATAAGCCCTTGATGCCCCTTTATCCCTTAATTAGATTTTCTGACTCAGACCACACATTGAAAAAGCCAAAATCATGAATGTACAGTGTAAAAAACCCAGAAATTAATGTGACAAGTGGCTAAAAATAAGACTGAATACTCTTTCAGTAGCAATCGATTCCTATTGCATGAATCAAACAAAGGGAATTTAAGTGTTATTTTTCTAATCTCTTCAAACCGCAACAAGAAACCCAGTTACATTGACTACCGTTTCATACGTACTGGTTACGCATGTGCGAAAACACCAGGAAATAATGTGACAAGTGGCTAAAAAAAGACTGAAGACTCTTTCAGTAGCAACTGTTTCCTGTTGCATAAGTCAAACAAAGAGAACTATATGTCTAATATATTTTTTCTCTCCAATCTCTTTATACCGTGACGACATATCCCCATTTATGCAGACTACCATCTCATAGGTGCCACTTACGTATTCACGAAAAACATGAAAAAACGACTTACGGAACATTTCCTAGCAGACGATACATGTTTATTAAGTCAAATATAGGGAACTAAATTTCCGATATATTTTTTTTCCTCCATTGCCTTTATACCATGACAACAAACCCATTTACGTTGACTACCGTCTCATGGGTGCCAGTTACATATCCGCTAAAAACATTGAAAATGGACTTTTGGAACATTTCGCAACATACAACACCTGTCGCTTAAGTCAGTTATAGGGATTTTTCTTTTTCGTTTTCTCTTACTAGGGCCATTGATTTGGTTACGATGACTATCTCACCCATACGTGATGGTTACGTGCTGCGCATAAAATCGTAAAATCAACTTAGACACTTTCGGAGGCAACTGATACCTGTTGCACAAATCAAAGAAAGGTGAACTGAATGTTTTCCTGTTTTCTTACCAGGGTCAATTTTGGTGACCTTGCGAGTCAAAAGTCAATGTTCTGTTTAACTGCTGTGCAAAAATATAAAATTCAGAAGCAACCGGTTGCTGTTGCGGAAACTTTTTCCGGTTGAAAAAAAGTCTTGTTCTAGTTTGAAGAATTAAAAAATAGGCCATAAAGATACGATAAGATGTAAGAATAACTAATAATCCTGTTTTTTCTTTGATAGGGTATAAAACAATGTGGGAAATGGAGAAAAATGCTGGTAACCTGCATTGTCTCCTTTTCTCAGATTATTTTCAAAAGCTTTCTCTTTCGGAGGATTTCAAAAGGCGTCATTGTGTGGTACAAGGTTAATAAGGATAAACAGGTACACCCCCTTCCCAATCAGCCAATCAAATCCTATCCCTCTAAGAAATTCAAAGTTTGGCCCAATCAGCCTATCAGAGAGCTTCAAATTACTTCAAAATGGCGCCCTAATGTATCGATAGAAAACAGTGAACAAAAAACGTCATAAAAGTGGATTAAAAGTCTTCTTTTAAGGCTCCTGTGCAGTCCTTGGCAAACTGCCAGGCATGCACCATCCACGCATGCCAGATTTCACTGAAAAAGGGCCAAAATTTAAGAAATCAGGGTGGCAGAAGACCTTGTTTCGGTCTTTTCAAGCCTCCTTGCAAGAGGTTCTTCCCTTGAAATAAACCCTTGATGCCCGTTTATCCCTTAATTAGATTTTCTGACTCAGACCACACATTGAATAAGCCAAAATGATCAATGTACAGTGTAAAAAACCCAGAAATTAATGTGACAAGTGGCTAAAAAAAAGACTGAATACTCTTTCAGTAGCAATTGCTTCCTATTGCATGAATCAAACAAAGGGAATTGAAGTGTCATTTTTCTAATCTCTTCAAACCGTAACAAGAAAACCCAGTTACATTGACTACTGTTTCATACGTGCCGGTTACGCATGAGCGAAAACACCAGGAAATAATGTGACAAGTGGCTAAAAAAAGACTGAAGACTCTTTCAGTAGCAACTGTTTCCTGTTGCATAAGTCAAACAAAGAGAACTATATGTCTAATATATTTTTTCTCTCCAATCTCATTATACCGTGATGACATATCCCCATTTACGCAGACTACCGTCTCTCATAGGTGCCACTTACGTATTCGTGAAAAACATGAAAAATCGACTTACAGAACATTTCCTAGCAGACGACACATGTTTATTAAGTCAAATATAGGGAACTACATTTCCGATATTTTTTTTTTCTCCATTGTCTTTATACCATGACAACGAACCCATTCACGTTGACTACCGTCTCATGGGTGCCAGTTACGTATCTGCTAAAAACATTAAAAATGGACTTTTGGAACATTTCGCAGCATACGACACCTGTCGCTTAAGTCAGTTATAGGGATTTTTCTTTTTCGTTTTCTCTTACTAGGGCCATTGATTTTATTATGATGACTATCTCACCCATATGTGATGGTTATGTGCTGCGCATAAAATCCTGAAATCAACTTATACACTTTCGGAGGCAACTGATACCTGTTGCATAAATCAAAGAAAGGTAAACCAAATGTTTCCCTGTTTTCTTACCAGGGTCAATTTTGGTGACCTTGCGAGTCAAAAGTCAATGTTATGTTTAACTGCCGCGCAAAAATATAAAATTCAGAAGCAACCGGTTGCTGTTGCAGAAAATTTTTCCAGTTGAAAAAAAGTCTTGTTCTAGTTTAAAGAATTTAAAAATAGGCCATAAAGATACGATAAGATGTAAGAATATCTAATAATCCTGTTTTTTCTTTGATAGGGTAGAAAACAATATGGGAAAAGGAGAAAAATGCGGGTAATCTGCATTGTCTCCTTTTCCCAGATTATTTTCAAAAGCTTTCTCTTTCGGGGGGGTTTAAAAGGCGTCATTGTGTGGTACAAGGTTAATAAGGATAAGCAGGTACCCCCCTTTCCCAATCAGCCAATCAAATTCTATCCCTCTGAGAAATTCAAAGTTGGGCCCAATCAGCCAATCAGAGAGCTTCAAATTACTTCAAAATGGCGTCCTAATGTATCGATAGAAAACAGTTACCAAAAAACGTCATAAAAGTGGATTTAAAGTCTTCTTTTAAGGCTGCTGTGCAGGCCTTGGCAAACTGCCAGGCATGCACCATCCACACATGCCAGATTTCACTGAAAAAGGGCCAACATTTAAGAAATCAGGGTGGCAGGAGACCTTGTTTTGGTCTTTTCAAGCCCCCTTGCAAGAGTTACTTCCCTTGATATAAACCCTTGATGCCCCTTTATCCCTTAATTAGATTTTCTGACTCAGACCACGCATTGAATAAGCCAAAATGATGAATGTACAGTGTAAAAAAACCCAGAAATTAATGTGACAAGTGGCTAAAAAAAGACTGAATACTCTTTCAGTAGCAATCGATTCCTATTGCATGAATCAAACAAAGGGAATTGAAGTGTCATTTTTCTAATCGCTTCAAACCGCAACAAGAAACCTAGTTACATTGACTACCTTTTCATACGTGCCGGTTACACACGTGCAAAAACACCAGGAAATAATGTGACAAGTGGCTAAAAAAAGACTGAAGACTCTTTCAGTAGCAACTGTTTCCTGTTGCATAAGTCAAACAAAGAGAACTGAATTTCTAATATATTTTTTCTCTCCAGTCTCTTTATACCGTGACGACATATCCCCATTTACGCAGACTACCGTCTCATAGGTGCCACTTACGTATTCGCGAAAAACATGAAAAATCGACTTACAGAACTTTCCTAGCAGACGACACATGTTTAAGTCAAATATAGGGAACTAAATTTCGGATATTTTTTTTTTCTCCATTGTCTTTATACCATGACAACGAACCCATTCACGTTGACTACCGTCTCATGGGTGCCAGTTACGTATCTGCTAAAAACATTAAAAATGGACTTTTGGAACATTTCGCCGCATAAGACACCTGTCGCTTAAGTCAGTTATAGGGATTTTTCTTTTTCGTTTTCTCTTACTAGGGCCATTGATTTTGTTACGATGACTATCTCACCCATATGTGATGGTTACGTGCTGCGCATAAAATCGTGAAATCAACTTGGACACTTTCGGAGGCAACTGATACCTGTTGCACAAATCAAAGAAAGGTAAACCGAATGTTTCTCTGTTTTCTTACCAGGGTCAATTTTGGTGACCTTGCGAGTCAAAAGTCAATGTTATATTTAACTGCTGCACAAAAATATAAAATTCAGAATGAACCAGTTGCTGTTGCGGAAACTTTTTCCGGTTGAAAAAGTCTTGTTCTAGTTTGAAGAATTTAAAAATAAGCCATAAAGATACGATAAGATGTAAGAATAACTAATAATCCTGTTTTTTCTTTGATAGGGTAGAAAACAATGTGGGAAAAGGAGAAAAATGCTGGTAACCTGCGATGTCTCCTTTTCTCAGATTATTTTCAAAAGGGGCCCTCGCCACTCGGGGCCTTAGAAATTGGTGGCTGCCTTCGCCTCTGTGGCATATGGGTGGTAAAAGTCCCCAGAAATAGAGGAGACCTGTAATAATAGAATTAAAAATAATAAAACAGGTCCAAAATAACCTAATCAAAAGTAAATATATATATAGATATATATAATTATAATAACAACAAAATCAACCTTAATATGAAAACAGAAACACTAAATTCATTACTATCAAATATTTCCAGATAAAATAAACAAACCCAAAATTAAACGTAAAAATAGCTAAAGAACAATACAAATTCAGACCAAAGGATTTCTAAAACAATTTTTTCATTCCAAAATTTTTTTATTTATTTATTTTTATTTTTTTTTATTTTTTATTATTATTATTATTTTTTTTTTTTTGATGACTATCTTTCCTGTATACTTTCCTATCTCATATACTAACATGCTCATTTGTGTGTGTGTCATCTGTGCCAGTGGGTAGCACACTGGACGAAGAATATAACATCATCTGCGTATAACATCTATGTTTTTTTCTTGTATTCGTCAACACCTTTTCCAATCTCTAGCACTATATGTTTAAAGAACTTCAAGTATTTGGCATCCTTGAATTTAGAACCTTGCATTCAAATAGAGAATCTGGTAAGCACTAAGTTATCATTGAAGATATCATGCTAACACTCTATATCTAATGCTTTCTACATTAAAATACAGTTACATTGAGCAAACTTTCTTCTGATAAAAGATTTCTATCTTTGATTCAGAAGCCACTTGTTTGCCGTGGGTGGCATCTCGTATGCCGTAAAAGGGGAACCTGGTAGTTGAGAGTGCCCAGGGATCTCCAGCTCTCAACACACTACTTTGGCCCTGGCCTCGGATAGACGAGAGGGATGGGTTAGGCCCGACCCGTCTCAATCGGCTCGGTCGTGTCTAGCTTTTAGGATTACATACTTTTATCTGTATTTCTTTCTTTGTATCTTACGATACCAACCGGGTTAGACTTTTTTTTTTTCTTATCTTTTACATTGTTTTCCTTTAAAAAGCGACGGCCAATGGGCTAATTAATAGACCTATAGTTTCTCTTCACTTAAGGTTTGTTAAGTATGATAGCTATGTAGCTCTGGCGTCGGAAATAGGAAACCCATTTCCATTAGACGTCCCCTTGTAGGGCTCCGAGGAGGGTGGAGCGCATAACTATTGAAATTAAACTAACAAAAACATGGCTTCCCAAAACAAAAGTCCCCGACCGAATAACGAAACGAAACGTCTTACTCAAACAATACAAAGTTCTTGGTTATCAAAAGTGAGGAGACAAAGCCCATTACATCTCTGTCTCCCTTCATAATAGAAAAGCAAATAGAAAGTTTGATAGGCACTTCAAAATCAGCTAAAAAATTAAAAAACGAACTTCTACTTGTTGAAACATCACGAGCAAGTCAAACTGAATCCTTATTGAAAGTTAAAAAGTTTTACAACTTGAAAGTCTCAGTTTCAGAACACAACTCGTTAAACAAATCCAGAGGAATTGTGCAAGACAGAGTCCTGAAAGGAGAAACAGAAGAAAAAATTGTTGAATATCTTACACCGCAAGGACTTTTTGCTTGCAAGAGATTTAAAATTAAAAAAGATAATGTTCAAGTTGAAACCAATACACTACTCCTCACTTTTAACACGACTACTTTGCCTCGGAGTATTAGAATCTTTTATCGCACTGTACCAGTGGAACAGTTCATCCCAAATCCTTTGCGCTGTTTTAATTGTCAGAAATTTGGACACCATGAAGACAACTGCAAGCTCACAGATGCAGTAATCTATGATAGATGTGGTGAATCCAACAACACATCCAGCATCTGCCAAAGAGCTTTCAAATGTGTAAAATGCGGTTAAGATCACAGTGCAAGATCAACCGACTGTGAAGTCTGGAAAAGAGAAAAAGAAATTACGAGAATTAAAACTGTCAGAAAGATTTCATACTTTGAGGAAAAAAAACAAAATGAGACAGCTTTTGAATCTAGATACTCTAAGATAGTTCAGTCAGCAACAGCAAAGCCTCTGACTAGAACATGTGGAACGCAGTATGATTCCGTGGATTTTGAGGGAGGCGCTAAACCTTCCTCGAAATCTACGTCTTCATCTGTGAAACCACCTCAAACTTCTGAAACAGGTTCAAAAACTAACCAAACAAAGAACTCTAGCAGACCAAGATCAGCTTCTAGATCTAATTGTTGTCCTACATCACCAAATAAAAGCCAGAAAAGTAAACCAGATAAAAAAGAAAAAGACAAACAACAATCAAACAGACAGAAGAAAGGGTCACAAGATCCTATTAAGCTGGCAAATAAATATGATAGTTTAGAAGGTATGGAATTAGAAATTGATTCATCAGTCAAATAACTTTTCAGTTAATTCAACCTCCCAATATACAAGTATAATGGGTCAAAACTCAATTTTACAGTGGAATTGTAGAGGTCTAAAAGCCAACTTTAATGAACTACTAATTCTTTTATCTTTATTAAATCCACAAATTTGTTGTCTTCAAGAAATTTTTATAACTCCCTATGATAACTTGGAAATTCGCAATTATTCATCCTATCACTACATACATAATGATTGCCAAAGAGCATCTGGTGGTTCTTCTATCATAATACATTCTACGATACCTCATTGTAAGATAGACTTAAACACAAATCTACAAGCAATAACAATAAAAGCATCTTTAAATAAAACTATAACAATATGCTCTATATATATCCCACCAAATAAAAGAATAAATCAGAATGATTTAGAAAATCTTTTACTACAACTACCTCAACCTTACATCATATGTGGTGATTTTAATGGACATAGCGAATTATGGGGTAGTTCAGATACCAATGATAGAGGTAAAATTATTGAAGATTTCATTACAGAGAATAATCTATGTTTATTAAATTCCAATCAACATACATACCTGCATCCTGGATCAGGTTCTTTTACAGCAATATATCTTTCAATTTGCCATCCTTCTTTGTACCTTGATTATGAATGGAAAGTATGTGAAGATTCTCATGGAAGTGACCATTTTCCTATCATTATACAATAAACTGAGAAAACAGAAGATGAGAAGATTCCAAAATGGAATTTTAAAAAAGCTAACTGGGAAAAATTCAATATTCTTTGCCATGAAAAAATAGTGATCGACAATTTTGAAAATTCAGAAGATCCAATGCTTTCTTTTACGGAAACTTTAATTGATATATCAAATCAGTGCATCCCAAAGATTTCAACAAATACCTCAAAGAACAAAAAGCCATGGTTTAATGATGATTGTAAAGAAGCTATTAAAAAACGCAAAGATAGTTTAAAACGTTTCAAACAATATCCAACAAAAACAAATTTAATGTTTGCAAAATTATGAGAGCTAAGGCTCGACGCACTATTAAACAAGCAAAACGATTTTCTTGGAAGGATTTCATTTCTAAACTTAATGCTAGAACTCCCATGACAACCATTTGGAATATGTTAAGGAAAATAAATGGAAAGAATCAAACCATGAAACACTCGCATATTAAAGTAGATGACAGAAACTACGAAAGTAAAGAAGAAATCGCTAATATCCTTGGTAAAACTTTCAAAACAAACTCTTCTTCTGCAAATCATAAACCACAATTTAAAAGACATAAGTAAGAAGCAGAAATGGAAGATCTTAATTTCGAAACCGATACAAATGAAAACTACAACTTACCTTTCACACTATCGGAACTTGAAATTTCTCTAAAAAAATGCTCACGATTCTGCTGCAGGTGCAGACGAAGTACACTATCAACTTTTAAAACATTTACCTCTTATTTCATTACAAACCCTGTTAGATATTTTTAACATTATATGGGAAAAAGGCACCTTCCCGAAAAGTTGGTCCAAAGCTACCATCATTCCAATTCCTAAGCCAAATAAAGATCATACAAATCCAACAGATTATAGACCCATAGCTTTAACTAGTTGTATATGTAAGACCATGGAGAGAATGATTAACAACAGACTTAATTTTTACCTTGAATCCATTAATATTATAAAGGAACATCAATCAGGATTCCGAAAAAACAGAAGCACCACAGATCAATTGGTACGATTTGAATCTTTTATCAGAAATGCTTTTATAAAGAAACAACATGTAGTTGCCATATTTTTTTATCTAGAAAAAGCTTATGATACCACCTGGAAACATGGCATCTTAAAAGATATTCATAAAATTGGATTAAGAGGAAATCTACCAAAGTTTATTTCTAACTTTTTATCAAATATATGTTTCAAAGTTAAGGTTGGCACATCTTTTTTTGATGACTATGAACAAGAGCAGGGAGTTCCTCAAGGAAGTATCCTCTCACCTACTCTGTTCAATATCAAGATTAACAATATTGTAAAATGTTTAGATGACGATGTAAACTGTTCCTTATATGTGGATGACTTTTTAATATGTTACAGTCCAAAGATACGAAAACAATTGAAACCAAGCTTCAAAATAATTTAGATAAAATTGAGAAATGGACTATAGAAAATGGTTTTAAATTTTCCAAGACAAAGACAAACTGTGTACACTTCTTCCAAGAGCGTAGGTGGCACTTGGATCCATCACTAAAAATATATACGGTAATAGTCCAATTCCAATTGTAGATCAAGCAAAGTTTTTAGGAGTTATCGTTGACAAAAAACTTTCTTTCATTCCACATATTAATGCTTTGAAACCGAAATGTCAAAAAGCTTTAAATGTTTTAAAAGTACTTTCCCACTATGATTGCGGAGGAGATAAGAAAACTCTTTTAAATCTATACAAATCTTTAATTCGATCAAAACTGGATTATGGATGTATTATATATGGCTCTGCACGTAAAAGTTATCTAAAAAAAGTTGGATACTATTCACCATCAGGGTCTTCGGTTAGCTTTAGGAGCTTTCCGTACGTCACCTGTCACAAGTTTGTATTCAGAGGCCCAAGAGCCATCCTTATATGATTGAAGGAAAAAACTATCCTTACAGTATGTAACTAAACTAGCTTCAAATGCAAAGAATCCTGTTTACAATTACATTTTTAATCCACCAAACAAAATACTCTTTCAAAATAAACCTAATTTTATCAAACCACTTGGTCTACGAGTTGAACCTCTTCTTAATGAATCTAACATCAATGTAAAGAATATTAAACCCTTTAAACTTCCTGTGAAAGAGCCGTGGACCATAGATCCACCAAATAGTATTTTTGATCTCAATGTAAATAAGAAATCGGTTACAAATCCATTATTTTATCAAAATAAATCTTTAGAAATCAAATCACTGTATAAAGATTACATTTCAATATATACTGATGGTTCGAAACAAGATAACAAAGTTTGTTGTGCTTCAGTACACAAGCAAGAAACTGTCAAATTAAGATTACCAGATTATAGCTCTATTTTTTCAGCTGAAGCTGTAGCTTTAAGCATTGCTCTATGTTCAATACAAAACAATAATAACGAGAAATTCATAATTTTTTCTGACTCAATGTCAGTTTTACAATCTTTAAAACATCCTGATAACCCAAATCCATTGATTCAACAATTTTTCAGAAAATATGTTTATCTATGTAGATCAAAGACAATAATATTCTGCTGGATACCCAGCCACATTGATATAAAAGGTAATGAAATAGCTGATCAAGAAGTACAGAATGCTGTAAATATGAACATAGCCAACATAAAAATTCCTTATACTGACAAAAAACAACAAATAAATGAATTTATAAAATCAAAATGTCAAATGAAATGGCAACAATGTTTTAACAACAAGCTTTTAGCGATCAAGCCAAATTTCAATGATAAATATGAATTTTATTGTAACCGAAAAGATCATTTAATTTTAACAAGATGTCATATGGGACACATAAGGTTTTCCCATTTGCATCTTTTAAATTATGAGAGAGAACCACAATGTATAAACTGTAATGAACCGTTAACTGTAAAACATGTTTTATTAAACTGTAAAAATTTCGACCGTATACGGTCAAAACATTTTAATGTTGACAGTTTGCAAAATTTATTTTTACATGTAAAACAGAATAACATTTTAGATAACTTAAAAGAGATAGATTTTTATGATAAAATATAAACTTTTAAATTAGCATTTTATTTTACTATTTCTAAATATTACCTTCATGCGTGCAAAATGACCACAGCTGTCGATGCGCAATAAAACACCAATTAATTATAATAATAATATTTTCAAAAGCTTTCTTTTTCGGGGGGGTTTAAAAAGCGTCATTGTGTGGTACAAGGTTAATAAAGATAAACAGATACCCCCCCTTCCCAATCAGCCAATCAAATCCTATCCCTCTGAGAAATTCAAAGTTGGGCCCAATAAGCCAATCAGAGAGCTTCAAATTACTTCAAAATGGCGCCCTAATATATCGATAGAAAACAGTGAACAAAAAACAGCATAAAAGTGGATTTACTATTGCATGAATCAAATAAAGGGAATTGAAGTGTAATTCTTCTAATCTCTTCAAACGGCAACAAGAAACCCAGTAACATTGACTACCGTTTCATACGTTCCGGTTATGCACGTGTGAAAACACCAGGAAATAATGTGACAAGTGGCTAAAAAAAGACTGAAGACTCTTTCAGTAGCAACTGTTTCCTGTTGCATAAGTCAAACAAAGAGAACTGAATTTCCAATATATTTTTTCTCTCCAATCTCTTTATTCCGTGACGACATATCCCCATTTACGCAGACTACCGTCTCTCATAGGTGCCACTTACGTATTTGTGAAAAACATGAAAAATTGACTTACGTAACATTTCCTAGCAGACGACATGTTTATTAAGTCAAATATAGGGAACTAAATTTCCAATATACTTTTTTTTCCACTGTCTTTATACCATGACAATGAACCCATTCACGTTGACTACCGTCTCATGGTTGCCAGTTACATATCCACGAAAACATTAAAATTGGACTTTTGGAACACTTCGTAGCAGACGACACCTGTCACTTAATTCAGTTATAGGGATTTTTCTTTTTCGTTTTCTCTTACTAGGGCCATTGGTTTGGTTACGATGACTATATCACCCATACATGATGGTTACGTGCTATGCATAAAGTCGTAAAATCAACTTAGACACTTTCGAAGGCAACTGATACCTGTTGCACAAATCAAAGAAAGGTAAACATAATGTTTCCCTGTTTTCTTACCAGGGTCAATTTTGGTGACCTTGTGAGTCAAAAGTCAATGTTATGTTTAACTGCTGCGCAAAAATATAGAATTCAGTAGCAACCGGTTGCTGTTGCAGAATTTTTTTCCGGTTGAAAAAAAGTCTTGTTCTAGTTTGAAGAATTTAAAAATAGGCCATAAAGATACGACAAGATGTAAGAATAACTAATAATCCTGTTTTTTCTTTGATAGGGTAGAAAATAATGTGGGAAAAGGAGAAAAATGCTGGTAACCGGCATTGTCTCCGTTTCTCAGATTATTTTCGAAAGCTTTCTATTTCGGGTGGTTTTAAAAGGCGTCATGGTGTGGTACAAGGTTATCAAGGATAAACAGATACCCCCCTTCCCAATCAGCCAATAAAATCCTATCCCTCTGAGAAATGCAAAGTTGGGCCCAATCAACCAATCAGAGAGCTTCAAATTACTTCAAAATGGCGCCCTAATATATCGATATAAAACAAAGAACAAAAAACGGCATAAAAGTGGATTAAGTCTTCTTTTAAGGCTGCTGTGCAGGCCTTGGCAAACTGCCGGGCATGCACCATCCAAACATGCCAGATTTCACTGAAAAGGGGCCAAAATTTAAGAAATCAGGGTGGCAGAAGACCTTGTTTTGGTCTTTTCAAGCCCCCTTGCAAGAGTTACTTCCCTTGAAATAAACCCTTGATACCCGTTTATCCCTGAATTAGATTTTCTGACTCAGACCACACATTGAATAAGCCAAAATGATCAATGTACAGTGTAAAAAACCCAGAAATTAAAACATTAAAAATGGACTTATGGAACATTTCGTAGCAAACGACACCTGTCGCTTAAGTCAGTTATAGGGATTTTTCTTTTTTGTTTTCTCTTACTAGGGCAATTGATTTGGTTACGATGACTATATCACCCATACGTGATGGTTACGTGCTGCGAATAAAGTCGTAAAATCAACTTAGACTCTTTCGGAGGCAACTGATACCTGTTGCACAAATCAAAGAATGGTAAACATAATGTTTCCCTGTTTTCTTTCTAGGGTCAATTTTGGTGACCTTGCGAGTCAAAAGTCAATGTTATGTTTAACTGCTGCGCAAAAATATAAAATTCAGAAGCAATCGGTTGCTGTTGCAGAATTTTTTTCCGGTTGAAAAAAAGTCTTGTTCTAGTTTGGAGAATTTAAAAATAGGCCATAAAGATACGACAAGATGTAAGAATAACTAATAATCCTGTTTTTTCTTTGATAGGGTAGAAAACAATGTGGGAAAAGGAGAAAAATGCTAGTAACCTGCATTGTCTCCTTTTCTCAGATTATTTTCAAAAGCTTTCTCTTTCGGGGGGTTTTAAAAGGCGTCATGGTGTGGTACAAGGTTAGTTACGATAAACAGATACCCCCTTCCCAATCAGCCAATCAAATCCTATCCCTCTGAGAAATTCAAAGTTGGGCCCAATCAGCCAATCAGAGAGCTTCAAATTACTTCAAAATGGCGCCCTAATATATCAATAGAAAACAGTGAACAAAAAACGGCATAAAAAAGGATTAAAAGTCTTCTTTTAAGGCTGCTGTGCAGGCCTTGGCAAACTGCCAGGCATGCACCATCCACACATGCCAGATTTCACTGAAAAAGGGCCAACATTTAAGAAATCAGGGTGGCAGAAGACCTTGTTTTGGTCTTTTCAAGCCCCCTTGCAAGAGTTACTTCCCTTGAAATAAACCCTTGATGCCCGTTTATCCCTGAATTAGATTTTCTGACTCAGACCACACACTGAATAAGCCCAAATGATCAATGTACAGTGTAAAAAACCCAGAAAGTAATGTGACAAGTGGCTAAAAAAAGACTGAATTCTCTTTCAGTAGCAATCGATTCCTATTGCATGAATCAAACAAAGGGAATTGAAGTGTCATTTTTCTAATCTCTTCAAACTGCAACAAGAAACCCAGTTACATCGACTACCTTTTCATACGTGCTGGTTACGCACGTGCGAAAACACCACGAAATAATGTGACAAGTGGCTAAAAACAGACTGAAGACTCTTTCAGTAGCAACTGCTTCCTGTTGCATAAGTCAAACAAAGAGAACTGAATTTCTAATATATTTTTTCTCTCCAATCTCTTTATACCGTGACGACATATCCCCATTTATGCAGACTACCCTCTCTCATAGGTGCCACTTACGTATTCGCGAAAAACATGAAAAATCAACTTACGGAACATTTCCTAGCAGACAACACATGTTTATTAAGTCAAATATAGGGAACTCAATTTCCAATACATTTTTCTTTTTTCTCCATTGTCTTTATACCATGAGAACGAACCAATTCTCGTTGACTACTGTCTCATGGGTGCCAGTTACGTATCCGCAAAAACATTAAAAATGGACTTTTGGAACACTTTGCAGCAGACCACACCTGTCGCTTAATTCAGTAATAGGGATTTTTCTTTTTCGTTTTCTCTTACTAGGGCCATTGATTTGGTTACGATGACTATCTCACCCATACGTGATGGTTACGTGCTGCGCATAAAATCGTAAAATCAACTTAGACACTTACAGAGGCAACTGATACCTGTTGCACAAATCAAAGAAAGGTAAACCGAATGTTTCCCTGTTTTCTTACCAGGGTCAATTCTGGTGACCTTGTGAGTCAAAAGTCAATGTTATGTTTAACTGCTGCGCAAAAATATAAAAATTTAGAAGCAACCGGTTGCTGTTGCAGAACCTTTTTCTGGTTGAAAAAAAGTCTTGTTCTAGTTTGAAGAATTTAAAAATAGGCCATAAAGATACGATAAGATGTAAGAATAACTAATAATCCTGTTTTTCTTTGATAGGGTAGAAAACAATGTGGGAAATGGAGAAAAATGCTGGTAACCTGCATTGTCTCCTTTTCTCAGATTATTTTCAAAAGCTTTCTCTTTCGGGGGGTTTTAAAAGGCGTCATGGTGTGGTACAAGGTTAGTTACGATAAACAGATACCCCCTTCCCAATCAGCCAATTAAATTCTATCCCTCTGAGAAATTCAAAGTTGGGCCCAATCAGCCAATCAGAGAGCTTCAAATTACTTCAAAATGGCGCCCTAATATATCAATAGAAAACAGTGAACAAAAAACGGCATAAAAAAGGATTAAAAGTCTTCTTTTAAGGCTGCTGTGCCGTCCTTGACAAACTGCCGGGCATGCACCATCCACACATGCCAGATTTCACTGAAAAAGGGCCAACATTTAAGAAATCAGGGTGGCAGAAGACCTTGTTTTGGTCTTTTCAAACCCCCTTGCAAGAGTTACTTCCCTTGAAATAAGCCCTTGATGCCCGTTTATCCCTTAATTAGATTTTCTGACTCAGACCACACATTGAATGAGCCAAAATGATCAATGTACAGTGTAAAAAACCCAGAAATTAATGTGACAAGTGGCTAAAAAAAGACTGAATACTCTTTCAGTAGTAATTGCTCCCTATTGCATGAATCAAACAAAGGGAATTGAAGTGTAATTTTTCTAATCTCTTCAAACTGCAACAAGAAACCCAGTTACATCGACTACCTTTTCATACATGCCGGTTACGCACGTGCGAAAACACCAGGAAATAATGTGACAAGTGGCTAAAAAAAGACTGAAGACTCTTTCAGTAGCAACTCCTTCCTGTCGCATAAGTCAAACAAAGAGAACTGAATTTCTAATATATTTTTCCTCTCCAATCTCTTTATACCGTGACGACATATCCCCATTTACACAGACTACCCTCTCTTATAGGTGCCACTTACGTATTCGCGAAAAACATGAAAAATCGACTTACAGAACATTTCCTAGCAGACGACACATGTTTATTAAGTCAAATATAGGGAACTAAATTTCCGATATATTTTTTTTTCTCCATTGTCTTTATACAATGACAACGAACCCATTTACGATGACTACCGTCTCATGGTTGCCAGTTACGTATCTGCGAAAACATTAAAAATGGACTTATGGAACACTTCGTAGCAGATGACACCTGTCGCTTTAGTCAGTTATAGGGATTTTTCTTTTTCGTTTTCTCTTACTAGGGCCATTGATTTGGTTACAATGACTATCCAAAAGCTTGAGTTCAGTTTGGCATCACCCCCGACGGTTTCTCGGTTTGACCATAAGGGTATGCTCTTCTTTGGTATGCCGAAAAAGACGCATCAGTCTCATAATGTAAAGGGGGGGATTTAAAATGTTTTAGGTGAAAACTCAATATACATAAATTCTATGACTTATTGAGAAGTGCATTATTGGAATATAGTTTTCTTCGAGTATTTTGCTATAGATGCCTCTTTCGCTTATACCGCCGTATGAAAACCGATCTTAGGGGTGTTTTGTTTCCCTAAAAATGAGGTGTGCGATGCACAATCGGTTGTTTATATGTAAATAATACTTATTTATCTAAGATCTGTTGAGAGAATGTTAGGATCAGGAAAGAATGTTGTGGTACCATCATACTGAAGTGATTAGATCTAGAATGGAGGAACAATTTGCTTTAGAAACCGTGAAGGGGTTTACCAAAGTAACTGATTCATGTTTTTAGTTCATGTTTGGGTAGTTTGGGTAGTTTACTTGTATCGCAATAGACCAAAGTGTAGTGAACTAAAATCCACAATACGATCCAGAGAAGAGTTACGGCCAAACGTAACTCAGTGTGTTACATACGTTACAATTCCTCATAGAAATATTACAGACATCGTTTTGATTCCTTGAGAGGTGAAATTTTAGCATGGTCTATTTAAAAGTACCTTGCAAAAGCAGACGATCGACAGCGAGCATCTCTTAAATAGCGGGTTACCTTTATCGATAGTCTTGTAGATTTTGAGACGAACCCCTTGTCTACACTCCGTAATCCTTGTCCATATTCCGTATTTGGTATCGGCTTGTACATCTCTATTAGTCCAATCATTTTTATTTTCGATGGGTTAACAAAAGAGAGCGGTTTCTGTCTAAAAGTAAGCGGAGCATTCCCGTTTGCCCTCTCATGTCTAGCCCAGATGACCGAAATGTCTTTATTTCTATATACATGTATAATGGTTAAAGGTGGGTATTTAGAATTTTTTCATCTCACCAAATTAAAAAATATATATATCACTGAAATTCATATGAAAAAATGATACATATTATCAATAATTAAGATTCCTAAAATTACAAAAAAAAAAAATTTTAGATGGGGGTTCCCTTAAAAGGCTACGTAGCCTCTTAAGGTATTTTTAGATTTCGCGCCAAAAACCAATAAAGCATTTTGGGAATGTCAAGTGACTTGCACGTGACTCATACCGATTATATTCCATTACATAACAAACATGTAATAATTATTTTCCATAATGTCTTCTTCGGACGCTATGTTTGAAACGTCGTCTGTGCATTCCTGTATGTAAATGAGCAAGTTGATCATCTAAAAATAGAACGTGTCTCCCGCTGGTGTCAACCTGGGCTGTAGTAAATCTCTTATTTCTCGTGTTGTCGGACGGTTTTCGACTACTGAGGTTTTATGAATGAAAATTAAAAGGCTTTGGGAGTATAAGGATGATTTTTCTGCATTTTTGTTAAATTTTCGTCCAAAATCTGAAGGGCCACCTTTAACAAATACATATTAATTTATATCTGATTATCTAAATAAATTCTGCATGTTATATGATTCTGCAAGTTATACGGCATATTTGATTTACTCGCTCGCTCGCTCTCTCTCTCTCTCTCTCTCTCTCTCTCTCTCTCTCTCTCTCTCCCCCTCTCTCTCTCCTTTCAAACCACACCAGTATTCATGATAGAACTATTTTAATATGAAATGCTACTTATGACGTGAACGTTATCATAAAAAATCCTGACGTAAACAATATCATTTTTGAAAATAACGTTGTTTACCTAGAAAATCGTATTCTAATTAAGAATATTGATAGTGACAAGACTTTTCATTCATGCTTTCCACATTTTATGCATACAGGAACACAATAAATGCACTAAAACAAGAAAAGTGGCCTGTTTGTGTGTTTTATTAGCCCACCTTAGCACAAAGTGCTAAAGGTGAGCTATTGTGATCGCCCAATATCCGGCATCCGTCGTCTGTCAACAATTTCTTTAAACATCTTCTCCTCCTAAACCACTGGGCCACTCCTCATGAATGTTCCTTGGGTGAAGCTCTATCAAAATTGTTCAAAGAATTTAATTCCACCCATAACTCTGGTTGTCATGGCAACAAAACAAAAAAAAAAACGATGGCAACAAAACAAAAAAAAACGAAATCTTTGAAATCTTCTTCTCTGAAACTAGTTGGCGTAGAGATTTAATATTTAGTATGTGGTATCTCCTAATAGACCTCTACCAAGTATGTTCAAAACTGGCCCCACCCCGGGGGTCACAAGTTTGAGCATAGGAACAAAGAAGGAAACTTTAAAAATCTTCTCCTCCGAAACTTGAAGGCGTAGAGCTTTGATATTTGGTATGTAGCATCTCCTAGCGGACCTCTACCAAGTTTGTTCAAATTATATCCCTGGGGTTAAAACTGGCCCAACCCCACGGGTCACAAGTTTGAGCATAGGAACAAAGAAGGAAAACTTTAAAAATCATCTCCTCTGAAACTTGAGGGCGTAGAGCTTTGATATTTAGTATGTAGCATCTCCTAATGGACCTCTACCAAGTTTCTTCAAATTATGCCCCTGGGATCAAAACTGGCCCCACCCCGGGGGTAACAATTTTGAGCATAGGAACAAAGAGAAAAAACTTGAAAATTCTTCTCCCGAAACTAGAAAGCGTAGAGATTTGATACGGTATTTGATATGTGACATCTCGTAGTGGACCTCTACCAAGTTTGTTTGAATCATGCCCATGGGGTCAAACCTGGCCCCGCCCCGGGGGTCACAAGTTCGAACATAGGAACAAAGAAAGAAAATTTTAAAATTCTTTCTCTTAAACTAGAAGGCATAGAGCTATGATATTTGGCATGTAGCAATTCCTAGTGGACCTCTGCCTAGTTTGTTCATATTATGCCCTTGGGATGAAAACTGGCCCTGCCCCGGGGGGGATCACAGATTGGAACATAGCAACAAAGAAGGAAAACTTAAGAAATCTTCTCTGAAATTTGAAGGTGCAGAGTTTTGATATTTGATATGCAGAATCTTCTAAAGGACATCTATCAAGTTTGGTCATATGATGTCCCTGGCGTCAAAACTGGCCCTGCCCCGGAGGTCAGAGGTTGGAACATGGAACAAAGAAGGAAAATTTTAAATTTCTTTTTCTCGTAAACGGGAATGTGTAGAGCTTTGATATTTGGTACGTAGTATCTTTGAGTGGATCTCTACCAATTTTGTTCCAAGGATGCTACTTTGGTTAAAACTGACCCAACCCCGGGAACCACAAGTTCGAACATAGGACAAAGAAGGAAAATTTAAAATTCTTCTTTGAAACTGGAAGGTGTAGAGCTTTGATATGTCCGGTGTCTGTCGCCTGTCAACAATTTCTTTAAACATCTTCTTCTCCAAACCCACTGGGCCAATCTTGCTGAAACTAGGCAGGGATGTTCCTTGGGTGAAGCTTTACCAAAGATGCTCAAAGAATTGAATTTCACTTACAAGCTATAGTCTAAGGTCAGCGTTCCAGTGCCAATGGCCCTCTTGTTTATTTTAGACGTGAACGTTATCCAGGGTAAAAACTTGCTTGCTCGTCAATAACTATTTTATCAGGTGATGTTAAAAAGATTTAACACATCCAGCAAATCCCTGGCGTTCTTCCGCCTTCTCTGCTTCAAACCAAATTCCAATCGGTCACGTATTAACGGAATTATTGAAGATTTTCTTATCTGAAGTGGGGGAATTTCTTGAAATATCGGCCATTGTTGTTGTTGTTGTGTCTGGTGATTCCCTGCCGTGTGTTTCTTCACTCATATCAGTGTATTTCAGATTACCTATATGTGCATTTATTTCATGGTTAGAAATATTTATCTCCCTTGCCTTGCTACTCTTTCCAATATAGACCAACTGTGAGAGCTAGAGCTGTAATATTCTGAAAAATGATTTCATTTTCTAGGTCTCTAGCAAGAGTATCTAAATTATAGCACTCGGGGTCTAAATTTGAGACACCCGTGAGTAGGGCCAATTTGACCCTAGGGCTACAATTTGAATACTCTTAGAGACCTACTGGATAACAACACTTAAAAACGTTTTCTGCAGTTTTGTGAAAATTTAATCCTTTCACAGAATTTCCTGATTCTTTCATATGTTGGATAAAATTCAATGGCAAACTCAAAATTAAAAAGAAAAAAAGTATGTTGCTGAGTTAGATTTTCTGCAAATGGCTGTTTCTATGGTAACCGTTTGTATCAAAACACCTAAAATGACTATATCTTCATAAAAGACAGTAAAACAGTGATAGAAAGTTTATTATACAATGCAAATACTATTTCCATATTAAATATATTATTTCTTTATTCTGTATGAATGAAATAATAATCCGAATTAATTTTCTTTTTAAAAAAATAGTTTTCCAATTTCTTGACTCGCCAAAATATAAGCAAAATCAGCATGTTGTCTTCAATTAATTGAAAATTCCTTTCATAGAATTTTTTAATGTTTTGGTATATACAGTAAAATTTAATGGTTAGTACAAAAATGAGAAGAAAAAGATAAGTTACCGTGTTAGAATTTTTGTAAAATGGCCGTTTCCATAATAACCGTTTAGGCGCTCAGACTGATCGGCACTGTCATGATCAGAAGAATCTAGTCTATGAGAAAGTCGATACCGCCGAAAACTTTTATATATTCTTCTTATCTTTTCCCCTATAGAATTTTTTTGCAAAATGTCTGTTAAGTAGATATTGTAAACTCATTCTTCGCTTCGAAACGTACCGTATCCGAAATTCAAGGTATTGTCCGAACGATATACAAGTACTTTCTTTGAGAAGAGTTACTGTCTGTTATTGTCTCCCTTGAAATCGCCAAAGTGATATGCAGAAATTACTACCGAAAACGTCCGTAAAGAACGTTACAGCCCTAGCTCTCACAGTTGGTCGTTATGCAGCTTAAACCCTTTCCCAAACAACAAAATTTTGGACTGGTCAAAATTGAAAGCATTTGCAGACGACAAAATAAATGTTATTCAAAAAGTGAAATTTGTTTCCAGCTGGATAGAAAACATTGTTGGAAAAGGAGAAAATGCTGGTTACCATCATTTTCTCCTTTTCCCACAATGTTTTCAAAGAGCGTCTATCTCAGGGTCGTAAAAACCAGGGATTGTTTGGTAAAGGGTTAAAGATACATCTTTGAAGCAAGAGATTAAAAAAAAAACGTTTTTAAAACTTCATAGTGTGCAGAATAGGCTAAATATTAGTGAGATGTGTGAACACTGGTAAACAATCGATACATATGGTGTACGGTTTAAAGAAACTCAAGGAATTTGTCTAGATTTAAAGAAGGAAACGGCAACCTTGCTTCTTTTGATGGCCCCCAAGAGAATGAAAAGCATTCAGTCCATAGTTATAAGCACCATCTTGCAACCGTTCATGGTAACAATTGGCATGAAAATACAAGGTACATGTACGTGTATCATAGTTTCATAAAATAAAGATGAAATGGGTTGAAAAAAAATGACTGAAAACGAATATAGACGTATCTTTAAGAGTATGAGGCAATGTATTATTAGAAGGGCTTACGGAGAATTAAGGTGCTGAAGGCTCGGAGAAAACACACACACACACACACACGCCCACCCCCCCCCCCACCCACCCCCCCTCCACACACACACACACACCCACACACACACATCGAAAAAGATGCACATGAATTGCACCGGAAATCGAAAGTTGTATCCTGCATTTTCAGGATTATTGAACGGAAATAATTAACAAAGTAACTCTTAACTCCTTTGCTTCTACGTGCAACTCGGTGCATTTTGGCAGGCATTGTAGCTCAAGATTAGACCGCACAAAAACGTGCAGTCTGATCTTTAATCAACATCGTCCAGCACGGTGTTTTCTATCCGCTGAAATCAACTTTGATTTAGCAAATATTTAGGGTTTTTTTTTACAATGGAGAGGACATCTTTGTTTCAATTATGTAACAGTTTGGTGGTTAATAAATAAACAATAAAAAACACTTGTATTGATTTGCAAACCTTTGTCCTGCTAAATAACTGAAAAACTAAATACCCAGTTTTGGCTATTTCAAAGGTATGGGGGTTGAATGATATGTCTTCATCGGACAATGTAGATCCCAGATCAGACTGCACGTTCCGTGCAGTCTGATCTTGATCTATATTGTCCGCAAAAGGTCAGTGAGTCTTGTTTAGCAACTAAAGGGCCAAAAATGATTTTTGCGGTTTCGTTAAACAGTCGGCGAAATCCGGCATAAAATGTTACTTCTGCGCAGTTTTTTTTTTTTTCAGTTGGAAAGGACAACAGGGAGGACACGCTGAAGTTGTTTGTTTTTTCAATCTCTATTTTTGCTGTGTGGGTTTTCTTTTTTTTAATCATCATCTTCTTATCTTCTTGTTTGTACACTTAGTGAGTTAGTGCCGATTGTGGTCTCAATAATGACGGTGATTTTTTTTTTCATTTTTGGACATTTATTGTGCACCTTACCGTCTCAAGTCCATCGTAAATTTTCCAGTAGCAAAGATAAAGCGCTATACTGCCTTTCTGTTTCGTCGGTTCAATCTATATTGCAGGGAAATCCAATTACTCGTAAATCTACGGAACTAACATGACAAAAGAAAACATTTCATTACCTAAAAAGCTTGTACAAGTCGTTTATAACATGTAAATCTCGCAAAGAACACTGACAAAATTTATCGTACGTGGGCGGCCAGTTTAAGTGTTTTCGGGAATGTTAATAACTCAAGTAACAGATAAAATGCACGGTTTTCTCTTACGTTTAGCATTTAAATTGAAAATATTTGTATTCTAGACGAAGGATTAATAAATACACTAGCAACAAGTATGTTTAAATCCTAGTTTTGTGCTGTATTTGAGAACTTATTAGAGTTCAAACTTGCGCACAAAATCTGTGCGGAACTTTCAACTGGTTTTTTGTCTTGATCGTCTTTGTACCCAGAGGCGACCAGTCAATATGAGCATATTATGAGCATTTCTTACTGTATTATAAGCAGTTCTAGAGTGAACATTCGTTGGAAAAAAATCGCTGAAAAAAATCAGGAGTAAGGCCGTTTATAATTTCAAATATGCAAATAAGTTTTTGATACTTACGCCGATTTTCCAGAGTCATCCAGCCAATTTCCTAACATAAATTATCGAGAGATGCGGATCTGGTGATACCCGTAACTAGTCTTGCGGCCTCGATTTGGATTTTTTCAATTGTTTCCTTTTTCGCGGGAAGTACAATTATGCCAAATGTTTGAAGCGTATTCGAGAAGAGGTAATTCGAGAAAGATGTAAATTTGTTGAAGCGAGTCTCGCTTCACTATGAACTTTAAGTTTCTCATGATGCCTAGTAATTCGGAAGCTGATTTAGAAATGTGATTTATAATATGCTCAGCCTACTTTGCATCACCATTAGTCGCAGAGTTTTGATCCGGATTCTGTGAAGTTAGATCTTAAGCTGCAGAATCCGAAAAATGCACTTATTCCTGCTTGGCAGGCTAACGGTTATCTCCGTGTGAATCATGGGATTTTCCACTTGAATTATGGGATCGAGCACTTGAATAATCATGTCCTGGTAGGATGAGTTCGAACGGGACATTGTTACTTATATCTGAGACATCTTTTGCGGAAATGTGGATAGTCAACCGATTTCTGTCTGAATGATGTTTTTATTTTACTTTAGAACCCAAAGAGTGCATGTGCCTCTATAGGGTTGTTAGGGAATTTCCTTTTTTCACATTTTTTTTCTACACTTTCACATACAACTTCCATCATTTCGGCCACAAATTGTTGCCTGAAAAATCCTTTCAATTTGACCAAGTCTAAAATATTGTCGTTTGGAAAAGGACCTAAAGCCTTAAGCGAACGATCTCGTGCTTGCACTATCCCAAGTACCTTTGAAAACAATGTAGAGAAAGGGGAATTTACTGACAACTAGAAATAGACTTTGACAGTAGGTAGTTCTAGAAGATATTGTGAAAAATAGATGAGTAATGCTCCGGCAAAAGGAAGTTTAATATTTCTTCTTAATGTATTGTACAGTCAGCCTAATGCATTCAAACATTTGCGTGAAGTGTCGTCTCGGCTCAGCCTATACAATACGTTCAAGCTTATCTGAGACGGCACTTTACGTCAGCATTAGATTCTGTCCAGCAGTATACTTGTATGAAACCGAAAATCACGCACGATCGGGAAGTGTAGTCCCAGATCAGGGACTCTGATCTGGGACGACACTTTACGCAAATGTCCGAATACCCAATACATGGATCCGTGGAAATCGATATTTGACCAATCAGGACATCGCATTTATTCTACCCGATGTCCTACCTTGGTTTCTGCTATTTCGGCTCACAAATAAACGACTGTTAACGTTGGAAAAATGCAATTCTCTTTATTTATGTTGTGTTTTTAACGTTTGTATTTTTAAAAAAGCTTAAAAAATGTGCTTTGCGAACGTGTACCGATGACGTGAGATCACGCGGAGGCTACAGGCAAGTTTAAATTGTGATGATTACTGAAAATTTGAACTTATGCAAAGAGCTGATCAGCGCTGGATAATGGATTAATTCAAAGTATTCTATGATTTTTCCTCTCTGAAAGAGAAAACTGAAAATCAAAGCTAAAAATAGACCTATATGAAGTATTAATAAAAAGAAATACTTTTACTTGAATATTAAACTTGTTCAATTACCCATGCACATCCAAAAAGTGGCCGCGTAACTTGTTACCAATGTTTCAATTTGACATTAATCTTAACCCATGGTGCATGAAGAACATGCTGAATGTGTACTGGGATCGTATATACGATCTCTGATGTGTAGATATAGATCAGATTGCAAATTACATGATGATTAGTCTTGGATTTAAAGAACCTGCTGATTACAATAAGCACTTTGACGTGTAGTTCTTCCTCACTAGGAGTATATTTCAATTTTAAAAAAAGTCTAACTTCTGATCTGGTGGAACTTGGAAATTTTTCTCTTGACTTGATGTTTTAACCGTTTACCACATAACACCGAGTTTTAACGACCCGTAGAAAGCTTTTAAAAGCATTGCGGAAAAAGGAGAAAATGCTTGTAACATTCATTTTATCCTTTTCTCACTGTGTTTTGCGCTCTTTCAAAAGCAAATTTCAATGTTTGAATCATTTATTTTGTTGTCTGCAAATATTTGAGTTTGGATTGCTCTAAAAATTTTGTCATTTGGTGACGAGTTTAAATGGATTAGCACATCTGCACTTTAGCACAAAGGGTGTGTTGGTAAACTGTTAATTTGATAAGAAGTGTGTTTGATTGCAAAGCAAATTACCGCTCTAATCAACTTGACCACCCGTTGTCATCAGTATATCATATACTACCGTCAGTGATATTAACAATTTTCTTAATTGACAACACACTTGACACATTTTATAATCATCAGACAACCCTTTTCCCCCTAAGTAATATTGAAATTTTTCATTAACTTAAACGTCTCTGTTGAATCAGACATTCTATAAACTTTTCGAAAGGCTTGTAATTCAGTGTTATTTAACTTGGTATGATGCTGAGATGACTTTACTAGCCCAACGAAAGCAATAAGTATCGTTAATTCTATTGTTCTGTGGCAAAACGGAGATTTGTTGATGTTTTTTATATGTTCAAATTTTTGTTTAAACATGTAAATCTGTTACATTGTACGTCGCCCCCGTAATTCGCCCTTTTAATACATCTCCGTATATAAATTAGTTAAGCACCTTTAAATTGCTTACTGAGAATTTATCATCGATAGAAATACATGATTAAAGTACTTTTTCAGGAATTTTATTGAGAGAAACAGTCATGACAGCACGATTTAAGTAGCCTATCTGCTATACTGTATATGTATTGAATACGTTTGTTTGTGAGACCTTGGCAACAGTAACTAAGGTAGTCGGTTTATCTTATCGCCACGGATCCATGTATGTCGTCTGGGCTCAGCCTATACAGTACGTTCAAGCTTATCCGAGACGGCACTTTACGTCAGCATTAGATTCTGTCCGGCAGTATACTTTTATGAAACAGAAAATCACGCACGATCGGAGAGTGTAGTCTCAGATCAGGGACGACACTTTACGCAAATGTCCGATTACCCCATTTCGTGTTTCAGGCAAATTACTTAATGAGTCATGAACCCATTAAATCCGTTTTGTTTAAAAACCAACTAGGTCATGAGATATAGGGTAAACTAGTCCTTCAACATACTTAAGATCGATCAGTAGCGAAGTTTAGATCCAGGTCAACCTGCGTGGACTGTGCGTGGGTCGATACCTTTTGCAGATTCATTAAACCGATTTTCACCACAGACCATGGCTCGTATATGCTTATAATAGCGCTTTGGGTGCAAAAAAAAAAAGAAAGAATACCTACCCTCCTACCTAACTGCTTGCCTGCCTGCTTACCAACCTAACTGCCTTCCTGCCTACCTACCTACCTACCTACCTACCTACATGTACCTACCTCGTTACTTACCTGCCTGCCTGCCTGTCTGCCTGCCTGCCTGCCTGCCTGCCTGCCTGCCTGTCTGTCTGCCTGCCTGCCTGCCTGTCTGCCTGCCTGCCTGCCTGCCTGCCTGCCTACCTTCCTACCTTCATGTACCTACCTCGTTACTTACCTGCCTGTTTACCTACCTACCTACCTACCTACCTACCTACTACCTACATGTACCTACCTCGTTACTTACCTGCCCGCCTGCCTGCCTGTTTGCCCCTGCCTGCCAACCTACCTACCGAGCTTCCTACCTACCTTCCTACCTGCCGACCTTCCTACTACCTACCTAAACTATCTACAGACCTTCCTACTTACATGTACCTACCTACTTACCTACCTACCCTACCCTACCTACTTACTTACCTTCCTGCCTGTTTGCCTGCACACCAACCTAACTGCCTACCTGCCAGCCTACCTACCTGCCTACCTACCTACCTGCCTGCCTTCCTACGTGCCTACCTACCTACCTACCTACCTACCCACCAACCTACTTATCTTCCTTCCTACCTACCTTCCTGCCTGTCAGCCTACCTACGTGCCTACCTACGTGCCTACCTCATGGCCAACTTTATCATGCAAATCAAACCCGGTAACTGTTATTTGACCGCTATGTAAGCCAATTAAGTTATGAGAGTTTGATCCCTTTTGGCCGTGAAATCGATCACATACGGAATTATATATTGACTGTCGATCTCTGCAAACCCTTTGCACTTATAACCCGAATTTCGCGCTTCGAGTGTAGAGGGTTTCAATTTATTGGAAAACAACTCTGCGGGATATCTGGGGTTGTAAATTACTGGGGTACCAAAACTTGTAGGATTTGTTTTCCTTTCAGGTCTTACAATTTGATCTACCCAGGCCCGTCGGAAGGAAATTCCATTTGGTCCGGCCAGTATGGCGAGCGACGAAGTAGCGAAGCCATGCTAGGGAGGTCCGGGGGCATGCTCCCCCGGAAAAAAAATTGAAAATAAGACGCTCTCTTGTGCATTCTGGCGCATTTCTTGAGGTCTATGTTATGCATTTAAGCCATGCTAGGGGGATCCGGTGGCATGCTCCCCCGGAAACATTTTGAAAAATAAGACGCTCCCTTGCGCATTCTGGCGCATTTTATGAGGTTTATATTACGCGTTTAATCTATGCTAGAGGGGTCCGGGACATGCTCCCCGGAAAAAATTTGAAAATAAGACGCTTTTCTGGTGCATTCTGGCGCATTTTTTGAGGTTTATATTACGCGTTTTAGCCATGCAAAGGGGGGGGGGGCAGAGGGCATACTCCGCCGGAAAAAAAATGAAAAATAAGACGCTCCCTGGTGCATTCTGGCGCATTTTTTGAGGTTTATATTACGCATTTTTTTTCCGAAAATTGGTCTGGCCATTTTTTCAGTTTATGCCGAAAATTTGGTCCGGCCATGGCCGGACCGGCCGGACCGCTTCCGACGGCCTTGCTACCTCAAATTTTACCGAAAGCACGCATTTGAAAAATTATGGTCAGCTATAGAAATGCTTTTGACCAGCATTTGCTCTTTTTCAAGCAATGTTGTCATGCCTTAATTGATACAGATTGAATAATTTGAGCCATATTTATTGTGTTGTCTACAACTGCTTTAAATATTGGGGCAGTCATACATTGCCAGTTCCTGAAGAGTTAAAAAAAGAAAAATATCCGCAGTACAAGTTTCTTATGATGAGACTAAAGCCGGGGGAGGAGCGCGACACGAACGCTCGAAATGTAACAGCATGCACATATGTTTACTGCATCTTTGGAATTTTATCTCTGATTTTTTCATCATAATTTTGAATTCAATCTCTGATATTTTTATTGATTTATCAACAAAAATGGTACAATAGTAAAAATACTTCGGTTGGATATATTTCTGATTAGCTGCCCACAAAGTTAAGGATATTATGAAGAAGCTTCTCTTGTTACAATGTTTTTGAAAACATTAATTTCCAACCTGTAGCATAGAGCTATTACATAGTCAGCAGACGGCATTTTATTATAATTGTTTTGCATAGCATCGTCACAAATACATGTACGTACATGTATATTAGGCTGGGAAAAGTGTGGTGGTAGATCAGACCACACTGGTATCGTCTGATCTATCATAAACAAACCAACCGTATGCAAATTGTACTTTTTAACCTTTATGTTCAATAGGTCAGTTCTGTTTAAAATAATTTCGTCATTTTTTAGAAGAAGTCAGTGGTTTTGAGAGCACACGGTAAACATAAATCAGCCTGCACAATATTGTTGGAAAATCAAAATTATCTTCAGGGAAGTCAGAAAGCTTATTTATTGTTCTTTAATATGGCGTAGTTTTCAGTCATTTAGAAAATACATTTTGGCCCTTTTTACACTTTTTTAAAGCAACTATCGTATTTTTTTTTTCTTTTTCCCCGATCGTTTGCATTGTGCCGGAGTTCTCCGATGATGACCCAGTCTCACTGTTAGATAAGACGCCTATCGGGTATCTTGATTGGTGTTACGTAATGGTATACATTGATACATTTATACGGGGTAATCGGAAAGAAAGTATCAGGAAAAAATCAGACTTCCTTAGGGAGAGGAACTATATAAGCTTTGATGCTTTCGTTTCAATCCTTTTCGCAATAATGTTGTTGTAAATGAATGATGTTATTATATTGAAAAAATTAAAACTAAATGTTTAAACTAAGATCAGACTTTTCTTTATGAGATTATTTATAATGATTTAAAGTCAAGTTTAACAAGATTTTGTATAATTAGCTCTTTACTCGCAATTGCGTAATGATTAATGCATTTTCAAAAGTATTTTATGGCGACAGCCCACATATTCAAATTTCCTCGCTATTTTCAATCTGATCACATGTATTTTCTACCTCTCATGTGTTTTCAAATCAATAATTTAAAACCTTTCCCATTTGGAGAACTTTTTGACTTCACCAACTTTAAAAAAAAGCAATTTCAGAAAATGAATCAAATGTAGCTAATTTGATATTCTTCACTTTAAAAGAGTAGAAAACATTGTAGGAAAAGGAAACAATACTGGATATTGGTATTTCTCCTTTTCTCACAATGTTTACAAAAGGTTTTATGCAGGACCGTTGAAATACGGGAGTCTGCTGTACGATCCTATCAATACTCCCAAAACGCAAATTGTTTTCTGCTGATTTCAGTCACATATTGATATTGCAACGTCAATTTTTTTTAAGCCAAAGGAATTTCGACACATAAAATATAACCGATTCGGCCCAGGATCAGACTGCTTGTTTTGTACAGTTTGTTATTGGTCTATTGACTGCATAATTATTATAATGATCCAATAGTACAACAAATTCAACCTTCTTTAGAAATAAAGACTAAAAATAAAAGAAATAAAAATGCAATTGAAAGACATTTATGCTAATTAAATTGAAATTATTTTCCGAGAAAGAATTAAAAAAAGACGATACTGGGAAGATAATGTTTTTTTACAAATCTCGTAAAAGTTTTCACCGATGCAAATAATATACACGTACATGTATAAAAATGATAAATACAGTCATTATATATTTGGACAATGTGTAAAAACAGGATCCAGGTTTAACAAAACAATACAGACAAGGTTATCATGTCATCAGTTCTTATCTTCCCTTTATCCGTTGCTAAATCTTTTCACCCAGTCTTAAAATCTCACTTAGCTCGATACAGCATTTTTTATACAAAAATTAACGATAGTGTCGTTTTTAAACTAAAATGGACGCAAGATCTCAATTTAACAAATGTAAACGAATACTTTGATCATAATCACAACAGAACATAGAATACTTCAAGACGTTATAGATTATTTTCTTGCAGTTCATTTTTATGTTATTTAGCGTCAAAAACGACGCAAGAGCAAATTTCTTAAACCTTTCTATAGAAATAAGAAGGAAAATGGGTCAGTAACTTTAAATCAAAATGGACGCAACTTCCCATTTTGCTACAGGAATTAAAATTATATTGAAGTAAAGTAGAGATATTACAGAATACTTCAAGACGTTATAGATTTTGATCATTTTAGAAGAAAAATGTGTTTTAGTCGATCAAAAAATTTTCCCTTCTGCATCCTATATGACAGGCCGTTATCGGAAATCCTTTCGGACCAGATAATCGATAAGTTCCAAGGAGAGTAACTCTTGCTCGACCTGCAGCTGAAAGTTGGGGATGACCTGTCTGCCTGCCTGCCTACCTACTTGCCTACCTACCTACCTACCTGTCTGCCTGCCTGCCTACCTACCTACCTACCTACTTACCTACCTACCTACCTACCTACCTACCTACCTACCTGCCTGTCAGCCTACCTACGTGCCTACCTACTTATCAACCCGCTTGCTTTTCTAACTGCCCTCCTGCCTACCTGTAAGCCTACCGGTCTGACTGCCTCTTAAAGGTGTACCCAAAGGGTCAATACTTAGGTGCTCCCGCATGATAATGATCTTAAATTCGATATTAACTCTCTTTACCACACGACAAAATTTCAGACGTGTTCAAAATAAAAGTATTTGCAGGTGCCAAGTCAACTGCGATAAGATATATGTCTATCATAGGGGTGGGCGATTAGAATATGTCGTGGGATATGTAAAACATTATATGAAAAAGGAATAAATGCCGATTGTCAGTAGTTTTTGCCATAACCGTTTACCACACAATGACGACTTTTAACGCCTCCGAGGAAGAAGCCTTTTGAAAACATTGTAAGAAAACGAGGAAATGCTGGTAACTAACATTTTCTTCTTTTCCCACAAAGTTTTCTACCCCATCAAAGCAAACTGGCACCATTTGAGCCACTTTGAAATTGTCGTCTGCAAATGCTTTAAATTTGGATAAGTCTAAAATTTTGCTGTGTGGTAACGGGTATTAATAGTACGCTCACAAATCAGTAAATGCCGCCTGCCGGAGCGGTAACTCCCAGTTTTCACTCAAAATCAGCCGATGGCAGCTCGGTAGCACCTCAGTGGCAGGCACGATCGGCAGGCGGCAAGCGGCATTTTAGACGCCGCTAGGACGCCACTGAAGTTTTAAGAAAAAGTTAAAATTCCGTCTGCCACCTGCCGATTTTTTCCAATTGTGCCTGTCGTCAGGGCGCCGGCCGGGCACATTTCGTAGTCGTGCGGTGGCTATCAGGCGGCAGACGGGCTGCAGCGCGATTTTTAATCGTCGGTCGTCATGGGGTTCGAGGGCTTTCAATCTTCGGCCGACGATCGGTAGGAACTAACTGCCACTCTCCAGCATCCGGCTTGCTGCTGTTATGCTACCGACATTCCACCATACGATTTCAAAATATCTGCCGGCGGCAGGGCGGAGATTGATAAGCCGCTGGAAGGCGAATGTCGGTTTTGGTAGGTGGCAGGACGGCGATCTGCCGAGTAGAGGATCCTTGGCCCCTGAAAATAAATCCGATGCCATCCATCATACAAAATACTCATCATGGCGATTTTGATAGCACCAGAGCGACTCAGAGACTTGCGTATTGCTGGGGCTTGGGGTCTGGTCTCTTGCGCTTCGGGTTAGGCGCCTTGTCCTTCCCCTTGCAGCCGCCTTTATCGGGCAACTTGTGGACAGAATTTTTTTTTAAGAATTAGATCTATTTATCTTGAGATTGATAATAATGGACAATTTGTAGTGATACGAGAGCAATCTATATATCCCATGTAAACCAGCCTGCCACCGTCAGATTATCGGGCGGGCGCCGGTCGACGGCAGGTCGAACGCCCGATCGCCGGCCGGTGTCAGGTGTAAATGGCCGGTGTCCGCCAGGTCGCTGGGCAGTAGCAGGTAAAATCTGACAGCTGCCGGCCTATTGGCTAACTGCCACTGGCCGACAGTCTGATGATGTCCCACACCCCTCGAACGTAAGAAAGTGCCTGGCGCTGCCGGGAACCCGTCAGGCGGCCTTTCACTGGTAATTATTTATGGCTTTTTTAGTAAAGCATGTTATCGAAAGCCTTCCTCCAAGTAAAATCGGGACAATGAGGTAAATTGGTCAAAGTTGTGGTGCACGTATACACCGCACATGTCAGCATGACTACATGTGTGTTTCCTGACCTTCTCGAACAAGAACAATTACAATTTTCATTTCAAGCCATTTTATTTCATTTCACCGGCATAATCTCTGATATTGTCGTCAGCAGATGCCTTCAATTTCGGAGTGTTTAAGATTTGTCGTAACGAGAAAAGATTAACATCACTAATATAACACTCTTACAGACATGGACACCTCGAGGGATTCTAACCACCACCAGTTGGCCGCCAAGCAAAGCGTCCACTTCGATGACAACCAAATGGAGTATTCAGTTAGCGTTTCTGAGTCGGCCCTTTCTTTGCAGAATTCCTCGTTCGACCGCCCCGGTCACGTGATGGCTAAAACACATGTTGGGAATAAAAAGCGGATCTAAAATTGCAAAAAGGGAATCGATTGAAAAATTTTATAAACTACGGACAATCAAATCGAACATGGAACGTGTATCTACCAGTGCCGAGGATGGACAGAGAGTTTCAAAAGCTCTATGTGGTGCCCTTGCGGGTATTGTTGTTGGTGGGTTGTTGTACCTCGCTTTGGTTTTCAGTTACGATTATTCTTATCCCGTTGCTGGAATTATTGCCGGTGTTGCTTCCGTGTTTTTCATCCTGTGTCTGGCGTTTTGCCCCTTATGTCGGTGCATTATGGCTCTGGTTTTCCCAAACTTCTTCACCGGGCGGGGCAGAGTAGTGTTCTTGTCCATCATCTTCGGCGTCATGTTATCTCATCCAATCGCAAATATCAGATTCAACATTGAAGAAGCGGGCAAAAGCCTGGCTTGTGTGACAGAACTAGCCGCTAACCAAACTCGAGCGTTACAGAAACAGCTTGCCAAGCCGGTAGCGGAGGTTGCGAGCTATGTGGAAAAGGAGAAGGATAAACTAGAAGAGATATCCAGCACCATAGAGTCGAGCTTTAATGAGATAAAGATAGCCTTGGACAAACTTGACAACAAGATCGAAGATGCTAAAAATGCTGTTCTGACCATAAAGGAGGTAATTATAATGAGAATACATTTGAAGGTTAGGGTTTTTTTTTATTAATCCGGGGCCGCAGAACAGCTCAGCCAATCAAATGGCTAAGCTTGGGGACAAGAATAAGAATTGCATTAACCATTCACTCAAGGACAAAATTTCAGATTGTCCAAATCTAAAGCATTTCCAAAGTTACATTTTCATCAAATGGAGGAGGGGATTTGACTAAGAGGTGTTTGAAAACAATACAGGGAAAAAGAGAAAATGCTGATAAACTTTTACAGTATTTTCTTTTTGCACAATACTTTCGAAAGCGTTGTTCATCATGGTCATTTCCAGCATTTTCTCCATTTCCCACAATATTTTCTTCCCTTCACAAAAGAAATTTCACATTTTCAGTCATTTTATTTTGTCGTCTGCAAATGCTTTCAATTTGGATCAGTCTAAAATTTTGTCGTTTGGTAAAGAGTGAAGATCAGGACTGTAAGGTAAAGGGTAAATAACGACTTATTTTTTGACGCAAGTCACAATTTCAATCAATAACTATCTGATTTTCATTTCAAGCATTCGATTTTTTCCCTTTAGTTCTTATTTTGTTGTAAGTTTTTTAGTTCTTATTTTGTTGTAAGTGTTAGGGGACTATTTCCTTGTGGATGTGCATATTTTCAGTCGAAGTACCGCTGTAAACATGTATCCATTCACGGTAGATAGGCTTAAGCTGACACCACAAGAAACTTGCACGTAGGTGATAAATAGAAACCCACATTTGTTTTTATGTTTCAAGTTTCAAACTTCGTTGGCAAAAAAGACGGTATATCCGATATTTACAAAGAATACAGTAGAATTCCAAAAGAGTATAGCATAATTCTAATAACTTTAGTGAACTCTTCTGCTGTTAAATAACTAAAATGCAGCGGCTTTCAAGCTTCCAGCCAACAGTAAAAACCCAAATTTTGTTATATCAAAGGAATTTTTGGGAGCAATACATGTTCTTACCGGACAGTGTAGAATCAAGATCAGACTGCACGTTCTGTGCAGTCTGATCATGATCTACACAGTCCGCTAAAGATCGGTAAGTCGCCTTTATCAGCCCAAGTGCTAAACTAGTTGACTAAATTATATATACATGTATTTCTATCCGTCACATGTTGGCCAGTATTCGAAATATCGAGTATTGTTTTTGCTGTGCTATATTTTTTTTTACAGGAATGCAAAGGACAAGTGAGAGGGGTAGAAAACAAGATCTGTAATAAAGGGCTTACCAACATTGCATAGTACATATTTTTTTTTTTCACCTGATTTTATTAGCTCATCTTATTTATGGTGATCATATGGCGATCAGTAATTCATTCGTTTCTGTGTGATTTATGTTGCCATAACAATATATGCTATTAGATGTTTTATAAATTGGACCACTGGTTTATTAGCCCCAATTATATTATATGATATAATATGACACGATATGATATGATATAACATAATGTTATTAATCAAGTGATTTCGTATTGGCCCAGTTACAGGTCCGAGGTCAGCCGTATTGGCCCGAGGCCGAAGGCCGAGAGTCAATACGGCTGACCTCGGATCTGTAACTGGGCCATACGAAATCACTTGATCAATGACAATTTTATTAATTAACGCTTTACCAAAAAATCTCTGGTTTTTACGACACTGACAAAGAGGCCTTCTGAAAACATTGTGGGAAAAGGAGAAAATGCTGGTAACCAGCATTTTTTCCTTTTCCCACAATGTTTTCTACCCTGCTGGAAACAATATCAATTTTTAGGTTACGTTTACTTTGCCGCCTCCTTGAATGTGATTGGCTAAAAGTAAGCGCAGACGCTCACGCCACTGAACTTTTGGCCAATCACGTTCAAGGATTTCTGTATTGGTCGCGGGTCATCAATATTGATACGAGGTCAACTGTATTGATCGGAAGTCAAGTCGTATTAAGCCGGGGTCACGACCTGTGTACTATACGAAATCAGAAATGTGACTGGTATCGCGTGGACCGGTTTCCTTGTATAACTTCTATATATCCAATAGTTAATAAATAATATATGATATGATGTGATATATGATATTATATAACATGATACTGTGATACGATCACTCTCGGACATTTTCCTAGCTGAAAACGGGATTTCATTGGCGGATATGTTTCTTTTCCTTCACTTGCAGAATGAAAACTTTTTATTTGATCACATAATTTATCTATCGTTTCCTGAAATTTGGGAAACATCACGTTGTCTGCGCATGTCATATTCTTCGAAGATTCGACTGTCTTATGACGCAGCACTAGCCCCGAAAGCGGGCTGACTGTAATATTACGCTCTATAAAGTAGTAATGTAGAAAATAGCTTTTATCAATGCATTTGAGGAGAAATGAGACCTGTTTTACCTTCAGATTTCTCTAAAGTACTGGTCATAGATGAGTGAATTGTACGAGGTAGGGTTTTATTGAGTAAACGTTATTTTTACGTAGTTTGAAATTCAAAATAACGGTTATCGCGTAGGAAAGTGGTTCGGCTCTGTATCTAGGATGCCCAAATTAGATGGATGTGTATTTATAGAATGTCATCTAGCAGAGATTACGCATTATTAGTAATTTGTCAAATCTATTCTGCTTGCAACACACTAAAAGGGGCTTTCGGGCATTTGTACAAAATGGCGTTTCGGATCGGGCTGCGCAGCCCGCGCAGGCTGCTCCAAAACAACACTTACCGTCTCTATGTGATTTTTATGTTTTGTGCAAGTCTTCTGTGGCACAAAATCTAATATAGTCGTAAAGTGCCGTCTCGGATTAGCCTGCGCGGACTGCGCAGGCTGATCCGAGACGACACTTTACGCAAATGTCCGAATGCCCTTTTTCACGTTTTGCAAGCGATTTCGTCTTACAGTCGAATCAATATTGAAGTAGACTGATTCTTTGACATGCAGAAAAAATGACCAATAACTAAAAAGAACAGGCTGATCTTGATCGATACATTTTACAAACGCATTAAAATGCCTTTTCACAAAGCATCACTTTGTATTTTATCCACATTTATATTTTGACAGCTCGTCAATCTGTAAGTCGACACGTCTATTCGCAGATCTTGAAGGAAACTGTGATATTTTATATCACACCCGGGCATTTAGGCCTATAACAATGCCTGTAACAGAGACGAGGTACTGTAACATCTTTTTATACATTTATGTACAATTCCGTGAATGAAAATCAGCAAGTGACGTATTTTGATTAATGCTTTACGGTAATTCATCGGTAAAATAATGGGTGGATATATTAGGGTTGATAATTCATGGTTTTGACTTGTTAAATTAACCAATTTCACAGCAGCCAGAATGGAACTGCATATAATTCTACAGATCCTTGCACCATATTTACAACTTCGCCCTTTCAAACCCATAAAGTTCTGTTTTAGTGGTTAAATCCGCCAATTTAGTTAGAAAAATCCCACTTTTTAGAATTGTTTCTCAATTCTGTTCAATTCAGGTTTTTGAGTGTTGATGATTTGTTTTGCCCCTTTCACTGCATCTTCGCAAGCCAAGGCTGACGATTTACTACGCTACTCTACCCTTGGCGGATCGATCTTGATTTTGACATTCCCTCGATGCGCTTTTTCATTGGATGCAGCCAGCTCTAGCTGCAACGAATGAAATCGCTGGTAGCATTTCATCTTTGATAAAAGTAGAACAAGGTCGCTACCTTTCGAATAGAAGGTAAACATGGAAACCCACGTGGATGTCTGCTTATCGCTTCATGTGTATTCGTAAGCGGTTTGTAGAACGATATTTCATTGACTTTTAAAAATATAATGTAAAGGGGGGTAATAACCGGCATCCAATAGAGGGCGCATCGCAGGAATATCGAAATCGGGATCAATCAGCCAAGGTAAGATCCACGTAATGATCGTAAACTTGGCTCGGGAAGATGCTTTCATTGTAAATAAACGTAGATCTAAATGGCGGATACTGACACTAGCGTGCAGAGATACATGTATACGGTTGATAATCAATTAATCAGAATATTAAAGATGGAAAAAAAAATAATGTAAATTTGAAAATGGATTTTGTCTATTTTATAAATAATTCACAGTACGTGACTTCTCTCAAATTCACAGTGTATAAAAAACTATATTCTCTCAGATTGGCGTGTATATTTTACGGGGTACGGAGCCCCCCCCCCCTCCCCAGGACAAAACCTCCCTAGGACAAAACCCCCATGGACAAACCCCACCTAGGACAAAAAAACCCATACCCTTAACAGAAGAGTGGACAAAACTCCCATCGTTTTAAACTGCTTCTCTTTGTACAATCATTTCAAAGTTGAATAAAATTTACTGCTTTAATTACTTGTGGGGGTTGTAAAAAATAATGTTTTTGTATAAGTTAAATTGATTTGATAACTATTTCCTTTTTTTTTTCTTAAAATTGTGCTTTATGACCAGAAATGTGTCTTTTTTTTAAATCAATACGTTCATAATAAATTCATAATAAATTGTAAATGAAAAAAAATTATTGATATATCAATCAAAGGTATTATTTTGCTAATTATAGAATTAAGTTATAGTGATAATTGACCTAAAGTTTTATATATACATATACATTTTTTGAAAACTACAGTGATTGTTTTCACACTTTGAAAAACAAACCAAAGTAAAACATAATTAAAGGCTAAAGATGTAACTGCCTTCATGTTTGATTTTTCTCCTTAAATCAAAGAGACTTGTTTTGAATACTTTAAAACTGTTTGCAAATTATGTGTGTTTTCTCAAATTTATATGCTTTTTATATATGATGGGGGTTTTGTCCTGGGGGGGGGGGTTATCCTATGGGGGTTTTGTCCTGGGGAGGTTGTCCATGGGGGGGTTTGTCCGGGGGGGGTTGTCATAGGTTTTTTTTTATCCTACTCATATTTTACTTCCCGAACAACATCAGGGAAATCAGGGAATTCTACTTATACACCTACATGTACTTATACGTATTATGGTATATTCAGCATATAGACCAAGAAGCAGGTTAAATGAAGCAAACAAGCAGACAGACCGAACAGATTTAAGATCAGAATGCACAGTTTATGTAGTTTGATCTTTGATCTTTACTGTCTGCAGACGCCAGTGTTTCTCCTATGTCCCTGGGCAGCTCAAAAGAAAAAAAAGTATATATATATATGAGTCATGTTCTGGTAAAAGGGGGCTTCATGCATCTCCATGATACATGAATCCAAGCAAGTCCTGACATTCCAAAGCTAATTTTGCAAAAACAAAATAATGAGTCATAAGGTACACTGTTCCTTTGACATACACAAACAAATGACCAATGGCGAAAGATTTCGGCTCAGGTCAGCGTGCGCACTCAGCGCACGCTGACCTGGGCCGAAATCTTTCGCCTGGGTCGATATTTTTCGCAAATGCATTAAGCCCCTTTTTCACAGAGCATGGTTCATTTCTGTTTGTGTTGTAGGGTTGCAGTCGAGGAAGGAATAAAATACTTTAAAGTAGATGTGGAAGTGAGCAGTAAAATAGAAGGCAGTGTGAACGACTCAAATTCCTTCGAGGGAATTCAGGAAAAAGTGAAAAAGGAAGTCGGACACGTGTTTCTGAGTTTCGAAAAGGCCGTCTTTGTCTTCAAGGTCGTTTTCTCTTTATCCCTGGGGCTCATTTTTGTCCAGTCATTTTGGTACTTAAGAAATTATCTGGCAAAAGATGCCTTTGATAATATTTATATCACCAGCCAGTTTAAGAAAATGGACAAGGAGAATACAGAAAAGGGTACTGAAGCTGTTTTACCTTTAAGGAAGAAGGAACGCTCTGTCTATGTAGACACCAGCTCCTTTCGGCTAAATGCCACTGAGCTCGTCCATTGTCGTTTCGGCCTCGCCCAGGTATTTCTACATTTCATCGTTTGCATGATGGTAGTTTTGTTTGACTACAGCCTCTACTTTATTCTGAAACTGATCGAAAATAACGTCAATAATCAGATTGAGGTTGAAGGTGAAGGTCGTTTCACTGTTGAGGTTAAAGGTGAAGGTCCAGTGGCCAAATTCTACAGAATAATGGTACCGGGGTTTAACTTTAATCACACCTACAGTTCAAACCTTGACGTGAGGAACTGTTTACCAAGACCAAGACAACCTTCAGCAGCAGTTCTACTGTCATTTGTGGTTCTCTACCTGATTGCCCTCGTTTTCGTTGTTTTACGTGGATATGGTATGCGCCTTCGACGGAAAATTGCTGCTTATTATTATCCGGAGCAGGAACTGATGCGACTGGAATACTTGCATAAGAAAATCCGCCACAAACGAATTGGTTTCCTGAAATTTCTCCGCCATCAGATCAAGTCAGTTCAGAAAGAGAATGTCGTCAATAAAAAATTTTGCATCTCCACGTGGTTGGCTTTTAAATTTCCCGCCTTGGAGCGATTCTGTCTGTCACGTGATACGCTTGAGTGCACGATCTGTACACAGAAGGAGAGCAGCTTTCATGGCATTGTTTTAACGAAATGCCTGGGACAGATGGGCGGGATGCCATGCGATGCAGTTTATTGCGAGGAATGCCGGTCTGCCCTAGATAATGTCTGTTCGCTTTGTTCACAGGATGCCGCAGTTTTGCGCCCTTAATCTTTACCACACGATAAAAATGAAAACTTGTCCAAATTGAAAGCATTTGCAGATGACAATTCAAACGTGTCTCCGGTAACGGTACTTGTCTTTGATAGGTAAGAAAACATTAAGGGAAAAGGAGAAAATGCTGGTTACCAGCATTTTGTCCTTTTCCCTGAGTGTTTTCAAAAGGCCTCTTCCACAGGGGTCGTTAAAAATCGGTATTGTGTGGTAGAGTTAACCCCGTTTCCTGCTAATACAGAACATTGGTGGTCTATACGTAAAATAAAGTTCAGTATTTATTTTGCTACTGGCAATCGATCACCAAGAACTCAATTGTAAAATTTACTCTGTATGAATTGGTTGACTGCACGGTGTTAAACGCCGTTTTCAGCATTGAGTTACTTCGCGACGGCAAGGGCACCTATTCACGTTTATCTTTAAGGTTTTTTTTTAACAGTACCTCACACAATGTTCTTCCCAAGCCATTTTGCTGCTTTCTCACATAACTATCGTCGAAAAAAATGATCTCATTAATCTTGGGGGAGAAATTGGCAGAGTTGAGGATTCAAACCAGCATCCCCCTTACTAGTATATAGTCGGTTTACTTCTAAAACCTCGTAACTACAGCTTCTTTCAAGCTGTGGTTAGGAGGTTTTTGAAGTTAACAGACGATCTGTAAGTAGGCGTCGCTGCATCCAGAATAGTGATGTTCATATATAAATGTAGTACATATAACATTCTTGGTTATTATTTTTGTAGTTTACTGGTCTATCCCAGACATAGATGTAAAACGTATAGTTTGTGTTGGTAAAGGGGATTCTTATACTGCCTTGCTATAGAGCTAGCTTTTGTAGCGACGTAGTAGAGTGTTCGCTTTGAGACCCGGAGGTCCAGGGTTCAAACCCCGCCAGGGACAGCAGTTTGTGAGAATTGTTACTTTGGCGCCCAACGTAAAAAAATCCAGAGAGATAAAGTAACAGTAACTGAAGGATCCGTGGACGAATCTTCATGTGGCGGGGGAATATGTAGTATAGTGGTCTAACCCAACAGATAAATGTAAAAGGTATAGCTTGTGTTGGTAAAACGGGACACTTATACTGCCTTGCTATAGAGCTAGCTTTCATAGTGACGTGGTAGAGTGTTCGCCTTGAGACCCTGAGGTCCAGGGTTCAAATCCCGCCCAGGGACGGCTGTTTGTGAGAACTGTTAATTTTGTAAAAAGATAATAAAATTGCAAAGGTATAGGCTATATGAACTTCTTTCGTTGATCTTCATGTAACTTTACCTCTTCGTTAGTATAGTTTACCATTATATATTTTACATCTTCTTTCATTGTATAAAAAAATCAAAGCGTTGAAAACGCTGAAGTGGTATTTGTCAAGGAAACCCATTGTGTGGAATTAATAGTTTGAAAGAAACAGAGACATATTGTTCAGATATTGGCTTAAAAATCAACCCACTAAGCAAATGAATACCTTTTCGGTTGAAGGGAGAGTATTCATGACAAAGTTTGGTTTATTTTCGTATAAGTGGTCTCCTTTCGATCATGAGGAAGAAGCAGGAGTAACGCCCCTTGACAGTAGGATGCATGACGAATAGAGAGAAAAATCCTGTTGATATATCGAACAAACTGATTAAGCTTGTTCCTGAAAACTATAATTTTGAAATATCTCTAGCCTTTTACATTCAACATTACAATCAATAGACGATAAGAGATATTTCCATTTTATCGTAAGCAACGCACCAGTAGTATAACGCGATACCGGACAATCAAAGCATTATTTCAGTAACAAATGCCGTCTGTCCCGTTCGCAAATCCTTTAAATTTGGACAAATTCATAACTGAAAAGAAATGACAGAAAAGATCTATGGAAATCAATTCTAACACAATTCAAACATATTTCATGATATTGCCTTTGAAAAAGAAAATCACAAACAGACAAAATATGCATTTTATTAAATCCTATTTAACTAAAGAGCATGTAGAGACTAAGAACGGACTTAGCCTCTGAAACCTGTATAAAATTCATAATCCTGACCATTAATGATAACCAAAGGGGTAAATCAATATGAAACAAAAGATAAGAAGAGTCAATTTAATGTGACACGTGTGTGCTAATCTGTAAGAAGCAAGTACATTACAGCTGTTCTAAAAGTCACCCACTCTGCAGTGCGATACCGAGATCAAAGGAACACCAATTTAACCCTTCACCCATTTTTTTTAGTAAGACTTCATTAGATACATATTTTTTATACTCAAAATGAAGCTTAAAAGAAGTTATGGAAGGTCTGAAATTTGATCTGAAGCCACGTTTCTTTTGCTCATGATCTATAACATGAAGTTATTCGTCAATAGTTACATGCCTGAAAGTGCAACAAGGATGTTTGATAATAATATTTTAAAATCACTAAATGGACTGTCCCTGTCTTTCTGAAGACACTAAACAGCTAAACAATCTTTTACGAAAGTATTTCGAGCGACCCGTGTAAAAAGGGGGCAGACGTTGATTTGTCCCACTGTCTGTTATTTGTCTCACTTTCTCAACCTTAACACCCCCCACCCCCCCCCCCCCCACACACACACACACTTTCGAAAAACCGAAAACTGAAAGTAATCAATATGTAGTTCATAAACATCTGTGAAAAAACGAATTTTCAAAGTGTGAGAGAAAGCATTTGAGGAAAAAAGGAAGGGCTTGCAACATGCATTTTCTCCTGTTTCAACAATAGGTTTTTTTTTTTTACTTTTTCAAAGACAATTACAACCATTTGACCCACGTTTATTCAATCATCTCCATATGCTAAGTATCTGGACGAGTCCAAGGTGTTGTCGTCGGGTGAAAACATTCGCAGTAACTATTTAAAAACCTATATGCCACATAACCCAAGTTTTTTACAACCCTTAGAAATACAGTTTTTCTTTTAAAATGTTGAAAAGGGTGAAAGTTTTAGTAACCAACCTTTTCTCCTTTTCCCTTGCTATCCTTCCTAAAGAAAATTTCATTTTTAAGCCACATTCAAATTGTTATATGCAAAGACTTCCAATTTGGGAAAGTCTCAAACTTTTGTTTCGTAAAGAGTTGGTGAAAGATTCAGTGTTATAAAAAATGGGGTGTGGGGGGAAAACATCAATATACCTGCAGTAGACCTTTCCTTATTTTATGTCTGATTATTCAACCAATGTTTGCGTAATTCTGTAGCTAAGTTTGTATCGTACAGGCTCGAAGTCCAGGAATCTGTGGTTTGATTTATTTAAACTATTAATCTGATAGTTTTTAAAAAAAAAAAAATGACGCAAGGACATATTTATTTTTATTGATTTCAATGAAAATACATGTAAGATAGATATCAAGGTAAAATGTAATGAATAATAAAGATTGGAGTGATATGGCAGTCGGTCATGTTGTCTCTACCTTCCACAAGTCGACGAAATTTTGAACTGGTCATATTTGAAGGAAGTTGTAGATGAAAATCCAAAGTAGTTCTTCGTGTATATTGAAAAGTAAGATTTTGGGGAAATTGGGAGGAATTGCTTGTTACAAGCAAATTCTCTTTTAGCCAAAATATTTTCTCAATAAAATACTGTGAAAAGGTTGGATTGTTTTGGGAAAACGATTAGGCTCGGTTTACCTATTTCACTTACCTATTTTACGGACAAGTCACAGTGACTTGAGCTTCGATACTTATATCTACATAATATAAAAAGACGTTAATCCTAATTCATTATCGTTGTCCAAGGACAACTTGTGTCAAGCCCGCGAACACTTGACTCTCAAGCTTGACCTAGACTCTGGACCTGAATAAATGTTTCAAATAGAACTTGCTTGACCTAGACTCTGGACCTGAATAAATGTCTCAAACGGAACATCTACTAATGATGGAGTACAATGCATTATGCTAATTTTTACCGGAATCTATCCAAAAAAGTAGGACTTATGGTTCGGACGAAAAATTGGCCTTCAATGTGGCCTTGATCTTGAACCTACTTGAGCAGATGTTTCAAATGGCACATCTATTCGTGATGGAGGTCAATTGTGCCAAATTATTTTGAAATCCATCCAAAATTGTAGAAGTTATGGACCGGAAATATTCGGATGCACACAAGCCCTAGTGAACACTAGAAATATGTGTGTCAGAGACACTGACGCTCCTGCTAAATGGTATTGGTCACAGGTATGTCATATGACAACTAGTAGAGAGACAGATAAAAAAAAAACATTAAATGACAAGCGAACGACTACAGAAAAAAATTATGAGCATTTATTCGGTTTCAAATCAAAGTCAATCAAAGACATTTTTTAAGAATCACACAGGTGTAATCTATTTGTGACAGGTGTAAAAGGCGTGAAATACATCCTATCAGTGTGAAATAGGCAGTTTAAACAATGACAAAACTACCAAATAACTCTTGGATAAAGGAAACTAATACACATAATGTACATACTAAAGACTTTCAAAAATATTTTTATAGACAACTTGATTAACGATATGGATGAAATATGATGTTGGGGTCGATTTTTCTAAAATTTTATTTGGGGACAATTTCACCAAAGAAATCGTCTCCAGGGGACGATTTCTACTAAGTGATAAACATAACACGAGCCGAGCAGTTTGGGGACGATTTCTCCAGGGGCCGATTTCTCCAGCATTCCGCCGAAGTACCCTAGATTTAGTCGATATGCATAGGAAAAAGTGATAAACATAACACGGGCCAATATTCTATATGTAGTTTGCTTTATTTACAATCGCATTTTAGCGGAGACGCGTTTTGTGAGACATATGTTCAAATGTCAACACAACATTATAGACAAAATCCGATCAGAGTTGTCGTTCGTTACTTTCACCATACCTGAATGTGAATGATCCGGAATGCAAGAGAGAGCGTTATAGATATTAACCGTATATAGCGCGTAGGAATACACAACTTCCGGATAAAGCTAAGTTTATTAGGTTACGCCTTTATTAGGTCAGTGTTAATGACAAAAACGGGATAAAAACACACACACATCAGTTATTAAAGGATCGTAATACCCTTCCAATTCCATGGCATTTTGCAGATGAAAGCTTTGAGGAAGGGAAAGCATTCACACCGTGTGATAAGCAATCTCTGTATATACTTGGGAAACTAGTTGTTTTGGCGGACTCAGCGATATAGAGTGGACACACCGTCCAACATTTTTGTCTGAATAGACAGCTTACGATCCCTGTAGGCAAGGGAATCCCTTGAGAGGGATTCCCTGGCCTAAAAATCTGTATAGTTGCGTATTTGCCATGTTCCTGTTTGAACTATCATATAAGTTGACTATCGTAATAACAAAGTTTAATTCAAATTTCAAACCTTCCATTCCCTCTAGAAGAAAAGATGTTACAGATTCATTTTCAGGAAGCGAATACGTGCAATACTTGTTTTCATTGATAAGCTAGTCAAGGGTTAGCTGGGTGTACGTTTGATCTCGGTGTTTCACCTTCCAAGTGGATGATCTATATGAAAAGCTGTTGTGTTCTTTTTAGGCACCGACTAGTTAACACACACGTGTCATAATCAAGTGTTTATCCCATTTAGTCTTACGTTGATCACTTGTAAAGGTTTGGAATTGTTAAAAGCTTGACGGAGGGTAAGTCTATTCTAATTACTGGCGCCAAAAGATGCATTTTCCTGCCCGAACATTTTTTTTTTTTTTCAAATGCATTATTATGTAACCTGGGTTAACAGGTCCCACTTGAAACCGGTATATTTGCTCTAATTTCTTTAAGAATGGAAGGGAGGGTATTTGTTTAAGTTAAACCTTATCTTACCAAATAGATTAAATGCCACTTTTAAAGCCGATAGTAAAACCCCAAAAGTTATTTCAAAGGAATATCTCGAGGAAAAATATCTCCGTATCGGATAGTGTAGATCTAGGATCAGACTGCACGTTCTTCCTGGTGTGATCTGAATCTATATTGTCTGCAAAAGGTCACTGAGTCGCACTTGGTAGCCAAAGGGTTAATTAATGCAGTCTGCATACAAAAAGCACAGGAGACAGCGCTTATGATACCGCTTTACTCACTGAAGTCTACCGAAAAATTGATAAAACAACAGTTCTTTTTTGTGTGTGTCTCCTAAAAAGATAATTGATGAAACTAACGGCACGGCCTTTTTAGGTTGTTTATTTATCGCGTTTAGGTTGTAAGCCATTTAAAAATATGACACTTTCACTATTCGGGTATATACAGGATCGGCAAAAATTGTCGGGTGGAAAGGGAAGTAACTCGTGGTGACGCGTCAGTAGCGGTATTTGGCAAATGGTCTCAATCTCCAAGCAGAGTTGTCGTTCGTTAGTTACTCTCGCCATACATGAATGTTGCTTGTAAATGATCCGGAGTGCAAGAGAGTGAAATGGTGTATTACCTCGATCTATAAATATTCATGAGCAATCAAATGGAGTAGCGTGCAATCATAGGACGAACAAGCCATGGAACGAATTGGTTTTGGAACGAAAAAGCCCAAGGTCAGTTGGCAAATTTGTATCATTTCGCCAATAAAAGGCTATGAGCGAGAGAAACTAGTTTCAATCAAAAATAAGTATCTCAACGATCGATGGCCGTGCCCAATGTATTTTAATATGCCATTTCAAATTACATATTTGAGTGCCGCCGTAAAAGTCATGAAAAAAAAATGAGTTTAACTGGGTTTATCTCCTTCGGCTTTGCACAAAATGGTTGAACAAGAACTCTACAAAGTTTGGGTGCGCTGTATCGTTATAGACTCGTTGTCTGTGCATGTTATATTCTTCGAAGATTCGACTGTCTTATATGACGCATCACTACTAGCCCCGAAAGCGGGCTGACTGTAATATTACGCTCTATAAAGTAGCAATGTTGAAAAAAGCTTTTACGTATCAATACGTTTGAGGAGAAATGAGACCTGCTTTAGCAACAGATTTCTCTAAACTAGTGATCATAGTTGAGTGATTTGCACGAGGTAGCGTTTTACTGGGTTAACCTTGTTTTTTTGTTTTAAATTCAAAGTAACGGTTGTCGCGTAGGACAGTGGTTCGGTTCTGTACCCAGGACGCCTATAACAGCCTTGCGTTCAGTTAAAGCGAAAGTGTGGGGCGAACTGTTTGCGTCGCGAACAGTTAACTGAACGACTTGTTCGCGTGAAATAAAATGGCTGCCATTATAGATTTGTTTAGATAGATGAGTATTTATAGAATGCCATCTAGCGAGAGATAATGGGTATAGACTCGGTATAGACTCTAAAGAGTTTGGGTACGCTATGACAAAATGGATATGCTGGCATATGTAGAAATATGTATCATATAGAAGATCTGCAAATCAAGATTTTAATCGAAATGTCGTCCTAGATAGCTGCAAATTATGAAGAAAATGACAATAGTCTAATTATTTATTTAAATTGAACTACTTTATGCCAAGTATTCTTGCGCTAAAGCCCGGGACCTTTTGGAGGTTGATTAATTTATCAATGTCAATGACGGCCGACTTTTTTTGAAAAGGGCTCAGTTATTACACTTGAAATTACATTTTTCAGTCCGTCTGGCTTTTTTTTTTGCGATAAAAGAGCATATAATCTTGTTTTGTCTGTTTGTATATGGTTCGGACAGAGAACGTAGTAATGATATTCCAAAGCGTTTGAAGCATTTTCAAGCTACAAACATGCGGGCTATTCCGGTAAAATTTAAGCCGGAACTACTTGAACTCAATCTCTTTCTACTGCTGTGTACCTAAACGCGATGGACTATTAGATTCACGGTACAAAATAAAGATACATGTACGTGGTTATCAAAATTCAATCTTGAACTCATAGTAGTCTTGTCTTCGACAAATACCACAAAAATTGTGGGGATGAGTGCCAGGCTTATGATGACTGAACCCTTTACAATACGACAGAACTTTAGCCCTTTTCAAATTGAAAGCATTCACAGATTTCAATTTCAGTATGGCTCAAATGGTGCAACTGTTTATTGATGGGATAGAAAACATTGTGGGAAAAGGAGAAAAAGCTGGTTACCAGCATTTTCTCCTTTTTCCATAATGTTTTCAAAAGGCTTGTTTCCCAGGGTCGTCGAAAGTTGTCTTTGTGTGGAAAACGGTTAAGAAGAAATATTTTTGGAAACTTCCTTTCAAACCATAGAATCATGCAGGATTTTATATAGAGTTTATTTTCATCAGGTTGTGGTTAATATGGGGAAATATTGACCGAAAAAGGGAAAGCTATGCGAAAATAAGTGCCGTAAGGCACGAGTTTTTTTTTTACCGACCTTTCCCTTTTGAGGCAAGTACTTCCCCATATTAACCACAAGCTGATGAAATGAATTATATATTATAAATCCTCTGATTATTTTGTCAACGAATGTCACTTTTAAAACTAGTGATCTCAAGTTAGTTAACCGGATAACCGATATATTTTTTATCTTTTTTTTAAAGTAGTTCCAGATTTTCGGCAGGAGGAAAATAATCACTGTGAATGCATTATCTCCCGCTAGATGGCATTCTGTAAATACTCATCTATCTGATATGGGCATCCTGGGTACAGAACTGAATCACTTTCCTACGCGACAACCGTTACTTTGAATTTAAAATTAAAATAAAGGTTTACTCAATAAAACGCTACCTCCTGCAATTCACTCAGCTATGATCAGCAGTTCAGAGAAATCTGGAGCTAAAGCAGGTCTCATTTCTCCTCAAACGTATTGATAAAAGCTATTTTCAACTATGCTACGTTATAGAGCGTAATATTACAGTCAGCCCGCTTTCGGGGCTGGTGATGTGTCATATAAGACAGTCGAATCTTCGAAGAATATGACATGCGCAGACAACGCTGTGAATGGGAAATAATCTTCCCCCTCCCCCAGCTTAAATTACGACATTTCTTTACCCTTAACATATATAAAAATAGGCACATGAAATATAACATAATTGTATACAACAGTCACACGGAAGTTAGGTTTAACATATCTCATTAAAAAAAAAAAAGTTTTTTTCTTCTAATTTATTTGGCCAGTCTTGGACATTGAACCCACACCCTTAACCCATTACCACACAATCCTTACTTTTGACGCCCCTGAGAAAGAAGCCTTTGGAAAACATTGTGGGAAAAGGAGAAAATGCTGGAACAGCATTTTCTCTCTTTCCCACAATGTTTTCTACCTTTCACAAGACAAGTTTTAAATTTTCAATCACTTTTATTTTGTCGTCTGCAAATGCTTTCGATTAGGACAAATCCAAGATTTTATCGTTTGGTAATGAGTTAAATGGCCCAAGAATTGGTGTTCACAATTCTAACATGTGATTACCAGCTGAGCTACTGGTGTTAATCTCCACTGCACAGTTCAATATGACATAAATTTAAAGGTGGCCCTTCAGATTTTGGGTCGAAAATTGTACAAAAGTGCAAAAAAATCACTCTTATACTCCCAAAGCCTTTTAATTTTCATTCATAAAACGCCAGTAGTCTAACACTGTCCGACAACACGAGAAACTCAGTCAGAGATTTACTACAGCCCAGGTCGACACCGACAGGAGACACATTCTATTTTTAGATGATCAATAAGCTCATTTACATACAGGAATACACAGATTAAGTTTGAAACATAGGGTCTAAACACCGTCATCACACATAAACAAGCAAACACCGATTTGCAACAGCCAGACGGAGACGCTTTATTAGGCAGCACTGGCAATCCATACAAAAACAAACAAAAAAAAATGTTATATCTACCACAATCTTACTTACATGAACTCAATACAAAACGTAATGTAATTTCCTATTAAGGATACTGGCCGTCCACGTAAAACCCCTCAGTGAGAGGAACCGTGTATCCGCAACATGCACGAAACAACGTAGTGTTTCTCAGACTATCCATAGGAAACCAGGGTTGGCGGATTTCAACCTACTACAACCGTTTTACTCCCTAAGCATTTATCAGCTAGAGACAATATCTCAAAAAACCCTCAGCAATCCGAATGGCATTGGTAATTTGCTGCCTGTCTGTCGAACGTCTGACGTGGAACTGACCGAATATACCCATTACACCATGAAAATCCCGCCACTTCGTGCTTCATGCGCACGGAGACACACAATACATATGTGTGCATTAACCATGTTAAGACAAACATTCTCCGCTATACTACGTACCGCGGAGAATTTATAAGTCCGAAGAAGACATTATGGAAAATAATTATTACATGTTTGTTTAGTAATGAAGTTTAAGCGTTATGAGTCACGTGCCAGTCACTTGGCATTTCCTAAATGCTTTGTTGATTTTTGGAGTGAAATCTAAAAATACAATAAGAAGCTACGTAGCTTTTTAAGGGAACACCATCAATTTTTTTCTGTAATTTTATGAATCTTAATTATTGATGATTTGTATTATTTTTTAATATGAATTTCAGTGACATATATATTTTTTCATTTGGTGAGATGTAAAAATTCTAAATACCCACCTTTAAACCACCTACAGAACTTCATAAATGCAATAACATTTGTGCCTTTATCTATAATTTACTGAAATAGGAGAACACACAAGGGCATATCGCTAATAATGCGCTGTACACAAATGCAGAAAAGAACTTTGACATTGCACCATTTGCTTCTTTACAATAATTCACTGATATGATAGATAATAATCGCGTCAATAATGCGCAACACGTAAGTGCTTTAAAGAGAGAGAGAGAAAAAAAAAAAGATTTTGACAAAGAGGAGATTTATGTTTTTCGGTGAAAAATCGAAATTTATTTCATCGAGTTAACACCATCGGTAATATTTTCACGAGTGGCGCTGCCACGAGCTGCGCCACTCGTTAAAATATTACCGATGGTGTTCACTCGATGAAATAAATTTCGCGTGCGCCACTCGTGAAAACATTACCAGTGGTGTTCACTCGATGAAATAAATTTCAGTCTTTCATCAAAAACAACAACAACAACAACAACAAATATTCTATCTATTTCATGCTTTTAACCCTTTCTGGGAGGAGCTTTATCGAAATCCCGTACAGTTCTTTTCCGTTATTCCCTGTGGCGTACCCCTCCTGCATATAGCAACGCCTTACAATAAATATTACGTCCAGTGCGAGAAATGTAAGGTAATATTCGGTATATTCACTGGTCGTACGTGTAATATCGAAAAATTTCCCGATATCCTACCGGAAAGTATGAAATAAATTACAATATTTGTGCTTTTATCTGCTTTCTTGTGGTTGCCTAAAACAGGGTCTAAACGGTGATTACTAACATTTTTCCCTATTCTCGCAATGTTTTTGACCCTTTTAAAAATAACTTCTACTATCTTTTGAGTTACGTTAAATTAGTCTTTAAAAATGTATCTTATTTATTTATTTTTTATTATTTCTATTGTCTCTTAATCCTTATAACCACACTACCCAGACTTTTAACATCGCTGTGAAAGAAGCCTTTTAAAACATTGTGGGAAAGCAGGTAAATGCTGGCAACCAGCATTTTCTCACTTTCTGCCAATGTTTTCTCCCGTTTTTCATCCGAATTTCAATCCTTTAGTCACATTAATTTTGCCGTCTGCAAATGCTTTCATTTTGGACCAATCTAAAAATTTTGTCGTTTGGTTAACGGGTAACAGGACGTTTCGCCCCCAAGACGTTTCCCCCCTGGTCGTTTCCCCCCCTGGTCGTTTCGCCTCTATTTTTCACCCCTAGTCGTTTCGCCCCAAACCATTTCCTCCCCTAGTCGTTTCGCCCCCAAAATAATTTAACGAGAGAAGCAGAGAGACAATGAGCACCTTAAGAGAATAAATGGTTCAAAGATTCTTGAATTACAGTGTATATTAAGAATTATTACATTAGATCTAATTAAAATCATAAAGTAATCGAGGCCACATGTACATAGTACATAAGCTAATTAGCTAGCTTCTACAGAATCATAATTTTCTGAAAAGAAGAAGAAAGAAAATATATACATACATGTTTACCGATGTAAGTGTCCTTGATAGTCTTTTGATACAATAAACTGAAGTATTAAGGTTTTTCATCGATACCGTTGATCACCTTGTTTATTTGGTTGAGTTATTAATCACGCAATGTTTTTCGCGCAATGTTTGTGACTAATGCTGAGGTGTGAAAACGCATGTTTTATGCAAAATTAAACTTCTTTATTAAAAAGAAATAATAATTTATTATTCTTTAAATAATCCTATTGGGTCACTGATTATCAACTCGTTAATTACGTATTACGCTATCTTTGTCAGCTTGACTTTGCTACTGTGAAGTCGCTTAATTGATTACGTAATCCTTTGTCACATTGTGCATTACTTTAAATATTGTCTGCACCAATTTTTATCAAAAGGTATAGATGCGTTTATATACCTTTATGTAGAAATACAAATGTGTAAAGAGATTTCACTGTCTTGATTTATCATTTATATTTCTGAGGTTCATAGTAAAAAGGGTTGATATTATACAGAAAAGTTGTGAACTTCAATCCAGATTGCGTCCTTCTGTCCGTCTCTCCGTTCGTCCGAAGCCATTTCTCCACAACCCCTGGACTAAATTGGATCAAATATGAAGGATCTTGCGCCGATGTATTTTTCTCGGGCTTCCAATTTGACGCTGTATCATGGAAAAGGGGGATTTCTTGTAAAAAAAAAAAATCCTATTTCTACTGATAACTGTCAGTTTTCGTCAAAATTCCATGAATCTTCGCATTCATATTGTTTATGAAAAGCTTCAACATGTGCCCCCTTTTTTTAATCTATGTCAAACCATATTACGGGAAAAGGGTGCTTAATGTCTGATAAGTTATTGTCTTTATTGCCCTTAGTAAATTGAACATTGGCAGATGCTGTTTGGCAAACGGGACCAAACACAAGTAGCCTTTTTCACCCCCACCCTCCTCTCCTGTGACCAACTATTTACCGACAACCTTCACTTTCCTAAACAGAGACCTGTTCGGGGAGCACAATCTGTCTACGATGGCTCTTGTTTTACTCTTTATTGTTTCCATGTACAAATAACACAAAAAGAGGAGGTGTTTTTGGTAAAATGAAATAACCGTTGATAGCCTGGTACTTGAAAGAAAGCAATTTAAAAGAATGTGGAAAAAAGGTAAATGCCGGTTACCAGTATTTACTCTCCTTTTCATTAAATTAGACTACTCAGACACTAACATCACAATTTGAGCAACCCTTGATACTTCCTTTTTTCTGTCGATAACCAAAAAATTGGCCGTTGTAAAGCTAGGGTGATGATTCTTTCATTAATAAAAGCTTTTTGCTTTCTTTTTAATCTAACAATTTCTACCCTTTTTCTACACGAGTAAGAATTAAATTTTTGATAAGGGTCTCATTGTCCAAATTATGCAAATGCCAAACAAAAAAATGCATATTGTGTTTCTTTATATTGTCCTGCTATTAAGATTTATAAAAGTTCTAGGGTGCAATTCAGCTTTTCTTGAACAGGGGGCGAAACGACTAGGGGGGAAACAACCAGGGGGGTGAAACGACCAGTGGGGGCGAAACGACCAGGGGGGGAACTACCTGGGGGAAACGTCTTGGGGGCGAAACGACTAGGGGAGGAAATGGTTTTGGGGCGAAACGTCCCGGAACCTGTTAAAGAGGCACTCGTATTTACAATGGTGCGAATCAGGATTGAGACCGGGAACCATTTCATCACCTGGCAGCAGATCCAAACAATATGGCGGTTTAATACACCGCGTTCGTCAACAAAAGTTATTTATGAAGTAGATTGTTTAGGTAAATATCATATGCATCTAAGTTTGGAGAACTTGATATGGAGTGAATTTCAATTTTTCTAGATCTGTTTATTCACAGTGCATTAGCTAGAAGAATAGTTTACGCGCACCTGCCTACGTTGTTATTTTTGTCATGGTCAACGCTTACAAAACTGGATCAAAAGTTTGAATAGAACACAGAAAAAAGTATGATCGTCGACTAATCGGTTTCAATGACCCAAAGTGCACATTTCTATAGCTTTCAGTTACAATTGCAAAGTTTTGATGACCAGTTTTCTTAAATCTGTTCCCAGTGAGGTTATCAAAACGGGTATAGCTAAACAGCGAAATGAACTTCCTTTCGCGAAAGGAACATAATTCCCACGAAAGGAAGATTGTTTTCTATGAAAAAAGCGTTTTTCTTGCGAAAGGAAGGTGTTGTTGGAAAATTCACGTCAATTTTTTCGTACGGTTGAAATAAAATTGTTGGGATTGAACGTTTGAGTCCGAAAAATCGTGTTTTAGTAATCGCTGTAAATGGTGTTACTATAAATAGCATTTCCTTTCTAAAATTGAGTTTCTTTCACGAAAGGAAGATTTTTGCCCGCAAGTAATGTTTATTCCACGACATGATTTTATAAATAATGAAATATCTCTTTTGAAGTAGGTACCCCTTATAGATTAAATTTCAGCTTTTTTTCAGTGATAGTGTGTAGTGAATTTGTTATTGATGATTTTGCAAAGTTTCTTTTAGAGGAAAACTCCATTCATGAAAACAGGGACCATATGTAATAGACTATGTACATTTTACAATCCCTGATGAAAGGAAAATTCACTCCGAGCTACGCAAGAATTCTATTCCTATCGAAAATAAGATTTCTTTTCCAAGTTTAGTACATTTTCGCAACATAAATGAAATTTAAAGGTTTAATTTAATTTTTTACATCCCCCATCAAAAAAAGAAAGAAGTGTTTTAGTGGCACTTTCTTTGTGTAAAAAAAAGGGTTTCTTTTCTAAAATGCATGGTTTCTCGATATGATTCAAATTAAGATGTTGAACAGTTTCAAACCAAAAACTGCAGTCTTAGTAGATCTAGTAGGGTGAGCGCTCTTCCACGAAAGGAAGGTATTTTTGTTTTGCCGGCCCTTACTTTGCTATAATTTAAGGCGGGTATAATTGGCAAGAGAACGGTTCCTTGTGACACTTGCTATATTATCTTGATACAGATGAATTTTTTGTTCATCGTGTATTTACAAGTATTGCAGCAGAGAAAGAAACTTCCTTTCGCGAAAGGAGGAATACGTTGACCCACGGAAGGAAGTATGCTATTATGGGTAAAATTGATAACAGGACTGTTCCTTCATAACAGTTAACATATTAGATCTATCTTGATGTGGAAAAATACTTATTTAAGAAGTTTTAGCCATTCATGAATTTGTACCGCCGCACTTTATAGATCTAGATCTGATCAACGATCTTCCTTTCGTGGACTTAATCTTCCTTTCGCGCAAGGGAGCAAAATAAAATCCTATTCTTGCAATACTTCTGTAAATGTTATTGTATACGAAATCATGCTTTTTCCTTGGTATATATAACGTCACAGGCTGTTTTAGTTTCTGGCCATTTCCCGCGTTGTACATTTCATACAGTTTATACGCCAATGGCTGGTCTCAACCTCTGTATAGGTGGTTTAAAATGATAAAGTAAAAGGATATGGTTCATACAACTAAAAGAAGTCAATTCAACTAGAATTGATTAAATTCACAGATGTGGCACACAGAATGTGGCACTTTGGTTTGAATTTGACACGTTATTTTTGAAAACAGGAATGGACTTGAACCCAGGCAACTGTTTGACCAGAGTTTGTTGACCATAGGCTGTGAAATTCGTTTGAAGACTTAACCAAATAAAAAAAGTACGCCAAGGCTACCCTTAAGACGCAAATCCATTTTTTCTGATGAACTAATTATCAGACTTGATCATTTCGATGTTCACCCTTTTGCATGCAAGACGTCTTGAATCAGAAGTTCTGCAGGATGTTTTTAAACCATACTGAGAGAGAGAGAGAGAGAGAGTTGTTGTCTGTGACTTGAAGAAAGGGACTTGTTGAGAGAGAGAGAGAAAGGGAGAGAGAGAGAGATTATTCCCAGCGATGGATAACTGCTGGAGAGAGAATTTCTTCTTGTTTTGCCGAAAGTTATTAAATACTGTTACATTCTAGTGACTGAGACAGGTGAAGGGACAACCAGAGAAACAGACTCATAGAGAGAGATCTATGTAAGTTTTTTTCTTAAAAGATATAACTCGTCCTCATGTTTCCCTTCCCCAAAAAAGTTCGATGATATGACCTTGTGCGTGACGGGAAAATTTTAGGAAATGTTCTTTTCATTCAACCTTAGAGAGGTAAAGTAAACAATTACTCTCTTTCACATAATATTAGGGATGAACAAGACCTGTAGAAGGAATAAAGCTGTCGGGACAGAAACGTCTGTTCAGGAAAAAAGGACGAATATAACCCGCCCTGCAAGGTTAACATATTAGAAAAGAAATATCAAATATCAAAACTCAACATCAAATATTTATTTTTGTCATTTTTTTTTTTCTTTAAATTACTTTTCCCGGAAACTGTGAAGCGTTTTGTTACGAAGTCTTTTCTTTTGCTAAAGGAATGCTGTAGAAAACAACATCATCTACTTCAGTAATAAAGAACTTTCGTGGAGAGAATTTACCTTCACGACAGTGTGAAAATGATCGTAGTGCTCAACACAATTGCTTACAATATTAATTTACGCACATTTTCAGTTATAAGGCTTAGATTTAACGTGTAACTGAATGTATCCGTATCGAGAAAAATGAATTAAGTTTGAAAGGAAACCTTCTTTCGTGGATGAACGACTTTTTTCACGGTTAAAAAGAATCGAAATTTCGTAAAAGATTTTTCCAAACAAAATACCGGATTGGCAACACCATTCATAACAAATACTAACAACAAACATTAACGCACTTGAAAAAAAAAAAAAGAGCCTTAATTTGATTAATAAAATGAGTCCATTTCGAAAATATCTTTAGTTTTAAAAAAATCTCATAGCATAAAAGAAAAACCTTCCTTTCGTGAGAAGATCTTCCTTTCATTCCAATAATAAAATGAGTTCATTTCGAAAATATCTTTACTTTAAAAAAAAATCTCATATATTTCATAGCTTAAAAGAACAATATTCCTTGCGTGAGATAATCTTCCTTTCATTCAAATAGCACCAGCTACAACACAATTTTTCGGTCTAAACCACTTAAATTCAACATTAAAATTTTAATTATATCGGGAATGTGTACTAAGTTTGGCAGTGAAACCTTCCTTTTGTTTAGAAAACACATCTGACACAGCAAACAATCATCCTTTCATGGATGGAACTGTCCTTTCACTGTCAAATTTTATTTTTCTTCTTTCACGAAGTTTGCTACTCTAATGATTTCATCTTAAAGTCTTATGTGCTCTTCCAAGAAGAACAGTTTTATATCTTGGTTCTATAGACGGCTTTGTATTTCGCGAAAGGAATTTCCTTACACTAAAGAATCTCGTTACTAGCAAAAGTTTTACATAAAACTTATAAATTTGACAAGTCAAGTTCATCCATGTCGAAAAGATATTCTGAAATTCAGAAAAGATCCTTTCATGCAAAAAGACTACGTTCGAGGAAAAAATCTTCCTTTCGTGTACATACATACTTTCATGCAAGAACAGTTATTTATAGTAACACTTTCACCGCGATAGTAAAACACGATTTTTCGAGTGTAAAAATCTTAAATTCATAATCTAACTTTTACAAATACCTAGAATGTATAAGCAATAAATCAACGGCAGTTTCCTTTCGCGAGGAAAATGCTTCTTTTATAGTAAAGAATCTTCCTTTCGTGGACGTAATCTTCCTTTCGCGAAAGGAAGCGAAAGGAAGTTCCTTTCGCTGTTTAGCTATACCGATCAAAACAGCACCTGTTTCACATCACCAAACAACAAAAGTTTAGACTTGTCCAAATTGAAAGCATTTGCAGACAACAAAATAAATGTGACTCAGAAATAAAAAATTCGCTTCAGAAGTGTAGAAAACAATGTGGGAAAAGGAGAAAATGCTGGTTAATTTACCAGTATTTTTCTCATTTTCTCACATTGTTTTCAGACGTAATCTTCTAATTGTCAAAAAGAACGGAAATTGCTTGGTAAAGGGTTAATTTTTCTACCTACTGAAGGTTTGTACAAATGTTATTTTTGTGATTCTTTCTCTGCTAACCTACATATAAACCATCCATAGAAAGCTGAAATGGAAGGTTATCATATCAGTATCTCTTCTCTCTTCAAATGGCAAACATGTTTCAGCATTTTAGTTCACTGCTAATATGATGGGTAAGAATTGTTAGGTAAAATTACCAGCTTCCACTACTTGTAAGTATTACATCGAGGATATTTGTTTTTTTTTCGGTGAAAGATCGAAATTTATTTCATCGAGTGGACACGAGTGAAAATATTACCGATGGTGTTCACGAGATGAAATAAATCTCAATCTTTCACCGAAAAAAACAAATATTCCGTTTATTTCATGCTTTTAACCCTTTCTGGGAGGAGCTTTATCAAAATCCAGTACAGTTCTTTTCCGTCATTCCCCGTGGCATACCCCTCCTGATAGCAACGCATTACAAGATTGCTTCAAGCGCGAGAAATATAAGGTATATGACGTCATATTTCCCATCTGATTGTCAGGCATGTACAATTTATCTAGGCAACAGGAACGTGAAAATCGGTATTTGCAGTGGTGGTACCAGTGCAAGATCCAAAAATATTTTCACTGCTATTTCTTGATATCCTACCGAAAAGCAAGAGGTGCATTAAACCACCTTTTGCTAGGGTGCAGCTCAATAAAGTATCATCAATAAACTTAGAAATTACATGTTTCTATGAAGCATAATGTGTACTATTGAATTCCAGAAACTCGAAACCATGGGAACAATGGATGACAGATTAAAATGGTTGGAGACGAGGATTAGCTCCTCTCTCAGGCCAAGAAATGAGGAATTGAAAAACATGTTTCTAAATGATGAAAACAGGTAACAGCCAGATTTTTACATACATTATAATCGGTTTGCGTCATTAAAATGTCTTTATATTTACCTCTATCTTTTGTTTGTTCTCTGCAAAATTTTAAAATGCTGTGGATATGAGCAGCCAAAAAATGTTTATATCAGGTAGAGAGTTAGTTCTTGTTCACATTAACCCTTTACTGCAAAAGCTCGTACTTGAACCACTCTGAGAAAGACAGCATAATGAAAACACTGTGAGAAATGGAAGATTTCTGTAAACAGCTTTTTTTTCCTCAGTCTGTTAAAGATGCCCGTCTACAGCCGGTGAACAGAGTCACCGCTAAATTTAAAGAAAATTAGAATGGTACAGAAATCTGTCATTTGTGTACGCAAGGATAAATTACTGACATAATATGGTGTAACTGAAAAAAGAAAAACAGAGGTTTGTGTTAGAAACCAAACATAGGTCAGAAGAAAAGTGGCTGACAATCACTGTTAACAATGGCGGTGTGTCACTGAAATTTATCATTGGTTTTCATATGAATCTACCAGAGTGTATAATGGTTATCGAAAATCTTTGATTCAAACCAGAAACGATGAGTCTGTTTACGTGGAAGGCCGTAACTTGGCAAAATGCATTTTCTATTGACTATAATCTGAGCAATCTTGTAACCGTCAGGCGCAATATTTAGTATAAAGATATAAGAATGACTATATTTTGATAAAATAAAATTAAAATGAGTTAAAAATGGCTTAAAATGAGTATAAGGGCCTCTTTAATGTTACTTTCAAAGCTTAATACCATTTTTTTAGCTGAGACTGACAAGGTGACTGCACATGCTTTCAATTTTGATATCTGTAATACATAGTAAAGGAAATACTTCATTTGTCTTTCCTTCTGAACGTTACTCATGTAGACAGTGGTTATTCAGACATTGCCATTGTTTTTGAGAAGCTTGTCCATGTTCAAGCTTTTACCAAACAATTCCTGGTTTTCACGACCCAGAGGAAGGAGCCTTTTGAAAACATTGTGAGAAAAGGAAGAAATGCTGGTTACTCCTTTTCTATCAATGTTTTCTACTCTTTTACAATCTAGTATCAATTTTTGTGTCACATTTATTTTGTTGTCTGCAAATGCTTTCAATTTAAACAAGTCTAAAAATTGTCTTTTGGTAAAGATTTAATGTTAATCCTCATTTCAGACTTGCATTTTATGAGTTCATCAACAATGAAGATGTCAGGAGAATGTTTGTATTCATAAGACCTCCAAAGCAGATCATTGCCTCACTACAGCCCCCTCATGACCTTAGGTACAAGTCTATCTTCTTTCTGAAATCCAATGCAGGGACAAAGATCACAAAAGATAACATTGGTAAGTTCTTTATTCTTCTTTTGATGTTTCAGTTTTACTCATTAACTCTTTACCAAACGATAAAATCTTAGTTTTTGCAGACGACAAAATAAAAGTGACTGAAAATTTGAAATTTGTTTTGTGAAAGGTAGAAAACATTGTGGGAAAAGGAGAAAATGCTGGTTACCAGCATTTTCTCTTTTTCCCACAATATTTTCAAAAGGCTTTTTGCATAGGGTTGTCAAAAGTAGGGATTGAGTGGTAATGGGTTAATAAAATGAGATTTCATGGTGGTAAAACAGAAATAATTTTGAAAGTGATAAAAACAACATGCACTTATCAATCAAGAGCTGTGAGCCAAAATATGCTATAATATGAAAAACATTGCCAGTCAAAGCTCTAGGTTGTCAGTTTCAAATATGCTATAATATGAAAAACATTGTCAGTCAAAGCTCTGGGTTTTAAGTTCCAAATATGCTATAATATGAAAAACATTGCCAGTCAAAGCTCTGGATTGAAAAAAGCATAAAACGCTACAGAATTAAGATGAACAAGCTCCCTGCTACAAGACAGAAAAAGTTATGGGCTTACTCTTTACCAAATGACAAAATTTTAGCCTGGTCCAACTTGAAAGCACTTGCACATGACAAAATATACATAACTCAAAAATTGAAATTTGTTTCCAGCAGGGTAGAAAACATTGTTGGAAAAGGAGAAAATGCTGGTTGCCAGCATTTTCTCCTTTCCCACAATGCCTTCAAAAGGTTTCTGTCTCAGGGTTGTAAAAACAAGGGATTGTTGGGTAGCATGTTTGAACATACAACATTTTGACCCTGTCATTGCTGTGCCTTTCAGGAGATGAGGTGTTTTATATTGACTGTACTAATGTGCCAATGGAACATTTGGAGCTTATAATACGAGAGGTGTACCTTCCACTGATGTGTACTAACCAATCAGTGATGACCAGTACAGGTGGAGACAAAGTAATGGACGTTCTACATCGCTTGATGTCAGCTGTTGAGATTACTCAAGGCCATGTAGAGGTTGGTAAAGGATTTTGTGTGACCTTCTTGTATGTTTTGGATGATCAACTCTTTACCAAACAGTCCCATGTTTCAACCTCCCCGAAGAAAACACATTTGAAAACATTATGGAAAAAGAAGAAAATGCTGGTTGCCAGCATTTTCTTCTTTTCTCAAATGTTTTCCATCACTTAAACAACAGAACTTAATATATTCTTGTCCTTGTTTGTCATTGCCAATTTCTTTTGTTGCTAGAGTCATTTAGTATAGACTTAATTTCAATCCGGAGTTTGAAGAAAGTTATTCTGATTCACCCGAGGCATACAGCTGTCCATCTGTTGCATACTATATATTTTAAGACATTAAGCTGACGAAGTTCTTTGAGATAAATACCCCAAACGTGACACAGGTATTTATGATAAAGAATGGAGGATCCTGATTCATTTTGAGGTCACATTCAACTCACATTGTTAATTGATAAAGTAGTGAAGAAGTGGGCAAGATATTTTGCTTGGTGTTTGGGGATCATTACATAGATTTCAAATGATGTAACCTATCCCATATTTTAACACCTCTGAGGAAAAAAGGTTTAAAAAATGTTGTGAGAAAAGTAGAAAAATACTGGTAATGCTCCCAGTTCCCACAATGTTTCTCACCCTTTGAAAACATAATTTGAGCCACATTCAATAATGGTATGTCATCTGCTGATGCTGTTAATCTGAATAAGTCTAAAATTTTGTTGTGTGGCAAAGAGGTAAATCTGTAACATTGATTTAACCCATTACCACAAAATCCCGCCTTTAAACATTCCTTTGAAAAAAGACTTTTGAAAACATTATGGAAAAAGGAGAAAATGCTGGTAACCAGTATTTTTTCCCTACTGGAAAAAAAAATTCAATTTTTGAGTTATGCTTATTTTGTTTTCTGCATGTGCCTTCAATTTGGATCTGTCTAAAATTTTGTCATTTGGTAAAGAGTTTATTTTCTTACATACCATCTCATCAACAGGGAAGAATCATTCTAAGCTTACCATCGATAGAAGTACTAGCAGAAGCAGCGGCTGCCCCAAACAGGAGAGGAGCAGTGCTTCATGTTCTTGAAACAACTGTATTAGGATGGATCAAACAAATCAAGGTACAGTGAAGTTAGGGAACTGTAAACCATTCTAAATATTATTCTGATTCAAAATGAGCTATGCTCTGTCAAAAGGGGGCTTAATGCATCTCTGTGATGCATTATACTAAGCAAGACATCACATTATTTTTGATTCATAAAATCCATTTTGTCTGACAACCTGTTGAATTATGAGGAAGACTGGTCCTTTGTGATACAGAAAATAGATTAATAATGAAAAGTTTTGGCTTCGGTCAGCCTGCTCAACCTGGGTCAATAATTTTTGCCCTTTTTACAAAGCCTGGCTCAAATATAAAGACTAATGAATAAATTTGGCTGGAACATTATGCTGCACTCAATCAGATGGTTGGTTTTTGAATTTAGGATTGTAAAAATATATGAGAAAAAGGAGAGAAACAATAGGAACTACTATTTCTTCAAATTTAGAAAACACTAAGAAAAAAAAAACCTTGTTATAAATACAGTATTCTTGAAGAGAATGCCGATCAATAAATGGACATGAAATGACCAACATAATGTACAGAGGCCACAAAAGCATCAATAGCTTTGAATGGTGGTTTTTAGGATATGGGATGATTTGGAAGTTAAAAAATGTAAACATAGAAATTTTTGTGCAACCATATGACATGCAACATGCAAAAAAGGGCATTAGGACATCTGCGTAAAGTCTCAGCCTTTGCAGGTTGCGCAGACTGATCCGAAACTACACTTTCTGTTTTGATATATTTTTTCTGTTTTGTGGAAGTCTACCGTAACACAAAATTTACTGCAGTTGTAAAGTGTCATCTCGGATTAGCCTGTGCAGACTGCACAGGCTGATCCGAGATGACACTATACACAAATGTTAAGATGCCTCTTTTTGCGCGTTGCAAGCCATGTGCATAACATCAAAGGACAGGATTAAAAGTAAAAGATAGCTATTTATGGATATCTGTACAAGCTTTTACTCACTGAGGTTATTTGCGAACCCTGTGCTGGCAACATTCTCCCAAAATCTCACCACTTAGTCCAAAACCAGTGTTGAAAAGGGAGAAGCTGCTTGTTTTATTTCATTGGATCAAATGATTTAACTCATTACCAAACAACAATATTTTAGGCTTGTCCAAATCGAAAGCATTTGCAGACGATAAAATAAAAGTGACTAAAAATTTGAAATTTGTTTTGTGAAGGGTACAAAACATTGTGGGAAAAGGAGAAAATGCTGGTTTCCAGCATTTTCTCCTTTTCCCACAATGTTTTCTAAAGGTTTCTTTCTCAGGGGCGTCAGAAGTAGGGATTGTGTAGTAATGGGTTATTTGAGATTTTGTTTGCTAAGATTTTGTGTCTGTCATGTTGTAGAATTTTCCATACTAGATGATAGATGTTACAATGAAACTAGGTATGAGCTAATCATTAATTTTGATTTTAGGGGGTGCTGCGCCATGACCCTGTCCAAGATCTGTTCCAACATTTTGGACCAGAGCCTGGTCCTCTTGATGAAATCAAGATGTGGGAAAGGCAGCTGGGTCGACTCCACTCAATTCTTCGTCAGCTAGAATCAGCTGTAGCCAAGGATATCTTACAGAATCTTGAACAAGCCCAGAGTCAGTATGCCAGCTCCTTTAACCATGTGAGGAAGGATGTCAATAAGGTAATGCAGGCTTACTCCTTTGGCTTTTCAATCTGTTTTGTCACATAGACAAGATGCAATTTTGCAACATAATTTTCATATATGAAGACATACTTTATAACAATCAGGGTCAGGATGTAGCTGCAGGATTTGTTTCATATAACACTATGTTCTATCAAGCAAGTCTTTTGCAGAAGAGATCTTTAGCAGTTAGGCATAAGCACATAAATAACATGGAATTTTTATACATACAATATTGTGACAAAAAAGAATTATTTAGAGGTATGGAAAAAAATCTCTGCCATTGATGTTAATGAAAAACATTGTAATTTGCAAGTTTTCCTTTTTCCACAGTTTCTGAAAACTGATGCAGTATCACCAACCACTCTCAATGAAATACCAGCGGTAATTTCCAAGGCTCATCATTTAATTTGTTAAGTCTATCTCAATTGTTAGAATTTTAGACTTGTTCATATCATGTTAAAAGCATTGTGGGAAAAAAGGAAAATGCTGGTTACCAGCATTTTCTCTTTTTCCCACCATGTTTTCAAATGCTTTCTTTCTCACGGTCCTTGAATTGTTTGGTAAAAAGTTAAAACAATACTTTTCTGTTAATTGAATGTTAATTGAATGAAGAACTAAAACAAGAAAAAGAGTTGTCAGTGATTACAGCTTCTGTTTATATGCTTCTTTTTTCATGCAATTTTATCCTGTCTTTTTCATAGGCTGTGAGAGAAACTAACAGGATCTTAAGTTTTCTCAGTACAATGAGATGGTTACTAAATGAGCTTCATCAGGCCGTGGAACCTAAATCAATGCTTAAACTTTTCAAGCCACTGATGCAGGTCTTGTTTCTTGTCTGGTCAAACTCAGTGTGAGTGTTCTTCCGGTTTTATTATGAAAATGCAATTACAATTACAATTTAAGTTGCTCTCACAGATTAACTTTTATATTTTCTCCTGAATATATACTTTTTCAATCACTTCATGTATGCAAATTAGGTATGTAAAGAATTTGTACATATATCAAGTAATGGGATTGGGGAATTGATTGTCAAGACTTGGTGAGACAAATATCGATTTTCAAAACAGAATAAGATATTTTTGATACATGACAAACAATATGTATATTGTCTATCTATCTTTTTATACCCAACTTTTGCTCATCTTGATAATAAAGGAATGAAGAAAATATGTATAATTTCCAGCCTGATAGATCTATACAGATTAGCTGTAATAATGATGTCATGAGTGATACCAACTCTGTCTTAAAATGTGACGTTTATCCGAAGAAAATTCATACATACTTGTTATATAAATATCTGTGGTATATCAAAAATGGATATCACGTACATGTAGGTGTTGTTGCAAAGATATTTGTAGAGTTGAAAGATAAATAATTATGTTATAATTTTATTCATTACTCAGTTCAAAATGTCTTCGTAAAATACTAGTAATCAGCTGAAGTAACGCTTGATGAATATTGAAGCATGTGAAAACATTTTTACCAAAAGACATTATGCTTGTTTATCCTATTGCTGAACAATCCCATATATTTACAGCCCATAGGAAGAGACTTTCTGATAACATTTTGGGAAAAGGAGAAAATGCTAGAAACCAGCATTTTCTTCTTTTCACAAATGGTTTTCTATGTTGTCAAAGAACTTCAGTTCATTTCAGTCATTTACAGATTTGTCGCTTGCAGATGCTCTCAGTTTAGAAGAATCTAAACTTAGTTGCTTTGGAAAGGATTAAAGAAGTCTTTCCATGTTTTCAATAATGAGAAGACAGAAAGTGTCATTTAGAATTAGTAAAATGGTTATCCCAGGACTGTGGAAATGAATCTTGAGTTTTTTTCTCCTCTTCCTTTCCATTATTAAATAAAATTTCAGAAACAGGAAAGTGCATGCTATACAATGATGCCATGTTTTTTTTCAGATATTACCATCAAATGGACAAATTCCACAACATACTCAAGTTAATGTCCAATGAAGTTGTCCACAGAGCCATTGCCCTTGTGGGTGAGGACATTCTTCGGGAACCCCTAGAGGTAATTTTTATCTTTACTATTTACGAGATGACGAAAACTTGGACTCTTCCATATTCAAAGCATTTGCTGACACTAATTTATAACTATACTGTGTGCAAACATATTTAAAGAAAAATCTTTGCTTTTCTAGCACTGTTTTGGCCAACATTACACATGAGAAAGTGGACAGTGTAGATAAAAGATTTAATTGTATGTTCTCTTAACCCTTTCCAAAACAATCCCTGGTTTTTACGGATCAGGAATAGAAGCCTTTTGAAAACATTGTGGGAAAAGAAGAAAATGCTGGTAACCAGCATTTTCTCCTTTTCCCACAATGTTTTCTTTGCTATTTGGGAAAGGGTTAAGTCTGATCAATTTTTTTCTACTCATTTGCAAAAGCAAATGATGAGTAGTTCTATGGGATAGGGATTTAACTTTTTACCCAATCCAGACTTTAATGACCCTGAAAAAGACACCTTTTGAAAACATTGTGGGAAAAGGATAAAATACTGGTAACCAGCATTTTCTCCTTTTCCCACGATGTTTTTACCATTCCAAAATCAAATTTCAATTGTTGATTCGCATTTAAAAATTGTTGTCTGCAAGTGCTTTCAATTTGGACTCGGTCAAAATTTTATCATTTGGTAAAGAGTTAAACTATACCAAATAGTCTGATGACATAATGAACCTTGTAACAATAACCTTTGAAAACGATGAAGGAAAAGGAGAAAATGTTGGTCTCTAGCTTACAATATTTGGAAGAGGCTGGTAGAGTCTTGTAGCCTGGTAGAGTTAATAGCTTGATATTTTATAGTCTTTGACAAACAGTTGCAGAAAGATGTATAGTTATGCTAATTGTAACACCTTACTTGAAATGTGGACACTTCATGCCCTTGTTGTAGACTACATTTTCCTAACAACATTGTAAAACAGGCATTTGGATGTTATAAATTTTTGCTTATTTTCCACAATGTTTTCCATATCATTCTAAAGAAGATACGTGTAATTTCTCTTCTTTTCCACTTTGTGTAACTTTAAGATTTTGCCCTGCTTAGTCTGTACAACTATGAGCTATTTTTAAAAACATGTTTTCTCTTCAGTCTTACACAAAGCTAAAAGAAGCTTTAAGGGTTTGTGCTGGATTTAGAGGGACCTATCTGGATTTTAAGGACAAAGCAGATGATCAAAACTCCAGAAACATTGCAGAAAATGCAGAAAGATTGTAAGTAACCTTCAGTAAAGTTTTGTTTCAATTTTCAGCCAGTGCAGTATTTGGTTTGAACAAAGAATGAAAAAGGATATAATATCTTATTAGTTCAATTAAAATAAATTAAAGTTTTAATTCTGATAAATCTGTCAATTTAAAGAATGGATCAGGAAAAAATGTTTTGGTACTTTTTCTCTATATAAGACAAGTTTAGTTTGTAGTTGTTTGAAAATCTATCGGCAGATGTGTTTTCTATGTGTTTGAAACATACAAACTAATTTGTGTGAAGGGGAGAGGATGCATAAATTCGCACTTAAGTCATTACCACACAACAGTATTTTAGGCTCGTCCAAATGAAAAGCATTCGCAGACAACAACATAAAAATTACTGACAATTTGAAATTTGTTTTGTAAAGGATAGAAAATATTGTGGGAAAAGGAGAAAATGCTGGTTACCAGCATTTTCTCCTTTTCCCACAATGTTTTCAAAATGCTTCTTTCTGTGGGTCGTCAAAAGTAGGGATTGTGTGGTAATGGGTTAACTAGAAAACAAGTTCTTCCATATTTAACTCTTTACCACACAAGAAAATTTGAGACTAGTCTGAATTGAAAGCATTTGCAGAGAACAAATTAAATGTGACTCAAAAATTGAAATTTGTTTTGGGAAAGGTAGAAGACATTGTGGGAAAAAGGAGAAAATGCTGGTTACCAGCATTTTCTCCTTTTCTCACAGTGTTTTCAAAAGGCCTCTTTATTAGGGTCGTTAAAAGTCGGGATTGTGTGGTAAAGAGTTAAAGCACTTAAACAAGTTAGGTTGTGTTTGAAGATTGGAAAGAATTTGGAAAAAGTGAGCTGATTACTAGCATTTTTTCTTTTTGCATATAACATTTCCAAAAGACCCCTTCCTCAAGGCTTTACTTTTTCGCATATAACGTTTTCAAAAGACCCCTTCCTCAGGGCCATAAAACACAATCATGATTGTGTTTTGTGAAGGGCAGATAAATGTGCATGTTTTTATACAGAGCTTCACGACCTCAAGCTGGTACCATATTTCTAACCAAGATGTATGGCCCCCATGCCTTTACACCCAGATACGGGCTTCGAATGAATGAGGGTCAGTCAAGCAGCGGGTCCTTGAATGAAGATGACCTATGGACAGACAGCCCCTGGCCACCCAGGAATGCTCCTTGTTTTGACTTATTGAATAGCTTTATGGAAAGGTATTGCATTAATTTGTGTCTGTGACTTAATTCTTTTATAGTTTCTATATTCATTTTATCTGCCGCTTATGACTAAATTTGGCTAAAATGACGGATTTTGCCTTCAGAAGGGTTAAGAACATATTGGTTTGTAGGATTTGCTTCTTTGCCTATGGCCTTTTAAAAAAGCTGTCTCCTCTGTTCTAAAAACCTGGGCAATGGTTAGGTAAATTGTTACAGACTTGTACCCAAGTATAACATCTTTTTGAAGAAAATACTGAAATTGATGATAATGTTGAAATTTATCTTGTGAAGGGGTCCTGCATAGGTTAGCGGTAAAAGGTAACATTTGCAATTTTGAAAAGTGTCTGTAGGCAAGACAGATCAAATTTCGAACTTGGTAATGCTTAAACCAAAGACACACATTAATAAGAGAGCTAATGCTGTGATATGACTGCAGCAGTGTTGAAAATGATTAAAACAATATCATTAAATTGTAACAATCTGCAGACAACTTCCATTGTCTTACTGCAAATCCATTTTTGACAACATTGTGGTGAAAGAAAATCTACATTTTATGAAAAGTTTGTCCTTGTATTTATTCATTTCAGTTTTGTTAACCTATTATCACATGAGACAGTTTTAGATTTGTTGAAATCGAGAATACTTTATACAACAAATTGCATGTTGCTCAGATAAAGGTATGTGCCTTTACAAGAGAAGGGGATATTGTAGAAAAGAAAGGAATTGCTGGTTATCACCATTTTCTTGTATTATCATTGAAAAGTTTTCAGGTTTTTGCCCTCAGGGTTGTTAAAACTGGTAAATGTTGTTAACCATTTTTTTCCCTTTTTAGGCACTTTCCAAAGTAGCCTACTTTGTACTAAGAGCTATTAACTAATTACCAAACAACAAAATTTTAGGTTTGTCCAAGTCGAAAGCATTTGCAGACGACAAAATAAAAGTAACTGAAAATTTGATTTTTTTTTGTGAAGGGTAGAAAACATTGTGGGAAAAGGAGAAAATGCTGGTTACCAGCATTTTCTCCTTTTCCCAAAATAATTTCTAAACACGTCTTTCTCAGGGTTGTCAAAAGTAGGGATTGTGTGGTAATGGGTTAAAGTGAACAATTTAATGGTTAAAATATTTCAGATGCAATGATGTACTGGAGCTGGTGGAAACAACAAGACATTTTCGTTTATTGGCTGGAGCAGCAGAGATTGGAGGAGCCGGCAACATGAGCCTTGATGCACTTGTGAAGGAAATCCATGAGAAATATACACAGGCTATGTCTGAGTTCTTCTCTGTGGTAGACAATGTTCTCAGTATAGATGGATCACAGCACTTTGAGAGAGCTTTCTTTAGATTTAGGACTATTGTTAAGGTGAGTATAATTTGTTAAGGTAAGCTTATCTGTACTTGCTGGTTTTTTAGCCCCTAAAGTTCCTGCCACTTTTAAAGTTACTTTTGTGGTCATTGTAGATTGATGATCATCATTTATTAGTTTTCTCCACATATTTCACATTTCAGTTTAAATCTGAACTTTAATTGTTTGTTTTTGAGTAAATTACACTAACAAACACTCATCTATATGAAGATGGGTCCCAGGAAAATTTTGAAAGTCTTTCTTTGTGTATGTCTGATAAGCACAGGAATACATTAAATATAGGATCAGAAGTCATTGTAATAGCCTCAAATAGTCATATTCACCGTGTATCGGGACAAAAACTTTGCACCTATCACAAATTTTTATCATATATTTGCAGTCCTTGGAAAAGCGCCTAGCAGAAATTTTACGTTTGTCGTACAATCAATGTCCCACAGTGGAGGCCCAGCTTAGACTACTGGAAGTGTTTGAAGGTGTTAGTGGAAGAGAGCTAGTTCAGGTATATTGTTTATTTGTATTCAATGATTGGATTCAGGATTTATATTGCTCATTGTCTGATGTTTGCCCTATCCCTGTCAGTGCTTTTTAATGGTTTAGCAAACAAACCAGAATTTACATAAAACTGAGAAATATGACTTTTAAAACAATAGTGTAACAGCCAGTGACCTGGAAATAATGCATAGTGATGGTTGTGAGCCTTGAATCGCATCTCAGCCAGAATGTTATTAAAGGTTATTGATAGATGTTGTTTCTATGTCAAATAGTATCTTACTCTTGAACATTTACTCTTCATCTTTCATTTTGGGCAGCATCCAAAAAATTTATCTGGTTGTATTAAACAGAAATACACAAAATACAGGGATAGGTATACTACCTTCATTGAAATAGATTAAAAATTGTAGGAATTGGAGCACAAAAAAAATCAAACAAACAAATAACCCATTACCACTAAATCCCTACTTTTGACACCCCTGAGAAAGAAGTCTTTAGAAAACATTGTGGGAAAAGGAGAAAATGCTGGTAACCAGCATTTTCTCCTTTTCCCACAATGTTTTCTACCCTTCAAGAAACAAATTTCAAATTTTCCTTTGCTTTTATTTTGTCGTCTGCAAATGCTTTCAATTTGGACAAGCCTAAAATATTGTCGTTTGGTAATGAGATAAGCAAACACTGAAACCAACCAATCAATCTTTCTACAGGTACATTTAGAAGACAAGGACAGAGCTTTAGTTGTAGCTTTCAATGCAGAACTCAATGATGTAAAACAGATGTATGCTGATGGACATATAGAACCACCTGAACATGCTAACATGCCTCCAGTAGTCTCTAAACTGATGTGGATTAATGCATTGAAGCAACGAATACAGGTAAAAAGATACACAAATGAATGCATTTCCCCAAAAACGGGGGGTAGCTGGTTTGAATCTCCTGCTCAGCACATTACTTTGCAAGGATTGACAAGAGTCATTGTGACAGAATTCACTCCTCAATGAATATTGATCATTGTTAGAAGCTTAATAACTGAAATAATGTTGATAATAGCATAAAACACAATACAATCAGTCAAATCAGATCATTGACCTCTTCTTTAACAATCTGATGTTTAAACAACCATGAAGAAAAAAGAGTTTTCGAACAGAATTTAAGAATTGGAGAAAATGTTTTTTAACCAAAATTTTCTTGTTTGTGCACATTTTCTACCCAGTAAAAAATAAAAGTCTACTCTAGGTTGTTAAATCTTGGAATTGTGTGGTAATGGGTTAAAGCAACACAGTCAGGTATAAACATTTCTAGTGGTTCCAAAGCACATGGCCATTACACTACCTTATACACTTTTTCTGGTATTTTCAAGCCCATAAAAGACTAAAAAACCCAAAAATTGGAAATTAAAGAATTTGTATGTGGAGAATACTGGCAATATTTGTGTGCGGGCCAGTTGCCTAGCACAAGGGGTAGTTGGATGGACAGGGAGATAGTTGCCTCCGATTACAAGTCATAGATACACATGAGTCAGGTTTTATCTCAGATTGAGCTTAGTAATAATTGTCGTCTGCCAGTGCTTATATTTTTGACTCTGTCTAAATTTGTCATTCGGTCATCGGATGACTAAGTAATACTTTATTTATATTTTCTTTCGTTCCACTCAGACAAATATAAAATATTTATGTTCTATTGCATGAACTTATTGTGGAATAATAAACAACAGAAGTCCGAAATAGGAGTAGCAGCCCGGCTGGGACTGGAACCCGCGACCCTCGACACCTTTTGGGTCACGAGTCCGCTGCTAATCCTATTTCAAGTATAGCATAGTCATCCAATTACAAATGCCAAATTTTGGAAAGTGTCAAAAGCACTTGCATATTACAAATTATTACTAAGCTCAAAATTCTGAAATGAAAAGAATATGTAACTCGTGTGTTTCAGAATATGTTCAGAATCCTAGCTAAGTAAAAGTATTTATCATATTACCCTGTACGGTGCTGATTTGGGGCATATAGGTTAACTGAATTTTAATCACTAGGCTACTGCCTCCTTCTCTATTCAACTACCCCTGGGCTAGGCAACAAGCCCGCACACAAATTTAGCTAATATTCTACATACTCGACTTCTAAAATTTTTAATTTGTGCTATTTCGTAGTTCCCTGGGCTTGAAATGACCAGGGAAGGTGCATCAGGTATTGTAGTGGCTATATGTTGGACATTTAATGAGGAAATCAGTGGTCTCAGATCTTCGATTTACTGTTTTACTGCTCGATGTTCGAAAGTTTAGCCAAGATTTTATCCAAGCGCTTCACACTTATATGACAATTGCAAGCGGTGAATAAAGTTTAGCCATTTTTACATCGCATAGCATTGCCGGATTTTTAAAAAAGGTCTCCGCTAAGGAATTAAATAAAGATTAAAGCAATTGGCACCTACCTTTGTTGACAAATTTTCTATCTATGCAACTACCACGCAAATACCAATATGTTACGAGGCAACAAAATACCATTGACTCGTTTTGGAGCTAGTTGCCCCGTTTACCACCTGTGTAAAGGTATTCAAGATTTCAACTTTATGTATACAGTATACTTCACTGTAGGGAGAAAGTGAAACAGCCACCTCAGCCTGCAGAATAAGAGGTGTTTTCATGCTGTGTTTTGCTTGATTTTTCTTTTAACCTTTACCAAACAATCCCTGATTTTTACAACCCTAAGAAAGAAGCCTTTTTAAAACATTATGGGAAAAGGAGAAAATGCTGGTAACCAGCATTTTCTCCTTTCCCTACAATGTTTTCTATGCTGCTTGAAACAAATTTCAATTTTTGAGATACGTTTATTTTCTTGTCTGCAAGTGCTTTCAATTTGCATGTCTAAAATTTTATTGTTTGGTAACGACTTAAGGAAAAGATTTTGCTGTTTTGTGAACTGCCGAAGCTATTCAGAATTCTACTGTTGACTGTTACTTCTTCTGTCCTCTTCCTTTTATCCTTCTTGTCCTACTCCTCCTTTTCATCATTATCTTTATTATCATCCTCCACCTTGTCGTTCTTCTCCGTGTCATTTTCCCTTTGTCATCGTCTTCCTTCTTTTTGTCATCAGCCTGTTCATTCTCATTATCATCTATCTTGTCCTCCTCCTTTTCCTCTTTCTCCTTGTCCTCCATCTCCCTAATCTATGCCTTGCCCTTCTCATCATTGTCCTCATCTTCATTCTCTTCTTCCTTCTCCTTCACTATCATTAATACTATCATCATCATTATCATTTATATTATAGAGACCAATGGACAAGATGAAGAAAGTGAGTCCACATTCCCTTGAAGGAGACATGGGTTGGCAGATGAGAGACAATTATAATGAAGTGTACAGGGAACTAGAAGAGTTAGTATCAATCTTTTACTGCACAAGCTGTATATACCCCTAACAAAATGTCGAAAGACTAACATAACACATAAAAAGTTGAAGGAAAGAAAAATACATGTACCTAGTTTACAGAAGTTTTGAAATAAGAATGTGAAAAAATTATTATCTTCTTTGCTCATAAGATTTTCTGAAGCTTTGAAATGCACAGATATTTTAACTCTTTACCATACAATCCCGACTTTTGACGACCCTGAGAAAGAAGCCTATAGAGAGCATTGTGGGAAAAGGAGAAAATGCTGGTAACCAGCATTTTCTCCATTTCTCACAATGTTTTCAACCATTCACAAAGCAAATTTCAAATTTTCAGCCACTTTTATTTTGTCATCTGCAAATGCTTTTAATTTGGACAAGCCAAAAATGTAGTGTTTTCAGCCTGGAAATCAGACCCAATTAGTTGCAATTTCTAGGTTTTTCCCGCTATGGATATCTTTGTAAAACAGACATCATAGATCAAAGATCAAATTGAACACTTTGTGCAACCTGATCCTAATCTACACTAGCCTTAAAGGCAACTAAAGTTGTGAAGGGTCAGTGTTTAAAAACTAGTTTATTTGATGAACATATTTGTGTGTAACATGTGTCAGGTGTGAGTACATCTCCTGTATGAAAGCACTGAGCAGGGCTCTCATATTGACTCTTAACCAGATGACAAAACTTATCAAAATTGAAGGCATTTGCAAACTACATATGAATATTGCTCAAAATGCAGCACTTTATATCAAAAGGCTAGAAAACATTGTGGGAAAAAGAGAAAACCAGCATTTTCACCTTTTCTCACAATGTTATCAAAAGCTTTTTTTCTAGACCATTATCAAAACTTGGGATTGTGTGCTGAATGATTAAGTCACTTTTATGAGAGTTCTTATATATTATGTTATGGCCATGGTCGTCATTCCATCTTTCTGTCTCTCTGTCTGTCTGTTGGCAATTTTTTTGTTCAACTTTACCACAATTATTGTCTATGATACGTAGTTGTGCATGTGACTCTCAAAATTTGGATTTCTCCATGTGTTCTAGATTTTAACCCATTTCACTGACAAGCCTCTTCAGGCAAATATGTGCTGCTTTGCAAAGCTCTTGTTTCTTACTGGCTTCTAAACCTTGTCTTTGTCTTTCAGGTTTGAAAGTGCAGCTGCCAAGGAATGGCAGACAAACATAACAGCGGAGTTAACAATGAGGCTTAAACAGCCCCTCTTGGTAAGTTTTAAAGATAAAATCAGTATCTTCTGAAATAAATTTGTAGAAGATACCTTTGAAAAAAAATCTGTTTAACTCTCTACCAAACAACAAAATGTTGGACTGGTGGAAATTGCAAGCATTTGCAGAAGACAAAATAAGTGTTATTCAAACATTGAAACATGTTTTGGAAAGGGTAGAAAACATTTTGGAAAAAGGAAAAATTGCTGGTTGCCAGCATTTTCTCCTTTTCCCAGTGTTTTCAGAAGGCTTTTTACTCTGGGTCGTAAAAAGCAGGGATTTTTTTGGTTAAGGGTTAAAAAAAATGCAAGAATTAAAGTTCAATACATAAATATAAGACAAAACATAGAATAATATTAAGACATTGCATCTTGAAATCCATACAAGAATTAACACATTATTAAACCATAAAACTTAAGACTTATTTGAATTAAAGGCACTGGAAGATGGCAAATAAAATGGCACTCAGATAACTAGACTTTCTATGGCAGGTTAGAAAAAAAATGTGGGAAAGGGAGAATATGCAGGTTACCATCACCTTCTCTTTTCCAACAATGTTCTCAAAAGTCCTTTTTTTTCAGGGAGGTTAGAACTCTTTACTTTTTAGGAAAAGGTTAGGATACTTTAACTATTACATATAGCTGAATCTTGTGTTTTTATTCTGACTTGCCTAGAATTATGTTGTTTCATAAAGTGTCAAGCACACATGCATAGTCAGCATCTCCAAGCACCTGAGCAGTACAAGTTGGACTGTATGTACTGCAAGGACTGGAAAAATTTTGCAGGAATAGGAGCAGTTGCTTGCACAATTTGTTTTTACATCATAGAATAAACTGTGCTCCACAGTTTTGTAAAAGTTGTTATTCATAGTTTTTCATATAAATAGATTTTTACATACTATTTTTACAGATAGCAGAAGAGTATGATGATGAGATAGAAGTACGACCACAAGTTGTACATGTCAATTTGGATCCCCAACTTCTTCTACTTCTCAAAGAGACCCATTACTTGAGCCAGGAACCATTTAGCATTAAGTTACCAGAGTCAGCAAAGGAGTTGTTGAGGAATACAAATGCTTTTGAGCTGAGAGTCACTGCCACAAGACTTGAGACCATTGTTTCTAAGTACAATACAATCATGAGAACCATGACCCAGTTTGAAAAACCTCTGTTTGAAAGGAAACTGGCTAAAATAGATATTGTAAGTTTTTAGATTCCTCTTAACTCATTACCAAACAACAATATTTTATTCTTGTCCAAATCGAAAGCATTTGCAGACAACAAAATAAAAGTGATGGAAAATTTGAAATTTGTTTTACGAAGGGTAGAAAACATTGGTTACCTGCATTTTCTCCTCTTCTCACAATGTTTTCTCAAGGCTTCTTTCTCAGGGTCGTCAAAAGTAGGGATTGTGTGGTAATGGCTTAACTCTTTACCTAATAGTCCCCAGTTTTTAAGACCCTGAGATCGGAGCCTTTTGAGATAGAAGCCTTTTGGACACTTGTAAGTAGCATTTTCTCCTTTTCCCACAATAGTTTCAGCCCTACTGGAAACAAATTTGAAATTTTGAGTTACATTAATTATTTTGTCTTAAATTGCTCTCAACTTGGATCAAGGCTTAATTACACATATCTGACTTTCTATCTGCCAACAGAATAGATGACTTTTCCATTTTTCAAGTACATGTATGTGGAGATGACAAGTGCAAATGTGGTTCACGTGATGATATTTGTCCTTGGTAGCTTCGAAAACACTTGTGTTAGAGGAAAGAAGGAGTTGGTCATGAGCCAATCTCTCTTTTTCGCACAGTTCTTTTTTTTTCAAAAGTGTTCTTACTCTGAGCTGCACTGAATCAGATCTGTTTGGTAACAGGTTAACTCATTACTAAACAACAAAATTTTAGACTGGTCCAAATGTATTTATCTGTGTCAATATTGTTTTTGTTGTAAAATATTATGAATCAAGGGCCAAATAGGAAATTTCTTGTTTCTCTCACTGTCTTCAAAACTTACTTATGACTGAAGTCTTATCAATGATTGAAAATTAGAATATATTCCTTCTTGATCAATTTGAATTGCTTACTGAAAATCACTGTTTGTCCAGTAGAGTCAAGCTGTATATGATAGAAAATTTTTTTATTGCAGCTTTTTGAACAAGGACTTCAAGATTTTACTTGGAAAATGAAGGAGTCAGCTGACTTTATAGAGCAGGCCATGGCACTTGTATGTGTGGACGTCCACCAAAATCTGGACATTGTACAGACTAACTCACATGAGATTGCTGAAATCACAATATCTTGGTCAAAGGGCACACTGGATGTGTTTTCTGCACGTGAACAAATGATGTCTTATTCAATGGAGGAGTTGCTAGGAATGCAAGCGTATGTTTGAATTTCTTTTCGTTGCTGCAAAAAGTTAACCCTTTACCAAACAACAAAATTTTAGACTTGTCCAAATTGAATACATGCGCAGACAACAAATTCAGAGTAACTCAAAATTTGAAATTTGATTCCAGCAGGGTAGAAAATGTTGTGGGAAAAGGAGAAAATGCTGGTTACCAGCATTTTCTTCTATACCCACAAGGTTTTCAAAAGGCTTCCATCTTAGGTTCGTAAAAAAAAGGAATTGTTTGGTAAAGGGTTAATTTTAGAAATCTTCTCTTTTTGCAGAAAAAATATTTCAGAAATGGTGAAAATCTTCGCTAAAGTTAAGACTGATTATTATTAGTCTAAAGAAAGACAGTTTTGTCATCATCTATTTTATATAAGGAATTAGAAATACAACATTTGATTTGGTAGTCATAATCATTATGATCAAGCTTAACAATTGTACATCTTGCTGGTAAAAGACTTTTCATGCTGATATAAATTTAGGTGTGAGTTAGTTTAGAGTCTGTCAAAGTCAGTGTATAAAGCAAGTAAACTTGAATGAAACTTTAGTCTCATGCCATCACATGAAAACATCATGGTAAAAGCAGAAATTACTTTTTAAAAGCAAGTTTTCCTTTGGTAGTATATTTTTCAATTTCCAGCTTCAAAAAGAAAAAAATTATCTATGGGTGGCAATAAGATTTTATATTATATTTCATATGTCTATTTTTAGAAATGTTATCGGTAAAGAAATGTTGTAATTTAAGCTGGGGGGGGAATTATATCCCTGTTACAGTGAATATTTTCTTCCTGCCAAAAATCCAGTCAACTCATTACCAAACGAAAAAATTTTAAGTTTGTCCAAATCGAAAGCATTCGCAGACTACAAAATAAAAGTAACTGAAAACTCGAAATTTGTTTTGCGAAGCATTTTCTCCTTTTCCCACAATGTTTTCCAAAGGCTTCTTTCTCAGGGTCGTAAAAAGTAGGGATTGTGTGGTAATGGGTTAATTGACTTGAGATCACTAGTTTTAAAATTGACATTTGTTGACAAAATAATCAGAGAAAATATAATATATAATTCATTTCATCAGCTTGTGGTTAATATGGGGGAAATATTTGCCGAAAAAGGGAAAGGTCCATGAAAATAACTCATGCCTTATGGCACTTGTTATTTTCACACACCTTTCCCTTTTTTGGCAAATATTTCCCCATATTAACCACATATAAACTGTATTTTTTTCTTTTTTTCCACCACAGGAGACTGAATGATGAGCATGAGAGTGTTGTCATACCATCTGGACACAAGATACATGGTCTTGTTGCCAACTCATTTGAAGTAAGATTCAATCTTTGTACACTGTAAACCTACCAATTTCCTATAACTACAGATTTTCCTGTTTTTCTTATGATGGACAAATTCATGGCAATTCGTTTTTACAAATACAAGACAGTCACAAGTTGTTGGAGGGCTTAGTACATTTTTTCTGCACTTATTAACCCTTTCCCAAACGACAAATTTTAGACTCTTCCAAATTCAAAGAGTTTGCAAACAACAATTTCAAATTTGATAAAAATGGCAGACAGTTCTCCTAATAGGTAGAAAATACTGTGGGTAAAGGAGAAATTGCTCGTTATGAGCAATTTCTCCTTTTCCAACAGTGTTTTCAAAAGAGTAGTACAGGAGACATGTAAAAACAAGGGCTTGTTCGGGAAAGGGTTAACTGAAGATTATGAAACTTGCAAACTGCAAAGAATGATGCAGATAGGCCAGTTATGGCATCTACCTCTTTTTTGTACTTATTTGACCAAGTGATTTTCTAGAAGTTGGTTTAAATGACGAAATTTATACATTTATTTGCTGCTGAGTTAGCTATTAAATCCACTTTTTGTGTTTCACAACCACCTACATTAAGCCTTTACCAAAAAAGACAAACTTGGACATGTCTGAATCCAAAGAATTTTCAGATAAGAATTGTATGTGGCTGAAATTGTGAGACTTCTATTTGATAGAGTTGAAAAAAATTTTGTAAACTCTTTACAACACAATTCTGACTTTTGACAACCCAGAGAATGAAGCATTTTCTTCTTTCCCACAATGTTTTCTATCCCTATGGAGACAAATTTGAACAATTGAGCCTCATTAGCTCTTTACCACACAATTCCGACTTTTAACGACCCTGAGAAAGAAAGCCTTTGAAAACATTGTGCGACATTTCCCACAATGTTTTCTATCCTTTCCATCTTTGATTCACATTTATTTTATAATCTGCAAATGCTTTTGAGTTGGACAAGCCTACGATATTGTCATTTGGTAATCAGTTAACCCATTACCACGCAATCCCTACTTTTGACGCCCCCTGAGAAAGAAGCCTTTGGAAAACATTGTGGGAAAAGGAAAAAATGCTGGTAACCAGCATTTTCTCCTTTTCCTGCAATGTTTTCTACCCTTCACAAAACAAATTTCAAATTTTCAGTAACTTTTATTTTGTTGTCTGCAGATGCTTTCAATTTGGACCAGTCCAAAAAATTGTCGTTTGGTAATGGGTTAAATGTGATGTCTCTAAAAGCTTTTAATTTTGACTTTTCTACAATTTTTTTTGTTTGGTAAAGAGTTCAGACAAGATTTACTATAATTTTATTCACTCTATTTTTCAGGCAGTCCAGATATCCCAAGCCTCACCTGCCTGGCAAGACTTTATAGACTATATTGATGCTATAGTGCTGGATGGTCTCAAACAAGCTACCCTGACCAGTCTAAAGACCATGTTGAACAACCTGGTACAGGCTAATATGGTAGAGGTGAGTGTTTTTGAGGTAGTACCATTCTAATGGAAAACAGCTATTTCCACTCTCATATTATCCTAAAAAAGTTGCTATGATTAAAGATGAGTAATGTTGGACTACTTTGACCGAGCCACTTTTTCCATTTTTTTTCCTTCTTGGAATTATTATTTATAACTCTAGGGCCACTCTATTCTCAAAGGAGACAATAATTACCTTCATTTTCTGAAAACTAAAAAACATAGCAATCAGTACACATTCATATTTATCAACTAATAAGAAATTTCATTCCATTTTGCACTAGAAGGGTTAGGATGGTATAGAGGATTTTTGTTTTTCTTTGGTGAAAGATCGAAATTTATTTCATCGAGTGGACACCATTGGTAATATTTTCATGAGTGGTGCAGCCACGAGTGAAAATATTACCGATGGTGTTCCCGAGATGAAATAAATTTCAATCTTTCACTGAGAAAAACAAATATTCTATTTATTTCATGCTTTTAACCCTTTCACGGAGGAGCTTTATCAAAATCCAGTACAGTTCTTTTCAGTCATTCCCTGTGGCGTACCCCTCCCGCATAGCAATGCATTACAATATTATGTCAAGCGCGAGAAGTATAAGGTATATGACATCATATTTCTCATCTCGTTGTCAGGCATGCCTAATTTACCCAGACAACAAGAACGGTATTTTCACTGGTGGTACCAGTATAAGATCGAAAAATATTTTCACTGCTCTTTCTCGATATCCTACCGGAAAGCATGAAATAAAATACCTTAACCTGAATTTCTCCTAGGACAGTGTATTGCTGTACCACAAAACTATGAATATAACTGAACCATGATAATTGAAAAGGAGGTTTAACTCATTACCACACGAATCCGACTTTAAACGACCCTGAGAAAGAAGCCCTTTGAAAACACTGTGGGAAAAGGAGAAAATGCTGGTAACCAGCATTTTCTCCTTTTCCCACAGTGTTTTCTACCCTTCCCAAACCAAATTTTAATTTTTCAGTCACCTTTATTTTGTCGTCTGCAAATGCTTTCAATTTGGACCAGTCTAAAATTTTATCATGTGGTAAAGAGTTAATGCATCTGTAAAAAGGTCTGTGACACAGTCTATGCAGACTGGCAGTAACTTGTAAATTTTCTGCATGTTAAGGAACCAATCTACCCCATGATTTAATAGGTTGTTAGATGAAATAAATTTGATGGATCCATAGTATCTGTTGACTTGCAGGATACAATGCATTACAGAGATAAATTAACCCTTTACCGCACAATTCCTACGTTTGACGCCCCTAAGAAAGAAGCCTGTAGAAAACATTGTGGGAAAAGGAGAAAATGCTGGTAACCAGCATTTTCTCCTTTTCCCACAATGTTTTCTACCCTTCACAAAACAAATTTCAATTTTTCAGTAATTTTTATTTTGTAGTCTGGAAATGCTTTCGATTTGGACAAACCTAAAATTTGTTGTTTGGTAATGGGTTAACACTCCTTTTCAAACATCATGGCTCAGTTATATTCATAGTTTTGTGTTTCAGCAATACACCGTCCTGGGAGAAATTCAGATGAAAGTATTACCATCCTAATACTTCTAGTGCAAAATGGAATGAAAGTTCTTAAAACCCATTACTGCATGAGAAAAATTTAGACTGGTCCAAATACAAAGCATTTGCAGATGACAAAATAAAGGTGACTGAAAAATTGAGATTTGTTCTGGGAAGGGTAGAAAACACTGTGGGAAAAGGAAAAAATGCTGGTTACCAGCATTTTCTCCTTTTCCCACAGGGTTTTCAAAAGGCTTCTTCCTCAGGGGCATCAAAGGTAGGGATTGTGTGGTAATGGGTTAATCATGTCCAAATTGAAAGCATTTGCATATGATAATTTCAGTATGGCTCAAATGGTACAATTTTTCCTTGACTGGATAGAAAACATTGTGGAAAAAGGAGAAAATGCTGATTACCAGCATTTTCTCCTTTTCCCGCAATGTTTTCAAAAGGCCTCTTTCCCAGGGGCATTAAAAGCCATCATTGTGTGGTAAGGTGTTAAAGTTCATTTTGCCTGCATTTGGGTCTACACTATTTGTGAACCATTATCTGCTACCACTGTGGATATAAGAATGAAATATTTTTTGAAACCGATCTCTGAGAGTTCTGATGTAAAAGTATTAGCAGTTAAAAATTATTCAAGATGAAAAAAAGCTAAATACTCTCTTAAAGCTTTCTTTATCTTGAAATAAAAGAACGTAAAACCACATAAGTTATGAGTTTGCAAGCTTCGCTATTTGAATTTTGACTTTTGTTGTGAAATTATAAGTCATTAATAATTTCTGTTGTCATGATATACACTGAATAAAGATGGTATTTTTTTCTACATTTTTAGGAAAATGACACACTTATTCCAATACTGACTATCAGATTAGAGTTGATTGACAATCGTGTAGCATTCAGGCCACCACTAGACCAGAACACCTCAGCTGTCAGTGTCCAGGAACTTGTCCATCAGTGGTTGGATGGGTTCTTAGCCAGAGGCAGATTAGTCAAAATGCTGGGACCAAAGGTATTTTTCTGTTCATTTACTTTTTACCACATGACAAAATTTTAGATTTGTCTAAATTGAAAGCATTGTCAGACAAAAAATAAACGTTTTCAAAAGGCTTCTTTCTCAGGGTCATTAAAAGTTGGGATTGTGTGGTAGAGAAATAATTTCCTCTTCTAACAGATTTTCTGTGTATGACTCCTTACCAAAAGACAAAGTTTGATACTAGACCAAATTGAAAACATTTGCAGACTACAAAATAAGTCAGAATTTACCACTGAAATTTGCTTTGGAAAGGGTACAAAAAATTGGGGAAAAGGAATCTTTCTCAGGGCTTTAAACCCATTACCAAACGACAAAACTTTAGACTGGTCCAAATTAAAAAGCATTTCCAAACAACAAAATAAAAGTGACTGAAAATTTGAAATTTGTTTTGTGAAGGGTAGAAAACATTGTGGGAAAAGGAGAAAACGCTTGTTACCAGCATTTTCTCCTTTTCCCACGATTTTTTCTAAAGGCTTCTTTCTTAGGGGCTTCAAAAGCAGGGATTGTGTGGTAATGGGTTAAAACATGAATTTGTATTGTAAGGGGTTAATCAGAAAAATGTCAGGGGCAGTATTTTTTCTGTCAAATATGTGAAAAGAAAAATTGTCAAAGATAGCAGAGATCTCCAGATGTATGATGTTTTACAGGGAACATATCAGGACTACATCGCAGCAGATGAAGAGGTCAAACAGCTTTTAATAGATATCACAAAGTTAGTGGAAGAAAACAGTGATGAGTGCAAGGTGAGTCTTATTTTTGACAATGATATTTATCCATGAAGTCTTTGTCATTTTATGTATATTCTATGTCAATGTGAAATAGTTGATTATCCTTTTTATATGTATTTTCTGAACTTTAACAAAGCAACAAAAATTCAGACTTGTCTGACATTAAAGTATTTCTAGATTATATCATGTAACTAATGAGACACAAATCATGTCTTTAAAAACAGCAGAATTTCCTCCTCTGTTTTCAAAATTCTCCTCCCTCAAGGTCATTATGAGTCTAGATTGTTTGGTGTGGGGATAAATGGCCTAACAATGATGTCAAGATGTGAATTCATTCAACTTATTTTTTTCCCAATGTATTTTAAATTATTTCTTAGGAGGCGAAAGGATAACTTTAACAGGAACAGGCAGTAACATGCAGTAAATGCAGATACATGCAAGTAGTGTTTTCAAAGGGCATCTTCTTTAGCATTGTTGAAAAACGTTAGATTCTGTGGTAAAGGGACAAACAGTTAGAAAAAATCGATTATGTATTATGGGGAGGCTTGGGTTTTATAGTTGACATCTGCATTCTTTCTGCATATGCAGATACACATATTAACCCTTTACCCCATGAGGCATTTCTATGGTATTTCTAAATGAACCTCAATAACAGCAAGGAAAACGCTGTTTCTTATGTGTATATGACACCTTTTGATAGCATAGAAAACAATGTGACAAAAAGTGAAATTGCTCGTGACGAGCAATTTCACCTTTTGCCACAATGTTTTCTAAAGGCTCCTACAAGCAATGCATAGAAATGAGTATCTATGGAGTAAAGGGTTAATATCAATTACTATGTAACACCCTGTTTGTCATCTTACAGAAACTGTTAGAGATATTCAGTGACTATGCCTTCCTTTGGTTGCAAGATGTGAACATAACTTTTGATGAGTTTTTGAGAGGGAATCTGACGCCTAATCCGTTACGTAGCCCAAACAGAACTAGGGCAGGCAGCATGAAACAGCAGTTGACTCAGAGATCCCACACAGAATCAAGGTCAGTTTAGCTAGCTTAACTCTTTCCCAAACAAGCCCTGGCTTTTAAGTGTCTGCAGTACAAGTCTTTAGAAAACACTGTGGGAAAAGGAGAAATTGCTCATAATGAGCAATTTCTCCTTTTCCCTCAGTGTTTTCTAGCCGTTTTCATCAAATTCAAAATTGTCATCTGCAAACACTTTGAGTTTGGGACAGTATAAAATTTGTCATTTTGGAAAGAGTTAATTTAGGTATTTACCATTTTTAAATACTTATATTTTTTCATCCCCCTATTTTAAAAAACTTTCAAAATCCATAAAAAAGTGGACAAATGCTGGTAAATAGCCTCCTCCATCTTCGCAAGCCAAGGATACTAGGGTAGTACCCTTGGCCGCTCGCCTCTTTAAAAATTGAAGCTCCCGCTGCGCCTTTTCATTGGATGCGATCAAAACCCATCGCGTCCAATCAAACCATCCGTAACAAGAAATCTTTCGCAAAACAGAAAACAATAATGGCGGCGCCCATCAAAAATGAAAGTTGTCGTGTTTGTGACCAAATTTGCCAAAAAAGAGTAGACGATCGATATTTAGTGAGTTTTTTTTTGTTTACGATCATTTATGTGAAGTATTAGGACGGGTTCCATAGCCAAATGATTGCGTCTGTTCGTCTTGTTTTGGTGTGATGAATCCGAAAGCGCAGCCATATTTGATGCATAACCAACAAATTTTATTACGAGCATTTTGATTTGTCAGAAATAACATCAGTAAAGGTTACGCAACTCGTGATATTCGACAGGTGGCGCAGCGGGTGTTTCGATTTTTAAAGAGGCGAGCGGCCAAGGTAAGTAACGAACAAAGTGGAGTTAGTATCCTTGGTTTGCGAAGATGAGCCTCCTCTTTTCCTACCATGTTTTTATACTCTTTCAAAACTGCTTGCATCAGACATTTTTTTTATTTTCATGGTACAAGGTTTTTTTTTTCAGCAAATCAGTAAGCTACTCTAGGAATCTATAACTCAAACAATCTTTAGAACTGTTTTTGTCCCATGATTTGAGATATATTGTATTTGTTTTCTGCAATTTTATTTGAAACAAACAATTCTTGAACCATATTAATTTGTGAAAAATTACTTTGATTTTTTTTTTCTTGATGGAACAGAGCATCTTCAGCTAGTACAGTGCACTCTGGTGGTGTAGTTGGTGCTGCAGAGAGAACCTTTCTCACTCCCAAACACACTCATTCTACCATGCCAACTAATGTGCCATCCCTGGATGAATTTGATGCAGAAATAGAAATCTACAGGGTATGTTGTCTCATAACACTTCTCTGTTTATACTAGTTATAGCTTTGTTTACATTAGAAATTTCAGCTTAACTCATTACCACACGACAATAATTTAGGCTTGTCCAAATTGAAAGCATTTGCAGACGACAAAATAAACGTGACTGAAAATTTGAAATTTGTTTTGTGAAGGGTAGAAAACTTTGTGGGAAAAGGAGAAAATGCTGGTTACCAGCATTTTCTCCTTTTCCCACAATGTTTTCTAAAGGCTTCTTTCTCAGGGGCGTCAAAAGTAGGGATTGTGTGGTAATGGGTTAACCCTTTACCAAACAATCCCTGGTTTTTACGACCCTAAATAAGAAGCTGGAAACAGGAGAAAATGCTGGTAAGCAGCATTTTCTCCTTTTCCCACAATGTTTACTACCCTTCTGGAAAAGAAATTTTATTTTTGAGTTATGTTTATTTTGTCGTCTGCAAGTGCTTTAAATTTGGACCAGTCTAAAAGTTTTGTCATTTGGTAAAGAGTTAAACTAATTACTTCCTGAAATACTTTGAAATAGGCACCTTTGAAAATGTTTTTTTAAGATATGGAAAATCAGCATGGACCAGCATTTTCTCCTTTTCCCACAGTGTTTTCTTCCCCACTGGAAACATACCTCAATTTTTAAGTTAGGTTTATTTTGTGGTCTACCAATGCTTTCAGTTTAGACCAGTCTAAATTTTTGTTGTTTGGTACAGGGTTAAAGTGAATGCAGTTTCAACTTTCTACATGTATATATTCTATTTTAGACTGCCAGAGATGAGATCCAAAGTTTAGAAGACTATCACAATGTAGGTTGGTTAAGAGTAGATTTACAGCCAATCAAACAGGTCCTTACAACCTATGCTTCCAAATGGATGTGGACTTTTACAAAATATCTTTCAGACCAGGTAAGATTTTTGCATTTTGATCATTAATGAAACAATGTTATTTTTTATTTTATGAAAGCCATTGGTACGACTACAGCTTCTCATTTGTCTTTTTATCAGGAAAGGATTTGTGGACACAAATTAGATTAGGCTTAACTCTTTACCAAACGACAGAATTTTAGACTTATCCAAATTGAAAGCAATCGCAAATGACAAAATAAATGTGAATCAAAAAATGGAATTTGATTTGGGAAGGGTAGAAAACATAGCAGGAAAAGGAGAAATTGCTGGTATACTGCATTTCTCTTTTTCCTACAGTGTTTTCAAAAGTTTCCTTTCCATGGGCGTGAAAACAGGGATTGTTTGGGTAAGGGTTAGATCTTTACCAAATGACAAGATTTCAGACTTGTTCACATCGAAAGCATTTGCAGACAACAAGGTAAAAGTGACTCAAAAAATGAAACTTGACTTTAAAAGAGTATAAAGAATGTGGGGAAGAGGAAAAAATGCTGGTTACCAGCATTTTCTCTTTTTCCCACTATGTTTTCAGAAGCCTTCACCCTCTGGGTGGTGAAAACCGGGGATTGTTTACTAAAGGATTATTTGATGGAATTTTACTTTGAGAGGTTTTAGTTTGGAAACATATCCCAAATGTTCCATACCTCAAAAGCAAAGTAAACTGTGAAGAGCACTTTGATGATTACAGCAAATTTCAATGGTAACTATTCTAACTTATTTTCTAGTCTGCAAATGTTTTCAATTTGGTCTAATATCAAACTTTGTCGTTTGGTAAGGAGTCAAGAAGATATTTCCAGAGTCGTACACCGCAAATCTGTTAGGAGAGGAAATTAACTCTTTACCAAATGATCGCAACTTTAATGACCCTGAGAAAGAAGACTTTTAAAAACATTGTGGGAAAAGGAGAAAATTCTGGTTACCAGCATTTTCTCCTTTTCCCACAATGTTTTCTACTCTGCTGAAAAGAAATTTCAATTTTTGCATTACGTTTATTTTTTTGTCTGAAAATCCTTTCAATTTAGACCAGTCTAAAGTTTTGTCATGTGGTAAAAAGTAAATGAACAGAAATCTGTTCACTCCTTTACAAAAAGATCATATTGAAGTCTGTCAACCTTTTAAGAGCTTGAAGTGCCATGTTGACTTTGCAGGATCAGAATGTGAAAAAAATGCAGTCTGATCACTGTCAGCTTTGCATAGAGATTCTAGTAAAGAGCACTTTGAAAATGCTGTTATTTAGGTCTTAATTCTAAATGAATATGTTTGTTGTTACCTGTGACAATCAACATGTAATATCGTGTTAATGGCAACCTCGATACTGGTTACTGAGTTTACTGTAGGTCTTTAATCATAATTCACCAAATGGGAAACTGGCTTTAAAATGTATGACACTCCTAAATGATAGGACGACAGCCATTCACTTTTGCCAACTCATGTTTTTTTGGTGCCAATTTAAAATTTTTTCGTGAATGGCGCAAACTGTTAAGCTCAGAAGGAACCATATTTATTTGGTGCTCTCTAAGAGAAATTTATTAATATCAAGATTTGGAGAGTTGCCACATAATTGGCCTAGACAGAGTATCTTGCTACTCACAGAAATGTTGGCTTTTCACCCTTTACCAAACAACAGGATTTTAAGCTAGTCCAAATTGGAAGTTTTTTGCAGACAACAAAATTACTGTGACTCAAAAATTGAAATTTGTTTTTGAAAAGAAAGAAAACATTATGAGAAAATTAGAAACAGCTGGTTACCAGCATTTTCTCCTTTTCCCACAATGTTTACAGAAGGCTTCTTTCTCAGGGTCATGAAAACCAGGGACTGTTTGTTAAAGGGTTAATTTAGAATAGTTAACTTTTAACGACCCTATGCAAGAAGCCTTTTAAAACATTGTGGAAAAGGAAGAAAATGCTGGTAACCAGCATTTTCTCCTTTTCCTACAAATTTTCTACCATTCCAATATCAAATTTCAATTTTTCAACCACATTTGTTTTGTCGCCTGCAGATGCTTTCAATTTGGACTGGTCTAAAATTTTGTCATATGGTAAATAGTAATTACGAATCCTGGTGCATTGTGTCTATGAATGTGCTGTATATCTGCAGGTAACCCATATGTTAGAGAAGTTAGACCTGTTTTTAAAGCGTATAGAACCGGAGATAGAGAGCATCACTGGTGAGGAGAGAGACACTGCCTCCTTCATGAAGATGATGCGACTTTTCAATGAGGTAATGTTGTATTTAAAAGTTGCCCTTCAGATTCTGGAACGAAAATTTGACAAAGATACGTGAAAATCATCCTTGTACTCTGAAAGCCTTTTAATTTTCATTCATATAAACCGCAGTAGTTGAAAACCATTCAACAAAAAGAGAAATTAGAGATTTACTACAGCCCAGGTCGACACTGACGGGAAACATAGTCTATTTGTACATGAGCAACTTGGTCATTTACATACCGGAAATTCACAGAAGCTTTGAACATAGCTTCCAAAGAAGACATTATGGAAAATGATTACATGTTTGTTATGTTATGGAATTTAAGCCTCATTAGTTACATGCCAGTCACTTGACATTCCCACAATGCTTTTTTTATTTTCTGGTGCAAAATCTAAAAATATCTTTAGAGGCTACGTAGTCTTATAAGGGACCAGCATCAAATTTTTTTTTTTATTTTATGACTCTTAATTATTGATGATTTTTCTTGTTTTTTTTCATATAAATTTCAGTGATATAAAATATATATTCTTAATTTGGTGAGATGTGAAAAATATATATACCCACCTTTAATAATGCCATGCCATTTGGAATGTAGCCCCATCACAAAACACAAAGGATGTTCCACAGCAGACTGTCCAAAATTGCCTCACAAGATTGAAGAAAATTTTTTGAATCCAAGATGCCACTAAAAATTGTATTTTAATCTCCTTTTCACTAACTATTTAAATCTTGCACTAGAATGGTTTTGAAAATGTGGCAAAAGGAGAAATTGATGACTGACACCATATTTTGCCAGCTGTGGCTTGCAACACTTGATCACCATCCACAGCTTTGTTATTCAGATGACAGTGCTACATGAATGTAATGCAAATTTTTATTCGCAGGAAAATGCCTACTAGTTGAAATGTTACAATCAGTCTGACTAAAGACTGAAAACAGAGCATGTTGCATACAATCTGATGTTGAGTAAGCTATGATTCACAAAAGCATTTATAGCTCTTCCTTGCATCCCCTAAAAGGTGTTCCAATTTCACTTAAAGTGATTTGTCCTATCGTTTATGTCTCAAAACTTAGCATGACACGTTTTTGATAGTACATGCATATTCTCTGAATTGTATCATGTAATAATGTCTTTTTTTTTGGCAGGTGTCAGCTCAGCAGTCAGAAATGGATGGAAAATTTGCAGCAATGCACAGAACTGTTTTGCTTCTGAAGAAATACGGACAGAAGCTGCCTGACAAGACTCAACAGTTGTTTACTGCAGCTCCAAGTCGCTGGAACAATTTAAAAACTAAGGTCTCCTTAGCCAAACAGAGACTTGGTCCTAGGATTCAGGAGGAATCTGTGAGAATAACACAGGTAATGAAAAACACACATATCCTGCACCTAACTTGCAATCAAACAACCAAATTTAGATGTTCAAATAAGAAGAAGTAACAGATGAAAAATTTGATATGACTGAAATCATTAGTCTTTAACTGTTTACCACACAGTCCCTACTTTTAAGGACCCTGAGAAAAAAGCCTTTTGAAAACATTGTAGGAAAAGGAGAAAATGCTGGTAACCAGCATTTTCTCCTTTTCCCACAATGTTTTCTACCCTGCTGGAAACAAATTTCGATTTTTGAGTACCATTTACTTTGTCCTTTGTTAGTGCTTTCGAATTGGACCAGTCTAAAACTTTGTCATTTGGTAAAGGGTGAAATGGTTGAGGACATTGTGGTATAATGAGAAAATGCAGGTCATTAAAACCAGCTGTGCAGCCTACACAATTTATTCTCCATGCATGACTCGGTTAATTTTGTTTTTCATTTTGCACACAGTAAATTACATAGTCTTTTTTGGCTTACTCTTCTATACAAGAAAGATGTGCATTTTATACATCTAAAAGATGTTAAATGCATAAAACGCCAAACAAAGATCTAAACATTTCTTGGGCTGGGTAAGGCTTCAACTTGATCTCTGTCGTCGTTTTTTTTAACAACATAATTACTTTTATTTGATATATTCAGGATCTAGAACAGTTTGGTAACAGAGTAAATGCACTGTCTAAAGAGCTGGAAAACTCCGAGATCTACAACAGGGACTGTAACATTGGAGATGCCTGGACATCCATTGACAGCTTCTCTAAACGGCTCACCATTTTGGAAAATGAGGCACAGGTACCATTGTCTCAACTTTGATTTCCATAAATGATTTTTTTTATCCCCTTAACCCTTTGCCAAACAATCCCTGGTTTTTACGACCGTGAGGAAGAAGCTGTCTGAAAACATTGTGGGAAAAGGAGAAAATGCTGGTAACCAGCATTTTCTCCTATTTACACAGTGTTTTCTACCCTGCTGGAAACCAATTACAATTTTTGAGTTACTTTGATTAAGTTGCCTGCAAGTGCATTCAATTTGGACAAACCTAAAATTTTGTTGTTTGGTAAAGAGTTAAGTATTTTGAGATTATTATAGTAAAGAAGCTATTTCTTGTCAAAAGGTAGCTCTCTTTTTACTATGATGATTTGAAAACAATTCACAACAGGGTTTTCCTTTCTTTTTAAGTTTTTTTTTTTTTATTTTCCTAAATTTTATTCTGCCATAAAGTTGACATCACAAAAGTGCCAGATAAGCTTCTACAGACTTAGCAAATAGGATTATTTACAAAATGAAGCCTGTAAACATTTTTTTGTTGTCTTGTATTTGGCCAGTTTTGAAAAACATTGCAGATAAAGAAGGTGCTTGATATGACTTTTATTCCTCCTGCTTAACCCTTTCCCAAACGACAAATTTTGAACTCTTCCAAACTGAAGTTTGCAGACAACAATTTTAGATTTGATGAAGATGGAAGAAAGTTCTCCTAAAGGGTAGAAAACACTGTGGGAAAAGGAGAAATTGCTCGTTACGAGCAATTTCTCCTTTTCCCACAGTGTTTTCAAAAGACTTGTTCTACAGACATGTAAAAACCAGAGCTTGTTTGGGAAAGGGTTAAATGGCTTTACACATTTTCATGTATTTATTTTTACCTTATAACATATTGCTTATGATTGCTTTGAAATGGAAATATTTTTTACATTCATCTCAAGGAGATGACAAGATAAGCAATGGTTTTGACAATTGCAATTACATTTACTTGTATCGTATTCCTTTTAGCATAGTAGCTCATATTTTTTAATTGTTTTCAGGATTTAATAGAACTTCAGGAACTACTGGAAGCTTCTGTTGTAAACTTCAATATCCTGCCAACGTAAGTACAGTTTTTTTTTCATCAAAGATTACAATAACTCTATAACTTTACAAAAATGCATAATTTTAGATTTATTAACCCTTTAGCAAACAATCCCTGGTTTGTACGACCCTGAGATAGAAGCCTTTTGAAAACATTGTGGGAAAGGAGAAAATGCTGGTACCCAGCATTTTCTCCTTTTCCCACAATGTTTTCTACCCTGCTGGAAACAAATTTCAATGTTTGAGTAGCGTTCCTTTTGTCGTCTGCAAATGCTTTCAATTTGGACCAGTCTAAAATTTTGTTGTTTGGTAAAGGGCTAATATATATGGATCCATGGAAATTGATATGAGACCAATCAGTTCAACACATTTATTTGGATAAATGCACAGCCTTCTCAATTTGTTACAACTGTTTGTGTTAAAGATGTGCGATAACTTGTCTGTTTTGTGTTTCAAAGATGTACCACTGATGTAAGAAATATGCCTTCCTTTCCAAATGACTTTGCATTATGATAATGATTTACGTTTGGCAAGGATGTTTTAAACACAGTGGTATGAAAATTTATCTCAGAAGGTTCTGACTCAACTCTTCACCTGGTAACATGATTTTAGGCCTTTCCAAATTGAAAGCAGTGTTGGGCAACAAATAATAATCAGGAAATTGGAATTGTCTTTGAGTGGGAAAAAACATTGTGGGAAAGGAGAAAAATGCTGCTATTTTCCCTTTTTCCCCCGCAAGGTTTTCAAAAGATTTCCAATTTTGAGGTGAGAAAACCTGGGATTACTTGGGAAAGGGTTGATTCAAAAAAACTCGATATTATTATGTTGATTATATTGGCGAAACAATTTTTGTTGCAGGTGTCGACATGAATTAAACAATCTGAAACAAGTGTGGGAAACAGTCAGGTCAGTTGATGTATTTTGTCTTGGTTTTATGTTATATTGGAATGATTGATTGTTTATTTGTAATTCAAATAATGGGACAAGGTCAGGGTCAAGAAATTTTGGTTTCAGGTTTTTTTCATTATTGTTGATTTAAAAGCACACTTTTGATCTTGGTAGATATTTAGTCATTTGTCCCTGAAAGGGTAGAAGACCTAGCGGAAAAAGGAGAAAATGCTGGTTACTAGCATTTTCTTTTTCGACAGGGTTTCCAAAAGCTTTCCTGCCCAGGGTTGGGAAAACCAGGGCTTGTTTAGTAAAGATTTAATGCATGTTTTCATTTATATATACACAGGGTGATAGACGAACAGCAGGAGGAATGGAAACGACACAGATGGCAGAAAATGAACACCAAATTCCTGAGAGACGAGACCAACAAACAGTTGGACATTGTGAGGGCCCTGCCAGAGGATGTGTTTACTTGGGACACCTACATGGGCTTACATGAGTCCATCACTAACATACAGGTTGGTAGCAAAGTAGAAGTTTTTGGCTTGGCTTCTTTTGAAGAAAACATTATGGTATTGCCATACTCCTGTTGTTGTCTGGAGTTTCTGCATCGTTCTCCACTTTGTATAGTAACAACTTCGACATATCATAGTATCCCTGTCCTTACTTAACTCTTTATCATATGGCATTATTTTAGACTAGTTCAAGCTAAAAGAACATGTTTAAGACATATTGAATGTAGCTCAGATGTTGGTATCTGTGTCTGAAAGAGAAGAAAACATTGTGGAAAAAGGAGAAAAAGCTGGTTACCAGCATTTTCTCCTTTTCCCACAATGTTTTCTAAATGTTTCTTTTTCAGAGTTGTTAAAACATGGGATTGTGTGGTAAAAGGTTAAGTTGTTTACTTTAAACCCGGACATGTTGTTGACTATCAAAAGGGGAACCTATTTGACAAGACCAGGTAACTATAAAAATATTTCTGATACAGTTATGCCCTTTTTTCAGCTTACAATTTTCAGTGAAAATCAGCCTGTCTCAGGGACCCATTAAAAAAGGCCAGATGTCTGATACAAATAAGTTTTATATGTGAGCTTTCAGTAAAAAGACTTATTTTACGCAAAGCTTTATTCTTATGTGAATTCTAGGCATGTTTGCCATTGATTGATGATCTCTCAAACCCAGCCATGAGAACACGACACTGGAAACAGCTAGTAAGAGTTACTGGAGGGGCACTGACAATTGATAATGACACTTTGAAAAGGATGACCCTTGGTGAACTTCTTAGTCTGGGTCTGCAGCGTAAGTAATCCTCAGTTACTTTTAACTGTTTACCACACAACAAAATTTTAGACTGGTTCAGATTGAAAGCATTTGCAGACGACAAAATAAAGGTGACTGAAAAATTGAAATTTGATCTGGGGAGGAGGGAAAACACTGTGGGAAAAGGAGAAAATGCTGGTTACCAGCATTTTCTCCTTTACCTACAGTGTTTTCAAAAGGCTTCTTTCTTGGGGGCGTCAAAAGTAGGGATTGTGTGGTAATGGGTTAATATATCATTTCAAGTATAATTCACAGCATAAAGAAACTTAAGATTCAGCTTCAGCAAACAAAATTTTAGATGTTTCCATGCCAAAAGCATTTGCAGACAGTAAGTTAAAGTCACTCAAATAAAGGGACAAGGGTGGAAAATATTGTTGGAAAAGGAAAATAACGCTTGCTGCCTGCATTCTCTGTTTAACTCTTTACTACACAATCCCGACTTTTGACAACTCTGAAAAAGAAAGCTTTTGAAAACATTGTAGGAAAAGGAGAAAATGCTGGTAACCAGCATTTTCTCCTTTTCCCACAATGTTTTCAACCCTTCCAAAACTAAATTTCAACTTTTCAGTCACATTTATTTTGTGGTCTGCAAATGCTTTCAATTTGGACCAGTCCAAAATTTTGTCGTTTGGTAAAGAGTTAAGAAGTATCTTTTTGTGATTTCATGATGTTTTAACTCTTTACCAAACAAAAAAAATTTAGACTGGTCCAAATTGAGAGCACTTGCAGACAACAAAGTAAATGTAACTCAAAAATTAAATTTGTGTCCACCAGGATAGAAAATATTGTTGGGAAAAAGAGAAAGTGCCAGTTACCAGCATTTTCTCTTTTTCCCACAATGTTTTTTTTTTAAAAGCTTCTTTCTCAGGGTCGTCAAAAGTAGAGATTGTGTGGTAAAGGGTTAAAAGGTTTTTTCCTTGGGATGTGTTTTCACAATGTCTGGTAAAGGATTAACTGGTGTAAAAGAAAAGGAGGCAAACATTCCCGAACCATGAAGATTTATAATTCATTATGCAAACTTTTTATGCAAGTCTATGTTCAAAGGAGAAAGTTGTCCTTCCTGTGCCAGTCAGAGTTTATATTAAGAATTTAAGACACAGTATTTTTTAGCAACTCTGCAGCTGATACCCTTTGAAAAATGGTGAAAAAGAAGCAGGAACTTGTAAAAGTGATTGCCCTTTTTCCACTGTCAAAAATAATGTCTTTTTTTACCAAATTACCCTTTTGACATTTGTTTTTTATCGATTACAGTAGATTTTGGTGTGTTTGAACATAAGACATACAGTAATGTGTAATTGCTTTCAGAAATGAAAAAGAGAAAAAAAAATTGGAGGTACTCAATGTTTCATTTTATGGTCATGTATTTTTTACAGAGCATGTAGATGATGTTAGAGCTATTGTACAGAGAGCAGTAAAAGACTTGTCTATAGAACAATCACTGAAGACTTATGAAGAAGTATGGCTGAGTAAAATTTTCACATTTCAAGAGCATGTTCGTTGTAAAAGTGAAAGTCCATCGGGAGACGTTCCAGTACATGTAAGTAAAATTCTTAACATGCACACACATTAGCCATGCTCTGGGTTTTAACTCATTACCAAATGACAAAATTTTAGGTTTGTCCAAATCGAAAGCATTTGCAGATGACAAAATAAAAGTGACTGAAAATTTGGAATCTGTTTTGTGAAGGGCAGAAAACATTGTGGGAAAAGGAGAAAATGCTGGTTACCAGCATTTTCTCCTTTTCCCACAATGTTTTGAAAGGCTTTCTTTTTCAGGGTCGTTAAAAGTCAGGATTTTGTGATAAAGGGTTAACCATCTTTGCAATCAAAGTATTTCCATCATTAGAAGGTTTTATTGAGGAATTAGTGTTTAACTTTAGCTCTTTAACAAAGGAAAAAAAATTTAAACTGGTCCAAAATGAAAGAAACAAACAAAAAGGAAGCAAAAGATTAACACCAAAATTGTTTTTTTTTTTTTTCAGTGGTAGATAACATGGTGAAATTGGGAGTAAAGGCTTGCTTACAATTTTTTTTTTTATCAGAGCATCATCAAAAGTCAAGATTATGTGGTACAGGGTTAACTCTTTACCACACAATCCCAACTTTTAATGACCCTGAGAAAGAAAGCTGGAACCAGCATTTTCTCCTTTTCCCAAAATGTTTTCTGCCCTTTCCAAATCAAATTTCAATTTTTGATTTACATTTATTTTGTCGTATGCAAATGCTCTCAATTTGGAACAGTCCAAAAACTTGTTGTTTGGTAAAGAGTTAAACAAATCTATTTTATTTTGAAGAGTCAGCATGTTCCAGGATGTCTGTAATTTGAAGTTTTTTTATTGAACAGTAAACAAAATAAACAGGCATCATGTTATATGATCTACAAAATAAACAGCCATCATGTGATATGTTCGAAGACAATTTATGGAAAACAAAAATGCTCTAGTTTAACCCTTTACCTGATATGCCAATTTGAGGCTCTTCTGTTTCAGCAGCAAATAAAGATATGATGTCAAAAATATGGATAAATGAGGATACAAATATCTGATTCAGTGGAAAACATTGTGGGAAAAGGGGAAATTGCTCGTTACGAGCAATTTCTCCTTTTCCCACAACGTTTTCAAAAGCTGTCCGTTGTTGATACGTCAAAATGAGTATCTATGGAGTAAAAGGTTAAAATTAACTCTTTCCCATATAATCCCATGTATAAATGACTACTAGAAAGAGGGCTTTTGAAATCATTGAGGGAAAAGGAGAAAATGCTTCGGACCAACATTTTCTCCTTTACCAACATTTTGTACCAATGCCAGGATAGATTCATCATTTGAAAAACATATATGTTGTTGTTTGTAAACTCCTTTAACCTTTTCCCAAATGGCAACTTTTGGACCACACCAAATTGAAAGCAATTTGCAGATGACAACTTAACAGTTGCTAAAAAGATGATTTGGTAGATAGGGTAGAAAACATTGTGGGAAAAGGAGAAAATGCATTTTCTCCTTTTCCCACAATGTTTTCAAAAGGTCTATTCCTGGCCCGTGAAAACCAGGGATTGTTTGGGAAAGGGTTAAAATGAACCAGTCTATAAAACTTTTTAGTGTGGTAAAAGGTTGAACAAAGTTTAATGTTGTTTTGTGTAGGATGCCCAGAGTGAAGTATCCCAAAGTGATGCTGGTGGAGACCCACAACAGACCCACAGACACAGTAGAAGTCAGGCTAGGACAACCAGTCGGGTGTCCAACCAGAGTTCTCACAGTAAAAACAAGAGGAACAGTCTGGCTTCCTTACCAGCTTCTCTACTAAATCTTGGACAGGTAAACATTATATTTTTAACTCTTTACCAGAAAAAAAAAAATTTAGAATGGTCGAAATTGATAAAAAACTTCCAACTGACAAAAAGAGAGAGACCCAAGAAAAAATTCTGGCTTTGAAAGGATACAAAAGGTTTTGGGGAAAGGGGAAAGTGGTGCTTACAAGCACTCTAGTCTTTTTCCATACAATGTTTTCAGAATTCTTTTTTAGGGTCGCTAAAGCTTGAGAATAATTAGCAAAGTGTGAAAAAAAAATCATAAAATGTAGTATTCTTTTTAGGACACTGGCCACCATGTTTTACTGTCAAACACTGACCCGATATTTGAAGAGCTGGAAGGCCACCAGGTGTCACTTCAAGCCATGCAAAGTAACAGTGCTGCAGGCTCATTCCTTGATGAGGTGGTAAAATGGCAGAAGAGACTGCAGACCATTGAGGCAGTCCTGTCAACATGGCTGGAGGTGCAAGAAAAATGGGTGGAGCTTGAGGAGGTATTGTTTTGAATGCTTTTAAAATGTATTTACTGTGTGAAAGAAGATAGCTTTCTACACAAATCAACTATTCTTATTCTAACATATCCTTAACTCTTTACCAAACTACAAAATTTTAGATTTGTCCAAATTGAAAGTATTTGCGGATGACAAAATAAAAGTGACTGAAAATTTGAAATTTGTTTTGTGAAGGGTAGAAAACATTGTAGAAAAAGGAGAAAATGCTGGTAACAGGCATTTTCTTCTTTTCCCACAATGTTCTCTAAAGGTTTCTTTCTCAGGGTCAGTAGCGATTGTGTGGTAATTGGTTAGATAAATAAAAATTTTTACCATATCCTTTTACAGGATAACAGAGTTTTAGATTTGTGTGTATTGAAAGAATATGACCACAAATTACAAATTAATCCTTCACCAAACAATGCTGTGTTGAAGAAAGTGTTTAAAAACATTGTTGGAAAAAGACAACTTGCTCATTGCCCTCTATCTTATTAGAATTGTAAGCTTATTTATGCCTAGGTCAAATTTGTTGCTTGCTTTATTTTTCTTTCTCAATTTAGAAGAGTCCAAATTTTGTCTTTTGGAAATTTGTCAACCTGTGGCATAAATGGTGAGAATCATTTCCGAAAGTGTAGAAAAGATTTTCAGAAAAGGATAAATACTGCTCACCAGCATTTTCTCAGAATGTTTCCAAAGCTTTCTTCATCAGGGTCCTGAAAATAAGGGATAGTCCCTCAACTGGTTAAATGCATTAAATTAACTCTTTACCAAACAACAAAATTTTAGACTGATCCAAATTGAGGGCAATGGTAGTTGACAAAATAAACGTACAGTGTAACGCGAAATTTGTTTCTTGCAGGGTAGAAAACATTGTGAGGAAAGGAGAAAATCCTGGTTACTAGCATTTTCTCCTTTTCCCACAATGTTTTCAAAAGGCTTCCATCTCAGGGTTATAAAAACCAGGGATCATTTGGTAAAGGGTTAACTGTGGTTCTTAAGAACTGAAATTGACTTTAACCCTTTCCCAAACAATCCCTGGTTTTTACGGGTCTGGAATAGTAGCCTTTTGAAAACATTGTGGGAAAAAGAGAAAATGCTGGTAACCAGCATTTTCTCCTTTTCCCACAATGTTTTCTACCCTATCATACACAGAAATAATCTTTTCAGCAAGAGTTGAATTTTCGTCTGCAAATGCTTTCAATTTGGTCTAGTCCAAAAGTTTGTCGTTTGGGAAAGGGTTAAAACAATATTGACCAGTAGAACTAAATCATTCTATTGTGAATTGTTTAATTACAGGTTTACTCAAGTGCTGATGTGAGAACTGCATTAACTCATGATGCCAACAGATTTGCTGTGGTCAACAGAGACTTTCGTTTGCTGATGAGAGCTACAGAGAAGAATCCCAATGTCCTTCAGTGTTGCTCCAGAAAAAGTGGGTTGAATTGTGAAAAACAAAAGTTACTTTCAAAGATTACTTGTGAAAATTTCACTCAATTACATTCTTTTACAACCCAGAGATAGAGGGCTTTTGAAGAACAAGAAAAAAAAATGGGAAATCCTGGAAACCAGAATTTTCTCATCCTTCACAATGTTTTTCCATGCCTCCCAAAGATAAATGCAATTACGAAATGGTCCTGAGGTAAAAAAGCTTTTAAATATGTTTGAAAAGGAGAAAATGTTGTTAACTTGTGTTTACTCCTCTTCCTTATTTTCTATCTCTTGAAAAATAGACCCATCATCAAAGTCACATGGGGTTTGTTGACTATAAATGTTCAAAATGGACAAGTCTTAAAGTTTTTCAGTGTCAACACTTTACCAAAAGGCTAGATTTAGACTAGTCCAAGTTGAAAGCATTTGCAGACATCATATAAGATTAAGCTGAAATGATGATATTTATCTGTAAAAGTGTAGAAAACCCTACGGGAAAAGGAGAAAATGCTGGTTACCAGTATTCCCTTTCCCACAGGGTTTTCCAAAAGACCTTTTCCTCACTGTCACTAACACTTGGAATTTTTTGGTAAATTGTTGTTAAATATAACATTGAATGACTGTATATTTCCTGTATGTTCCAGATATTTTGACCATACTTGAGCACATGAACCACAGTCTAGAGCACTGTAGGAAGTCTTTGTTGAACCATCTTGAACGACGACGACAGATTTTCCCAAGATTTTACTTCCTGTCCATGGAAGATGTGCTTCATATTGTTTGTAATGGTAGGTTGATATAGTATACTGTTTCCATAGACATAATACAAGAGAGGTATACTGGAATTAACCTGTTTTTCCATTTATTTTTCTGTCTATCTTCATGAATAACTAACTGTCTTTGTTGCAAAATTTCTATTCAATGTTTTGCTATTAATGATTTTATAACCAGGAACTAGGTACATGAGAGACAAATGGTTACCAGCATTTTTTTTCCCCCACAATGTTTTAAAAAGCCGTCTCCCTCAGGGTTGTTAAATTCAAGGTTTTTTTTTTTTTTGGTGAAGGAATAATTCAAAGCTCTTGGGGAGTTGTTAGTCACTCTTTTTGACAGTTTTACTTCATCCTGTTCACAGGCTATGATCTGAATCAAGTAAACATCTACATCAACAAGCTGTTTGAGAATGTTGGATGTTTGGTGTTTGAGGAGGCCCCAGACAGCGAGAAATACAACTTTATGATAACCGGTGTACAGAGTACATTGGGAGAAAGACTGGAATTCCAACAAGTAGGTTGCATACTTTTACTAAATGATACAGTGTTTTTGCTACTCTGAAAAAGACTCTTTGCAGATGACAAAATTTTAGACTGGCCAAAATTGAAAGCATTTGCAGACAACAAGATAAAAATGACTGAAAATTTGCAATTTACTTTTGAAAGGGAAGAAAACAATGTGGGAAAAAGAGAAAATGCTGATTTCCAGCATTTTCTCCTTTTTCCACAATGTTTTCTAAAGGCTTCTTTCTCAGGGTCGTCAAAAGTAGGGATTGTGTGGTAATGTTAATGCTTCTGCAAAATGCATCATACCTTGTGGGAAAAAGAGTTTAAAATATTGTATGTAATGTAGATTTCCTTAAAAAAAGACAAATCACATCAATGCAGCCACATTAAATTTGTTGTCTTCAAATGTGAATTTCTCAACCGGTAATTAATTTCTCCCAAAATATCTGACATGAAGAAAAACAGTTCTGAAAAATTGTTTGAAAAAAGAAAACAATGTCTTGTTATGCCAAGTCATGGCTCCTGTTCTGCTAATGTTTTTCCAACAAGTGTCACACTGGCCATAGATACTTGCATTTGTCTACAGATAAATGGGATGATATCTCTTTTCCGCTTCCCAACCCCTAGACCAGTGAATGAACCAAGAGGGTATTTTCAGACTTGGACTAAGACCAAATTTATTGCATTTGATTTTGCACTTTTTTGCAGTCTGATCTTGATCTACACTAGCCATAAAATTAACTAGTGTTGTTAAAGGTGCTTTAAGGATGTGCACACATTATTATTTGTCATTTTAGCCTGTGACTTGTGAAGGTCAAATAGAGATGTGGTTGGCCAGTTTTCTACAAGGTTTGAAAGCCGCACTACAGTTACAAACAGCAACAGCATTGGGGGTAGAGAAACCACCCGTCAGGACCAGACAGATCAGAAGTGCTGGGTCAAGGAGAGTCTCTATTCCTGTACATGAATCCAAGTCTTCCGCGAAGAACAAAGGTCTGATTTTTAACCCTTTACCACACAATTCTGTGTTTTGATAAATTTCAAAAAGGAAAGCTTTCGAAAAAATCATGAGAAAAGTTTACCAGCATTTTCTCCTTTTGCCACAATGCTTTTCTACCTTTTCAAATATAATTTACTCTGATTGATCCACATTTGATTTTAAGTTTTGAAATGCTCGGGATTTTGACAAATCTACTTTGTCCTTTAATAAGAAGTTAACTGTTGATAATTTTTTTTATTGTAGCAAGAGTTCTTTTATCAAATTGTTTTATTTCATTGACCAATGCAAAAAATAAAAAAAATGGGGATTTTATAAAAATTATGGGACAAGGCAAAAACGGTGGTACCCAGTCTCGGCTGCTGGAGCCATGAAGTTTTCTACTCTGTTATTGATAAATTCCTTAACTGAAGCAATATTTTATTTAACCCTTCACCAAATGAAAAATAGTTTAAGTCTTTACTCCATAGATACTCATTTCTACGCATTGTTTGTAGGAGCCTTTGGAAAACATTGTGGCAAAAGGTGAAATTGCTCGTGACGAGCAATTTCACCTTTTGTCACAGTGTTTTCTAAACTATCAAAAGGTGTCATGTAAACATAAGAAATGGCGTCATCCTTTGCTGTTATTTAGGGTCAATTAGAGATACATAGAAATGCTTTATGGGGTAAAGGGATAAACTGGTCCAAATTGAAAGCCAAAAAAACGTAACTCAAAAATTAAAATTTGTTTACAGCAGGGTGGAAAGCATTGTGGTAAAAGGAGAAAATGCTGGTTACCAGCATTTTCTCCTTTTCCCTCAATGTTTTCAAAAGGCATGTTTTTCAGGGTCATAAAAACCAGGTATTATTTGGTAAAGGGTTAATTGTGTACAAATACCTTTAATTTGGACAAGGCTGAAAATTGTCTTAGGGAAAGAGTTGAATACAAGTAAAGTTTTAAATAAGATTGGTAGAAACTCATTATTTGATTTATGCAAACATTGTTTTTTTTAAATTCTTGTTAAATTTAGAACAGTGCTGTATTTGCCTGATCTTCCCTTTTAACAGAGAAAGAAAAAGATAAGGGAAGTAGGGCCGGAAGTCGGGCCAGTAATCGAACTGCAGGTGGTGGCAGCACAGAGGGGAAGAATGGTAACAAAAGTCGTCCGCCCTCTGTCACTGAACAGATATTTCCAGACGGTGATGCTGACCCTAAAAGGTCCTGGACCCTGGACCATGTGACAGAAATTGTGTATCTAGCCACACAGATACAGATGACAGAACAGATAGAGACAGCATTGTCAGATATTGAAGGAGGAAAAGATAATGCATTGCAGGTATTGTGTACTTTGCATTTGTGACCCATCACACAAAAAGGGACCTTCTGGCAATTGCGAAAAATTGTCAACCCTGGTCAGAATGTGCGAATTGCGCAGGCTGACCAGGGAGTTGACACTTTTCGCATTAATGACATTTTTCTGTCTGAAAAGTGGTTATTCCGCCTTGTTATACAATCATTTTTTAATGATCAACTTAACACTTTACAGCACAATCCCAACTTTTCACGACCCTGAGAAAAAAAGAAACCTTTAAAAACATTGAGGGAAAAGGAGAAAATGCTGGTAACCAGCAGTTTTTCCTTTTCCCACGATGTTTTCTACCCTTTTCAAATCAAATTTTGAATTTTTAGTCACTTTTACTTTGTTGTCTACAAATGCTTTCAAATTGGACAAGTCTAAAATTTTGTCATTTGGTAATGAGTTAAACTGACTTGCACTATTGTTGATCTGTTTTCATCTATTTGATGTACAGAATTCCCAGATGGTCCCTTTTTGTGTAATGGGTCACATATCTCTGTGACTTACTAATTCATGCTTTGACTTAGTTTTCTTTGTTTTCTTGTCTCTTGAAGCCAATTTGCTGCAGAAAAGATTCTCCAAGACATGAGACATGCTTGGAGAAAAGGGTGTTTAAGGTTTCTTGTCGTAAACTATACCAAGCAAGTCATCAAAATAGTTATAGTTCTATAAAGTCCATTTTGTCTAAGAAGCAATGGAATCCTAGGAAAGAATGGTCTTTTGACAAGCAGGAAATTTACCAATAGTAAAAGATTTTGTCAGGTGTCAGCCTGGGTTGACTGAAAGCTGACCTGGATGGATACTTTTTCACACATACATTAAACCACCTGTTAGCAGTTTTATAATTGTTTCACTCATGAATCATTAAATTTGTCTTGAAACAAATTTTACATTTTTTAAGGCTATGTTAACCCTTTACCACACAGTCTAGAATTTTAATGACCCTGGTAAAAAGAGAAGGCTTTTGAAAACATTGAGCAAAAAGGAGAAAATGCAGATAACCAGCATTTTGTTTTTTTTTCCCACAATGTTTACTATCATTTCGAAGACATATTCCATCATTTGAGCCACATTAACATTGTCATCTGCAGATGCTTTTGATTTGAACAAGACCTTTCTTTTTGTTTGTGGTATAGAGTGAGACAATTTTTCTTGGCTTGTTTAACTCATGACCAAGTCATTGTCAAATTATGTTTTTGTCTTTGGCTTCAGGGTGTTTTGGATAAAATCAATGAGAGTATTAAAGCAACAACTGTATTACTGAAAGGCATTGAGGGAGAGAAAGAGGTAAAAAAGAAGAAAGAAAAGAAGAAAGATGGTATGATTATTTTATTTCTTGATTATATGTCTTTCTTGTTTACTGCATTAGGTTACAGTGTATGTAAAAACGCAATTGACAACAATGAAGTGTTTCTCCTTTAAAAACTATCTACGCTCTTTACCAATCACGACTTTTAATACTGGAACAGCTTTGTTAACCCTTTACTCCACAGATACTCATTTTGACACATCAACAACAGACAGTTTTTGAAAACATTGTGGGAAAAGGAGAAATTTCTTTTCCCACAATGTTTTCCACTCAGTCAGATATTTGTATCCTCATTTGTCCATATTTTTGACATCATATCTTTATGTGCTGCTGAAATGGAAGAGCCTCAAATTGGCATATCAGGTAAAGGGTTAAATATGGATCAGGGATCTATTGGCATGTACAAGAAATTACCCCTATCGCTCAAAGAATTTTAATATTAACCCATTACAACACAATCCCTACTTTTGACGCCCCCGAGAAAGAAGCCTTTAGAAAACAAAGTGGGAAAGAAGAAAATGCTGGTAACCAGCATTTTCTCCTTTTCCCACAATGTTTTCTACCCTTCACAAAACAAGTTACAAATTTTCAGTCAGTTTTAATTTGTCGTCTACAAATGCTTTCGATTTGGACAAAACTTGAAATTTTATTGTTCGGTAATGAGTTAAGTTTATTTTGTCTAGTAAAGAGTCAATTCATGACCTCTTTAATCAGATTGTTGTTATCAGTAAGTAGTGTGTTAACCCTTTACCACAGAATTATGAGCTTTGATAACCCTGAGAAAGAAAGCTTTTGAAACTATTATGGAAATAGATGTTTTGTAACTTTCTGTTGACCCTTTACCAAATAATTCCTGGTTTTAATGACCAAGAGGATGAAGCCTTCTGAAAACATTTTGGGAAAAGGGGAAAATGCTGGTAACCAGCATTTTCTCCTCTTCCCACAATGTTTTCTTCTTTTCTAAAATCAAGTTTCAATTTTTTACTCAAGTTTATTTTGTCATATACAAATGCTTTCAATTTGGACAAGTCTAAAATTTTATCATTTGGTAAAGAGTTAACAAATTTTACTTTTTGAGTCAAATGTATTTTGAACTTTGCAAATGCTTCCAATTTTGACAATCTAAAATTATGTCATGTGGTAAAGAGTTAGGCAATATCTATGTATAGATGCTGATGCTGTATCAGATACAAACTCAGTGGCCGGAGGGACGGGAATGAGAAGTAGTAATGCTCCATCTCTGGGAGCCTCCAGGAAGGGGTCCATGTTTGATATAGCAGCCTTGGATCAGACACATTCACCCATACCTGAAGAAGGAGATGCTCAGTGTAAGTAATAGTTATAGCCAACACCATAGACGATGGGTTTTGTGTGTCTGTCTGTCAGTTGTATGGTTGGTATAACCAAAATAAGCATGTACCCAAGTATATTACGCTTGGTACAGTTATTTGCCGTGAATCAAAGACATCAACCAGTTGTAAAGGTCAAGAGTTGATAGGTTAAGGTGCAAGTATGGCTTTGTGGTAATTTTGTTTTTGTCTCAAAATTTCCTCACAAGGCACTTAAGGGGGAGCATATTATTTTGCTTTGAAAAAAAAAGATCCTGTTTCCATGTCCGTCCAGCTTTCTGTATGTCTTCAGTGATGTTTTTGTATCAAGGCAATAATTTTTTTACATAACCTAAACTCAGAATAACTCTAATGTCAATTGCAAAAAATGTATTATAAGCTAGAGTCATGTATGTAGGTCAAAGGTCAAGCTCATAGCAAGATCAAATGTGTTGTTTGGGTGCGTTGTTTGTGTACAGCCTCTAGTATTTTTTACTTTTTATCACATGGCAAAAAAAAATAAAGATACTGTTTTGCATACAAGAGTCATGTCCATAGATCAAAGGCCATAGTCATAGCAAGGTCAAATGTGTTCAAAGATGCAAAATGGGAGTAGGTTATGTTTGTTTTAAGCCTGTAAATATAAGATAAAAGATTGGTAAAAAGAGAAAAATTATATATTGAATGATAGCGCTGACCTTGAAATTTTATATACGAGGGACACGTTTCAAGTTCGTAGGGTAAGCCTATAACTTTTTAACGTGATTATGAAGTTGCATGATTTTTTACCCAGAACTTGCGTAATCATTCCTCTCTAGAATGGTGTCATGGTATGCAGGGCAAGAGATCCAGTTGTGCGCTGCACTGGAATTTTCAACACGTGATTTTATACACTATAGTAAAATATAGCGTTCAATATGGATGGAAAAATTTCTGAACAGAGGGTATATTTTAAGATTCGAGCACAGCTAGGGTTTCCGCTAACAGAAATTCATGCTGATTTGCACAAAGTTTATGGGAATGGTGCTTTAAAATATGCTACAGTTTGCAAGTTGGTGCGTTGTTTTAATGATGGTCTGGAGTCAATTGAAAATGACCCAGGTGGGTAGGCCTGTTTCCGTTTTGACAGAAAAGAACATTGCTATTGTGAAAACTTGAGGAAGACGCATGTTATACCGTGCAAGAGATAGAAGAATTAAGTGGCATTCATTTGTCAAGCGTTTTGAAGATCTTACGTGAACGACTTGGGCTACATAAGATCTGCGCGCGCTGGGTGCCCCATTTGCTCACTGACGAGCAGAAACAAAGTCGGGTTAGACTTGCAGCGCAAGTTATAGAAAAATATGATAAATGTGACCCACATTGTTTGGAAGAGATAGTTACAGGTGATGAAACCTGGATCTATCATTTTCAACCCAATTCTAAGGCTAAAAATAAGGTTTGGATTTCATCTGAGGGCACAGACCTGTCATTGCGCGCCATTGCAAAACATCAAATCGCATGTTGTATGCGATATTCTTTGATTCGAAAGGTCCAGTCCTTCAAATTCCAGTCCCGAAAGGTAGTTCTTTCACTGGAAAGTTTTACAGAGAAAGTGTTCCTATTAATTTCTATCAGAAACGCAGAAAGCGCACCGGTGTCCGCGGCATCATGATAACGCATAACGCCCATAAATCCGCTATGGTACCGGAATATCTGAAAGAATCTGGGCTCGATGTCTTAGATCATCCCCCGTACAGCCCTGACCTGTTCCCCAGTGACTTTTGGTTGTTCCCAAGACTAAAGGAAATGCTGGCAGGGCACCATTTTGAATCTCTTTGTGGTATAGGCAGTGCGGTCTACCAGTGTCTGCAACATATACATAAAGAGGACTACCAGGCGGCGTTCTGGAAATGGGTTGATTGGTGTAAAATGTGTGTGGAGGCAGACGGGGCATATTTCAAAGGTCTTGGATAAATAAAATTTTGATATTTCAAGCGGTTTTAAAAAGACTGCCCTACTCTACGAACTTAAAAAGTGTCCCTCGTATTATAATTTTCTTTCTTGTACACCACCACTGATTAACAATATTTTAACAGTATTTTCTTTTCTTTTAAACAGCTCTTGTTGAGCCCTCCACCATGGAACCAGTAGACACTATGAACCTGGCAGCCATGTCTCTGCCACCCATGAAAAAGGAGGAAGAAAAGGAAGAGGAAGAGGTGCAGATAGAAACCAATGATGTCAAACTGATGTTGTTTCCAAGTCAGATCCACAAACTGAGCTGTTTGCTCTCTCTCCTGGCACATATGAGAGACTTTGTTGAGAGACTGATGAATGTTGAGTCACCTCAGCCATTAAACAGTATAGAGTGGAAAGGACAGCTTCAGTACAGATTTGCTAAAGAAAATCGTGGAGTGGGGGTTAAGGTATGCTCTTGGATAATATTTCTAGCAAAAAATAGAAATTACTATAACAATTATTATGTTAACCCTTTACTCCATAGATACTCATTTCTATGCATTGCTTGTGGGAGCCTTTGGAAAACATTGTGGCAAAAGGTGAAATTGCTCGTGACGAGCAATTTCACCTTTTGTCACAATGTTTTCTACACTATCAAATGGCGTCATATACACATAAGAAATGGCTTCATCCTTGTTATTATTTAGAGTCAATTAGAGATACCATAGAAATGTCTTATGGGGTGAAGGATTAATTATATATCACAAAACAAAATGTCTGACACCTGAAACTGAAGTTGTTTTCACACAACAAATTAGATGTTGGGTAGGTAATGGGGTCTGTCTTCAAAGAGTATAGGACATTGTCGGAAAAAGAGAAAATGGTAATAACGGTATTTCCTCCTTTTTGTATGTTTTCATAAGCTTTGCTCTTCAGGTTTGGTATGAAGAAGAATTCTTTGTTGTAGTTTTAAAGTAGTTTGAGACCTACCGGATGCAATTGCCTTCGTGACGTAACTAAGAATGATATTAACCAGGTAACAATAGTGCAACGAATAGTGATAAAATCTATGTTGTTCTATACAGAATGACATCATTCTCTATTGAGTGACTTTCTTCTGTATAAAGTAAGTTAAATAAGTTATTTAGTGTTGTAGTCCATAAGGCTGATAGTCTGAGTGGTTTACTCATTGTGCCTCATAATTCACAACTGTGGTTTATTGAATGATAAACCACAATAGATGGACAATTATTTCTTAATTGACATTGACAGATAGTACTAAAGATGCAAATATTGCTTCAAAGCAGATTTTGTCAGAATATCTTACAAAAAAGCAAAATGTGTAGATCTATTTCTCTATGTAGTCTGATCTTGATCTACACTGTCTATGTAAGCCATTAAATCTTGGCTCAGAGCTGTAAGAGTTATTTTATACTCTGATATTTGCAGAAAATGGAAATGCATGCGTTAGAGGACAGAAACTCAAATGATTTAGAAATTTTTTATTTTCTTTTCAGTGCCTGGATGTAGAGATGGAGTATGGGTTTGAATACTTAGGTTCCAGTCCGCGTGAAGTGGTCACACCACAGACAGAGAGGGCATTTTTGGCCATGACACAGTCTATCAATAGTTACATGGGCACCATGTGTGTTGGACCAATTGTAAGGTTTTTTTTTCCTGTTTTCTCTTGTTATTGCTTATTATTCATTGATATATATATATTTTTGTGGATTTCCACTTGTTCTTTTCTGCCTCATAAATTGACCACAAAGTCTTTTTTCCTTGTATTCCTTTTCATTTCATTGAATATTTTGTTGTTTTTGGTTCCACATTCTAAATGTTGATGAAATCACATGGTGGTGTGAATATAGTCCCACTGTGATACATTTACAAAAATGATTTAGATTCTTTTTCAGTTTTTGTTTTTAAAGCATTTCAGAAAAAAGTAGAACTCTTTTTATAAAGAAAGATTGAGATAATCTCAAACACAAAGATTTATTTTTTTTCTTTGTTTACCTTCTTTTGAAAGTGTAGACTCTGAAAATGTTTAATTCTTAAATGCACAATGATGACTTTTAATAACCCTGAAGCCTTTTGAGAACATTGTGGGAAAAGGAGAAAATGCTGGTAACCAGCATTTTGTCCTTTTCCCACAGTGTTTTCTTCCCTTCCTGAAACAAATTTCAATTCTTTAGTCACATTTCTTTTTTCGTGTGAAAGTACTTTGAATGTTGACCAGTCTAAAATTTTGTCGTTTGGTAAAGAGTTAAAAAAGTGAGGAAGCACAAAAAGCAGCCTGGAAGTAAGAAACAGATAAATATGTTCATCATACCAGAAATGTGGCTTTAACCAATTACTACTCAATCCCTACTTTTGACGACCCTGAGAAAGAAGCCTTTAGAAAACATTGTGGGAAAAGGAGAAAATGCTGGTAACCAGCATTTTCTCCTTTTCCTACAACGTTTTCTACCCTTCACAAAACAAATTTCAAATTTTCAGTCACTTTTATTTTGTCGTCTGCAAGTGCTTTGGATTTGGACAAACCTAAGATTTTGTTGTTTGGTAATGAGTTAATGATGTGTATATTCCAAATGGTAAAAAAACTCCTGATTGAAAGGAGAATGTACTGGTTACCAGCATTTTCTCCTGTCATTTGTAACCATCATTTTCTCCAGTTATGTTAATGTTTTCTTAGCCTTCATCCTGACTATCAGCAAAGCATGGGATAACGACAAAATTTTGGACTAGTCCTAATTCAAAGTATTTGCAGACAACAAAATGAATGTGAATCAAAAACTGAATTTTGAATTGGAAAGGGTAGAAAACATTGTGGGAAAAGGAGAAAATGCTGGTAACCAGCATTTTCTCCTTTTTCCACATTGTTTTCAAAGGCTTTCCTTCTCAGGGTAGTTAAAAGTCAGGATTGTGTGATAAGGAGATAATTTGGTACAAGTTTTTATGTGTTATGTGTATACCCACTATCTTCTTACAGGATTCATCCAAGTTTGAACTTGTTCAAGAACTGAGTCGATCCTTTGGACATGCCCTGTACAAGTTTAACTGCACTAAATCAATGGACTATTATGGACTACAAGACATCTTCAGGGGCATGGCTTCCACAGGAAGCTGGATTTGTTTCAACAGCTTAAACTGTCTAGATCCCTCTGTTCTCAGTGTATTTTCACAGCTGATCAACACTGTCCTTGAAGCCCTAAGATCAGGAAAAGCTTCCGTCCACCTACAGGCAGATGATCTACAGCTCAGCCCACATGGAGCTTGTTTTGCTCTGCTAGATAGCTCCGTGCCAGTGGTTTCAACCAATCCAGACAAACTGCTACTGTTCCCATCCATCACTGCCAAAATGCCAGATTACATCATGAGGCAATTTAGAATTGTATCAATACCAAGACCTGATTTGAAACTCTGCTTGGAAGTTCTCTTATTCAGCCAAGGTATTCAGGGGGCTGTGTTCTATACACATTCTAAATATAGAATTAATTCTTAAAATCAAAGCTAGCTACATGTGTTTGATTGACAGAGACTGTGTGTCTCAGACTGTAATAAAAAAGCATTCTAAATTGCATTCTTATCCCATAGTAAACAAACTCAAGTTTTAACCCTTTACCAAACGACAAAATGTTAGAGTCATCAAAACTGAAAGCATATGCAGACAAAATTTATGTGACTCAACAATTGAACTTTGTTTTTGGAAGGGTAGAAAACATTATTGAAAGAAAAGAAAATGCAGGTAACCAGCATTTTGTCCTTTACTCATAATGTTTTCAAAGATCTTTTTTCAAATGGTTGTTAAAATCTGGGATCATTTGGTAAAGGGCTAATGAGCCACAGAAATGAAGATTTGAAAACATTAGGTAAAAGGAGGAAATGCTGTAAATCAGTATCTTTTCCTTTTTCCACAATAATATATACCAATTCAGTGACATACATTGTGTTCAAAATGGACATGTCTAAGATTTTGTTATTTGTTTAGCTCTTTATCACATTGCAAAATTTTAGACATATTCAAATTGGAAGCATTTCCAAAGGACATGATAAATATAGCACAAGTAAAGGTATTTATCTGTAAAAATGAAACGTTGCAGAAAAAGGAGAAAATGCTGGTAACCAGCATTTTCTCCTTTTTCCACAATGTTTCAAAAGCTTTCTTTCTCAGGGTTGTTAAAACTCGGGATTTTGTGGTAAAGGGTTGAAGTATTATTGTTATTCTAGATCAAGAAAGTAACACAATATCTGATTGGTTGAACCTTATTTAGATGGAGGTAGTCTCCTGCAGTTCAACTATGTACAAAAACAATTATAACTTTTGAAACTTAGAGAGTTTAGTTAATCCTATACTAAACAATCCAGTGTTTCAACAACTCTGTGGAAAAAAAAATTGAAAACATTTTGAAGAAAGGAGCAAATACTGGTATACAGCATTTTTTTCTAATGCTATGTTTTCCACTTTTCTAGAGGTAAATCCCATCTTTGAGCAATATTTAATTTGTAGTCAGTAAATGCTTTTAATTTTTAACCTGTCTAAAATTTTGTGATTTGGTACAGAGTTAAAGATTTAAGATTATTTTCCAGGCTTCGTAAATGGCTCCCAGCTTGCAGAAAAGACTATGGTCCTAAAAGAACTGTCCTGTAAATTACTGGGTACCAACTGTTTCATCACTGAGAATGTATCTTTAGGTAAGTAATAGACACAGGTTCTTAGACATGTATTGAGTCGTTTGACTCTTTTTATTCTTATCTTTGTGTAGTTTTTAGGAAAATAAAATGTTAGTAAATATGATTTTAAGTTAACCCTTTCCCAAACAATCCCTGGTTTTTACGTTCTAGAATAGTAGCCTTTTGAAAACTTTGTGGGAAAAGGGAAAAATGCTGGTAACCAGCATTTTCCCCTTTTCCTACAATGTTTTCTTCTCTATCATAGACAGAAATCATTTTTTCAGCAAGAGTTGAATTGTCATCTGCAAATTGAATTTATTTGTAATTGGTATCATATCAAGGGTCGTCTTGATATGATATCAATTACAAATAAATTCAATTTGTTGATATCATATCAGAAAAAACATTGTTGTATGGTTGTTGTCAAGCTTGTTACTTCAAATTACGCCTTCCCGAACAATACTTTCATAAAGCTTTTTTCTTTGAGCTCCCAAAAGTAATCCATTAACCCTTTACCACACGATCTCGACTTTTGACGCCCCTGAGAAAGAAGCCTTTTGAAAACACTGTGGGAAAAGGAGAAAATGCTGGTAACCAGCATTTTCTCCTTTTCCCACAGTGTTTTCTACCCTTCCCAGAACAAATTTCAATTTTTGAGTCACCTTTATTTTGTCGTCTGCAAGTGCTTTCAATTTGGACCAGTCTAAATTTTTCTCGTGTGGTAATGGGTTAAATGGTAAAAGTTAACATTTTAAGAAAAGGTAAAATTTTCGACTTGTCTCAATTGAAAGCATTTGTAGATGACAAAATAAATGCAACTTGATAATGAATTTTGTGTTTGACTGGGTAGAAAACGTTGTGGGAAAAGGATGGATTACTGGTTACCTGATTTTCATTTTTTTTCTCCAGGATATCTTTGGAAAGGCCTTTAAAATCTAGGATTGTGTGATAAAAACTTAAATGACATTGTATTTAATTATATGTCTTTTCATTAATTCATGTCATGTGTTGTTTCCATTTTACATTGTAGAAAAAGCGTGCATAGGTACTAGTATTTTGTTGTTTACTGTATTTTTTTTTAATGTTGGCATGAGCACAAAATTTTTAACAGAAACATTACTTAACCCTTTACCAAACAATCACTGGTTTTTACGACCCTGAGATAGAAGCCTTTCGAAAACATTGAGGGAAAAGGAGAAAATGCTGGTAACCAGCATTTTCTCCTTTTCCCACAATGTTTTCTACCCTGTGAAAACAAATTTCAACGACTGAGTTAAGTTAATTTTGACGTCTACAAGTGCTTTCAATTTGGACCAGTCTAAAATTCTGTCGTGTGGGAAAGGGTTAAATGTTCACTATCCCTACATGTTTGCTGTTTTGATGAATGTTTCAAATGTTTTTTGCTCTAACCTATCTGGTAGATTTTCACATATAAAGAATAGCATCTCTTCAACTCTACCAAATGGCAGAATGTTAGATGTATTAGAATTGAAAGCTTTTGCAGACAAGGATTAAATATTACACACATAATGAAATTGATCTTTGAAAGAGTACAGATACAGACATTTTATTTAGACTTGTACATGTACATTGTCTACTTCACATATAATTACAAAAACATAGTAAATCATGTGAATTAATCTACTCTTTGTAAGAGTAGAAAACATCATGGAAAAGAGAAAAAGCTGTATTACCGCAGTGCTTTCGAAAGCCTTCCTCCTAAGCTTTGTTTAACTCTTTACCACACGAGAAAATTTTAGACTGGTTCAAATTCAAAGCATTTGCCGATTACAAAATAAATGTAACTAAAAAATTTAAATTTGTTTCCAGCAGAGTAAAAAAACATTGTGGGAAAAGGAGAAAATGCTGGTTACCAGCATTTTCTCCCTTTCCCACAATGTTTTCATAAATTTTCTTCCTCAGGGTTTTAAAAAGTTGGGATTGTGTGGTAAAGGGTTAAACTCTGTATTGTGTGTTAAAGATTATATTGTATGAATGCATGTACAACATTTTAAAGCAGTGAGCTTTTTTATTAAAGTATTATAGGAACGGAGCAATCACATATGAAAAGCAACAGGTTTTTTTTCTACAAGGCTTTGCACATCACCATTGATCATTATTATTATTGCACACCTTTAAATATATCTCCTCTTTGTCACTAGTTCATCAGGAAAGATCAAAAACATTGTGGAAAACGGTGAGAATGCTGTTTATCAGCATCTTCTGCTTATGACTAATTGTTTTCAAAAGCCATCTCTTTCAGGGTTGTTAAATTTCAAAATAGTGAGATACAGAGCTAACCCTTTACCAGTTGTCAAATTCAGAATCTTCCATGTCAACTCTTTACCAAATGACAATATTTTAGGCTTGTCCAAATCAAATTTGTATTTGCAGACGACAAAATAAAAGTGACTGAAAATTTAAAAATTTGTTTTGTGAAGAGTAGAAAACATTGTAGGAAAAATAATGTTTTCTATAGGCTTCTTTCTCAGTGTTGTCAAAAGTAGGGATTGTGTGGTAATGGGTTAACTTAAAAGCATTTACAAATGAGAAATTAAAATTGGCTCAAAAGTTGAAATATTGTCTTTCCAAGGGCAGAAAACTGGTGAAAATGGAGAAATGCTGGTTATTAGCAATCTCTCTTTCAAACAAGGATTACCTAGTTGTCTTCATCAGGATATCAGGGTCGATAGACCTTGTGATTTTGTGGTGGAGGGATAAAACTTTACCATGTGTCGGACTTGAAAATTCACTTATACAGCAAGTACATGTATTTTGCAAATGACATTTGGTGTTGTTCAAGTGATAGGATTTGTCTTTGTTAAGAAAAGAAGTATTTTCGTTCAAGGTGAAATCCCACAATGCTTTCAAAAGCTTTATTACCCATAGTCCTTTGAACCTAGGATTGTTTAACCCTTTACCACACGACAAAATTTTAGACCTGTCGAAAATGAAAGCATTTGTATTTGACAATTTCAATGTGGCTCAATAATGCAATTTTCGTTTCATACATAGATAGGTATTCTTTACAAAACAACAAAATATAAGACTGGTCCAAATTAAAAGCACTTGCTAATAAACATAAGTCTAAAGTTGGAAGTTCATTTCAAGCAGGGTAGAAAACATTGTGGGAAAAGGAGAAAATGCTGGTTACCAGCATTTTCTCCTTTTCCCACAATGTTTTCAAAAGGCTTCTTCTTCAGTGTCATTAAAAGTCGGCATTGTGTGGTAAAATGTTAATAAAGGATCAAAATCGTGAACACATCACATAAGATCATTTTTTTTTTTTGTAATTTTGTGTTGCATTTAGCACATTTGAGTTCATGCATCTTATTAGATATGTCATTCCCTCTCACCTGCACCACCTAACAACAAGTTTTCTCCAACAATATGATTCAGATTTAGCTCATTACCACACAATCCCAACTTTTAACGAAAGAAAGCTTTTGAAAACATTGTTGGAAATGGAGGATATGCTGGTAACCAGCATTTTCTCCTTTTCATACAGTGTTTTCTACCTTGCTTGAAACAAACTTGAAGTTTAGACTTACGTCTATTTTGATGTCTGCAAGTGCTTTCAATTTGGACCAGTCTTAAATTTTGTCGTTTAGTAAAGAGTTAACTATCTTGGCTAACTGTTTATTACAGGTGTAGACCTTTCAGCAGGATTCAATGGTTGGAGCATCAAAACTTTGAAAGGTGTTGTAAATGAAGCTGGTGCCCACCTAGAGCAGTTCAATGCAGAGATCAGTGAAGCAGGTAACCAATTTAATGACTGTTGTTTACACTACATAGGCATATTACTGTGTACTCTATAGCTAAACTGTTCCTTATCTCACACCTACCCATGTAAATGTACACTGTTTCTTTTTTTTCACAAGTGTGCACTTTTTTTCTTTGTTTTCCTCTTTAAAGTTCTTTGTCATGGTATATTTTTTCCACAGCTATAACCTGATCTGACTTTAGTATCATAGGTTCAATCTCCACATGGACATAGAGCTTATTACCCAGCATATACTCATGTGCAAAAAGCAAAGTCTCGCATATAGGTCCAAGTTTCTTAACCCTTTTTACCAGATGAGAAATTTTTAGCCTTGTCCAAATTGAAAGTATTTGCAGATGACATTTTTAGTGTGGTTCAAATGGTGTAATTTTCCTTTGATAGGGTAGAAAACAATGTGGGCAAAGGAGATTACCGGCATTTTCTCCTTTTCCTACAATGTTTTCTAAAGGCTTCATTTCCAGGGTCCTTTCAAGTTGGCATTGTGTGTTTTGTAAATACATGTACTGGGCTACAAGTGATTACGTCATGGACATTCTTGTGTGTCTATTCATGAATTGATATGACATTACTACGGGCCCTGGCATTTGTGCTTGCCTTTTTCAGCAAAAAATAAAATTTTTGGCCATACACCTTGCTCCATGTTGAGAATTATCAACTGAAAACTTCAATTTTAAAATTTTCTAGAAGACTTTTGAAGCATAGTCTATTTATTATACCTCACTCAAATGTTCATATATACAAATAATTACTTCATAATATTATATAAATGATTATTCTTGGAAAAAAAACTCAATGGTTGGGGGATGGATTTTCAGTAATATAAATCACTATATATATTCAACTGTTTTGTACACTTCACATTCCTATTACCCTTAGTTTGCATGCACCTTTGGTACTGGTCTATTAACCCCTCGAGTGCTGTATTAATCAAATAGTCTAGAAAATAGACCAAAACAACTGCAATGTCCAGAATGTCTAGGCAAAGCTGACAGTATAGATCAAAGATCAGATTGCATGTTATGTGCCTTCTGATCTCAATCTACACTGGCTTCAATGGCAAATAAAGTTGTGAAAAGCAATCAAGGGGTTAACAGTATAATCTTTATTCTACAAAGGTCTATTGTCATTTGTAAAAGACACTAGCTCAGCTCAATCTGACAAGGTGCCTCTCTTTTTGCGGTTAGCAAATTTTATGATAAGTCCATATTTCAAGCATTTGCTAACCGCAAATTAAATGTGGCTTAAACGATAGCATCTATCTTTAAAAATATTCTTTGGAGCAAGTTAACAGCATTTATCCTCAAAACTTTTTGAAAAGTCCTCTTCTTTAGGTATCTTTTTTGTGAGAATTTTACTCTGCATCTCTCATGAAATGAAATTTGAATTTTAGTATTCTTAACCCTTTCCCAGACAAGCACTGGTTTTTATGACCCTTAGATGGAAGCCTTCTGAAAACATTGTGGGAAAAGGAGAAAATGCTGGTATCCAGCATTTTCCCCTTTTCCACAATGTTTTCTACCTTTCCCAAACCAAATTTCAATTTTTGAGTCACATTTATTATGTCGTCTGGAAATGTTTTCAATTTGGACCCGTCCAGAATTTTGTTGTTTGTTAATGAGTTAAATTATTGAAGTTTTGATAAATACTAAAGTATATTTCAAGGCGTTTATTCAAGCTTACTAAAATTATATTTTATCTGGTCACTTTAAGAAAGGGAACATCTTTTTGTGAACAGTATACTTTGTGAAGGTTTTATAAATGATCAACCAACTTAAATGGATAACAAAGTCATGGAATACCAAAACTGCTTCCAGTCTTTTAAGTAGAACAATAGAGCTTTATAGAGAAGAACATATAGAACAAAACATCCTTCTGTGTGTAAACCTCACCTTCACCTTTGCACTTTCCCTCACAGTCACAGAGGAGTCAGGGAGTGAATTTGAAATGGATGAAGAAGCAGATACTGATAGAGGTGGGTGTCACAAACTCCTAGGTAAAAAAAGGATCTGCAGGAATGTGTTTACTAACCATTCTCATTTAACATTTTACCAGAAAATCCACTGTTTTAACTCATTACCAAACGACAATATTTTAGGCTTGTCCAAGCCGAAAGAATCTGCAGACGAAAATATAAAAGTGAGATATAAAAAAATTGTTTTGTGAAGGGTAGAAAACATTGTGGGAAAAGGAGAAAATGCTGGTTACCAGCATTTTCTTCTTTTTCCACAATGTTTTCTAAAGGCTTCTTTCTCAGCGTCGTCAAAAGTAGGGATTGTGTGATATTGGGTTAATGACACTGAGGAGTGAACCCTTGAAAACATTGTGGGAAAAGAGAAAATGCTGGTTACCAGTTTTCTTTATTTGCTCATAATGTTTTCTGTCCATTCAAAGCCAAATCCCATCCATTTGCCCATATTCAATTTTTTATATGCAAATGTTTTCAATTCACTTTATTCTTAAATTTTGTTTTTTGATAAAGAATGAGTTTTTTTCTGAATTTTGAAATTAGCCATCTGATTGGCGTAACCATTTTCTCTCAGCCAATCAGAGTACTAGTCATAAAAAAAGAAACAATATTTAGAATAGTCTCTGAGTATAGTGATGGGCTTCTGGAATTGCACAGAATTTGGTTTTATAGATGGTACAATCAACAACTTTTACCTGTAACTCTCAAAAAATTATCTGTAAGGTCTTTCTTTGTGCTGATTTCAGTTTCAATACTGAAATAACCTTTGAACTGTACAAGCTTCCTTTGTTTATGAGGTTTGAATGTTCTGAAAGTATTGAAGTGTGTACAGTTACTGGTACAATGAATTGGTTGGGACTGTTGGTAATATTCTGGCAGTGCTAGAGATTATTTGAGGTTACTTTTATTTAAAGAATAAATTACTCAGAAAAAGCATGTAAAAATTATTCAGAAAAAGCAACAGGTTGTATTGACAAACAGTTGTAACTGGCTGAATAGTAACTTAGGCTGGAAAAATAGTCATCATTTACGACCAGAGACTGTATTATTAACCCATTACAACAGAGTTCCTATATTTGACACTCCTGAAGAAAGAAGCCTTTTGAAAACATTTTGGGAAAAGGAGAAAATGCTGGTAACCAGCATTTTCTCCTTTTCCTACAATGTTTTCTACCCTTCACAAAACAAATTTTAGAATTTCAGTCACTTTTATTTTGTCATCTGCAAATACTTTTGATTTGGACAAGTCTAAAATGATATCATTTGGTAATGGGTTTACTGTTGTACACTTTTGTAACATTTTATTGTAAATTTACTTTTATACTTCACAAATGCCATGTCTGTTAATCCTGAAATATATTATGAACCAGTACTATACCTATTCATGATAGCTCTTTAGGTATTGAATTATTTTTCCAATCGACAGATAATTCTTTAACAAAATGGTATGATCAAATAACCCAGTTAAAGTCTCAGTAGATTAACCTGTTCTATGTAGGTTTACCAATACATTTAAAAGGCTGTAAGAGTGTTTATTCAAGGAAATGTCTGGTAGATGCATTAACATGGTTAAAAAATATTTTAAATCAATTTTTTTTATTTGGCCCCTTTTGAAATTGTTGAGATAAAGTGCTATAGAGCAAACTTTTTGGCAAAAACTGGCTCAATCTGTTACATCATGTATTTTTCTGTAAATTGTAAATTATTTGAAAATTGACACTCAGATGGTTAGATGTATGGTGTTTAACTCTATACCAAACGACATAATTTTAGACTGGTCCAAACTCGAAGCATATGCAGACAACAAAATTAAGGTAACTAAAAAAAAAAAATTGTTTTGGGAATGGTAGAAAACATTGTGGGAAAAGGAGAAAATGCTGGGTAACAGCATTTTCTCCTTTACCCACAATGTTTTCAGAAGGCTTCTTTCTCAGGGTCGTGAAAACCAGGGTTTGTTTGGTAAAGATTTAAAAAGATAGGCATGGATATTCTGCAGCAGAGAATCCAATTTATTTTTTGAGACTAAATATGATTTCTTCTCACATATTTACTAACAGATAAAGATCACATACCCTTTCCATAAAAAACTTGGGAAAATTCTGGCATGAAATTTAAAACTATTGAAGTGATATTGTATCTGTATGGTGCCACTGTTTTTACAAATAGTTTACAAAATATACAAATTTTCATAATGTTCATTCTCATAATGATTTAGATTTTGAAATTTGTGAGATATGAGAATTAACATAGCTTCTTTTCTAGAAGTTTTCTAATTTTATACTTCATTTGTTTTTATCATTATATAGCTGAACAAGTCCTGGAGAATTTGGAGACAAAAACAATCAGACTTGAGGAGAAAGCTATTGTGACAGCAATACGAGACACTTTTTTGCCCCGCATGATTGGACGAGATGCTAGTGTGTTTGTCACTTTGTTGACGGATGTTTGGCCTCATGTTGATGTTCCTATGGTGTTTGGTGGGGAAGAGGAAATGCTTGAAAAACTGCCAGAGAGCCAATCCCAAATTAGCTCTAAAAATAGCTCTGCGAGAATAAGGACAGCCAAGAGCCAGAGTTCAACTAAGTCTGTGAAAGGTAGGTCATATCTGTAGTAATTTCAGACAAACTCAACAAAAGTCTTTAACTCTTCACCAAACAATAAAATTGTAGACCAATCCAAATTGAAGGCATTTGCAGATGACAACATAAGTATGGCTCAAAAATGAAATTTTTCTTGGAAAGGGTTGAAAAAAGTGTGGGAAAAGTAGAAAATGCTGGTTACAAGCATTTTCTCCCTTTTCCCACAATGTTTTCAAAAGGTCTCTTTCTCAGAGTCATTTAAGTTGGGATTGTGTAGTAAAAAGGTAAATCCTTTACAACATAATCCTGGATTTAAATAATCCTGATAGAGGAGGCTCACTTGAAAACATTGTTGAAAAGGAAAAAATGCTGGAAACCAGCAATTTCTTCTTTTTCCCACTGTGCTATCTAAATTCCCAGAGACAAAGTTATTTATTTGATCCTCAGTTTTGTTGTTTGCAAATGATTTTGAATTGGACAAGGCTGAAATATTGTTGTTTGGTAAAGAGTTAAAAGGATAAAATTACTTGTAGGTCTGACATTTTTCCCTAACTTTAAAATATTGTAACAGACCTTTGTCATGGGAAAGTCTTAATCCTTTAATTTACAAACTTGACTATTTACAAACCTGACATAGAAGGCTTTTAAAAACTCTTGCAAAAGGAGAAAGTGCTGGAATACAGAATTTTGTCATTTAGCCTAAGTATTATTTACTCTTCCAAAAACCATTTCCAAATATAAATTTCAATTTTGGCTAACTTATATGTTGTCGTCTGCAAATGCTTTTTACTTGGACAACACTAAAATTTTGTCATTTTGTGAAGAATCAAACATGGGATCTGATTTTTAAAGGTATCAAAGCCATAGTAATTATTTGAAAAATGATAGTTCAAGTTAGATCTTTTTTTCATGTATATGTCAAATTTGTTTTTTGTACATAAAGCAAAAGGGCACAAGGTTTCACTTTTATATGGCAAGTATTATACTATCAGATACCGCGTGTGTGTTGCTAGAAACTATAACACTCTTTCAATGATAGACTGCTTTATCTACATTGTATGTTAAAAATATTTAGCTCATCCTTGCAAAATAGCAGTATCTTTACACTTACGGCACATTTTAGTATTTTAACAACACCTGAAGAATAATGTAGCTATTGAAGAAGTTGTATGAAAAGGCAAAAACACTGGTTAAGTACATTTTCTCCTTTTCAAGCAATGTTTTTTGATGTTTCAAGGCCAAGTCCCATCATTTGAGCTGATTTTGTTTTGTCTGCTAATGCTTTAAATTTGCTTAACTCTAAAACTTTGTCACCTGGTAAAGAGATAATATGGCCAAAACTGAAGGCATCTTATTAAAAAAGAAAGAATATTTGGAAATGATAAACCTAGATATAAAGAAGTGTTAAAGATCAACCAATTTGATAAACAAGACCAATTTTGGTAAACAGGCAAAAATATTACCATTGTCTGGAAAAAAAGATTAATGAGGAAAGGTGTTGGGATAGTTTATGACTCCAAGTCAGCTATCCATTGGGATAATGTTTATGGAAATAAAGTATTTATCAAAGTATTATCAGTTCTGTCATTGAGAGGGGTACATCCGTTCTATATGAGGCATGATGTGCTAGAAGGAAGTTTAACCCATTACCAAACAACAATATTTTAGACTGGTCCAAATTGAAAGCATTTACAGACGACAAAATAAAGGTAATACAGACTAAAAAATTGAAATTTGTTCTGGGAAGGGTAGAAAACACTGTGGGAAAAGGAGAAAATGCTGGTTACCAGCATTTTCTCCTTTTCCCACAGTGTTTTCAAAAGGCTTCTTTCTCAGGGGCATCAAAAGTAGGGATTGTGTGTTAATGGGTTAAGGCATCTGCAAAAGAAATCAACCCAGGTCAGCCCGTGCGGACTACACAGGCTGACATGGGTTGAACAGTTTTGCTATTTGTAAAATTCTATATTCTTCTTGTTTAATCCTTTCCCAAACAATCCTTGGTTTTTATGGGCGAGGAATAGAAGCCTTTTGATAAGATTGTGGTAAAAGGAGAAAATGCTAGTAACCAGCATTTTCTCCTTTTTCCAAAATGTTTTCTGCTGTACCATACAGAAAAATTATCTTTTTAACAACTGTTAATTTGTCATTTGCAAAATGCTTTCAATTTGGTCTGGTCAAAAATTTGATGTTTGGGAAAGGGTTAAGATTTTTTTCTTTCATGATTCATTGGGTTGCTGGGCAAAATGGATTTTATTGGTCCATCGTTATGAAATAACCTGCCTGGTATAATCTGTTGCATGGATGCATTCAGGTCCATTCTTTTTGGCAGAGTGCCTCTCATACATAGATAATACATGTACTTTACCCTTGGTTGAGTGAAATAGTGAATTGTTTTGAGCCATTATATGCAGGGTTATGCAATTATATGTTTTATTCATCCAACTATGCAGCGAAATCTGTATTAGATTTCAGAATTTTAAATTGTACTATATTGAAGACATTTGCAGACAGTACATTAACCCATTACCAAACGGCAAATTTTGGACCAGACCAAATTGAAAGCATTTTGCAGATGACAAATTAACAATTGCTAAAAAGATGATTTTTCTATATGATAGAGTAGAAAACATTGTGGAAAAAGGAGAAAATGCTGGTTACCAGCATTTTCTCCTTTTCCCACAATGTTTTCAAAAGGCTTCTATTTGGGAAAGGTTTAAACATGGTTCAGATAATGGGATTCATCTTTGAAATGGAAGACAACACTGGTAAAAGAGGAGAAAATGCTGGTTACCAGCATTATTTCCTTTTCCTTAAATGATTTTGTTAGCCTTTTTCCTTGGGCTGTTACAACAGCATTGTATGGTAAGCGACATAATATATATACAAAGATTTGTATCACACAATATAGTACAGTTAAACAGTTACTTATTGTTGGGTGCTTCATGCTCTATCAATTTGCAGTAAAAAGGAAATTATAGACTCGTAAAGTTTTCAAATCTATAATTCATAAAAAATATTCAAGAATCAATAGAGAATCTGATTCTTCTGCAGAATTTCTACCTTTAGAAAGAATTATATGCAACAAATGTGAAATAATTAATATTTTTACACTGAAAAGCTTGCATATTTTTTGTCCAATTATTTTTGTAAGATCAAATCAAACTTGAATAATTTTTGCTGTTTGACAGAAAAAACACTTGGTCTATATGGCAAGTATTTTGCACTGCTTAGAAACAGAATTAGCTTTTATACATGACCTGCTTTTTAGTCCACTTGAACAGGACGAGCACAATATGAGCTGTTGTGGTCATTCAGTGTCTGGTGTCCGTCAGTGTGCCAAATGTGGCGATAATTGTTTGAAATACCGGGTATATACATGTACTCTTAACCCTAAGGCTGCTAAGTGCAAGTCACTGAATTTTTGCGGACAATGTAGATCAAGATCAGACTGCATTGTCTGATAAGGATATTTATTTCCAAATATTTATTTCCCGAAAAAATATTTTGAAATAGGAATATTGACTTGAAATTTTTTATGTTACTTATTTGTCAGGATAAAGGCTAAAGCTGAATGTTTACAAGCTGTGAGAAAATGTTCCTTAGATCAAGTTCTGTTAACTTTTTACCAAACGAAAAAATTTTGACTTGTCCAAATTGCAAGCATTTGCAGACGACAAAGTAAATGTGAATCAAAAAATAGGAATTTGATTCAGAAAGGGTAGAAAACATTGTGGTAAAAGGAGAAAATGCTGGTTACCAGCATTTTCTCCTTTTCCCACAATGTTTTCAAAGGCTTTCTGTCTCAGAGTTGTCAAAAGTTGGGATTGTGTGGTAAAGAGTTAAAGTTGTTCATAGAATGAAATTTCATGCAGAACTGTGGTTCCAACTGCAACCAAAATGTGGAAATTCGGCATACATGTATCTTTAAAGATCCTATGTGTCAAAATCATGAGGCCTTGGGGTCCCAAATTTGGCATATACTATCCCATAATAGACATGTGCCAAGATTTTCCAAAGTTTGAATCTTCAAAGAACTTCTTGGTAAAAATTATAGGGCCTTGGGGTACTAAATATGGCTGGTGCTACTATGAAGTAGACCTGTATTTACATTTATCAAATATTTGCCTTGGATTCAAAACTGGCTTCACCTGATAGTTGAAAAAGAATTAGCTTTTCTTATTATGACTTGGAAAAGAAAAAATGTGTTCCAAATCTTAGGCCTTAGAGGTGAGTGATTTAGGGCATTTTTTCCCCACTTGTTTTTAAATACATTTCAGGGTGTGTTTGTTTTTAGTATAGTCAGATAGCTTTAGTTTGTGTTGGGGATATGACTTTGAAATAGATATGAAAACCATGACCCTTCTCCTAAATCCATAGTATCTAAATAAATACCATGTTTGAACTCTTTACCGAACAACAAAATTTTCGATTGGTCCAAATTGAGAGCATTTGCAGACGACAAAATAAATGTGATTAAATTTGAAATTTCTTTTGGGAAGGGAAGAAAACATTGTGGGAAAAGGAGAAAATGCTGGTAACCAGCATTTTCTTCTTTTCCCACTATGTTTTCAGAAGCCTTCTTTCTCAGGATCATTGAAAGTCTGGATTGTGTGGTAAAGGGTTAAATGACATCTTTGCATAATTTTTCTAATAAAGATACCGTAATTACACTTACCCTAAGTAACCATGGTTATGATTTTTAGCTAGGCTATTTGTTATGCAAAAGCTTTGTCATTTTACAACCTCCGTTATTACTGAAGATCTATACCTTGAATTTGGACTAGTTGTCAACTATCAAAAGAGGGAACAAGCACCAGTATGGCAGATTCCTATCAAAGTATTTTTGAAATTCGATCTATTTCCATAAGCAGCCACAGCTGGGGTATTACACCTGCATGCTGTGCGCTTGTTTATGTATGATATACATATTGATCAGGATAGATAATAAGAATTATATATATATATATATTATATATTATATTATATTACCAATATGTGTCCATGGTCGTGAGGTAGAGCGTGGGCCTCATTACCAAAAGGTCCTGAGTTCGATTCCCGGGAGCAGGTGTCAACTTTGGGATTTTTCATCGGCCCACACATTTGGCGCAAGTACTGGTGTTGTTCTCAGGAAGCAGAATCAAGAGATTTGTACAAGTTGTCAGAATTTGTTTCTCAATCGATGTAAAATAAATATGTTTGAACTTTGAACTATATAACCAATATTATAATATAGAGTGGATGATGCTGCAAATGACAGAACATGACTGTCTGAGCACTTTATCACTGTAGTATTTCAGATTAATACATTTTGAAAGCATTTGCTAGGCTAGTTAAATATGTTTCACAGGATGAGATTTGTTTTGAAAAATTAAAAAAATATTGTAGAAATAGAGGTATTAAAGCTGGATGTTAGCATTTTCTCTTGTTTCTACACTGTTCTTTAAAGGCCTTCTTTTCAGTTGTGAAAACCCTTGAATTTTTTATGAAGGGTTTAATCCTTGACCACACAATTCTGAGTTTTAAGAATGTAAGTTTAAAGGCTGTTTTCATAAAAAAAGGCAATACAACTTGATAAATATGAGTTGGAAATTAGAGTAGTTCATCAGGTTGCATTTTTGCACAGGGATGCACCTTATATCTTTTAGTCTACTGACCTTGATAAAATGAGCCTAATATCTGCAGGCAAGTGTATCATTAATCGTTGCTTGTTGGCTTCACCTGCAAAGTAATTCTTGTAGAAATTGAAACAGAAATTAGTTTATTTCATATGGCTTATAATGTATTATGATGCACATTTTCTTTTGCATTCTGATGACTACAGTCAAAAGTTTAGAAGTATTCTCAAATATTAGACAGGACTGGTTGATGTTTCTTTACTAGCAGCACATTGTGATGTAAAAAGTTTATTGATCATTGTCATGTAAGATTTCAACCAGAAAAAAAAAAGCTATTGATTTGAAGGCTTCCAGAGCATTTTAAATGCATTTTCTATATGATAGAAAATGCATTTAAATGCTTTGGAAGCCTTCAAAGTAATAGCTGTTTTTGTTTCTGGTTGAAATCTGGTACCTATCACTAACAAATTGAATCATTTTAGCCAAATGTAAATTGTTTTCTGCAAGTTCTTCCATTTGAGTCAGCATAAATTTTCCTTGTGTAGTATAGAGAAAAGTTTGTCCAAGGAATTACTTTTGAAAGCCAAATACAGAAATTGAAGTGAGTAATGTTTTTAACATTTTTTAAAATAATTTTTGTACAGAATCCATTAACCTGAACACACCTGTGGTAAACATGGCTCAGGGAGACAGATTCGCCTATATAGATTCTAACCAGAAACAGATTCTAGAAGATATTCAAGATGCTATTGCCGTAGCAACAGGTGACCTTGGCCTTCTACCAGGAGTTGCTTTCCAGGCCAGGGTTGCACAGCTTGCCCATTTGAACTCTGCCCATCAGACAGTAAGTAAGAGATATAAATAAACCACTAAGGGACACTGAAAATATGCTTACTTACCAATGTTTTTGTGGTTATGCTGAAATCAGCCTGTGTGTCTGTCTGTCCGTCTGTCCTTGTGTCTGTCTGTGTACAAATAATTGCCTGTTTCTGTCAAAGCACCAGTGGGAATATATAGAGGATATTTGTTTTTTTCGGTGAAAGATCAAAATTTATTTCATCGAGTGGACACCATCGGTAATATTTTCACGAGTGGTGCAGCCACAAGTGAAAATATTACCGATGGTGTTCACGAGATGAAATAAATTTCGATCTCTCACCGAAAAAAACAAATATTCTATTTATTTCATGCTTATAATCCTTTCTAGGAGGAGCTTTATCAAAATTCAGTACAGTTATTTTCCATTATTCCCCGTGGCGTACCCCTCCCGCATAGCAACATTATGTCAAGCGCGAGAAATGTAAGGTATATGACGTCATATTTCCCATCTGGTTGTTAGGCACGCGCAATTTACCTAGGCAACAAGAACGTAAAAACCAGTATTTCACTGGTGGTACCAGTGTAAGATCGAAAAATATTTTCGCTGCTATTTCTTGATATCCTACCGGAAAGCATGAAATAAAAAAGCATATACAGCGACAGCTTTAGTTTAAACCTCGAATAATAATCTGCATGGATTCAAATTGCGCCAGATGTTGTCTGTGTTTCAGCTATGCATTTCTTTGTTAAGGACTTTGTTCCTGAGAACATTTGAACATATTTGTCTAACCTCCAGTACTTACAAATGCGTTCGCTGAATACAGTTCCCTTGCTTACTTGAAGTGACCAATAAGGCAGGTTTTACTGTAGTCTTAACTGGAAGAGTTCTTTGCTGTACCTTATGTCTTTATGAAGCAGTCCAGCTCTGTAACAACCTTGTTGGTGAAGGCTTTCAAAAACAAAGGAGGATTAGAAGAAAATTTGAAGAAAATGCATTTTCTCACCAGCATTTTCTCCTTTTCCTACATTTTTTGTCTTTTTTTTTTAAACAAAAATTTAATGCTTTAAGTTACAATTATTTGTTGTCTTTGAATGTTTTCAAATCAGACATGTTTCATATTTTGTTGTCTTATAAAGGGTTAAGTTACTTTACCAGCCATTTATTTTAAGAACAAGCTCTGCAGCAAGTGGAGTTTGATCTCAGAATTTCATTATCTGCCATAGAGCTAGAAGTTTTAACCTTGACATTGCTATATCTTTGTCCTTCTCTGCAGACTATGATGTCTGTTTCTTAAATTTGGCACTTTGATGTTTGGTACAAGTAATTTCTGATTTTCTCACGGTGATTTTCCTATCATTAAAGTTCTATGTTTGTTTATAGTCATATTTCATCTGAAGAATTAAAGCTCATTACACAATTTTTTTACAAACCTGGAGACTTATTAGAAAAGGTTCCTAAAATGCTGCAAAGAAGAAAAGCAACTAAATGTTAGTGCATCTTGAATCTTGAAATCTTGTTAGTAATCAGTATATTCCCCTCTCCCTTAACCCATTACCACACAATCCCTACTTTTGATGCCCCTGAGAGAGAAGCCTTTAGAAAACATTGTGGGAAAAGGGGAAAATGCTGGTAACCAGCATTTCTCCTTTTCCCACAATGTTTCTATCCTTCACAAAACAAATTTCAAATTTTCAGTCACTTTTTTTTTTTGTAGTCTACAAATGCTTTCAATTTGGACCAGTCGTGTCGTTTGGTAATGGGTTAAGCTTTTGCACTTCACAAACAAAAATCTATTATTTGAGTTCCTTTGGTTTATACTTCACTACTGTTTTCCTGTCTATCACAGATTTTTGTTGTGGGTCCAGCGGGCTGTGGTAAGAGTGAGTGCATCAAAACATTTGCTGTGGCAGAAAGAGAGCGAGGAAAGACCATCAGTGTGCAGACTGTGTTTGCGAAAGCTGTGGAATCGGAAGAACTCATGGGATACTTTGATCAGAAAACAAAGTAGGTGCTCATGTAATCAACCCTTTCCCAAACAAGCCCTTGTTTTTACGTGTATGTAGTGAAAGTCTTTGAAAACACTGTTGGAAAAGGAGAAATTGCTCATAATGAGCAATTTTTCCTTTTCCCACAGTGTTTTCTACCCTTTTTGAGAACTTTCTGCAATTTTCTTCAAATCTAAAATTGTCGTCTGCAAACTCGTTTGGTTTGGAAGGGTCCAAAATTTGTTGTTTGGGAAAGGGTTGAAGAGGTTGCCAGTTATCAGTCAGTATATTGCCATAGGCAGACATCATCTTTAGCTTGGCTGTTTTTAGGAAAATGTTTGAAGTATGGGCCTGTCATTATTTATGGCATCTGCCATGGTGTGGTAGTGCCAAAACTTTGACATTGTCTGGTATCTCTATCATTGTTGAAGCTTTGTGCTTCAAACACAGGCTAACTGTTGACATATCAAAAAGGAAACCTGTGCAAGAAGGAAAGGTAATCCATAGAATAATTTTAACACAGTTATTCCCCCTTTTTTAATTAGATTATTGCTGAAAAGTGATTCAACCATTGAGATTTTGCATCACGTTTTTCCTTTGCTTTTGTGATTTGTCATTTGACTGGCCATTTATGATTTGAATGGATAAAGTAGTATATTGTTATGAGATTTATCAAATGCCTTCATCTTTTGCTGTTGTTATGTAGGCACAGGTTTCAAGGTTTTTATTCAAACACCTGCTTACAAAGCATAAACAGATTCCTGGATCCATATTCACCAACCATTCTTATGAACATTCTTAGTTTTATTCTTCAGAATTTTGTCATTATGAAAGTAACAGAACTTCTGATAGGCTAAATCAAATGCTTTAGTCAATCAGAAGTTCTGTTACTTTCACAGTCAGGAAATCTTGAAGAATAAAACCAAGAACGTTCTTAAGAATGGTTGGTAAATATGGAACCTGGTTAACCTTCATTATTGGATGCCATTGCAACTAACAGCATATTTCTTGTTCACAGCATGTCTGGCACCCATAGTCAGAAATGGTAAGGCTGGTTTCCCTGCGGTGTACTAGATTTCCACTAGATATTTTGTTTTTATCACCCAGAGTTTTTGTCATCATTTTTTTTGTCACAGAATGTAACCAGAATACCCACAATTCCTCTAATTTCATTTCAATTTTAAACCAGATGTTTTAGTTTTCTAATGTGACTTTAACTCTTTACCAAACAACAAAATTATGGTCCAGTCTAAATTGAAAGCATTTGCAGACGACAAAATAGATGCGACTCAAAAATTGAAATCTGATTTGGGAAGGGTAGAAAACATTGTGGGAAAAGGAGAAAAAGGTGGTTACCAGCATTTTCTCCTTTTCCCACAATATTTTTAAAAGCTTTCTTTCTCAGGGTCGTTAAAAGTCGGGATTGTGTTGTAAAGAGTTCATTGAAGCCAGCCAGAATCACCCTAGTAAGCCACAAGCTCTAAAGCAAGAGACAAGATATTTATATTTTCCAAATTGAAAAGGTTTAGACTTTGGCAGCAACAATTTAACTCTTTACTAGACAGCACAATTATAGACTGGTCCAAATTGAAAGCACTTGCAGACATCAAAATAATTGTGACTGTATAACTGAAAATCGGTCGAAAAAGGGTAGAAAACATTGTGGTAAAAGGAGAAAATGCTGGTTACCAGCATTTTCTCCTTTTTTCACAATGTTTTCAAAGGGCTATTTCGTGGGGTCCACAAAAGTCAGGACTGTGTGATAAAGGATTAAATGCTGCTCAAAGGATGAAGCTTGTCTTTGAAAGGGTTAGAAACATTGTGAGAGGGAAAAAAAATGTTGGTTTCGAGCATTTTCTTGTTCTCCCAAATTAGATAAGCCCTCTCTTAACCCATTACCACACAATCCCTACTTTTGACGCCCCTGAGAAAGAAGCCTTTTGAAAACACTGTAGGGAAAGGAGAAAATGCAGGTAACCATCATTTTCTCCTTTTCCCACACTGTTTTCTACCCTTCCCAGAACAAATTTCAATTTTTCAGTCACCTTTATTTTGTCGTCTGCAAATGCTTTCAATTTGAACCAGTCCGAAATTTTGTTGTGTGGTAAAGAGTTAAAATGCTTTTTACAACATAGAATTGTTAGGCAAAGGGTTAACCTTTACTAAGAACTGGAATTTATCTACCCGACGGAAAAGGCTTTTGAAGATATTAAGGTTTTCAGCATTTTTTCCTTTTCTTACAACAGTTTCTACCATTTCAAAGGAAAGTACTCATTTAAGTAACCCTTACTTTGTGGAATGCAAATGCTTTCTACTTAGACCAGTCTTAGATTAGGTTGTTTGGTAAAGAGTTTTGAGACAGACATGTATTTGTGTTCACCAAAGAGATTGTTCTATTTTTTTTACTTACGTATATTAGTCACATTTTCATTTTTCATGCACATAATCAAAAACATGTTTGTCACATGTCATAGCATTATTTCACTAATTTTGAGCCAGAATCTGGTTGAAAGGGGGGGGGGGCTTTATTTATCTCCGTGATCCATGGTACCAAGCAGGTCATCACAGTAAATATATCCTTAATCCGTAACCGTTTACCCCATAAGACATTTCTATGGTATCTCTAATTGACCCTAAATAACGGCAAGGATAAAACCGTTTCTTATCTGTGTATGACATCTTTTGATAGCATAGAAAACATTGTGACAAAAGGTGAAATTGCTTGTCACGATGAAATTGCTCGTCACAAGCAATTTCACCTCTTAGCACAATGTTTTCAAAAAGCTCATACAAGCAATGCATAGAAATGAGTATCTGGAGTAAAGGGTTAATAGATCTGTAAAATCTGTTTTTTGTAACAACCTACTGACTCATGATGAACACTGGTCCTTAGACATGCAGAAAATTTACTGGAGAGTATAAAGGTTTGTCCCCATCAGCCTATGCACACTGCCCAGGCTTAATGGGGGTTGAACCTTGTAGCAAATACATTAGGCGCCCTTTAACTCATTACCAGACAACAGTATTTTAGGCTTGTCCAAACCGAAAGCTTTGTAGATAACAAAATAAAAGTAACTGAAAATTTGAAATTCGTTTTGTGAAGAGTAGAAAACAGCATAGGTAACCAGCATTTTCTCCTCTTCTCACAATGTTTTCTAAAGGCTGCTTTCTCAGGGTTGTCAAAAGTAGGGATTGTGTGGTAATGGGTTAAACAGAGCACAACACATTATATGAATACAGGAAAATAGGAGGTGTTAATAATAGAGCGAAAAGTGCAAAATATGTTTCAGATTAATACCCATGTAAAAATTTTACAAAATCGCATGAATTAGCATCTTGTGAAAAGAATGAATACAAGTGAAAATATTGCAGTAAAATAAGAAATAGCTTATCTTGCAGATTTTTCTTTTTTCAATGGCAGAGTCATTCTTACGAAAAGAAACAATTTCTTTTTCTCTCCCATTTTTCCTTCGCCTGGATTTTTTGTCTCACAAATTTACACTGAGTTTTAAAATCTTTGTAGCATACTTTCCATTGTTTTGCATGCATGTTATTCCATGTTCACCAACACTGGATGCTTCCTCCCCATATCATCTCTAGATAATACATGTGCCTCATCAAAACCTCCTTTTATTAATTACGTACATGTATGTAGTTCCTTATTTATTTTAAAAGCAGAATAATGTACTTGTGACCCTAATTATTCAGTTTTATTTTTTCCAAAGTAAAGCTATAAAATAAAAAAAGATAAATTGAAACAATGTTAGTCTATATAGTTTTATCAGAAGCATTTTTTTTTTTTTTCAAATTATAATTCAAAAGTATATCGTAACTTATGCAAAGAAGGTAGTATATTAACCCATGACCACACAATCCCCACTTTTCATGCCCCTGGAAAAGAAGCGTTTTTAAAACATTGTGGGAAAAGGAGAAAATGCTGGTAACTAGCATTTTCTCCTTTTGCCATGACGTTTTCTACCTTTCTAGCCTTCACAAAACTAATCTCAAATTTTCAGTCACTTCCATTTTGTCGTCCGCAAATGCTTTTAATTTGGACAAGCCTACAATAATATTGTTTGGTAATGGGTTAACTCTTTACCAAACAACAAAATTTTAGACTGGTCCAAATTGAAAACTTTTGTAGACATCAAAATAAAAGTGATTTAAAATTTTAAATTTGTATTTGGAAGGGTAGAAAGTATTATGGGAAAAGGAATGCTGGTTACCAGCATTTTCTCCGTTTTCCACAATATTTTCAAAAGACTTCTTTCTCAGGGTCGTTAAAAGGGATTGTGTGGTGAAGGATTAGATAGCATAAATAGGAAGAATTTAAAAAAGAAAAAAAAAATAGACCAAGTAGAGTATGTAGACCAACCAAAACAGACTGAAAGAGTAGGAACATTAACAGTGAGAAATTGCTCACACAGGGGAGCTGAACAGACCCATTAGCCCTTTACCAAACAATCCCTGGATTTTACGACCCTGAGATAGAAGGCTTTTGAAAACGTTGTAGGAAAAGGAGAAAATGCTGGTGACCAGCATTTTCTCCTTTTCCCACAATGTTTTCTACCCTGCTGGAAACAAATTTCAATTTTTGAGCCACAATAATTTTGACGTCTGCAAGTGCTTTCAATTTAGACCAGCCTAAAATTCTGTCATTTCTTAAAGAGTTAAACATTTTTTGTTCAGAATTGAGACCCTAATAAAAGCAATTTCAAGGTAGTATTTTCTGTAATGTCTCAATAAAACGATAAGTTTAGATCAATGCAAAATACACAGCACAGATAAAAAATTAGTCTGATCTTGATATAAAATAGCCACAAAAGCAACTAGGAGTATAAAAAGGCTTTTTGATGGTTAATATTATAAAGGAAGAAAGTAATTAGACTAATTAGCCATTGAAATATTATTTTGAAAGTTATATTTTTTTCTGTTTTCAGGGAGTGGAAAGATGGTTTGTTTGCAGCCTTGCTGAGAAAGTTTTGTGTACAGCCACCCAACTATAACTACAGTACCAAAGTAAAACCTACCATGAAGATCATGCAATTGGACGGAATGGTAATTTAGAATCTTGCATTGAATATCTTGTTTGATGTTAGAGCTGTGGAGATAAAAGTATGAAAGGAAATACAAAGCAAGGTTTCTTCATTCTAAAACCTTGTAAGGGGAGTCCAAAGCAGTTCAAAGTGTGTCAATGCTTGAAAGAAATTTTTTGGAATTTAAGTCAAGCCTAATTAAAATAATGTATGGAAAATCTAGGGCAAGGCATGATGCTTGCTGGTTAAAAACAGTTTAGTCCCTTACTAAAATTTCATGATTTTTACCTCCTGGAGAAAGAGGGCATTAGAAAACATTATTGGAAAAGGAGAAAATGCTGGTAACTAGTCTTTTCTCATTTTCCTACTCTGTTTTCTTCTCTATCAAAAACAAATATCATTGTATGGGCCATTCTAATGTTCTCCTCTACGAATGCTTTCTAATTGGATGGTTCTTAAATTTTGTGCTCGTGGTTAAGGACAAGACATGGTAAGTTATGGCTATGCTGAAAATAATTTAAGTCCAGCTTGTGGATGGAATCTTCTCTATTCGAAGACATATGAAATAGATTCCCATCTTCTGTCTACTAGTAATTAAGTTTCCTTGGGGTTTTAACTCTTTGCTGAATGACACAATGTTAGACTTGTCGAAATTGAAAGTATTTGCAGATGACAAAATAAACATACTCAAAAATTGAAACTTGACTTTAGAAGAGAAGAAAAACATTGTGGGAAAAGGAGAAAATGCTGGTTACTAGCATTTTCTCCTTTTCCCATTATGTTTTCAGAAGTCTTCTTCCTCAGGGTCATAAAAACCAGGGATTGTTTGGTAAAGGGTTAATGTTTGGCTAACACTGTCTGCCTGTGTCATTTTTCAGGCTGACCTGGGACAGATGGAGTTACTACAGAGTGTCCTTATGAACTGTGGAACTGTTGTCCTGGGCAACAATGAGAGGATCAGTGTACCTGACACTTTAAGGTTTATGTGGGAGGTGAGAATTGCTTAAGAAATAATCTTCTTCTATTGTGGTTTATCCCTCAATAAACCAAAGTTGTTAGTTATGAGCAGCAATAAATAATTCACGAGGGCAATAGCCCAAGTGCTTTATTCAAGAAGCCTCGTAACTCACAACATGGTTTATCAAATGATAAACCAGGACAGGAAGAAGATTATTTTGACTCTAATATAACCGATTCTTTATAAAAGGAAAACAAGTACATACTTAACCCTTTACTCCATAGATACTCATTTCTAAGCATTTGTTGTGAGATCTTTGGAAAACATTGTGGGAAAAGGTGAAATTGCTCGTGACGAGCAATTTCACCTTTTGTCACAATGTTTTTTATGCTATCAAAAGATGTCATATGCACATAAGAAAAGGCTTCATTCTTGCTGTTGTTTAGGGTCAATTAGAGATACCATAGAAATGCCTTATGGGGTAAAGAGTCAAAACACGGATGCAGATTCTATTCCCGTGCATAACTTACTTACCTTTTACATAGAATGACATCACTTTATATAAAATGATTTTGTTGCACTGTGTTTATAGAACCAAATTCTTGTGTCATATTAGAATATTTATATCCTTGCAAAGGAATTATTATGGAAGAGGGACATTATGGGAATGTTCAAGTCTATTTGGCTGTTGTATATTTGTCTGTATAATGGTAACAACAAAATGAAAAATTTTCAAACCTTTCACTTGGTTTTTAGGGAGCTGTTGATTTTTATGCTTTTATTTTTATTTCTTTTTTTTTTTTAAGAAATTTTAATGGAATGGGCCAGACCCTTAAAAAATGGGTATTTAACTGTTTACCACACAATCCCCACTTTTAACGACCTTGGGAAAGAAGCCTCATGTAGAAAAAATTGTGGGAAAAGGAGAAAATGCTGGTAAACAGCATTTTCTCCCTTTCCAAGAATATTTTCTACCCTATCAAGTCAGAAATTATCATATTAACAAGATTTAATTTGTTCGCTGCAGATGCTTTGAATATCGTCATGTCCACCATTTTCTCCTTTTCCCACAATGTTTTCTACCCTTTCAAACACAAATTTCATTTCTTAATTCACATTTATTTTGTCATCTGCAAAAGCTTTCAATTTGGACAGGTCTAGAATTTGTTGTTTGATAAAGAGTTAGGAAAGCCAATGAAAGACATCACAAAATTGCAAGATAGTACAAAAAAGCTGTCATCCATAGAAAAAATTCATTTGTAATCTTCAGAAACAGATTGGCACAAATGAACTTAACTTTTTACCAAACGACCAAAATTTAGACTTGTCCAAATTGAAAGCATTGGCAGAATTCAAAATAACTTTGACTCAAATATGGAAGTTTGCTCTTGGAAAGGCAGAAAATATTGTTGGAAAAGGTGCTGGTTACCAGCATTTTCTCCTTTTCCCAATTTTTTTTCCGAAGGCCCCTTTTTCAGGGGATTGTAGAAAAGAGTTAAAATATATTATACATGAAAGAGGCTTCTCTTGAATAGAAATTTAAAGATAGAAACAGAGTCAGATACAAGATCATTGACAACATATTTACAATGGAGAAATGCCTTTATTGATAGAAATGTGTTTTTTTTTCCACATGCTTTAGATATAAAGTTCTGTGCTGCAGGGATGTTTAAAGGTATTTACAAAAGGTTGCTTCTTTCAATTTCAGCTTGAATCTTTGGCAAACATGAGTCCATCATTACTAGCAAATGTTGGTGTCCTTGTGATGAGCAACACTGATGTGGGCTGGCAGTTAATGCTGGTACAGTGGTTGGAGAGGAGACCAGACACTGATAAAGATCTGCTTACAGGTAAAAACATGTCCAGTTTCATATAAATATAGGGTTGATGTTTACCAACGAGACTGAAAATTATTTTTACTCTAATTTCGAGACTCGCCATTTGATTAGCTGAGAGTTTTCAGAGAAAACATCGAGTTGTTGTTGTAGCCCTGGTACCGTTGCTGTCTTCTGCATTGTGCTGTGTTCTAACAATTCTATTTTTCAACTTAGTTCTAGCGTATTGAACTTCTAATAGTAAATTGACCAAACCTGCAAATGTGTAATAGTACAAATTACATCATGAATTTATGTCATTGTTACGCCATGAACCAGCAGTTTTACTGCGCTATGAATTATGAACAAAAGGAACATTAAATAAGTATGCAATGTTGGATTTTCAATGAAAAAAGCAGTTAGTGTTATTTAAATGCATATTTGTTGTCCATGACATTGAATTATAAGGAATGAAGATTTTTTTTGTGTTTTCATGGAGCTGCATTTGGCTTTGTTTCTTGTCTTGTTTTCAAGTTTTGAAATGCAGATTTGTGGATTGCTCAAATATTTTCAAAGAGGATAGTCAGTTTGTCATTGTGAATATCTGTTTTTAACCCTTTCCCAAACAAGCCCTGGTTTTTGCGTGTCTGCAGTAAAAGTCTTTTGAAAACACTGTGGGAAAAGGAGAAATTGCTCGCAACGAGCAATTTCTCCTTTTCCCACAGTGTTTCCCACCCTTTTTGAGAACTTTCTGCCATTTTCTCCAAATCTAAAATTGTCGTCTGCAAACTCTTTTGGTTTGGAAGAGTCCAAAATTTGTCATTTTGGAAAGGGTTAAGTTTATTTTCTATACTTTACATTGTAGAAAGATGGATTGTTGATATTAGACTAATATAAGTAAGAGAATTCTATATTGTACTGTGGAGTATGCACCAGTCTAAATATTGTACCCACTTTTTGGTCTTGTGCGAGAAACAGAATGCACATATCACTTCGCCCCTAGAACTCTTTACCACGTCCAACTTTAATCATCTTTGCAGAAGGAAGCCTTTGAAAATATTGTGGGAAAAGGAGAAATACTTGTCACCAGTTTGTTTTCTATTTACTTACAAAATTTGTACCTTTTCAAAGGCAGTTCCCATGGTTTAGAATACATCTACATGTACATGTATGTTATGGTCTGCAGATGCTCTCAACTTGTACAGTTCTGGAATATTGTTGTATGTTAGAGAGTTGTTGATCAAGATCAAACTTCATGTCAGACTGGCCTTACTTAAATTTGCCAGAATCATATTTTTCCTGCTGGCTCTAAAGATAATGCCCGTTTGATTTTTTTTAACAGTGTGAAGGTATGATCCATATTTTTGTCAATTTCTAATAGTTTAACTCATTACCAAACAACAAATTTTAGACTGGTCAAAATTGAAAGTAGATGCAGAAAACAAAATAAACTTAACTCAAAAATTGAAAATTGATTTGGGAAGGGTAGAAAACATTGTGGGAAAAGGAGAAAATGCTGGTTACCAGCATTTTCTCCTTTTCCCATAATGTTTTCAAAAGGATTTCATCTCAGGGTCATAAAAACCACGGATTGTATGGGAAGTTTTTTTACTTGATGAATTCAAATTCTGTTATGCTGTCAATCATTTGTTTCAATTTTTACTCATACCACAGATAATAGGTTTGTTGATTCTTCAATTTCAGTTTAGGGTCACAGTAAGAATGCTGAGGAAAATTTTAGTATGTTAATATTGTATTAAAAAAAAAAAGAAGATTTTTGAAAGCATTTGCAGATGACAAAATACATGTGAATCAAAAAATGAAATTTGATTTGGTAAGGGTAGAAAACATTGTGGGAAAAGGAGAAAATGCTGGTTATCAGCATTTTCTCCGTTTCCCACAATGTTTTCAAAAGGCTTCTTTTGATAGGGTTGTTAAAAGTCGTGATTGTGTGTTAAAGGATTAATGACCACTCACATCCTTGTATGTAATGTCTGATGTACTTGTTTATATTGTGATGTTGAATGTATTTTTGAATGTCAGTTGTTTTTCAAATGACTGCTTTATTGGAGTTTTTACCTTCACATGAATCAGTTATTTAACCCTTTACCAGACAATCCCTGGTTATTATGACCCTGAAAAAAGAAGCCTTTTGAAAACATTGTGGGAAAAGGAGAAAATGCTGGTAACCAGCATTTTCTCCTTTTCCCACAATGTTTTCTATCCTATCATATAGAAAAATCATCTGTTTAGAACTGTTAATTTGTCATCTGCAAACTGCTTTCAATTTGGTCTGGTCCAAAATTTGCTGTTTAGGATAGGGTTAAATAAAGTGCCTATGTTTATTCTGTTGAACTGTCATATCAGGGTAATGCTTTTTTTGAAAAAAATACTACCTTGAAAATGTCCTTCATGAAAGGGTAGAAAAATGGAGCTACTATGCTCACCAACCAATTTAAACATTTTTCAAGAGTTCAAGGCAATGATATGATTCACGTTAGATTTGGACGTAAAAAATTTGAGTCATCCTCTGTGAAACAAGGGCTTAACCCATTACCACACAATCCCTACTTCTGACACCCCTGAGAAAGAAGCCTTTAGAAAACATTGTGGGAAAAGGAGAAAATGCTGGTAACCAGCATTTTCTCCTTTTCCCGCAATGTTTTCTACCCTTCACTAAACAAATTTCAGATTTTCAGTCTTTTTTATTTTGTCTTGTGCAAATGCTTTAAATGCTTTTGATTTGGACAAGCCTAAAATATTGTCGTTTGGTAATGAGTTAAATCCTTTCCAAAGACAAAGTTTTAGACTTGTCAAAATTGAAAGCATTTGCTCATGTCAAAATAAATATGACTCAAAAAAAAAATTGAAACATGACTCTAGAAGAGTAGTAAACAATTGTGGGAAAAGGAAATTTTCCTAGTTACGAGATTTTCTCTTTTTACCACATTGTTTTCAGAAGGCTTCTTCCTAAGGGTTGCAAATTATTTTACATCGATCAAGAAACAAGTTCTTACAGCTTATACTAATCTCTCTTGATTCTGCTTCCTGGGAAATACACCAGTACTCGCACCCAGGGTGTGGGTGAATGACAATACTTTAGGCTTGTCCAAATTGAAAGTGTTTGCAGACGACAAAATAAAAGCGACTGAAAATTCAAATTTGTTTTGTGAAAGGTAGAAAACATTGTGGGAAAGGGAGAAAGTGCTGGTCACCAGCATTTTCTCCTTTTTCCACAATGTTTGCCTAAGGCTTTTTTCTCAGGAGTCGTCAAAAGTCGGGGTTGTGTGGTAAAGAGTTAATACACTTGCAAAAGATGTAATGTTTATACACTTCTTCAGGTTTCTGTGATGTATATATCTACAAGACGATCAACTATCTGACAGAATGCACCAAGCCTCACATGTTTGCCAGCAGCAAGCCAGGAACTCCGAGGTTTAGACGGGTGATCAGCCACACTATCGAAAACATGGTCTCAACTTTTACCACCCTCTTGGATGTAAGTTTGAATCATAAATTTACCTCAAATCTCGGTAACTTAAATCTTGTAATTTTTTTATGCATGTCTTTTTTTTATGCTTGCCTTTGGCTCTGGGTGACAAACTTATTCACCACAGCTATGAACAAGTTTCCAAGTCCCCTACTACCTGACTGTACACCTAATAATACCTAAACAGGTGCGAGGGTACATTTTTGCTTTTCAAAATATAGCAAAAAGCTGAACAGACCCAAGTTATTTGTCTTTTCAATAAAAAATGATAGTTGCCTTTGGGGACAGTGTAGACTAAGATGAGGTTGCACAAAATGTGACTTTAGACAAGAGCAGACATGAAATTGCAATTATACTGGTTATATGTCTAAGATGAGAATTCCTGGTTTTAGTACTTGGGTTAAATCCTGAAATTAATGCTACTCAGAAATTTCAGGTGAAAAAGAGGATTATTAATGAATGCATGTGAAAAAAAAAAATGGCAAAGGGAGAATTTACTCGTTTTTCTACGGTGTTCTCAAGAGCAGTCTGCTTCGAGATGAAAATAGCTGACTGCTGTTTTTGAAGGTTACATTACCAATTTTAGATAACAAAGTTTTTAATGCTTCCATTTCTTTTCTTTTGCTATTGATGTGAAATAATTTGCTTCCTTTTCACCATATAGTTTTGTAGTCATTGTGTGGGATGTACTTCAGCTATGCTCTGGTAAAAGAGGTTTTAATGCATCTCCATGGTGCATTTTTGGGAGCAAGCCATCACATAAAATCCACAACATCCATTCAGCCTTGCAACCAACTGATTCAAGAGAAAGACTGGTCCTTTTGCATGCAGAAAATTGATCAGTAGTGAAATGTTTTGATCCAAGTCGGCCGGCGAGGACTGCATAGGCAGACCTAGGTCAATACTTATGGCAGATGCATTAAAACCCATTACCACACAATCCCTACTTTTGACGACCCTGAGAAAGAAGCCTTTGGAAAACATTGTGTGAAAAGGAGAAAATGCTGGTAACCAGCATTTTCTCCTTTTCCCACAATGTTTTCCATCCTTCACAAAACAAATTTCAAATTTTCAGTCAACCTTTTTTTGCCATCTGCAAATGCTCTTGATTTGAACAAGCCTTAACCCATTACCACACAATCCCTACTTTTGACGCCCCCGAGAAAGAAGCCTTTAGAAAACATTGTGGGAAAAGGAGAAAATGCTGGTAACCAGCATTTTCTCCTTTTCCCACAATGTTTTCTGCTCTTCACAAAACAAATTTCAAATTTTTAGTCACTTTTATTTTGTCGTCTGCAAATGCTTTCAATTTGGACCAGTCTAAAATATTGTAGTTTGGTAATGGGTTAAAGAGTTAAGCATCCTTTTCACAGAGCATAGCTCATATGGTTTGGAGTATCCATATTTTTTTCTCTTCATATGCAAAACTTTGTAATTGTATACCTTTATTACAGAGATTATTATTTCAAGTGGTAAATAATTAGAGAGATATATCTGTAGAGAATTTATTTATGCACAATTTTTAAATGTTTTACATTATCGCTATTGTATCATAGGGTGTGCTATTAGTTTGTTTATTTTCATAGCCAACTATGATGGTATACAATATTTTCCAATGTAGTAAATTCTTAGCTGAGTTGTTTTTCAAGGTATTATTAATGTCCTGTCATGGTCTTTATCGTCATAGTGCTTAAACCTTGATAGTGTATGATATCTCTATCATTATTGATTATAATTACCTCAAAGACAAGACTTGTTGTTAAGTTCTTACGAACAAAGTCCGTAACAAAGAAACAAATGAATAAATGCATGGCAGAAATAAGGATCGGAGCGGGATTCGAACTCCAAACTCCCGGACGCAAAGCCAATACCCTAACCATTGAGCCAAAGAGATATCTCCCTGACGCAGTAGCCAGGTATTGTATTTAAATCGGGAGTATATGCCATGCAGGAAGGAGTGGTCTCCCGTAACACACCCCCTCTTAAAGTCATCATTTATTGAGGACTCAAAGCCTTATTAGGCAGGAAGTCCGATTTTGGACAACAAATGGGATTAATGGCTCAATGGCCAATCCCGGACGAGCCCCCATCTTACGAATGAAGTCCGTAACAAAGAAACAAATGAATAAATGCATGGCAGAAATAAGGATCGGAGCGGGATTCGAACTCCGAACTCCCGGACGCAAAGCCAATACCCTAACCACTGAGCCAAAGAGATATCTCCCTGACGCAGTAGCCAGGTATTGTATTTAAATCGGGAGTATATGCCATGCAGGAAGGAGTGGTCTCCCGTAACAAAGTATCAACTGGGCAGCCAATAATACAGGGTGTTCGGAAAGTAATGTAACACTTTTGTACATTTATAATATGGCTATAAAAGATGAAACAATAAAAAAACATATACATGTATGTCTGTATATGTTTATGTTTATATCTTTATCCAAATTAAAAGCTATATTATAAACATACAAAAGTATTACCTTATTTTCCAGACAGCCTGTATTTTTGAGATAGTTATGCCCCTTTTTTGACTGAAGTCAAACTATTTCTAAGAGCAGCTGTGGCTGAGGATTCGCACATGCATGCAGTGCTCATATTTCTCAGCTCTTGAGAATTTTGCTTCTTTTCTTAAGTTCAATGTATGAAACCATTAAGCGTGGGTCTATGATATACCATTTAACCCTTTACCAGACGACATAATTTTAGCCCTGTCCAAATTTAAAGCATTTGCAGAAGACAATTTCAGTGAGGCTAAAACGGTACAATTGTTTGTTGATAGGGTAGAAAACATTGTGGGAAAAGGAGAAAATGCTGGTAACCACAATGTTTTCTAAAGGCTTCTTTCTCGGGGTCGTTAAAAGTCGGGATTGTGTGATAAACAGTTAATTGCTGCTGATTAACCCTTTCCCAAACGACAAACTTTTGGACTAGACGAAATTGAAAGCATTTGCAGACAACAATTCAACTCTTGCTCAAAAGATGATTTCTATCTATGATAGGGTAAAAAACATTGTGGGAAAAGGAGAAAATGCTGGTTACCAGCATTTTCTTCTTTTCCCACAATGTTTTCAAAAGGCTACTATTCTAGACCCGTAAAAACCAGGGATTGTTTGGGAAAGGGTTAAGGTCCCCTGTCACAGTCTTTACAGATCTTTCTGCAAAACTGCTTAAATAAGTTCTTTTATAATTTTAACAAAGTAAGGTCAGAATATATACAAGGAAAGAGTCATTGGGCCAGAGCCTAAGCTAGAAATCAATGGATAAGATACATTCTATAAAAAACTTTCCTTGCAGAATATATTTTTTTTTGGTAATTAAAACCTCCATTATTTTTTTATTTAAGATTTTTTTTCCTTGTGAAATATGTTTAGAAGGAGATGAGGCCTATTTAAACTGCCATAATTATATCTTTATTTCCGAAGACCTGGTCTTGTGTAGGGTTTAAATGAAGAGTGTAAAACTGACTGGTAGAAATTTCATAGATTATTATGATGACAGATTTTCAAAAGAAATTCAATTGCTCTTCTATGGTTTCTTGAACTTGTGTCAATTTCAATATCTGTCTTTGAGTTGCAGTGACATTTCTGAACTCTGATTCCCAACTGCTTTCATTCCCTTTTGTTATTCTCCTTGTCTATTACAATAGGACTGAGCTATCTGCCTTTTCAAGAGAAATGCTTCCAACTCAGTCTATGCTGACATCCCAAGCTCAGCTTAATGCCGTATAGAAATACTCTGTTGCTAATTAACAGCTGATCTCATCACATGAGGAAGATCATTTATCACATGATCTCCCTTGTTTCCAGTGTAATGTACCCATTACAAATTATCTTGGTCTTATACAGGTGTAAATTGTGATGCCATTTTTGAGGTCATTTTATGCATATTTTATAGAAGTGAACTGCTTTTATGGATAGTACCGGAGGTGCATATATTGATGTTTTTGCATCTTCTAGGCCTGTATTCACCAACCATTCTTAAGAACGTTCTTTATCTTATTCTCCAGTGTTTTCTACATTTGTAAGTAACACAACTTCTGATTGGCTAAACCATTCGGTTTAGCCAATCAGACGTTGTGTTACTTACAAATTTAGAAAACTTTGAAGAATAAGATTATGAATATTCTCAAGAAATGTTGGTGAATATGGACCCAGATCTTTAATTTGTGAGATGTTATGTGATGGTAAAGAATCTGACGTTCTTTGACATTTTAGATGAAATTTTACTAAACTTGTCAAGAAAACAATTTATTAAGTTCGTCAAAGGCTTGCCTCAGAACATTTTCAATAGACTTGTTTAATAAAATCTCATCTCAACCACCAACTCATGTCATGTCATATCCTATATATCTAAGACAAATGGAAGAATTTATGAGCTGCCTCTCTAGTAGTAGTAGTAGTAGGATACTAAAGGCAACTGTAGCATATTTATGAGTTATGTAGGATGATCAGATTGCACAGCACATGCAACCTGATCATCAGTCTACACAATGGCAATATTTTGTCATCAGTTTTTACCTTGAAATTACAGAAATGATAGCAATCTTGCCTTCTACTAAAAAAGATTTGAAAATTGTTTTTCAGATATATTGAAGTGTGTTTTATCCTTTACCACGCAGTCCTTATTTTTAACAACCCTTAGAAAACAGGCCTTTTAACTCTTTGCCAAATGACAAAATTAGAAAGCGGTCCAAATTGAAAGCATTATTTTGAGAACGACAAAATTAATGTGACTGAAAAAGTGAAATTGGTATAAGAAGCCATTTGGAAACATTGTGGGAAAAGGAGAAAATGCTGGTTACCAGCATTTTCTCCCTTTCCCATGATGTTTTTAAAAGACTTCATTCTCAGGGTCATTAAAAGTTGGGATTATGTGGTAAAGACTTAAAACATCAAGGGGAAAAGCCAAATTTCTTCCCTTTTCCTGCAGTTCTCTACCCATTAACTCTTTACCACACAATCCCAACTTCTAACAACCCTGAGAAAGAAGCCTTTTTAAAACATTTTAGGAAAAGGAGAAAATGCTGGTAACTAGCATTTTCTCCTTTTCCCACAATGTTTTCAACCCTCCTCAAACCAAATTTCAATTTTTCACCCACACTTATTTTGTCGTCTGCAAATGCTTTCAATTTGGACCAGTCTAGAATTTTGACGTTTGGTAAAGAGTTAAAGGACAAAAATCATTTGAAGTGTTGTCTATAAATTATTTCATTAAGGAAATGTCTGAATTCTTGCTGTGTGGTAAGAAATAATCAGTATCAGGCTGAATGCTCATTGCAGTCTGATCTTGAACTGCAATGTGTATGAAAATTTTACTTATAATTTCAGGAGAGAGCCTTTCCATATACATGTATATATACTCTTGTGCATTATATTTATGCTTGAATTGGCCAGTTGTATTTTGCATAGGATAGGTAACTAACTGAAGCATGTTTAACTCACAGGGCATAATTGATAGATCAATGCATCTTGTATTCTTTGTTTCTTTTACTGGTAACACTTTTACTTTTCATGTTTTTCAAAGTGCCAAACAGTCCTAATGGACATTTTTAGTGCAGAATAGACCAAGATAATTGCAACTTTGTGTTAGCTTTTTGGTCCAAAGTGTCTCATCAAAGCTGACAGTGTAGATTAAAGATCAGGCTGCTCATTTGTGCCATCTGATCATGATCTGCATGTCTGCATATGCTACTATAGTCATGTAATATGCTTTTGGGGTTAATAATTATAAAAATTCTAAGGTCATTTCCCACGCAGTGTATGTCACTAAGGCACTCCAGCATGGTTTGACTCTTTACCGCACAATCCCGACTTTTATGGACTCTGAGAAAGAAGCCTATAGAAAACACTGTGAGAAAGGAGATAATGCTGGTAACAAGCATTTTCTCCTTTTCCTACAATATTTTCTACCCTATCAAAGTCAGAAATTATCATATTAACAGGATTAATTGTTGTCTGCCAGATTGTTTGAATTTGGTCCAGTCCAAAAATTTGTGGTTTGGTAGAGAGTTAACCCAGTAATGGAAAAAGTGACTCATTGCTGTTATATGATTAAAATATAATTGAAGCCAGAATAAAATGCCATTCAAAGAAACAAACTTGGAAGACGTACATGTATATATGGCATCATGCTATTAATAGTCTGAGCAGTGTTGACATTTGCCTGTGTAATATGCTGCCACATGCGTTGAACAATCATTACCTTTAGGTTCTAAATCCTTATTTTAAGAATAGATAAAAATTAGTTTTTACATGTCTTTATTTATTAATTTTGGTTCCTTTTGATTGCATTTTAGACAGGTTTAAGAGTAATTTTTGCTCTTTTCTGATTCAGAAAATGTTTGAATATTGTCCTAGCCTGGTCATCGTTCATGGCTTTTATGTGCACAAACTCTGTCGTATTTTAATATTTCTGTCATAGGAGAATCTATTTTCTTCAAATTCTGGCTAGTTGTCACTTATCAAAAGGGAGTTCAAAACAATAGGGCAAGTAACACTAAAATATATTTATCAGTCATTGATACAAATAGTACCCATTCTTGGCCTCACGCCTGCCATATATATATTTTGTAAAGCAATTGCAGCCAAGAATCTGCACTGGCATGTAGTGCTCTTGTTTTGAATGAATACTTGACACTCTCTCACTTTTTTACTTCTAGACAATGGTAAATCCTTACCCAGACCTTAGTGATGTAGAATTTGAACGGTACTTCAACTTTGCTTGTATCTGGGCATTTGCTGGTACCCTGGAGGCACGGTTTAGAGAACCCTTCAGTCAGTGGTGGAAAGAGGCCTTTGAGGATCACATGGACTTTCCAGAGGAGGGAACTGTAAGATAGACTCTAGTCATCCTTACTTTCTACTTAACAACATGTTTTCAGACTTATCCAGATTAAAAGGATTTACAAACAACAAAAGTAAATATGCCATAAATGATAGATTTGTAAGGCATGTTTAACCTTTTACCACAAAACAAATTTCAGACTGGTCCAAATTGAAAGCACTTGCAGACGACAAATGTAAATGTAAACTGAATATTGAAATTTGTTTCCAGCAGGGTGAAAGACATTGTGGGTAAAAGAGAAAATGCTGGTTACCAGCATTTTCTCCTTTTTTCACAATGTCTTCGAAGGGCTCCTATCTCAGGATCGTAAAAACCAGGGATTGTTTGGTAATGGGTTCAGTTAGAATTGGCGTTGGAGTTGGCATTCACATTTATCCACATAAAGCAGTGTAAGAGCCCATATTTTCCAAACGATATGAGGATTTGGTTCATATTAATTTTGTTCCATTAACCCTTTACCACACAATCCCTACTTTTGACGACCCTGAGAAAGAAGCCTCTAGAAAACATTGTGGGAAAAGGAGAAAATGCTGGTAACCAGCATATTCTCCTTTTCCCACAATGTTTTCTACCCTTCCCAAACCAAATTTCACTTTTTAAGCCACATTTATTTTATCATCTGCAAATGCTTTCAATTTGGGCCAGGCTACAATCGTGTCGTGTGGTAAATAGTTAATACACATGGGTCAAAATGTTGCTTTCAGTGATATCCACATACATTCCACTGATCTCACGGCCAGTGTCGTCGACGTGGATATTTTCATACAGAAAAGGTCATCATTAAAGCGAAAAGTGTCAACCCTGATCAAAGTTTTACATCAAAGTTTTTTAACCCATTACCACACAATCCCTACTTTTGATGCCCCTGAGAAAGAAGCCTTTTAAAAACACTGTGGGAAAAGGAGAAAATGCCTGTAACCAGCATTTTCTCCTTTTCCCAAAGTGTTTTCTACCCTTCCCAGAACAAATTTCAATTTTGAGTCACCTTTATTTTGTCGTCTGCAAATGCTATCAATTTGGACCAGTCCAAAATTTTCTTATGTGGTAAAGAGTTAAGAGCTCATATTTTCCAAACTAAATCATAGATCAGGTTCATATTTTCGATGATAACAGATATAGGTCCAAACTTCCATTGAGTGATATTGTAACCATACCCATGACTATGGTCCTATGGTGAAGGTCATGGATTTTGAGATTCTATATTCAGGCATTTCTAGAAATTCTATTTCTAGACCAAGTGACTGATTTGGTTCAAGGTCAAGCTTTTTGCAATTACCTTGTGTCAGACTTGCGGTTGTGTCATCTGTCCAAAGCATGTTTCCTGTTCAAGGCACTGCCACCTCAAAAAGTAATTTTTTCAGATGTGCCTTATTGTCAATGATGATAATTCTTGTTTCTTAGTTCTGTAGAATCACAAGTTTGTTTGGCAAACTTTTCTGCAGTCATTTATCTCTTGGTTTAAACTTTTACTACACAGCAAAATTTTAGACCTATCCAAATTGAAAGATTTGCAGACAACAATTTCAAATTGTTCAAATGGTGCAATTTTGCTTTGATAGGGTAGAAAACTTTGTGGGAAAAAGAGAAAATGCTGGTTACCAGTACTTTCTCCTTTTCCCACGATGTCTTTAACTCTTTACCACACAATCCCGACTTTTAACGACCCTTAGAAAGAAGCTTTTTTGAAAACATTGTGGGAAAAGGAGAAAATGCTGGTAACCAGCATTTTCTCCTTTTCCCACAGTGTTTTCCAACCTTTTTTGAGAATTTTCTGCCATTTTCTCCAAATCTACAATTATCGTCTGCAAACTCTTTTGGTGTGGAAAAGTCTAAAATTTGTCGTTTGGGAAAGGGTTAAGTTGTAGGAGTCTGTATTTGTATGATATTTTAGGTACATGTATTTCATTACAGCATAAACACATGGAAGCTTTATTTCTATGTCATTTCTGTTTCAGATCTTTGATTACTGTGTAGACACAGAGAGTCATGAGTTTGTCAAATGGTGTGAAATCCTGCCCACCTACAGTGCCACGCCTCATGTCGGCATACCATACGATGCCTTTGTCCACTCTATACAGATTGAGCAAATAATGACCATTCTGGGGCATCTGACTGATTCTGGGAAATCTGTCCTCCTTGTGGGAGAAAATGGCTGTGGAAAAACAGCCATTGTAAATGAAAGAATCAGGACAGTTTGTTCCGGGGAAGTGGCAGAAGTTCTCTCTCTTACAGTTCAGGCAAATAGGTAAGCTTCTTACCCTAAATGTGCGGAATTTGTCAAATGGATATTTTTATAAACTCTTTACCACACAATCCCAACTTTTAACGACCCAAAACAAATTGCAATTTTTGAGCCATACTTATGTTGTTTTCTGCAAATGCTTTTAATTTGGACTGGTCTATAACTTTGTTATTTGGTAAAGAGTTAAAACGCAGATGCATCTACCTTTAGCCCTGTTCCACACAAACCCAAGTTTTAATGACTTGTCTGAAAAGGGCTTTTGAAAACATTGTGGGAAAATAGTCTAAGGCCTGGCAAGCTGGATTCAATTTTTTTTCAATCCGTCTGGTAGAAAAATTTCATTGGTACCAGGTGATAGTACAGCTATATAGAAGTCAAATTAGGGTGGATGCCAGAAACAAAAGTGGTGCAGATTTTTTTCAGACGACATTTTGTTACCCCACCCACTGAAAATGCATTGAATTGAGCCTATGTGTATAAACTACAAAATTTCAATTTCTTCCGGAGTATATTGATTGCAAATAAGTCTAATTGACAGTTAAGCACATAAGCAATGAAAAAAATCCAGTTACAGGAGAAGATAAAATACATTGGGTGTCCTGGTGTTACCCCACCCACCAAATTTGCATACATTTTTTGAAAATGATGAGCAACTTAATATCATTTGAGACTTTTGTGTTTCAACTTCTTGTGAAAGGGTTTGATGAGAACTAAATGCTTACTATTGTACTAAATTGCTGCATTGTATATTTGTTACGGTCTTGCTTATCTTTTACCTCACCCACTAATGTACATGTATATACACGGCCATCTATGAGCTATTATATAATTATGGCAGATTTTAGGAGACATGATTTTTGAAATTAAGTTGGATTTCTTTGTTTGATAAGGTTCTTTATATTCACACTGGAATATTGTCTACTGTGATGCAATGCTAGTCATAACACATCGAACTGTCCTTCATGTAACAAAATTGTAAAGTAAAAGAAATTCCATTTTAATTTAGAAAACTAAATATTTCTGGTTCAGATTATAATATTTCACTTCGAATCATCTGTATAACATGTATTTGTTTTATATTGAGTATTTTGGAACAAAATTTTAGCACGTTATATGTCAGAGAAGATCAGTGTTTTGCAACTATTTTAATCTGTTGAAAAAGTTATATAGATCTAGTAAATGATTACTAGCTGTTTGTACTAAAAATGTAACTATATTTTCCGTTTTCTTCCCAGAAATTGTTTTTATTAAATTAAACGTCGCGGCTTCCTTTCATAAGCATTTTTCACCATTGTTATATAAACGACTCATGTTTTACAGCAATGACACAAAATGTTACAGCGCAGACACATATACAGTAAGTATCAAAAAAGGGTTTGAACTTAAAGCCTTTATTTGAGAAAAATCAAACGAAACAATAATTGAATAGTTACACATGAAATGAAGAAAAGTCATTGCACCAAAAATACTATCTTGTTGACAAGTTAAGACTTTAAATGTTATTACAATTACATTTAAGTTATTTCAATTACTTTTCTGTACCCACTATTAACTATATTAATGCTATATGCAATAAAAATATCATTGTTATGTAGGAAATAAATCTGTTACATCATGATATTTCAACAAGAAGGACATTGGCCCTGGAGTGCTCACCTGAGACTATAGCTTTATTTCCCTCATGTTTATGTGATGAACTTTAAACTAATCTGTGACCCCAGGTGCAGGCCCAGTTTTGACCCCAAGGGCATAAAATGAACAAAATTGGGAGAGGTCCACTAGGAATTGCTACATGCCAAATATCAAAGCTCTATGCCTTCTGGTTTTAGAGAAGAAGAATTTTATAATTTTCTGTCTTTGTTCCTATGTTCGAACTTGTGACCCCCAGGGCAGGGCCAGTTTTGACCCCAGTTTTGACCCCAGGGGCACCATATGAACAGACTTGGTAGAGGTCCACTAGAAGATGCTACGTACCAAATATGAAAACTCTACCCCATCAAGTTTCAGAGAAGAAAATTTTTAAAGTTTTCCTTCTTTGTTCCTGTGTTCGAACATATGACCCAGGGGGCAGGGCCACTTTTAAACCTAAGGGCATCATATGAACAAGCTTGGTAGAGGTCCATTAGGAGATGTTACATTCCAAATATCAAAGCTATATGCCTTTTACTTTGTGAGAAGAAGAATATTAAAGTTTTCATTCTTTGTTCCTATGTTTGAACTTGTAACCCCCTGGGCAGAGCCAGTTTTGACCCAGGGGCATCATGTGAACAAACTTGGTAGAGGTCTACTAGGAGATGCTACATACTAAATATCAAAGCTCTACGCCTTCAATTTTCAGAGAAGATTTTTCAAGTTTTCCTGAAACATGTGACCTCCTGGGTGGGACCAGTTTTGACCCCAGGGGCATTATTTGAACAAACTTGGTAAAGGTCCACTGGGAGATGACCACATACAAAATATCAAAGCTCTATGCCTTCTACTTTCAGAGAAGAAGATATTTCAAAGATTTTTTTTCCCTTTTTGCGGCCATGGCAACCAGAATTATGAGTGGAATTCTATTCTTTGAACAATTTTGGTAGAGCTTTACCCAAGGAATATCCCTGCCAAGTTTCATTAAGATTTGTCCAGTGATTTTGGGGAAGATGTTTAAAGAAATTGTTTACGGACGACAGACGCTGGATGCCGGACGCCGGACATAGGACGATCACAATAGCTCACCCTTAGCACTTTGTGCTGAGGTGAGCTAAAAAAAAGAACCTTGAAAAACACCCACATCCACTCCTCTGACACTACCCATCTAAACTTGATGAAACTTCACAGAAATGACCCTTCCATGGCTTTCTTCAGAATTTCTTGAAAGAATCTGATTCCTTCAAAAACTCTGTTTGCCATGGCAACAAAACTGAAAAATATTGAAATCTTTGAAAATCTTCTTATCTGAAAGTTAGGCCTAGGGCTACCAAACTTGGCATGTTGCTTTATGTCGTGAACCTCTACCAAGTTCCTTCAACTAATAGCCCTGGAGTCGAAATTGGCCCTGCCCCGAGGGTCACAAGTTTTATATGGGATTATATAGGGAAAACTTTAAAATCCTTCTTTAAGGCCTTGGGCTACCAAATTTGGCATGTATCTTTATCAACTGGGCTTCTAGCAAGAGTGCCCAACTTAAAGCCCTGGGGCCAAATTTAGCCAGGCCTTTGGCCCCGCCTCGGGGTCACAAGTTTTACATGGGCTTATATTGGGAAAGCCTTTAAAAATCTACTTGTACATAGCCGCAAGGCCTAGGACTACCAAATTTTGAATGTAGCTTTATCTAGTGGGCCTCTCCCAGAAGGGCTCAAATTACAGCCTTGGGGTTAAGTTTGTCCCCACACAAGGGGTCACAAGTTTTACCTTGGCTTTTGTGTTGAAAACTTTTCACTAACCATAATAAAGCCTAGGGCTACCAAATTTAGCCCTGTTTCATGGGTCTCATGTTTTACATGGCCTTTTTTCTTTTAGGAAACTTTGAAAATCTTTTAGTTATTTGGTTCGGGGGTTTATCTTGTGGACTTCCACCAGGATTCAAGTAAATATAGCTTTGTGGTCAATAATGGCTTTGTGGTCAATAATGGTCAAGGGGTCATAACTTTCTCGTAGGATTGTATAGAAAATCAAAGCGCTGACGCACTGAAGGCAGCGGGTTTTTGCCAGCTACAGATCTTATATGTATTATTTTCTTTGCACAGGTTTCCTTTATACTTGACTATAAAAATCTAAAAAAGTAAAAGGGTGCCTAAATCGATCTGCAAACAGTATAGACCTAGGTCAGCCTGCGCAGACGGTCAGCCTGTGCAGTCTGCACAGGCAGACCTGGGCTGAAACTTTTCGCCATAGGTCAATTTTCTGTACATCGAAGGATCGGTCTACCCAAAAACGAAGCAGGTTGTTAAAAGAATAGGTTATTATGGACCAATAATCATTTATGTCTTGCTTGGTTTAATCCATCAAGAGGATGCAAGAAATTCCCTTTTGCCAAAGCACGGCTCGTTTATTTGTGGCTTAAACAGATATACAGGAGCACAAGTAGAAAACAAGAACTTGAATAAATGATCCCTTTCCAAAACAATCCCAAGTTTTTATGACCCTGTGGAAGAGGGCTTTAAAGACACTTGTGGAAATGGAGAAAGTGCATCTAACCAATGTTTTCTATCTTATTAATCTGTAACAATAATGCAATTGTTGAAAGGCATCTTAGAGTACTGAAAACCAGTTTTAGTATAATTTTGAGGTTTTACAGCTCAAAATCCTTGTAGGCCAAATGATATGCTTTATAAAAGTTTTGCCGATCCCTTTAACGGAGTTGGTAGCTCAAAAACTTGAAATCAGGGTCGCTGGTTTAAATTTCCAGCATGGTCTTCTTTCTGATCCACTTGTCATTTATGCCATATTGTTATTCAGTGCATGACTTAAAGGAAACTTGTTAGAATGTCCAAAATCATGAACAGCAACAGCTGAAGTAGAAACAACAACTTTTTCAACAATGTTTTCAGAAGGCCTCACCAGAGGGTTGTTAAGTCTTCATTGTGTGTCAAAAATACCCTGTTCAGCAAACTTCCTTTTTCTGTGATTTATTGCCTTTTACCTCTGATGCCTGGTTTGGAAAGAAAGTTGTGTCAGTACTGGTCACTGGTATGACCCAAGCTGTTTAAATCGCATTAAATGCTAATAAATTATACTAAAAGAAGCCATTTGCAGACAAAAATTTAAACATGGCTCAAATAACAGCGTACATCTTTGATAGAGTAGAAAACATCGTTGGAAAAGGAGAAAATGCTGCTTACCAGCATTTTCTCCCATTCCTACAATGTTTGTAAAAAGTTCTAAGGGTCGTTAAAACTTGGGATTGTGTTGTACAAGTAAATGTATGACATAATCAGCATTTATCACTACTTTTAACGCTTTACCACCCAATGCTGAGTTCTAACAACCATGAGAAAGAAACAATGTAGGAATGGAGAAATTGCTGGGAACCAGCAATTTCTCCATTTTCCACAAACTTTTCTACCCTATAAAATAAAAATTGTGCCATTTGAGCCACAATGAAATTGTCGTCTGCAAACGCTTTCAATTTGAACACAGTTGAAATTTCATCGTCTGTTAAGGACTTAATCCTACTGTAGGTGACTTTTCGTTTAACATCACCTTTCATAGCTGAATCCGTACGACTTTGGTGATAAAAGGCGATGAACTACATGAATCCCATTAGGGTGCCCTATGCTCAATATTCATCATGCTTGCAAACAAACACCGATAAAAACGTTTGCTCTGAAAATATTTTCTTTTGTACTTTCTCGGTCTATGTAGATACCGATGCCCTCTTTCCATTTCTATTCTACATTGTAAATTTACGGATGAACTGGTAAGGTACATGTATAAAGTGGTTTTGAAGGGTGTCGTCTGCGCGAGTAGCGCGCATTTATACATGATCGTTTGGGTATTCATGGAGGAACTATTTAGTCACACGTAGGAATCAAGTTTTGTTTACCTCACGTATCCAGGAAAAAGCTGCGGGATGCAAGAATTCTCGACCTAGATAAATATCGTAGGCGTTGAAAATCAGTTACTCATACCTGGGGACAATGACAGCGGGTTTCACCCGCTGCCAAAAATTGTATGTCTTCAAGTTTAAAACCAATTGCCCAGAGTAGTAATATTTGACTTGTAGTGTTTTCACTTATTAGCCATTGGCATGATACAGGGTCGTCATGGCCCTCTTGTTTTAAGTTATATCCCCTATTGCATCAGTGAACTAGAGAAACAGATGGATGAAAAAAATAGGGCCCTTTATTTACCTGGGCCTTAGCCTATTGTATGTCTTCAAGTTTGAGACCATTTGGCTGGAGTTGTAATGTTTGGCTTGTAGCGTTTTCACTTATTAGCCAGTGGAGCGATACAGGGCCATCATGACCCTCTTGTTTCAAGTCATATCCCTTATTGAATCAGTGAAATAGATTAACAGAGTAGGAGAGTAAGAATAACAAAGGAAATAAAGCAGCTTAAGTAATGAAAATAGCCAAATCTTAGTGTTGGCATACTTATGGTTACAGTTGTGAATATATTATGATGAAATAACGAAATCAAAGGTTAGTGTGCAACAACAAATTATACTGTTGCACTCATAAATAGATCATTTTTGAGGTGCTAAATGCTAAAACTCCATAACTGTTCTTAATTATGGTCCTCTATGTCTGTCCTAGTAGCTCTAGCCAAAACTGTCAAAAAATCTAGCCAGAAATATTAACACATTCAATGTGAAGACTGAAAATCAGAGATTGTCTTCAATTCATTCTGCTAGGAACATTTATTAGGTATTTTACGGTATGTGAAATTGGTCAGACTTGATTTAATACAAGTCTTACATACATGTAAATGTGGATTTTTATGAGCATCTTAGATTCCAAAGATTTGTAAAAAAGATTGCATTGTTTCATTGTTTTTTTCATTATTGTGAACATAGGAAAAGTTTAATTTCTGTTATAGGCAAATTTGGGGTGGGCGCGTTTATTAGCATATAAAAAAAATCTGCACCACTTACAGATCTGGCATCCATGCTTAAAGTGACTCTAATAGGCTACCCTAACTCACTGTACCATTTGAATTTTTCTACCAGATGGATTGAAAAAAAATTAAAAATAGAGCCCTTTTTTGATCTGGGCCTTAGCCTAAAAGGAGAAATTACTGGTAATCACCAGTTTCTTTCCTTCCCATAATACACTTCTGATAAGAAAATTTGATCTTCAAGCCACATTTGGAATATGCAAATCTTTTAGCCACATTTGAAATTTGCTGTCTATAGATGCTTTCAGTTTGAACAAGTCTTAAATTTTTTTTTATTTGGTTAACTCTTTACTGCACAGTGAAATTTTGGACATGTCCAGATTCAAAGCATTTGTAGACAATAAATAAAAGGTAACTCAAATAATGATATTTGTCCTTAATACAGTAGAAAACATTGAGGGAAAAGGAGAAAATGCTGGTGACCAGCATTTTCTCCTTTTCTCACAATGTTTCACAAGGCTTCTTTCCTAGGGTTGTTCAAAGTCAGCTTTGTGATATATACGGTTAAGAGTTAAATTCAATAAGGATAACAGGCATCATGGTTTTTTTTTTACGAAGATGGTATCGTAAATAACAAATAAGCATCAAAGGGATTCACAAAATTATGTTAGACTGATGTCAATTGGTTTATTATTACAGATTTACAAACTCCAAATTGCTGTACGATCGTTTGGATGAGAGACTGGAATGGAAACATGGAAGGACCTACGTGCCAAAGGGCAACAAGAGATTGTTATGTTTTGTGGATGATGTCAACCTGTCCCAGGTATGTTGTCTTACCTTATTACAGGTTATGTAAAGTATTCTCATGGTTCCAAATTCTGTATTTTTAGCTCACCTGAGCACGAAGTGCTCATGGTGAGCTATTGTGATCGTGCTGTGTCCGGCGTCCGTCGTCCGTCGTGCGTCGTGCGTTGTGCGGCGTGCGTCGTGCGTCGTGCGTCGTGCGTCGTCCGTCGTCAACTTTTTACCTTGTGTACGCTCTAGGGGCCACAGTTTTAGTCGGATACTCATGAAAATTGGTCAGGATGTTTGTCTCGATGAAATCTCGGACGAGTTCGAAAATGGGTCATGTGGGGTCAAAAACTAGGTCACTAGGTCAAATCTTAGAAAAACCTTGTGTACGCTCTAGAGGCCACATTTTGAGTCGGATACTCATGAAAGTTGGTCAGGATGTTTGTCTGGATGATATCTCCGACGAGTTTGAAAATGGGTCACGTGGGGTCAAAAACTAGGTCACCAGGTCAAATCTTAGAAAAACCTTGTGTACGCTCTAGAGGCCACATTTTCAGTCGGATACTCATGAAAGTTGGTCAGGATGTTTGTCTGGATGATATCTCGGACGAGTTCGAAAATGGGTCACGTGGGGTCAAAAACTAGGTCACCAGGTCAAATCTTAGAAAAACCTTTTGTACGCTCTAGAGGCCACATTTTCAGTCGGATACTCATGAAAGTTGGTCAGGATGTTTGTCTGGATGATATCTCGGACGAGTTCGAAAATGGGTCACGTGGGGTCAAAAACTAGGTCACCAGGTCAAATCTTAGAAAAACCTTTTGTACGCTCTAGAGGCCACATTTTCAGTCGGATACTCATGAAAGTTGGTCAGGATGTTTGTCTGGATGAAATCTCGGCCGAGTTCGAAAATGGGTCACGTGGGGTCAAAAACTAGGTCACCAGGTCAAATCTTAGAAAAACCTTTTGTACGCTCTAGAGGCCACATTTTCAGTCGGATACTCATGAAAGTTGGTCAGGATGTTTGTCTGGATGATATCTCGGACGAGTTCGAAAATGGGTCACGTGGGGTCAAAAACTAGGTCACCAGGTCAAATCTTAGAAAAACCTTTTGTACGCTCTAGAGGCCACATTTCCAGATGGATACTCACGAAAGTTGGTCAGGATGTTTGTCTGGATGATATCTCGGACGAGTTTGAAAATGGGTCACGTGGGGTCAAAAACTAGGTCACTAGGTCAAATCTTAGAAAAACCTTTTGTACGCTCTAGAGGCCACATTTTCAGTTGGATACTCATGAAAGTTGGTCAGGATATTTGTCTGGATGATATCTCGGACAAGATCGAAAATGGGTCATGTGGGGTCAAAAACTAGGTCACTAGGTCAAATGTTAGAAAAACCTTTTGTAGGCTCTAAAGGCCACATTTTCAGTCCGAAACTCTTGTAAGTTGGTCAGAATGTTTGTCTTGATGATATCTCAGACAGGTTTGAAAATGGGTCATTGGGGGTTAAAAACTAGGTCACCAGGTCAAATCTTAGAAAAACCTTCTATATGCTCTGGATGCCACATTTTCAGTCCAACACTCTTGAAAATTAGTCAGAATGTTTGCCTTTATAATATCTTGGATGAGTTTGAAAATGGGTCATGTTGGGTCAAAAACTGGGTCAATAGGTCAAATGTTATAAACACCTTTTGTATGCTCTGGAGGACACATTTTCAGTCTGATACTCCTAAAACTTGTTCATTATATTTGTCCTGGTGATACCTTGAATGAGATTGAAAATGGGTCATGTGGAGTCAAAAACTAGGTCAATGGGTCAAATATTAGAAAAACCTTGTGTACACTCTAGAGGCTACATTTTCTGCCTGATATTCTTCAGACTTGGTCAGAATGTTTGTTTTGGTGATGTCTCAAAAGAGTTTGATAATGGGTAATTGTCGGGTCCAAAACTAGGTCACTTGATGAAATCTTAGAAAAACCTTTTGTACACTGTAGAGGCCACATTTTCAGTCCAATACTCATGAAACTTGGCCAGAATGTTTGTCTTATTGATATCTCAAAAGTGTTTGATGATGGGTAATGTCTGATAAAAAACTAGGTCACTGGGAAACTAGATGGTGCATGTTTGGTCAATAAACTCAGGTGAGCGATTTCAGGGCCATCATGGCCCTCTTGTTTCTAAATACAAATAATTTACTTTTAGACCTTTTAGTAGAATTAGTAGGGAATTGTTATGAATTTAGAAGATATGTTTAAGCCTTTACCACACGACAAGATTTTAGACCTGTCCGAATTGAAAACATTTGCTAATGACAGTTTCAATGTGGTTGACCTTGACCTTGAAAGGGTTAACCCTTTACCACACAATCCCGACTTTTAGTGACCTTGAGGAAGAGGCCTTTTGAAAACATTGTTGGAAAAGGAGAGAATGCTGGTAACCAGCATTTTCTCCTTTTCCCACAACGTTTCCTAGCCTTCCCAAAACAGATTTCTAATTTTTGAGTCACTAATTTCTATGTCAGCAAGTGCTTTCAATTTGGACCAGTCTAAAATTTTGTTGTATGGTAAAGAGTTAAAAAAAAAGAAAAAAAAAAGAGGAAACTCTGCTTATTTGCATATCTGTCCTTTCATTCTTGCAAAAAGTTATTGAAACACAGAAAGACTAACATGTACCTTACAGGTTGACAAGTGGGGTGACCAGACAGCCATAGAACTGATCCGTGAACACATTGATGATGGTGGCTTCTACAACCAGGAATCTCATGCCTGGAGATATGTCAAGAATGTTACGTATGTCAGTACAATCAATCCTGCAACCACAGCCAATGTTCCAAAACTCAGCCAGAGATTCTTGAGACATTTCGCTGTATTTGGTGTACCTTTCTTACCGTAAGTAATTGATTATGGTTTGATTTGTATTAAATCTTTACCACGTAATCCTGACTTTTAATGACCCTGAGAAAGAAGCCTTCAGAGAACAATGTTGGAAAAGGAGAAAATGCTGGTAACCAGCATTTTCTCCTTTTCCCACAATGTTTTCTGCCCTTCCCAAATGAAATTTCAATTTTTTTGTGACATTTATTTTGTCATCTGCAACTGCTTCCAATTTGGACAAGTCTAGAATTTTGTTGTTTGGTAAAGAGTTAATTAGTCTTTTATTAAAGGACAAAATTTTGAACTTGACCAAATTGAAAGGGTTTGCAGATGATAAATTAATGAGGCTCAAAGGGGGAATTTTGTCTGTTGTTGGGTAGAAACTACCATGGAAATAGGAGAAAATGGTGGTGACCAGCATTTTCTCCTATTCCCATGGTATTGTCTAAAGCGTTCCTCTTCAGAGTTGTCATGACTCTGGATTGTGTGGTACAGGGTTAAACTTGCCACCCTGCTGGTTGTTTGACAAAATGGTGTTTAACCCTTTACCTGATATGTCAATTTGAGGCTCTTTCATCTCACAGGTGCCTGACGTGTCTGGTATCATACCATCCCTCTATATAGATATAATAAAGACTTTATTATATCTATATAGAGGGATGGTATGATACCAGACACGTCAGGCACCTGTGTTTCATCTCAGCAGCAGTTAATGTCAAAAATATGGATAAATGAGGATTCAAATATCTGATTGAGTGGAAAACATTGTGGGAAAAGGAGAAATTGCTCGTTACGAGCAATTTCTCCTTTTCCCTCAATGTTTTCAAAAGCTGTCAGTTGTTGATATGTCAAAATGAGTATCTGTGGAGTAAAGGGTTAAGAATCCATAATTATGTGATGTCTTGCTACAAGCATTTCATCACAGAGACATTGTTTGGTAGAGAGTTCAGTGGAAATCGTGTTGAATGTTAAGGTTGTCAAAGATGTGTGCTGCAAATTTGTTAGGGGGAGGTGAAGAGGTCAGAAAAGCATGGAATACTAAATGTAAGAATATCTTTTTAGCCCAAATTATAAATACAAATTTCTGTATGTGTTGATAGTATGAATCTTATTACAGAAACTCAGAGCTACATACCATCTTCACCACTCTGGTCCATACTCACTTCATCACACCAGAAACAGCCCAGGGTGCTGTTGGGGCTCACCATAGCAACTATGATGAAAAGGTATATTTTTTGTTCTTCTGCTGCCATGTGATATGATCATTTGAATTAGTTTATTATTGTACATTTAAATTATTAGAAAGGAGAAAAAATGTGTACCTAAAGATGATATGGAATTTTGTTGTAAATTTTCAGAGTATTTTTGGAAATTTTGAAGAAACAACTATTCTTACAATATAAAACAAAATTTTCAAAAAAGTTACTGTGAAGATTGACAATCCACCAAAACTGATTCACATGGAGGTTTGAAGTCTTATATAAATTGCAAAACTCTTCAATTCAGTGCCATTTTTTGCACACAGCATATCATGCTCTTGTTCTCTAGTTAAATGTTCTTTCTAAATAGCACATATATTAATATTTTTAGAATTATATGAATCAGTTAATGTTACTAAAGGTCTCATCAATTGCGTAAGTTATTTAGCACACATAGAAGGTATTGTAGGGGTTAAGGAATAATAAATATGAAAGGAAACTGTCAGAGAATTGTCATAGGTTAAAAAAGGAAGAGGAAGCTATTTGTGAAAATTATCAGAAATGTAACATACAAGTGTGGATATTGATTGCACTTGTTTGTCTGTGTAACTTGTTAAAATGCAAATTTTCAGTTAACCCATTATCACACAATCTCTACTTTTGACGACCCTGAGAAAAAAGCCTTAACTCTTTACCACACAATCCCGACTTTTAACGGCTCTGAGAAAGAAGCCTTTTGAAAACATTATAGGAAAAGGAGAAAATGCTGGTAACCAGCATTTTCTCCTTTTCCCACAATGTTTTCTACCCTTCCAAAACCAAATTTCAATTTTTCAGTCACATTTCTTTTGTCGTCTTCATATGCTTTCAATTTAGACCAGTCTAAAATTTTCTTGTATGGTAAAGAGTTAAGGAAACATTGTGGGAAAAGGAGAAAATGCTGGTAACCAGCATTTCCTCCTTCTTTCACAATGTTATTTCATGCTTCACAAAAAAAAATTCAAATTTTCAGTCACATTTATTTTGTCATCTGCAAATGCTTACAATTTGGACAAACCTAATATGTTGTTGTTTGGTCATGAGTTAAAGATCTTAAAATATTGAACTTTACATGTAAATGAAGGAAGCAAGTAATCTAACTCTTCAGTTTAGATATTTACAACCATTTGGTAGGCTTATGCAAGGAAAAGAAACCTGTTGTGCTCCAATACTTTTGTTTCCGAACCCTTGTTACATACAGTGAGGCAATGTTGCAGATGATGAGGGCCATGAAGTGATATTAGCCCGCCACCTCAATATCTGCCAATAGTCTTCTTCACTTAACTTACCATGGTTGCTGTTTGCTGTTTTTGTGCTTCATTTTTGCTCCTGTTTCAAAATTTCTCTCATGTTTCTTCATGGAACTGATAGACTTTAATCAGCTATTTTTTTTCCAAATTTAGCTTTTTGATAATGCTATGCAGTGATTCTAAGGTTTTGTTGCCATAGTTTTAGAACAAATTTCTTGTCAACAGGCATGGTATCAGGTATTAACCTGTTGAGCTGTCATTTCTACTCTTGCTTGAGATGCACATTGGCAAAACATAAGAACATCACACTGATTTAACTCTTTACCAAATGACAAAATTTTAGACTGATCCAAATTGATAGCACTTGCAAACATAAATGTTGCCCAAAAATTGAAATGTGTTTCCAGCAGGGTAGAAAACATTGTGGGAATAGGAGAAAATGCTGGTTACCAGCATTTTCTCCTTTTCCCACAATGTTTTCAAAAGGCTTCTATCACAGGGTTGTAAAAATCAGCGATTGTTTTGGAAAGGGTTAACTCTTTACTAGACAATAAAATATTCAGACTAGTTCAAATTGAAAGCATTAATTTTGTAGATGACAATTTTAGTGTGACTCAAATAATGGAACTTGTCTTTCATAGGGCTGAAAGCATTGTGGGAAAAGGAGAAAATGCTGGTTTACCAGCATTTTCTCTGTTTTATACAATGATTTCAAAAGGTCTCTTACCCAGGGTCCTTATAACTTTGGATTGTGCGGTAAAGAGTTAAATGGGGATACATTTCTACTAAAGTGAAAGAATGCAAAAAAAAATAATTACGAATGATCAACCACATGAGAAAAAACTTGTAACGATATTATTTAATGTTACACAACAGGCTAAAAAACTCAAGGTATAATTTTTTGTAGAAACTTTGTGTGTGGCAAACTATGTAATCTTGTAGATCTTTGTATATCTTTTAGTTGTTAATCTCTATATTCATTTGTATTGGTGTCATCATCATCAGATTGTTTCTAAAGGTTGGTTAGCAGTCTTTTTCATCTGTACCAAACTATCCCAATTTTTTTTGTGATCCTTAGGAACAAGGCTCTTGAAAACATTGTTGGAAAAGGAGAAAATGCTGGTAACAAGCATTTCTACTCCTTCCACAATGTATCCTGCCCCTTTGGAAGGAATTCCATTGTTTGGACAGCATTTTATATGTTTTCTGTGAATATTTTCAGTTTTGATAAGCCTAAGATTTTTTTCTATAGTAAGCAGTTAGACAAACTACAAACTGCAGCAGGCTTGTTTTAGGCTACTGCAGACCTTTAAAGAAACATTGTGGAAAAAAAAAGAAACTGGTTGTTAGGGGGGGGAAGCAACCTCCCAGTTGCATATATGTAATTTTTCCTGACTTTATGATATTTCTGCAAGTGTTAAACATTTACCACACATTCCAACTGTTAACAATCCTGACACAAAGGATATTGAAAACAGTGAGAACAGGAGAAGATGCTGGAAACCAGAATTTTCTCTTTTCCTCCACTTCTAATTTTTGGTCTGCATGTGCTTTCAGTTTGGACTAGTCCAACATTTTGTTGTATAATAAAGAGCAAAGTTTGTGTGGTAAAGAGCTATGCAGTTTATGTTGTAAAGTGGTCTCCAGAATCTGAAGGTCTAAATCTTTACCAGATAGCAATGTTTTGGACTCATCAAATTGAAAGCACTTGCAAACTTCAAACTAAACTTAAGAATCCGAAAGAATGACATTTGTTTTTGGAAAAGTAGAAAACATTGTGGAAAATGAAAATAAATACTTTCTCAACATTTTTGTCTTCTGAGTTGATGAAACACAGGACTGTTAGGTGTGGGGTTAATCATATTTTGGGAAAAATTAATGGACTTACCGGTATGTAGAGCAATGTACAGGATTGACAATATGGGACTTGTTGCTGGATTGATAGTTCATGCTAGTGTGAATTCTTTCCAAGTAGATTTTTTTTTGCCTTTTGCTAGGATATTTCTTACAGAAGAAAAGGGTAGGCTTATTTCTGGTAATTGTGTGCCATTTTAGCTGTGCAGTTTTTGTAGAAAACATCAGGTATTGCCACAGCAGTGGCATGTTCAACATCATATAATAACTTTGACATTTTTAAAACTTTGACATTTCATATTATCTGTATAATTACTGATGATATTTAATTTAACCCGAGTTTGTTTATAAGATATAGAGAGAAAGAAATGCAAAATCATCCCTGTACAATTATAGCATGCTGTGTATATTGTATAGAATGACCAATAAATTTGCAACTTGCTGCACCTGATTTGTAAGCTTCGTTGATATAAGAATGGCTTCAGATTACAAGTAGATATAGGCAGAATTGCATCTTTTCAAGTATTATTCACCCAAATAGAGTTCATGTAATCGTTCACCACATAGTCCAGTCTTACTCATTCAGACAGATTAACTCTTTACCACACGAGAAAAATTTGGACTGGTCCAAATTGAAAGCATTTACAGACGACAAAATAAAGGTGGCTGAAAAATAGAAATTTGTTCCGGGAAGGGTAGAAAACACAGTGGGAAAAGGAGAAAATGCTGGTTACCACCATTTTCTCCTTTTCCCACGGTGTTTTCAAAAGGCTTCTTTCTCAGGGGCGTCAAAAGTAGGGATTGTGTGGTAATGGGTTAAGCAAATTCAACAATAAAAGAATAAAAGGCGAATGACGAGCATTTTTTTCTTTTCCCAAATATTTTCTAAAGCTTTTTTCTCTGATTGTTTTGATAAAGGGTGAAGTAGTAGTCTGTGAAATTGATAAAATGAAAAAAAAAAACAAAAACGCTAAACGTCTGACTTAACTAGATTCAAAAGATTTGCAGAGGAGCAAATGAAATGTAGCTCAAATAATGATTTCTGTCTGTGATTGGATAGAAAATATTGTGGGAAAAGGAACAAATCCTTCTCTCATGTTTGCTAAAGCTCTCTCCTTCAGGATTGTTAAAACACGGGATTGTTTGGTAAAAGCTCAACCCATAACAAAACAATTCTGAGTTTCAAAGACTCTGTTGAAGGAGGCTTTTGAAAACATTTTGGGAAAAGAAGAAAATGCTGGTCACCAGTATTTTATCCTTTTCCCAAAATGTTTTATTCACTGTTAACAATGAATTCAAAAGTTTGAGCCAGAAACGATTAATTCAAAAGTTTGAGCCAGATTAAATTTGTTGTCCGCAAATGCTTTGAATTTGGACAAGTCTAAGCTTAAGTGTAGTCGTTTGCTAAAGAGTTAGATAAGTAAAAATCAGTTAGTGTAGCTTTTTTTGCAAAAAAAAATTCAAAGCGCATGTATGAAGTACTTTTGTTTTAAAATTTAGATTATTTCAGTAAGTGTTTATCTTTTACCACACACCAAAATTTTAGGCTTGTCTAATTGAGTATATTCAAGGGTGACAACCTACGTCTTAGCAGGGGTGTCGGAATAGTCACCATTTTGTGCTCAAAGTGCAGATTAATTACTTTAAAAAGATATATGGATCTAAAATTTACTCAGAATACCTACGTCATCTGGTGATGGTAAATTTATTTGTCGTATTCATGAAATGCCATGAAACAATGTTGTAGCTCTAAACAGATCAACACAATTATTCTTAACGGCATTGTATATGACATATATTTTTAAATCGCACATGTGTCATGGGCTTCGAAAATTGTGTGGAGGTAATTGCAAAATCAACAAAACTAATGAACAAAACATTAATGTATGCAAACGAAGTAAATTGTCAGGTACCATATGCACTGCTTTGTTTGGACAGATCTTCAATAACAGTAATGTACAAGCTGAAAAACTTACCTTTTTAAAACAAAAATGCCAGATTTAAAATGTCTCAGATGACATATGATGTGATGCAGGTTGTTACCCCTGATATTTACAGATGATAAGTGGGATGTTGCTCAAATGATGGGTTTTCAGTAGGTTCCAACATCTGTGGGAACAGGAGATATTTGAGAGGAGAACTCAAAAAAGCATCCATGTTAAATGAGGAAGTGTGTGTGTGTGGGGGGGGGGGAATGATATTATCTAACCCTGTCATTTACAGTAATCCTGCAATTTAATTACCTTGAGCAGGGAGTCTTTTGAAAACATTAACCCTTTCCCAAACAATCCCTTGTTTTTATGACCCAGATAGAGAAGCCATTTGAAAACATTGTGGGAAAAGGAGAAAATGCTGGTAACCAGTGTTTTGTAACATTGTTGAAACAAATTTCAATTTTTGAGTCACCTTAATTTTGTTGTCTGCAAGTGCTTTCATTTTGGACAAGTCTTAAATTTTTGTTGTTTGGTAAAGGGTTAAAATTCAGGAAAAAGTAGAATATGTTGGTATCTAGCATTTTCTCCTTTTTCCCCACAATGTTTTCTATCCCATCATAGATCTTATGCTCATTTGTGTCTGGTATCAGCTTTAAAATTGTTTCCTGCAGATTATTCAATTTTGGAAGAGTCTAAAATTTGTAGTTTGGGAAAGGGTTAGGAGGTTATTCATTTTACCTGTTAAAAGAAGTCAGATGTCAACATCAAAGGCAACTGCAAGACAACAAAAGCATTTGCAGACAACAAAATTAAAGTGACTGAAAATTTGAAATTGGTTTGTGAAGGGTAGAAAGCATTATGGGAAAAGGAGAAAATGCTGGTTTTTAGTTTCATAAACATTGTACTTAAATTGCTAGATTGACTTAGTGGAACACTTGAGCCATTGATTTTAGTTCTGTAAGTTATGTGTTGGTAAATTTACAAATCCTGTACCTAAACTACATGTACCTTTCTGTTTTGAAGTGCCTGTTTAGAGATACATCTGTAACTTTGCCTAGTATTTGATTGATTTTAAGAGATACATCAAATGAATTGAGTGTCAGTTATCATAAATACATTTTCACTGTATGGTATATTGCTGTTTCAGGCTGCTTTGCTCATGCAACAGAATGAGGAAAAGTTGAAGAAGTTGCTGTCTACTGTAGTGTTGGTCACCATAGAACTGCAGGAGAGACTGAGATCTATGTTCTTACCTACATCACAGAGATGTCATTATATCTTCACTGTGAAAGATCTGTCCTGTATCTTCAAGTAAGTATGCTGTGGATGGGATGAGTTCTATCTCACCTGATTGAAATCAAAGCATTGAGAATGCTTATGTAGTATTTGTCAAAGAAGCCTTTGTGTTGAATTAATAATCTGAATGGAAAAGAGAAATATTACAAATATTTGCTTGAAAGTCTACCTGCTAAGCAAATAAATACCTTTTGTGTTGAAAGGAGACAACATTATGATTAGTGTATTAGTGGTCTCCCTTTGATCATTAGGAGTAGTCAGTAGTAACATCCCTTGACAGTATGATGCATGATAGATAGAGAGAAACCATGTGAATATATTGAGTAGAATTAAGTTTGTCCCTGAAAATTGTTATCTTTGGCTGTAAACATTTGATTACAATCAATTATTTCCATCTATAAATATTCATGCACAACCAAATGGAGTAGCACACAATCATGGGATGAACAAGCCGTGGGACAAACTAGTTTTAAAACCAAGAAACCCAAGACTAAGTGATCAGTAAACAAGTTTTGTATCATTGCACCATTAAAAGGCTACGAGCAATAAAACAAAGTTATTTTCAGTTAAAAAATTAATATTTCAATGATCAATGACCTCACCCAGTGTATTTTAACATGCCATTTTCAGTTACATATCTGAGTGCTATGGTGGAACTCATTTGCCTGAGAAAAATTGGTTGGGTTTATTTCCATTGGCTTAGCAGAAAATATGATACATGGTCTTTGAACTCATAGTGGTATTGTCTTCAACAACCACCACAAAAATTGGTGTTAGGTGTGTAAGAACTGCATTTTCTCCTATCCCACAGTGGTTTTTACCCTTTAACAAACAATTTCTATCATTTGAGCCATATTTAATTTGCTTTTGAAAATGTGTTCAATTTTGAATGAGCCAGAAATTTATAATTTTCTGTTTTCAGAAACATTTGCCTATCATTGAAACCTAAAGTTTCAAAGAAGAATTTGCTGTTGCTATGGCAACATGAATGTTATTGGGTGTATGGGCATAGGATGGTAAACGAAGTGGACTTCAAGCGTTTCAGACAGACCTTCAATGTATCAGTGAAGAAAGAGTTTGCTGATGATGAAATGGTAAGTCTGTCTTTCCATTTACGAAACGATCTCAAGTTTATCAAATTGTCCCAAGTTTACAAAACAATCTAAAGTTCACCAAACAATCCCAAGCTTACCAAACAATCTAAAGTTTACCAAACAATCCCAGGTGTACCAAACAATCCAAGTTTATCAAACAATCCCAAGTGCACCAAACAGTCCCAAGTTTTACCCCTTATCCTGCTTTGTAAGTGAAATAAAACTTTCAAGCCGTTAGTAAAGCCCAAATTTACATTTCAAAGATATTTTTGGTGGACCAATATCTCCTTATCGAAAAGTGTAGATCCAAGGTCAGACTGCACATTCTGTCCAGTCTGATCTTGATCTATACTGTCCACAAGAGGTCCTTGAGTTGCACCTAGCAGGGTTAGTGACCTTTGAGAAGAAGACTTTTTCCACTATGTCTGTTTTTTTAACTCATTACCAAATAACAAACTATTAAGTATGACCAAATCGAAAGCATTTGTAGATGACAAAATAAGAGTGACTGAAAATTTGAATTTTGTTTTGTGAAGGGTAGAAAACTTTGTGGGAAAAGGAGAAAATGCTGGTTACCAGCATTTTCTCCTTTTCCCACAATGTTTTCTAAAGCCTTCTTTCTCAGGGGCGTCAAAAGTAGGGATTGTGTGGTAATGGGTTAAAGAATCAAGTTTTAGCTTAAAAGTTTGCTCCTAGAAAACATCTTGGAATTGTGATAGCCCAGGGGTAACCATTGTTGTCAGTTGGTCATTCTGAGAACTACCTTGCAAAAACCTTTACATTTTGTAATATTGCTTTTATCACTGAAGATATTTACTACAAACTTTGTTAAGTTGTTTACTGTTATACAAGACACTCTGTGGAACAGGGGCAGATAACCATCAAAGAACTTTTGACACAGTTGTTTTTCTGAGTATTTATATCGAAAACCACACAACCACAGCTGAACATTGGCACTCATATGCCAACCTCTTGTTATCCTGTATTTTCAAGCAGCATAACTTTGCTCGTCGTATCACTATTTTTCTTGCTGTGTACAAAGGGCAAGAAATGTTTGCAAATTTTTTGTAGCCTTAAATGTAATTTACACTTTTTGATTTGATTTTAATTTATTCTTCAGTATTTAGAATTAGTTTATTAGGCTTATCTGTGTTAACTTGTCACAGGTCCAAACCATGATAAGGACGAGACAGCCACAGTTCAGTAATCTGATAGAACAGGACAGTGGTATCGTGACAGCTGGAATGATTGATACACGACACAGTACGAAAGTCTCGGAGGAGGACGCCAAGACTGACCTCTATAAACCCTTCAACAACATTGATGAGGTGAAGGAACTGATGATCAAGGGAGAAGAAGAGTACAACAAAATACACCCGAGGATTAAGTTGTCTCTGTACAAGGTAAGACTGCAATTTTTCATCTTTAGCTGTCTTCAAAGAAAGCATTGAGATATTGTCAAAGCTCTGATGTCTGCAAAATCTTCGACATTTTCTAATAATTGTCTCAGCTATTACTGAAAATATCTCTTAACTGTTTACCAAACGACAAAATTTTAGACAGGTCCAAATTGAAAGCATTTGCAGACGGCAAAATCACAGTGACTCAAAAATTGAAATTCGATATGGTATGGTAGAAAAATGTTGTAGGAAAAGGAGAAAATGTTGATTACCAGCGTTTTCTCCTTTTCCCACAATGTTTTCTAAAGGCTTCTATCTCAGGGCCATCAAAAATAGGGATTGTGTGATAATGGGTTAAAGCTTGGTCTACTTGTTTACTATTAAACTGGGAATTGATACCTGAAAAAGCAGGTTATCATGAGAATATTTTATACAGTTATGCTTCTTTTTTATATATATTTTTTCACTTGTAAAGCAGAAAATAATTTGATGAAGCATTGGCACCCTCAAGCCGAGCTCATTATTTTATCCCTAGCAGGTTTCAGTGAGAATATTGTTTCATGTTTTTCATCCAACTATTAATCCATAAGCCTCCCATCTGCATGTCTATGTGGTCTTCTATCTAATTGTGTGTTTTGACTTACTGATATTTCTCAAAAACAAATGTCAGAATTAAGTGACAATTTCATATACATATCAACCACTGTGCAATGCTAATGCATGTGTATTTTCAAAGTTGCTCTTGGATGCACTCTTTAAAATTAAATTTAAAAAAAATGATATGGTCATATCATTCTATATGCTTTGTATGAGAACAGCACTCTACAATTTTACACAGATTTACAGAAGTATTTTCAGCCAAATTCTGCTGATGCATGTCTGAAAAAATTTTAACCTTGTCCAAATTGAAAACATTTGTCGACAACAAAATAAAAGTGACTGAAAATTCGAAATTTGTTTTGTGAAGAGTAGAAAACATTGTGGGAAAAGGAGAAAATGCTGGTTACCAGCATTTTCTCCTTTTCCCACAATGTTTTCTAAAGGCTCTTTTCTCAGGGTTGTCTAGAGTAGGGATTTTGTGGTAATGGGTTAATTGTATCTGATCATATGTATTCATTAGGGTCTGTGTTCTAAACCATTCTATGTCGCATTGTTTGTCTTATTCTAAAATTAGGAAAGAACATTATTTTTGACAGGCTAGATTTTTTGTAGCCGGTACAAAATTTGGTTACTTTGAAATTGAGAAAGTTCTTCAAAATTTGAGTAAGATTGAAATTTAGAATGATCAATATTTACCAGTATTGTTTGTACACACAGGTTGTGATAGAGCAAGTTTGCAGATTAGCAAGGACCATTGCCTCCCCACATGAAAATGCCCATTTTGTCCTGGTAGCTGAAGGGGGACCTGGACGTTCTACCACCATTATCAAGCTGGCAGCCCATCTTTGTGGGTACACAGTCTATCAGATCAACCCATGTCCACTGGGCTCTAGTCCCGAGTATAAAATGGAGCAGTTTAAAGCAGATCTAGTGCAAGGTTACACCAGAGCTGGAGCCAAGGTATGCCTTTCTTACTTTAACCATTTCAAAACCATGGGAATTTTTTTTCTTTCAAGAGAATTTTAGTCATGTAACTGTTTCAATTCATCTATAAAGTCCTTCTTTTAGTCTCACCATCACTAACTAGGCTGGGCTTTGTATGAACTTCTCTAAGGACATCTCATATCATCAAGGCAACAGTGAGCACTTATCTCAGAATCACCAGATTGCAAGTTTATTTTTCTTACCACTGGTCGCTGAGGTCCATAGTTTAACCGCAACTGCACAAGTGTGTTTTCAGATGACCTCTTTTGACTGTATATCCCACAACCTTGATTTTTAATGACTCTGGGCATAAAGCCTTTTGAAGACATGGTGGGAAAAGGAGAAAATGCTGTTTTCTACCCTACCCAAAATAAATTTTAATTTATCACTCACAGTCATATTGCTCACTGCAGATGCTTTCAATTGTGGCAAGTCCAAAGTTTTGACGTGTGGTAAAGAGATAAAGAAGCATTGACTTGAAGTGAGTCTGTAATATGTCAGGCGTAACTAGAAAGTAGAAGCCAGCAACAAACGATAACAATTAACAGAATTTATTAACAAAAATATCAAATAATCAGTGACAATATTACAATAGTACAAAACAATACCTTAGATGTTAAATACAGAATACCAATTAATCCAGTCCTAATTCCAATCTGATCCTGATCCAAACTGAATGTAATCCAAGCACTAATTATATGACACAAACACAAAATAATCCCCACTTTAGTCTGGCAATAACGTATTAAATAGTGAACACTGAGATGTAAAGAGCTATTCCTTTTATAATAACAGAGAAAACTTCCAGAAAATTCATGTTAAAATCAGTTGCATAATTTCTAGTAATCAGATTGTTAAAAGGCCCGGAAACTTCCAGAACAATATTCTACAAGAGAGAATCCAGGTCTAAAAATAGCAACAGGGGAAAACCATTCAAAAATAGATACACACATGAACAAAGCTAGGAATAACTGGGTATGTACATAACAAATAGCAATTAAAATCTATTATTTCAAAGCATAACCTAGGGCCATTTGAACATTTCTGTAATGTTAGAATGTAAGAGTTGAGTCTTTTCTTCAGCCAAAACAGAACTGAAACGTCCCACTCTTTATTGTACATGCTTCATTCTGTTTTCTAGGGGGAGAAAATCCTTTTACTGCTGCATGAGGAAGAACTATTTGAGGAAGATTTCCTTGTATTTCTGATAGAATTCATCAATGGGGGTTCTATAAGTCACCTGTTCCAATATGAAGAGCAGACAACAATCATCAACTCAATCAGGACAGAAGTTACACAGGCAGGGCTGACCTATACTAGAGATGTTGCCTGGAACTTCTTCTTGAAGTAAGTCTATGAACCCTTGTAATTGCTTGTGCAGACAGTTTAGTTCATGATCAGACTGCTTGGACTATACAGTCTGATCCAGGATCTATACAGCATTTGCAGATGACAAAATAAAAGTGAATTAGAACTTGAAATTATACTTTGGAAAGGAAGAAAAAAAATGTAGGAAAGGTAGAAAATGATAGTTCCCAGTGTTTTATCCTTTCACTACAATATTTTCAAGAGGTTTCTTCCACACTGTTTCTTAAAGCCAGGATTGTTTGGTAAGGATTTAAACTGTTTTAAGTTATAAGAGTGACAAGTTCGGTGTATCTTATAATATTTGATATTTCTTACAAGGGAAGAGAACTCTTGTAGAAATGAGAAAATGCTGGTTGCCAACATTTTCTCATTTTCCTTACACTTATTTCGGGCCATCTCTGAGGGTCGAAATAACATGGAATTGTTTGATGAATGGTTGAATTGCTTTGATATTGTACCTATGTAGAGTATTTTGATTCATTTGTCTCCTTGATGTGCAAGATGAAGGCCTTAACTCATTGCCAAATGACACAATTTTAGGTTTGTCCAAATCAAAAGCATTTGCAGACAATAAAATGAAAGTGACTGAAAATTTGAAATTTATTTTGTGAAGTGTACAAAACATTGTGGGAAAAGGAGAAAATGCTGGTTACCAGCTTTTTCTCCTTTACCCACAATGTTTTCTAACGGCTTCTTTCTCAGGGTTGTCAAAAGTACGGATTGTGTGGTAATAGGTTAATCCTTTACTACATAATCATCGGTCTGTATTTACCAGCTTAGAATATTTTTAGTTTTGCTCTGTTTAAGAACCAAAGAACAGTTGAATAAGCAGATGTAGTACTTGACATTACTATTGCTAAAAAAATTAAAGACATACAGGTAATAGTCACTGCAAAATATTTTTACAGGACCGTGAGAAACAATTTCCGTGTCTGTCTGATCTGTGGTGACGGCACCAAGAACCAGAAACGATGCAGAGAGTACCCATCATTCACAAAGAACGTTAACTTTATCTGGTTCCCACACTGGTCTAAAACACAGCTGGTGGACCATGCACGCTATCACCTAGACTGTAAGTCTCCTAAACTTTGTATTAATCCTGTATTACATATTTTCATGTTTTAATGACCCTGATATTTTCGGATTTTGAAAACATTGTGAGAAAAGGAGAAAATGCTGGTAACCAGCATTTTCTCCATTTCCCACAATGTTTGCTACCCTTTCAAAGACAGCAATGATCTTTAAAACGACAATAAAAATGTCACCTGAAAATACTTTCAATTTAGTCTAAAACATTACTGCTTGGTACAGCGTTTAACTTTTTTTATCAAGCTATAAAACTTTTTATTACGTGTCCATATTGGAAAAAACAACAACAGAAAAGAGCAGGAGACATTGTGGGATAAGAAGAAATCACTGGCATCGAGCTGTGCTGCCATTTGAAAGGACTTTTTTAACTATGGAGAAAAATCAGTTGGCAGAAAATGATGTCATTGTAACAAAATTGAAGTGTCTTTTGTTTTTGGCATTAGTAGTACTTTTCAAGTCCTCTCTATCTATTACTAGTCAACACTTTACTCAACAAATCTGAGTTTTAATGACCTTGAAAAAGAAAACTTTGAAAGCATTTTGAGAAAAGGAGAAGAAAACATTTTGTCCTTTTCCAATGTTTCTGAATTAACCCATTACCACACAATCCCTACTTTTGACACCCCTGGAAAAAAAAGCCTTTAGAAAACATTGTTGGGAAAGGAGAAAATGCTGGTGACCAGCATTTTCTCCTTTACCCACAAAGTTTTCTAACCTTCCTAACACAAATTTCAAATTTTCAGTTACTTAAATTTTGTCGTCTGCAAATATGCTTTCGATTTGGACAAGCTTAAAATTATGTCGTTTGGTAATGAGTTAACATTTTAGCTACCTTTTATTTCACACCTGCAGATGCTTTTAAATTGGACAGGCCCAAAGTTTTGTCAAGTGGCCAAGGGTTAAGTCATAGATTTGTGAAGAAACACTGTTTCTCGTATACTGTAATAAAAGTTGCTTTCCTGTTTTTCCACAGCTGTTTCATGGCTGACAGCAATACAGAGAGAGAACATTGCTCACATGCTGGCATCAATGCACCTTGTCTTGAGGCAGCAAGATGGACAAGAAAAAGATGCTGGAGAATATAGACATATAACAAACACTGCCTATGAAAAGTTTGTGGAAAGGTAAATTGCTATTTTTTATATTACTAGTATCTGTACTAGTATCTGCCAAAGCAAAGAACTGTTTGCTGTTAATGTCAAAAGTTTGGGTTCAAAAATTCTATAATCACTTGCCTAACACAATGACAGATGGTGGACAAAGTTTCAAGAATTTCTTCAGTTGATGTGTTCATTTACATTTTGATGGAATGATTTGACAATTTGAATTTTTTCATCTAATTTGTTATCTATTCTCCAAAATGCAAACTTTTGTTTTCATCCAAATTGAAAAAGTGTGTGTAGATGACAATTGCTGGCTTTATTTATTGATTTATGCTGTAAAAGAGTATAAAGATACTGTGGAAAAAAGATAAAAATGCCATGTACCATCATTTCCTCACAATGTTTTCAAAGCCTTTCTTTCTCAGGGTCCTTAAAACTTAGGGTCAAGCATTGCAGTCAAGGGTTAAGTCAGTTTCACTTTCTCAAACAGTTGAACAAACTAGTAAAGTTTAAAATACATTATGACAGTCTATGCTTGTAAATGTTTATGCAATGATAACTGCATGCAGCTTCATGACCTTGCAGGTATGCCACTTACTAAGGACAAGCAGCTCAGTAGAAAGAGTACTTGTAATATGGCCTGCAATACACAAAAAGGGGCATTTGGACATTAGCATAAAACATTGTCTCATATCAGCCTTCACTTTAGTTGTTGCTAAAGGTTCTGTTCCATTCTCTAAATGAACGCAATTTCAACTTTGGTGTTATGGAAAAACAGTAAATGGCTTGGAATGAGTATGTTGTTATGGAATGAAGAACTTCCAAACACCTGGATTAGTGTAATTGTGTTAATTTATTTCCTCTTTACCAAACAAATATATTTTAGACTTACTCATATCCAGATCATTTTTAAACAGCTAGCTGAACATAGCTCAACTGTTGAAAATTGTTTGTGAAAGCATAGAAAACATTGCTGGAAAAGGAGAACATGCTGCTTACCAGAATTTTCTTTCTTTTCCATAGTATTTCCAAAAGCCTTTTTCCTTAAAGTTTTTATAACTAAGGATTGTGTGGTAAAGGATCGATATATATCTATGTATACAGCATTTAACCCTTTACCACACAACCCCCTACTTTTGACGCCCCTGAGAAACAAGCCTTTAGAAAACATTGTGGGAAAAGGAGAAAATGCTGGTAATCAGCATTTTCTCCTTTTCCCACAATGTTTTCTACCCTTCACAAAATAAATTTCAAATTTTCAGTCACTTTTATTTTGTCATCGGCAAATCCTTTCAATTTTGACCAGTCTGAAATATTGTTGTTTGGTAATGCGTTAACCCTTTCCCAAATGACAAACTTTTGGACTAGACCAAATTGAAAGCATTTGCCGAAGACAATTCAACTCTTGTTGAAAAGATGATTTATGTCTGTGATAGGGTAGAAAACATTGCGGGAAAAGGAGAAAATGCTGGTTACCAGCATTTTTCCTTTTCCCACAATGTTTTCCAAAGGCTACTATCCCAGACCCTTAAAAACCAGGGATTGTTTGGGAAAGAGTTAAAACCTACCAATCAAACAGAATACAGGCCTGTATGTAACAAAAATGTATAATTCTGATTATATTTTTAGGTTTATATCAGTAGCCAATCATCGATATGAAAACATAAACCAGGACCAGGAGGCTGTTAACACATCTCTACAACAAATCCGCAGAGAAAATGAAATTGCCTCGAAACTCAAGAAGAACCTGGAACATGAAATGATCGTACTGGAGGAGAGAAAACAGGTAACAGATCAGGCTTTATTATCATATGAGATGATTCAATTTGATAAGATTTCAAATTTTGTTATTGTAGTATACTGGTCTATCCCACATATAGATGTAAAGGTATAATGTAGCTGGATACAGGTATTTGGTGATATATCGTGCGGCCGTATCGACATGTGGTTTGGTAGCTCAGTTGGTAAGAGTGCAGGAACGTTATTCCTGAGGCCCTGGGTTCGAATCCCGGTCGAGCCGCGATATATTTTTCACCACCTGTTACATTTGGCGCCCAACGTAAATAACCCACTTATTAGAGAGATAGAGTAGTAGTGATTGAGGGATTCGTGGACGAATCTTCATGTGGCAGGGTAGTATGTAGTATACTGGTCTATCCCATAGATAGATATAAAGGTATAATGTAGTCTGGTACAGGTATTTGGTGATATATCGTGCGGTCGTATCGACATGTGGTTCGGTAGCTCAGTTGGTTAGAGTGCAGGAACGGTATTCCTGAGGCCCTGGGTTCGAATCCCAGTCGAGCAGTAATATATTTTTCACGACCTGTTACATTATCAGAAATGACAGTTTAGTTTTAGCTCTCAGAGCAACAAATAAATTGAAGGCATATTTTCAATCTGTAAATAAGACCAAAACAATTGCTATTTAACCCTTTACTCCATAGATACTCATTTCTACGCATTGCTTGTAGGAGCCTTTGGAAAACATTGTGGCAAAAGGTGAAATTGCTCGTGACGAGCAATTTCACCTGTTGTCACAATATTTTCTTTGCAATCAAAAGGTGTCATATACACATAAGAAACGGATTCATCCTTGCTGTTATTTAGGGTCATTTAGAGATACCATAGAAATGCCTTATGGGGTAAAGGGTTAAAGGTTGTCTTTTGTCTATTGTGTTTAAGCTGAGGGGACAATGTGGATCAAAGATCAGACTGCATGTTCTGTGCAGTCTGATTTTGATCTACACTTGCCGCGAAATGAGCTTTATTTTAGAAAAGCACTTTAAGGGCTATTCCACTACACCTGCTGACCTGGAGTACCCCAGCCAGTGAGTAAATTATATACTAGTAGTTGTCATTTTTAAGCACCAATCAGGAGCAGGCGTAGTCCTGACTTTTAATGACCCTGAGAAAGAAGCCTTCTGAAAACATTGTGGGAAAAGAAGAAAATGCTGGTAACCAGCATTTTGTCCTTTTCCCACAATGTTTTTTTTCCCTTCCCAAAAGAAATTTCAAAGTTTTAGTCACATTCATTTAGTCATCTGCAAATGCTTTCAATTTTGACCAATCCAAAATTTTGTGGTTTGGTAAAGAGTTAAGCCTGGTTTTGCCATAGTGCTTCTTTTGTAAATGGTTTATGGTTAGAGTGATATGTACTGATATGTGTGTTGTATTACAGGGTACCATCAAAATTCTATCCCAGATTGGACAGGACACTGCCATTACAGAACAGCAGATCAAAGTGGTGAAGGCGCAATTGGACAAAATCTCAAAACTGAAAAAGGTAATAGACATGAAAAAATGCATTTTAATTTATTTCACTGTCAAGCGGGCTTGCTTTAATGATATGAAAAAACATTATATGAAAAAGGGTATGTGCTCGTTCCAAAACAATTCTGTCCCTTGTTTGATAGTTACCTGTACAACAGTCTTTACCCTGTACCTGTACTGGGCAACAAAATTTTACACTGTTTCCCAATTGCTTTCAAAAGCTTCCTTCTTTGGGTTTGTTCTAACAACGAATTGCTTGATAAAGTATTAAGGCAATATAGTCCATATTGACCTACCATTCTTAAGAACAATTCGAGTCATATTCTCTAGATTTTCCTAAAACTGAAAGTAACACATCCACTGATTGGCTGAACCATTTGATGTAGCCAATCAGAAGGGATGTCACTTTCAAATTTGGAAAATCTTGGAAAATGAAATGAAGAGCATTTCTAGGAATGTTTGGTTAACCCATTGCCACACAACCCCTTCTTTTGATGACCCTGAGAAAGTGCCCTCTAGAAAATATTGTGGGAAAAGGAGAAAATGCTGGTAACCAGCATTTTCTCCTTTTTCCACAATGATTTCTACTCTTCACAAAACAAATTTAGAATTTTCAGTCACTTTTATTTTGTCCTCTGCAAATGCTTTCCATTTGGAAAAGCCTAAAATATTGTTGTTTGGTAATGAGTTAATATGGACCATGGTGTATTCTCAAAACTTCAGGCTTTACCAGAATACCAGGTTGCCCATGAGAGAGCTGTTTATAAGGCCATTGCTATTGTTGCTGATACAAAGAAGGTGGTCCAGAATATAGATATAGAGAAACTTCATGAGCTGAGAGCCATGCAGAAACCTATCATAGACATTGAGGACTTAATGGCAGCTATCATCATGATCTGTGAGTATTCTAATACTTTCTTGTCCCTTTCTTTAACCATTTCCCAAACGACAAATTTTAGACTCTTCCAAACTCAAAAAGTTTGCAGACAACAATTTCAAATTTGATAAAAATGGCAGAAATTTCTCCAAATGGGTAGAAAACATTGTGGGAAAAGGAGAAATTGCTTGTTACGAGCAATTTCGCCTTTTCCCACAGTGTTTTCAAAAGACTTGTACCAAAATAAGGGCTTGTTTGGGAAAGGGTTAATTTGCCCCTTTACCTCTATATCAAATAACAGAATCATAGAATGGTCCAAGTTGAAAGCATTTGCAGACGACAAAACATTGTGACTCATCAATTAAAACTTGACTTTGGAAGAATAGAGCTGGTTACTAGCATTTTGTCCTTTTCCCCCAGTGTTTTCAGAAGGCTTCTTCCTCGATGTTGTTAAAACCAGGGCTTGTTTGGTAAAGGGTTACAGAAATTAGGACTACTGCTTTACTTAACCCATTACCACACAATCCCTACTTTTGACACCCCCTGGAAAAGAAACCTTTTGAAAACATTGTGGGAAAAAGAGAAAATACTGATAACCAGCATTTTCTCCTTTTCCCACAATGTTTTCTACCTTTCACAAAACTAATTTCAAATTTTCAGTTACTTTTATTTTGACATCTGCAAATGCTTTCAATTTGGACATTACCAGTCTATCAGTCTATCTGTGATAATACATGTACCAAACATTGTTTGAAAAATAAGTACACTTTGGTAGAAAAGGAAATATATTTATAAAGAAGGAGTTTATGGTTGGAACATTGTGTTTCAACCCTTTGATAGTTTGTTATGTGATTTTTATGTAATATGTAATAAGTTTAAATTGAATTCAATTGACATTATTTACAGACTGTATGACTGTAAGCACTCTAATACTGATTGCTGTCAATATTCTGGCTCTTTACTGAATTATATTCCTTCTTTATTTTGTAGTGAAATCACCTTCAGCAGATCTTACATGGCAAAAAGGAGCTAAAAGACAAATGGCTAATTTAGAGAGGTAATCATATGGCAGCATTTGCAGGCTTATTGTCTCATCACTTCTAGATCACATTTTTCAAGTTTGGAAACCTTTTGGCAAAAGCTTGTTACTTCTTTTTAAATGTCTACCGCACAATGAAATTCTATACTGGTCCATATTTAGAATTGCAATTGACTTTTTTATTTTAGCTGAAATTTGATTTGTGTCTAGTAAACATTGTGAAAAAAGGGAGACTCCAGTTGTTAGCAGTTTCTTCCTTTCTCACAATGTTTCCAAAGGCGTGTAACTCAGGTTCTTTAAATCTTTGGATTGTATGGGGAAGTGTTAACAGAAAAACCAATGTAATAGTGCTTCCCATCAAAGAAAAAGTGTTGTGTTAGGATCTCTGTCATCATGTTGGTATTTCCTTCTGTCCATGGGAAAACCAAACTTGGTCTGGACAACAAACAAAATGAATAGACACTAGTAGGACTAAACATATTTCAGTACACTTTAACCCTTTTCCTGCTTAATGAATTAGATAAAACTTTCACGCCAATAGTAAAAACCTGTTAAATGAACTTTCAAGTTGTTTTTTTTTGAAGATATCAGACAGTGTAGGTCCAAGATCAGACTGCACATTCTGTGCAGTCTGATCTTGACCTACACTGTCCACCAAATGTCAGTGAATCATTCTCAGCATCCTAATGGTTAGCCAAGACAAGGTTTTATAACAGCTAAAATTCAATGTGATTTATGCCTTATTACAGGTTTATTGAAGAGCTCATGTCATTTGATGACAACCAGCTGCCAGAACCCACACTTAACCTTGTAGAACCCTACTTGAAGAAGCCCTCATTTGATCCAGATACCCTAGAGAGAAAGACCAGTAACTCAGCCTGTGGAGCTCTGTGTAAATGGGTCAGGGGGGTTGTCAGGTAGGTTAACAACATATACGTATAACAGGGTTTTTTTACGTACTGCCAATTTTTACTAATTTTTACGCGTCAAAAATATTCGTAAAAATTCGACGCGTAAATAATTAGAGTGTAAAACTGTAGTATTGTATCAATATGAATTAAAGGGTTATCAGTATGTAATACCTGTGTAGTAAATATGCGCAATACAAGAATTTATTCACTTGCGTTCTGATTTCGTGTAATATGGCTTCTCTCAATCAGTCATCTCTATTTGGATACTTTAAGCCCAGCTTCCGTGCCCAAACGGAAAACTAATTGAGAATTCCAACCCATACGATACTGAATTGAATATTCAGGTTAACAATGCTTCGACACCACGTAAATGATGCACTTTCATGAAACTCGACACGTTAATTATGGCGGTGATGAGGATTTTACTCGGCATTGGGCCGCTTCTATAATGTCACGAATGGGACTTATGAAAAGACGTGGCTTTACAACTACAAAACCCGAGGTTAAAAATTTTGATGAGCTAAAGGAGGGCTTTCTAAACAGGGTGAAAAAAGTAAGGACAGAAGACAATGTGCCTCCACAGTTAATTATCAATTATGCCCATACAGGTATCTGTTAAAACAGTTATTCGCACGTCAAAACAATAACCCTATTCGCACGCCAAAGAAAGAGTGACACTTTTCTTTCAACTTTCTTAAAACAAACAATACACTTATAATCTTAAATGAAAGAATGGACAATGCACTGGTATTTTTAAGGCTGTAATTTTTTACGCATGTTTAGAATTAGTAAAAAATGAAATCGTAAAAATTTAAATCACATGTTTTTAGCTCAAATCCGTAAACTTTTACAGCAGTAAAAAAACCCGTTATACAGTATATTGGAAAGAAAGTTTTGTTTATTACTGGTTTAACAAGGAATGTAAGATGAGGTAAATTGGGTTCCACAATATGACTTAGTACTGTTTCAGACAACATGAAATACCAAACAGACTAACAAATTCAAAGTTTTGCATGAAATGATAAGATATAAGATACATAATGATATGTTGTCATCTACTATCTATAGGTACCACAGAATGATGATTTCTAAAGTAAAGCCTCTCCATCAAAAAGTCGATGAGACCACACAGGCTGTGGACGATGCTGAACACAAAATGTCAACCCTAGAAAACAAGAGAAAAGCTTTGGAAGTGAGACTTTCAGGACTTGCAAAGGGTTTTGAAGAGGCAACCATTGACAAAAATGAACAGGAAGACAAAACAGTTAAAATGAAGAAGATGCTGGAAACAGCGGCACAGCTTAGAAAGGTGTGTGTTTACATTTTACCTGTGTATGCTCTGTGTTTATGATCCAGAAAACTTTTGAAAACATCATGGGAAAAGAAGAAAATGCTGTTTACCAGCATTTTCTTCTTTTCCCACAATGTTTTCTTCTCTTTGATTGCCAAATCTTGATTATTTGAGATTAAGAAAGGCTTGATTCTTCTCAATTCCTTTTGTGTTTTTTATTGATACAGCATATAATCGAGGGCCATTCATTTGTCATAGTTTAGGTGATAAATGAATAAGACTTATTTTCTTCAACAAGCTTCAATATCACTTCTTCATTCTCAATTCTGTCTTTAACTCTTTACCAAACGACAAAGTTTTTGGCTTGTCCAAATTGAAAACATTAGCAGATGACAAAATAAAAGTATCTGAAAATTTGGAATTTGTTTTGAAAAGGCTAGGAAACATTGTGGGAAAAGGAGAAAATGCTGGTTACCAGCATTTCCTCCTTTTCCTACAATGTTTTCTAAATGCTTCTTTCTAAGGGTCATCAAAAGTAGAGATTTTTGTCGTAATGGATTAAAAACTTTTCAGATGTTTTTCAAAATATTATGCTGTAAAATTGCTTCAATATGTAAGGAGTTAGGACTAGTCTATCAAACATATGTATATTTGGTAATACTGAAATGTGAAAGACTAGGCTCATGTCATTTCTGTATGCTGTTGTAGATACTGAAAGGTGAGAGACAGAGATGCCAGCAGATTTACGACTCATACCAAAGGCGACTGATAGCTACACCAGGAGGCTGTGCCATGGCAGCAGGATTCGCTACATATTTGGGTCCATACCATCATAACTTCAGACGAGTCATGCTTACTGTCCACTGGCCTAATTGTCTCAGAGAGAGGGGAATTCCCTTGGTCATTGACTCCATTGATGGCCTTAAAGGTAAGTGACAGCAGAGATGTTTATTTTCTTTGGTACAAGTGCTTCCAACTACATGGTCAGTTATAAGTTTCTATTTGTGAACAGGTCATTTCCTAGCTCAATTTCTTTAGTAGAAGCTTGAATGAAAATTCTGAAATGGAGATGGGCCAAAAATACAAGTTGTTTGAGAACAAGCTAAAGCACTTTAGCTAAGGCAATGACTCCTAGTGCCACAAAATGTTTTTATTGTGTTAGAAAACCCTTCTTTTTTTCTGATTAACCCTTTACTCCATAGATACTCATTTCTACGCATTGCTTGTAGGAGCCTTTGGAAAACATTGTTGCAAAAGGTGAAATTGCTCGTGACGAGCAATTTCACCTTTTGTCACACTGTTTTCTATGCTATCAAAAGGTGTCATATACACATAAGAAATGGCTTTATCCTTGGTGTTATTTAGGGTCATTTAGAGATCTCATAGAAATGCCTTATGGGGGTAAAGGGTTAATTGTTTTACAAAAAAAAATTATTTCCGTCATCTGCTTCATACTTGTTTTAGGATACAATGACTTGAAGCATACACCAAAGGATATAACTTTATATTCATCTGAATTGAAAGCATTTGCAGATGACTATTACAATATACCTTAAAGGGTAGAACTTGTCTGTGAAAGGTAAGAAAACATTTTGGGAAAAGGAGAAATTGCTGATTATTAGCATTTTCTGTGTTTCCTACAATGTTTTTAAAAGCCTTCTTTTAACTCTTTACCGAATGACAAAATTTAAGACTGGTCCAAATTGAAAGCATTTGTGGACTACAAAATAAATGTAACCCAAAAATTGAAATGTGTTTCCAGCAGGGTAGAAAACATTATGGGAAAAGGAGAAAATGCTGGCTGCCAGCATTTTCTCCTTTTCCCACAATGTTTTTGACAGGCTTCTCTCTCAGGGTTGTTAAAAGTCAGGATTGTGGAGTATAGAGTTAAAGGTATATAGAACCAATGGCTAACTAGTAAAGGGCTATATACAATTACAGGTAGAGTAATTGACTGGTCCATTGACTTCTTAAAGACTGCCTCAGGTGCCAGTCAAGTGTATGATGTAGATTATACATCTGCTCTTCTGGGTGAGGAAGATGCTAAAAAGAAAGAGAAGGTGAGTGACTTTGTTCATACAGTAAATTTTGTATCATGCAACCATCAAAGTGGACTAAACAATTCTAAACTCAAAATGCAGATGGCTGTTAACCCTTTCCCAAACAATCCCTGGTTTTTATGGGTCTTGAATAGTAGCCTTTTGAAAACATTGTGGGAAAGGGAGAAAATGCTGGTAACCAGCATTTTTTCCTTTTCCCACAACCCTATCATAGATGGAAATCATCTTTTCAGCAAGAGTTGAATTGTCGTCTGCAAATGCTTTCAATTTGGTCTAGATCAAAAGTTTGTCGTTGGGGAAAGGGTTAAGCCAAGCTCATATTCAAAATTAGGATTTAGAACTGAAAGTTGTAATTGTTTTATACAGGTGACAGGCAAAATATGTAATACAAGTGATTGTTAACTTGTATGTGAGTAGATTTACTTATTTCAGCATTCAGAAATATTAAATTTCTCATCAGCAACAAGAATAACAACAATGATCCACCCACATCTAGTTTTAACTTGTCTGTTTTCATAGCCCAGTCATTGTCTACATTTTCATCATCGGCATCATTATTAACTTATTACCAAACAACAAAATTTTAAGCTTGTCCAAATTGAAAGTATTTGCAAACTACAAAAAAAAAAGTGATAGAAATTTGAAATTTGTTCTGTGAAGGTTAGAAAACATTGTGGGAAAAGGAGAAAATGCTGGTTACCAGTGTCCTTTTCCAACAATGTTTTCTAGAGGCTTCTTTCTCAGGGGTGTCAAAAGTAGGGATTGTTTGGTAATTGATTAACTTAAGTCTTTACCAAACTAAAAATTTTTGGACTGATCCAAATTTAGAGCATTTGCAGACAACAAAATGAATGTGACTGAAACGTTAAAATTTGCTATGGGAAGGGTAGAAAACATTGTGGGAAAAGGAGAAAATGCTGGTTACCAGCATTTTCTCCTTTACCCACAATGGTTTCTAAAGCCTTCACTTTCAGGGTCGTCAAAAGTCGTTACTGTGTGGTAAAAGGTTAAAACAAATTAATTTTGATTTGTTCAAACTGAAATTTGCAGATGACAAAAGGATGTGTCTCAAATAACTGGATTTCTCTTACAAAGGGTAGGAATTATTGAAGAAAATCCTTCTTTATTAGGGTCATTAAAACTTGCTATTCTTTGAAAATGGTTAAACTGTTTTCTGGTCAGTTTCAAATTCACATTATTGATGTTCAACTGTATTTTGTACATAGATGATGGATGCCGACAAAGAGCTTGAAGAAATAGCAGAGGTAGATGAGGAGCAAGAACAGGAAGAGGAGAAAGGAGAGGAAAAGAAAGACCCTGAAAAGGAAGGAGAAGACACAGGAGAAATGACCAAGAAAGAGGAAGATCAGGCTAAGGAAGATGAAAAAGGTAGGATCTGTTTCTACTTGTTACACTTGTACAGGTGACTTTGTGTGTCTTATTGATGACCACTTTTGAAAACAGTGTGACAAAAAAAGAAATTTGCAAGCTTGTATTCACATATTGAGCCTTTATTCTTGTTATCCATTGATAACTTCAATATTATATATCATAAAATGCACCAAGTCATACCATAGTTAGTTTAAACATATTTATTTTATATCGATTGAGAAACAAGTTCTGACAACTTATACTAATCTCTCTCGATTCTGCTTCCTGGGAACTACACCAGTACTCGCGCCGATTGTGTGGGCCGATGAAAAATCCCAAAGTTGACACCTACTCCCGGGAATCGAACTCGGGACCTTTTGGTTTCGTGGCCAAAGCTCTACCTCATGACCACAGACACCACATACCATAGTTATGGATCCATAACATCTATTTTTTTCAAACAAACACCTTAACTCTTTACCAAACGAGAGAATTTTAGACTGGTCCAAATTGAAAGCGCTTGCAGACTACAAATTAAATGTAACTTAGAGAATTAAATTTGTTTTCAGTGGGGTAGAAAACATTGTGGGAAAAGGAGAAAATGCTGGTTACCAGCATTTTCTCCTTTTTGCACAATGTTTTCAAATGGCTTCTATCTTGTGGGTCATAAAAACCAGTGATTGTTTGGTAAAAGGTTAATTTTGAGGTGAAATGGTCCTTGGACGTGCAGAACATATACAAATGTCAAACTGACATGAATTGTGCCCATTTCACAGAGCTTGTTGTTTGGCAATAAAGGTGAAAGAACTATTTGATTGATCATAGACTTGTCCGAAATGAAAAGATTTGGAGTATATATATGACTAAAGTGATGAAACTTGTCTGTGATAGGGTAGAAAACATTGTGAGAAAAGGAGAAAATGCTGGCTAGGATTTGCAGACTTGCCTAAAATGGAAAGATCTAGAGTATACATATGACTCAAGTGATTGAAATTGTGTATGGTAGGATAGAAAACTTTATTGGAAAAGGAGAAAATGCTGGTTACCAAACAATGTTTTTTTACCTGTTTCTGACTGGCAACAAGTTAATGATAAGACCTTTCTTTTATAACAGACAGAGAATCTCCTGTACTAGAAGAGAGACACGAGTCGGATGAACAGATGGAGGAGCAGCCAGCTGATAAAGAGGACGAGGAAGAGGAGAGCGAGAGAGAGGATACTCAGAGTCAATATACACAGAGCACTGCCCCCATGTTGTCCTCCACACAGTATAGCAAATATATCAAATCTCTTGTCAAACTGCTCATAGGAGAAAATGCTCTAAATGAGTGGATTAGAGAAGGTATGGTATGTTCTGATTACCAAATGACAAAATTTTAGGTTAGCCCAGATTGAAAGCATTTGCAGATGACAAAATAAAAGTGGCTGAAAATTTAAGATTTGTTTTGTTTAGGGTAGAAAACATTATGGGAAAAGTAGAAAGCATTTTCTCCTTTTCCCACAATGTTTTCTAAAGGCTTTTTTCTCAGGGTCGTCAAAAGTTGTGATTGTGTGGTAATGGGTTAACCCCTCATCACACAGTTTCCACTTTAAATGACCCTGAGAAAAAAGGCTTTTGAAAATATTGGGAAAAATGAAAATGCTGGTAATGTACATGTATTTGCACTTTTCTTTTTACCTCACGGTGTTTTCACCCTGTTCAAGGAAAAATTACAACAAAGCCGAAGTTCATTATAGCTATATCTTACTTGTCACCTGCAAGTGCTTTCAATTTGAACAAGTCTGAATCTTTGTCATTGGGTAAAGAGTTAACCCTTTAGCTAACAGTCTTAACCCATTACCACACAATCCCTACTTTTGACGCCCCTGATAAAGAAGCCTTTTGAAAACACTGTGGGAAAAGGAGAAAATGCTGGTAACCAGCATTTTCTCCTTTTCCCAGAGTGTTTTCTACCCTTCACAGAACAAATTTTAATTTTTCAGTCACTTTTATTTTGTCGTCTGCAAATGCTCTCAATTTGAACCAGTCTAAAATTTTGTTTTGTGGTAAAGAGTTAAAAGGTAAATGTTTTTCCTTGACTTTCTTTTACAAGTACTCTGCTTCATATTCTTTCCAGGCCATTGGCTGCTTTTTCACATAACCATAAACAAAACAGTGGTTAGCAGTGAAAGAGGAGTGAATCCTGTTGCAATAAGTGATCCTGGAAAAGAAATTGGCTGGGCAGGAGATCAAATCAATGATCCCTTCTTTTCTTGTCTTGTACACTACTGACTGAGCTACTGGGGCTTGGGTGTAGTGCGAGGAAAAATTAAATATGACTCTAATGGTCTTTGAAGAGTCCACTTTGCGGGGAAAGAAAAAAAAGCTTGTTACAAATTTGTAAAAGTCAAAATATTACTTTGTTTAGTAGAGAGTTAAATTCTGATACATATGAAATAGAATACAGTAAATTTGTAGCATATCTAACTAAACAAGATACCGTGCCAGAGATCTAGGTCCGTTGCAAGTTTCTTAAGTTTTTAATGTATATTAAAATGTTTATTGTGTCCATGGAAGGTAATGCTAGCTACTAAGTTACTGTGCACCATCCTATAATAACTGGCATTTTATGATACCTCTGTCATTACTGAAGATTTTCATTATAACTAGGACTAGCTGTTAATTATCAAAAAAAGGAACCCATACAACAGGAGTAAGTAACTGTCAAAAATAATTTTGACATTGTTATGCTGAATTTTTCGTCAGAATTTTCGCCGAAAATCAATCTATTTCTAAAAGCCATTGCTGCCAAGCGATGGCACCCACAGGTGGTTCCTTTGTTTTGTGATTGATATAATATGAACTATCGTACTTCATGGAAAAGAATCACGTTAATCACTCTTTACATCACAATCCCGAGGTTTAATGACCTTGAAAGAGAAGGCTTTGAAAACATTGTGTGAAAAGGAGAAAATGCTGGTAACCAGCATTTTCTCCTTTTCCCATGGTGTTTTCTACTCTACCAAAGACAAAAATCATTGTTTCAGTAACATTTAATGTGTAATCTGCAATGCTTTCATTTTAGATTTGTCCAAAATTTTGTTGTTAGGGAAATTGTTAACAAACTAAAACCTCATTGTAGATTTTGGACCTAGACAGCTTGAGAATGCAGCAATCCTTTGTTCATCCTGGCAAAGACCCCCCATGCTTATTGACCCAAATGGTGAAGGTGCTGCATGGCTTGGACATCTTAATTCCATGATGAATCCAAGAAAACTGGTGGCATTGGATATGGAAACAAGGTCAGTTATTCGAAAAAGTTTCACAGGTTTTGCTCAGCTTCAGTTATTACTTTGGTTTCTTTTGAGTCTGTTTTGAAGGAGATAAGTATTATTCTGTAACAAACTGTTTACAACACATTGTGTGTTTTTAAGAATGTTGAGGAAGAAGGCTCATGGAAACATTGTTGGGAAAGGAGAAAATGCTGGTAACCAGCAATTCTCATATCTTCACAGTTGTTTATCCCTATTCAGGGCGTACTTTGAGTGGATGAATACTTTTAAAGAATTGTCCCAAAAACTTTGTTTTACTATTAGGGAAACATTAATGAGACCTAGAAAAATGTCAGAAATGTTGTCTTGCATGTTTTTCACTCAAATAAAAATTACTTTACTATTGATAACATGGACTGATGTGACATAATTGCTTTGCAAAGATTTTAGATATGCATGACATAGCTAGAGGTTGGTTTATTTTGCTTTTTTTTCCAGCTAATACTCAGTGCATGATAAAACTAAGATACTTAAGGTCGACATTTTATGTAAATGCGCTAGGTAACTTTTAACCAGACTTTTAATGATTCTGAGGAGGGAGACTTGAATGCATTGTGGGAAAAGAAAAAAATGCTAGTTACCAGCATTTTCTACTTTTTCCACAACGTTTTCTTCCCTTCAAAAAGCAATTTTGAACTTAAAGTCACAATAATTTTGTCATCTGCAAGTGCTTCCAGTTTAAAGTCCAAAATTGTCTAATAAACTGAATTGATCTCTTAAGTTAGTTGTATTAAATCTGACTTTGCCAAATCAAGGTCAGATACTATTTTCAGTCATATCTGATCTTAGTCTGCACTTTGAATAAGAAAGGAGAATTAAATTTTACTCTTTGTGTGATACATATTAGAGATCTGGAGTATAAACCCAAAAAGTTTTCCAGTCTAATGATGTCGTAGTTTTTACTCTCAGAGCGCCATATAAACCCAGGAAACATTCTCAGTCTAGAGAGAAGACCAAGAAATGGTGATTTAACCATTTACCAAACAATCCCTGGTTTTTACGGCCCTGAAATAAAAGCATTTAGAAAACATTGTGGGAAAAGGAGAAAATGCTGATAACCAGCATTTTCTCCTTTTCCCACAATGTTTTCAACCTGGCTGCCAACAAATTTTAATTTTTAAGTTACATTCATTTTGTCGTGTGTAATTTGGCCAGTCTAAAATTTTGTGGTTTGGTAAAGGGTTGAAGGTTGCTTTTGTCAAGAATGTCAAAGCACAAGAGAATGTCTTGATCAAGTATTAGACTGCACATCTTGCAGTCTGATCTTGTTCTGTATTGACTGCACAGGTAACTTAAGTTTGAAAGGTGCTTTTAGAGTCATTGCATCATCTTTATGTTCTACAACAATTTGAGTATACATTATTTACAGAAATACTGAAGAATCCCTGATAAAGTAATTGAATAACTATTCCTATATGGTTGCAGCTATAAGCAAAGCCATTTTATTGACTCATTTAACTTTTACCTTTATTAAACGAAGACACAGTACTTTATTCTAGGAGTATTGACTAAAATGATGTGATGATTAAAGCTTTGCCAAACAAACCCATGTTTTAATGAATGCTCTCAAAACATTGTGGGAAAAGGAGAAAATGCTGAAAAGTAGCATTTTATCCATTACAAACATTCTTTTCTATCCATTTATAGACAAACTCCATAGTTGATCAGAATTCATTTCTTTCACTTGCAAATGCTTTCATTGTTAGACAAATCTAAATTTTTGTTTCCTGTATAATCCCATACCACACAAAGATGACTTTTAATGCCCCTGGGTAAGAAACCTTTTGAAAACATTGTGGGAAAAGGCGAAAATGCTGGTAACCAGCACTTTCTCTTTTTCCACAATGTTTTCTACCCATTCAAGGAAAAATTGTACCATTTGAGCCACATTGAAATTGTCCTCTGCAAATGCTTTCAGTTTGGACAAGGCTAAATTGTTTTTGTCTGGTAAAGGGTTAAAAAGTTAAAGGGATATAGTCGATGTATTTACAAAAAAAATGATTAGCTTTAAAAGAATGTTGATGTATGCCGATGGAACACTTGGATATGGTTTCATTCAACTGAAAATTCTTTTAAGATGGCTTTGTAGCTTATTCATAACCAGTATATTAAATTTTGCTTGATTATCTATTTATGCAAATTATTTCCTTACTGCCCATGTACATATTTTAGAAATCAATATTCCACAAAGGATATGCACCACCATAGAACTAGTGAATCAAAAAGGCATGTTTGTGTTTTTTCACTAAGGGTTTTTACTCCATTTAACATGAAATAATTGTTCTATACTTGTACATTTTGTATGAATAACACCAGCACTCTACTCCATGAGATTCTGTTGGGCTTTAACATGCAAAATAATTGGAATCGATTGATGATTTTTATTTACATACTCATGCAACAAGTTGCTCATATGGGCGATGTCCCAGAGGGCTGTTAGTTAAGTTGCAAGGGATGGTTACAGGACAATTTAGGTTACACCTAGTTCTTTTACATCTTCAAATGTATAGCTGCTTAACCCTTTACCCCCATAGGGCATTTCTAAGGTATCTCTAATTGACCCTAAATAACAGCACGGATGAAGCCGTATTTTTATGTGTATAGTACACCTTTTGATAGCATAGAAAACATTGTGACAAAAGGTGAAATTGCTCGTCATGAGCAATTTCACCTTTTGCCACAATGTTTTCCAAAGGCTCCCATAAGCAATGCATAGAAATGAGTATCTATGGAGTAAAGGGTTAATATGGGACCCAAGCTTTAACGACTTATTAAAAATACTGTGTTATTTTAGATGGCCAGGAAGGGAATTGGACCTACACTCTCAAGTGGCTGGAGACTCGTTACCTACAAGTCTCTTGTTCTACTGATTAAGCTATTTGGGTTGGTCTTTCAGTTGAAATTAGGTTTTTAAATCTTTCAAAAAAGATCCCAATATTAAAGAACATTTTACAAAGCAGACTAAATTCCAGTCTAATTCTAAATGAAAATGATTATACTATTTCTGATTGGGCAAACCATTTGGTTCACCAGTTGCTTGTTAAAAGTATATGTACCTTTTGCCACTGTTTTTGAAAGATGTAGAGTGGCATGAATGTCAAAAGTTGTATTTATACAATTTTACATCAATAATAAAGAGATGATCTTAAAAAAAAAAATGCTTGTCTTCATGGAGTGGAATGCTTAGTCATTTTTTTTTCGCACACAATAGATAACACTGTAATATAATTATGTACCATGAAATCTCAATTTCTTTGACGTATGGCACATACAATTCAAGTTCATACTTTTAATGATCCCAAAGGAAAGGCCTTTTGAAAACATTGTGGGAAAAGGAGAAAATTCTGATAACTAGCCTTTTTCTCTTTTTCACACAGTGTTTTCTACCCTTCCTAAAACAAACTTTATTTTTTATGTCATGTTTATTTTGTCATCTGTCAAGTCCAAAATTTTGTTGTTTGGTAAAGAGTTAAGAGATTTTCTTTTAGTATAATAATACCAAACATGAAAGGAAAACAATATGGCAAATGGACAAAATGGTTCTAACAATCAAGTCCTTTTGACACAATGTATGAAAAAAATGAGGAATTTACTATCAGAGGCTGAAGATCTGCAAAAGTCAATATGTAATCCAATCACTACTATAATCTAATCTCTGTGCTTGTATATTATTGTATATTGCTAACATGTTTTTTCCCTCTACTTTTATCACATTATCTATCACGTTTTTTGGTGGAATATATCCATCACAATATTTTATCTCGAATGCCAACCAAAATCAGACCTTTTACTATAATTTCTTTCAACCACATAAAAACTTGCATCTCAAATTTTGTGACCTGTCACATGCATGGTACAATGCTTTGGTGTACCATGTATCTCATGAAAAAAATTGTCCCAAACATTCAAGAAAATATTCTTGTTAACTCTTTATTTTTCCTGGACAATAAAGTTTAGGACACCACCATTTTGAAAACCTTAGGAGGTGACTATTTCAAGATTGGTCATAAGGTGATTTCTGCTTTTGAGTAGGTAGAAAACCCTGTTTGGAAAGCAGAAAATGCTTTTTAACCCTTTCCCAAACAATCCCGGGTTTTTACTACCCTGAGATAGAAGCCTTTTGAAAACACTGTGGGAAAAGGAGAAAATGCTGGTAACCAGCATTTTCTCCTTTTCCCACAGTGTTTTCTATCCTAGTAGAAACAAATTTCATTTTTTTCAGTTACTTTTATGTTGTCATCTGCAAGTGCTGTCAATTTTGACCAGTCTAAAATTTTGTTGTTTGGTAAAGGGTTAACCTTGTACCACATGGCAAAATTTTCAACGTATTCAAATTGAAAGCATTTGTAGATGACAATTTCATAGTGGCTCAAATGATACAATTTTTCTTTGAAAGGATAGAAAACTTTGCTTGAAAAGGAGAAAATGCTGGTTACCAGTATTTTCTCCTTATCCCACAATGTTTTCAAAAGGCTTTTTCCTCTGGGTCATTAAGGTCGTCATTGTGTGGTAAAGATTTAACAGCACTTACTGTTTTTCCTAAAAGATTTTCAAAAAGTTTGTTTTGCAGGGTCATTTTATGGTTGATTGATTGATTGATTATGTAGTTTTAATGCAGTATTCAACATTCAGTGAAGTCTTTGTTGCCAAGTGCTACCATCCATTCTTTCTTAGAGATTCTTTTACCAGTACTATGTACAATATTCTTCACAAGCCAATGGCTGCTTTCCCACATAACCATTGTTGAAACAGTGGTCAGCAGTGAGAGAAGATTTAATCCTGTTGCAATGACTATCATTAATCCTTTGCAAGAAATTATGGGAGTAAGGGATTGAACCAGCATTCCCTTGTTGTTATTTCCTGTATAGACTGAGCTACCGAGGGTCTGCTAGGGGTCATCAGAACTCAAGATTGTGTAATAAAGAGTTGTACATAAAGGGATAGTCAATGTTATTGAAGCTTAAATACATATATATGAAAAATGAATGCTTCCTAAGGAAAAATTGCTGAATGGCAACGATTTTTCCCTTTGACCTATTGTACTTGTTTTTAACCCTTTACCACACAATGACAATGTTTAACGACCCTGAGGAAGAAGCCTTTTGAAAACACTGTAGTAAAAGGAGAGAATGCTGGTAACCAACATTTTCTTCTTTTCCCACAAAGTTTTCCACCGTATCAAAGCAAAATTACAGCATTTGAGTTGCTTTGAATTTGTTGTCTGCAAATATTTTCAATTTGGATAGGTCTATATATTGCTGTGTAGTAACAGGTTAACCCATTACCACACAATCCCTACTTTGGACGCCCCTGAGAAAGAAGCCTTTTAAAAACACTGTGGGAAAAGGAGAAAATGCTGGTAACCAGCATTTTCTCCTTTTCCCTCAGTGTTTTCTACCCTTCCCAGAACAAATTTCAATTTTTCAGTCACCTTTATTTTGTCGTCTGCAAATGCTTTCAATTTGGACCAGACTAAATTTTTCTCGTGTGGTAATGGGTTAAAGGCAGTCTACTTCAAGACTTACAAATGGTCTTTATAGGTTGAAAGTTCACAAATTTCTAATATTTTACTAGATGGTCTTACTTGAATTCTTTTTTCTCTATTCTTTTTTATCATTTTATATTTTTTTCTATACTATCATCACTCGGGAATCTCCTTACATTGCTTAATTTTTCTGGCCTTTAATTAACTTTTTTAAACTGTTAACTTGTTCAGTTAAAAATGCTCTACATTCTATATTCAAAAATAATTTTGCAATAGAAAAATGTTTTAAGTTATCTGTTATGAAGTCAAAGAGTTGTATTTTCCTAATTTCAGCTATGAAGTTGACATACGGTACAAAGCTTGTCTAATAAAAGAATTGACTTTCTTCATAAGCATAGGCTCATACCATACAATTAATATGTTATGTAACATGCATGATCCCATCTGATACTGTTTAAATATTATTAAATACTGGTTTCATCATGTCTGTCTGTCCGTCTAGTCCATCTGTCTGTAGATATTTTCATTTCTGTGCTCTAACTCAAAAGCTGTATCATGTCTAGGGCCCTGAAACTTTATACAAGTGCTGCTGATGACCTAAGGAGATGCCCTATTGTTTTGAGGTCAGGTTGGTGTAGGGTCAAGGTTTGAAATTTGTTTGAAAATTGTTTACGTTCTAACTCAATAGCTCTTTGGCCTAGGATCATGAAACTTTGTACAAGTGTTGCCCCATGATTCAAGGAGGTGTCCTACTGTTGTTATGTCACATGGGTTAAAAGTTAAGGTCACATGTGATTTTATTTTGAAAATAATTTCTGATCTGTGCTGTATCAGTGACAAGGCGCTGGTGGGGGATATTTTGTCCACTTTACAACAGGTCTGGTTTTAAACTGACATATGTATCATTTTATTAACAACAGTACCTTCTTTAACTCTTTACAAGACGACAAATTTTAAAGCATTGGCAGATGACAAAATAAATGTGACTGAAAAACTTAAATTCAGTTTTGGAAGAGTAGAAAACATTGTCCAGCATTTTCTCCTTTTCCCACAATGTTTTCAACAGGCTTCTTTCTGAGTGTCATCAAAAGTCGGGATTGTGTGGTAATGGGTAAATAATCTTTCTTGGATAGTTGACGGGTCCAGGAAATAATGCCAGGAAATGTTTATCTTTTTTTTTTTATTTTGTGCAAATCAGTGATAAAACCATACAATGTCATTGTTTAGAATGTACATGAAAATGAACTGCAGTATTTACTGTTGCATTTTGTGTACAGGAAATTGATAATCTTGTTTGTTATTTTCTAATCTGTTGTCGTGAAATTGTATGACTTCATGTATGATGATTTTACTACATTTATGATCATTAACCAGTACTTTGTCTAATTAACACTTTTTCATAATCCTCAGTTTCAAGAATGCAAAGATAAAAGTCTATTGAAAACATTATAGGAAAAGGAGAAAATGCTGCTAACCAGCGTTTTCTCCTTTTCCCACAATGTTTTGATACCCCATCACAGACAAATTCTATCATCTGAGCCACATTAACTCTTTACCACAAAATCCAGAATTTTTAATGACCCTGAGAAGGAAGTGTATTGAAAACATTGTGGAAAAAAGGAGAAAATGCTGAAAAACAGCATTTTCTCCTTTTCCCACAATATTTTCCTCCTGTCAAAGTCAGAAATTATCAAATTACCAAAATTTTATTTGTTGTCTTCAAATGCTTTGAATTTGGTCCAATCCTAAATTTTTTTGTTCAGCAAAGAGTTGAATTGGTATTCGTAAATACTTTCAATTTGCACAATCTGAAATTTTATCATTTGATAAATAGTTAAGTAGTCTAAGTGTTTTCTTGTCGATGTGAAGTGAAAAAAGGTTAACTGAGTGTACAACTAATATTTAATGCTTTGCCTTCATTGTTTTTTCATTGTTTGACCATGGTAACTGCTGATGCTGTTGATGATGACTTTATGTGACTTGTGCTTCTTGAAAACTAACAGATGGTGAGTATGCTAACGGTTAACCTATATATGTTTCATAGTTACTTGTGAAACAATTTTTTGCTCCAAACAACTTTAACCCATTACCACACAATCCCTACTTTTGATGCCCCTGAGAAAGAAGCCTTTAGAAATTTAAAATTGTGGGAAAAGGAGAAAATGCTGGTAACCAGCATTTTCTCCTTTTCCCACAATGTTTTCTACCCTCCACAAAACAAATTTCAAATTTTCAGTCACTTTTATTTTGTCATCTGCAAATGCTTTCAATTTGGACCAGTCTAAAATATTGTTGTTTGGTAATGGGTTAAATACTGTGGGTTAAAAAGGAGTGTCGATTCCAAATTAAGTTTATACATCATGAAATGGCTCCTTACAAACAATTTCTTTCCTGCGTTTTGCCACTATGTTTTCAAAAAATGGTCTGCAAGACTAAGAAAGTCATTTGCAAGTGGCAATAAGTTTGGCGTTTCACGTATGCACAAATAAGTTTTTCTTGGTAGCTTCAATAACTTTTTCAGGGAACATCTTTTATGAGAAGATCCTTTAATTCTTTACCACACGAGAAAATTTTAGACTGGTCCAAATTGAAAGCATTTGCAGACGACAAAATAAAGGTGACTGAAAATTTGAAATTTGTTCTGGGCAGGGTATCAATTTAGATTAGTTTAACCCTTTCCCAAACAAGCCCTGGTTTTTATGTGTCTGCAGTAAAAGTCTTTTGAAAACACTGTGGGAAAAGGAGAAATTGCTCGTAACGAGCAATTTCTCCTTTTCCCACAGTGTTTTCTACCCTTTTTGGGAATTTTCTGTCATTTTCTCAATCTAAAATTTTCGTCTGCAAACTCTTTCAATTTGGTCTAGTCCAAAAGTTTGTAGTTTGGGAAAGGTTTAATTGTTTTATGTTTGGTCAAGAGTTAGGATTATTCTGACACTGTAGGTCTGACCCACATGTGATCCTCACACTGGAGAAAGCCATTATGCGAGGGAAGCCTGTGTTATTGAGGAACTGCGAGGAGCATATTGACAACATTATCACACCTCTCATGCACCACAGAAATACAGCAGAGGAGAATGATAGAAATGAAGGTAACATAGTATATGACTTTATAATGTGAGATTTTTAATTCTTTTCCTTATACGCATAATTTTAGCTAAATTGTTTTCAAAGAAAACTTTATGATATTGTCACAGCTGTGCTGCCATTGTTGTGGTTGTCAAAAACTATGATATTTTATGATATCTGGTATTACTGAAGACACTTTAATCCTTTACCCCATATGGCATATCTATGGTATCTCTAACTGACCCTAAATAAAAGCAATGATGAAGCCTTTTTTTTATGAGTATATGACACCTTTTAATAGCATAGAAAACATTGTGACAAAAGGTGAAATTGTTTGTCAAGAAAGCCTCCTACAAGCAATGTGTAGAAATGAGTATCTATGGAATAAAGGGTTAAACTTTGACAAGTTGTTAAGTATCAAAAGGGGAACCCGTGCAACAAGGGCAGGTAAACATCAAAGTATTTTTGTCACAATTATACACCTTATTTAACATACATTTTTCATTAAAAATCAAGCAACTGCCGCCAAGTGATCTTTTCACTTTGCTGCAAAGCTACAGTTAAATCACTGTGACAAAAGGGTAATGTACAGTTTTTACTATATAAGTCTTAGTTGTAAAATATATGTCCCATACATTTATTTAAGAACCAAGAATGATCAAGTTTTGTGGACGAAGAATACTCTGCCATCAGGACTTCCGTTTTTATCTCTCTACACCACTGCCGAAACCCAAGTTCAATCCTGAGATAGCCTCAACCACTACCATCATCAACTTTGGAGTGTCCCATGACACTCTAACAGAGGACCTGCTGACAAGAGCTTTTGCTAGAATTAGACCAGAGTTGTTCAGTGAAAGAGCCATTGCTCTGAAGAATGTTGAGTTACAAAAGAAGACACTTCATAACTTGTCAATCACTGTCCGCGACAAAGTACTGACAAATCAAGAAGCAATCATGGGCAGTGCCAAAGCTGTCAAGTTCATTACAGACTTTACAAATGCAAAAATAGAGGTGAGGATTTTCTGGATTGGAGTTTTTAGAAATCTTTTATTTAAATCTGATTAATCCTTTACCAAACAATCCCTGGTTTTTACAATCCTGAGATAGAAGCCTTTTGAAACCATTGTGGGAAAAGGAGAAAATGCTGGTAACCAGTATTTTCTCCTTTTCCCACAATGTTTTCTACCCTGTTGGAAACAAATTTCAATTGTTGAGTGACACTTACTTTTTTGTCTGCAAGTTCTTTGAATTTGAACTAGTCTAAAATTTTGTCGTTTGGTAAAGAGTTTACAAATAGAGAGAGGGCTGAATAAAACCAACCGACAGTTTCAGTCTAGAAATAAAGGTAAAACCCATTCAGATTCAAATTCAAGGTTGCTCTCATCTGTAAAGTTTCAGCTGTTATCCATAAAATTCTAGAAAAGTAGACAATGTAGATCAAAGATGAAACTGCACTTTTGTTGCTGTCTGATCTTGATCTGGCTGCAAAGACAACTGTAGTTGTGAAAAGCACTTTTAGCATTGATTAACTAGTTATCTTCTGCAGACCTTTTTCATCTTGCATAAAACCATTGTATACCAATAAGTCCCCAAATGTGAAAATAAAGCAGAAAGTTATCTTCATTCAGCAAATACTTGCCTCAAGCAATCACCTGCTTCATGTACCTAAGCCTCTTGCATAATACAGGTTCGACTGTTTTCGATTTCTGTGATATGCATAACATGTTTTGCCTCCATTCCAGTTGTCAAACAGACTGCAAGACACTATAAACCTATTGGATGATCTTGACACCCTGAAGGACGAGTTGTATCCCCTAGCCAGGAGGGCGGCCATGTTGTATGCCATTGTGAGAAGTTTACAGAGTATACACAAAGAGTACCAGTTCTCTCTGGCATACTTTATGTACCTGTTTGATGAGGCAGTGGGTGGGGAACTACCTGAAGGATTTGGATTTAACTTGAAAGTGGATGAGGTTTGAATGTTTTTTGGATATTTTTCTTTGTCTGTTTTCTATTAGCTTTTCGTTTGAAAAGATGCAAATGTCTTATTACCTCTTGAAATGAAATTACAGCAAGCAATTGAAATTTTTATCTCTTAAGCCAAAGAAAATAAATTGGACTTGACCAAACTGAAAACATTTGCAGGTGACAAATCAAATGTAGCTAAACAGGTGATTTTTACCTTTCATAGGGTAAAAATCAATAAAGGAAAAGGAGAAAACTCTGGTTACCATCATTTTCTCCTTTTCCCTTTGGTTTTCACCAGTCTTTTTTCATAAGCAATGAATTTAGAATGAAATTTAGAATGGATCAGGAATGTGGCCCAAGATATTACAATAAGAGTATTAGAAATTTGTTGCTGATAGGGTGTAACTCTTGACCAAACAACAAAATTTTAGACTGGTCCAAATTGAAAGCACTTGCAGAAGACAAAATAAATGTTACTAAAAAATTGAAATTTATTTCCAGCAGGGTAGAAAACATTGTGGGAAAAGGAGAAAATGCTGGTTACCAGCATTTTCTCCTTTTCCCACTATGTTTTCAAAAGGCTTCTATCTCAGAGTCTTAAAAACTAGGGATTGTTTGGTAAAGGAATAAAACATTGTTGGAAAGAGGAGAAAATGTATGTTTTTTCTTTTTAGTTTTCTTCCCTGTTGTTACAAAAACTATGGTTTGCTTGGTAGTGGGTTAAATTATTGTTGTATTGATGGTTGTGATGGTAACTTTTTAGTTATTTGAGGATGATGATGACAGTGCAAGTGCAGAGGGAGATCGCAAACCTCGTATCGGAAGTTCATCATCACATGGTTCCAGAGATGACACGGCAGGACATGGAACTGATAAAGATATGAGTGCTAAAAAGCAGGAGGGACAAACTGAGGGAGAGGCAGATGAAAGTTCAAAAAGGCCAGATCAAACTGAAGGTATGGTTTTGTACAGGAAAAGATAATATGTTGAGCCATATTCTCTGAAAAGGGGCTTAACTCTTTACCAAACGACAAAGTTTTGGACTTGTCCAAACTGAAAGTATTTGCAGACGACAAAATAAACATGACTCAAAAATTGAAATTTTATTTTTGGGAAGGATAGAAAACATTGTGGGAAAAGGGGAAAATGCTGGTTAGCAGCATTTTCTACTTTTCCTACAATGTTTTTCAAAAGGCTTCTTCCTCAGGGTCATCAAAAGTCGGGATTTTGTGACAAAGGGTCAATACATCTGTATCAGAAAGTATCAGTAAATATCAGCCAGCAAGAACTGGGCAGGCTTACCTGTGCCAATACTTTTTTGCCTATTGTCAATTTTTTTTTTATCTCTAACAGCTACGTTGTATTGGTATAAATCTTTTATCAAACCTCTACCAAACAGTTTGGATCTTTAACCCTTTCCTAACGACAAACTTTTGGACTAGACCAAATTGAAACCATTTGCAGACGACAATTCAACCTTTGCTGAAAAGATGATTTCTGTCTATGATAGGGTAGAAAACATATTGGGAAAAGGAGAAAATGCTGGTTACAAGCATTTTCTCCTTTTCCCACAATGTTTTCAAAAGGCTACTATTCCACACCAGTAAAAACCAGGGATTGCTTGGGAAAGAATTAACAAGGAGGCTTTTTGATAACATGGTGGTAAAAGAAGAAAATGCTGGAAGCTAGTATTTTCTTATTTTCCCATGATCTTTTCTTTCTGTTATAGAAAAATCCAGTCATTTAAGATACATTTAATCAACCATCTGCCAATCCTTTCAATTTGGACTACAAGTGTAAAACTTTGTCCTTTGATAAAAAGTAAAGGGACATTGGTTTTTTCTTCTTTGTCTTTAAATTCTTTCAATTTAGACTGAACTTTTGTTGTATGATTCGGTAAAGATTTGTGTCATAGAAGTATATATAATTATATTTTTTTGTTCCCTATGTTCAGAGTCTGCAAGCACTTCAGCGGCACAGAGGTTTGTTGCTGGGACAGAGTCAGAGGATTTACCTGCCCTTGAACTGCCTCAGACAGCTATGCTGCCATCAGAGGGTGTTGATTACTCAAATCTCTCAGCCAATCAGATTAAACAGTTGATGGACAGATTGACTGGTTTAGTATATAGAAGAGTTAGAGAGTAAGTGCAGTAACTAACTTTAAGTTATCATTGTTTCAAAAAAAAAATGAAGAGAAACTAAAATACTCTCTTTGTTTATTAAAACTATACCAAACAGTCCTGTGTTTTAAAAATGCGGTGGAAAAAAAAGGTCTTGAAACATCATTGGAAAGGAGGAAGTACATTTATTCAGCATTTTGATCTTTTCCTGCTATAGTTTTCACCCTTTCACAAGCAAATGCAATTGTTCAAAATGTATTATGTATACCGGTAACCAGTAGTTTTCCCATGTTCCATAGTGTTTCCAACCAACAGGCTTCTCCCTTGAGATCATAAAATATTACAACTATTTTCTCAATGCTAAAGCTAATTATTGATTGTTTGTAGGAGTCTGTATGAAGAGGACTGTTTGCTGTTTGCCACCCTGATCTGTCTGAATATCCAAGCAGAAGGAGGAGAAAACTTTACTAATGAAGAAATGTCCCTCTTACTTCAAGGTATATTTCTTCCAAGTCTGACACTTTCATTTGAAAGTGATGACCTTTCAGGTTTCATGTTTGTATTTTATACTTCTAACTGAAATCCTGTCACAGCAAATCACTCCTCTAATTAAAAAAAAAAAAAGATCCTCATAGATCAATGAACAGATGTGTCCATGCCATTTAATTTGTCAAAACAATGTTTGTGTTGAAAATCATTTGGCAGCTTGCACAAGATAAAGTCTGTAAGTCTGCTTTGCAGATGACGTAAGAGAAACCTCAAACGGCTTTCCTAACACCTGAAGCTACATATAAAATGCCATCTTCGCAAGCCAAAGGTGATCATTCACTACGTTACTCTACCCTTGGCAGATTGAGCTTGATTTCGACATCCCCCCCATCCCGATACATATTTTAAGTGGTTGCAGCTAGCTCTTACTGCACCGTATCAAATCGCTCATAGCATTTCATCTTTGATAAAAATAGAACAAGGTAGCGACCTTTCACATTAAAATTAGGAGGTAAGCATGGATACCTCCATGTGTGTGTGCGGGATCTGTAATGATTTACTACTGAAAAAAACATAGACGAACAATACTTACAGAAAGTTTCAGTTTGACCAATAAATTATTAGAGGTTTTAGGCTATATCCTAGCACCTGCCCATACAATGTACAAGTTTGTTTGTGGTTGTTGAATTAATTCAAGTTGAATTATTGTATTTGTAAGCGCTTTGTGAAACAATATTCCATTGGCTATTAGAAATATGATGCAAAGGGGGATAATAACCAGCATCCAATAGGAGGCATATCACAGGAATATTAAAATCAGGCTCGATCTGCCAAGGTAAGATCCATGTAGTGATCGTAACCTTGGCTTGCAAAGATGATAAAATGCCAACATACATAATTTTATGGAAAATGTTCATGAAATAACACTATGAGTTTTAAAAAATAATTACTGTCTTCCATCATGAATGCCACTACTATGTAATATGGGATGGCGGGGTAATATAATATTGCGCCTATCGGTGTGTATGGGTGTGTGTGCGTGTGTGTGTTCATTGATTGAGAAACAAGTAACTTATATTAATCTCTCTGGATTCTGCTTCCTGGGAACCACACCAGTACTCAAGGTGAACGAGTTGCTCAACAAACAACTCTGAAGTTGACATTTGCTCCCAGGGATCGAACTCTGAACCTAATAGTTACCAGACATCTATCTCACGACCATGGGCACCCCACTGTGTATCTATGGATGGATGGATGGATGTAATGCTTTTAATTATGAGAAGTCAAAATTTGTCATTTAGTAAAGAGTTGATTCTGTTACTCATTCTTTATCATACCAGGTAACCCGGGTTTGGGTATGCAGCTTACACTATCTGACTTTGACTGCAAGGATGACCCACCAGACTGGCTACCCATGGAGAAATGGGAAGACATCCTTGCCCTGTCCGTCCTGCCTGGGGCTCTGGATAGTATCTGTGTACATTTCGCCCAGAATACAGATTCCTGGAAATCCTGGTATAAATGTGACTACCCAGAAAGGGAGCCACTGCCTATCTCTGTGACTGGGGCAGCTGCATCTATGGGTAAGTGCTTTTAACCCTTTCCCAAATGACAAACCTTTGGACTAGACCAAATTGAAAGCAATTGCAGACGACAGTTCAACTCTTGCTGAAAAGATGATTTCTGTCTATGATAGGATAGAAAACAGTGTGGGAAAAGGAGAGAATGCTGGTTACCAGCATTTTCTCCTTTTCCTACAATGTTTTCAAAAGGCTACTATTTAAGACCCGTAAAAACCAGGGATTGTTTTGGAAAGGGTTAAACATTTCTTAAGGAATACAAAGCATGGTCTTTTTGCTTTACAGTCTAATTTTTGGGCATTGATGTTGAATTAACTCTTTACCACACAACAAAATTTTAGGCTAGTCCAAACTGAAAGTATTGCCAGATGACAATTTATATGTGCTCCAAATGATTGGGTTTGTTCTTGAAAGGTTAAAAAACATTGTGGAAAAAGGAGAAAATGCTGGTTACCAGCATTTTCTCCTTTTCCCACATTGTTTTTAAATACTTCCTCCTCAGGGTCATGAAAAAATGATACAGGCTTTTTATGTGGTCACCATGTTGACCCATAATGTTTGTCAACCTTTACCAATTGATCACAAGCTTTCTACAAATATTACATAGAATGCTTTTGATAATATTTTGTGTAAAGCATGCTTTTAAATGCAGCATTCTGATGCTTTCAATCAGAACAATATTTAAAGTTTTCTTGTCTAGGGAAAGTTAAAAAGTGCACTTTTGTCTATTGCTTTTCTCAGTCTTCTGAATACATGTATTGGTAAAGTTGAACCAAAGTGATTATTTAGCATTATACTATTAGCCTGTTATTTGTTTTTTTTTTCAGTTTCAAATATCTTCCACCATGGCCTATTTTCAAAATTCATATGCAGCTGTCCAAGATCTGAGGAAAAGGATTTTCCAAATTATTAATTCTTTACCAAACAATCCTGACTTGACAACCCTTGTCAAGGAAGCTTTTGGAAACATTTTGAGGAATGGAGAAAATGCTGATAATGAATAACCATCAGTTTCCCCTTTTCCCACAATGTTTTCTCTGATTTCCAAAGGCAAAGGCCACCATTTCTGCCACATTTGCTGTCTACAAATGCATTGAATATGGACAATTCCCAATTTTTTTCATTATAGTAAAGAGTTACATGTTGTTATAAGTATTTTTATTTTTCTATTTTCAACAGAGACACGTCCAGGATCAACAGAGACCACAAAAAGTGAGAAGGAAGATACGTCTAAATCTCCTGATCTAGGACCACTCTCGGACTTCCATCAGCTGTTACTGATCAGAATGTTGCGTCCTGATAGACTGCCAGTTGCTCTGGCAAAGTACATCAACAAATATCTCTCTCTCAATCTACCTGGTAAATATATGTAAATATTTATTAAACCTTTACAAAACAGTCCTGAGTTTGAATGAACGTTAGGAAGGACCCTTCTGAAAACATTGTGGGGAAAGGAGAAAATGCTGGTAAGCAGCATTTTCTCCTTTTCACACAGGTTTTTTTTTTCACCCCATGAGAGATAAATGCCATTATTTTAACCACATTTAGATTGCTATCTGCAACTTTTTCAGTATGTACTAGTCTAAAAGATTGTGGCTTGGTAAAAATTTAAACCATTATTGTGCAGGGTAGTTTAAGACTAATGTGAAACCAAGAACAGCGCCATATAGTAATATGAAAGGGAAAGCATCATTATACAAATGACAAGAAAAACAGTGAAGAGAAACAGGGACCTACTCCTTGTCACAAGTATATTTTAAAAGTGCTGTTGAATAGATTCATGACGTTAATTGAGCATTAAGTGGATTGAGTTGTATAGTCAGTCAGTTTATGTTAGGGAAATCTTGTATTTGATAGCCACCTTTTCAAAATCCTAAATTAAAGCTGTGAATATGAAAGACTGTATTTAATAGCCAGTTGTTTTAACTCTTTACCACACAATCCCAACTTTTAATGACCCTGAGAAAGAAGCTTTTAGAAAACATTGTGAGAAAAGGAGAAAATGCTGGTAACCAGCATTTTCTCCTTTTTCCACAATATTTTCCACCCTATCAAAGTCTGAAATCATCATATTATCAAGATTTAGTTTGTTCTCTGCAGATGCCTTGAATTTGGTCCAGTCCAAAAATTTGTGGTTTGGTTAAAGATTTAACCCATTACCACACAATCCCTACTATTGATGACCCTGAGAAAGAAGCCTTTAGAAAACATTGTGGGAAAAGGAGAAAATGCTGGAAACCAGCTTTTCTCCTTTTTCCACAAAGTTTGTCTACCCTATCAAAGTAAAATTGTACAATTTGAGCCACTTTGAAATTGTCATCTTCAAATGCTTTTAATTTGGTTAGGTCTAGAATTTTTCTGTGTGGTAATGGATTAATAGGCTAGTTTTGTATATTTGCGCTGTTTGCTGCTTAATTAACTCCTTACTGAACAACAGAATTCAGACTGGTCAAAATTGAAAGCACATGCAGACGACAAAATAAACGTTACTGAAAAGTTAAAATTTGTTTCCAGCAGGGTAAAAAACATCATGAGAAAATGCTGGTTACCAGCATTTTTTTTCCTTTTCCAACAATGTTTTTAAAAGGCTAATTAATTCTCAAAATTTATATCAAAGATTTTCTTTCTCTTCATAGACCAGTCAGAGTTCAGCTTGCAAGATACCTTGAATGACTCAAAGCAACATCTTGGAATATTGCTGCTTCTCCCACAGAACTTGTCTGACAGTCAGTCACAACCTGTCACTCGATTGAAATTGACACATCCACCTGTGGAAGTGTTGTTTAAACTTGCCAAGGTAAAAACTTTATGAATTTTTTTCTGCCTTTAGACTGCTATTGTAACTTGGAACCAAACTAAAACTCTGACAAGGCTTTTGAAAACATAACAGTAAAAGAAAAGGAAGAAATTAACTTTAGTCAGTGTTGTCTATCCCTTTTAACCCTTTACCAAACAATCCCTGGTTTTCACAACCCTGAAAAAAAAGCTTTTCCCACAATTTTTTCCACCCTGCTGAAAACAATTTTCAATATTTGAGTTACATTTATTTTTTCATCTGCGAGAGCTCAATTTGGACTAGTCTAATAGTTAATTACATACAAAGGATTTGGGTGGCTCACATATTAAACTTAAAATCAAAGAAGACTGGTAAATTCCATGCAGGTGGCTCTTGTCATGTGGAAATTCCTGTGGGCAAGTCACAGCAGAGCCAGAACATAGTTCAGATGAACCGTAGGAAAAACATAGATAAGTGGGGTATTGCTGTGATATTGACTTACCTCTTTTTTAAACAGGAGAATATTAGACTTGTGCAAATTAAAAGCATTTACTGACAGCAAAATAAATATCACTCAAAAATTGAAACATGACTTAAGAAGATAGAAAACTTTGTGGAAAAATGAGAAAACGCTGGTTACCAATATTTTCCCCTTTTACCGCAATGTTTCTACCCATTTAAAGATGATTACATTGTTTTATTCAGATTTTGTTGTTTGGTAAATAAAAAAAGGAAATGAAAACATCTTGGGTCTTATCGTTTTATTTCCTTAATGTTATATAACAGTCACAGAGTGTTACAATTGAACATGTACGTATCGGTGAAGGGAGTGAAGTCCTGGTCGAGGAAGCTATTGATACGGCAGAGAAAAATGATGGATGGGTCATCATCGAAGATCTACATCTAGCCCACGAGAAGTTCTGCAATCAACTGAAGAAACATCTTACCAGAGTGCAAAGAAGTAGAGAAAAACTGAAGGGTAAGAAAATGATTGTTTGTTGTAAGAAATATAATGTATAAGTATTTTTACCCTATTACACAATCCTTTTAATTGCCTCTATTGAAGCCTTTTGAAAATGAAAACATTTTGGAAAAAAGAGCAAAATGGTAACCAGTATTTTCTCTTATTTTCTTTTCTATCTTTTGAAAACAAAATTTACCATTTGAGCAAGAATATAATTTGTCATCTTCAAATTTATTCAATTTGGACTACTCTAAAACTTTGTTTGACAAAAGGTTTACTCACTACCTTTTAAAAGATACATGCAGTAGATGATCCAGAAAGATCTGTTTTAATCATCTGGAATTCAAAAATGGTCTTGAGTATGAATTTTAACTAGAAATCAAAATACGAATTGCAATAACAAACTGATCATACAGAGCCAATTTATCTATGAAAATGTAGATAAAATGCACTAGTATTCTGCTATGAAATTGTGAGCTGATCATCTTAATATCAGTAACATATGATATTTTAGGCCTGAAGTATTATTTAGGCAATGGCAACCTTTGAAAAACATTTTAGAAAAGAGCAACATGCTACTTATTGGCATATTAATATGATGCCAACATTATTCTTAATACATGTACTTACAATAAGCAATACTTTGCTGTCAACTTGAACAAGCCTTGGTACATCTAGATGCAACTATTTGCAACTAAAATGGCATACTTTCGAATTGTTTTTATAATATTTTTATTGTCAAGAAAATTTTTTTTTTTCTTTTTAATCTTTTACTGTACCTAAAGCGGCATTCTTTGAAATGCTTTTTTTAACTCTTTATCAAACATTAAAGTTTTGGACTTGTTGCAGATGACAAAATAAAAGTGACTCAAAAATTGAAACTTGACTATGGAGGAGTGGGAAAAGGAGAAAATGCTGGTTACCAATATTTCTCCTTTTTCCACAGTGTTTTTAGGAGGCTTCTTCCTCAGGGGTTGTTAAAACCGGGGATTGTTTGGTAAGGAATTAACATTTTCTGTTAAAAGAATTCAAAATAATGGCAATAAAAAAGATGATTTTTTCTAAATCTTTTTTATAGCTAGTAACCCAGAAGAGAAAGCAAAGAACAGTAAATTTTCAGTGTGGATCACATGTGAGCCCAACAGTCAAGTTCCAGATTTCCTCATACTGAATTTACACAAGATTTCATGGAACCATATTACAATGGACCAGGTGCTGGGTTACAGTGGAGGCGACAATGCTGGGGAAATGTCTACTGAGGGCGGGGAACCACCCCTGGCCATCAACTATAAATCACCACAAACACATTTACATACAGGTAACCAGCGGATTGACACAGATATTTACCCTTTACCAGACGACCAAATTTTAGCCTTGTACAAAATGAAAGCATGCCCAGATGACAAAATAAATATGACTGAAAAATTTAAATTTGATTTAGGAAGGGTAGAAAAAATTGTGGGAAAAGGACAAAATGCTAGTTACCAGCAAAGGGTTCTTCCTAAGGGTCTTTAAAAGTAAGCACTGTATGGTAACAAAAATTTAAACTTGTCCAAACTGAAAGCATTTGCAGACGACAATTTAAATGTTGTTTAAATAATGAAATTTGTCTTTGATGGAGTAGAAAACATTTTAGGAAAGGAGAAAATGTTGTATACTAGCATTTTCTCCTTTTTCCACCATGTTTTCAAAAGGTTTGTCGTACAGTGTCATTAAAACTCATGATTGTGTGGTAAAGAGTCAAATTTAGGTAAAGTTCAAATTTTGACTAATGTAAATATTCCATTGAAAACGATATGCTAATAGTTAACACATTTTATCATGTTTTATTTAGTGTTTTTATTTCATTATATACATGTACATAAAGTAAATGCCAGATGACAAAGTCTATTACTTTCCCACATTCAAAGACTGTGAAAAGGACTATTCAATTATTGTATTTTCACTTTTCAATTTTTTTGTCGATTTCAGCTATTGTGTCAGTGATGAAACAGGTACCAGCCAAGGTTTGGGATTTAGTACTTCAAGAAAACCAGAATGTCCGAAACATAGCATTTGCTATCACTGTCATACAAGCTATGCTTGTTGCTAGGCAACTGTTTGGTGCTCAGGGTCTCAGTTTGTACTATCCATTCACATCAGTCCAGACCAGTCAAGCTATTACACTGGCTCTCAGTAGATATATGAGACCTGCTGAGGATGAAAGTGGGGAACCAGACAAGGCAAAACTTACACAGCTTGTATCAGAGGTATGTTATTTGATATTCCCCATAGGTATTATAACTTCATGTTATAGCTTTTCACTAAGGAGCAATGACAGGCTTTCCTATTTGGTATATTTAAAAAGCTTTTCCAACAATATTTTCATAAGGATTTTCTTCTTGACTATTTTAACATGGGATTACTTGCACTGAAAATATATATTTTTCCTGTGAGGTGTTGTGTATAGCTTAATGATGAACCATAAGACTTGAAGCTTCTAGATTGATACTCCCTCAAAGTTCTAGGTCTAACATGACGGTGACTGTGATCTATGTCAAAACCCTTCAGAGCCCTAGCCTTGTACTTGTGAAACCCAGAACATACATGAATAAGTTAGCTGTTTCTGGGATGTAACAGAATTCTTGTCAAAAACAGTATGACTTGCCATTCAGTCAGTTACTCATTCAGGCAACCAACCGTACAACCATAAAACCAACCTGCCTACTGACTAGTCAATGAATCAATCAAACCAACCTACCTACTGACTAGTCAATGAATCAATCAATCAGTCAACCAATTATTCAATCAATTTCTTTCCTTTGAGAACACTCTCTCATGGCTAGCACCATTAGACAACTTCAGACAGGCTGGATTCCCTAATGACAGGAGATCTCATCAAATGTTTAACCTTTTACCACATAATTTTGAGTTTTGAAGACCATAAAGAAAAAAGTCTTTGAACACACTGTTAGAAAAAGAGAAAATGGTGATTACCAGCATTTTCTCCTTTTCTAGCAACATTTTCTCCCCTACCTAAGACAGAAGTCATTGTTTTAGCATTAATGAATTTGTAGTCTCCAAATGGTTTCAGATTTGGTCAGTACGAAATTTGTTTCTTTATAATGAGTTTAAGAAATATTGTTGGCAATCAAATATGGAAGAGAAAGACACATGTAACTGTTTTAGATCCTCAGTCCGACCTTTTACAACCTTAAAGAAAAAGTCTTTTGAAAACATTGTAGGAAAATGAGTTGGTAATCAGCATTTTCCCCTTTTCCCACAATGTTTTCTACCCTATCCAAAATATATTTCCAAGCTTGAGTCAGGTTCACTTTGTTGTCTGCAAATGCTTTCAATTTGGATAAGTCTAAAATATTGTTGTTTGGTAATGGATGTATCCACTACAGGTGGCCTTTGAAAAAAATTGTCTGGAATAATCTAGGCAAAGTAGTTTGGTACCTGCTTATTTTTTAGGGATATAATTTCAGGTGGTTTACGAGAACACTGCATATTGCATGTTTGACAGAGACTATGTCTCAGCTCTTGTGAAAACAGTCCTTCACAATATTTACTCAGATTCATCAGGAACTTTAGTGTTGGGAACTGTTGCTATACCAACCCCGCCTGCAAATGTTGGTAAGTAACATCGTTTCTTTCTATATTGTTATTTCAATTAGTATGATTTTTTTTTTATACATTTATTGCTTGTTAAAGCAGTTTTTGAAAAGTAAAGTCCATCATATTACTGAAAGATAGTTTTTGACAATCTAACCCCTTACTTTAGCAATAGTCTAGTGGGGAAAAAGGGCTTTTGGAAACAACTTCTGACTAGGAGAAAATGCAGATTACAAATTTTGATTTGCATGTACTTCCTTAATTGTTGAGGGAGATCACTCTTTCTTACTTCATAGCTTCATCCCGTATGAAGTCAAAACCTAACAACTGTGTCAGGGAAATTCTCTTTAGCTCAGGGGTTGAGGTCTTGGTCTTTTAAACCTCGATAAGCAAGGATCTTTTTTGCACAGGTTCAAAGTCAGCCAGATTATGGATTAGTGTAAAATCTTGTGGTCTGCTTATGAGTTAAAAAGCTGTTTTCTTATCTTACTTAACCCATTACCACACAATCCCTACTTTTGACGCCCCTGAGAAAGAAGCCTTTTGAAAACACTATGGTAAAAGGAGAAAATGCTGGTAACCAGCATTTTCTCCTTTTCCCACAGTGTTTTCTACCCTTCCCAGAAAAAATTTCAATTTTTCAGTCACTTTTATTTCATTGTCTGCAAATACTTTAAATTTGGACCAGTCTAAATTTTTCTCATGTGGTAATGGGTTAATATTAGACAGTATATTTTTTCTTTACAGAACCCAGTGAATATGCCTGGTGGTACGACAAGAATGTGGATGAGGAGTTCACTCTTCCAGCACTACAGTTACATGCTGGTGTTGAAAAAGAAGCAAGTGTAGCCAGGTAGGTTTGGAATAGCTTTGAAAAAAATGATGTTTTGATTGTTATATAACTCTTTACCAAACATCCAAAATTTTTTAACCAACCGAAGCTTTTGCATACAACAATTATTTGTAGCTTCTGTCTTTAATAAGGCATTTTCTCCTTTTTCACAATGCTCTTTTCTAGAGGAAATTTCAGATCATAAAGTTCAATTGAATTTGTAGTCTGCATAAGTTCTCAATTTGGACTTGTCTGAAATTTAGTCATCTGGTATAGAGGTAATGCTTTACAAGACATCAAAATTTTAGAATAGCCCATAATGAAAACACATGCATCTATGACCAATTAAATCTTATGCCAAACATAAAAATTGTGGTAAATAGGGGAGAAAATATTAATGTTAAAGGAGAAATTGCTGGTTACTAGCATTTTCTTCCTTTCCAATAATGTTTTCAAAAGGTGTGTCGGGCTTGGTAAAAAGTTGGCATTGTTTGGTTCCATAGTGTGGTTCCAGTAATGTTTTCAAAAGCCTTCTTTCACGGGGTTGTGAAAAAGTTGGCATTGTTTGGTTCCACTATTGTTTTTAAAGGTCTTCTTTCTCGGGGTTGTTAAAAAGTTGGCATAGTGTGGTTCCCCTATTGTTTTTAAAAGTCTTCTTTCTAGGGGTTGTTAAATAGTGTGGTTCCAATAATGTTTTCAATAGCCTTCTTTCTCAGGTTTGTTAAAAAGTTAGCATTGTGTGGTTCCCATAGCATTTTCAAAAGCCGTCTTTCTCAGGGTTGTTAAAAAGTCGGCATTGTGTGCTTCCCATAGCGTTTTCAAAAGCCGTCTTTCTCAGGGTTGTTAAAAAGTTCGCATTGTGCGTTTTCCATGGTGTTTTCAAAAGCCTTTTCTCTCACAGTTATTAAAAATTGGCATTGTATGGTTCCAATTATGTTTTCAAAAGCCTTCTTTCTCAGGGTTGTTAAAAAGTCTGCATTATGTGGTTTCCATAGTGTTTTTTCAATAGCCTTCTTTCTCAGGGTTGTTAAAAGTTGAAATTGTATGGTTCCCATAATGTTTTCAAAAGCCTTCTTTCACAGGGTTGTTAAAAATTTGGCATTGTGTGATAAAAGATAAGATTATTGAAATTGATCTTTTCTTTGCAGCTCTGTAGAGTTCGTGACTCATCTTGACCACTTGTTTGAGACACAGAACATGGAGGCAGGAGACATTGCCATTTCAGATACAACCACCATCAATGTCAAACGGCTCCGCTCTTCACTTGACCTCTGTGTTGAGGAACTACCTCCCCTGTTGGAGCTTGGGGAGATTCCAGAGTTTGTAAATGAGGACTTCAACTTCCCCTATCATAGACCCAGTGTGATCAGCTTGGCTACAGCATCAAGCACCATGATGCCAGAAACTATTGGATATGTGCTGCTACAGGTAATTTTACCTTTAACCCTTTACCAGACAACAAGATTTTATCTTTGTCCAAATTGAAAGCATATGCAGACGACAATTTCAATGAGGCTCAAATGGTGCAAATTTTCTTCGATAGGGTAGAAAATATTGTTGGAAAAGGAGAAAATGCTGGTTATCAGCATTTTCTCCTTTTCTTACAATGTTTTCAAAAGGACTCTTTACCAGGGGCATCGAAAGTCGGCATTGTATGGTAAAGGATTAACTCATTGCCACACAGCAATGTTTTAGACTGAACCAATTATCTCTATCGGAGGTGACAAAATGATACTACTACTGGTAAAAGAAAAAACTCCAGGACAGGATGGATAGTTGCACTGGCTGCCACAATATAACTGAAACAATGTTGAAAATGGCCTTGACAAATGACAATAATTTAGACATATCAAAATTGAAAAGCATTTGTAAATGACAATTTAAATGTGGTTCAAGTGTTTGAATTCATCTGTGATAGGGTAGAAAACATTGCAGGAGAAGAAAATATAGGCTACCAGCACTTTTACCTTTTCCCACAATCTTTTTAAAAGGCTTCTTTCTCTGGTTGTTAAAACTCGGTACTGTGTGGTTAACTCTTTACCACACAATTCCTGATTTTCACGACCCTGAGAAAGAAGCCTCATGAAAACATTGTGGGAACTAGGAGGAAATGCTGGTAACCAGGATTTTTAGCTCACCTGAGCACGAAGTGCTCATGGTGAGCTTTTGTGATCACTCAATGTCCGGCGTCCGTCGTCCGGCGTGCGTCGTCCGTCGTCCACAATTTCTTTAAACATCTTCTCCTCCTAAACCACTGGGCCAATCTTGATGAAACTTGGCAGGGATGTTCCTTGGGTGAAGCTCTACCAAAGTTGTTCAAGAGATTGAATTCCACCCATAATTCTGGTTGCCATGGCAACCGAAAGGAAAAAAATAGCAAAATCTTTGAAAATCTTCTTCTCTGAACTAGAAGGCGTAGAGCTTTGATATTTGGTATGTAGCATCTCCTAGTGGACCTCTACCAAGATTGTTCATATGATGTCCCGGGGGTCAAAACTGGCCCCGCCCCAGGGGTCACAAGTTTGGAACATAGGAACAAAGAAGGAAAACTTTAAAATTCTTCTTCTCTGAAACTAGAAGGTGCAGGGCTTTGATATTTGGTATGTAGAATCTCCTAGTGGACCTCTACCAAGATTGTTCGTATGATGTCCCTGGGGTCAAAACTGGCCCCGCCCAGGGAGTCACAAGTTTGAAACATAGGAGAATAAAGAAGGAAAACTTTAAAAATCTTCTTCTCTGAAACTAGAAGGTGCAGGGCTTTGATATTTGGTATGTAGAATCTCCTAGTGGACCTCTACCAAGATTGTTCATATGATGTCCCTGGGGTCAAAACTGGCCCCGCCCCGGGGGTCACAAGTTTAAAACATAGGAATAAAGAGGGAAAACTTTAAAATTCTTCTGCTCTGAAACTAGAAGGTGCAGGGCTTTGATATTTGGTATGTAACATTTTCTAGTGGACCTCTACCAAGATTGTTCATATGATGTCCCTGGGGTCAAAACTGGCCCCGCCCCGGGGGTCACAATTCTGAAACATAGGAACAAAGAAGGAAAACTTTGAAAATCTTCTTCTTTGAAACTAGAAGGCGTAGAGCTTTGATATTTGGTGTGTAGCATCTCCTAGTGGACCTCTACCAAGATTGTTCATATGATATCCCTTGGGTCAAAACTGGCCCCGCTCCGGGGGTCACAATTTTGAAACATAGGAACACAGAAGGAAAACTTTGAAATTCTTCTTCTCTGAAACTAGAATATGTAGAGCTTTGATATTTGGTATGTAGCATCTCCTAGTGGACCTCTACCAAGATTGTTCATATGATGTCCCTGGGGTCAAAACTGGCCCCGTCCCGGGGGTCACAATTTTGAAACATAGGAACAAAGAAGGAAAACTTTAAAATTCTTCTTCTCTGAAACTAGAAGGTGCAGGGCTTTGATATTTGGTATGTAACATCTCCTAGTGGACCTCTACCAAGATTGTTCATATGATGTCCCTGGGTCAAAACTGGCCCCGCCCCGGGGGTCACAAGTTTGAAACATAGGAATAAAGAGGGAAAACTTTAAAATTCTTCTGCTCTGAAACTAGAAGGTGCAGGGCTTTGATATTTGGTATGTAACATTTTCTAGTGGACCTCTACCAAGATTGTTCATATGATGTCCCTGGGGTCAAAACTGGCCCCGCCCCGGGGGTCACAATTCTGAAACATAGGAACAAAGAAGGAAAACTTTGAAAATCTTCTTCTTTGAAACTAGAAGGCGTAGAGCTTTGATATTTGGTGTGTAGCATCTCCTAGTGGACCTCTACCAAGATTGTTCATATGATATCCCTGGGGTCAAAACTGGCCCCGCTCCGGGGGTCACAATTTTGAAACATAGGAACACAGAAGGAAAACTTTGAAATTCTTCTTCTCTGAAACTAGAATATGTAGAGCTTTGATATTTGGTATGTAGCATCTCCTAGTGGACCTCTACCAAGATTGTTCATATGATGTCCCTGGGGTCAAAACTGGCCCCGTCCCGGGGGTCACAATTTTGAAACATAGGAACACAGAAGGAAAACTTTGAAATTCTTCTTCTCTGAAACTAGAATATGTAGAGCTTTGATATTTGGTATGTAGCATCTCCTAGTGGACCTCTACCAAGATTGTTCATATGATGTCCCTGGGGTCAAAAATGGCCCCACCCCAGGGGTCACAATTTTGAAATATAGGAACAAAGAAGGAAAACTTTAAAATTCTTCTTCTCTGAAACTAGAAGGTGCAGGGCTTTGATATTTGGTATGTAGCATCTCCTAGTGGACCTCTACCAAGATTGTTCATATGATGTCCCTGGGGTTAAAACTGGCCCCACCCTGGGGGTCACAAGTTTAATACATAGAAATAAAGAAGGAAAAATTGAAAATTTTTCTTGTCTGAAACTAGATTATGTAGAGCTTTTATATTTGGTAAATAGGATCTCCTAGTGGACTTCTACAATGTCTGTTCATATGATGTCCCTGGGGTCAAAACTTGCCCTGCCCCATGGGTCACAAGTTCGAAACATAGGAACAAAGGAAAATGTCAATATTATTCTTCTCTGAAACTAGAAGGCGTAGAGCTTTGATATTTGGTATGTAGCATCTTTTAGTGGACTTCTACAAAGTTTCTTCATACGATGCCCCTGGGGTCTAAACTTGCCCTGCCCAGGGTTCACAAGTTCGAAACATATGAACAAAGAAGGAAAACTTTAAAATTCTACTTCTCTGAAACTAGAAGGTATAGAGCTTTGATATTTTTTAAGTTTCATCTCCTAGTGTACCTCTAGCAAGTTTTTTTTTTTCTTAGGATGCCCCTGGGGTCAAAATTGGCCCTGCCCAGGGGTCACAAGTTTGATTTTACAGCTTAGTACTCAGGTGAGCGATATAGGACCATCATGGTCCTCTTGTTTTCTTTTCCTACAATGTTTTCCTCCCTTTCCAAAACAAACTTCAGTTTATTAGTCACATTAATTTTGTTGTCTGCAAATGCTCCCAATTTGGACAAGTCTGAAATTATATTGTTTGATAAAGAGTTAAGGGTTGATATGATTGTGTTATGTTGATAGGAGTGCTTGTGGCTGAATTCAGTCCTCTGCCACATCAGACAGCAGATCAGTGAGCTTCAGGAGAACCTTGTTGGGGGTCCAGATGCCCTGCCTCATTGTCATGTGACCACAGTGCTAAGTTTACAGGAGGAACATGTTCCAGTATCCTGGATACATCCTAACTCACAACCAAGTACTCACTCCCTTGTGTCATGGCTTGAGGGTAAGGAAAACATAATACATATTCAAAATATATTAAATTTCAACATTGCATTTCTTACCACCCACCCCACCACCTTTGAAAAAGAAGGGGCAAAAAATGCTGTGTTTATATCTGTCTGTAGGTTTCTCATTGAATGTGTTTTTCTTTCATTCTTGTATTACTTCAATTTAATTTTTAGCTTGGAAGAAAGCAACAAGGTATCGTCAAAGCTCTGGCCTTGTTGCCTTTTTCATAGTCGCTGTCTTGCAAACACTTTGACATCTATTGGTATCTCAACTGTTAAGATATTTACTTTGAACTGGGACTATTCATTAACTATCAAAAGAGGAACCCATACTACAATGGCGATAACCATTAACCCTTTCCCAAACAATCCCTGGTTTTTACAGGTCTGGAATAGTTGCCTTTTGAAAAAATTGTGGGAAAAGGAGAAAATGCTGGTTACTAGCATTTTCTCCTTTTCCCACAATGTTTTCTACCCCTATCATAGACAGAAATCATCGTTTCAGCAAGAGTTGAATTGTCGTCTGCAAATGCTTTCAATTCGGTCTAGTCCAAAAGTTTGTCGTTTGGGAAAGGGTTAATCTTTTTTGGACACAGTTATACATTTGCACATGACAATTTAAATGTGACTTCAAAGAGATAGAAAGCATTATGGAATAAGTAGAAAATGCTGTTTTCCAGAAGGCTTCTTTCTCGTATTTTTTAAAACACAGGGTTATATGATAAAAAGTTGGTACCTTGAGTTTGTATCCTACAAAGGATAGCATTTTGTTTAGGGCTCTATTCACTGAGACTTTCAGCGATTTAGATGGCAAGTCTTAAAATAAAGCACTAGTTATTGAACCAAGATGTGATAGATAACCTTTGCCAGAATTTTAGGTTTGTCCAAATTCGAAGCATTTACTGACAGCAAAATTTTAATATGCATCCAATAATGAAACTTATTTTTAAAGGATAGAAAAGATTGTGGGAAAAGGAGAAAATGTGGTAAAGGATTAAAACTGGCCTGTGTATTTCTTTCCATAATTATTGTATTTTTATTTAATAGACATGCGCAAAAGACATGACCAGTTGGGAGCCTTTGTTAAATGTGGTATGATACCAGCATACAGAGATGGTCAGCTGAACGACAATCCGGTCATTGGTCATGGACGCTTGACAAAGGTGTGGCTCGGAGGTCTGGTCAACCCAGAGGCTTTACTGACATCGCTCAGACAGGAAAAAGCTGTTGTCAGTCAGTGTAATATTGATGATGTAAGTTAAAGTTCATCTTCCATACTGTTTGTATATTGTAGGTCATTCAAATAAATTTGCAACATGTGCTATAAATTACTCCTGACAGCATCTATATATATACTGTATGGTAAAGATTGCTCAGAATGATTATTATTTCTGTTCTCTATTAAGTTTTAACCCTTCTCCAAACAATCCCTGCTTTTTACAACCCTGAGATAGAAGCCTTTTGGAAACATTGTGGGAAAAGGAACAAATGCAATTTTTGAGTTGAACATATTTTGTCCTCTGCAAGTGCTTTTTAAATTTGAACCAGTATAAGATTTTTGTCGTTCTGTTAAGAGTTAAACTTTTTACGTAGCATTTGCATATTGTTATAGGAAACACTGGTTTCATGGCAAAAGCCTGATTTTACCATGCAAGCCCGACTTTCAACGACCCTGAGAAAGAAGGCCTTTGGAAACATTGTTGCAAAAGGAGAAAATGTTGATAACCAGCATTTTCTCCTTTTCCCTTTTCCTTACACTTCACAAGACAAATTTTAAAATTTCAGTCACTTTTATTTTGTTGTTTGCAAATACTTTCACTTTGGACTTGTCCTAAATTTTATCCTTTGGTAAAGAGTTAAACATCACACTGACATGTGTTGATAAGACCCAAAAGAAGACGGCTTGTATTTATAACAGAAATCTTGGTACTTTTTCAGGTGATGTTTGAGTGTGTTGTACTGGACACAGATAATACAGACGAGTATGATGTGGACGAAGGTGGGCTGTTTATCACGAATGTTCATCTTCAAGGGGCCGCCTGGGATTATGATAATGACTGTCTCATGGATGCCAAGTAAGATATCTGGGGATACTGGCTTTGAATTTAGTGTAATGCTAGCTATTTATGCCTTTTATGAAACATTTTCTTCATCTTATATCCACTCTTTACCAAACGACAAAAATTTAGGCTGGTCCAAATTGAAAGGATTTGAAGATGACAAATTGTAAATGAAATGATGATTTTCTGTTTTGGATGGGGGTGAAAACATTGTGGGAAAAGGAGAAAATGCTGGTAACCAGCATTTTCTCCTTTTCCCACAATGTTTTCAAGAGGCTGCTCCTACAGAGTCACTAAAACTCGAGATTGTGTGGTAATGGGTTAAAGCTGCTTGAAACTCTTACCTTGCACAAGTTATACTACACAAGATCTGTGATGAACACTGTCTGCTTTGTCATGAGAATCAAAGCAATACTCAAGATTCAGAACAAGAGCAATCTAGGTATTGCATTTATTTAGATCTAATATCTTGGGTGTACTGTATATGTACATGATGTTAGGTTTATTTAGCTCTCCGAGAGGTAAATTTCCAAATTCAAAGCACTTTCAGACAATATGATGTGATACAAATAGTATTACTGTATACATGGACATATAGACCTATCAATAAAGTTGAGAAATTAGTAGTTTGAGACATTTTTGTGAACAGAAATATTGTACATTCAAGACAATTGTTATTTGTTGTTATACTTGCAGTAAAATACCTAAGCAAACAGCAAGTTTGCGAATTTTTCAAACTTACGAAATCACAGAAATTTCCACCTCACAAACATTTCCACTTATACAGTATTTGCCTTTGAAAGGGGAGAAATCATTGTGGGAAAAAATTGTAACAGGTATTCTCTCCTTTTTGTAGAACTTTTTCATCTAAGCCATATTGACGCTAGATTAGTTACAAATTGCTTAATAAAACGAAACAGAGCTCCAGATAAGAGGGAGTGATTGTATTCTAAATTGTTTATTTCTATTTAAAATCTTATGTTGTGGGTACTCATTAGAATTGTCTCGATTAGACGATTCTAATGATTACTCACAACACAGGCTTTAGTTGGGAATAATTAATATTTTCAATTTTGAAATCAAAACCACTCCTTCTCTCTAGAACTCTAACTAAAACCTATGCAGAAATTCAAGTTTTGCTAGCATCCATCCTGCTCACATGGAATGTTTTATGTGTTTTGTAGCCGTGCCTTGTTTGCCATTCCCAGTATCTATCTTAAACCAGTGTTGCATACAGAATCTCCAGACCCTGAAACTGAACAACAAAGAGCTAAAAAACGTTACGACTGTCCAGTATATATGAATAAGGTAATGCTTTTTACATCGTGAAAGGATCAACTTTTTACAGATTTATTTCTATTTGTGTGGGTTCTTTTTAGAGATTCATGGTGTAAATTTAGGACTTAAAGTTCAACTTATTTTGTAGAAAATGTCTAGGTATTGTTGTAGCTCAACGTCATTGTGCGAAAACTTTTACATTTTCGGAAACTCTGACATTCAAAAGTATCTCTGTCATTACTGAATATATATTCCTACATCTTTGACAAGTTGTTGACTGTCAAAATGGGTACCTTGCAACAAAGGCAGATAATCGTCAAGGTATTTTTCACACAGTTATCCCCCTCTTTTGACTTTGAAGAAAACATTGTAGGAAAAGGAGAAAATGCTGGTAACAGCATTTTCTCCTTTTCCCACAATGTTTTCAAAAGGTTTCTTTCACAGGGGTGTTTAAAGTCGTCATTGTTGGTAAAGGGTTAAAATCAAGGAACTGCAGCAGAGCATGACATGCACATGTGATCCTCTTGTTTTTTAACGCAACAAAAACAAAACTCATTTTTTACTGTGCCTAAAAGATTTTCTGAAACAAAATTCTACATTATTTTGTTACAGCCAAGGGAAAGTTTATCTGCAATACCTGGGTCACAATGTTTTTGAAACAGGTCTGCAGTGGCAACATCATTGTTGAAAGATAGTTCTGTAGTATCACAAATGATATCTTTCATAAAGTGTACAAATATTCTTTTATTCAGAGTAGACAGTATCAAGTAACAACATTAGAACTAAACTGCCCTCCCCCAGTTGAAACCTGGAAGCTATCCCGTGCTGCCATTGTTCTGAACCCAGGTTTACCTGAAGATGGAGTAAAGAAATCTCGTTCCTATCTCCTCAACCTGAGATCAGTACTGCCAATGCCCGAAGAAGAGTCAGAGGGTGAGTCAGAGGGAGCAGACGAAGAACTTGAAGAGTTGGAACCTGATGAGTCTGACACAGAAGAGATTGGTCACTCTGAACCATCCCAGCTTTCATACAGGTTGGCATATACTTATACATATAGAAAATATGTTTTGTCTTTTACGGTGAAAGATTGAAATTTATTTCATCTGGTGAACTTCATTGGTACTATTTTACACGATTGGTGCAGCCACTTGTGAAAATATTACAGATGATGTTCACAAGATGAAATAAATCTCAATCTATCACCCAAAAAAACAAAAAAATTTATTCATTTCATGCTTTAAATCCTTTCTTGGGGGAACACGAACTGAAAATTGATATTTTCGCTGGTCATAACCATGAAATATGGAAAAATATTTCATCGATATCTTTCAATAACCTACTAGAAAGCATGAAATAATATCATGTATCTCAGCATAAATTGATCCAAGTAAATGTTCCTATAGAAGGTTTTAGAACAGTATTGGAAACAGAGTTGGTAAACAGATTTTATTCCAATATCTCAGGCTGTTTTTCCTTTCAAAGATAAAGTTAAGTTAGTTGATCAACAATTAATGTGTCTTCTACTTGTGATTTCAATATGAATAATTAAAAGAATTGATGCTGGTAAAGAGTTGAATATGAACACAGTCTATGTATTTAAATGAGAAGAATTTTATTAGTTTTTCTAAAAAGACACATCAGTTAAAAAGACTTTCGAAAGTAAATACCTGACAGTATGAAAATAAGAACGATGTGGAAATTATCAGTCTGAAATTGATAATCTTGTAACCAGAAATATATTTAACCTATATCATGCTAAATAACTAAACTGAAATTTTCAATGCGAAAGAATAAACCAAAATATTTTTATTTCAAAGATATGTTTTGGAGAATGATATCTCTTAACCTGACAGTGTAGACACAAGATCAGACTGCATGTTCTGTGCAATCTGATCTTGATCTACATTGTCTGCTAAGCTTGAGCGAGTTGTGCTTAGCAGCTTGAAGGTTAATGTCAATGAAGAAGAAGAAGCCCTTGGAAATAATGTGTGATAAGAAGAAAACACTAGTTAATAGCATTTCTTCATTTTACCACAACATTTTCTACCCTTTTTAGACAAATAGCATCATTTTTGCTATATTTATTTTGTAGTCTTTAAGTACAAATTCAGTTTGGACAATTCCGTAATTTCACCTTGGTAAAGGGTTAAAAAATCATATTGTAAACCCTTTCCCGAACAAAACATTTTAGGCCCTTTCAAATGAACCCATTACCACACAATCCCTTCTTTTGACGACTCTGAGAAAGAAGCCTTTAGAAAATATTGTGGGAAAAGAAGAAAATGCTGGTAACCAGCATTTTCTTCTTTTCTCACAATGTTTCCTACTCTTCACAAAACAAATTCAAAGTTTTCAGTCACTTTTATTTCTAAGCAAATGCTTTCAACTTGGACAAATCTATGATTTTGTGATTTAGTAATGAGTTAAAAGCATTTGCAGATAACAGTTTGAAAGTGTGATATAAATAAGCTTGAGTGTATTAACAGGGTAGAAAAAATTGTTTTCAAAAGGTCAGTATTTTGGGGGTTGTTAACCCTTTCCCAAACAAGCCCTGGTTTTACGTGTCTGCTGTAAAAGTCTTCTGAAAACACTGTGGGAAAAGGAGAAATTGCTCGTAACGAGTAATTTCTCATTTTCCCACAGTGTTTTCTACCCTTTTTGAGAACTTTCTGCCATTTTCTCCAAATCTAAAATTGTCATCTGCAAACTCTTTCAGTTTGGAAGAGTCCAAAATTTGTAGTTTGGGAAAGGGTTAAAGCTCAGATAAAGGGTTAAATGATCCTTTTATATTTTTGTTTCATCAAGGCCTCTTAGTCCCAAAGCACCGCCCCTTCCACCTGGGTTAGGTCTACTCAGAGAACCACCAATGGAAGAGGAGCCAGACTCTGCTAAAGAGAGACAAGAACAGAGAAAGACACCAATCCGCAAGACACCGTCTCGCACACCACCAAAGAGCCCTCAACCAAAGGGCACACTCACTCCAAAGAAAACTCCACCCTCTAAGACAAGAAAATCACCAACACTGTCTGCATTTAAAGAGACAGACAGTGTGGAGAAAAAAGGTAAAACCACTCCCACGCAAGGAAAGAAAACCCCTCCAGGACAAAAGACTCCCACAGGAAGGGCCTCAAGGGCCTCTGTGACCTCAAAGGGCAGGGCTTCAAGAACATCGAAGGAAGAGAAAGATGTTAAAGGGGAGGAGGAGAGGCCATTTTCTCAGGCCCATGAAGAACCTCAGACCCAGGTAGAGATAGAAACTGATAATCAGGAAACTGTGGATGAGAATGCCGAGGAATCATACAGGGAACCAGAGGAATCTTACAGAGAGCAAGAAGATTCTTTTAGAGAGCAAGAAGAGTCTTACCGAGAACAGGAAGAGGAACCAGCTGAGGAGGAAGAGGTTTATGAAGATGAGGAAGAAGAAGCAGATCAGGTAGAGAAAGAAGGAGAACAGGAGGAAGCAGAAGTGAGTAAGACGGAGGAACCACAACAAACCAAGACCACTGATGAGCAGGAGCAGCAGGTTTGAGCAATTATGGAAATTGCTTGGGAAAGCCACTGAAATCATAGTATGAATTATCCATTAGGAATGACACTTTGTGAGAACCTGATATTATTTTGAGTGTGCTTGACATTCCATTGACAGTTAAAAACATTTTCATCATTACATGTAGTAACATGTTCATTAATTCATGTATTAGTATCTTTTTTCATTGAACCATTATGCAAGTTAACCCTTTCCCAAACGACAAACTTTTGGACTAGACCAAATTGAAAGCATTTGTAGAGGACAATTCAACTTTTGCTGAAAAGATTATTTCTGTCAATGATAGGGTAGAAAACATTGTGGGAAAAGGAGAAAATGCTGGTTATCAGCATTTTCTCCTTTTCCCACAATGTTTTCAAAAGGCAACTATTCCAGACCCGTAAAAACCAGGGATTGTTTGGGAAAGGGTTAACTCAATGTTGCTGTAATAGAAATATCATTTCTAAATGACTTACTTGTAGTGTATTTATGGGTTGTATGATTTGTAAGTACATGTATTAAGTTTTTTTTATATATTTAAGTTTTAAAGTATTTGCGTTATTTATGAGGAAAAGTTTAAAAAGTGATATGTTAATCCTTTACCTCACCATCCTGAGTTGTAAAAGCACCTTGGTCGAGGCCTTAGAAAACATTTTCCAAAAATATAGGAAATGCTGGTTAACAGCAAATGACAAATAACTTGCTGTAAAAGTATGAGTGATCAACATAAATTTAACTCTTTACAAAACAATCGCTCGTTTTTATGACCATGAGATATAAGCCGTATGAAAAGATTGTGGGAAAAGGAGAAAATGCTGGTCACCAGCATTTTCTCCTTTTCCCACTATCTTTTCTACCCTGCTGGAAACATATTTCAGTTTTTGAGTTAAGTTTATATTGTCGATTGCAAATGCTTTCAGTTCAGACCAGTCTGGAATTCTGTCATGATATTTCTGTACGAAAAGTGGTCACTGTACTTGGTTTTACAATTATTTATGAACTTTCAATTTGAATTGGCCTGCACTATCGTTAACCCTTTCCCAAACAATCCCTGGTTTTTACGGGTCTGGAAAAGTAGCCTTTTGAAAACATTGTGGGAAAAGGAGAAAATGCTGGTAACCAGCATTTTCTCCTTTTCCCACAATGTTTTCTACCCTTTCATAGACAGAAATAATCTTTTCAGCAGGAGCTGAATTGTTGTCTGCAAATGCTTTCAATTTGGTCTAGTCCAAAAATTTGTCGTTTGGGAAAGGGTTAATCTGTTTTCATCTAATTGATGCATGGAATTTCCAGATGGCCCCTTTTTGCTCAATGGGTCACAAATGTGCTTGAAAGGGCATAATTTGTCTGTAAAAGAGTAGAAAACTTTGTTGGAGGGTTTTCGAAAGGCTATTTCCTCGGGGTCTGTAAAACTCTGAATTGTGTGGTAAGGACTTAATACCAGTAATAAAAGACAAGGCCAAATTCATATTGATAATGATTTTGCTTTTGTCTCAAATTATCGAATTAAATTTTGTTATTGAATTCTTCTGTATTTTATCATTGTGATACTTGTGTTAAATAAAATGTCTATGAAACTGCCAATAGATTTGCAGTTGTAGTATATCTCAGCGGCACTCTTGCATAGAAAGTCACATGCATCTTTGTGACACACTATACTGAGCAACTCAAAAGTGTATTACGCTGCTTTCAACTTAATTTCAGTAACATCATGGAGACAACTCCCATATTCATGTATTTTCTGGGGCTCACCATCAGTAGGCTAAGTCTCTGAGGTGTCTTGCCCCAGGATGCTCCAACAAAAGATCAGATGGGACTGAAACTAGGGACCTCTAGGTTTCAAGTCCAACACTTCACCACTGAACAATGCAGGACCCACCCCCCCTCTAGACAATCTTTGCAGGAAAAGGAGTAAATGCCAGCTTTTTCTCTTTTCCCTGTAATGTTTTCTACCATTTTAAAGACAAATTATGTTTTGGCCTACATCTAACATATCTTAATCCCTTACAATTTGGTTGAGTAGGAGCTTTGTAATCCGTATTGGATAACTCTTTACTAAATGACAAAACTTTTGACCGGTTCAAATAAAAAACTCTTGCCAATGACGAAATAAAGATAACTCAACAATTGAAATTATTTCCAGTAGGGTACTAAACATTTTTGGAAAAGGAGCAAATGCTGGTTACTAGCATTTTCTCTTTTCCAAAAATGTTTTCAAAAGTTTTTTTTTATATCAGGGTTGTAAAAACCAGGGATTGTGTATTAAAAAAAGGACAATTAGCATAGTGGCATCTCAAGAAATCTGGAGAAATATATATTTGGGGAAATGTTGTTACAATGACCATCATGGCATTATCCATGGATTATCTGTGTGAAATATCTATGTAATCTGCCATAAATTAGGTACAAACCATTGTTATTCTTGATGTTAGATACACACAGAGCTCCAGATAGGGGGAGTGATTTTGATTTTAAAATTACAAAGACATGTATTTGTTATTTTGCACAAATCCCCACTTTACAGTTACTCACTAGAATTGTCTCGAGACGATTCTAATGAGTACCAACAACATACGGTTTGAGAGAGAAATAACGAATTTAGAATAACATCATTCCCACTTATCTGGATCTCTGTACATAATATGCATCTTATCCATCATATAATTCTTCCTGGAGCAGTTCATGGTTCAGTGACAGAAAAAAAAAAAACATACAAAGGTACTTTTATATTTTATAATTTTGATATACATGTATTTCACAAAATTGCAATTTTTCAACATAAATTCAATTTTACCCTTACAGAGCTTGACACAATACACAAACCAAAACTTTCCACTTTCTGACTCGTTACCAACTAACACAGAGGATCTTAGATAAGCATTTATCCCATTACCACACAATCCTACTTTTGATGACCCGCAGACAGAAGCCTTTGGAAAATATTGTGGGAAAAGGAGAAAATGCTGGTAACCAGCATTTTCTCCTTTTCCCACAATGTTTTCTACCCCTCACAAAACAAATTTTAAATTTTCAGTCACTTTTATTTTGTCTTCTGCAAATGCTTTCGATTTGGGCAGACATAAAAGTTGTTGTTTGGTAATGAGTTATGTATTATAATTTTTATCAAGCAAGTTAACTAAAACTGTATGACGCGAGCCTTGGTGAACGTCAAATACACTTTAGTCAACCAGTATGACAAAAGCAATAATACATAAACATGAACATGACATTACATTTATCACATAAAACAAGACAGAAAAATATCCTGCATCATCACCTTTAGTCTATAAACTGTTTAGAGGTCCATGTTTACTGTTGGAAGTTTGGTTTCAAATGTGTATATACAAGGTAAATAGTTCTTTGATGTTTACACCGAAAGAAGAATGAAATATTTTATAGAGATGTTAAGTCCACCCATTTCTACCATACTGAATGAGCCTTTTGCTGCTTGGTCTTTTTTTTATTATCAAACATGAAAATCACAAAACTTTCCATACACCTGAGCAATAATGACGAAATTCAAAATTTTTTCATGAACCGTAGTAGCAGTGCAAATATCAGTGCAAGTTGTGTTTTGTTTCTAAAGCCTTGTGCGCTCATTGCCGAAAATTTATTTCAACCTGATTCCTCCCCCCCCCAAAAAAAAACAATAATGCAATCCCTTTCCTTTCATTACTTCTTTATTGTGCGCTAAATGACCTTAGGTGTCGATACTCCGCCATAGAGCACCATAAAACAAACACACAATAATGCACTAGTGCATTATTAAATATATGCCATATGTTTAACTCTTTACCACATAATCTTGACTTTTAACAAACCTGAGATACAGGCTTTTTGAATACATTGTGGGAATAGAAGAAAATGCTGGTAACCAACTGGAAATAAATTTCAGTTTTTGAGTTACATTTAATTTGTCGACTGCAAGTGCTTTCAACTTGGACCAGTCCAAAATTTTTTCATGTGGTAAAGGTTTAATACAATGCCAGTAGAGATTATAAACATTGGTAAGGCAAAAGGGTAACTAATGCATCTCTGTAATGCATAATACAAGTCAAACAAGCAACCAAATCCTGAGGTAGATTGGTCCTGAGCTAAACATTTTGCTATTGCTCAATTTTCTTCAGGTAAGAGAACCAGTTTACCTCATGACTTGGTTGTTTGACAAAGTGGATTTAACCCATTGCCACACAATCCCTACTTTTGACGCCCCTGAGAAAGAAGCCTCTAGGAAACATTGTCTGGTAGCCAGCATTTTCTCCTTTTCCCACAATGTTTTCTACCCTTTACAAAACAAATTTCAAATTTCCAGTCACTTTTATTTTGTCATCTGCAAATGTTTTCAATTTGGACCAGTCTAAAATATTGTTGTTTGGTACTGAGTTAAATGGTCCAAGATTTATCTGATTTATGTGACGACTTATTTTGTATACTGCATCTCACGGATGCACTACATGTAAATCCCCTTTTGGCAGTGGGTGGCCTATACCTTTTGGAATACTTCCGCTTTGTACAAGGATGATGCACTCATGACACAGGTGTATATGGGCCCTACTCTGTAACAAGGAGGCTTGATGCATCTGCAAAAAGTACCAACCCAGGTCAGCTTACGCAGTCTGGGCAGGCTGACCTGGATCGAAACTTTTCGCAATTGGTCAATTTTCTGTATTTCAAGGGTCCAGTCTACCTCATGATTAAGTCAGTTGTTGAAAAAATTGGCTATCATGGGTCTTTCAGTATGTAATGGCTTGCATAGTACCATGGATCAAAGAGATGCATTAAGCCCCCTTTTGCCAGAGCATGGCTCAAATATTCTCAAAATGGCACTTCCCTTATAACAGTTACTGTTTTAGAACTTTGTTGCACTTTCAACTTTTCTTTGAATGCTTAGAATAACATTCTAACAACATGTTTCTTTTCAAGAAAGAAAACAGCCAAAATTTTGTTATTTCAAAGATGTTTTGATAACAATATGATACACAGAAAGAGATGGTGTAGATCAAGGATCAAAATGAATATGTAAAATCTGATCTTGATCTACACTTTCCAAGAGCAAATTAAACTCCTAGCCCTGTACGGGTTTATGATACATATATAGATACATGAGATTATGAGTCTGAATAAGTAATGTACAAAAAACTAGACAAAAGCTCAAACCTAAAATTGACGAGAGCTTTTTTGCTTTCGAGATAATACAGAACATTGAACAGAAGAATGTAACTGGCATTTTCTCATAATGTTTTCAAAATTGCTATCTTCAGATGTGTTACAATATGCAACTGCTTTCTGCAGAATAACCCTAACATTCCCAATTCAATTCAAATTTAAAGACTAGCAATTTGATTGGCTCTTAACCCTTTACCCCATAAGGCATTTCTATGGTATCTCTAATTGACCCTAAATAACAGCAAGGATGAAGCCGTTTTTATGTGTATATGATACCTTTTGATAGCATAGAAAACATTGTGGCAAAAGGTGAAATTGCTCATCACGAGCAATTTCACCTTTTGCCACAATGTTTTCCATAGGCTCCTACAAGCAATGCGTAGAAATGACTATCTATGGAGTAAAGGGTTAAGAGAATTTCTAAGCCAATCAAATGGCAAGTCTTTGTAATCAATAGTCAAAACAATACTTAACCAGACAGTAAATAAGGAATTTAATCCTTTCCTTATAACAAAACTGGGGGCTGTTTGGGAAAGGATTAACAGCCATTTCCCGTAGGCATTTTCAGTCTTCAGAACACAGTATAATTTGGTAAAGTGTCCAATCAGTAATAAGAATTAACATTCTGTGATGACATTCCAAGATATAACTGTAATGATATTGTCCCAATCAAACAGGTAAATAAAGCTTTGGCTAGAAGTAACATCCAGGAACCAAGTCCAACTGCATGGATTAAAATTCTGAAATGGAAAATAAAAAGGCTAGTGTATGGCAATTTAACACTGCTGCAGAAGGGTAAAATGCAATTAGCAGAGTCTTTTCCTTTTCCTACAAAGTTATTTATTCTTAACATTTTACAAAACAATCCTAAGTTTTAACAAACCTGAGGAATAATGCTTTAGAAAAATATTGTTGGAAAAAATGAAAATGCTGGTAACCAGCATTTTCTCCTTTTCCCACAATATTTTCTACCATTTAAAAGACTAATTCATTATTCAAGCAATATTTTAATGTTCTCAAATTACAATAGTTTTATCCAAATGAAGGAGACACATTATACAAATATTTGGGAAAAAAAAAATGCAAGTGACCAGCATTTTCTCCTTTCTCCACAATGTTTTCTACTCTTTCACATACAAGTTCAATGTCTTCCACTGATGATTTCCAAATGGATGAATATATAATCTCTTCTGATAAAAGGTTCAATTCCAATACTTGAGATATTTTCTTTCTTTCCCTCTTTACCAAACAACAAAATCTTAGAATTATACAAATTGAAAGCATTCGCAGATTACAAATAAAATGTGACCACTTGCATTTTCTCCTACAATGTTTTCAAATGCCTACCTTCTAGTGTTCTTTAAAAGTAAAGGGTTCAATGATTTTCATAAATAATGAATAATCAAAAATAATCCGACTTACTCTACAATAAGTGGCCTATAACAGCTAAGAGCCAACAATGTCATTACAACAGGCACAAAAGATTTATTCAGGTCGTTTCTGTTGTAAATCCACACTAACATAGCTGTACTGATGTGATGGACCTGAAATAGAGTCAGTACTGTCATACAGAACACTGGTATTAACTCATTACCAAACGAAAAAATTTTAGGCTTGTCCAAATTCAAAGCATTTGCAGACAACAAAATAAAAGTGACTGAAAATTTGGAATTTGTTTTGTGAAGGGTAGGAAACATTGTGGGAAAAGGAGAAAATGCTGGTTACCAGCATTTTCTCCTTTTCCCAGTGTTTTCAAAAGGCTTCTTTCTCAGGGGCGTCAAAAGTAGGAATTGAGTGGTTAATGGGTTAATCAAATGATTGTTTTGAAAATTCAGATTCATCCCTCATAAATTACATTAATTCAATTTGTATAAGCTCTTAACCTTAAACAAAGCCTGAAACTAGTTCAAAATAAAAGATAAAATTTGTCTGTGAAAGAAGTAAAATTGTGGGAATAGGAGAAAATGCTGTTGACCAGCATTTTCTCCTTTTCTCATGATATTTTCAACAGGCTTTTCACTCGACAAACAGGGCCAGAAAGGAAAAGTTTGACCAAAATGTAAAATATCTGAAACATTAGAAACATGGGGAAAAGGGTGGGGGCTTCCAAAAATTGTTTCTTGATTTCCCATTGATGATGGGAAAACAGCCAGTTGGAAAGCAACCAGCTGGGAAGAATATTGTGTGGATTATGGGTAAAGAAATTCCAGGAAAGCATGGATAGGTGGATTGAAGTGAATTGAAGTGATAAAATTGAAAAACTTTTGAAAACCACTTTTTACGCCATTGTATCAATCAACCTGTGTGCATGTCAATAGGTAAACAAATGGGTGGAGGGACAGATGGGGGTTGGCTGATTCCTCTGTAACCCTGAAATCATGTCCACTTACCAAGCTAATATTTGAGTCCAAACTCATCTGTATGTACTTCCAGTCAAACTCTACACCTCTGGCTCCCACCCATAATGGAAGGAATCTGTAAACAAACATTGAGTCATACTCCATGAAAAGGGGGTTTATTGCATCATGAAAAGAAAACCCGCAATATGCACAACCTGACCTGGTTCATCCTTCTTCTTATAGAACAATTTTCTGGATATGAAGGGACCAGTCAACCTCATGAATCATTCTGTTGTTAAACCTTTACCAGTTTACCACACAACAGAAATTTAGCCTTGTCAAAATTGAAAGCATTTGCAGACAAATATTTCAATGCTGGTAAAATGGTGTAATTGTTGTTTGATAAGGTAGAAAACATTGTGGGAAAAGGAGAAAATGCTGGTCACCAGCATTTTCTCCTTTTCCCACAACATTTTCAAAAGGCGTCTTTCTCAAGGGTGTTAAAACTCATAATTGTGTGGTAAAGGGCTAACTCTTTACTAAATGACAAAATTGTAGACTGGTCCAAATGGAAAGAATTTCCAGAAGACAAAATAAATGTGACTGAAAGATTCAAACTTGGTTTGGGAAGGGTAGAAAGCATTGTGGGAAAAAGAGAAAATGCTGTTTACCAGCATTTTTTTCCCTTTTCCCCCAGTTTTCTAAAAGTTTCTTTCTCAGGGTCGTTACTCATTAAAAGTCTGGATTGTGTGGTACAGAGTTAACCCATTACCACACAATCCCTACTTTTGATGCCCTGGAAAGAAGTGTTTTGAAAACACTGTAGGAAAAAGAGAAAATGCTGGTAACCAGCATTTTCTCCTTTTCCCACAGTGTTTTCTACCCGTCCCAGAACTAATTTCAATTTTTCAGTCACCTTTGTCATCTGCAAATGTTTTCAATTTGAACCACTCTAAAATTTTGTCGTGTGTTACAAAGTTAAACAACATGGATTTTATAATTACTAGTATAGCCCCCTATTCTCAGATAATGGCTGAATTACTATTTTCTCATCATTTCAGAAGAAACAGGTAAGGAAAATAGACATTCTACAAAACTCCTTAGTCTCACTGCCTCTAACATCTAAGAAACATGAATAAATTTACAATAGACAACAGGAAACAATTTTATAATGTACAATTAGTCAACATGAATCAGGGCTCATTAAATGTGATTCAACTGATCGGATCTTTAATTTGGACCAGTCTAAATTTTAGTTGTTTGGAAAACAGATATTTGTTACCAGCATTTCCTCCTTTTCCCAAAATGGTATCAAAAGCTATCTTTCTCACATACACAGGTTTGTGTGCAAAATGGTTTTATCTTTCAGCACACAATCCCAAGTTTTTTACAATCTTTTGGAAGAAGATTTTTGAAATCATTGTGGAAAAAGAGAAAACTAGAGCTGTCACTGAATGTGACTTAATACCACAACCAGCACTTTGACAGAAACAGGGAATTGAACAAAACTTTTTTTTAACCCTGTACCTGATATGCCAATTTGAGGCTCTTCCATTTCATCAGCAAATAAAGATATGATGTCAAAAATATGGACAAATGAGGATACAAATATCTGACTGAGTGGAAAACATTGTGGGAAAAGGAGAAATTGCTCGTTACGAGCAATTTCTCCTTTTCCCACAATGTTTTCAAAAGCTGTCTGTTGTTGATGTGTCAAAATGAGTATCTATGTAGTAAAGGGTTAAGTTAAAGGGGAGATTACCCTGGAATCATAGGGAGTAGATGATTGAAAACTGTGTCATGCACAACTTCAATATAGAATCAGTGTATTGCCAAACTTTCAATATGATTGCTGCAAAACTGTAGGAGACCTTTGTGACACAAAATTACTAGTATTTTGTACAGACGGAAACATGGACGGGCACATGGATGGACGGACACAGGCAGACTGATTCAAGTATACTCCCAAAAGTATTCATTTTGCAGGGGGGTATAATGGTGAAAACTGGAGTTACATCAACTTACCTAGTCACAATTAATTCTGCAGTTGCCCAGCCAAGTCCAGCAATCATAAACCTGAGTTGTCCCTTACCTGATAGTTTGGTCATTACAAAATATATACCAACTAAATCTGCAAGGTCTACTGTACATTTCATCAGTTCCTGAAGATGGAGTGAATGAAACACAGTTACCAGATTCTACCTGTCGAAAGTTAACAGCCAGTATTACTTGTTAATCCTTTACTATAAATTACCATAGAGTTTTAATGACCCTATCAATGAAGCCTGATGAAAACATTGTGGAAAAAGGAGAAATTGCTGCCTGGTAACCAGCATTTTCTCCTTTCCTCACAATGTTTTCTATCCATTAAGAGACTAATTTCATCATTGGAGTAACATTTAAATTGTTGCCTGCTACAGCTTTCAACTTGGAATAGTTAAAAGTTTTAATGTTTGGTAGAGGGTTAACTCTTTACAAGAGGACAAATTTTACACTTGTCTGACTTGAAATTACTTGTCGAGCCAGATCATGAGAATATGTCTTCCAAAGGGTGGAGAATATTGTTGGAAAAGACGAAAATTTCTTAACAAACAGTTACTCATTTTCAAATAGCCCTCTCTTGTATAGTCAAAACATAAGACTGGAACAGGCTAAAATAATAAACGTCTAATTCCCTACCTCAAGTTTTCAACCCAACTGGTTAACTCAGTGGTTAGCATATGCTACATGTGATCTGGTGGTTGTGCGTTCAATACCTGTTTAAAGTTACCAGCATTTTCTTCCTTTTCAAACAATACAATGTATTTTCAAACACCTTTCCCCACAGGGACATTACAACTCAGGATAATGTGCTGAAGCCTGACAGCTATAACAGGTACATTATTCTCTTTTCTTTGTCAAATGAACGTTATGTTTCATATTTTTAATTTTTCCATGTTTACTTCTTTAACCCTTTCCCAAACAATCCCTGGTTTTTACAGGTCTAGAATTGTAGCCGTTTGAAAACATTGTAGGAATAGGAGAAAATGCTGGTAACCAGCATTTTCTCCTTTTCCCACAATGTTTTCTACACTATCATAGACAGAAATCATCTTTTCAGCAAGAGCTGAATTGTCCTCTGCAAATGCTTTCAATCTGGTCTAGTCTAAAAGTTTGTCGTTTGGGAAAGGGTTAAAGAAATATTACAAGTGAAAATATAAGTGTCTTACACCAATCACGTCTAGCCCTTCTGTTAATATCTCAGTAGTTGGGAAGAAAGTGGCAAGAATCAACATCTTACAGAGCTGCGTAAATAAATAGGCCCCTCCTGCTTGCACACATTTCCAGAAAGCACTATACTCTGCCCTGAAAAGTAATTGGTAAAAGGGGTTTTAGCTCTTTTGGGAAATAATGAAATTTTAGACTAGTCTAAATTGAGAGTGTTTGTAGATGACAAAAAGTATTGAAATTTGTAAATGAAAAGGTTGAAAATATTGTGGAAAAAATGTAGAAAATGCCGGATCCCAGAATTTTCATCATTGTCCCCAATACTTTCAAAAGCTCTTTAAAAATATTGCCTAATCCTCATGAATAACAGAATAAAGGCTTCAGATATAAGCAGATCAGTTGTGTGATAAGCCTTCAACACATGAACTGGCATCTAAAGGTTATTTGAACCTTGATCATTCATCAAATTTTAACATTTGAACTTTGAAGACGCATACAGATGACAAATTTTCAAACTGGTAAAAATAAACCTCTACACATTTGTGGAAAAAAGGAGACAGCGCTGGTTAAAGGCATTTTCTCCTTTTACCACAATATTTCCCAAACCATATTTCAATAATTCAGTCACATTTTATTTTGTAGTCTGTAAATGCCTACAATTTGGACCAGTCTATAATTTTGTGGTTTGGTAAAGAGTAAACTTAACTTGTTCATTAAATTGTTCATTAGAAGTAAGATCAGTAAATAATTTCTCAGCCGAAAAAGAGCATTAGTACAAAATTTATCTATTTATGAGCTTAATCTATTCTTACGAACAAAGTCCGTAACAAAGAAACAAATGAATAAATGCATGGCAGAAATAAGGGTTCGAGCGGGATTCGAACCCCGGAACTCCCGGACGAAAGGCCAATACCCTAACCACTGAGCCAAAGAGATATCTCCCTGACGCAGTAGCCAGGTATTGTATTTAAATCGGGAGTATATGCCATGCAGGAAGGAGTGGTCTCCCGTAACACACCCCCTCTTAAAGTCATCATTTATTGATGACTCAAAGCCTTATTAGGCAGGAAGTCCGATTTTGGACAACAAATGGGATTAATGGCTCAATGGCCAATCCCGGACGAGCCCCCATCTTACGAACAAAGTCCGTAACAAAGAAACAAATGAATAAATGCATGGCAGAAATAAGGGTCCGAGCGGGATTCGAACCCCGGAACTCCCGGACGAAAGGCCAATACCCTAACCACTGAGCCAAAGAGATATCTCCCTGACGCAGTAGCCAGGTATTGTATTTAAATCGGGAGTATATGCCATGCAGGAAGGAGTGGTCTCCCGTAACACTATTCAAATTAAACACTACTCTGTTTCATTGCAAATCATTGTGGAAGAGATGCACTACTGGGATAATACATCTTAAACAGTCATATTACAGGTATGTTTTTTTGTATAACAAAGTGTAGTTAACATGGTCTTGTTTGATTATTGAAATAGATTTGGTTAGAAAATATGGCAGCGGCTCTGTCAACAAGCCAACATGAAAAAATTTGACTGAATTCTGAATAAATTTGCCCATTATTTATTGAGACAGTGGCTGAATAGTTTCGATTGAAGTTTTTCCTGACGGTAAATTGAGATCTGATGCACTTATATTTTAAGCCCCTTAGCAAGTTAGGAAACTTTAGACCAGCCCAAATTGAAAGAATTTGTAAATGACAAAATGAAAATGACTCAGAAATTGGAAGTCGTACTGGAAATAACAGAAAAAATGTGGGAAAGAGAGAAAATATTGAAAATCAGCATTTTCTCCTTTCCCCACAATGTTTCCAAAAGGCTTCTTTCTCAAGGTTGATAAAAGCCATGTTTGTGTGGTAAATGGTTAAAAAGATTAAATTAGCTACATAGAACTAAATAGTGACCTATTATATGTTACTTAAAAGAAAAACATGAGGTAACATGTCCGTAGACTATGCTGAAGGGTAATCTTAAATGACACTAAGACCGAACAATATCTGTGTTTATAGTTTCGGTCTGAGGTGCTGCAGTAAGGTTTTTTTTTCCATAAACTTCTTACATGGATCTACCGAAATCACACCCAAAAGATTTTATTTTCTAGTCGTACAGTAAAAAGCTTAAGTTTTCTAGGTACGGATTGGAAACCCTACAAACCGATGTTTTTGATAGACTTTATTTTTATCACAAACTAAAACAGATTATAGTAATATTACAGGGAAGACATTTGAGATGATTCAATTAATGGAATTCGAGCCTAGAAAGTATGCAGAAAGGACTAATCAAAATTGCAAAATTAACTTGTACCGGGGGTCGAAATGACTGGGTGACAGGATGCCAAAATAACCGGGTGTCCAAATAACTGTAAGTACTTAGTTAAACGCAACATTAAACAATAAGAATATCGCGGCATAATACCGTAAAACGCCCCTCTATAAATCGCGAAAACCCATGAAAATCAAAATTATGTGTCAAAAAATTGCAACTGGTTTATGGATTCATTTCGTAACCATCAAATACAATATTTTTCAACGGAATGAAGCTGAAAATTTCATTAAATTTCTTCTTTTAAGTCAAAAAAACAATACCAAATGTAAGCATTGACCGTATAGCAGAGGGGCGTTTTACGGTATTATGCCAATATCGCTTACAAGCCAGAACATTTGTAAACTAAAACATAGGGTACGTAGGCAAGAGCTACACAGTTTCCGAAGTGAAAAAGCGTCATGACTGAAAAGAATCTCGTTTTTTCTTGATGACAAGCATGGACGGTCACTGTTATATTTACACATTTTGTCAAAAATTGTGTGGCAACCGGTGTTATAATAAGTTGCATATCCATGAGTTGTGAGAAGATGAGTGAGAACAATATTAGTGAAATCTTTTCCAAATTTCAAGATTATCTTGAAGCTGACCAAAATTTAAGAGAGGTCATTTTTATGACATTTTATCAGACTTTCATTTGTCTATGTAGAAATTTGCCTGATCTATTCTTTCACATTGATAGATTAAGAGCACTTGAAAAATTGTGGCAAATAATTTTTGAAATTTGAGATCTACAATGCTCAAAGAAATTTCTCTTTTTTCCAAAAATTGATCAAGGAAACCTGTGGGGTTTTTTTTATCATCTATATTTCATAAAGATATGTTCAAAGTCTACTGCATTTTTTTTTTTTAAATCAAGAATAGTGGATTAAATGATGAATAGAAACATTGTGATGAGTAAAGTTCATGGGCTGTTCAAGGCCAATGTATGCTTGCGTATGCTTGGTAATTGATCCCCACAGAATCACAAAATTTATTGTAGGTTGACTGTGTTTGTCACCATGAACAATGATACGAAGTGGTACTGATTGTATTTTGGTTTTAATTGACATTTTCAACTTTTTATACCCTTGTGATGTTTCTTTTACCAGTACTATGTCTAGTTTTCTTTTCCAGTCACTGACTGCTGTACTACATAACCATTGTGGAGACAATGATGAGTGATGAGAGAGTACTGAATTCAATCACAGTGACAGTCATTAATCCTTGAAAAGAACTGTTCTTGACTTGAGATTCAAACCTACAACAAGGTTTATAGCCAGGCTGTAAACACTGACTGAGCTACCAGACTAGCCATACATATGAGCAATGCTCTGGCAAAAAGGGGCTCAATACATCTCTGTGATGCATTATATGGGAAGGGATCACATATCTATAGATCCTGAAAGTCCATTTTGTCTTACAGAGGACTGAATCATGCAGCAATCTGGTCCTTGGACATACAGAAAATTAACCCTTTACCAAACAATCCCTGGTTTTTACGACCTTGAGATAGAAGCGTTTTGAAAACACTATGGGAAAAGGAGATGCATCCACTGATGTAGAGATATATGGAAACATGGTTCATAATGGTTATTTTTTCTTCAATATTTTGCAGGAGATTCGTGTAGTTGTTAGGGAGGTAGAACAGAATGCTAGACAGATTTTGACGTTATTACAAACAGTGCATCAGACAAATGGGATCAGGACAGGTATTGATTAGTCTGATTCAGTGATCATTGAACATGTATATGTATATGAATCATGCTCTGGCAAAAGGGGGTTTAATGCTCTTCCTCGATGCACTCGACAAGTCATCTTTTTATTATAGATCCTTAAATTCTGTTTTTTTGAACAAGCAGCAGAACTCAAAAGTAGAATAGTTCTTTGACATGCAGAAAATCAACCATACACCAAATGTTTTGACCCAGATCAGTCTTCGCAATGTGGGCAGGCCGACTTAATACTTTTAACAGGTACATTGAACTATCTTTTCCTAGAGAATTGCATATTTGTATTTAACCCTTTAACCCTTTCCCAAACAATCCCTGTTTTTTTACGGGTCAGGGATAGAAGTCCTTTGAAAACATTGTGGGAAAAGGAGAAAATGCTGGTAACCAGCATTTTCTCCTTTTCCCACAATGTTTTCTACCCTGTCATATAGAAAAATCATCTTTTCAGCAACTATTAATTTGTCACCTGCAAAATGCTTTCAATTTGGTCTGGTCCAAAATTTGCTGTTTGGGAAAGGGTTCACAGATGACAAAATTTAAGCCTCGTCCAAACTGAAAGCAATTGTAGACAACAATGTCAATGTGGCTCAAATGGTGCAATTATTCTTTGATGGGGTTACTACAAAGTTTTTAACCCTTTCCCAAACAACAAATTTTGGACTCTTCCAAACCGAAACGGTTTGCAGACAACAATTTTAAATTTTGAGAAAATGGTAGAAACATCTCAAAAAGGGTAGAAAACACTGTAGGAAAAGGAGAAATTGCTCGTTATGAGCAATTTCTCCTTTTCCCACAGTGTTTTCAAAAGACTTTTACTGCAGACACATAAAAACCAGGGCTTGTTTGGGAAAAGGTTAAAAAGCTTCTTTCTGAGGGTCGTTTAAAGTCGGGATCTTGTTGTAAAGGGTTAACCCATTACCACACAATCCCTGCTTTTGATGCCCCTGAGAAAGCCTTTTGAAAACACTGGGAAAAGGAGAAAATGCTGGTAATCAGCATTTTCTCCGTTTCCAACAGTGTTTTCTACCCTTCCCATAAAAAATTTCAATTTTTCAGTCACCTTTCTTTTGTTGTCTGCAAATGCTTACAGTTTGGACCAGTCTAAAATTTTCTTGTGTGGTAAAGAGTTAAGCAATGTACAGACTGATATAGATTATTACTAGCTGAATCAGACCATTGGCAGAAGACCTTGAAAGCCATTCTTGTGATATGTGAATACTCTACATTGATAGAGTAGAAAACTGTGGGAAAAGGAGAAAATGCTGCTAACCAGCATTTTCTCCTTTTCCCACAAAGTTTTCTACCCTATCAATGGCTTCCACAAAGGTGTTTAAAGTCGTCATTGTGTGGTAGAGGGTTAAATCTTTACCGAATTACAAAATTATAGACTTGTCCAAATTAAAAGTAGGTGCAGATGACAAAGTAAATGTGACTGACTTAAAAATTGAAATTTGTGTTGGGAAGGGTAGAAAAACATTGTGGGAAAAGGAGAAAATGTTGTTTAGCAGCATTTTCTGCTTTTCCAACAGTGTTTTCAAAACTTCTCTTTCTCAGGGTCATTAAAAGTCAGGACTCTGTGCTAAAGGGTTAAGTAAATGATTCTGCTTTTTGATGACAATGAAGAGGAGGTGTTGTTACCAGCTTATTCTCTGTTTCCCACAATTGTTTATATCATTTTTTGGAGAAAAGCCAACCCTTTGATCTACATTTAATTTGTTGTCTGCAAATGCTTTCAATTCAGAGAAATCCACAATTTTGCAATTTGATAGATGAGTTAATTTGTCATGTGCAAATGGTTTGAATTTTGACAAGACGCATATAAATTTTGTTGTTTTGCAAAGAAATAGGATGGTTGTGTGAAAAACATTCTTATAAATTTTAACAATCTGTTTGAAAATGATACAAGACCATAATATTCTTTTTGTTCTCATTGCAGTTTCAAGTATCTGTGATAAATGTCTGCCTATGTTTGAACCAGTGCAAAAGAATCTAGCAAGTCTAGCCAAAAAAATTCCAGAAAACCATTATTACAGGTGATTGATATTCTCCATTGGCATTACCCCCGGCCTTTATGGATTAATTCTAGGTTTATGACCCAGAAAAAGTAGACTATAGAAAACTTTGAAAAGGGAGAAAAATAACCTTGTAATCAGCATATTTTTCTGTTCCAACATTTTTTCTGGTCTTTCAAGAAAATTCCTGACTGTACTCTATCTGTTGTAATCAAATACCTACAACCTCGACTAATGTTTCACTCATTACTAAACAACAGGTTTGTCCAAATCGAAAGCATTTGCAGATGACAGAATAAAAGTGACTGAGAGTTTGAAAATTTGTTTTGTGAAGGGTAGAAAACATTATGGGAAAAGGGAGAAAATGCTGGTTACCAGCATTTTCTCCTTTTCCCATAATGTTTACTAAAGGCTTCTTTCTCAGGTTCGTCATAAATAGGGATTGTGTGGTAAATTTGTTAATGTTGTTGTTTAATAATTGTTTTGGCACCATGATGAAAGGCTGTATTGGTGTGTGAATTTTCTTGTAAAGTTTGGAAAATCTTACATGTGCTTGGATCTAAACATTATCTGGAACCTTTACCAAACAATGTCAATTTTTAGAAAAAATTGCAGAAAAAGGAGAAAATGCTGGTGACCATTTCCTTTACAAATCCCATTATTTATATCTTACCCCTTAATTTGTTGTCTGCAGTGCTTACAATTTTGGATCAGTCTAAAATTTTTCCTTAAGTAAAGACTTCAACTTTTACCACACAATCTCCAATTTGAAGAACCCAAGGGAAAAAGCATTTTGAAACTATTATGAGAAAAGGAGATATGGCTGGTAACCAGCATTTTCTCCTTTTCCCAGAAGGGTTTCTACCCTTCAGAAGACAAATTTACATTTTTGAGTCACAATTGTCTCATTGTCTGCAAAAGCTTTCAATTTGGGAAAGTCTATTTGTTTTCTTTTGGAGAAGACTTAAGGGAAAGTACAAAGGCAGAAGGGAAAATTACTGGTTGTGATCAAATGTACTGCTATGACCACACTCAAGGCACAAACATTGCAGCAGATAAACAATAAAATTTTATGCCTTTTTATCCAATCAGGTACAATGACCAGTGGAGGTTTAGTTTACAGCGACTAGCCTTTTTATCAGCATATTTGACCTACCTTCAGTCAGAAACCATGGCAACTAGGGAACAAGTGGCAGCAATGATTGGTGGTAAGTGAGTCTTTGAAGTAATTTCCAACCCAGACAAAGTGCTCTAAATTCAAAGACTAGCCATTAGTATTCCGTCATAGCAAAGAGGATGGATTGTGATTTAATTTAAAGGAAGAACAATGTTTACGTTTTGGTGAATTCTAATAATTGTTTGTGGTTTTAAATGCAGATTTGTTGGTTTTGTTACATTATAGGAAATTGATTTATTACATGTGTAGGTATCCAAGCATGATGCTTAGTGTTTTTTTTTCTTGATATCTCTAATTCCTTACAAAACTATTATGTTTTTGCATTACACGTTCTATAACTCTTTACCAATCAACAAAATATTAGACTGATTCATATCAAAAGCACTTGCAGACGACAAAATAAACGTAACACAAACATTGAATTTGTTTAACTCTTTACCAAACGACAAAATTTAAGACTGTTCCAAATTGAGAGTATTTGCAGACAACAAAATATACGTAACTCAAAAATTAGAATTTGTTACCCGCAGGTTAGAAAACATTGTGGGAAAAGGAGAAAATGCTGGTTACCAGCATTTTCTCCTTTTCCCACAATGTTTTCAGAAGGCTTCTATCTCAGGGTCGTTAAAAGTCGGGATTGTGTGGTAAAGACTTAAAATAGGGTAGACAACATGGTTGGAAAAGGAGAAAATGCTGTTTACCAGCATTCTCTTTTTTTCCCACAAGGTTTTCAAAAGGCTTCTTTCTTAGGATCGAAAAAAAACAGAGATTGTCTGGTGAAGGGTTAAAAAAGACAGATTTTGAAAATATCATTAGAAAAGGCGAACATTGAAGAAGCTCAATTGGCCTTATGTCCCCCAAAACTTTTTGTCTGGTAAAGACTTACAGATGTAATTTTTGACAAACAATATTCTTTTTTACTTGCCAAAATAAAAAGCTTTTTTAAATGATAATAGTTGAATTTGATAGTGATAGAAGAGAAAACATTGTGCAAAGAAGAGAAAATACTAATCAAGAGTTGTCAAAACACGATATCCTTTTGTAATGAAGTTATAGATTTTTATAAACAAAAATATAGATATTAAGATATCTTTCTTATGCTGAATATTCGAAAGGTGGTGCCACTTCTTGTTCACTTCTGGCTAAACTTGTTAAGATATTGATGGCACTTTTTGTTCACAACCACCTCCAATCAAAATCGGTGGCTATTTTGTTCACTTTCACCTCTACTTGCAAAAATTGATGGTCCAGTACTTTTTGTTCACTTCCACCTAACTTGTAAAATGATTAGTGGCATTTTTTGTTCAATGCCACCTGTACTTCTTCCAAAATTGTTCACTTTCCCCTCTACTTGCAAAAATTGGTGGTCCAATATGTTTTGTTCACTTCCACCTTAACATGTTGAATGATTGGGAGCACTTTTTGTTCACCGCCACCTGTACTTCTTTCAAAATTAGTGGCAGTTTTGTTCACTTTCACAGCTACTTGCAAAAATTGGTGGTCCAATACTTTTTGTTCACTTCCATCTAAACTTATTAAATGATTGGTGGCACTTTTTGCTCACTACCACCTTTACTTCTTTCAAAATTGGTTGCAATTTTGTTCACTTTCACGTCTACTTGCAAAAATTGATGGTCCAGTACTATTTGTTCACTTCCACCTAAACCTGTTAAATGATTGTTGGCACTTTTTGTTCACTGCCACCTGTATTCCTTTTAAAATTGGTGGCAATTCCGTTAACTTTCACCTCTACTTGCAAAAATTGATAGTTCAGTACTTTTTGTTCACTTCCACCAATACTTATGAAAAACTGTTGCCACTTTCTGAACACTTCAACCTTTATTCATTACAGTGAAGGTGAGAGAAGAAGATGGATTTCACATTGATTTAGATGACTATTTGATGGGAATACTACAATTAGCAAGTGAATTGGTATTCAGATTTTTTAAAAAAATTATCTTATATGCCATTGTCAAATTAGATGAAACAATCACTGCTCAGGCTATTTTTAGACCTACACAACCTGTTACCACACAGTAAAATTTTAGACCTATCCAAATTGGAAAGCATTTGCAGAGGACAATTTCAGAGTGGCACAAATTGTGTAATTTTGCTGTGATGGGATAGAAAACTTTGTAAGAAAAGGAGAAAATGCTGGTTACCAGCATTTTTTTCCTTTTCCGTAAATGTTTTCAAAATGCTTCTTCCTCAGAGGTGTTAAAAGTTGTCATTGTGTGGTAAAGGGTTAAAAGGCTAACTCTTTACCAAAGGCCAAAGTCTTAGACTGGTCCTAACTAAAAGAATTCGCATACACCAAGTTAAATTGGACGAAAATACTGAATTTTTCTTGTGGAAAGATAGAAAATATGGTGGGAAAAGGAAAAATGCAGGTATACTGCGCTTTCCTCTTTTCCCACAGTGTTTCCCAAAGCCTTCTTCAAGGTCATTAAGATTGTTTATTGAAAGTTTAAAACTTTCGGAGAAGGAAAGAAAAACATTGTTTTATTTTTCAATTGAACATTCTGGGAAAAAGGAGTAATGACTTGTTAAAGAAACTGTTCCTCCATCCAAAATGATTTTCCAAGTTCTCTACAGAAGAGGTGGGAAAATTTGAATTTGTAGACTGATAAATTTTATCTTAGACTTTATACAGCAAAAGGTAGATATTTTTTATGGATAGTTTAGATTCATTTCACATACTTGCTGGCATATTTTGACTGGTCAAGAATAACTATTGGCCAATCAGTGTAGCTATGGAAATTCAGATTATTTATGAACTTATTTTCAAACCTTAGAGTGCAGGGTAAAACCAAGAGAAATGTTGAGAAATATGACCCGAATTGCATGGTTACTTATTTCTACAGTATCTTAGCAAAGCATGCAATGTAGATCCAAGATCAGGCTGCATATTTTGTGGAGTCTGATCTACACTGGCAGGAAAAGGAACTATAGTTGTGAACGACGATTAAAGAATTATTGAACAGAGTTATTCTTTGAAAATCAGTGGATTCAGTTTCTTTCTAGGTCTTCAACAGTATTTTAGACTCACCACAGCAGTCATTTATAGTATGGCTTAAATATGCACATCAGCTGTTGCCTCACAATCCCAATTGAATGACCCCAAGGAAATAGCTTTTAGAAAATTTTTTTAATAAAAGAGAAAATGCTGGTAACGAGTATTGTCTCCTTTTCCCACAAGATTTTCTACACTTTCACAGGCAATTAGCATCATTACATGAATATTTAATATGTCATCTACAAACACAGTCAATTAGGACAGAAATAAAATTTTGTTGTTTGGTAAAGAGTCAATTCCAATTCAACTTTCTTTTATTTTAGTCACGTCTTGCAGTGAACGCCGTCACAGCTGGGGACTACAGTCGACCAATGAGAATCTCCAAATTTGTCATGGAACTGGACTCGGGCTTCCGTCTTCTGAATTTGAAAAATGATTCACTTCGTAAAAGGTTCGATGGCCTAAAATATGACTTGAAAAAGGTGGAAGAAGTTGTGTATGATTTGACCATTCGAGGTTTAAAGCCAGCAGAGTGAATGTTGACTGTGATTATTTTTTGTGATGCTTTTTTTAATACTTTTCTTGGATAACAAGTCTTTAGGTGAAAATAAATTGATCCATTTTTTTAACCATTTTTTTGTTTTTGTTTTATGAGACTATAATCACTATTGTATCCAATCTCCGAGCAGAGTTGTCGTTTGTCACTCTCACCATACATCTCTGCAATGGGCTAAATGACAAGAATCTTGTCAAACTGAGGAAATCATGTTTTGTTACTTTTAAACTGTTTCATGTGTAACATAATAAAGTAGACAAAAGAAATATGATTCTGGATACATTATAAGTTCATTCAAACTGATGAATGTACTTGTATAAAATGGAACTATTTTTTTCAAGCTTCTTACGCCAATTGTAAATAAATGGCTGCACCCATGAATGATGACAATAGTTTCGACACACCTTTGGATCTAAGTTTGTAAGATTATAAATCAAATTATCGTCCTTTAAAAGACATTTAAGCTTTTCAGAAAATCCCTCTTTTTCACATTTCCTACCACTAAGTCTGAGTGGCTGTATGCTCTTTGAACAGCACACGAAACAATCAATATTGGTCTTTCTTTCACCGGCGATTGTGTCTCCAATTTAAGTTACGGTCATGTGACGAAAATATCACATGATGATGGATTACTTTCTGAGACAACTACAGAGGTGAATTGAACTCATCCATAGTGCAAGAGAGTGTCTTTTAACCTCGTGCCAAATATTGCTCCTGATGGTTGCAAGGTTGCAAAGATTGTAGAAAATGCATTTCATCTTGTGGAGGCTATCCATGGACATAACAACAACAGTTTCTGGTTTAACACCTTACTTCATAGATACTCATTTCTACATATTGCTTGTAGGAGCCTTTGGAAAACATTGTGGCAAAAGGTGAAATTGCTCGTGACGAGCAATTTCACCTTTTGCCACAATGTTTTCTATGCTATCAAAAGGTGTCATATACATATAAGAAACGGCTTCATCGTTGCTATTATTTAGGGTCATTTAGCGATACCATAGAAATGCCTTATGGGGTAAAGGGTTAAATCGAACACTAATCCCTACAGTTTCTTTACCCCATACACCTTATATTGATTTTTTCCTCTGTGTTTACATAGATAATCAGATTACAACACCATGAAGTTAACCCTTCACCAAACAATCCCTGGTTTTTTATGACCCTGAAATAGAAGCCTTTTGAAAACATTGTGGGAAAAAGAGAAAATGCTGGTTACCAGCATTTTCTCCTTTTCCCACAATGTTTTCTGCCTGGCTGGAAACAAATTTCGATCTTTGCATTGCGTTTATTTTGTCATCAAGTGCTTTGAATTTGAATCGGTCTAAAATTTTGTCGTTTGGTAAAGAGTTAATTAAAAGTGTTTGTTTACTGTCTGGTTGAAAACATGTCTCTTTAAATTTTAGCATTTGGTGAAGAATCAAAGGATGAAATGAAAAAGAAGCTGTCATTATCAAAATATAGATTTTTATTACAAAACTCTAAACAAACACTTTACTCAAACTATCACTTGAATATATGAAAACTACACAAACAGAAAAATATCAGGAATATAAATGTATAAATATTGCAATAGAAGAAAAAAGTATACAAATGCTATATAACACAACCATCCTATTTTTATAAACAACACAGGTGTGCTGTTTGATTATGTCTACTTAAACACTTGCTCAATTCAACCTATTCAAAACAATACAATGTTTATTGCTTAACTCTTTACCGATCGACAAAATTCAGACTGGCCCAAATTTAGACATTTGCAGATGACAAAATAAACGTGACTAAAAAATTGAAATTTGTTTTAGGAAGACTGTGGAAAAAGGAGAAAATGCTGATTACCATTTTCTCCTTTCCCACAATGTATTCAAAGGCTTCAGTGTTGTCAAAAGTCGGGATTTGCGGTAGAAGGTTACGCATTGCCTATTTACAAAATCACTACCACAAAATATGAGGAACTAAAACTTAACAAATTGAGACAAGCATTACTGTTTCTCCTGAGTGTTGTCATTTAACCCTTTCTAAACGAACAAATTTCAGACCAATTTAAATGAATGCAACTGTTGACACCATTTCTGAAATTCATGTAAATGGGCTGATGTTTTCTAAAGTAAAGTAAAACGTTGTTAAAAATGGAGAATATTGATAATCAGATATTTTACTCAATTCCTCAATATTTTCTAAAGATTTCTAATACAAATTAAAATGAAACAGTGTTAAAAAGGTTTTAAGGAGGTTACGAAATCAATCAGTAATACAAATTAGCTTTTCACATCTATAAAATGAGACACTATGATAAATTTGTTGTACCTGAGCTACACACACTGTTTATACAGTCCTGTATTTAACTCATTACCAAAAGACATAATTTTAGACATGTCCAAATTGAAAGCATTTGTAGACAAAAAATCAGATGTTAAAATTTGTTATATGAAGAGTGATAAATATTGTGAGAAAAGGAGAAAAAGCTGGTCATCAGTATTTACTTCTTCTTGAACAATGTTTTTCTAAGGCTTTCTTAATTAGGGCTGTTAAAACAGAAGACTGTTTGGCTTGAAACAAGGGTTAACAACATCCCATCCCACCCATCAACTGGCCCCTTTGTAAAGTGACAAAGAGGTAGCCATCCATTATTTTGGCACTCTGACTGTTAATAATATCTTAACTCTTTACCAAACTACAAAATTCTAGACTTCTTCAAATTGAGGCATTTGCAGATGACAAAATAAATGTGATTCAAAGATATAAATTTTTGCTGGGAAGGATAGAAAACATTGTGGGAAAAGGAGAAAATGCTCGTTACCAGAATTTTCTACTTTTGTAAGTAACACAACTTCTGATTGGCTAAACCATTCAGTTTAGCCAATCAGATGGCTAAACCATTTGGTTTCGCCAATCAGAAGTTGTGTTACTTAAAAATTTAGAAAAACTTGGAGAATAAGATTAAGAATATTCTCAAAAATGGTTGGTGAATACAGGCCCAGATCTAGAAAGCCTATAGCATGGCATATTTGCTGATGACAATGTGACTCAAAAATTGTATTTTGCTCTGAAAAAGGTGGAAAACATTGTGGGAAGAGGAGAAAATGCTGGTAACCAGCATTTTCTCCTTTTCCTACCCTGCAGGAAACAAATTACAATTTTTTAGTTACGTTTATGTTGTCATCTGCAAGTGCTTTCAATTTTGATCAATTTAAACTTTTGTTGTTTGGTAAAAGGTTAATTGTTACACCTAGACATTGAAGTAGTGGTGGCTAAATACATGTATGTTTACAATGATTTCTATCATAAATTTGACTACAGATAAATAGATTTTTAATCTATTTCCTTGCCCGAGACAGGTTCTTGGCCTTAAAATTGTAACAGAAATATTACTTTTACTCAAAATCACAAATGTATCTAATGCCCCCTGTATTCAATATATTTCAACGTATATCACTTTTCTCAGGCTCTTGATTTCCCTGCATTCATATTTGTATCCTTCACGCTCTAGTTCATTACCCTTAACTCTTTACCAAACGACAAAATTACAGACTGGTCCAAATTGAAAGCATTTGCAGACGACAAAATGAAACTGACTGAAAGTTTGAAATATGTTTTTGGAAGGGTAGAAAACATTGTGGGAAAAGGAGAAAATGCTGGTTACCAGCATTTTCTCCTTTGCCCAAAATGTTTTCAAAAAATTCCTTTCCAAGGGTTGTTAAAAGTCGGGAGTGTGTGGTAGAGAGTTAACTCTACCAAATGACAGAATTTTAGACTGGTCGAAACTGAAAGCATTTTGCAGATGACAAAATAAATGTGACTTGAAAATTTGAAATTGATTTACGAAGGGTAGAAAACATTGTGGGAAAAGGAGAAAATGCTCGTTAGCAGCATTTTCTCATTCTCCTACAATGTATTCAAAAGCTTTCTTTCTCAGGATAGTTAAAAGTTAGGATTATGTGGAAAAGAGTTAAACTCTCATCTATAAAACCTTTTTGATGATCAATATGACCTACTGTTGATAACTCAATACACTTGCTGATCACCGATAAACTGTTTTTGGAAACTCATGTTGGTGACCTTCAGCTTGTTGTTGATGACTTTTATAGCAATTGCTGAGGATCTGTAGTCTACTGTCGATGACCTTTAACCTCTTGTTAATGACCTACATACTTTTGTTGATAAACTTTAGGCTATTGCTCTTCACCTTATAAACAACTGACGATGACCTTTGAACTCTTGTTGATGCCTTGTAACCTCTTGCTGATGAGCCTTATAACTTCCTCTGACTGTTTATAGTCCATTTTTGATGACAATTAAGCTTTAATAGATTTTCATCTCTTTTTTTTGACGATATTTACACCACTGCAAAGTTGTTGACTGTAAAACTTATAAATAATCTTCAGACTATTTTTAGATGACCTCTAGACTGTTGTTAATGACCTCTAGACTAAGTTAGCATCTTTTGCCATTCCGAAGAAGATGGTGGATGAGTCTTTTAGAAGGTTACCAGGACTGTCAAACTCTCTAATTAGACCTTGGTCCAAAACCATGATCCTGAAAATAGTATATACACGTTATTAGATATATTTCATTATGCAATACCGGTACTTCGAACATAACACACTGTACCAGAGGTTAACTCTTAACCACCCAGCAAAATTTTAGATTTGTCAGAATTGAAAGAATTTAAGATGATGAAAAAAGTGTGATTCAAGAATCAAAATTTACTATTGGAGATCAGAAAACACTGGGGGAAAAAGGAGAAAATGCTTTCTTCAGGGTCGTGAAATCTCAAGACTGTGCGATACAGTGTTAAAATAAAAGCAAATCATCTGATTCTAAGACTATCATTTCTTCTCTTCTCTTTCTGAACCAGCAGTTGCTCCTCTATGCAGGCCCGTCAGAAGGAAATTTCATTTGGTCCGGCCAGTATGAAAATAAGACGCTCTCTGGTGCATTCTGGCGCATTTTTTGAGGTTTACATTAGGGTGATTTCAAAAAAAATGCCTCCTTTTTTTTAAACTGACCTACAGCAAATGTAAAAAGGTTTTCAAATGATTGTTTTATGCCAGAATATGTGGTTTGTTAATGTTAAAATGTTTGAAAGATTTGAGGCCAATATCTGCTTTCGTTTTCATTTTATAGCATTTTTAGTGTCAAAAAGTGTCCCAAGTGTAACGCTTTTCGCGTGACATTTTCATTTAAATTCAATTTTCAGGTACTTATCTTAAAAATTGCTGCTATTATAAGACCACACAACATACAGTTATACAAACTGTTACAACAAGACAACAGTTTTCAGACATTTATTTAGTGAACAACATGTATATTGTCCTTGAACCATGCACATGAAATGGCACACCCTTCGAAATCAAAAAGGCATAAAAGTACAAGATTTGGGGAAACAAAAGGCTTTAATTTTGCTACTTGAGATCGCTCTGTCTCAAAATAGGTGTGGTTTGTTAGGTTAATACCATTTGTACAATATCAGCATGATTCTGTATTAGTACTTCTGTATAATCAAGCCCTCCAGAGGTCATGTCTATGCACACCCAAAAATGTCCCAAGTGTAACATTTTATGTTTGAAAGACTGTCTTTTTCTCATATCATATTGAAACATGTTCTGATTTCTCTTTTTCACGAGAGCATCTGCCCCAACAAAGATCTGCAGTGGTTAAATTTGAAAAGAATAGGTACCATGAAATAAATCCACCAAAATACAATGTCCCAAGTGTAACGCCAGTTTAGCAAAACATAGTGATTATTTGCAAATGCTAAAAATTTTATGTTTCACTCACAGTTCAAACAAAATTATGTGAAATATGTGGGAATATGTCTGAAATTTTGTTTTTAAGCAATAATATTTAGAAAGAACTTAATTTAGTGCGTAGAATTGCAAAATACTAGAAGATTGTCAAATATTTCTAAAAAAAAATCATGCCACAAGATGTTTACACCTAATGTTCCTCTTAACATATACCATATTCCTATCATTATCCCTTCCTAGTGCATGAATAATATTAAAGTACTTAATCAATTTATTATGGATTAATTTCAAAATGCAGTAAAAATGTGAAAAAGCGTTACACTTGGGACATAAAAATTTGTTTTTGAATTTTGTTGTGCAGGTTCTCTTCTTTCACTGCTGATGCTATAGACAAGTCAAAATCATGAGAAAATTGGTTGTCAAACTGCCCTTTAGAGGGAAGAATGTGTCAGATCATAAAAAAAAGAAAACAAAAGATTCATCAAAAGAAAGAGTGTTAAGGTATCGAGAACGCTTAAAATCTGATCCAAAACTAAAGGAACGGCTGGAAGAATCTAAACAGAAAAAGAAAGAACAAAATGAAGCTTACAAACTCAAAATTAAGCAACAAAGAAAAGAAAACCTGATGTTTGATGCAAATTGTAAAGAGAAAGAAAGAAAAAGGAAACAAAAACAAAGAAAAAATAAAAAAAAAAAGAAACTGAATGATGAAACACAAAAAAGAAAAACAAAAAACACTGCTGAAAAACCAAAACGCAAATATGGTTACAAGGGATGCAGAGCTGACCGCCTCCGTAAAATTAATATTCGCATCTGCCCGACAACACATACGTTAATCAGCGATAAAATCATTGTAAGCATGAATTATTTCAATTCTAACATGATAATAGGAAATATAACTGACATTTTGGGATGAGGTTTCAATTGGGTTCTATGGGGAAAAACATTAATGCCATGTTAGAAAACACAATATGGACCTTTGAATTTAATGAGACCTTTTTGAAAGTTTCAACTTGTTAAAGTCACTATGAACTATGCTGCAATGTTAACACAGTTTAAATAGATCTGCATTATTAAGTAAGTTTATTTATTAAGTAAGTTTATTTTTCTGTTTCGAGTATTTTATGCAGATCAAATTGCAGTTTAATTCCTCTGCCAGGAAGCAGCACTGGTGCTCTCAGCTTCCTAAGGATATCTTCTTTTGGCTGCCAGGCAATGTCTTCTGTTGGTGGCCAAGAATATACACCTGGTGTTCCTGTTGCCCTCAGAAACCTCAAATGAAAATCATCTGAGTGCACAGCAAGAACCTGAAGCAGACTGGCAAAATGGTGCCCACAATTCTGTACTTGTCCAATGTATTCAATTCACTAATAACTAGAGACAGAGAGAGGAAAAGAATTGTATATTAAAGTATTATGGTCATAATACTTGTGATAAAGTTTTATTCCATGTTATTCCTATAAACAATAATTTCAATATTTTTATGAACATAATAAAAGTGACTGAAAATTTGAAATTTGTTTTGTGAAGGGTAGAAAACATTGTGGGAAACGGAGAAAATGCTGGTTACCAGCATTTTCTCCTTTTCCCACAATGTTTTCTATAGGCCTCTTTCTCAGGGGCGTCAAAAGTAGGGATTGTCTGGTAATGGGTTAACATTGCAGCATAGTTCATAGTGACTTTAACAAGTTGAAACTTTCAAAAAGGTCTCATTAACTTCAAAGATCTATATTGTGTTTTCTAACATGGCGTTAATGTTTTTCCCATAGAACCCAATAGAAACCTCATCCCAAAATGTCAGTTATATTTCCTATTATCATGTTAGAATTGAAATAATTCATGCTTACAATGATTTTATCGCTGATTAACGTATGTGTTGTCGGGCAGATGCGAATATTAATTTACTCTGGCTTGCTGTCGTGAATTAATTTTTCGCAATCTGCCCTCCAACACCATGCTTTAATAAGCCATAAAACATGGTAAACATGAATTATTTCTTGATTAATATACTTAATATTTAATATATGAAAAGCAGATTTTACTTGATGTGGATAATTTCATCTTTGACCATGGATACTTAATGAGGCCTAAATAGTTGAGTTGTGTTTCGATTTCAAAAAGTTTATTTTTCTGTGTTACTGCTTTCTAGTCAGGCTCATATCATTTACTCTAGCACAAATACATGTCATGGTTATTTTAAGATCTAAAGAGTCATTAGAATGTTTTAAGTCAACATTTGCTGTATTATTTCATTTGATAACCTTTGAATCCTTTTTAAAGGTATTTTCAAGATTTTGTCCCAAGTGTAACGGTTTAACATTGTGAAAAATCCAGTGAGATAATAATTAATGAACAGTTTATAAAGGCTTTTTTCAATTGTGTTTCTTACAAAACAAGTAATCCAATCACAAATAGACTTAATAAGACTCTTTAAAAACAATTTATTTGATATGTGATGGGAATTCTTTAAAACTTTGTATTTTTACATAAAAAATGTGGTGATTATAGTAAAGAAGCTTTGTTATTTTTTAAAGGAAAACAAGAACAACATCCATTTACTATGCTGATAGTTAATATTCAAAAATACATCCATTTTATAACGGCTGAGTCTCTTTCAAAGACAATTCATATTTTTGTCCCAAGTGTAACAGTTTTCTGTAGTTTTGAAATACAAGATTGTTGCACTTTAAAACTCCTGTAAATTACAGCTTTAACATTTTAAATTTTGCTACAAACATACATCTTGGAAATAGCAGAGACATGAAGTTTAAAAGCATTAATAATTTCAGCATGCAGCAAACTGATTGTTTCCAAACAAAGTCCTATGACTGATTTAAAGCTCATTTCTGACAATGACACACTTCAGTTTGCATACCACTACACTAATAACCCCATTTATGTATGTTCTTATCTGAGTCATAAAAAGGAATCACCAATTGTAACTAGAAAAAGGATTTTCTGGGAGTTACTTCTGTCATTAGTATTGTCCCAAGTGTAACATTTTTACTAAATTTTTCATTGTTTTTTGAAGTGTCCTCATCACATATTAAGTGATTATACCCGAGAAACCTTTTGTAAACCAGCTGCACGTACCCTGTTACTGTACCAGGCCAAGTATCAGCTTTGTCTATCATGTATGGAATATTTTATGTAAACTTTTTGAGGTAATTAATGAAAATACTGTGTCAATAATAGCTAAAAATGGTCATAAAATCCATAAAATCTAATGAAATTAGCTATATTATGCATCAAATTTTACCTTTGCATTCATGTTAAAATATAAAGTGCCATAATAGATGAATTTTCTACTTTAAACAGATTTTAAACAGCCATAAAAAACATAATTACTTGTTTAAAAATTGTTCAATGTTTCAAATAAAATCATTTAAATCTTTAAAACAGTGTTTATTATTGACATTCCCATGTTGATTTCTAAAAATTTGACATATTGAGACATGGTTTTGATAGGCCATATTTTTAAATGACAAACTTTATTTGTGACCCTCTATGTCACGTTTTGGATGCATTTTTTTTGAAATCACCCATTACACATTTAAGCCATGCTAAGGGGGGGTCCGGGGCATGCTCCCCCGGAAAAATTTTTAAAAATAAGACGCTTTCTGGTGCATTCTGGAGCAGTTTTTGAGGTTTATGGCCATTTTTCATTTTCGGCCGAAAATTTCGGCCAGACCCAGACCGCTTCCGACGGCCTTGCAATGACACTACATGTATTCTTTTTCCTTTCTGACACAATTCCTTTTAGAACTTTGAATCACATTTAATTTGTCAACCACAGATACCTTCAATGGGGAAAACTCTAAAGTTTTGCATGCCTTTTAATAATTTTCTACAAGACCAGGGTTCCCGCTGGGCTTCGCATTTGGCGCCATTTGCGATAGACTTTTAAATCTGGCGCAAGAAAATGCGGATTGGCGAAAATGACTGGCGCCGATATTTCTCCAATCGGGGTGCCTTACATTTTGATATTGGTCCCCTTCACCGCATTGCATGGATGAATGACCGCTAAATTATCTATAAAGCTAAGTTAGCAGGAATAAATTACGGCTTCGACGTAATGCATATTACTTTACAAATCGGTAACATTTACACCCGACTATCCGAATATACGTACACTTCCGATAAAAACTTCCGGCTATTGTCAGTCAATTTGGGAAAACTGTAAGAAAATGAAAGTATCGAAGACCAGAGTCCCATATAAATCATGAATATTTCTCAACGTCAAAATTAATCATAATCGCAGTAGAATCGATAGATTCTGTATTAAATTAAGATACAGCGGTTTCCGAAATGCCGACCGCGTCGGCACTGACTAAAACCCGGACGGTCATGTTATCGTCGTCCTCGAAGTTTTCTCTGTCGTTTTTCCTGCATTAATCGCCCACCTTTCGAAAAACTTGTTTGATTTTTAACAATTTAACATACGAATGTTTCAAAATGTAAAAACTTCCCTCATGAACCTTTTTTCTAGATCTCTAAATGAACAAATTCTATTTTTGTAACATTTTTTCTCATGTTTACTTGTTGTTTGATTTGTACCATTCAGACCTCTTTCTGTTTCATAAGTCTCTCTTTAAAACTTTGTTACAACAGGAGAAATGGTTATCAATGACCTATTTCTGCTTTTGTCACAGTGGTTTTTCAAATTTTAATGTCAGATCTACAAGTACTTAAACTTAATACATAATGATTCATCATTGTAACAAAACTAAGTTTTGGAATTTTGGAATATATTTACACAATCAACATAGATACAAGTAATTAAATTTGATAAAAACAAATTTTTTCTTGTTTATATTATTGCCCCTGACACAACCATGCAATGGCAACTTATTGACCAATCCTTTGTGATTGTATGTGTTTTTTCATGGAGTAAAATTCTCATTGACAGTTTGAACAGACCTTGATAGGACTGCATATCGGTGTCTTCTGATCTAGATCTGACTGTCAACTGACAATCATATGCACTCAAACACACAATTGATGATAAGCAAACAAAAAGTAAACTAATCTCATTTATTATAAGAATGTCACTCATTATTCAAAAATTGAATATTTTGTAAGTGTATATGGGTCAGAGGCCTAAATACTTGAAGTCTTGAATAAACATATTCAGTGATTGACTTTAAGATTGGCACCAACTGGCTCCAATTATTTCAATTTGGCGCAAACTTTTCTCATTTGGCGAAAGTGATGGCGCAAGAAAAAAAGCAGCCAGAGGGAACCCTGCAAGACTATAAAATTTTAGACCTTTTCATATTTTAAAACTTTGCAGACAAGTTAAATATGGCTCTTATTAAGTAACTCTTTTTGTATGGGGGAAAAACATTCTGGGAAAAGGAGAAAATGCTGATTTACACGACACACAGATGTGCAAGTTGATTCCTTATTACACCCAGAAAATATTGGTTTGTAACCCATTACCAGACAATCCCTACTTTTGATGCCCCTGAGAAAGAAGCCTTTAGAAAACATTATGGGAAAAGGAGAAAATGCTGGTAACCAGCATTTTCTCCTTTTCCCACAATGTTTTCTGCCCTTCACAAAACAAATTTCAAATTTTCAGTCACTTTCATTTTGTCGTCTGCAAATGCTTTCGATTCGGACAAACCTAAAATGTTGTCGTTTGGTAATGAGTTAAGCTTTACCCTGATTACTATGGCTTGAAGCTCTTACAGGACCTTCTTTTGAACAAAGTCAGTAACAAAGAAATAGATGAACAAATACATAGCTGAAATACAAACCACGTCTGGAGGGATTCGAACCCATGGCAAACAAGATCCCCATCTTCTGAGGTTTAACCCTTTACCAAACAACAAAATTTTAAACTGGTCCAAACTGAAAGGACTTGCAGATGACAAAATAAATGTAACTCAAAAACTGAAATTTGTTTCTAGCAGGGTAGAAAACATTGTGGGAAAAAGAGAAAATGCTGGTTGCCAGCAGTTTCTCCTTTTCCCACAATGTTTTCAAAACGCTTCTACCTCAGGGTCGTGAAAAGCAGGGATTGTTTGGGAAAGGGTTGAAAGACCAATACCATAACCACAGAGCCCAAGAGATATCTCACCAACTCAGTGGTCAGGTATTGTGTTTAAGTCGGGATGAAGCAATGCATGCGGGAGTGGTCCCCCGTAACAACCTCCTGATTGATCTTAGATCAGACTGCAACGTCCTATGAAATGACTGCACCGCCCTATGAAGTGGTATTTTTTGGAAGGTAACAGAAGATTTCTATCTGATGGAAAGGTTCATAAGTTATCTGCAGGACTTAATCTGTGAATACAAGAAACACTCTACACTCTAACACCTCACTTACTTGTCATAGTCCATAATGGTGTTCAGTCTATGAGCAATAGTTAGAATTGTACAGCCTCTAAATTCTTCTCGAATAGTTTTTTGGATGAGGTCATCTGTCTCCATGTCAACAGCTGCTGTTGCCTCGTCAAGCACAAGAATTTTGGTCTTGCGTAGAAGTGTTCTCGCTAAACAGACAAGCTGTCGCTGACCAACACTGTGGAAAGAGAAATCATCGTTTGATAAGTTAAATTCTAACCTATATTAACCCTTTACCAAACGACAAATTTTGCACTTTTCCAAACCAAAAGATTTTGCAGACGACAATTTTAGATTTGGAGAAAATGCCAGAAAGTTCTCAGAAAGGGTAGAAAACACTGTGGGAAAAGGAGAAATTGCTCCTTAAGAGCAATTTCTCCTTTTCCCACAGTGTTTTCAAAAAAGCTTACTGCAGACATGTAAAAACAAGGGCTTGTTTGGGAAAGAGTTCAGTAAAGTCTCAGTATGTACATTGTATAGTACAATGTGAGTAATATAGAGCTGCCTGAGGTTATAAGTTGAAACCTCAGTTCTGCTTCCGCTCCTTCAGCAGACTGAAAGATATTGCAACATTGCCTTCCCATAGCTAGGCAGTTTAGACTCCGAGTTGTAAAATAGTACATAGCTCAAAAAGTATTGTTAGTACAACAGGGAAAACTAGAGCTGTCACTGAATGTGACTTTTCACACCCGCCAGCGCTTTGACAGTATTTTGTACGCTGATGGACACACAAACGGATGGAACGACAGGCTGATTCCAGTATAACTTCGAAAACATTCATTTTGCAGGGGTATGATGAATACAGAAAGAGGATGGTTGTCCTCCGGATGCCAACTTGTTTTGATGCCATAGGCGAAATCAGAGACTTTTGTGGATGCCATTGATCAAGATCAGACTGCACTTTCTGTGCAGTCTGATCATATATCTACGCCATCCACTTCTTTTATCAAGCTTATATGATAAAGATATTTCCAAGACTCAAAGCATTGTACTTTCAGCCATTAAAAAAGGTTGGTTTAATGTATTTGAGGCTGAGAGAGTTAAAAAGAAATTGTTCAAAATATTTGTAACTTGTTTTTGGTACCTCTAAGCCAACAAAAGGGTAGTCTTAAAATATGGAATAAAAAATTAATTCAAAATAGTTATTAAGTACATAGATCTAGCCTCTGACTGATACAACATGCAGTTTGATCTAAGGTCTATACTGCATGCTATGTTCAGACATTCCAGCTCTAGGGCCAAAACAACCTTGAAACTAACTTATTTGGGAGTGTGGGGGGGTTTCAGTTGAAATATCTACATCATTTATTTGACAATCATATAGCCAAGTGCAATTATACTTTTCAAACTTGTGTTTCGTTACAGCTAAATGCAACATGCTTTTCAAATGTGCATACTCTTTCAGCTCAGTGCAATGCATTTTTCAAACTTGTATAATCTTACAGCAAGGTGCCAATACTTTTGAAACTTGCATGATCTTGTAACTTACTACTAATTATCTATAAAATTGTTATTTAAATTATAGACTTGAGAAATACCTCAGATTTTGACCTCCTTCCCCACATTCATGCTCTAGTTTATCTGGCAGGCCAGACACAAAGGTTTTCAGATGGGCATGCTCCAGTGCCTGCCAGACCTTGTCTTCTGGGAAATCATCAAAGGGATCAAGATTCATCCTTAATGTCCCAGAAAATAAAACTGGGTCCTGAAAGTGAAAAAAAGCATTTTGATGAAAAAGACTTCAACAACTTGACTGTGCTATTATTGTCCTTACTCCTGAAAAATATGCAGTAACTTTGTTCTATAGTTGTTGCCCAGGATATAACTTGTATTAATATAATACCGACTGTATACCTACATATACCTTAATTTGCAATAAAAGCAAAAAAATTGTGACAAAAGGAGTACAAGCTCATTACATTCATTTTCTTCCTAGCCTTCTTATATTGAAAAACTGCCTGCTACAAGAGAGAAAGAAAATGTCAACAAGAATCAATGTCATAAAATTTTCCTTATTCTACTTTGGGAAACACTACACAACACCTGGGGCTATTACTGTTTGTTATAAAAGCAATAAGAAATCTTTTTTGTCAACATAACATGCTTTCATGGAATTTTAAACATTGGCCTAGGATACATCACTACTGCAAGAGGTACATAAACAAACAAGGTGGCGACAGAGCACATCCTTTTCTTTCACTTAACTCTTTACCACACGAGAAAATTTTAGACTGGTCCAAATTGAAAGCATTTGCAGACGACAAAATACAGGTGACTGAAAAATTGAAATTTGTTCTGGGAAGGGTAAAAAACGCTGTGGGAAAAGGAGAAAATGCTGATTACCAGCATTTTCTCCTTTTCCCACAGTGTTTTCTAAAGGCTTCTTTCTCAGGGGCGTCAAAAGTAGGGATTGTGAGGTAATGGGTTAATGTATGCATTTTCAATGAACAAGTTCAATATACCCATTTTTCATATCTTTGTATAACTGTTATTTTGGGGAAAATGTTCTGTTTATTTGCTATAAAACTATTAAGTACTATGCAATGAAAATTTTGTAAACTTTTGATGTTTAACTGGCAGTGAAATTTATGATAATTCTGCTCAGCAATATTTCAGTTTTGGACACATGATGCAGCATTTCAAAATAGTTCAATACTTTGCTGTGCGTGAAAACGCTCTGAAGTACACAGTACAGTGGAACTCCGTTACAACGAAGTCCGCTATAGCGCTGATTCCGTTATAACGCGGGTGTCCTTTGGCTCCCAAAATTTCGGGGGTTGACCATTTTCGAGTCTGATCCGAATCTACCGTTGCTCTCACAAGAATCTTCGATGTTAAAAAAAAAGACCTCTCGGTAAAAAAAATATCGATACTGTACACATAACGTGACAATTTTTCACACCTTTACCTTGTTGATTACATTTATCACCTATGGCTTTGCACAATTACTTTGACAAATACACGCACAGTAGGTAACAAAGGGCCCTCGTCCCATAATTGTCTTTGCAAACAATCTTGCATTATACAAACTTCTCACGTCAATATGTCTGTCTGCATGTAGATCGTAACGGTGATATCAGAAAATAGCCGAATGACTCTCTTTCTACCGACTACACAACGTGCACGTGACACGACTGGGGTACTCTTGCAACTATCATTACGATACGCAGAAGGGTTGTATCAGAAAATATAAAGCAACAGAGATACTGGCTTATTGCGTGATTGCATAGTTTTGAATGGAGGTCAGCCCATAGCCAGGTGTAAATTTTTCAGGCGAAACGGTTCAAGTGTGTACGACAAACACTTGCACTTACAACCCTTTCGCTTTGCATTATTGGTGTGTTACGTCATACATGTACCACTAATGCAAACTTTACTGCAAACATTGTGTGGATAAACGACTGATGTGATTTCTTTACGGATAGTAGGTTAAATTCCCCTGTGACTTTCAACATGTACGGGGGTCTTATCTCGTTTGATTATAAAAGAGATTTCTTTGGTCATTGCCGATTAGGGTTCGTTATGCAATCGTCAGCATGATTAAAAAAACACGGCGGCGACACCGTCTGCAATCCAAAACGATACCGTTTAATTTAATTTTGGAATGAATCTTGCAGTAATTTAGCAAAACAGCGGCAGAATAATTCTAACAGAAACGGTCCTAAAGGTAAAATAAGCTCTTTTACATAGTTGTAACGTTATTTGATGACAGAAACTAACTGGGAATAGTTCAGGCGTTACGTAGAAAAGAATTTAAATAATGTTTAAACGTAAATAGGCATGTCTTAGTTTTAGTATTTGGAACATTGCTATTTCATTTTTGTCAGAATAAATTTGCGATAAACTGTAATTAATAATACATAGTTCTATAGTCTGGCAATGATTGGCGGAAGGGCTGCGGTTAGTGTGTGTGTGAAGGGGGGGGGGGGGGGGGGGGGAATCAGCGTTATAAGCGTAACCCCGGATATTAACGCTGTTGACAACCATGGCTCCCACCGACAGCGTTATAACGGAGCTGCACTGTATGAAAAAAGATTTCATACTTTCATTCAATGGGGATGATATGACAGTATACAATTCCGGTAAGAATAGCTATGTGTGGCTTACTTGAGGGAGAATAGTAAGTTTAGATCTCAAATCATGTAGACCCATATCTGAGATCCTCTCGTTGTCTATCACAATACTTCCGCCCGCACTCTCAATCAGTCTAAATAGTGCCACAGTCAGTGAGGACTTCCCTGCACCAGTCCTTCCCACTATACCAACCTGATGGAAATACAAATATACGATGTTACAGCAAAACTAGATCTGCACATTATAAATGAGCGAAACTCTTCGGAAAGGGGGGCTTAACCCTTTACCCTATATAAGGCATTTCTTGGTATCTCTAATTGACCCTAAATAACAGCAAGGATGAAGCGATTTCTTATGTGTAAATGACACCTTTTGATAGCATAGAAAACGTTGTGACAAAAGGTGAGCAATTTCACTTTTTGCCATAATATTTTCCAAAGGCACCTACAAGCAATGCATAGAAATGAGTATCTATGGAGTAAAGGGTTAAAGCACCTGTGAAAAGTATCAACTCAGGTCAGCCTGGGCTATCCATGCAGGCTGAACTGGGCAGAGACTCTTTGCTTATGGTCAGTTTTCTGCATAGCAATGGACCACACTACCTCATGATTCAGCTAGTTGTTGATATAGTGGATTTTTGGACCCAAAATTAAATGATTTGATTGCTATGTATCGTGCATCACTGAGATTAAACCTTAATTCTTTACCACACGCCAAAATTTTAGATTGGTCCAAATTGAAAGCATGTGCAGATGACATAATTAACATAACTCAAAAATTGAAATTTGTGTGAAGCAGGATAGAAAACATTGTGGGTAAAGGAGAAAATGCTGGTTACCAGCATTTTCTCCATTTCCCATAATGTTTTCAAAAGGCCTCTTTCTCAGGGTCATCAAAAGTCGGGATTGCATGGTAAAGAGTTAAGCATTAAGCCTCCTTTTGCCAGAGTATAGATTAAATTAAGGTTATATACATGAAACATCTAAACATGTTTTTGAAACAGAAGAAAATCTCTCATCAGGACTGCATTTCTCTGAATTAAGTAGTTCTATGCACTTTTTGGAGTACTGTATACACATACAATCCATGCTTTACCCGAAGATATGAGCTGACAAAAAGTTACACAAATATCAATTCAAGTAGCAAAAACATGTAGATCTAGTTTTATAGTTTAACTTGTTTTCAGACTCATTATGCTTGCTTACCAAAACTGTGCAGGTGAATTTTGAGCAAACATAGTTTAGTGACAGGTAGCCCTGCTGCCCACCAGATCTTGTCTTCAGTTTAACAACTTAAGTTTCAACTACAGAATATACATGCATTGACATTAAATACAAGCTGGAAAATAAAGCATAAGGAACATTATTCACTAGTCATTTCAATCCCAAATTCTATCATACTGACACAGTCAATTAAACCTGGATTGCAACTCACTATTTCTCAGGGATTTTCAACAAGCATGCCAAAAAAACTAGAGCTGTTACTGAATGTGACTTAATACCCCCACCAGGGCTTTGATAGAAAAAAGTGTCAAGTTCAAGGGAAAATAATTCATCAACCAGAAACAGCTGACAGTTGAAAATTGTGTCTAGCATATCTTCAATATATGATCAATAGATGTGCAAAGTTTCAATATAATTGAAGGAAAACTGTAAGAGGACTTTGCAACGCAAAATTACTAGTATTTTGTATACAAACAGACACACAGACATACGGGCGTACACACGGACAGACATGCTCATTCCAATATACCCCTGAAAACATTCGTTTTAGGGGGTATAATGATATAACATTCACTTACCCTCTCTCCCCCCTGGATATCGACAGAAATACCCTTGAGCACAAGGTCAAGCCCCTCCCTGTATCGTGTAGAGTAATCATTGAACCTGACATTACCATACTGGGGCCAGTTACTGGGTGGTCGGCGGAATGGTACAATCCAATCAGCCTGAAGTAAGATTGCATTATTATATTTGTGTTGAACTGTAGCCCGCCCAACCATTTTATATCGGAGACAAATAATGTTGTTAATACATTTCACATTTAACCCTTTACTAAACAATCCCAGATTTTCACAACCCTGAGAAAGAAGCCTTCTGAAAACATTGTGGTAAAAGGAGAAAATGCTGGTTACCAGCATTTTCTCCTTTTCCCACAATGTTTTCTACCCTTTCCAACCCAAATTTCACTCACACTAATTCTGTGGTCTGCAAGTGCTTCAAATTTGGACCTGACTAAAATTATGTCATTTGGTAACGAGTTCTTATGTTGCCTGCTGTGCTTTTAACGCGGCTAATCTGAAACATTGTTGTTTGGTAAAAAATTAACCCTTTAATACACAACTCTCACTTTTAACAACCCTAAGAAAGAAAGCCCTTGAAAACATAGTGGGAATAGGAGAAAAAGCTGGTAACCAGCATGTTCTTTTCCAACAATTTTTTCTTACCCTTTACTGACAAATCCCATTACTTGTGCCACATTTACTATGTCCTTTGGAAATACAAACAATTTGGATCTGTCTGAAATTTTGTTGTTTGGTATAGAGTTAACCCTTTCCCAAACAATGCCTGGTTTTTATGGGTCTGGAATAGTAGCCTTTTGAAAACATTGTGGGAAAAGGAGAAAATGCTGGTAACCAGCATTTTCTCCTTTTCCCACAATATTTTCTACACTATCATAGACAGAAATCATCTTTTCGGAAAGAGTTGAATTGTCGTCTGCAAATGCTTTCAATTTGGTCTAGTCCGATAGTTTGTCGTTTGGTATAGAGTTAATGCCTAATAAGAATTACATACCTCAGTTTTGGCTTCTGTATATTCCTTCACTCTTTCAATAGAAACTACATTGGTCTCCACATCACTTGTGTTTCGTACCAGAAAATTGAGGGCACCTGTTACCTGAAATAAGATACAAATCATATCCTTTAGTAAAGTTTGCTTAACAATTTGGAGGAATCATAGAGACATTTAGATCTTTAAGAAATGATTGAAATGAACACAAAAAATCATGTATTACATGGAGATTCATACTGTATTTCACATAATCAAGACACAATACAAAACACCAAAAAAGTGCTCTTTTTTCAACAGCCAAATTCCCGAAACTTCATGGCGGTCATGTAGGGTAAGTATGGTACTTTGTTCCAGGTTTTACTTAGTGCCGTGTGCAAAGTGGTAGCCATATTTGAAAGACTGTATGTACTGCAAAATCTATTGCCAATCATGATTCCCTAGGATATAAAACTGCATTCACAGTTTACATGGAACACTGGTTTTGGATACATGACTTTCTTTAAGATTCTTTAAGAAAGTTGACAAAATTTGTGTTGCCAGAAGTTTATAATGGTATTGGAAGTGTATGTATATTCCAACAGTAGGGCACCAGCAACAGGATTTACAGATGTTTCGGTAACAGATGAGTTCGGTAACATAGACTTATAGTGTTAATCAATTGGATGTTTCGGTAACAAAGCAATTATATATGTGACATTCTTTACACCCGACGCATGACTGTATTTTTATCAAACCTTCGTTATTTCAAACCTTAATTTGTAATTTCCATTATGTTTCATAAATAATATTTTTGTTATGTACCTCATTTCATGCTGTATGTATTGACCATGTGGAAATGCCTACTAAGCGAAAAAGGGTAGAGAATGAAGAAATAAAAGGTTGGAACCTATCTATCAATGGGTGAAAAGAGTAAAAGGTGTGAACAAAACAAAGCCATACATTAGGTGTAAAGAACGTCACAGAACATAAATACAATATAATTGCTTTGTTAATTGCTTTGTAACCGAAACATCCAATCGATTTACTCTATAAGTCTATGTTACCGAACTTGTGTGTTACCGAAATATCTGTCACCCAGCAACAGCAATTTGTGAAGTTAGGATTTTGTTAATGCCACACTGGTAAGTTTATTTATAAGATATATGTCATCAATAAATTGTCATCTGTCTGTGTTTTAGTGAAGTTATCTTGCATTTGAAAGTTTGTCACTCTAGTTGTCGATTATCAGTTAAGGTTGGGTGTGGGGATTTACGGATGTTTTGGTAACAGATGAGTTCGGTCACATAGACTTATAGAGTAAATTGATTGGATGTTTCGGTAACAAAGCATTTATACAGTGTTCATGTATCGTGATGTTCTTTACACCCAAAGCATGGCTATATTTTGTTATTTAAAACTTAAATTTGTAATTTCCACTATGTTTCATAAATATTTTTGGGTTATGTACCTCATCTCATGCTGTATGTATTGACCTTGTGGATTACTTATCTTTCAAGCGAAAGAGGTTGGAAAGTGAAAATATAATATCTATCAAGGGATAACTGGGTGAAAAGTGCAAAAATAAAAGGTTTGTACATAACAAATCCATACATTAGGTGTCCCAGAACATAAACACAATATAATTGCTTTGTTACCAAAACATCCAATCGATTTACTCTATAAGTCTATGTTACCGAACTAGTCTGTTACTGAAACATCTGCCACCTGGTGTGGATGGGGTTGTCTGGAGGCATCTGGAGAAAGTAATATTGTGGAGGGAACTACTGTTACGGAGCATTAATTAGGTGAAATACTGTATTTCTGTTACCATTACAACACAATCTTCAGTTCCAAGGAATAATGTTTTTGAAATTCATGTACTGTGCCATCAGCTTTTGGTTGTGAAAAAATAGCTTTTTAGTGTGAACAGCACTAATATAGGGTTAATTCACGTTTTTGAGGTCGTTAACATTCGCAGAGGCCCGAAAAATGCTTTAACGCCCGAGTGCGAAGCACGAGGGTGTTTAAGTATTTTGAGGGCCTCTGCGAATGTTAACGACCAAAAAAAACGTGAATTAACGCTATTATTGCATAAAGTAAAGGTATTCTAACAATAATTTGCACAGATAGCGAAAATATTTCCATATAGAAATGCAAATAAGCAAATTTCAAATGTACTGTACGCAAATGGGTCAAAACCGGAAGTCGGCGAAGAAGTTTTTGTTACGATTAGGAAAGGGCCGTTAGTCCTGTATGCCAGTTTTGATTCTCTCGCTGTAAATACACTTTTATTGATTTTTGATACACACTGGACTTATGTGGAATAAACTTGCACACATTTGGACGATTACAACTAGGATGAATGCGTGGATATAAATTTCTGTAACTGAAGGCGACAGAGGGTTCGATATACATCAAGCGAGGCGGACCGATCACGTTAAAAAGTGGGTGGGATGTAGCTGGTTTAGAGTACATTTCACGGGTGAATTTTTGTTCAGATCTCGATTAGACTGAGATTCTGTGCAAAGGTTTGTTTGTGGTGTAGTAATATCATCAAAGACATGCCATGAACAGGATCAAGTATGGTACGAATTCCTACAGTTTGATGGTCGGAGTCTAGGGAAAATCTAACAAGGACAAACGTTGTTTACAAGGTAGGCCTGAATCGAGGATATCGATAGTACAAACCCGGGCGTTAACGGCACGTGAATTTACTGATTAATACACGTTTTCTCCCGTTAACCGCCCGATTTTTACTCGTTAATACATGCTTGCAACGGCCCAAAAAGGCACGTTTTATGCAATAATTATCTTTTTGCCACTGTAGAAAATTTCACACTTACCGGTATGCAAAAAGAAAATGTTTGATGACAGAAGAAAAATAAGTGTGACATTTTTCTTGGAAAGGATTGAAAACATTATGGGAAAAGGATGAAATGCGACTAGCCATAAATGCCCAAATTCATTAACTATTCTTGAGAACATTCTTAGTTGTAATCTACATATGGAAAGTAATATAACTTCTGAATGGCTAAACCAATTATCAGATTTTTTTTTCTTTCAAAATTCAGAAAATTCACCCCCAAAAAAGGACTGAGACTGCTCTCCAAAATTGTGAGTGAGTACACACCCTGGTCTGTTTTCCCAGGTTCACTAAAACTGACTTTTTTTTCCATAATGGGTTAAATGAATCAACACTCATAAAGCATACCTGTAAAGCATAGGATATAGAAAGTCCAACCAATCCACCAGTATTGCCTGGCGTCACAACAGCAAATATGGCGGCAGCAAGTACGATCATATTTCCAAGAAGCTCTAAGCGGAAACCAAGCCATCTGAAAATGTAATTTTTAACTCGTGAAATCTTTCATACATAATCTATCTGTCATGACTTTTTGTTTTAAAGTCAAACATGTACCACACTTGTATTGTTTCTCTGCAAGCACTTATGACTTTGACAAAATCTTACTAAAATTCCAATAAACCGGTAAGTTTTATTTGAGTCAGTACACAGAGCAATGAGAGAAATATTGCTTATCATAAGCCACAGTTTTTAAAGTGAAATATTGTTAACCCTTTACCAAACAGCGCCGACTTCTAATGCCCCTGGAAAAGAAGGCCTATGAAAACATTGTGGGAAAAGAAAAGATGATGGTAGCCAGCATTTTCTCCTTTTCCCACAATATTTTCTATGCTGTCTAAGAAACATTGCACCATTTGAGCCACATTGAAATTTAATGGGAAAGCACAAAGTGCTGATTCTTTTCCAACAATGTAATGTACTACCCAGGGTTTTGAAAGAAATAGTAAATTTCGTTTACCATCACTCCTTCTTATCTAGAGCCGTCACTACCCCATCAAAGGCAAAAGTCATCTCTGTTAAAATTGTTGGCTGCAAATGTTTTTACTTTATATGAACAAATAATGTCATTGTTTGGTATATGATATGCAGTTGAGATATAGCCCTTTCATTCATTCCTCACTGAAAGTATAATACAATGTCATGAAGACTCATACACACCTGTTTGATGCAATTCCAGCAAAGTAGAAGACAAGATTTTTGTCCACTTTGTTCTTGGATTCCTCAATAAATTTCTGCTGCAGTCTGTATCCTCTTATGGTACTTGCACCTATATAGGAGAATGAGTGCACAAGTTTTACTTATTATGCTTCCATTACCTCAAAATATATGAGCCCTGCTCTAGAAAAAGGGGGAATTACTAGTAACCCTTTACCAAACAATCCCTGGTTTTCATATCCCTGAGAAAGAAGCCTTTTGAAAACATTATGGGAAAGGACAAAATGCTGGTTACCAGCATTTTCTCCATTTCCTACATTGTTTTCTACTCTTCCCAAAACAAAATTCAGTTTTAGAGTCACATTATTGTTGTCCTCTGCAATAGATTTCGATTTGGACACGTCTGAAATTTTGTCGTTAGGTAACGAGTTAAATGAGTAGAAACAAACTGCTGGTTACCAACATATTCTCCTTACCTGACTACCACAATGATTTCAGAGCACTTTTTTCCTAGGGTAGTAAAAAACCTAGAACTGTATGGTAAAGAGCTAGAGTTTTATTTTACTGCCATGACAAATCTTAAGAATAAAGTTTGTAACAAAGAAACAAATAAATGCAAAGCTCAAACACAAACTGCATCTGGCGGGATTCGAACCAATGAAGGGCAAATATCCCCATATTTTTTAAGGTTTACAAGACCAATACTATAACCACTGAGCTAACAAGATATCTCTTTGGCTCAGTGGTTATGGTATTGGTCTTTTAATCCTCGAATAAGAAGGGTATTTGCACCTTCAAGATCTCCACAGATGCTGTTTGTGTTTGAGCTTTGCATTTATTTGTTTCTTTGCTACACACTTTGTTAGTAAGACTAAAATTATTATCAGTATACCTGAGATGGATTCTCCAAAGTGGCTGTATATAGGTGACCTAGTTGTGGATTCAATACGTTTCAGCTGCCGAGATGTGGGGATGTAGAATCTCTAAAAAATTTGAAAAAACAATTACCAATCAGCATGGTAAAAGCAAAACTTCATTCTACCACCATACTTAAACAACAGGTTAATCCTTGCCTACAAAGTCCTGACGACCAACTACCCTGTCAGAAACATTGAGGGAAAAGGATAAAATTTTAATGGTTATCTTCCTTTGTATGAGTTACCCTTGTAACAGTTCACAAGTATTTAAAGTTTGGGTAAATATCTTCAGAATTAAGTCTTTACAAGACGCCACATAATGGTGACATCAGGGCTCTGAAAACACCTTGATGTTTTCTTTGAAAACGGTTGCGTTAACTCTTTACCAAACGAAAAAATTTAATACTGGTCCAAACTGAAAGCATTTGCAGATGACATAATTAAGTTGGCTCAAATTTTGAAATTATTTTGGGAAGGGAAGAAAACATTTTGGGAAAAGGAGAAAATGCTGGTTACCAGCATTTTCTCCTTTTCCCACAATGTTTTCAGAAGACTTCTTTCTTAGAGTCATTAAAAGTCAGGATCATGTGGTAAAGGGTTAATAATGGTAAAAATGGTATATTAGATACTACAGAGATTATTTTTCAAACAGAAATGACAAACTTCTAGTTATCAAAACCTTAACCCTTTACTCCATAGATACTCATTTCTACGCATTGCTTGTAGGAGCCTTTGGAAAACATTGTGGCAAAAGGTAAAATTGCTCGTGACGAGCAATTTCACCTTTTGCCACAATATTGTTGCGAGCCACTTGTCACCAAATTTCTTGCGCAGGTAGAAAGGGCGCACAGGAGAGAGTAAGGGGGGAAGGGGGGGAATGGACTTCAGACAAAATATTACTTTTAGGAAAATGAAACAATGAACAAATTCCAGAAATTCAATTATTGGATGATAATTTAATCAGATCTAAGTAACCAAAAAATCCACATATGTTTAAATATGTATCAAATAGTGAGGTAAGCTTAAATGAATGAATTAGATTTAATACCTTAACAAATATCAATTGGATCTAATACCTTAACAATAATAATGATGATGTCTATATGACCAGTAAGAATGAGTATAAAACATGACAGAGTTCCTTAAGAGGCTAAAAAATAAAAATAAAAAAAGGATCCTATAGTTAACTAAAACTTAGAATAAATTAATGAAAGTAATATGGCCAAAGACAAAAGAAGAAATAATAAATAATTTTTAAAGTGAAAACCCCCCAAACAAAACGCAAGTGAAACAGACACAAAAATGGCAGGTTTTATGCCCCTTTAAGATAAACAAATAAATCACCCAAACCGATCTGAGAATTAACCAAATGTAAAATCTAAGTTTAAAATGAAGTAAAAGTTAACTTAGGCTAATATTAAAATAAGGAAAAAATCAAATGAAGTAATAACGGAGGTTTCCTACGAAAAAATCAAATCTGAAGTCCTCGAAAGTGTCAAAACAGGGCTTTTTATAGTGCCGGTTCCAACAATTTTTCGAGTTGGATTTCCGACAGAAAAATCTGTTGGAAATAATTCCAACAAGAAAATTTGTTGGAAAATCAATACGCGAGATGCTGGAGGTACTAAGAATCTTGGGTAAAAACGACTCTAGAGAACGAAAACTGCATGGTACGGAGCAATAGATATAATACTAGTCGCCTTTACCTAAATAAGAAATTTAAAAAGTAGTTTATGATTTTTCGGCGATTCAAAGTTGGCGCTATATTGCAAAGGGGTTAGAACTGATACGTAAGTCAATGACGTCATCAATTCTATCCCAGAATGCATAGGGAAAGTGACAACCAACATGGCCGACGCTGTAGTAGAAAAGAAAGTGGAATGCCGATAAATCAACAACTACGCAGCAATAAAAGATGTACGAGAGAAATGAATGGCTAGAGGTTAGTAAGTTACGAACGAACATGAATTTAACGGGTCAAAAGCTAAATGACAAACTGTTAAATGTAGGATAAATGTGATTAAAGGGGGATATTAAAGTCATTTTAGCAATCGTTGGCGTAACACTGCTCAGCTCGCTTCACCATTTTCTATGCTATCAAAGGTTGTCATATACACGTAAGAAACAGCTTCATCCTTGCTGTTATTTAGTGTCAATTAGAGATACCATAGAAATGCCTTACAGGGTAAAGGGTTAAATCAAACCCATGAGGTTGCTGCTTTGTTCTCAACTTTTCTACATATTTGTTGGGTTTTGAACTGGGACAGTCAGAATTACAATTTAGTAAAACATACAAACCATAAATAGTACATATACAGTCACAACCTCTGGTCTTTCATAGACCGTCAAATTTAATCTTTTTTTCATGTTAACCCTTTACTCCATAGATACTCATTTCTACGCATTGCATGTAGGAGCCTTTGGAAAACACTGTGGCAAAAGGTGAAATTGCTCGTGATGAGCAATTTTACCTATTGTCACAATGTTTTCTTTGCTATCAAAAGGTGTCATATACACATAAGCAATGGCTTTATCCTTGCTGCTATTTAGGGTAAATTAGAGATACTATAGAAATGCCTTATGGGGTAAAGGGTTAAATGGTCTGCTGTTGAATGTTTCTCTACTTTTAAACTGAATCATGCACACTTACTTGTATTAGTCGACATGAAATAAATGAACTCTATTACCATATATTACACACTTAAATTATTGTCGGAACATACATGTAGCCTAAGCTTATGTCGTCTGCATGCTGCACATGTTTGAACTCTTTAGGAGGCCAATAGATTTATAGCATCTTCAAAAAATACTTAAAATATCTGAAATAAACATTTTTTGTTGGTTTAAATTAGTAATAGGTGGCGAGTGACTTAGATCTAAGATGCACTTTCTGTGCAGCCTGATCTTGATCTATATCATCCGCAAAAGTTTTTTTGATTTTGGCTATGGCCCAGTAAGGGTCCAACCCGACATTTACCGTTAATAGAATTTCCGTACGGTCCTATAATACCTAATGACTTAACTATTCATGTTTTAATTATACTTTGGATAAACGTCGATTTCAGGTCAATTTATTTCAGTAATACTATAATGTTATTAATCAAGGGATTTTATTAATTAACCCTTTACCAAACAATCTCTGGTTTGTACAACACTGAAAAAGAAGCCTTCTGAAAACATTGTGAGAAAAGGAGAAAATGCTGTCAACCAGCATTTTCTCCTTTTTCCCACAATGTTTTCTACCCTGCTGGAAACCAATATCAATTTTTGGGTTACGTTTACTTTGCCGCCTCATTGAACATGATTGGCTAAAAGTAAGCGCAGACGCTCACGCAACTGAACTTTTGACCAATCACGTTCAAGGATTTCTGTATTGGTCGGGGGTCATCAATACTGATACGAGGTCAACTGTATTGATCGGAGGTCAAGTCGTATTAAGCCGGGGTCACGACCTGTGTACAATACGAAATCAGAAATGCGACTGGTATTGCGTGGACCGGTTTCCATGTATAACTTCTATCTATCCAATAGTTAATTACACAAACCATGAATGAATGGTATAGGAAATTTGAAGTCCATAGGGACCCCTTGAATTTTGAAATATCTTAAAAAAAGGCTTGAGCTATTGTGTTGAAATTTTTGCATGATTAATGATATTACCTTTACAAACTCTATGTGAAATTTTCAGAATCTTTTATACTTTTTTCCAATCAGTGCAATGTTGGAATACATGAACAAAACAGAAAAAAAACAGTGGGAGGGAAGATGCCTTTTCTGAGTAAAGGGTGTATCTGTTTATGAAGACAATCATCATGCAAGTACAGTGACTGCAATCAATTTTTTAACAGCAAAAACTCAAACTTTTGAAGCCTTTATCTCAGGTTATGTTTTAATGATTCAGTATTGGAGACCTGCAGGTGTAATGCAGAGAAATGACCCTCCCGTAACAAAATGACCCATGGGTCATCTCACTACGTAAAGAAATGACCTGGGTCATTATTCTACCTAGAGAAATAGCCCTCTGGGGTCAATTCTCTATGTAGAATAATGACCCAGGTCATTCCTCTACATATTGAAATGACCCATGGGTCATTTTGTAAGGGGTGGGGTGGGGGGCGGGGGGTGGGGGCGGCAGAAGATTTCTCTGCATTACATAAGCACTTGTTTTCCAATTGAATGCCCATGCATACATTTCGGAAAACTGAGTCAAACTTCTTTATTTTGGCTATATTTCAATGATTAAGCATCAGAGACTTGCAAACACTTGTTTTCCTTTCACACCAAAGTATACATACATGTAGATGTCAGAAACCAAGTCTACCTTTGGCAAACATCATGTTGCTTAGCATACAACAATAAACTTGTACATAACATACATTTCCGAAAACTGAGTCAAACTTCTATATTTGGGTTATATTTCAATGATTAAGCATCAGAGACTTGCAAACACTTGTTTTCCTTTCACACCAAAGTATACATACATGTAGATGTCAGAAACCAAGTCTACCTTTGGCAAACATCATGTTGCTTAGTATACAACAATAAACTGAAGAAGAGTGAATTGTATGATCTGCTATAAAGTTTCGTAAACCAGCCCAAAAGTATTGCGTAGATCTAGTTGTGTTTTTACAGTTAAAGGGATACAGTATCTTTAACTCTTTGCCAAACGACAAAATTTTAGACTTGTCTAAATTGAAAGTATTTTCTGACGACAAAATAAATGTAACCCAAAAAATGGAAATTGTTTTCAACAGGGTAGAAAACATTGCGGGCAAAGGAGAAAATGCTGGTTATCAGCATTTTCTCCTGTACCTACAATGTTTTCAGATTGCTTCTTCCTCTGGGTCATAAAAACTAGGGATTGTTTGGTAAAGGGTTAAGAATCAATATAACTCTATATAACTGTTACCTACATCCAATTGAGGTTATTTTGGGTAAACTCGAAAAAAAATCATAGCAAAAAAAAAGTCAACATAACTTGAAACATATGCAAGTCTTAGTTGTCGAGTTGTTAATTTTAAACACATACAGGGTGATCCATTTAACATTTTTCACAGTATTTAAAATGATACCTTCTATATAAAGTCCATTTCCTGCAATATTGTTTGCTTTTCACAAGGGGTGGGGGGCATCTGCTGGATTCAGAGTGGAGTATGAACACTTTCTTGTACAATGTCATAAAATATCATTAATGGTACATAGACAATATCAATGGCTGATATAGGCCACAAAATTAAGTTTCTGATTATCCTGCGATGCTGTCTGATTTTTCAGTGAAGGTTTCTCTGGGTTTTCAACTTGGATCATGCAGACTTACTTGTATTATGTAATAAAATATCATCAATGGTATATAGACAATAATTATGGCTGGTGTGCTATAGGCAACCACCACAAATGTACCAATCACTGCAAACAGTTGCATCAATAAAGCTCTAAATTGGTACGGTAACAGATTATCAACCACTTCTACATCTCTGGAAAACCTACAGAAAAAGTTTTGAATTTTGAATTGATTTTACTAATGTAACAATGCCAATACATGAAAGACCTATCCATACTCTTGAAATTCCTTAGAGCGCTCAAAGTCTTATTGTCAATTTCAAAGTTCGAAAGTAACACAACTCCTGATTGGCTAAACCATTTGGTTAAGCCAGTCATAAGTTGGGTTACATACAAATGTAGACATCTTAGACAGTACAACTAAGAGCATTCTTAACTCTTTACCACACCATTCCAAATTTAGCAATCCAGAGAAAGAAGCCTCCTGAAAACATTGTGGGAAAAGGAAAAAATACTGGTAACCAGCATTTTCTCCTTTTCCCACAACATTTTCTATCTTAACACAGACAAATCTCACAACCAAGTTTACATTTAAATACTTGTCTGTAACTGCTTTCAATTTGAACCAGTCAAAAATTTTATCATATGATAAAGACTTAAGAATAATTTGTGAATAATGGCCCCTGATCTGTAGTTGTCCATGAGAGAGAAGGCAAATAATTACGTCCATATAACACAGAATTAGAGAACCATTCTTTGACTTGAGCATATAAAGTAGGAGCTAACCTTAGTCTAGAATTATCAAGCCTATTTAGGAAATCTGTTACCACAGAATACTATGTTTTCAAAGACCCTGCAGAAGAAAACTTAAAACTTTGTAGAAGTCTTTATGGGGAAAAATCCAGTGATTTGTATCATGTTTAATTTGTCAAATGTAGTGCCTTTAGTATGGACTGGTCTAACACTTCATTGTTTACTAATGAGTTGGAATCAACCAAAAACTGGTTGGATCAGCTGAGCATATGAATCCAACAAGGATTCTAACAGAACAGAAATTCTAACCGTTGCCTCTGAGTGAGTACTTCACTGAAATTCAAGAGCAAATACACACCTTTTTTTTACATCCTTATAGATCTATGTACATGGGAATAAATAAATCATGAAAATTACACAAAGAATAATAAATGATTGAGTACATGGGAATAAATAAATCATGAAAATTACATTAAGAATAATAAATGATTTAGTACATGGGAATAAATAAATCATGTAAATTACATAAAGAATAATAAATGATTGAGTACATGGGAATAAATAAATCATAAAAATCACATAAAAGATCATAAATGATTGTGTTATGCTACAGTAAAAAGGGGGCTTAATGCATGTCCATGATGCATAATGGCAAGCAAATCATCACATTATTTTGGACAACCTTAAATCTGTTTAGTCCAACAAGTGATGGAATCACAAGATAAGATGCCCCTTTGATATTCAGAAAGTTGACTTATTGCAGAAAGTTTTGGCCCATGTCACCCTGCACGGACCGTGCTGAATGACATGGTTGATACTTTTTGCCGATTCATTAAGTCCTCTTTTCACATGGTACGACTCATACATGAAGTTCTGTTTACATGTACCAGTAAACTAATTCATTCATTCTATGAGGCATATTGTAATAGGTATTTTCTTATGGGTTGAATGAGTAATGTTCTTCGAGTCTGTAGTGTCTTGCCAAAGGACACTCCCATGCAACCAGTACCATCGAATAGAACCAAAAACCTCTTGACTACATGTCTGCCATGTACATCATTAAGACAAAGGTATCCTGGACATCTTTCAATGTAGTCTTTTTTAGGGCGTGTATACCTAATTAATCATACAGTCAAACCAGTTTTAGCGACCACTTGTGATCAGCAGCCAATTATATAAAGTAAGCACTTTACTAATGATTAAAATAAAATTTTGGATAAAGTTCCTGTGCTTGTCAGGAACATGTCATTGCCACTTACCAAATATTCCTCATATCTAAACAATCTTAAGGGGGAGGCCTTTGAAAAACATTTTGGAAAAGGAGAAAGTGCTGGTAAGCAGCATTTTCTTCTTTTATGAAATATTTTCTATCCTTTCAGAGGCAATTTCTAACATTTATCTACATCTGCTAAGTCATATGGTAAAACTAAAATCTTTCAAAATGGAAAGGTCTAAAATTCTGTCATGAAATTAAGAATTAAGAGATTGGTTAGTGGCTGCTGAAGACAGGTTGGTCTGTATGTACACTAGTCAACTTTCTAAAGCATGGAAAGTAGACAGGAAGGAGTACAGTTTTGCTGTTTTCTTCAATATTAAATAGCCTAAAAGGGAATAATATTCACTAACCCACTGCAACGAGCTTAACAATCTTACCAAAAACATATAATAAATGATCATCACAGGTAAACAAACCAATAAAATAGGGGGTGTTGAGTAACCCACGGCAACCAAAGTGTTTACACATTTGAACAAGTTAAGCAGAAACATCTTGAAATTTTGTGGAACACTGTTGTCGATGGTTTCAATGTCCCGTGAAAATCTGTTGGAGCAAAACCAAGACCAAAATGAGCCATGTTCTGTGGTAAGTACATAGGTCAAATACATTTGCAAAAGAATAAAACTACAAAATCACCAACTATGATAAGGGTTGTTAGTTTACAGTAACATTTAACTAAGAGTCATTTTGTATTCTAATCTATGTCATTTTGTGGATACACTCATGCTCTAATTGAAATAATTTTGTGGATACAGCCATGCTCTAACTTTTAGCTATTTTGAGGTTATGATCATGCTCTAATTTATTTTGTGGATACAATCATGCTCTAACTTTATTTATATTGTGGATACAATCTTGCTCAAACCTTAGTAATTTTGTGGATACAGTCATGATCTAACTTTTAGTTATTTTGAAGTTACAATCATGCTCTAACTTCAGTTATTTTGTGGATAAAGTCATGATTTAACACTAAATCGATACAGCTACGAGATCTAATAGATATCTTTATAAACTGGTCAGATCTAAAATGCATTCTCTTACAATGTTCTTAATCAATGGTTGCAAGCTAAATTTTACCCAGTTAGACATATTTCCATGTTCTAATGATCTTGAAAAAGAATACTTTTAATTAAAACTATTTTCTCTTTTTCAAAATGTTTTCAAGATTACCAAATAAAAAAAAAATCACATCATTTCCTCAACGTTCAATTGGTTTTCTTCAAATAGTTTCAGTTTTAAAGAATCGAAAATTTCGATTTCTTGTAAAGGGGCTAAGGAAAGTAAGAGCGTGATTGGTAGCATTAAGTGCTTGATAACTATGATGCTGAACTCGAGCTTCTAACAAAAACAACCAACACAACAAAAACACACATGTAACTCTTTAACACCTTACCAAACAGTCTTAAGTTTTCATAAACCTGAGAAAGACATCTTTTCAAATACTGCGGAAAAAGGAGAAAATGCAAAGGAAGTATGGTTCCAAGTTTTTACAACCCTGATGGAGTAGGCGTATCAAAAATTGTGGAAAAGAAGAAAATGCTGGTAACCAGCATTTTCTTCACTTCTCACAATGTTTTCTATCCTTCCATTGACAAATCAAATCATTTCAGCCACACTTTGTCACCTGAAAATGCTTTCATTTTGGACAAGTCTAAAAGTTTGCTTTCTGGAAAAGGTTTAATGTAAGTTGTGGTTGGCCATAGTATTGTGTTGATTCATCAGAACTCTCTTCCAAACATAAAGGATAGAATATTACTAAATTATACAGCAAAATTTTACCACACAGCAAAATTTTAGACCTTATCCAAACTGAAAGCATTTGCAGACAACAATTTCATAGTGGCTATAATGACATATTTTTCTGTGATAGGCTAGAAAACTTTGTGGAAAGAGCATTTTCCTACAATGTTTTCAAAAGGCTTCTTGCTCAGGTGTGTTAAAAGTCGTCATTGTGTGGTAAAGGGTTAAAAGCATGGAGATGACAAATGAAATTTAGCTTACGTGATGATTACTGTCTGTGATAGGGTAAAAAACAGCCAGAAATGGAAAAAATGCAGGTTACTGGCATTTAAAAGACGTCTTCCTCAGGGTCTTTAAGCACTGAACTTTAATTCAACTACTAATGCAGACTTACTAGATCAAGTTCAGACTGAGTAAAATGTGCAGTCTGATCTTGATCTATACTGCCTACTTCTTTGTCAGATATTCTAGCAAAAGCAGCAAAATAATTATAATCATGCATGTTTAGTACTTATTTTAACCCTCACCCAAACAATCCTAGGTTTTCACGACCCTGATAAAGAAGCCTTCTGAAAACATTGTGGGAAAAGAAGAAAATGCTGGTAACCAGCATTTTCTGCTTTTTCCACAATGTTTACTACCCTGCTGGAAACAAATTTCAATTTTTGAATAACATTAATTCTATCATCTGCAAGTGCTTTCAATTTGAACCAGTCTAAAATTTTGTCATTTGGTGAAGAGTTCAACATCTACTTCATCTTTTCAACACTACAAGGATTAATAAATCAAAACTAGCTAGCTGGTTAGCCTACGCATATTATAGTAATGTATAAAGATGGTGTTCACTGTTTGTTACTCACCTGTACCATGTAATATAACAAAGCCATCGGAATCAAAACAACCAAAAACAGCGGTGTAGTGTAACTGATCACTACAAGTGTGCTCAAAGCTCCGAAAAATGTTACGAGAAAGGTTCGGAAGTTTTGTGGCAGGTTGTTATCAATGGTTTCAACATCTCTTGAAAATCTGTTTGAAATACATACAGATACAAAAACATGCACATATAGAACGGTTCCCATGAGTAAACTCTCTAGCAGCTGGCAAAGTTTTCTACTTTTCAAAGTATCTATTATCTAATTCATTTAACCCATTACCACACAATCCCTACTTTTGACGCCCCTGAGAAAGAAGCCTTTTGAAAACACTGTAGGAAAAGGAGAAAATGCTGGTAACCAGCATTTTCTCCTTTTCCCACAATGTTTTCTACCCTTCCCAGAACAAATTTCAATTTTTCAGTCACCCTTATTTTGTCATCTGCAAATGCTTTCAGTTTGGACCAGTCCAAAATTTTCTTGTGTGGTAATGAGTTAACCTAACCCAGGTCAAAATCATTTACATAAGTTAATATTCTATTATAACCCTCACTCGGCATATGTCCCAAATGGTCTTGGAAATATTTCATATGGTTTATGCCAATCGACCCCACAATGTTTTCATAAGGCTCCTATCTCAGGGTCGTAAAAACCAGCAATATTTTGGTAAAGGGTAAATGGGTAGAAAACACTGAAAACTAGTATTTTCTCCTTTTATCACATTGTTTTCAAAAGTCATCAAAAGAGGGGATTGTTTGGTAAAGGGTTCATGAATACTTTTGAAACAACAAACAAAACGAAACAAATATCAGTCATCTTCAGGTAGAACACAAACATACATATGAGCCAAGTTCTGTGAAAAGGGAGCCAAATGTATCTGCGAAAAGTATCAACTTAGGTCAGCCTGCGAAATCTGCGCAGGCTGACCTGAGCTGAAACCTTTTGCTATCCATCAATTTCCTATATGTACAGGAGCCAGTTTACCCCATGGTTTGGTTGGTAGTTAAATGAAACAGGCTTTATGGATCCATAAATGCCCAGAAACATGTGAAAAGGAGCTTTCAAACATCTGCATAATTTGTTGCCCTGGATCAACCTACCCAGTCTGCGCAGGCTGATCCGAAACAAGACTTTCAGCAAATGTCTGAAAGCTCCAGTTTTTGTGATGCAGACCAAATATGTCATGACTTGCAGTGTAACAGGCATCATGGAGATGCAATTTGACCCCTTTTGCCAGAACATGACTCATATACTGGTATCCCTTTACCAAACGAAAAATTTAAGACTTGTCCAAATTGAAAGCATTTACAGACAACAATTTCGATGTGGCTCAAATGATGCAATTTGTCTTTGATAGAGTAGAAAACATTGTGGGAAAAGGAGAAAATGCTGGTTACCAGCATTTTCTCCTTTTCCCACAAGGTTTTCAAAAGGCTTTTCTCTCAGGGTCGTTTAAACTCGGGATTGTGTGGTAAAGGATTAATACAATCCCATGGACGTCAAAGAGGGACATTTTAACTCACAGAGCACCAGATTAACCCAACACATTTTTTCAGCTAAGCAATAAGTCCTTTTACAATCACAATTTCATGGTTCCTTTTGTATAGAGAGTCTTGGAAAAAGAGTAAATCAAAAGTTGGACTGCATGCTTTGTGCTGACAAAAGGCAACTTAAGTTGTAAAAAGTGCTCTACAGGTATAAATGCTTATACTGTTAACACTTTACTCCATAGATACTCATTTCTATGCATTGCTTGTAGAAGCTTTTGGAAAACATTGTGGCAAAAGGTGAAATTGCTTATGATGAGCAATTTCACCTTTTGTCACAGTGTTTTCTATGCTATCGAAAGGTATCATATACATCTAAGAAACAGCTTCATCTTTCCTGTTATTTAGGGTCAGTTAGAGATATCATAGAAATGCCTCATGGAGTAAAGGGTTAAATCTTCACCAAACAACAAATCTATAGAGTGGTCCAGATTGAAAGCATTTGCAGATGACAAAATAAATGTGACTGAAAAATTGAAATTTGATTTGGGAAGGATAGAAAACATTCTGGGAAAAGCAGAAAATGCTGGTTACCAGCATTTTCTCCTTTTCCCACAATGTTTTCAAAAGGCTTCCACCACAGGGTCGTGAAAAGTTGTCATTGTGTGGTAAAGGGTTAAAAAGTACAAATATTTCACAAGTTTAGCAAGCAAAGCTTTTATAGTCATGGATAGGTTCTTCTAGAATATAATAATATAATTAGCAAAGCATGGTCATCATATCATTCACTAAATACAAATATCAAAATTATTTAAATTTCACAAACTTTTCTCATATTCATGTTATAGATAAATACTGTAATATGTAGTTTTTGTAAGCATTGTGGCAATAGGACACACTGCTTGAAAGCGGTTATATTCCATTTTCATCTTTTTTCCAAATAGTTACTCCAAGAACTTATGTACTGATTTGCATAAATCATACTGTTAAAGCCTTAACCCATTACAACACAATCCCTACTTTTGACGCCCCTGAGAAAGAAGCCTTTAAAAAACATTGTGGGAAAAGGAGAAAATGCTGGTAACCAGCATTTTCTCCTTTCCCCACAATGTTTTCTACCCTTCACAAAACAAATTTCAAATTTTCAGTCACTTTTATTTTGTTGTCTCCAAATGCTTTCAATTTGGACAAACCTAAAATATTGTCGTCTGGTAATGAATTAAACCATTCTGTACAAACGAACTTCAAAGCTACTTTATGCTTTACAAAACAACATGATTTAAAATTTATCCTAACTAATGGCATAATTGTGCGGATGACAAATTAACTCATTTCAAACCATTGCTCTTTTTTCACCATTGTTTTTAATGTTTTCAATTTTGATTGCTGTTGGTAATCATAAAGTTGTTTTAAGTGTAGTAATAAAGTTTAACTCTTTACCACACGAGAAAACTATAGACTGGTCCAAATTGAAAGCATTTGCAGACGAAAAAATAAAGGTGACTGAAAATCGAAATTTGTTCTGGGAAGGGTAGAAAACACTGTGGGAAAAGGAGAAAATGCTGGTTACCAGCATTTTCTCCTTTTCCCACAGTGTTTTCAAAAGGCTTCTTTCTCAGGGGCGTCAAAAGTAGGGATTGTGTGGTAATGGGTTAAAAAGGTTCTATACAAAGGATGCCATATAATCAGAGATTCAAGCATTTTTCCACTAACTCTTTACCACAGAATCCTGAGTTTTAACCATCTAAAGGAAAAAGCCTTTAGAAAACATTGTGGGAAATGGAGAAAATGCTGGTAACCAGTATTATCTCCTTTTCCAAAAATGTTTTCTACACTTTCTACAACAATTTTCTCCAAAAATTCTCATTTTGTAATTTGGTAGAGTTAAATATGATAAATTAGTTTGGCAAACATATCTGTGTTGTAGAAAAGGGAAAGAGAAGTTTTCATGTCCACTTTAACCCATTACCACACAATCCCTACTTTTGACGCCCCCGAGAAAGAAACCTTTTGAAAACACTGTGGGAAAAGGAGAAAATGCTGGTAACCAGCATTTTCTCCTTTTCCCACAGTGTTTTCTACCCTTCCCAGAACAAATTTCAATTTTTCAGTCACCTTTATTTTGTCGTCTGCAAATGCTTTCAATTTTGACCAGTCCAAATTTTTCTCGTGTGGTAATGGGTTAAGCTCTGAAGTTGGATGCAGTATACATGTTCTAGGAACAAAGAATGAAAATTTAACTTTACAGTAAATTTTAGCTTCCATTACTATTTTTTCACTAACCTGAAACATCTAACTTGCAGCAGAAAATTCCCTTTGCACCCTAGTAAAAAAAATTGGATGCATAACTCTTTACCAAAAGAAAAAAATTACAGACTTGACAAAATTGAAAGCATTTGCAGACGATAAAATTAACCCTTTACCACACGATCCTGACTTTTACCAACCCTATGAAAGAAGCCTTCTCAAAACATTGTCAGAAAAGAAGAAAATGCTGGTAACCACCATTTTCTCTTTTTGCCGCAATGTTTGCTTCTCCTCCTGAACGAAATTTCAAACTTTCGTTCACTGTTGTTTTGTCATCTGCAAATGCCTTTAATTTGGACCCGTGGAAAATTTTGTTATTTGGTATAGAGTTAATGCAAATGAAAAATTGAAATTTGGTTTGAGAAGGGTAGAAAACGTTGTGGGAAAATGCTAATTACCAGCATTTTCTCCTTTTCTCAAAATGTTTTCAAAAGGCTTCCCTCACAGTCGAAGTTGAGATTGTGTAATAAAGGGTCAACTCTTTACCAGACAACAAAATTTTGGACTTGACCAAATTGAATGCATTTGCCAATGACAAAATAAAAGTAACTCAAATGATAATTCCTGTCTTTCATAAGGTAGAAAATATTGTGGGAAAGGAAGAAAATACCGGTTATAATAATTTTTTTCCCCTTCCTTCAATGTTTTCAGAAGCGTTCTTCCTCAGGGTTGTTAAAACGCCGTATAGTGTGGTAAAGAGTTAACATGAATCAAGATTAAGTACTTGAACAAAAGTGTAAACATTATAGCAAAAAGGAGAAACTGCTTGTTAAGAGAAATTTTCCCTTTTGCCACAATTCTTTCAAGGTTTTCATGAGGCAATAGTGGAAAACCAAGAGCCATCTGCTGGAAGTAAAAAAATTAAATCAATAAGAATAACAACTAAATACATTTCTCAATCAATTTCAAGTAGTTCAAGAGCTTTGATCTAGCAGAATTGAAACCATACCTGTTAACTATTCTTCCAAGAGGCGTTGTATCGAAGAATTCCATCGGAAGTTTAAGTATATTGGCCAACATTCCATTATGAAGTATTCTGGCTGCCCTGACCATCCTTACAGCACAGATTATAGCATAGATCAGGGTAAGAAGAGCTGAAATCAAGACATAGCAGAATATTTTATTGAACACTATAGGTAACACACCCCTATTTTCCCATTACGGTGACCATCATTTTTCTCCTTTTCCCATGATATTATTGTTTCTTTCAGGGAAGAACCTGGTTATTTGTAAAGCATTTAACCCTTTACCACACAATCCCTATTTTTAACGATCCTGAGCAAGAAGCCTTTACAAAACATTGTGGGAAAAGGAAAACATACTAGTAACCAACATTTTCTCCTTTTCCCACAATCTTCTCTACTCTTCACAAAAAAAATCAAATTTTCCGTCACTTTTTTTATGTATTCTGCAGATGCTTTCGATTAGGACAAACCTAACATTTTTTAGTCATGTGAAAATGCTGTCATATTGAACAAACCTTCATTAAAGTTTGGTAACAAATACATGAAATAACATGAGAATATAAATGACTACAGTAATTAATTTCATTTTATAATATTTTCGAAATGAATTCTACTTCTACAAAAAAATGAGAAGTGAAAATATTTGGTCAAAGGAAAAATTAATGGCTCATTACCAAGAATTTTTCCTTTTTTCTTTCATGCTTTCAAAAAGTAGACGAATGCAAGATGAAAAAAGACCCTACCTTGTGCAAGACCAAATAAGCCATAAATTCCCAGGTACATGTAATTCTTGTCTTGATACTCTGATTGATTTCTGTTTAGTGGATTTTTCAGGAAAGGGTCATCGGTCCAATCTGCAAGCCAGATACTGGATCCTATACTGGCTCCTTGGTTCATGATGAAAACCACAAATATCATCAACGTCCAAAATCCACCAATGGCAGCAAAGTATTGCATGTACACTCTCCATGATACCTATATTATAAATGTCATAAGTGATCTTAACCCTTTACCCCATAAGGCACTCCTATGGCATCTCTAATTGACCCTAAATAACAGCAAGGATGAAGCCGTTTCTTATGTATAAATGACACCTTTTGATAGCATAGAAAACATTGTGACAAAAGGTGAAATTGCTCTTCACGAGCAATTTCACCTTTTGGCACAATGTTTTCCAAAGGCTCCTACAGGCAATGTGTAGAAATGAGTATCTATGGAGTAAAGGGTTAACCCTTTCCCAAACAAGCCCTTGTTTTTACGTGTCTGCAGTACAAGTCTTTTGAAATCACTGTGGGGAAAGGAGAAATTGCTCGTAACGAGCAATTTCTCCTTTTCCCACAGTGTTTTCTGGCCATTTGGATAATTTTCTGCTATTGTTATGAAAGTTAAAATTGTCGTCTGCTAACTCTTTCAGTTTGGAAGAGTCTGAAATTTGTCATTTGGGAAAGGGTTAAATAGTACTGACAAACAATCAGTTATAATGTTGCTGAATTTCAAAATACATATATCTTTTTTTATACTAGCTGTAGAATATCTTAGGTCATTTTACTTGTATGGCATTGTAAGTTCAGTTATACAGACTTCCAGAGGGAGTGATTTTGATTTCAAATAATGAAAATATATTAATTTTTCTCCACTAAACCCTATGTTGTGGGTACTCATTAGAATCGTCTCATTGAGACGATTGTAATGAGTACACACAATGTAGGGTTCTGAAGAAAAACAATGATTTTACAATACCATCACTCCCTCTCTGGGGCTCTGGTAATACATGCATCTTTCATATGTTTGTTTCATGTTGTCTGCTACAAGTTAGTTTCAAGGGATAACAAGAGCTTTGCAAAGCGGCACATATACACCCATATGGGCTTGCCAGTAAAAGGACAATTGAGAACACAAAGTGAGATCCAAATTTTAGGACAATCGAGAACACAAAGTGAGATCCAAATTTTAGGACAATCGAGAACACAAAGTGAGATCCAAATTTTAAGAGTCGCATTCACAATTTCACATCATGAAGATTCCTTGCAGTAAGTTTAACCCATTACCACTCAATCCCTACTTTTGACGACTCTGAGACAGAAGTCTTTAGAAAACATTGTGGGAAAAGGAGAAAATGCTGGTAACCAGCATTTTCTCCTTTTCTCACAGTGTTTTCTACCCTTCCCAGAACAAATTTCAATTTTATGGTCACCTTTATTTTGTCGTCTGCAAATGCTTTCGATTTGAACCAGTCTCAAATTTTGTTGTGAGGTAAAGAGTTAAATTTATACCAATGAAATAGATGGTAATATGTGTTTGAAAGGGCAAAGTCATGAACATGGTTCAGAAAATTTTATGTAACCTCATACTAGTGGAATGAAATTGGGCAATTTCATTGGTCAGAACCATGACTGAACAAACCATATAATCCATCATTACTTTCTGACAAATCATCATAAAGCATGAAATAAATAGATTCAAGGCTACAATTCTATACAAACAAACCTTTCCAGTTTCCATTTTCTCTGCTTCAATAAGTTTATCCGGTTTGTTGGCTGTTTTTTCCTCTACCCAAGTCCCTTTCCCATCAGTGCCCTCTATGGAGGAGATGGTTCTTAGAAGGGGTGGTTTCATTTTGTCACTCTTTTTCCTGTCAATTCAAGAAAATCAACTGTAAGCAGTACATCCATTGTTACAGGCCATTTATAATAAATACCCACCTAAATTTAGTAAAAATTATTCCAAATGCTTCTCCGGAGTACAAATGACATGGTCATATACAGTCATCCAACAAACCTCTTTGTTCTTTATCACTCAACTCCAAGTGTTAATGACTCTGAGGAAGAAGCCTTTTGAAAATACTGTTGGAAAGGATTTCTAGATGTAAAATTAAGCATGACTAAAAAATTGAAACTAGACTTTGGGAAAGTAGAAAATATAGTGGGAAAAGGAGAAAATGCTGGTTACTTTTTTTTCTACTTTTCCCACAGTGTTTTAAAAAGGCTCCTTTCTCGGGTCGTTAAAACCAGAGACTGTTTGGTAAAGGGTTAAACATAGAAAAATAGAATAACAGCAATATGCTACTCAAGATATTTACATGTAAGACAGAAAGACCCCTACCTGGACCTTAATCTGGTGGGGACGTCGTCATCCCCTGATACTCCGGTACCCTCCGTCCCAGATGTGACAGAATCCACTCTCTGTAGAATCTTACTTTTCAACTGCTGGACTAAATATTTAATGATTGAAAATATGTTATCCTTGCTAAAATAAAGTCCTAATTTAACCTTTTATAACACAATGCAGACTTTTGACGCTCCTGGAAAGAACCTTTGGAATACATTGTGAGAAAAAGAAGGAAATGCTGGTAACCAGCATTTTCTCTTTTTCCCCACAATGTTTTCTACACTATCAAAGAAAATTGGCACCATTTAAGCTACACTGAAATTGTAGTTTGCAAATGCTTTCAGTTTGGACAAGGCTATATTATTATTGTTAGGTAAAGGGTAAACATTCAATTAACTTTACAAAAAAAATAGCCATACTCTGGCAGACAGGTTTTAACGCATTACTACACAATCCCTACTTTTGACGCCCCTGAGAAAGAAGCTTTTAGAAAACATTGTGGGAAAAGGAGAAAATGCTGGTTACCAGCATTTTCTCCTTTTCCCACAATGTTTTCTACCCTTCACAAAGCAAATTTAAAATTTTCAGTCACTTTTATTTGTCATCTGCAAATGCTTTCAATTTGGACCCAAGTCTAAAATTTTGTCGTTTGGTAAAGGGTTAATGTATCCCTGAGTTGCATTACACAAAGGAAGTCTTAACATATTTATGGATGCATCAAATATATTTTACCTAACAACTGATTAAATCATGAGGTAGAATGGTACCTTAGCATACAGAAAATTAAACAGCATAGAGTATAAACCTCTGTCAGCCTGTACAGTCCATGCAGGCTGATGGGGAAAATACTTTTTGAATATGCACTTAACCCCTCATAGAGCAGGGCTCAAACACAGGTTATATTCAAGGATTATTCATCACTTTCTCAATTCTTCGTAACTCTTTACCACTGCTGATATTTGAAGCCTTTGTGGATAACAAATGAAAAGTGGCTCCAACGATAAAATTTGTCTTCAAATGAATATACAGGTTACCAGGATATTCTCCTTTTGTCACAATGTTTTTAAAAGTCCCCTTCCTAAGGATCCTTAAAACATGGGGTTGTAAGGCAATGGATTAGTGCTTTATTGAATTGTGTGCATGAGAAAGCAGCAGGTATGGAATTTTTCCACAATGTTTTCTACCCTTTCAAGATCAAATTTCACAGCATATATGACATTAAGTTTGTTGTCTGTAAATGCTTTAATTTCGGAACAGACTAAACTTTTGTCAAGAGGCAAACTGCTAAATCAGGATACCTTCTGGGTCCTCCTCTTCCTCATCTTCCTTTTCTTGGGTCAGGTACGTCTTTAAAAACTGGGCAAAAGGTCCGTCATGAGTCAAAAGTTCCTCATAAGAGCCCATTTCAGAGATCTTACCATCCACCATCACAACCACTGTATCAACCATGGGCAACCAATGGACACCATGTGTAACTAATATCCTGGTCTATGAAACAACACAAATAATATATGTTACTGGTTTTCTTTTCTTCATAACAATGCAGAAAGTATACAACTGGCAATTGTCCACAAGTTTTCAGCAACTTTTAACTCTTTACCACACAATCCCGACTTTTAGTGACCCCGAGAAAGAAAGCTTTAGAAAACAATGTGGGAAAAGGAGAAAATACTGGTAACCAGCATTTTCTCCTTTTCCCACAATGTTTTCTATCCTTCCCAAATCAGATTTCAATTTTTAAATAACATTCATTTTATTGTCTGCAAATGCTTTCACTTTTAACAAGTCTAAAATTTCGTCGTTTGGTAAAGAGTTAAATAAACAGCTGAAAATTGTCTAAAACTTTTGAGTTCCCCCGAACTATGTGAATTGAGGAAACTAGATCCTACCTGCAAACTGCAGAGATATGTGAAGAGCATCAAATATTGGTGCCAACACTACAGTTGCTTTTGCTGAGATTTTAACTCATTACTAAACGACAATATTTTAGGCTTGTCCAAATCGAAAGCATTTGTAGACGACAAAATAAAAGTAACTGAAAATTTGAAATTTGTTTTGTGAAGGGTAGAAAACATTGTGGGAAAAGGAGAAAATGCTGCTTACCAGCATTTTCTCCTTTTCCCACAATGTTTTCTACAGGCTTCTTTCTTAGGGGTGTCAAAAGTAGGGATTGTGTGGTAATGGGTTAACTTGAAAAAAAAGACATAATTGTGTCGAAATATTCTGGTGCATATCTGCCACATTGAACAGGTTTGCCCAAAAATAGTTAACAAATAGTCTGAATTTGAAGTAAATGTCTTTAGCAATAACAGAAATATTACAAAGTGCCAAACTTTTTGCACTGTGCCAGTATTATGACAATAACGCAAGCTTTTCTTAGAAAACAGCTTCAGTTAAAAATCTTATTCATACAGAAAAAAAAAAACCACAAGATTTTTCTCATCAGACTTCAAGCACAAAACATTGTTACGAGTCAGGCGTAACTAGAAAGAAGAAGCCAGCAACAAACGATAACAATTAACAGAATTTATTAACAAAAATATCAAATAAACAGTGACAATATTACAATAGTACAAAACAATACCTTAGACGTTAAATTCAGAAGACAAACTATTCCAGTCTTAATTCCAATCTGATCCTGATCCAAACTGAATGTAATCCAAGCACACAAAGTAATCCTCACTTTAGTCTAGTCTGATCCAAATCCAAACTGAATGTAATCCAGGCACTAATTATGACACAAACACAAGATAATCCCCACTGTAGTCTGGCAATCATGTATTAACTAGTGAACACTGAGATGTAAAAAGCTTTTCCTTTTATAATAACAGGGAAACTTCCAGAAAATTCATGTTAAAATCAGTTGCATAATTCTTAGTAATCAGATTGTATAAAGGCCTGGAAACTTCCAGCACAATATTCTACAAGAGAGAGTTCAGTTCTAAAAATAGCAACAGGGGAAAACCATTCAAAAATAGATACACACATGAACAAAGCTAGGAATAACTGGGTATGTACATAACACTTCCCCCCTTGAAAAGAAAAAGAAAGGTTTATGAAATAAATCTTTCTTTTTTGCAATATTATTTATATACATGTATGTGACACTTTAACTGAAGTATTACAGAGGAAATAACAAACTCAAATATTAATTATTTACGACTAATGAAAATAATCAAGGTAATGAAAGTACAATTTAAAAATTCAGTTTGAACATGATTTAGGGAAAACGGCTATTTGAATTTCAAACTCTTGAAAGAGCATCTGGTATAATGTTATCTTTCCCTTTTATGTGTCTTATGTCAAGATTAAACTCTTGAAGCAATAAACTCCACCTCAGTAATCTTTGATTCTTATTCTTAAGTTTGTGTAGAAAACTTAAAGGGTTATGATCACTGAAAACAACAATTGGTGAAGTTGAAGAGGTTAAATAAACTTCGAACTGCTGGATTGCCAGAATTAAAGCAAGACACTCTTTTTCTATGGTAGAGTAATTTTTCTGATGTTTGTTAAATTTCTTAGAAAAGTAACAAACTGGGTGATCAATACCATTATTATCTTCTTGTAAAAGAACAGCACCAATACCAACATCACTTGCATCAACAGCTAATTTGAAACATTTGTCAAAATCAGGTGCCAAGAGAACTGGTGCGCTCTTTAGTATGGCTTTTAGACGATCAAATGCATCTTGACATTTGTCATTCCATTTGAACTTTGTGCTTTTCTTAAGTAAATTTGTTAATGGTTCAGCAATACCCGAGAAATTTTTACAGAATTTCCTGTAGTAGCCAGCCATACCAAGAAATCGCATCAGCTGTCTTTTACATTTAGGCACAGGAAACTCAGAGATAGCATTGACTTTAGCTTCTAAAGGTTTAACTTGACCCTGTCCCACAAGATGTCCTAGAAATGTTACAGTAGCATGACAAAATTCAGTTTTTGCAAGATTCACAGTCAGTTTCGCTTTACTGAGTCGGTCGAAGAACTTCCTGATTCTTTGAAGGTGGTCACTCCAACTGTCTGAGTAGATGATGACGTTGTCAATATATGCATCACAGCCATCTAATCCACATATAACGTTGTTTATAAGTCGCTGAAACGTTGCAGGAGAATTTTTCATCCCAAACGGCATAACTTTGTACTGGTACAGACCGTTTGGTGTAGCAAAGGCTGATACTTCTTTTGCTTTGTCTGTCAGTGGAACTTGCCAGAATCCTTTTAGCAGGTCGAATTTGGTGACATATTTAGAATTTCCAACTTTGTCAATACAGTCATCAATTCTTGGTATTGGAAAAGAGTCTGCTTTTGTCACAGAGTTCACTTTACGATAGTCAGTACACATTCTATAAGTTCCATTTGTTTTGGGTACTAATATACATGGTGAACTGTAATTACTCTGGCTAGGCTCAATAAAGTCATTTTCCAGTAAGTATTTTACTTCATCTTTGAGGTATTTCTGTTTCAAAGGATTCATTCTATATGGATGTTGCTTTATTGGTTTAGAATCTTCCACAATGACATCATGATAGATTTTATCAGTTCTTGTGGGGATATCAGGAAATAAATGTTCATATTCATGTATCAACTGTTTCAGCTCTTCCTGCTGTGATGGTTCCAAGTGAGAAAGTTTGTTGTCGAGGTTTCTCAAAATATCAGAATTCTCAAGTTTAGATGGACCAGGATCAGATTTATCAATAAAGTCCGAATTTACTTCAAGATCAGATACATTTGATTCTTGTGGGACAGTGTTTACAACTGTAATTGGTTTTGAAATAGAGCTATCTCTGTCAAAGTATTCCTTTAACATATTTATATGACACATTTGTTTGTTTTTACGCCTTCCTGGAGTATTAATTATATAGTTCAAATCACTTGTTTTCTTGTCAATAGTGTAGGGTCCAAAATATCTTGCCTGTAAAGGTCTGCCAGGTATTGGCAAAAGAGCAAGGACTTTGTCACCTGGTTTAAATTTTCTATCTATAACATGGTTGTCATATCTTGCTTTCATTTTGCCCTGAGACGTTTTAAGATTAGACCTAGCAACCTCACATGCCCTAGACAGTCTATTTCTGAAGTCAGAAACATACTGCAGTAAATTCAAAGGTGTTTCATCATTTGAGAGAAATTTCTCTTTCAAAAGTTTTAAAGGTCCACGAACAGAATGGCCAAAAACTAATTCAAAAGGACTGAAACCAAGAGATTCTTGTACAGATTCTCTGACTGCAAATAGTAACAAATGGATGCCCTCATCCCAATCTTTTTCAGTGTCAAAGCAATATGACCTTATCATATTTTTTAATGTCTGGTGAAATCTTTCTAAAGCACCTTGACTTTCAGGGTGATAGGCGGATGACCTGTATTGCTTGATCCCTAATTCATGCATAACCTGTTGGAAAATACCAGACATAAAATTTGACCCCTGATCAGACTGAACTGATTTTGGAAGACCAACAAATGTGAAAAATTTTATAAGAGCTTTGACTATTGACTTTGTTTTGATGTTCCTTAAAGGAATAGCTTCAGGAAAACGTGTAGAAGTACACATAATTGTTAAGAGATACTCATTTCCTGACTTGGTTCGAGGTAAAGGACCAACACAATCTATAAGTATCCTACTGAAAGGTTCATCAAAAGCAGGAATAGGTTGTAATTGAGCTTTGGGAATGGTTTGGTTGGGTTTACCTACCATTTGACATGTATGGCAAGTTTTACAATATTTAGAGACATCTGATTTGAGACCAGGCCAATAAAAATGAGTTATAATTTTGTGATAGGTCTTGTTTATACCTAGATGACCTGACATAGGACTTTCATGGGCTATACTTAGTATTTCATGACGATATGACTTTGGAACCACAATTTGGTGGTAAACAGCCCATTCATCATCAGCTGGGACATCACATGGTCGCCATTTTCTCATAAGAATCCCATTCTTTATATAGTAACACATTGGGACCTGTGAAATTTCATCTTCAGGTAAAGCCCTAAAAATTAATTTTGAAATCTCAGGATCAGTCTGCTGTTCCTGGATAAGCTGTGACTTTGACAGCGTGTCATGACCTTGGTCAATAGACCGTGGTGGTAAATGACAAGACATTGACGAGTCTGTCTGAGTATCGGACAAACTGGGATCAAGAGACTTTTTAATCTCATTATTAAAATATTGACCGATAAAAGTATCCGTCAAGTCAATGTCAGAGTTTGAGTTTTTCAAAATGGCCTTTTTAGCCATAGCCCGGGTAACTGCACAAGAAGGATACAAGTCAGGAATTTCCTGCTCGATAGGGTCATCTGTTTGACCTATATTTGGTGTGTCAGTTACAAGTGGATTAACCACAACCTTATCTCCAGCTAAGTCATTGCCTAGCAGTAAATGGACACCTTTAAATGGTAAGGAAGGTTTAATACCAATAACCACAGGCCCAGTAACCAAATCTGATGACAAATTAACGTAATGGAGAGGGATATTAACAGTTCCACACTCTACACCCTGAATAAGGACACTAGTACCGGAAGAAGTCTTCTCAGAAAAAGGCAGTATATCTGCCAAAATAAGAGATTGAGAAGCTCCTGTGTCTCTTAAAATTTTAATAGGGGTAGGTGGGCAATTATCACCTGAAAGTGATACAAAACCATTCAACATAAATGGTTCAAAAATCTCCATAGTAGAATCAGACTTGGGTTTTGTGACTATGTCAATTGTATTGGTTTTGATAGAAGACTGTGGCCTTGGCCTAAGAGTGGTGAGCCCTGTTGGTTTGGCTTCATCACTTTCTAACTTCCTTTTTAATTTCAAACATTCAGAAACAAGGTGACCAGGTTTCTTACAGTAGTTACAAGTGGGTCGAGATAAGGGATATTGACTTTTGGTTTCACTAGTAGAATTGGGTTTGGGTGTATTGGATTGACTGGGCATGCCAGATGAATTACCAGACATAGATTTATTTTGGGGATGTGAGGAAGTAGGTTTGGGTTTAGAAATAAAAGAAACTTTATGTGTAAGGTAGTAATTATCAGCCAGACGAGCTGCTTCTTCTAAAGTTTCAACTTGTTTTTCGTCTAAGAATGTCTTAACATCAGATTGAATACAACGTTTGAATTCTTCAACTAACATAAGTTGTCTGAGTTTATCAAAATTTTGGTCTATTTTCTTAGAACAGCACCATCTATCAAATAACTGTTCTTTGTTTCTAGCAAATTCAACATGAGTCTGGTTAGAATCTTTTTTACAATTTCTAAATTTTTGTCTATATGCTTCTGGGACCAGCTCATAACCTTTGAGAATAAGTTCTTTAACAGTCTCATAATGATGACATTGTTCAACACCTAGTTGTGTATAAATTTCACGAGCTTTGCCTATCAAAACACTTTGCAGAAGCAAAGTCCAGTGCTCTCTTGGCCAATTTAAGTTTTCTGCATATTTTTCAAAGTGTAGGAAGTATTTATCAACTTCTTTTTCTTGAAATGGAGGAACAAGCCTAATATGTTTTGTAACATCGAAATTGTATTCAATCTTTTGCTTGGGCTGATTTGCTCTTTCTTGCATTTCTATTTCCCTCATTCTTAATTGAAATTCTCTCTCCTTCTCTCTCTCTTCCCTTTCCCTTTCTTCTCTCTCCCTTTCTCTTTCCCTTTCTCTTTCTTCTCTCTCCCTTTCTCTTTCTCTTTCCTTCTCTCTCTCTACTCTTTCTTCTCTCTGTCTTTCCCTTTCTCTTTCTTCTCTTTCCCTTTCTCTTTCTATTTCCTTCTCTCTCTCTACTCTTTCTTCTCTCTGTCTTTCCCTTTCTCTTTCTTCTCTTTCCCTTTCTCTTTCTATTTCTAACTGTCTGATCTGAAGTTTTAATTCAAGTTCTTTCGAACTTGAAACTGACTGAACGTCAACTATCAGGGAAAGAGCATTTTCATTGAAAATCTCCTCATCAACAAAATATTGTACCAAAATGTTCTTAATTTCATGTTTACGCATTGAAGATTTTATTTCAGACAATTTATAGTGCTTCGCAAGATTAAGCAAATCAGTCTTTTTACCCAAATTCAATAACTCCACAGACGGTTCAGCCGTAAATTTATCTAAGTCAAAAGACATATTTGTTTGTTGCTGGATTCAAGTACAAAATTGTATTATAATTACTGATTAGTAAACGAATGCGTTAGTCTTATTTTCCAATCGATGGTTAATCCCAAAAGGAAAACTCACCTTATTCCTAAGAAGCCCTTTAGATCCAACTACTTTGTTAAAGATGTGTTTCCCTACATGAGAGTCTACAGCACTGAGGGGATCGTCCAGAAGATAAATGTCAGCATTGTTATAGACAGCCCTGGCCAAACTTACTCTCTGTTTCTGTCCACCACTCAGGTTAATGCCCTGTATAAAACATAGAAATGTAGCATATTTGGTTGTTAAAGACATGCTTGCTGACAACAGAACCCATGGCACTGTATTAGTCAGGTGGCAGGGAACTTGGAAACTTGTTCACCGCTGTGGTGAATCATGTCACCCCGAGCCATATGTGAGGTGCCGACATGATTCGACACAGCCGTGAATAAGTTTCCAAGTCCCCTGTCACCTGACCATACAACCAATTTATTATACTGCAAAGTTTTACCCGTTAAGCCAAATTTTCCTGTTTCATATTCTCACGAATTGAGTACGGTGACAAAATAGAAATTGCCTTCAGAGTGCCCCATTTCAATGAAAACTGATGTCACAAAAATGTGCAGTTTGGTGCATAACCGTGCAGTATGGTGATCAATCGACACTGCCATTTTGGATGTTGTATTGCATACGTAGTGATGTTTATGGGGCACTCCAGAGGGAAACTGGCTTTACATGGTTTTTGCCAGGGTACATGATATATATGTTCCCGGTATGTTAACTGATCAGATCACAAGAAATTTCTTTATAGTATGATAAAGAAGATTGTCCAGGGAAAACATGTCAGCATTCTTATACAGTCTGAGCCAAACTTACTCTCTGTCTCTGTGCACCACCTAGATAGATTCCTTGTATATATGTAGTACATGGATATGAAACATATGACATGAATTGTTAACTCTTTCCTCATTGTTGATGACACAGAAGCATTTAAGGACAGAGTAGATTAAGATCAGAATGCACAGAATGTGCAGCCTGATCTCTGATTTACATTGTCCACCACTATACTTTCAAAATAGCCAAAAAACAGGGTATAATAAATAGAAAATAGCGTAAATAATAACAGTGTAAATTTTACACTTGTCAAAATCAAAAGCATAATTATGCAGACGACAAAATAAAAGTGAGTGAAAATTTGAAATGTGTTTTGTGTTGGGTAAAAAACATTGTGGGAAAAGGAGATAATCCTGGTTACCAGCATGTGTTCCTTTTCCCACAATGTTTTCTGAAAGCTTCTTTCTCAGGGTCGTCAAAAGTACGGATTCTGTGGTAATGGGTTAACAATGTTTTCTATCATTTCACAAATAAATTCTATGGTTTGAGCCTCTCTTTGGAATTGGTCATCTACAAATGCTTTCAATTTGGACATGTCTGAAAATTTGTCATCTGGTAAATAGTTAAAATTCAGACTGACCTTCTCCCCAATCTCTGTCAAATCTCCTCCCTGCAGAATTTCCAGATCTGGCCCTAGTGCACAAGCATCGATCACCTGTTTGTATTTGTTCTGATCTACATCTTTACCAAACAGAATGTTGTTCCTCAGTGTATCATTCTGGATCCAGGCCTGTTGTGGGACATATGCCACTGAACCCTGAAACACAGGAAAGTCTAGGCTTCAACTGATTAGCAAATTTTATGGGATCTTGGTCTACGATCATGCCTGCATTCTAATATAGTGATCTCCATTACTATTTTTAATTTCTGGATAACTGACATGGTATATCTGCTGCTGAATTCAAAACAAAAGCATCACATGTGAGTGGCAATGCTTGGCTGTAGGGATTTATTTTCTGAGAGGCTCCCAAGTCACACATAAACATGGTCTGAGAGATTTTAGCCATTAAAGATGTTCATGACAAATTTTTCCAACGGACAGATTTTGTTTAAACTTTGCACATACAAAGCTCATCATGTATCTTGTCGATTACAATGAAAAAAAATGGGGGTCCCCATGCTCGTTTCCAAGAAATTCGCTCTTGAAAAAGGTATATACAGTAACAAAATTCAGCATATACTGGATTTAACACACTTTCCTTGAATAGTCAATTAAACAGGAAAATTGCCAGAAGAATATACAAATATACATCATTTTAAAGAAAAATAATTCAGTTTTGCACAAAAAACATATAAAAGCCTGGTTCTGAGCATGGCAAATGTACCAATATGCATTTTATATATAGACCATTGTGTTAAAAAGGGAGATAATTTGACCAGGTTAAGGGTTAATTTTCAATAAAAACATACTTTCTAACGGACAGAATTTTTTTTAAATTTCTACAAGGGTTAATTTTCAATAAAAACATACTTTCTAACGGACAGAATTTTTTTTAAATTTCTACAATCATAGTACTTATGAATCTTGACAATAGGAAAAAATAAAAATGGCACCTACCCGTGCTTCTTTCCCCAGGAAAAAGGGATGAAGGTCACATTGGAAGTTAATTTTTTTCAAGGAAAGGGATAAAAGCTCGGCTGACATGATGGAAAAAGGAAAAATTATTCAGTGGAAGAAATTTTCCCTTTTCCCACAGTATTTTTCAAAGAGGAAATAGCTATACTTCAAGAAATAGGTATACTGCAACAGCTTCAATTTTCTGCCTGTTTCATTGTTTGCTGTGTAACTTGACTTTTTTTCCAGCTAGTTCTTTACCAGTCATATCATCCTTACACTGGCAGGTCAGTTTTGATGCTATCACCTTCTCCGGAAAGGATAGCATGACAACTGGCCTGCCATTTTCAGGAAAACGTCAGAAGCTGTGTCATTTTCATCGATGGATGGCTGACATTGTGTAAAACATTCCCTTTTCCACGACAAATAAGCATTTGTTTTGGTGAAAACATCCCCTTTTTATTTCAACCATAGAATACCATGGCTAGTGCAACTGTGCTATTTCCATCCGTAGAATGTTCTTCTTGTAAAAGTGCACCGTCGGTCCGCTGTTACTATTGCCATTTGTGCGAAAAATAGACAATAGCGCTGATAGTTTTACTATCTGTGAGAAATACACATGTGCAGTATGGATGCGCGTAAACATTTATACCAAACGTCGTTAAACATAAAAAACAAGCTATAGACCTCACCTTGACTTTCACTCTGCCTTGTAGTTTTTCCATTTCTCCAAGCAGTGCTGACACCAGGGAAGATTTTCCAGATCCTACTGTTCCTACTACAGCTACAAGCTTGCCTTCTGGTACCTCCAAGTTGATACTGCAATGATGTTAACCCATAATGTGGCTTTCGCAATAAATATAAAATGCGGACAAATTCCTTGTGTTTATCTATCTTTCACACTTTATAAATTGATAATAAAAAATTTCATCTATGTCTTAACAACTTAGCCATCAAGTTTTAACAGCATCTTTTTCTTTCTAGCTCTGAGGATATATCTTTAACAATGGATATATTACGTACCTTATGTTTTACCAACTCAGATTAGCTGATTCACTGTATGGTGTTAAACATTTTCTAGTAAGAGTTTCTATTTTCCCGTAACAAGTTCATCTATCTATGGTTTCCTGAAGGGTTTCTGTTTTACTCATACCTTGCAATATATTCTCTACAAGCCACTAGCTAGCTGCTTTCAACCATAACCATCAGATAACTCTTTACCAGACAATCCTTGGTTTTCACAACCCTGAGATAGAAAACATTGTGGGAACAGGAGAACATGCTGGTAACCAGCATTTTCTCCTTTTCCCACAATATTTTCAACCCTGTTGGAAACCAATTCTGAGTTATGTTTAATTTGACATTTGCAAGTACTTTCAATTTGGACCAGTTTAAACTTTTGTCATTTGTTAAATACATGTACTCACTTAGACAATGCTGGTTCTATTTCCCTATCCCAGGTGAATATTCCATTTTCTATACTCATTGCTTGATCTGTAATATATGACAATAAAAAAGTTTAACCCTCAACAAAACAGTCCAATTTTTTAACCTTCAATCACATAATCCGGGGTTTTAATGACCAGGAAGAAGAAGGCCTTTGAAAATATTGTGGGAAAAGAAGAAAATGCTGGTAACCATCATTTTCTTCTTTTCTCGCAATATTTTCTATCCTATCAAAGACAGAAATCAAGTTTAAGATAATCATCAAGTTATTATGTGCAAACACTTTGAGTTTGGTCAAGAACAGTTTTTTGGGTCATTTGCCAGAGAGTTCCTGGCTGTTCAATGAGGTGAAGAAAGGAGAAAATGCTGGTTTTGGTACAAAGTTTTTATGGTTTTGACAAAGAAAATGCTTTTCAAAGAATTTAGGAGAAAAGGGGTGACTGTTCATGACCAAATAACTGTCATGCTAATCTCCTTTGTCATCTGCAAACACTTGCAATTAGGACAGTTCTAAACTTTGTAGCCAAGCAAACACTTTACATATAGGCTGCTAAGCCTGAATCACTGCTTTTTTTGCAGACATAATAGATCAAGATGGGACTGTACAGAATGAGCAGTCTGATCTTGAATTTCATTGTCTAATAAGGAGGTATTTTTCCTCTAAATATACTTTTCAAACTTACCTGCTATTTCTGTGTGTTGGACATTATCTGGGTCAAGGTCACCAGTTTGTAAGAATTTTCCAATACGGCTCAATGAAACTTGGCCCTATAACAACGACAAAGAAAACAATAGAAATATAATATTCAGCCCAGATAAATCTTTCTGGCTGACTTTACCTAGACAATATTATAACAGATCACAGATCACTTTAATACAAATTTTATCATTACCTTCAAGTCCTTGTGCATGTAACTGCAAATGACCCTTGAAGTAGTTTCTATTTAATATAAACATAATAAACAAGAGGGCCAAGATGGCCCTGGATCGCTCACCCGAATTTTTGAGATGACCATAGTCTATTTTTTTTTTTTTTTTGAGGTATTGAAACACTGGAACCAAATTTATAATTCTGCCAAGCAATTTTCAAAAGGTCACCTGTAAAAGTCATTTTGAAATCTGACCATCAGTTTCAAAAAGAAGAATTTTTAAGAATTCTTCATTTCTGTATAAGAGCAAGTAGCCCCCATCCACAAGAGCCATTCACAAGAGCCATGTTTCTTGACGGATCAAAATTATATGTACAGCTTTTGAAAAGGGTCACTCAATGAACATCTCTGTCAGATTATTTTAAAATCTGACGACGGGTTTCAGAGAAGAAGAATTTTCAAGAATTTCTTCATTTCCATATAGTGCAAGTAGCCCCCATTCACCAGAGCCATGTTTCTTGGCCAATCAAAATTTCGCGAACAAGTTTAGAAAAGGATCACCCAAGGAAAATCTCTGTGAAATTATTTCAAAATCTGTCCAGCCATTTCAGAGAAGAAGAATGTTCAAGAATTTCTTCATTTCTGTATAGTGCAAGGAGCCCCCATTTACCAGAGCCATGTTTCTTGAGCAAACAAAATTTCGCGAACAATTTTTGAAAAGGGTCACCCAAGGAACAAGTCTGTGAAATTATTTCAAAATCTGTCCAGCCATTTCAGAGAAGAAGAATTTTTAAGAATTTCTTCATTTCTGTATAGTGCAAGTAGCCCCCATTCACCAGAGCCATGTTTCTTGACCAATCAAAATTTCGCGAACAACTTTTGAAAAGGGTCACCCAAGGAACAACTCTATGAAATTATTTCAAAATCTAACCAGCTGTTTCAGAGAAGAAGAATTTTTAAGAATTTCTTCATTTCTGTATAATGCAAGAAGCCCCCATTCACCAGAGCCACATTTTTTGACGGATCAAAATTTCGCAAACAATTTTTGAAAAGGGTCACCCAAGGAGCAACTCTGTGAAATTATTTCAAAATCTGACCAGCGGTTTCAGAGAAGAAGATTTTTTAAGAATTCCTTCATTTCTGTATAGTGCAAGTAGCCCCCATTCACCAGAGCCACATTTTTTGACGGATCAAAATTTCACGAATAATTTTTGAAAAGGGTCACCCAAGGAACATGTCTGTGAAATTATTTCAAGATCCGACCAGCGGTTTCAGAGAAGAAGATTTTAAAGAATTCCTTCACTTCTGTATAGTGCAAGTAGCCCCCATTCACCAGAGCCACATTTTTTGACGGACCAAAATTTCACGAACAATTTTTGAAAAGGGTCACCCAAGGAACATATCTGTGAAATTATTTCAAAATCCGACCTGCGGTTTCAGAGGAGAAGATTTTTAAAGAATTTGTTAAAAAATTCCATTTGGTTGCCATGGCAACCAGAGTTTTTGATGGAATCAAATTCTGTGAACAATTCTTAAAGAGGACCTCCCAAGGAACATTCCTGCCAAGTTTGGTCCAAATCCGCCAAACGCTTTAGGAGGAGTTGATGTTTAAAGAATTGTTGATGACGCACGACGGACGACGGACGACGGACGCGACGACGGACGACGGACACCGGGTGATCCTAAAAGCTCCCCTTGAGCACGTTGTGCTCAGGTGAGCTAACAAACCAGGCATGTTTTTAAATATTAATGTAAATCACATTTTTGTATTCAATATTACGCATGGTGTCCCATAACAACATGGAAGCTTGTACACCTGAATCCCAGTTGGTTGATCTAGAAATATCCTGAAACATACATGTATGGATAAACAAGATTTGATTGTAATTTACTCTGAATAATAAATTCTGGCCTAGAATTATAGAATAGCATGGAAAATATATTTGCAGAAAGTGTCATCTCAGATCAGCCTATGCACTCTGCACAGGCTGATCCCAAATGACACTTTCCATTTTCACATAATTTTCTGCTATACCCAAGTCCACTGTGGGATTATAATCTACAAGATTTTATTATGATCTATGCTGAATAATAAATTCTGGCCTAGAATTATAGAATAGGATGGAAAATATATGACCTACAACACACAAAAAGGTCCATTCGGATATTTGCTCAAAGTGTCATCTCAGATCAGGCTATGCACTCTGTGCAGGCTAATCCCAAATGACACTCTCCATTTTCACATAATTTTCAGCTATCCCTTTACTCCATAGATACTCATTTCTACGCATTGCTTGTAGGAGCCTTTGGAAAACATTGTGGCAAAAGGTGAAATTGCTCGTGACGAGCAATTTCACCTTTTGCCACAATGTTTTCCATGCTATCAAAAGGTGTCATATAATTATGTCATAAGAAACAGCTTCATTCTTGCTGTTATTTAGGGTCAATTACCATAGAAATGCCTTATGGGGTAAAGGGCTATGCATAAACCTACTGTGGGACAAAATCTAATGCAGTTGTAAAGTGTTGTCTTGGATTAGCCTGTGCACAGCCCGATCTGGGACGACACTTTAGGCAAATGTTCAAATGCCCCTCTTTGCAAGTTGCAGCCCATATACTATTTTACCTGAGCCACAAAGGATATCAGCATAGGTAGAAGGTTTATAGGAAACCTCAGTATATTGAACAAGGAGATGGAGACAAATGCCTTCTGAGCATCCAGGTAGTTTTTATCATCCATAAATATGTAGGCCCCAAATGTCACCAATATAACCTAAAACAGAGAATAAAAACCAGATTTTTACATTATCTACCATTTATTCACCTAAACTCACCTTTCTCTGATAATTGTACAGATTAACTCTTTACCAAATGACAAAATTTTTGACTGATCCAAATTGAAAGCATTTGCAGATGACATAATGAATCTGAATAAAGAATTGAAATTTGTTTTAGGTAGGGAAGAAAATATTGCAAGAAAAGGAGAAAATGCAGGTCACCAGCATTTTTTTCTCCAGCATTTTCTCCTTTTCCCACAATGTTTTCAAAAGGTTTCTTTAATAGGGGTGTCAAAAGTCGGAATTGTGTGGTAAAGCGTTAACCAAATGACACAATCACAAACTTGTCTAAGTTGAAAGTATTTGCAGACGACAATTCAGAAATGTTTAAGATTCTGGAAAAATTGTTTTGGGATCGGATAGAAAGCTTTGAAGGAAAAGGAGAAGATGCTAGTAAAACTTAAGATTGTGTGGAAGAAGGTTATACTTGTTCATAAGCTAAAATGGGATAACTCTTTACCAAATGACAAAGTTTTGGACTTGTCCATATTGAAAACATTTGCAGACGCGTAAATAAATGTGACTCAAAAGTTGAAATTTGTCTTTGATAGGGTAGAAAACATTGTGGAAAAAGGAGAAAATGCTGGTCACCAGCATTTTCTCACCAGCATTTTCTCCTTTTCCCACAATGTTTTCAAAAGGCTTCTTCCTCAGGGTAGTCAAAAGTCGGGATTGTGTGGTAAAGGGTTAAACCTTTATGAGATGACAAAATCTAAATTGAAAGCATATTCAGAATAATAACAAATGTGGCAAAAAAAAAATGGAATCTGTGTCTCAAAGACTAGATAATACTGTTGAAAAAAAACCAATTTCTCCCTTCAACATATTTTCAAAAGTTGTATTCTTGAGAAATCATTTAAACTCAGGATTGTGTTGAAAAGGTTAAAGGAATAAATACCTTAAAACCTTTCTTAAGCAACCGCTACATGTAACACTTAAACTTGACATCTTAATGCAAGTGGTTGTTCAACACACATCTTTATCCAAAACTAGGACCTTGGTGGCTTGAAATAGTGGGTGCTTAATCCTTTCCCACACAATGATGACTTTTGACAACTCTTAGAAAGAAGCCTTTCAAAAACAATGTGAGAGAAGGAGAAAATGCTGGTAACAAGCATTTTCTCCTTTTCCCACAATGTTTTCTACCCTATCAAGAAACAATTGCACCATTTCAGCCACATGGAAATTGTCGAATGCAAATGCTTTCAATTTGGACAGGGCTAAAATTTTGTCGCCTGGTAAAGGGCTAATACAGTTGTTACTTTAAAACGAGACTTAGTAGCCTAAAACACAGATTTGACTTTCATATTATTTTCCAACACAATAGTTCATCCTACCAACCTGGTTATTAACTCTTTATCAAACAACAAAATATTAGACTTGTCAAAATCCATAGAATTTAGATGACAAATAATACAGGGCTCAAATGGTGCAAATTATCTTTGCAAATATAGAAAACATTGGGGGGAAAAGCTGATTACAAGCAGTTTCTCCCTAACCTAAAATATTTTCAGCAGCCTTCAGCGTGTAAAAGTTTAAAATCATTACCAGAAAAGGAGCAGAGGACCAGAAGAAAGAGCTGACAGCATTTAGATAAGCAAATTTCTTCAACACATTCAACTCTTGATCACGAACATCCTGCACTTTCTTCTGGAATGAGGGTTCCCAGGCATACAGCTTCAGTACCTGAAAAGCAAACAGACACATCAGCAAAATTAATAAAAAATGATGACAAAACTTTTAACTCTTTACCAGATAAAAAATTTTAGACATCTGAAAGCAAAGCATTGGCACATGACAAATTAACTCTTTTCTAAATGATAAAATTGTAGACTTATTGAAATTGAAAGCATTAGCTGACATCAAATTAGATGTGGATAAAAAAGTGAAGGGTCAAAAACACTGTGGGTAAAGGAAAAATGCTGGTTACCAGCATTTTCCTTTGCCTACAATGTTTTCAAAAGCCGACTTTCTCAGGGTTGTTAAACATTGGCACTGCCTGGTAAAGAGTTAAATGTGGCTCTTGAATGACTGGATTTGTTTCTAAAACATTAGAAAACATGGTGAGAAAAGGAGTAAATACTTGTAAACTACATTTTTGCTTTTCCCACAGCGTTTTCAAAAAAAACCTAAATTTCTAGGGTCTTTGAAACTCAGGATTGTGAGGATACTCGTTAAAAATAAAAAAATTTAAAAGCGGTTGTGCATATTTTGAGTAAATATTAGTATTCACCAATCATGTTATTTACTCTGCAACAAAATTTTAGAAGGATTTTCACAAAGCAATTAAAGTCTAATGAAAAAAAATATTAGATTAACTGATGATGGCTAAGCTTAGAATTATTCTATTGATAGATTTAACCTTTTAACCCATTACCACACAATCCCTACTTTTCACGCCCCTGAGAAAGAAGCCTTTTGAAAACACTGTAGGAAAAGGAGAAAATGCTGGTAACCAGCATTTTCTCCTTTTCCCACAGTGTTTTCTACCCTTCCCAGAACAAAAATCAATTTTTCAGTCGCCTTTATTATGTAGTCTGCAAATGCTTTCAATTTGAACCAGTCTAAAATTTTGTCAGGTGGTAATGGGTTAATAGCACACTAATAGCATGTAAGTTACTAGTTACTTTTGTCCTTCACTTACATACATCCTATTTCAAAGAAGGCAAAACGAGAACTCCAGAAAAGCAAACCTGGTCTGTTCTGATAAGATAATAACAATGCTAAAAACTGTGTTAAGGACAAACAATTAAAGATATTTGTATATACCTTAATCCCATTTAGAATCTCATTCATCAGCTTAATTCTTGTATCTTTAAATCTCATTTGAGCAATCTGCAACTTTCTCTGCTTTGTGGCTATAAGAGCATTTAAAGGCATCAACAATATCATCAAAGCTAGACCAGACAAAACAGCGATTCCTAACTGTTGCCATAGCAACACCATGGCAAATGTGATCTGAACAGGGGCAGACCACAACATCCATAGGTAACCTGTAATAAACACATGTACCACAGTAAAGTATTGTTTAAAGATACATCAGGGTCCGTATTCACCAACCATTCTTGAGAATTTTCTTAGTCTTATTCTCCAAGGTTTTCTAAATTTGTGGGTAAAACAACTTCTGATTGATAAAACCGAATGGTTTAGCCAATCAGAAGTTGTGTTACTAACAAACCTAGAAAATTCTAGAGAATAAGACAAAGAAAATTCTCAAGAATCGTGCTGGTAACTAGCATTTTCTCCTTTCCTAACTGTGTATTCTACCCTTTCCACAACAAATTTCAATTTTCTCCTCTTCAAATGCTTTCAATTTAGACAATTCTAAAATTGTGTTGTCTGGTGAAGAGTTAAAGAAGGCTAAGATGGAGAGATTTATCTCTAACAAAATGAAAACACTGTGGAAAATTGAGGAAATGCTGGTTACCAGCAAGCATTTTCTCAGCTTTTTCTTTCTAATCTTTTTTTTTAACCCATTACCACACAGTCCCTACTTTTGATGCCCCTGAGAAAGAAGCCTTTTGAAAACACTGTGGGAAAAGGAGAAAATGCTGGTAACCAGCATTTTCTCCTTTTCCCACAGTGTTTTCTTCCCTTCCCAGAATAAATTTCAATTTTTCAGTCACCTTTATTTTGTCGTCTACAAATGCTTTCAAATTTTCTCGTATGGTAAAGAGTTAATGTCTTTTTTTTTTTTTTTTTTTTTAAGCGGGGGGGATCATTGGACAAGTGAATCATTACATTGTAAGTATAGCTGAAATGTGAATCATCTTATGATACTGCAGGGTTTAACGGATGCACATTTTCTGTGTCTCACACACAGAAATAGGGAAGCAGAACTCCCAAAACTTATGCTATTGCATCGCCTGGGGCACAATTCTAATTCTGTTGTCATTTGGTAAAGAATCCACGATTGAAAGCCCTAAGAAATAAGGGATATCGAAAGACAAAATATGTCAAGCATGAACAATAGTGCCCAAAACGTACCGCATCTTTGGTATTCAAATTTGTACAACCAAGGGACTCCCTATTTTTCAACCAGGACTTTCATAATCATGATAAAAGGAACAGTCAGACTTACACCCTGATACTGTACAGGTCACTTGTATAAATTCAGAAAAATTTAAAACCATGCTGTAGACCAGTAGATGAACTTTTTTGGCAGTGCTGCGCAAAGTTAGTACAGACAACTGTCTTTTTGAGTGGTCACCTCTGGGTATTGAGATGATCAAAACAAAATCAGTTGAAAGGTCTGCACAGGTTTTGTGCACAAGTTTAAACTCATATAATTTTGCAAATAAAGAACATAAGTATGATTTAAACATGCCTTTTGCTTTGTATTTCATAACGCTTCATTAGAAATAAACATATATTCAATTTAAATGCTGAATATAAGAGAAAATCCTGCCTTTTCATCTGTTACTCAAGTTAGGTTGGCCATCACATACCATAAATTTTATCAGTTTTTTTTCCAAGATTTACATGATATAAATGACTTCTACACGCTCTTAAGTTAATGAAAGGTATAATAATTTGTCTACCGTCAGGTTTGTTACAAAAAGTTAGTTGCATTTCACTAAAATACAAAGTCTGTATTATGGTCTGTCTTTGCTACTGGAAAATTTACAACTGACTTGAGATGGTACAGTGTACAGTATAATTATGTCCAACTACGAAGAAAATCACCAAAGTGTCTCATCATTGAGACTAAGCACAAAGTCTACAGCTTGAGCATGAAATTTACCTGTTATATCTTGTATTCTTTGACAATCCACTGACATCAAGTTGACAATCTCTCCAACAGTAGAGGTCTTTCTGGCTTGGCTGTTCATAGTTAAGGCCTTCATAATAAAAAATACACAAATATTAAGTGTAATCTTTTGCCAAACAATCTCAAGGCTCTAGAAAAGAAGGCCAATCAGAAGTTGTGTTACTTTCAAATATGGACAAATTCTGGAGAATAAGACCGGAAACTTTTTTAAGAATGGTTGGTGAAAACTGACCCCAGTCAGTTAACTTAGCTGGTAATTAAAAAGGATATTGAATTCCACTTAACCCTTTCTCAAACGGCAAATTTTGGACCAGACCAAATTCACAGTATTTTGCAGATGACAAATAAACAGTTGCTAAAAAGATGATTTTTTTAAATGATAGGGTAGAAAAAAATGTGGGAAAAGGAGAAAATGCTGGTTACCAGCATTTTATCCTTTTCCCACAATGTTTTCAAAAAGCTTCTATTCCTGACCCGTAAAAACCAGGGATTGTTTGGGAAAGGGTTAATTTGGCCCTGTCTCCAAATATTGTTATTAAGTAGTGTTAAATGAATTGCTGTTGGAAGAAATCATTTATAAGTAAAACAAACAAAATTATCATCACCCACCTTGTTATAAACGGCTGATATCAGTGAAGACTTTATTCTCATAGCTGCTGTCATACCTATGTGGAAATTCTGGTGAAAAAACACGGACTGTAAGGATGCCACGACAAACAAAGAGGCCGCATATACATAACCTTTCCATTCATACTCATTGTCTTTGTTCTCTACATATGCAATCAGTACGCTGTAAGTGAAAATGTTACTCAATAAAGAGTTAGTCTTATTAAGAAAACAAAGCAAAAAATAATGGCAATCCCTCCGAAAGAAAATAATGACAAAGAACACTGATGACCGTTGTTTTTTCACAGCTGATCGAGTAAAATATCTCCAGCAATTATACATGTATCAGATAACCCTTTACCACACAGCAAAATTTCATACTCGTCTACATTGAGGAAATTCACAAAGGAAAATTGGCATGTTGTCAAATAATGATCGTTACCCTTGAATAGGTAGAAAACATGGTGGGAAAGGGAGAAAATGCTGGTTACCAGCATTTTCTCCTTTTCCCACAATGTTTTCAAAAGCCTTCTTTCTAAAGGTCAATTAAAAGGCAGGATTGTGTGGTAAAAGGTTAAGAGGAAAACCACCTTCAGAGAGAATAATGTGGAAAGTTATCACTTTTTACCAACTGAAAACAGTTTTAGGCTAGACCATATTGGCAGCATTCACAGAAAGCAAAACAATACTGATTCAACTCATGGAATTTGTCATGAATAAGAAAGAAAATATTTCAGAAAAGATTAAAACACTGGTACCCTTAGCAATATTTTCAAAATACTTCTTCAAAAACGGTGGTGAAAATAAGGTTAACCCTTTACCCCATGAGGTATTTCTATGGTATCTCTAATTGACCCTAAACAACAGCTAGGATGTGTTCCTATGTGTATATGACACCTTTTGATAGCATAGAAAACATTGTCATAAAAGGTGAAATTGCTCGTCACGAGCAATTTCACCTTTTGTCAAAATGTTTTCTATAGGCTCCTACAAGCAATGTGTAGAAATGAGTATCTATGGAGTACTGGGTTAATTGGTAAAAGACTACCTGTTAGAAATTCTGTGTAAAACATTCATTTCAAAGAACAATGACTGTCCTACTTACTTCAATACCATGGGATTAACAAACTGCAATCCGTCATAAATCAGCTTGCATCCCCAACCAATCAAAATATCCCCACCAAAAACCTTCACAAGAACCTTAAATAATGAGGGACCAGGAGGGTCCTTCTGTTTCTTGTCCTTAGCCCCTTCCTTGCCACCCTCGGGTTTCCCGTTGGGTACATCGTAGGATTTCTTGTGGGAGTGCATCAGTGGGGTTCTTTCTGAGACAGAATTTATATTGAAACCAGTCTCTACCTCTTCCACATAGAGTTTCTTCTTCTGTGCTCTATATTTCAAAATAGATTGTTCATCATTTATTTATTACCTTAAATTCAGAAATAATTTAGTAGCAGATGACTTTGATGACATCAAATTAAAGTAGGTTTGAACCCTTTCCTAAATGACAGAATTTTAGATTGGGCTGAACTGAAAACATTTTCAGGCAAATACAGAGTGCATGATGATTTCTGTACATTAAATATTGCGTAAATGGTGATTTCTGTACGTTAATTATGGTATAAATGGTGATTTCTGTGCATTAAATATTGCGTAAATGGTGATTTCTTTTTGTTAAATGTTGGTAAATGGTGATTTCTGTACATTAAATATTGTATAAATGGTGTTTTCTGTGCGTTATATATTGTATAAATGGTGATTTCTGTGTATTAATTATTGCATAAATGGTGATTTCTGTCTGTTAAATATTGCGTAAATGGTGATTTCTGTCTGTTAAATATTGCGTAAAAGGTGATTTCTGTCTATTAAATATTGCGTAAAAGGTGATTTCTGTCTGTTCAATAGTGCGTAAATGGTGATTTCTGTCTGTTAAATAGTGCGTAAATGGTGATTTCTGTCTTTTAAATATTGCGTAAAAGGTGATTTCTGTCTGTTAAATATTGCGTAAATGGTGATTTCTGTACATTTAATATTGTATAAATGGTGATTTCTGAGTGTTAAATAGTGCGTAAATGGTGTTTTCTGTCTATTAAATATTGCGTAAAAGGTGATTTCTGTCTATTAGATATTGCGTAAATGGTGGTTTCTGTACGTTAAATATTGCGTAAATGGTTGTTTCTGTGTGTTAATTATTGCGTAAATGGTGATTTCTGTGTGTTAATTATTGCGTAAATGGTGATTTCTGTCTATTAAATATTGCGTAAAAGGTGATTTCTGTCTGTTAAATATTGCGTAAATGGTGATTTCTGTCTGTTAAATATTGCGTAAATGGTGGTTTCTGTACATGAAAGAGTGCGTAAATGGTGGTTTCTGTACGATAAATACTGCGTAAATGGTGATTTCTGTACGTTAAATGTTGCATAAATGATGATTTCTGTCTGTTAAATATTGCGTAAATGGTGATTTCTGTCTGTTAAATATTTCGTAAATGGTGATTTCTGTCTGTTAAATATTGTGTAAATGATGATTTCTGTGTGTCAACCCATTGCCACACAATTCCTACTTTTGACGACCCCGAGAAAGAAGCCTTCATAAAAAACATTGTGGGAAAAGGAGAAAATGCATGTAACCACCATTTTCTCCTTTTCCCATAATGTTTTGTACTCTTCACAAAACAAATTTCAAATTTTCAGTCACTTTTATTTTGTCATCTGCAAATGCTTCAAAAGTATTGGACAGATAATGTAGGCTCTAGAGTGTACACAAGGTTTGACATTGTGATTCAAATCTTCACCGGCTGTGACAAATTTTCAAACTCATAAAAGATATCAAGACAATCATTCTGATCAACTTTCATGAGTATTGGACTGAGTTTTTTCTTAAACTCTATCCAGTGACCTAGTTTTTGACCTGACATGACCCATCTTTGCATTTCTCAAAAATATCATTATGACAAATATTTTGACCAACTTTCATCCTAACAAACTTCAAAATTTTGAACCAAACCAAGATGAATGCATTTTCAGACTACAAATAAAACAAATAATAGGTTTTGTCTCTGATATGATTAAAAACATTGTGGGGAAAGGAAACAATGCTGGTTGCCAGCATTTTCTCCTTTTCCTACAGAGTTTTCAAGCACCTCTATCCCAAAGGTCATTAACCCATTACCACACAATCCCTACTTTTGACTACCCTGAGAAAGAGGCCTTCAGAAAACATTGTGGGAAAAGAAGAAAATGCCGGTAACCAGAATTTTCTCCTTTTCCCACAATGTTTTCTACACTTCTAAAGTCAAGCTTCAATCTTTCAGTCACTTGTATTTTATCTGCATATGCTTTCAATTTGGACAACCTAAAATATTGGCATTTGGTAATGAGATAAAACTGGGGATTGTGTTGTGATAGGTTTAAACTTTTTAACCCTTTCCCAAACAAGCCCTGGTTTTTACGTGTCTGCAGTAAAAGTCTTTTGAAAACACTGTGGGAAAAGGGGAAATTGCTCGTAATGAGCAATTTCTCCTTTTTCCACAGTGTTTTCTACCCTTTTTCATAACTTTCTGCCATTTTCTCAAAATCTAGAATTGTCGTCTGCAAACTCTTTCAATTTGGAAGAGTCCAAAATTTGTCGTTTGGGAAAGGGTTAAACCCTTTTGTTGTCAGACAAAAAAAACTCACTGTCTGGTTCTGAAATTTGCCAGCTCTGTCTGCCATGCTTTATGAAAGACAGGTAGGACGTTTGAGCTCTGGTCGTGTGGGTTAAGTTCCCAAAACTGATCTTCTTTGATCTTCTCTTTGTAGGCTTCAACAACGACTCTGGAAAGAAAAAAATATAGCGTAATCCCAGAGCTGTCACCGAATGTGATATCCCTGCCAACACTTTGACAATATTTTGTACACAGACAGACACACAGGCAGACACACGAACAGGCATGCAGACAGACACACAAACAGACACGCAGACAGACACGCAGACAGACACATGGACGGACATGTGGAGGGATGGATACATGGACAGACAGGCTGATTCCAGTATATCCCCAAAAACATTTGTTTTGCGGAGGTGTAATAAGCTCTCATACTTTAACCCTTTACCAAATAATCTCCGGTTTTTATGACCCTGAGATAGAAGCCTTTTGAAAACATTGTGGGAAAAGGAGAAAATGGTGTTCACCAGCATTTTCTCCTTTCCCACAATGTTTTCTACCCAGCTGGAGACAAATTTAAATTTCTGAGTTACATTTATTTTGTTGTCTGCAAATCCTTTCAATTTGAACCAGTCTAAATTTTGTCTTTTGGAAAACGGTTAATCTGTTGCCTGGAAATTCTTTCAGTCATGCCAAGTCTATAATATGTATTATCAACAGGTACAGTGCTAAACATCTACAAAAATGTGATCCAAAAGGAACCAAGCAACATAAATCAATGGCAAAAATAAAGACACAAGAGCAATTCAAAAACAAAATAATGTGATTACAATTATGACAGTATTTACCTAGTTATCCACCAAAATGAAAGTCTAGATGGGAAAGAAGCTGACACCTCTGGACATTGTGGCTAAAAGAAAAGAGAAGAGAAAACCAAAGAATGGAACAGGCTCTGGCAAACGGGGTTTGACCCTTTACCCCATAAGGCATTTCTATGGTACCTCTACTTGACCCTAAATAACAGCAAGGATGAAGCTGTTTCTTATGTGTATATGACACCTTTTGATAGCATAGAAAACATTGTGGCAAAAGGTGAAATTGCTCGTGACGAGCAATTTCACCTTTTGCCACAATGTTTTCCAAAGGCTCCTACAAGCAATGCGTAGAAATGAGTATCTATGGAGTAAAGGGTTAACCCTTTACCCCATAAGGCATTTCTATGGTATGTCTAATTGACCCTACATAATAACAAGGATAAAGCTGTTTCTTATGTCTATACGACACCTTTTGATAGCATAGAAAACATTGTGGCAAAAGGTGAAATTGCTCGTCACGAGCAATTTCACCTTTTGCCACAATGTTTTCCAAAGGCTCCTACAAGCAATGTGTAGAAATGAGTATCTATGGAGTAAAGGATTAATCCATCTCTATGACACAAAATACAAACATCACGAAAGTCACCACATAATCACGTATCCATTTTGTCTACCAACAGAACGAATTCTGGGGTAACATGGTCCTTTAACATGCCAAAAACTGTCCTAAAGCCAAAGGCTTTGACCCAATTCAATCTTTGCAGATTGCAGGTGAAATGCAGAGAAATGACCCCCCCATTACAAAATGACCCTGGGGGATGAGGAATGACCCATGGGTCATATTTCTACGTAGAATAATGACCCGGGTCATTCCTCTATGTAGAGAAATGACCCAGAGGGTCATTTCTCTACATAGAGGAATGACCTGGGTCACTTTCTAGGAAATGAAATGACTTCTGGGGTCATTTCCCTATGTAAAATAATGACCTGGGTCATTTGTAGGGGAGGGTCATTTCTCTGCATTACACAGGCACACCTCAGCCAATACTCTTTGCAAATCTATGAATAAAAACCCCCCTTTTTACAGAGCATGTCTCATAGGCAATGTACATAATATTTCAAGATTTTGATTGCTCTAACTAGGTATAGTTCATAACCCTAATAACTCCAAATAACCATAAAAATTCAATGTTATAACAATCTAAATATAGAAGACTTTGGTTACCAGAATTTCTCCTTATTCCAAAATGTGTCTACCCTATTAACCCTTTACCAAACAATCCCCGGTTTTTATGACCCTGAGATAGAAGCCTTTTAAAAACATTGTGGAAAGAGGTGAAAATGCTGGTAACCAGTATTTTCTCCTTTTCCCACAATATTTTCCACCCTGCTGGGCACAAATTTAAATGTTTGAGTTACGTTTAATTTGTTGTCTGCAAGTGTTTTCAACTTGGACAAGTCTAAAATTTTGTCGTTTGGTAAAGTTAACCCATTACCACACATTTCCTACTTTTGACGCCCCTGAGAAAGAAGCCTTTAGAAAACATTGTGGGAAAAGGAGAAAATGCTGGTAACCAGCATTTTCTCCTTTTCCCACAATGTTTTCTACCCTTCCCAGAACAAATTTCAATTTTTCAGTCACCTTTGTCGTCTGCAAATGCTTTCAATTTGGACTAGTCTAAAATGTTCTTGTGTGGTAAAGAGTTAAAGACAAAATGATGATGATGGTAATGACATAATTATGAGCCATATTTAATCTGTGATGTGCAACTCCTTCATAAATAGATTTGTCTGAAATTTTTGTACAGAATAAAGAGTGAACTCTTAACGAAATGACCAAATTGAAAGCATTTGCAGACGACAAAATAAAAGTGACCGAAAATTAAAAATTTATTTTGTGAAGGGTAGAAAACATTGTGGGAAAAGGAGAAAATGCTGGTTACCGGCATTTTCTCCTTTTCCCACAATATTTTCAAAAGGCTTCTTTCTCTGGGTCGTTATAAGTCAGGATTGAGAGGTAAAGGGAAAATAATCAGAAGAATAGCAAAAAGTGCATTGAAGCAGTCTAAAATACCTTTCCAAGATCCTGATAGCCACGTCTCTGTTGCTTCTCGGCAAAACTGGTCAGAACCAGTTGTATCAATGTCACACCATATCCAATGTAAAATATTGTAAACAGGAACAGTTTATCATTGTATGCCTGAAATGGATAAAAACTGATGCAAATAAGATTGACTGATTGCATGGTGTTAACCCATTACCAAATGACAATATTTTAGACTGGTCCAAATTGAAAGCATTTGCAGATGACAAAATAAAAGTGACTGAAAATTTGATATTTGTTTTGTGAAGGGTAGAAAACATTGTGGGAAAAGGAGAAAATGCTGGTAACCAGCATTTTCTCCTTTTCCCACTATGTTTTCTACCCTTCACAAATTTCTACCCTTTTCAAATTTTTGAAATTACCAGCATTTTCTCCTTTTCCCACTATGTTTTCTAAAGGCTTCTTTCTCAGGGAACATCAAAAGTAGGGATTGTGTGGCAATGGGTTAACCCCATTTTCATAATTATTTCAGTTATATCAGGGCGGCCAGTGCATCTATCCACGCTTTCCTGGAGTTTCTGTTACAAGTACTACGCACAAAATTCTTTCCAAGCCGCTTGTTGCTTTCTCACATAAACATCATCGAAACAACGATCAGCGGTGAGAGTGGAATGAATTCTGTCGCAATGACTATGATCATCAGTCCTTGGAAAGAAATTGGCCGAGCCGGAGATTGAACTCATGACCCCATTCTCAAATCCTGTGTGAAGTTGACTCAGCAACTGGGGCTCGGCTTGATACAAATAAGACAAATCTAGTAACCCTGTACTAAACAATCCTGTGGTTTGCAACCCTGACGATATCTGCAGTTGAAAACATTGTAGAAAAGAAGACACTGCAAAAATGATGAGTACTGGACAGAAATCTTGAGTGCACATTAGATTTTTTCGAAGATATATTTGACCCAAAGTCCTACTTTTTGAGGTGATAAGGCCGTTTTTCAAACTTGTGACAGATATCTTCAAGAAAAAATTCTGACCAGCTCTCATGAGTTAACCCTTTACTCCATAGATACTCAGTTCTACACATTGCTAGTTGGAGCCTTCGGAAAACATTGTGGCAAAAGGTGAAATTGCTCGTGACGAGCAATTTCACCTTTTGTCACAATGTTTTCTATGCTTTCAAAAGGTGTCATATATACATAAGAAACAGCTTCATCCTTGCTTTTATTTAAGGTCAGTTAGAAATACCATAGAAATGCCTTATGGAGTAAAGGGTTAAGGTTAGAAAATGTGGCCTCTAGTGAGTACACAAAGTGAAAGTAACAGACTTTTCTTCTTTTCCAACAATATTTTAAACAGCATTTTACCACTAATCCCAAGTCTTAACAACTCTAAGGAAGAAGGCATATAAAAACACAGAGGGAAAAAGAGAAAGTGCTGGTCTAAAGTAATTTCTTTTATTTCCAAAATGCTTTCTATCTTTTTACACAAGTCCACAACTCAGAACATATTTTGTCAACTGCATATGCCCTCAATTTCGACTGGTTTAAAATTTTGTCGTCTGGTGTCATCTGTTAACCCTTTACCACATGGCAAAAATTTTAGACTTATCCAAAGTCAAAGCATTTGCAAAGAACAATTTCATTCATAGCGGCTCAATTGACGCTATTTTTCTTTGATATGGTCGAAAACTCTGTGGGAAAAGGAGAAAATGCTGGTTACCAATGTTTTCTAAAGGCCACTTCTTCAGGGTCTTTAAAAGTTGTGCAGTAAAGAGTTAAAGAGTTGTGTAAGAAAAATATTTTCTCTAGTTCTTGGCCCCTCAAACCATGGTATTCGGAGACCCATTTTTAATGGGTATAATCTGTGTAAAGGCTGTATTAAATAATCAAAGATCTAGGAACACAAAAATTTGTGTGAACTTGTTACATAAAGTGGGTCAATCAGATTACACTTAAAGGGGCCTTTTTGGATTTTTTTGGGTGAATCAATTTATTAAGTACTAATACTATTAATATTTAAAGGGGCCTTTTTGGATTTTTTTTTTTTGGGGGGGGGGGGGATTAATTTATCAAAAACTAATAACTACTAAGAATACTACTTTTCCCTGCAAACTTAACTCTTTACCAAACGACAAATTTTTTTACTAGTCTAAATTGATAGCATTTTGCAGACGACAAAAAGAATGTGAATCAAATATTGAAATTTGAATAGGCAAGGGTAGAAAACATTGTGGAAAGAGGAGAAAATGCTGGTTACCAGCATTTTCTCCTTTTCCCACAATGGTTTCAAAAGGCTTCTATCTAAGGGTCGTAAAAACCAAGGATTGTTTGGTAAAGGGTTAGAGAAAATGCATTGTTACATGTAGTTGAAAAACATGCAAATTGGCATTCAAGTAAAGTTTTGTTCCCTTTGCAATCAATAACTCAATCTACTTCTATGAGATAAAATATTCTGTCATGATACTTTTAATTGTACTTCTTGAAAACAATCCGACATATTAATGCATTTTATTGGTCACATGAATTTTTACAATACCTGCTGATGACAATTTACATGTGATAAAAATGATGGGATGACAAATAAGAGTAGAAAACATTGTGGGAAAAATGCTGGCATTTTCTCCTTCTCCAACAGTGTTTTCAAAAACTTTCTTTCTTAGGGTTTGTTACAAGTTGAGATAGTATGGAAATGATTACAAGGCTATATAGCTGCTGAATTGTTTTTTTCTTAAATTTGACTTTCTTCTTTTCTGAAAAGGAGGTTCAAAAGAGGAACTCTCTGTTTTACATCTCTTGATAGCAGAAACTAAGTGCAAACAGGATATTTTCCATTTATCACATTGTTTAAATCCCTTTACCATACAGCAAAATTTAGACTTGTCCACACTTAAATATTTTACAGATGATAGCTTAACTCATTACCAAACGACAAAATTTTTGGTTTGTCCAAACTGAAAGCATTTGCAGACGACAAAATAAGAGTGACTGAAAATTTAAAAAATGCTTTGTGAAGGGTAGAAAACATTGTGGGAAAAGGAGAAAATGCTGGTTACCAGCATTTTCTTCTTTTCTCACAATGTTTTCTAAAGGTTTCTTTCTCAGGGCCATGAAAAGTAGGGATTGTATGGTAATGGGTTAAATATTTTCTGAATGATACCATTTGACACTGAATAGCTAGAAAACATTGTGGGAAAAGATAAAATACTGGTTACAGGTATTTTCTCCTTTTGCAGCAATGTGTTCAAAATACTTTCTTTCTCAAGGCTATTTTTAAATTAGGGTTGTGTAGTAAAAGGTTTCTGACTGACTTACATGTTCAATGATAAGTGTGTAAAAAGGAATAATCCCTGCCAATGTTGTCAGCAACCAGAAAATAAATAACACTCCTGATGAAATCACACCAGACTTTCTCTCTAACTGCACCAGGAAAGCTGCCAGTAGCTGTAATAGAAGAAAAAAAAAACGATTACTGTGATAATTGCTGCAGACAACTTTCTTCCTTTTGTATATAACCACTTTTGAAGATTTTTGAGAAAAGGAGAAATTTCTAATAATCAGCATGTTTCCCTTTAGCAACAATATTATACAAATCTTGTGGATTCCAACCTAATTCATCTGAATAATAATATTTCACTTCAACCTTTTATTATTTATATTTAAGAAATACTGTTAGATTATACAGTTTGATAATTCATAGTTAAGTCTAGTGAAATGAACCCGTTACCACTCAATCCCTACTTTTGACGACCCTGAGAAAGAAGATTATAGAAAACATTATGGAAAAAGGAGAAAATGCTGGTACCCAGCATTTTCTCCTTTTCCCACAATGTTTTCTACTCTTCACCAAAAATAATCAAATTTTCAGTCACTTTTATTTTCTGCAAATGCTTTCGATCTGAACAAACCTTAAATATTGTTGTTTGGAACTGAGTTAACTGTAAATAATTCTGCAAAGTCTTTAGTTGAAGGCAGAAACAATTTCTTCAGAACTAGTTACATCATGTCTACTATTCAACAAGAAGTAAACATGACTTTAACTCATTACCAAACGACAAAATTTTTTACTTGTCCAAATTGAAAGTATTTGCAGATGACAAAATAAAAGTGACTGAATATTTGGTATTTGTTTTGTGAAGGGTAGAAAACATTTTGGGAAAAGGAGAAAATGCTGGTTATCAGCATTTTCTCCTTTACCCACTATGTTTTCCTAAGGCTTTTTTATCAGGGGCATCAAAAGAAGGGATTGTGTGGTAATGGGTTAAACAAATACTGACAGATGCAATGTTGCAAATAGAAACAAATGTAATGAAAATTTTTTGACATTGCAATTTTAATAATGATGATTTTACATTAGTGACCTTATCAAACTACACTAATATATCTTTCTACCAAATGATAAAATTTTAGACTAGTCCAAATTGAAAGCACTGTCACTTTATGCCTGACAATAGGTACACACCTGATAAACAGACTTTGTTATGCGAGACCACTCCTTCATGCATGGCTTCATCCTGATTTAAATACAGTACCTAAGGACTGTGCTATGGAGAATTCTCTTTAGCTCAGTGATTATGGTGCTGGCCTTTCGTCCGCATGTTATAAGTTTAACCCTTCACTCCATAGATACTCATTTCTACGCATTGCTTGTAGAAGCCTCCTGACGAGCAATTTCACCTTTTGTCACAATGTTTTCTATGCTATCAAAAGGTGTCATATACCCATTAAAAACGGCTTCATCCTTGCTGTTATTTAGGGTCAATTAGAGATACCATAGAAATGCCCTATGGGATAAAGGGTTAAATCCTGCCTGGTCCCTGCATTTCTGCCATGCATTTAGTTCCTTTGTTTGTTAATGACTTTGTTCATATTTTTGTAACAATCATACAGTCACTTTAGCTACTCACATAAGAAGCTGCCTTGATACTACCAGACACATATACAGCTGTTGGGTAACTTTTCCCATTGTCGGCTTCAGCATTACCCAGGTATAACATCTGGACACCGGTCAGCACAAACAATATCAAGGCAAAAAACTGAAAATGGACAGAACAATGATATGGTTACACAAAGGATGTATATGTCGTAGGCCAGATTGGAATCTAGGCAGATCCAGAATCTGCCTAGACCAAATTAGAATTCAAATTTTGTGTAGACCAAAATGCATCGTTTTCTAATATTTTTTAAAATATATACATATTGATTTAATTATGTTTACAATTGAGAGGTATTTTCATTTAAAGCATTTTATATGATTTTTTCCACAATCGCTCTTTTTTCCCACCTTTTTTATTAGTACAAAACATTCCAAATTTATATTTACTCTGAATTTCTGATTAAAACTTCTTTTATTTCGGAGTTTACATTTAAAAGTAAGATGATTCATAATTACGTAGACGTCCTATATTCAACGAGAAATTATTAAAATTTGGATTAGGCAGATTGTAGAACTGCAAAGCTAAACTGGAATCCTGATTTATTATAGACAAATTCCAGTTTGGTCTAGGCAGATTCCGGATCTGCCTGGATTCCAGTTTGGACTACGACATATACATTCTTCAAAGACTGTACATGTACTGTACTAAAAAAAAAAAAACACCAATACTCCACATGATACCCATGTGGAGTTATAACATTATTTATTGGAAATGAAGATGTTGAGTCTACAGATTTCGCAAATACTCAGTAGTGTCAATATAGAAACACATTTTTCTTTCACTAGAAACCTCATGTACAAAATACTGCGACATCTAAACACAACATGGTACCTGTATTATCTATATGTCAAAGAAACCAATGTTATATTGAGTGATGATACTTATATTGATAAAAAGAACAACAAGATAAGATTTTTACAACTAAGTAAAATGTAATGTCAGTAGTAAAGAATATTTTTTTCTACTGTCATCAAAAATGCTTACCCTATGATATATAGAATGTGTCTCAAAATGTAAAATTTGTCTTTCATAAGAAAGAAAACATTTTGGAAAAAGAAGAAAATGCTGGTTACCTGCATTTTCTACTTTTCTCACTATGTTTTCAAAAGCTTTCTTTCTAAGGTACGTTAAGAGTCATCTTTGTGTAGAAAGGATTAAAAAAAACAATGTTACATAATGATGGAGACTTATACAGACATGTAAGAAGAAAAACTTACTGATTTTGCTATACTTAGAACTGTCAGTGGTAAAGGGACACTGTCTACAGTCACCAGAAATCTGATATATAAAGGCATCATGAGCCACAATATCCCACAGGGTACCCAGGTCAACAGTGTGTGCTGAAAACATTCTGTAAAATGTGGGTATGAACTGTTCAACAGTAGATCTTGATCCTGCAGTGGAAAGAAAAAAGAGGCACATTATCATATTATCAGCAATAACCAAAGACAAAATGATCCTTCCACCGAATCCCGGCTGATTATAAGTGTTTTTTCCTTCTTCCAGCCATGTCAGATAGCTTTGTCATTTGTGTGAAGGACTTGAGAACAGGGCCTTACATCCCTGGCTTGGCCATTTTCTTTTGGAGGACTAATGATAGTCACTGCGACAGGATTCATTCCTCTCCCGCCGCTAACCAATTGTCCCCACAAAGGATTATGTGGGAAAGCAGCCAAAAGCGTTGAAACCCTCAGGATCTATACCTTTATGACTGTTTGATAAAGGGCTTATTGTCAACTTAGATTTAAGTACTGCTACTTTATTTAACCGGCATATAATTAGAACTCCGACTATCATTTGCAAAGTTACATATACACAAGTGTAATCAGTCAATCAGTCTGCGCAGGCTTATCCCAGATAGCACTTTACAACTACTGGTACATTATTTGTAGTATGGTCAGGTGGCAGGGGACTTTGAAACATGTTCACGGCTGTGGTAAATCATGTCGCCCCGAGCCGAAGGCAAGTTGACCCATATAACCTTATACGAAACAATCCCAAATAGAAGGAGGCTTTAGAAAACATTATGGGAAATAGAGACAATTTGTCCTCTATGTTTGCTCAATTCCAAAGAGAAATACCTTTTTTGTCACATTTAATTTACATCATCTGCAAATTCTTTTAATTTAGACAGGTCTGAAATGTTGTGGTTTAGGTAAAGAGTTATCTCTTTCAACATACAACAAAATTTAAGACTTGATGCTAATGAAAGTAGATCTTATTACAGATGGCAAATAATAATGTAGCTAAAATAATGAAATAAGACTTCAGTATGGTAGAAAACAATAAGAGAACTGGAGAAAATGCTGGTTACCAGCATTTTCTCCATTTCCCACAATTTTGTCAAAAGCGTTCAATGGCCATTTAAGCACAGGATTGTTTGGTCAGGAATCAACATTCCTTTGTCACTGCCTGAGATATTGGGTCAGACTAAAACAAATTCACATAACCCATTATGAGCAAGCTTGTTTAACAAGTGATTCACATTAACTCAGTATCGATCGACAAAATTTTAGACTTGTTCAAATTAAAATCATTTGCAGACAACTTCTTTAGCCTTTATCACATAATCAAGACTTTTCATGACGCTGAAAAAGAAAGCTTTGAAACATTGTGGGAAAAGGAGAAAATGCTGGAAATCAGCATTTTCTCCTTTTCCAACGGTGTTTTTAACAGGCTTCCCTTTACAGGTCGTTAAAAGATGTCATTATGTGGTAAAGGGTTAAAGGGTCATTTAAACATAGGACTGTGTGACATGGAATATGATTTTAACTATTAAAGTGTCTTTCACACCATGGTTGCTTTTGTAGCTAAGAAAGATCAAGGACAGCACATTTGATGCAGTCTGATCTTTGATCTACTCTGTCCACTTCAATGACGAGACATTTTGGACAAAATCCACCATGAGATTGTATTCAGTTAGGTCTTCTTTCAGGATTTACATCAATGTCTGTTGGTGCACTTAACGATCTAAGGAAAAAGAATTAAAAATTGGGACATTATTTGAACAAGATATAAAATATTTACATGAACTAAATACCTCAAACTTAAAGTTCAGTCAAGCAGAAAAAAATATGAAACTGCACATAGATCTCTGTATGACCCATTCAACCCATAAGATTAGAATATTTACCAAACCAAAATTTTAGACATGTCCAAATTCAGAACTTTTGCAGGCAAATTAACCTTTTACCAAATAACCCTACAAAAAAAATATTTTGGGAAAAGGAGAAAATGCTGGTGAGCAGTCTAAAATTGTCATTTGGTATGATGTAAGTTGTTTTTTATCCTGCTGGAAGTAAATTTCAATTTTTGAGTTATGTTTATTTTGTCATCTGAAAGTACTTTCAATCTAGACCAATCTAAAATTTTGTTATTTGGTAAGAGGTAAGTTAATTGTGCTTAACCCTTTATCACAAAGTCCCGACTTTTAACACACCTGTGAAAGAGACCTTTTGAAAATATTGTGAGAAAAGGAGAAAATGTTGGTAACCGGCATTTTCTCCTTTTCCCACAATGTTTTTTCTTCCTTTCCAAAAACAAATTTCAATTCTTAAGTCAATTTTTTTTTGTCCTCTGCAAATGCTTTCAATTAGGACCAGTCTAAAATTTTGCCATTTGGTTAAAAGTTAAATCATAAGCTATGCCAATGAAAGGGTAGAAAACAGTGTAAGAAAACAAGAAAATGCAGTTAACAGCACTTCCTTCTTTTCCCACAATGCTGTCAAAAGCATTCTTCCTTGAGATTATCAAAACTCAGGATAATTTGGGTAAAGGATTTACTTCTTTAGCACACAACAAAATTTCAGGCTGGTCCAAATTCAAAGCATTTGCAGACAAAATAAACATTGCTCCAAAAATGAAATTTGTTTTTTTTTTTTTTTGGGAGGGGGAAGAAAACATTGTGGGAAAAGCAGAAAATACCGGTTACCACCATTTTCTCCTTTTCCCACAATGTTTTCTTTCATTACTCATTATGAATAAACCATGGCGCTCCGTAAAAGGCGACATAATGCATCTGCAAAAAGTATCGACCAGGTCAGCCTGTACAGTCCATGAAGGTTAACATGAGCCAAACTTCAGATTCCTAGCATACAACTGGTGAAACCGAAGAAACATGTGAATATTTTTGTTGTTGTTATAAGAATGAAATAACATTGAAAGCCACATAAAACACTATTCAATCAATCAATCTTCATGGTAAACTATCATATCCAATCTTGAACTCAATACCTACCCAGATGGGAGAGCCACCACAGAACTCATCAAACGACTGCACCATTGTTCCGAAAATGTTAGGAAATCTACAAAGGTTATCCCAGAGGTTATTCTCTTATTTGTACTATTTCCTGTGACTGGACGTCAAGACATTTTCTTCAAACTTGAAAAAATGCAGGTGGTGGACTTCTGCTGAAAAAAAGGTACAGAATATTTCTATGTTAGATACTGAACCAAAAATCTGTGCTCAGCTCTTTGGGCCTAGAAAAAAAAATACATGGGTTTTGGATTTTGGTCTACAATGCTGTATGCAGGATAAGTATGGACCATGTACCAAAATCACACCCAAGATCTTTGTTTCAATGGTAGCATAGAAAGCTTAGGGTCATTAGCATTTTCTAGGTAGGGTTGGGAAACCCTAAACACGAAATTCAAAGCATCTGCAGACAACAAATTAAACCTTGTTTATACTTAAAATGAGGTTATCTGACTTTGATAGGGTAGGAAATATTGCGGGAAAAGGAGATAAGTATTTCCTCCTTTTCCCACAATGTTTTCTGTAGGCTTCTTTCTCTGGGTCTTCAAAGTCAGGATTGCTTGATAGAGATAAAATTAATCAAATTTGTGTGTTATCTGTCACAGTGACCAACACCACCCCTCTCCAATAATAATACTTCCTAATTCTTTACCACACAATCATGACTTTTAATAACTTCTGATAAGGAGCCCTTCTGAACAGATTGTGGGAAAGGGGAGAAAATGCTGGCTATCAGCATTTTCTCCTTTTCCCACAATGTTTTCTATCCCTCTATATACAACTTCAATTTCTGAGTCATATTTATTTTGGCATCTGAAAAGGCTTTCTGAAATTGCAAATTTTGGACCAGACCAAATTCAAAGCATTTTGCAGATGACAAATTAACAGTTGCTAAAAAGATGATTTTTCTAAATGATACGGTAGAAAATACTGTGGAAAAAGGAGAAAATGCTGGTTACCAGCATTTTCTCCTTTTCCCACAATGTTTACAAAAGGCTTCTATTCCTGACACATAAAAATCAGGCATTGTTTGGGAAACGGGTAATTAAATTTGGACTTGTCTAAAACTTTCCACATTACAGGCATGTGCATCAAATGTGATGAAATAGATGAAATACATGGATATGAAATATGAATATAAAACAAAGAAAGACACAAGATAAATTGAGATATAGCTTGTAACATGTAATGAACCTATTTGTCAATTATGATACATTACTGGCTTTTCTGTCAGTTATAAAATTTCACTGTCAAAATCAACAATTGTGGTGAACTTATAGCCTTGTTCACACCTGATAACGCACGACTAAACATAAAAGATCATTTTATCCATTCTTGTCCATTTGTATCCATTTTTTGTCCATATCGAATCCGGTGAATCTGCTACTTGTCGGTGATGTCCGTTCCGTTTGATGGGACATGTGCAGTTCACTAGGTTTTCTCAAGCCAGTACAGACGCAACTTTCTTTCCAAGCAACTGACTACATTTTAACACTTTACTCCATAGATACTCATTTCTACATCTTGCTTGTAGGAACCTTTGGAAAACATAGTGGTAAAAGGTGAAATTGCTCATGACGAGCAATTTCACCTTTTGTCACAATGTTTTCTATGCTATCAAGAAAGGTGTCATTTACAAATAAGAAACAGCTTCATCCCTGTTATTATTTAGGGTCAATTAGAGATGTCATAGGAATGTTGTATGGAGTAAAGGGTTAACATACATCATAGGTGGGAGGTGAAAAATCACAGGATAGAAAGTTGGCCTCAACCGTGTATGGAGCATGCAAAAACCAAGTCGTCAGTAGTAATTAATTTCCTAATACTGCCATATCTGGACAGGCTACACATAAATGTAGGTTTTAGGATAATCATTGCAAACAGTAGTTCACGAGATGGAGTCATGTAGTCATGTGATCAAGGGAATTAGTCATAATTTGTGTTGACTTTTCGTAGAAATGTAACCGGGAGGGGTATTCCAGAATAAGTTAACAAGACAAATGTTTCGTTTCCAAAATTTCAATAATTTTAATTTCATAAATCCAAAGACTCTATAATACCTCTAAAGTCCTCAAAGCCAAACTAATTTCTGTCCCTCTCATCCTAAAATCTCCCTCCCCAAATCTCATACTTCCCATGATCCTCATCCATCCTACATCCAATCAAAATCATTCTTACACTCATTAATCTTAATTCATTCTATTCTCTCTCTCTCATTAGTCAATTGTTCACTCACTCACTTTCCTGCCTTTTCTTACAGCATCATTAACATTAAAGGAGTATAGCACCTACTTGAAATTTATTACCAACAAAGATTACCAATAGCCTATTATAGGGGTCTTTTTATAGTTCCACTAGATTACTGGAATGACTTTCTGATAAGGTTCCAAATGCTATCAAATGTTGCATATCCATATGTTCAAGATGAGACAAATAGCAAACCCTTCATATAGACAGGATTACTTCGTAAAACTTGAACGTACAAGTAGAGAGATTGATTATTAAAACTCATTTTAACTATTAATTATTAATCTAATATTTTTAACAAACAATGACTGCAATTTGCCTTGGGTGACAGAAACACAAGTTTTTTTCCTGATAAATATTATTAAAATTCCTAAACGGCTAACTTATTAAACTTCATTTGGCTCTACAAATGCAAAGTATTCATTTCCAAAGCCACCTTAAAGACCTATGTATGTATAGATGTGTACTACAATAAAACTTATATACAACAGTTTTGACATGCACAGTACATAAGGAAACATTAAGCAACAGAATTGTTTAATAAGGGGAAATTTATCAAGCCAACCATGAGGAATTTTAATTGGCACTTGCACTCATGAAGGAGAAAATTTGTACTAAATTACATTGAAATCAATCCAAAACATAAATTTATCACATAACCAACCATGTTTTCAGTGTAATATACCCATCACGAATTTTCTTATCTTATACACATTTGATATCGCTTTTGTGCGACGTCATTTTGTATGTATTTCATACAAATGAATGGGTCTTATGGATAATACTGCGGATACATTTATGAATGTTTTGCATCATCTGATCTATATTTGTGGAATATTGTTATGTGATAAAAAGAATCTGATATTCATGGAATTCTGAGATAAGATTTTTATCAAACTCGTCAAGGAAAATGCTATTAAGCTCGCCAAAGGCTCGCTTAATAACATTTCCCTCGACTCATTTAATAAAATCTTATCTCAAAAGCCCACTCATGTCACATCCTATATATCACAGATAATATGACTCAAACATACCTGTACTCGAACAAGCTCTTTTAATGACAACTTTATCACTTGAATTTCACTGTGATCTTGTCTGATCTTGACCTACATGTACCTGAACAAATGATTAACTCGTTACCAAACAACAAAATTTTAGACTTGTCCAAATTGAAAGCATTTGCAGACGACAAAATTAAAGTGACTGAAAATTTGAAATTTGTTTTGTTTTGTGACTTTGGACCTTCATAAACAAATTTTCCAGTGACACTTCCACTGGTAGAGGAGAACACTTGTGTATAATTTTCATTTTGAAATCCATCCATGAATATAGAGGTTGTAGTTCTGACAAGCTCTTTCGACATTTCCTGCATTTGACCTACTAGTGTGCCCTTGACCTTGGATCTACCTGAACAATTGCTTCAAATGGCATTTCTACTGGTACTGGAAAACACCTGTGTAAAAATTATTTTGAAATCCATCCATAAATGTAGAAGGTGTAGCTTGGACAAGCTCCTTTCATGACCATTTTATCATTGCACCTTCAAGTGTGACCTCGACCTTCGACCTATCTAAACTAATGTTTCAAATGGCCATTCTAACCATAAAGATGGAGAACTGAGCAACATTATTTTAAATCCATCAAATGTATAATTTCTGGTTTGGACAAATTTCGAAAGACAGACAGATGCATCCATGCATTATACCCGCACACAGACACATATTCATCAAAGCGTCATTACCAAAGCTACGTTTCAGTCAAAGCAACCAGACTCAACAACAATGAAGGAGGCAAAACATACACTGACATTTTTACCTTGCAGAGTACGACCATGCATAAATTTTGAAAACAATACTATAAAGGTCATTGACATGACTGTCAGACATCCCCCAGTTTTAAAGACCCTGTGAAAACAGAAAAAAAAAATGCTGGTACAACTCCATACAAGAAAAAACATAGAGACAAGAAAACAGAGAGGCATAAGGAGCAGTAAAGGGGTTTTTTTTTCAGATTTTTTTTTTCAAAATTCGTCCAGCTCAAGCAAAAAAGTTGTGCTCCAGTGGCAAAAATGTTTAAATTTAGTACCGTAACTAATTGCAAAGTCATATTTCATACCATGTGTAGCTCTTATGCAATGGTATGATATTTCTGTTGTCAAGACCGGACAAGGGTATTTAAACACTTTACAAAATGGTATTAATTAGACTTGCTGAAATCCAAATTGAAAGGATTTGAAGATGATAAATGTAACTCATCATCACAAAATGTTAGACTAATATACAAACTGAAAGCATCTAAAGATGACAAATGTAACTTGTCATGACAAAATGTTAAGATTTTTCCAAACTGAAAGCAGATGACAAGTTTAACCCATTTAAACCCCAAAATCCCTACTTTTGATGCCCCTGAGAAAGAAGCCTTTAGAAAACATTGTTGGAAAAAGGAGAAAATGCTGGTAACCAGCATTTTCTCCTTTTCCCTCAAAGTTTTCTACCCTTCACTAAACAAATTTCAAATTTTCAGTCACTTTTATTTTGTCGTCTGCATATGCTTTCAATTTGGACCAGTCTAAAATACATGTATTGTCGTTTGGTAATGGGTTAACTCGAAACATGAAATTTGTTTGTGCTAAAGAGTTCTTACATGTGCAAATAGTTCAATTTTGAATGTGGAAAAGTCTAAAATTTTGACGTCTGGTACAGAGTTACTGGTTTTTGCATTTTGTTGTTTAACCCATTACCACACAATCCCTACTTTTGACGCCCCTAAGAAAGAAGCCTTTTGAAAACACTATGGGAAAAGGAGAAAATGCTGGTAACCAGCATTTTCTCCTTTTCCCACAGCGTTTTCTACCCTTTCCAGAACAAATTTCTATTTTTTAGTCACCTTTATTTTGTCGTCTGCAAATGCTTTCAATTTGGACCAGTCTAAAATTTTCTTGTGTGGTAAAGAGTTAAAGGGCTTGTAATCATAATGATAAGTGAGCGAATTTATAATCTTATGGTATTTTCTCTTAACTACTTGTATTTTCCAAAATTTTAGACTGGTCGGAATTGAAATCATTTGCAGAGGACAAAATAAATGTGACTGTAAAATTGAAATTTGATTTTGGGAAGGGGAGAAAAGATTGTGGGAAAAGGAAAAACTGCTGGTTACCAGCATTTTTTCCTTTTCCAACAATGTTTTCAAAAGCCCCTTTCTTCAAGGTCTTTAAAAGTATGGATTGTGTGGTAAAGGGTTAAAGAAACATTCTTAAAGCTAGAGAGAAAAATGTAATTTTAACTTGAAAGTGTGTAGACTGACTCAGCTCTGTAAACATAGATAAATTGCCTATTTATTTAATTTAGGGGACAGAAAAAACACAATGGACTTTTCCTCATTTAACCCATTTCCACACAATCCCTACTTCTGACAAGCCTAAGAAAGCCTTTGGAAAAAATTGTGAGAAAAGGAGAAAATGCTGGTAAGCAGCGTTTTCTCCTTTTCCAACAATGTTTCCTCCCGTTCACAAAACAAATTTCAAATCTGCAGTCATTTTGATTTTGTTGTCTGCAAATGCTTTCAATTTGGATGGATGTAAAATTTTTTTGTTTGGTAACGAGTTGAATACACAAGTGTTTGCTTTAAAAGCCTCCAAATCTGTGCGATCTTGCAGCCATCAGGGACCACATTTTGCATAGATACAAAAATAACTATGATTTCATAAAATGATGATGAAGCTGCTTCAAAAATGGTTAAATAGTGTTAAAAAATGGGTGCAGATGAATCTTTAACCCTTTGCCAAAAAATGACGACTTTAAACGACCCTGAGAAAGAGGCCTTTTGAAAACTTCGTAAGAAAAGGAAATAATTATCGCCTACAAATGCTATCCATTTGGATAGGTCTAAAATTCTGCTGTGTGGAAAAGGATTAATGTAAACTATGAGTTCAATGACTGATCTTGCAAAACAGACATTTTCCTATGAAAGGTACAGATATCATGGAAGTTACTGCTGGAAACGCAGACAGCTTGGACATGCCGACATTCTAACTTGAAGCTGCATACAACTTAATACCTTTACCATACAAGGCCAACTTTCAACATTCATCTCTGAGAATTGTTGGAAAAGGAGAAAATGCTGAGAAAAACCAGCATTTTCTCCTCTTCCAAAAATAATTCTACCCCTCCAAAAACCAATTTCATTTTGTAAGTCACGAATTCCTATTCCCTCAATGTTTTTAAAAGCCTTTATTCCAAAGAGTATTGAAAGCACTGGAATGTTTAGTAAATGGTTAAATCAATACATATGCATTAATGATTCAGATGCAATGCAGCAATATGCATGGATCAGGATGCTGCTAATGGTTTGTGGAGATTTAACCCTTTCCCAAACAATCCCTTGTTTTTACGGCTCTGGAATAGTAGCCTTTTGAAAACATTGTGGGAAAAGGAGAAAATGCTGGTAACCAGCATTTTCTCCTTTTCCCACAATGTTTTCTACCTTATCATAGACATAAATCATCTTTTCAGCAAGTGTTGAATTGTCCTCTGCAAATACCTTCAATTTGGTCTAGTCCAAAAGTTTGTCATTTGGGAAAGGGTTAAATTGATTTCAGGATATACCTGTAGAATTTACCTTTGATCTAAAGAGTACCTCTGATGTTATTTTTGTGATTCGTTCTCTGCCAAAATAATAACATCCCCAGTTTTAAAGACCCTGTTTTAAAGACCATTCTTAAAGGAGGCCCTTCAGAACTTAGGACGAAAATTTTACAAAAATACAAAGAGATCATCCTTATACTCCCAAAGCCTTTTAATTTTCATTCATAATACCCCAGAAGTCGAAAACCATCCGACAACAAGAGAATTTAGAGATTTAATATGGCCCAGGTTGGCATCCCCTGGCCAAATTGGAAAAAAAAAATTAACAAAATGTTAAAATTGGGAAAATAATAATCTATTGACACAAAATATAAAGTTCCAAAAACATTTAACCATAAACTTAATATGGCATTTAATGTACGACTGAATCAGTACTGCTTCTTTTTACTTGGATGTATTTCCTCTCTTTTGCCTTTCATACTAGTTCTAATGTCTAAGCTGCCGGACCCCCGTCCCCCCCCCCCCCCCTTCTTTCTCCTTTAACCCCTGTAAAGTAGAAATTTTGTATTCTCTTATAAAGATTTTTTTCTGGTGAATTGGTAGAGGAATCATTTCCTGGTTTATTTTCTATATTGTGTGTATGCAAGTCAGCTGATAGAAGTCATTTATCAAGGCTAGATAAGACAGATTGCAGAGCCTCTGGTCGGTTGAGGGTTTGACAATTGCTTTGTCATGGGTTTTCGTGGTTTTTTACTACCCTTTTTTAGACTTTTTCTGCCATTTTCTCAAAATCTAAAACTGTTGTGTGCAAAGTCTTTCAGTTTGGAAGAATCACAAATCTGTCGTTTGGAAAAGGGTTCATTTATCATCTTGAATTTGTGATCCAGAACTGTATACTGTGACTATCGTTCTTGATTCAGGACTGTCAGTTTCGGGGCTGGGTTCTTTAATTTCGCCCAACGAAACTACGCTTCGCTGCAATATAAGCGTGGCGGGAGCCGGGATCAGGGTTTTGGAATGTTAATAGTCGTCTGTCACTCTCTTGAACTCCGGATCATTCACATTTTCACGGTGACAGTAACGAACGACAACTCTGCTCGGAGATTGGTCGTCTGTATGTTCGTGTAAACCAAGAACGGTTTACAGCCAGATAATCGAGTCAATGCATGAATCTGTTGAAAATATACGGACCCAGTCTATAGTTAATTCGCCCTCAAATATTTTCATACCTACAATGACAATACTGTGGTCATTGCCCGCATACTAGTTTTTTTTGCCAGGAAAACCCAAGCATTTTCTCTTTTTTTTCAACGATGTTTTCTACCCTATCAAAGAAAAATTTCATCATTGGATAAAAAACATTGAAATCCTCGACTGCAAATGCTTTCACTTGGGATAAAGCTGAACCTTTATCGTCTGCCAAAGAGTTGCAGTAACCCTTTACCACTTAATCTGGAGTTCAAAACTTTTACCACTCAACAACAATCATAAGACTTGTTCCAATTTAAAACCTTTAAAGATGACAATTTAACTTTTTACCAAACAATCCCGACTTTTAAAGACCCTAAGAAAGAAGCCTTTTGAAAGTATTGTGGGAAAAGGAGAAAATTACTGCTGGTAACCAGCGATTTCTCCTTTTCGTAGAATGTTTTCTACTCTTCTAAACTCAAGTTTAATTTTTGAGTCACGTTTACCTTCAATTTGGACAATTCTAAAATTGTCATTTGGTAGAGTTAACTACTTAACCCTTTACTAAACAATCCCTGTTTCCAGCAGGGTAGAAAAAAATGTTGGAAAAGGAGAAAATGCTGGTTACGAGCATTTTCTCCTTTTCTAACAATGTTTTCAAAAGGCCTCCTCCTTTGGGTTGTTAAAATTTGGGATTGTTTGGTACAGTAGTAACCATCATTTTCTGCTTTTCCCACAATGTTTTCTACCCTTCACTAAACAAATTTCAAATTTTCAGTTACTTTTATTTTGTCGTCTGCAAATGCTTTCGATTCGGACAAGCCTAAAATTTTGTCGTTTGGTAGTGAGTTAAATAAGGCTCAAATGATGGAAATTATCTTTAATGGGATGGAAATCAATGTGGGTGGGAAACATTTGACCCTTTACCAGACGACAAATTTTAGCCCTTTTCTAATTGAAAGCATGTGCAGACGAGAGAGATTAAAAAGGCTAGACAATCTTTGAAAGGAGGCTTTTGAAAATTGTGAGAAAAGGAGAAAATACTGGATAACAACATTTTCTCCTTTTCCTACAATTTCTTCCACCCTGTTGCACCTAAATCATTTTTTCTAGGGGGCACACTTACTCTGTCATGTGCAAATGCTTTCAAATTATAAATGTGTTGTGTAGGTCAGGGATCGTATACATATATACGTTGTGTATATATGATCCCTGTGTAGATCTCATGGAGATAATTGGAAAACAATTTTTTTACATTAACCGTCAGCGATTTGAACAATCTCTTTGCAACGTTTTTGTTGAAGGGCGATGGGAGTCGTCTGCAGACTGTAATATACAATAGTGACCCAATAAAATATGGAAGAAAATGGGATTAATAACACATCGTCCGTTTACTTCGAAAACCTCGTAACTACAGCTCGTTTCAAGCTGTAGTTACGAGGTTTTCAAAGTAAACAGACGACATGCATGTACTATAAATTGCAGACTTAAATATAATTCGAAAAATAAAAACTGTTACCAAGAGAAGAATTTGAATCAAACATTGTATTATGAGATGAAATAATTAATAACGAAAACTAATTAGGTCTACATACCTTGATAAAATACAACCAAAAGGTGTTCTAATTTATACCCTCACACACATTATGAATGAATGTTCATTTATGTGATTTTTAACAAGTCAACCAATATCAACCAATATGCCAAGGTAGTTTCCTCACTCCGAGTAAATACTTCACACGCCGCTCGACCCGATCACTCAGCGTAGTTTGAACGTATAATTTCTTTACTTGCATAATATACAAGGGTTCCCCAGTCCTAGATTCAAAATCTAGGACTCATTTTAGAAGGTAAAATTGGACATTACACCTCTCACCAACGACCCTTAACCTCTCGACCTCTCTTTAGCAGACGAGACAATTTTTTGGGACTCATCAAATTTCAAAGCATGTTCAGTCGACAATTCAATTGTGGTTTCAATGATGTGATTTGTCTCTGAAACAGAACAAAATATGTGACAAAAGAAGTAATTGCTGTTTCTCAATCGTTTTCTCTTTTTCCTATGCTGTTTTTTAACGATATCATCTCACCACGGATCGTTCACTCCAGGACTATCTCACCTTTCCTGATAATCGTGTGTTTCAACTATGTAGTATATATTCATCATTATTGTAAAACAGTCGGCTTAAGGAGGAAAACATCAAGAAATTTTCGGTAAGGTGGACAGGTAGTGCCGTGGTAAAGCGCTGGACTATAAATCCTGAGGCCCGAGGTTCGATACCCGGCCTAACAAGGACCTCTCTGAGACACCTTGTGTTTCCTACTCAACTCAGCTTTTGTGGTGTCCGTGGTCGTGAGGTCGGCCTCATAACCTAGGGGTCCTGAGTTCGATACCTGGGAGTGGGTGTCAACTTTGGGATTTTTCATTGGCCCACACATTCGGCGCGAGTACTGATGTAGTTCCCAGGAAGCAGAATCGAGAGGGATTAGTATAAGTTGTAAGAAATTGTTTCTCAATCGATGTAAAATAAATATGTTTAAACTAAATTAAACTAATTCAACTAGAGCTGAACTGGTTTGGAGCTCAGAGATAGCCTCACGTGTGGTCTCAATAATGAGACGCCCCGGTGATCTTTTTCATATTACTGTACACCGTACCAGTCGAAAAGTAACATCGCCTTCACACATGGCACGATGAAGAACCAAGGAGTTCTATTCGAAGAGCTAGGGGCTTCAAGTACCCGGATTTCCCTGTATCCGTTTCTTTCTTTCTAATGGTCCATACCAAATAATGCCTAGAGCGCGGACCTTTATCCTATAAAGTCATCACAAAGTCATGACGAAATATTCGGTAGTATATTACCTCCCTTTATCACTGTTTGCTTCCTTAACTCATTACCAAACGACAAAATTTTAGACTGGTCTAAATCCAAAGAATTTGCAGACGACAAAATAAAAGTGACCAAAAACTTGAAATTTGTTTTGTGAAGGGTAGAAAACATTGTGGGAAAAGAAGAAAATGCTTTTGTCCTTTACCCACAATGTTTTCTACAGGCTTCATTCTCAGGGTCGTCAAAAGTAGGGATTGTGTGGTAATGGGTTAAATGGTCTGTTGCAAGATGACTATCGGTTCCAAGGTGCAGTGGCATAAAATGTAACTCTTTTTTGGAGGACAAAAACTTGTACTTGAAGAGACATCAGAAAAAGAGGAGGTGTTTATTTTATTACCTCCCTTTATCATTCTTAATCTCCAAAAACGATGTTCTGCAAAAATGACCGTGGGCTCTAAGTGGCAATGGCTTAAAGTTTAACTCTTTGCTGGATTACGAAATATTCATTTTGGCCAAATTCAAACTCTAGCTATTTGCACACGATAAATGGAATGTGACTCTTTTCCACTTGCTTTTCAAAATACTTTTTCCTCAGTGTCGTTAATATTCAATATGCAGAGGCTGACATAAGTTACTACTTTTTCCAGAATAAAGCTTTATATTTTAGATAACTGAGATAGGTCGCGGAAGAATTAAACGCTGTCCCGACTGCCTGGGTGTGCCCCCTGGTTTGTTGGTAGTTGAAAATCTTCAAAGCGGGGACAGTTATCAAAAGTCATTTAAGTAAGACCTGTGTAATTGAAAACAGATATTTCCACTAAAATATCATCCTGCAAAATTAGATAAAATGAGTATTATTGAACTACTTTCACCGATTCATTTGTCCCATCTTTTCCTTCTTTGAATTATCATTTATAAATCTAAAACATTGTGGGGAAAATGAGAAAATGCTAGTAATCAGCATTTTCTCCTTTTTCCCAGAATGCTTTCAGTAGGCTTCTTTCTCGAGTACGTGAAAACAAGGGATTGTTTGGTAGAGGGTTTAAACAGTTCTGTATACGAAGCAAAACCAGGTTAAGCCATTACGAGGTTAAGCCTTACGATCCCTTATTTTAACCCTTAGGCTGCTAAGTACGACTCACTGACCTTTTGCGGACTGCGAAGATCAAGATCAGACTGTACAGAATATGCAGTCAGTTCTTGGATCTATGTACGATAAGGTGATATTATTCATTCTAACATGACACGTGACTTTGGCTCTATAACACAGTGCAAGGAAAACGTGGTAAAATCTGCGACAATCCATGTGGAGTGACGTCATTCAATGAGTGGGTTATTCAATGGAACATAATCTTCATCCGCGTTTTTACTCTAAGTTTCAACTTGTTTTCCTTTCACTGAGATCTGGCCATGTTAGAATCGAAATAATCTTCTTTCTATCGTGGTATATCGTTCAATAAACCACGTTGTGAGTTATGAGGCGCAATGAATAACCCACTCGGGCTATCGCCCTCGTGGATTATTTATTGTGCCTCATAACTCACAACTGTGGTTTATTGAACGATATACCACGATAGAAAGAAAGTTATTTCTTAATTCCCCCAATACATAACTTTGAAATAGCTGTTATTGGGTTAACTAAAGAACCCTAATTTCATTTAATTTATTTAACAGGGATAAAGGTTAACATCCCTTGGGAAAAAAATAATAAACCTTTGACAAAATTTAGGGAAAGTGTGAAAATGCTGGTGCCCTTATACAGATACATCTTTACCGCCAAATCCTGCTGAAACTTAATAGCGTGTAGAATCTAGTCGATTGTTTTGAAAAGTAGCTACTCCTGTTCTGTACCTATAGTGCCAAAACTAGACATTATCTCCCGCTAAATGACATTCTATAAATACTCATCTATCTAATTTGGGCATCCTAGGTACAGAACCGAACCACTTTCCTACGCGACTACCGTTACTTTGCTTTTCAAATTAAAATAAACGTTTACTCAATAAAACGCTACCTCGTGCAACTCACTTAGCTATGATCAGCAAAGAAATCTGGAGCTGAAGCAGGTCTCATTTCTCCTCAAACGTATTGATAAAAGATATTTTCTACATTGCTACTTTATAGCGCGTAATATTAGAGTCTGCCCGTTTTCGAGTGATGCGTTATATAAGACAGGTCGAATCTTCAAAGAATATATGACCGGCCGATTAGCTCTGTAGGTAGGGCGTAGGACTCGTGAACACAATGTTTCGGGTCTGTACAGGTTGTGGGTTCGAGTCCCCGGCTGGCCAACTAAAAAATTATTAATAGTCTTTCGGATGAGACGTTCTTTTAACCGAGGTCCCGTGTGATGGTGCTATACACCGAGCACGTTAAAGAACCAGGCGGAATTCTCAGTAGTTTCGTCCTGTATCTTTGCACTATCCCCGTAACAACTAACCGTCTTCTGGGGGCGTCGCTCAGATGGGCAACCGGTAGCGACGATAAATAAACGAAAATAATCAAATAATCGAAGAATATGACAACGCGAAACTAGATAGAAAGTATTTGTAGAATGCCATCTAGCGGGAGACAATGTCCCGTACCCCCATCGTAAAAGACCGTTTTAATAGAAACATGGTATATGGTATATGTTTTGCATCTACACGTTGCCCTATTGTTATTGGTCTATAATAGGATTATGTATTAATTAAAATTCCTTTTTCCGTCCTCGTTGACCCAGTTTCGATTCATTCTGTAATCGAATGCATGGAGAGTACTTAAAGATATGTTTCAAACCGTGGTTCAGAGGATCCCCTTTTCCATAATCTGGCACTTCATTAAATGAAAATAAATAATGGAAATAACATCAATGGCGCCATGAATTAGTTGTTTCTGAAATAAGGTACATTGCAGCATTTCAAGTTGACCAAACATAAAGTTATGCAGAACTCGTTGAGAAATTAACTGAGAAGTCCTAGACAATCTGTAGAATGCAACTTAAAACTAGGGGAAAAAATGATAAGACACAATCATATAACCACTGTTCGGCGAAATTTAACATAGTTTCAATAGAAGAGCTCTGTGTACAACAGCAGTTAATTGTCATTCGACAACCAGCACAAGAAAATTGTGTTAAAACCAGTTTCCAGATTACCGAAATGATATCTAAAAAAGGGGATGAAATGACCAAAAGTGTTTACAAAATTATCGAAGTGTGTAAAAAAAATGACCAAAATAAAAAGTAAGGTTGGGGGCGAAATGACCTAGGTACGAAATGACCTAGTTACGAAATGACTGGAAGCGGAGTAAACAATGTGGCTGCCTCCACAGTAGTACAAATAACTGTCCCCAAAGGCGATGTTACTTTTCGACTGGTCGCCTCTGGGTACAGAGACAATCCGGACAAAATCAGTTGAAAGTTCCGCACAGATTTTGTGCGCAAGTTTGAACTCTATTAATTTCCTAAATAGAGCACAAAACTAGGATTTAAACATACCTGTGGCTTGTGTATTAAATATTCTTTCATTTGAAATACAAATATTTTCAATTCAAATGCTGATGGTGAGAAAATACCGTGCATTTCATCAGTGACTCGAGCTGTTTACGTTCCCGAAAACATTCAAAATGGCCGCCACGCACGATAAATTTCGTCCGTGATTTTTCCGAGATAAACATGTTATAAACAACTCCTATAAGCTTTTTATGTAATTATTGGTTTAACAATTTGTTTTTGGTCATGATTAGTACTAAAATTTAATTGCATTTCATTGCAATACAGATAAAACCGACTAAACCGAAAGTAGGTATAGCGCTCTATATTTGCTACCGGAAAATTTACGTTGGACTTGAGCTAGTAAATATCCAAATATGAAAAAGATCATCGGGGCGTCTCATTATTGAGGCTACCTCCATAGATACTTTTCAAAACCGAATAAAGAAAAAGTATAGTGCCGCCGCTCATGCGGTACCCCAATAAACGACAGAATTACACATCAAGCCCTCGTTTTCCTTGTCACTGTGAGTGAGGGGAGTTAAATTACCTCCCTTTAATGATTATATACCGATATTGCTCTCTCTCAATCGTTGTAAATTAATGAACGTAAAAAATAAACAACGATGATGATACTAATTACATATATCAAATAGTACTTATTGGTCTATGTGATACATTTTTGTGTGTGTGTGCCACTGTGACAAATTTTAACTATATGCAACGCGAATTAAGTTGTATTATTTGTTTTTACAATCATCTAATAATTGCTGCAGTTCACGGTTGATAGCTGCAGAGCTGCAGTATCCATCGCCGGCTCATTAGTGCAAATGAGGAATTTTTAAACGTCCCGTTGGCCGTTGAAGAGTACAGTAAAGGCGACAACAGTTTTCGAATGAAGTTACCTACGCAAGGAAAAGAGATTTTCTACAAAGGTTATTAGAGAAAAACTTTTCTACATGACATTATCAAAGTATGGTTCACGTGTAAGTGAATACTTCAGAAATACGTGGTGATTCAACTAAAACTAGTCTAGCATTCTTCTTGGTACACCTATACCAGATTTTATATAGAACACATAGATTTTGTAGTGTCTCTGTTATATCATATTCATGCCACGTGGGTAGTATTTAATACATTAGCTGATACTGCTTTTTGGTATAATAATACATTATGTTGGCAATGACGGAAATAGCATCATTTATCAGTGGTCGATTATAATTAATATTACCTTAATTGTTTCCATTTAATTATTTTCATGTTCAGTGTTATCCTTATCGTTACATTTTTTCCCCATGTAATCTCTCTCTCTCTCTCTCTCTCTCTCTCTCCCTTTTTTTTCCTCGGATTTCTCGACCGTTTGATGTGTATATGTGTTGTAGTTTAGTCCTTGTATACAAAACATGTTAGCAATATACAATAATATACAAACACAGAGATATAGAGGATATTTGTCTTTTTCGGTGAAAGATCGAAATTTATTTCATTGAGTGGACGCCATCGGTAATATTTTCACGAGTGGCGGAGCCACTCGTGAAAATGTTACCGATGGTGTTCACGAGATGAAATAAATTTCGATCTTTCACCGAAAAAGACAAATATTCTATTTATTTCATGATTTTAACCCTTTCGAGGAAGAACTTTATCAAAATCCAGAACAGTTCTTTTCCGTTATTCCCCGTGGCGTACCCCTCCCGCATAGCAACGCGTTACAATATTACGTCAAGCACGAGAAATATAAGGTATATGACGTCATATTTCCCATCTGGTTGTTAGGCACGCGCAATTTACCAAGGCAACAAGAACGTGAAAATCTGTATTTCCACTGGTCGTACCAGTGTGAGATCGAAAAATATTTTCACTGTTATTTCTCGATATTCTACCGGAAAGCATGAAATAATTGTAAATCTTCACTTGCTGGAGGAAATAAAGATATGAAAGCATGTGAAAGGACCAGAATATCTCATGGTTCAGTAGATTGTTATACAACATATAGAGTAGGGATCTGTTGAAAGGATTTGCAAACGACAAAATAAAAGTGACTGAAAATTTGAAATTTGTTGCGTTAAGGGTAGAAAACATTGTGGGAAAAGGAGAAAGTGCTGATTACCAGAATTTTCTCCTTTTTCCACGATGTCTTCTGAAAGCTTCTTTCGTCAAAAGTAGGGATTGTGTGGTAATGGATTAACTAAGTATGGAAATGCACTAAGCCCTTTTTTGCCACAGCATTGTTCATTTGTTGTCTAACCATTTCGAAGAACAAAGAGAGGAGATGAAAAAAAAAAAAAAAAAAGGCTATAGGTAGTCCAAAGGTTTGGACGAACACATGTCTGTTTGCAATTCAACATTTACTTTTCGGATATTTCACATTTTACTTTTCCTTTTCAAGCGGCATGTTACGACTCTACGTACACGATGAATGTCAAAGTTGGAAGTATAAAGGTACGTAGCATGCGCGGGTCCAGATATTTTTGTCCGTGGGGGAAGGGGGGTCCCACCGAAAACGCTCTTGTCCAATTATATGATGCTTTGTGCAATATCAAACCGGTCCCTTTCACGAATCCGATAACCACATTTTTTCCAAAATTCCAGGGGGGGTCCGGACCCCTGGTCCCCCCCCCCGGATCTGCGTATGCGCAGGGTCTTATAAATAGGAATAGGTTATATGTTGCTAAGTCGCTCCATCTGATTTACCTGATTTCAGCATTAAATATTCTAGCAGCGATGCTAGATCTCGAGTCTACTTCCTCCAACATGTTTTCACTCATTGCCAAACTACAAAATTTCAAGAGTTGTCCAAATTCAAAAAATTCGCAATTGATGCTGAAATCGTAAGACTTATGTTAGAAAGAGAACAGAAAACAGTGTGCAAAGGAGAAAATGCTGGCTACCATAAACACTTAGATCTACCCTCCATCAACTTCAGTCACTTAAAAGCCCAACAGCTACCAAAATTAAACACTGCAAGTGTTAGAATTAATTGATGCAATCCTGACCAACTTTCATGAGTATCGGACTGAAAATGTGGCTCTAGAGCGTACACAAGGTTTTTTTGAAATTTGACCTAGTGACCTAGTTTTTGACCCGATATGACCCACTTTCAAACTTGTCCGAGATACCATCAAGACGAGCATTCTGAAGAACTTCCAAGAGTTTTGGACTGAAAATGTGGCCTCTAGAGCGTACACAAGGTTTTTTCTAAGATTTGACATAGTGACCTAGTTTTTGACCCGACAGGATCCATTTTTGAAGTCGTCCGAGATACCATCCAGGCAAAGATCCTGACCAACTTTCATGAGTATCCAACTGAAAATGTGGCCTCTAGAGCGTACACAAGTCTTAAATTTAATCTAGTGACCTAGTTTTTGACCACACATGACCCATTTTCGAACTCGTCTGAGATATTATCCAGACAAACATCCTGACCAACTTTAATGAGTATCCAATTGAAAACGTGGCCTCTAGAGCGTACTCAAGGTTTTTCTAAGATTTGACCTAGTGACCTAGTTTTTGACCCGACATGACCCATTTTCGAACTCGTCCGAGATTTCATCAACGCAAACATCCTGACCAACTTTCATGAGCATCGGACCGAAAATGTGGCCTCTAAAGCGTACACAAGGTAAAAAGTTGACAATGGACGACGGACGACTGACGACGTACGACGCACAACGGACGACGGACACTGCACGATCACAATAGCTCACCATGAGCACTTTGTATTTCTGGTGTGTAAATGAGCGAGTTGCTCGTGTGAAAATACACCTTGTTTCCCGTATGTGCCGACCTGGGCCGTAGTAGATCTCTAATTTCTAGGACAATTGCCCCCTGGACAATTGCCACACCCCGGACTATAACCCCTTAAGGACAACCCCCGGGACCATTGCCCCTCCCCCCCCGGACTATTGCCCCCAAGGGCAATTCCTTGTCCTCAGGGGGCAATTGTCCGGGGGGCAATTGCCCTGATACGCTAATTTCATTTTCTCTTGTTGTGGATGGTTTTCGACTAGTGGGGTTTCATGAATGAAAATTAAAATGCTTTGGCAATATACAAATGATTATTTTGTATTTTTGTAACATTTACTGTCAAAATCTGAAGGGCCACCTTTAAGGCTGAACTTATTAATATTATTCATTCTTTTAACAAATGTAACTTAACTCTGAACTGTTTTAAAATGAATAAATGAAATAAGTAGATTTTTTTTCACAATTTAGAAAATTTCCTCCTCTTTTCACAGCATGGGCACAGGAATTTGTCCACTTTCCTAATTAACCCTTTCCCAAACAACAAATATCAGGCTCTTCATAACTCAATGAGTTTGTAGACGACAATTTCAAATTAGATAAAAATGACAGAACGTTCTCCAAATGGGTAGAAAACACTGTGGGAAAAGGAGAAATTGCGCTTTACGAGCAATTTCTCCTTTTACCACAGTGTTTTCAAAAGACTTGTTCTGCAGACACGTAAATACAAGGGCTTGTTTGGGAAAGGGTTAACCTCACTGGTAAACAATAGATGAAATGAGCACAGTGTAAACATGTAAGGCCATTTTGTATGCCATCACATTGTGCCCACTTGGCAAAGACTAGAGAGACACTCTTAGATAATTCAGCTGTTGTGAACTTCTTACATACGTAACACAGTGACTGTTCATCATCAGAGTCACTGTCACCGCTGGGGGAGTCAGACACAAAGTTGATGCAAGACGGTCCAGGTTGAGGCCCTACTACTTTTGTTTTTATTTTCTTTGTTTTCTAATTACCTTGAGAGTTTTTGCTGCTTTCTCTTTGACTCTTTCATCCTATTTTCCATATCTTTCATTTGATTTAGAATTTTCTAAGTTACTCCCTTCCCTGCCACAACTTGTCCCCCAACATAAAGAATACAACATGTACAGAGACTCAAATATTTAGGAATACCGTTACTGGAATGCCGCAGAGAAAGAGCTGACATGATCCAAGTGAATAAATTCTTCATAAATATTAAAACTCTAACTATGAGATTCTTACATTATCGGACAACAAGGGAACAAGAGGTAACTATTTCAAACTATTCAAACAGAGATCGAGAACAGACCAGATGACTTCTTTCAGCAACTGTGTTGCTAACAAATGAAATGCACTCGATAATCATGTAGTAACAGCAACCAAGGTAAACTCTTTTAAAAGTAGATTAACAGCTAGTGGAAAAAAAAACCCTTAAATCTACTCCAGGTTGCTATAGCACTCCACCAAACAGTTGCATATACCAACAACCAGAGAGACCTTTAGAAGCTATAGGCTTACCTGCGGTCCAGGGAAAGTAAGTTAAACTGACATAAGTTAAACTTTGCTAAAAGATTTCCTAGGTTCTCTTTCTTTTCCACATTTTACCATATTTGAATGAGATTCCTTCTTTATGAAGATTTCAAATGCATCAACAGTCTCCTCCTGGGCCACTGTGTCATAATCCGCTGCTATAATTCTGCCACCAGCAGTTGCCTGGCTGTCAATTTCATCTTATGCAGGTACATCAGCCCTTTCATGATCATCCTTTTACACCTCTATGAGAGATTCCGCTGGAATAGACACTTTGTTTAGAGGGTAAATACCAGTGCGTTTGAATGCAGACTGTACATTTTCTCTAGGCCATTTTCAGAGACCCACAGAGACATGGGACTTGTGGCCATCCAAAATAATAGCACCTTGTGATTATCATGACTGGGTATGTATTTAACAAAATGGCTCATTAAGTAATTTCTGAAAATAGCTTGGTTAGACCAACCAGTGTCACTGACAGTTCCATCAGCTCCTGGGCATTTTCCTTTCATCAGTTCAGCATTCATTCTCTCACCATGGGAAAAAATGGGGGTATAGCAGCTCCACTTGCATCAATGCATCCTTAAACTGTTACAGTCTGTCCACGGCCAGATGTTACGGCAGGTGGACATCAATACAGGGTGGCCTATGCTCTGTAGTTATGCCTTTTTCATCATTACTAAAAAAAAAAAAAATTTATTTTGTTACACTACGGTATTTAGTTTACCCGAATAAAAGGTCTTGATCGAGGTCATCTGAAAAAAAAAAAAAATATGAGATGATCCTTGTAAGTCAGAGAATGTTCAGTAAGACAACGCTCTATGTTTTTAAAGCTTGATGAGGACACAGTATCCATTGAGGCCATTTTAGCCTTTGAGTATTCTATTTTTTTTTTTGTTTTGTTTTGTTTTAAAACACTCAACTCTGGCCACCTCGTAAGGAATCCGCGGATCCATTTCAGTGAAAGGTGCTCCTTCCCCCGCTTGCCAAGTTGTACAGCCAGACCCTGTGCTAAGTTCATACACTCCTGTCCAGTGTACTCGTAACCGTATTTCGCCATAGTGTTTATATGGTCAACTAGCTTTGCTTCCTCCAGCAGTGTCAACAAAGGGGCCCTACTGGTAGTTGTAGTATCAGGATGAACCTTTCCTGATGATCTGTCCCTGAGTGTGGTCCGTGGCACATTTAATAAATTTACTGCCATGTTGTTCTCTACAACCTCTTGATAAGCCTTCTTAGGTGCATCCTTAGTATATAGTCTATTTTATTCTTCTTCTTGTCATCTACCATGGATATTGATGTAAAATAATTATTTAGGCAGTTAGCCTTATCTTGAGAGGAAGTGTACCACACTGTTTGTCCATTAGGATGTGTTTTGCAAAGAGGTGGGAAGCACGATACAGATGAATCTTTTTTGAAGAAATATTTGATGATTTTCCAAATTTTTCTTATCGTTGCATTGGAGTTCAGCTAAACGTGACCCAAAAATGTCCAACTAGTATGACGAATTTCACTTTTAACAAGATTGTTAATTTGGCTTTACTCAGGCTGTGAAAAAAACTCTCTGATATAATCTTTAGATGTTCATCTCAATCATCGCTGTGAATGATGAAGTCATCGATATAGGCTCTATAGTCGTCCAATCTACATATTATCATGTTGATAAGACGTACGCTGAAATGTTGCCGGTGAGTTTTTTCATCCGAAAGGACATAGCTTTTTACCGATAAAGTTCATCAGAAGTTACAATTGCAAAGATTTCTTTAGCTCTTTCAGTGTGAGAAATTTGCCACAATCCTTTCAGAAGATCAAACTTGGTTACTTATTTTGCATGACCAATATGGTCATTGCAATCATCTACTCTTGGCACTGGAAACGGATCAGTCTTGGTCACAGTATAACTTTTCTAAAGTCAGTGCATATACGAAAAGTTCCATCTGGCTTTGGTACAAGAATACAGGGAGAACTCCATTCACTTTGGCTAGGTTCAATAGAGTCATTGTCCAATAGATACTTGATTTCCTCTAAGATGCTCAATTTCTTGGGATTCATTCGATATGGATGTTGTTTCACTGATTTTAAATCTTCGATGACCGTATACTGTATCTGTCCGTGTTGGAATATCAGGGAACAGGTACTCCTATTTAAAAATTCACCTTTTTTCGTTTTTGATTGTTATCTAAAATTAAAAGTTTTATATCTACATTTCTTAAAATGTTGGAGTTTTGAAGGTTTGTATAAATAGAGTTGGACTTATCAAAGTTCATTTCTGCACAATTTATGCTTTCATGGTAAATGTGATTCTGATTTTGAGGGACTGAGGAAACTACATTTATTGGTGAAATATTTGAATTATCTCTAATAACCCTTTCCCAAACAATCCCTGGTTTTTACGCGTAAGGCATAGAAGCTTTTTGAAAACATCGTGGGAAAAGGAGAAAATGCTGGTAACCAGCATTTTCTCCTTTTCCCACGATGATTTCAACCCTACCATATAGAAAAATCATCTTTTTGGCAACTGTTAATTTGTCATTTCTAAAATGCTTTCAATTTGGTCTGGTCCAAAATTTGTTTTTTGGGAACGGGTTAACATATTCTTTTAGCATATTAAAATGACAGAATTGCTTTTGCTTTTGCCTGTCAGGAGTTGTTATCACGTGATTTAAGTCACTGAACTTTTTTCACAGAATAAGTTCCAAAAATCTTGCTTGTAGAGGCCTAACAGGAATTGGTAAAAGAGCCCAACTTTATCTCCATGTTGAAATCTCTGTCTTCTTGTCAGAGGCCTAACAGGAATTGTGAGAAGAGCTCGAACACTATCTCCATGTTCAAAATCTCTGTCTTCTTGTCAAATCTTGCCGTGATATAATTAAAATACTGTTGACAAATTGATACATACCAAACAAGCAAACAATAGGAGGAAAAGTCTGTAACCACTTTATTCTCATCAGTTTAAACATATTTTATTCATCAGTTACATGTAATTACAAAGATATAAAGACAAATCAAGAAAATTACAAACAATAACTGACGAAATGGATCAGAACGAAAGCTAAGCTTATATTGTTCTTCCCCAAAATTCCAAGTACACAGTTACAGGTTGATAACGTAATAAAAAAATATAATGGTATTTTGATTGCTATTGAAAGAAAATCGTGGAAAAGAAAAACAGAACAGGAAAATAAGCTGAATTGGAGTGGAGTGTTTCACTGGGGAAACGAGGAGGAATTTGTCACAAACAATTATCCTCCTCCATGACCATCACATATCAATAGATATTGGATGCTATCAATAACTCAATTATTCTCATTACAAATGGAGATAATAGCTATCTCTGTTTTCAGAAAACTAACAAAAGTATCAACAAATGATTTCAAGATAAACATCAAAGGAATTTCTCGTCTGTTACAAACGTGCAAAATATTATACATCAGTGTAGATATTTATTTATCAATTAGATCTAATTAGAAATTTTAGTCTACGTGGCACTGGAACCGTTAGGATGGTATTACCTTAAAACGACATTGAGGTAAGACCTGTGTAATCCACTTCCGGTGAACATTTGGCAAAAATTCTAATTGGTTATTAGATAAGGATAAAAAAGGATTTATGCCGAAATAATATTTTTGCACATTTCTAACGGATCAGAAATTCCGTTTATGTCTATCTTGAAACTTTTTTTGATATTTTTGATTGTTTTTTTTTTTAAAGGGAGGTAATTATTATCTTTTTTTTTTCAATTGAGAATATAGCGGTTTTAGATTTATAAATGATAATTCAAAGAAGGAAAAAAAGGAAAAAATGAAAAGGTGAGAGTAGTTCAATAATACTCATTTTTAATTATAGCTAAGTTTGCAGGATGATATCTTAGTGGAAATAGCTGTTTTCCATTACACAAGTCTTACCTTAAACTCTAATAAATTCAATCAATCAATCATTATACTGCCATTTTCCGCTAGCTATTTTTAGATGCAGAGTTTGAATTTTACGCGCGCGCATGAATGTTTATTCCGTAAATTTACATGATAGTGACGCGTCATATTTCAGCAGACAGGTCAACCCTCTAAGGGTATGACATGCGCAGACAACGAATTTAAGCCATGCTCCGGCAAAAGGGGGCTTGTTGCATCTTCGTAAAGTATTGTATCAAGCAAGACATCACATAATTGGCTTGCAAACACAAAGGGGCATTCGGGCATTTGCGTAAAGTGTCGTCTCGGATCAGCCTGCGCAGTCCGCGCAGCCTGATCCGAGACGGCACTTTACGACTTTATCAGATTCTTTGCTACGGTAGACTAGTCCAAACAGAAAATTACACGAGAACGGAAAATGTCGTTTCGGATTGTCCTGCGCGGACTTCTCATGCTGATCCTAGACGACACCTTACGCAAATGTCCGAATGACCCTTTTCGCGTGTGGCAGGTCAATTAGGGATTCATAAAGTCCTTTTAATGTTAACAATTAGGGACTGAATCATGGGATAGGCTGCAGAAAATACGTTGTCTGCGCATGTCATATTCTTCGAAGATTCGACTGTTTTATATGACACATCACTTGCCCGGAAAGCGGGCTGACTGTAATATTACGATCTATAAAGTAGCAATGTAGAAAATAGCTTTGATCAATACGTTTGAGGAGAAATGAGACCTGCTTTAGCTCTAGATTTCTCTAAGCTGCTGATCATAGCTGAGTGAATTACACGAGGTAGCTTTTTATTGAGTAAACCTTTATTTCGGTTTTAAATTCAAAGTAACGGTTGTCGCGTAGGAAAGTGGTTCGGTTCTGTACCCAGGATGCCCATATCAGATAGATGAGTATTCATAGAATGCCATCTAGCGGGAGATAATGGCAGAAAATATAGATGTGACAAAAAAGTATCGGCCATTATCTCCCACTAGAGCGCATTCTACAAATACACATAGATCTATCTAATATGGGCATTCTGGGTACAAAAGTGGACTATTTTTTCAAAAGGACAACCGTTATTTTCAATTTCAACATAAAATAAACGTTTACTCATTAAAGCGCTACCTGGTGCGATTTATTCAGTTATGATCAGCTAGTAAATTGTTTCCGGCAGGGTAGAAAACATTGTGGAAAAAGGAGAAAATGCTGCTATGTAGTTACCAGCCTTTTCTCCTTTTCCTGCATTTTTTTTAAAGGTTTCTTCTATGGGTCGTAAAAACCAGGGGTTGTTTGTTAAAGGTTGAAACAATCTTGAAAGCTAAAAAAATCCTGATAGGTGGATTGTTCTCTTTTTTGGCTGCTGATAAAAGCTCAATTTATTCAAAGGCATTGACACGAGTTTTAATGGGGTGGGGGGGTCTTTCGATTACTTCCCTTTAATACTTATACCTATTTTACATCTCTTTTTGTAATAGTTTTGGAATGTATTTGTATTTAAATTTATTCACCAAAAACTATATAAATATTTAGCTCGATCAGAAGATTAAAAAAAATATTGATACCATCTTTTTGTGCTAGTTTAACGAATCAAAACTACATGCAAGAAAAAATAAACTTTGTTTATATAAAATAGGATTAAAACGCATGACACACGAAGCTGTACAGACTTCCCAAGTGACATACAATAACAAATACAAAATTTTTGACGGCTGTTTCAGCTGTAAGGACGATTGTAAAGAGCTCTATAGTACACTACCGTAGAAGATTTCAAGTTAATGAGAATGAAGGATACTACAGCTAGAGCAAGATGAACGTATCAGAAATCCCGTTTATGTCTACACGGCTGGGAATCACGTGACACAACAACAATGACCGTTATTTGGAAAAAAATTCCCGACTTCAGGTAAGAAAATCTTCAATAATTCCGTTAATACATGACCGATTGGAATTTGGTTTGAAGCAGAGAAGGCGGAAGGGCTCCGGGGATTTGCTTGATGTGTTAGATTTTTTAAACAACACCTGATAAAAAAGTTATTGACGAGCAAACAAATTTTTTACCCTGGATAATTTGTTTGCTCGTCAATAACTTTTTTATCAGATGTTTTTTAAAAAATCTAACACATCAAGCAAATCCCCGGAGTCCTTCCGCCTTCTCTGCTTCAAACCAAATTCCAATCGGTCACGTATTAACGGAATTATTGAAGATTTTCTTACCTGAAGTTGGGGATTTTTTTCAAATAACGGTCATTGTTGTTGTTGTTGTGTCACGTAATTCCCCGCCGTGGTCTATGTTGAAATTATTTTTTGATACTTTTGTTAATTTTCTGAAAAGGGAGATAATCATTATCTCTTTTTGATTGAGAGTATAGTGATTTTAGATTTATAAACGATAATTCAAAGAAGGAAAAAATGAATCGTTGAAAGTAGTTCAATAATACTCATTTTTAATCATAGCTAATTTTGCAAGATGATATTGTAGTGGGAAAAGCTGTTTCCCAGTACACAGGTCTTACCTTAAAATAGAAAAAAAAAACTTCATTCAATTAACATGACCGAGAACCAGTCAGTCTCGGAGATTTGTCGTTCGTTACTCTCACCATACATCTCTGCAATGAGCTAAATGACAATCATCTTTACAAGCCGAGGAGAACATCTTTTCTTACTGGTTAACCCTTTACTCCATAGAAACTCGTTTCTACGCATTGCTTGTAGGAGTCTTTGGAAAACACTGTGGCAAAAGGTGAAATTGCTCGTGACGAGCAATTTCACCTTTTGTCACAATGTTTTCTAATCTATCAAAATGTGTCCTATACACATAAAAAACGGCTTCATCCTTGCTGTTACTTAGGGTCAATTAGAGATACCATAGAAATGCCTTCTGGGGTAAACAATTGTTTCATGTGTACCATAAAGTAGACAAAGGAAATATGATTATGGATACATTATATTAGGTGCATTCAATCTGATTAATTTACCTGTATACATTTTTTTCAAGCTTCTTTACAGATCAGTATCTTGCGCCCGTTATAACAAAAATGGCTGCGCCTATGAATGATGACAACAGTTTCCATTGAGCTAAGCTTGTAAGATTAAAAAACAAGTGTTCGTCTTTTAACAGACATTTAATTTAGGCTTTTCAGAAAATTCTCCCTTTTTTCCCCAGTAAGTCTGATTGGCCGTATGCTGTTTGAACAGCACACAAAACAATCGATATTGGTCTCATTATCCCCCCGCTAGATGGCATTCTATAAATACTCATCTATCTAATTTGGGCATCCTGGGTACAGAACCGAACCACTTTCCTACGCGACAACCGTTACTTTGAATTTAAAGGTTGCCCTTCAGATTTTGTGACGAAAATTTTACAAGAATACAAAAAAATAATCCTTATACTCCAAAAGCCTCATAATTTCCATTAATAAAACCCCAGTAGTCGAAAACCATCTGACAACATGAGAAATTAGAGATTTACTACAGCCCAGGTCGACATCGACGGGAAATATGGTCTATTTTTACATTAGCAACTCGCTCATTTACACACCGGAAATATACAGACGAAGCTTCAAACATAACATCCGAAGAAGACATTATGGAAAATAATTAAATGCTTTTTATGTTAAGGAATTTCAGAGTCACTAGTTAGTCACATGCCAGTCACTTAACATTCCCACAATGCGTTTTTTATTTTTGGTGGGAAATCTAAAATTAGCTTAAGAGGCTACGTAGGGGTTCAAATGACCGATTTAGTCCATGTTTTAAATTGATACCATGGTAGAAAACACTATTGTTCAGAATTTTCTCCTGCTTCCCCATTTATTATTTTTTTCAGAGAATTGTGTTTTCAGGGTCGTTAAAACTCGGGACTGTGTGGTAAGGGCCGAAGCATTCCGACATTTTAAAAAAAGTCGGCGGATAATATTTAACGATAACAAAACTGAATGTATGGGCCATGTTGGCGTGACATTGATAAAGGCTAATTTTGATTACTTCCCTTTAATACTTAATTATCTCCGATTTGCTCCTTCTTTCTCAGTAATGTTTTATCTAGCGTAATATTGGATTGTAATATTTTAATTTCTTTTAACGATATATCTAATTTTTCTCCAAATAGTGATTTTTATCAAAACTACACGGACGCAAATATATATCGATATATATATTACTCAATAACCCTTGATCGGGCATCCTATCATCTGCAGAGCTGCACATTTTAGGTGGACGAACTATACCAATTTTGACACATTGGTCCTTTTATTGCAGGCCCACTGAGGCTTACGAATCGACGAAACAAGTATAACTCCGCGTGATGGAACATACGAGGTATTGCATCAGTATGCGAGGCACCACATAAGTAAGCAATGTTTATATGATATCTAACATCATAACAGTGAATCCTCCTCATATACTGGGGTGTGCATAATGCTGTTATTAGAGCCTTCCTCTTAAATGACCTGTCCTTTGCTCATTGATGTATCTGACACCCATGACCATTTTTTTGTCTGATTTCTATTTTTTGTTGGAGCGTCTCCAGACAGCGCACTAATTCCCTAACCATTCTTGAGAACATTGGTTTTGTTCTTATTCTCCAGTATTTCCCACATTCAAAAGTAGACTAACACAACCTTTGATTGGCTCAACCATTTGGTTTAGCCAATCAGAATTGAGATTCTTGAGAACACGACGAAGCATGTGTTTTCAAATGTTAGGTAATTTGATTAGGTCTTGCTCTATCCCTCTTGTGGAAAAAATGCTGGTAACCAGCATTTTCTCTTTTTCCCACAATGTTTTCTACCATTCACAAAACAAATTTCAAATTTTCAGTCACTTTTATTTTGTCGTCTGCAAATTCCTTCGATTTGGACCGGTCTGAAATACTGTCGTTTGGTAATTGGTTAAGCGTCATTAGTCACGTGCCGGTCACTCAACATTCCCACTAAGTTTTATTTTTTTAAATTTTTGACGCGAAGTCTAAATACAGCTCAAAGGTAGCTCTTCAGATTTTGGGACGAAATTTTTACAAAAATACAAAAAATTCATCCTTATACTCCCAATACCTTTTAATTTTCATTCATAAAACCCCAGTAGTCGAAAACCATCCGACAACAAGAGAAATAAGAGATTTACTACTGCCCAGGTCGACACTGAAGGGAACCACGGTCTATATTTAGATGAGCAACTTGCTCATTTACATACCGGAAATATACAAATGTCGCTTCAAACATAGGGTCCGAAGAAGAAATTATGGCAAATAATTACATGTTTGTTACGTTATGGAATTTAAGCGTCATTAATCACGTGCCAATCACTTTACATTCCCACAATACTTTTTTAAAATTTTTGGCACGAAATCTAAAATTACCTTAAGAGGCTACGTAGCCTTTTAAGGGAATACCATCAAATTTTTTTGGGGGGGCTAATTCTATGATTCTCATTTATTGATGATTTGTATTGTTTTTTCATATAACTTTCAGTGATAGATATATTTTTTAACTTAGTGAGATGTGAAAATTCTAAATACTCATCTTTAAGAGGCTAGGGAATACCATCATTTTATTTTTATATAGTTCTATGATTCTGAATTATTGATGATTTTTCATATAAATTTCAGTGATATATATATATTTTTCAATTTGGTGAGATGTGAAAAATCTAAATACCCACCTTTAAAATATATTTAGGAACATATCGAAGCAATCATGGCAATCGATTCCAGATACACTCACAGGGGGAAAACACATAGTTCCGGTGATTCTGCAATACGTAGTCCTTAGTCTCATTCTCCAAGATTTTGTAAATTTGAAAGAAATACAAGTGTGATTGGGTAAAGCATTCTAAAGATCTGCCTTAGTCTTACTCGCCAATACCTTTTTTAATTTGAAAGGAAGAGAACGTCTGAATGGCTATATCATAAGTATGTGAGCTGTCGCCGTGATATGCCAGAGCTAATGTTGAAAGCAACCTTTAACCCTTTCCCAAACGACAAACTTTTGGACTAGACAAAATTGAAAGCATTTGCAGACGACAATTCAACTCTTGCTGAAAAGATGATTTCTGTCTATGATAGGGTAGAAAACATTGTGTGAAAAGGAGAAAATGCTGGTTACCAGCATTTTCTCCTTTTCCCACGATGTTTTCAAAAGGCTACTATTCCAGACCCGTAAAAACCAGGGATTGTTTGGGAAAGGGTAAATAATCCATTAGTATTGTCTACATCATTTAATCTGATCCTGACCTTTATGTTGAATGCATATGGCGGCATATAATTATAACTCTGACTATTAGTAAGAACGCTACTAATACGGAAAGATACTATTAAAATACACAGATAATCAAATTAACCCTGAACGTGCAAAGCGCAACAAAAGACCTTGATGTGGTCAATGTAGATCTAGATCAGACTGCACAAAAAGTGAATCTAATCTTGGATCTACCTGGTCGATGCGGAATTACCTCCCTTTAATACTTATATCCGTTTTACTTCTTCTTTATCAATGGATACTAGATCTATTACTGATTTGTAATAATTCATTATTTTTGAATTTATTACAATATATTTAACCTTTGTTTAATTATTGATTTTTTATACCAGTTTCTCTGCTAGTTCACTGACTCAAAACTACACGGTCGCAAATAAATGTTAATATATAAAGTGCTCTATGTACATCGTAAGTTAGTCACTTTGTTCTAACTGCAGAGCTGCAGGCTAATCTCACGATTAGCACCACTTCATATAAAAAAAAACTTTTTAAAAGCCTTCTGAGGCTGAGGTGTAGATGGAAGTTGCATTACTCCGCGGGATGGAGCTGACGTGAGATATTTAATAATCAAGCAGTGCGATTGTATCCCGGTCTAACTTATATTCGACCGCCTAACAACCATTTCACATCGCACACAAAACATAAAACTTGAATTGAAATTTTCATACCGTAACACTATATATCGGCAATTAATAGTTGAGGAACGAGGGAAGAAATCAGATTCCACACAATGTTTACATCGCTAGCGGCGGTCTTTCGACCTGAGTCGCTGAAGGTGCCCCGGAAAAGCTTAACCAAAATTCGACCACTTACAGAAAATATACTTACCGAAAGAAAATTAAGTCGCAGAATATCGCCGCCGTCAGTAGATTCAAGCTAAGGTATGTAAAAATGTTTTTAACTAAAAATCCAACTGTTTAACATATTTACAAGTTTTAGGAAATGAATTGTTATTAATTGATATGATCTTTGGCGTCACACTGGGGACACTTGAAACTATCTCCCCTTCTCAGTACTCTAATTGGACTGCAGAATGAAAGATGCACCCATCCTGAGCATATGTCACAATGTCCCCAATTTACAATTAAAATGAAAGGTTTTTTCTGCCAGTCAGGGTTCGATCTTTTACATACAAGGCATTTATTTTTGTCTGGAACGTCATCTTCTAGGTCAGAGAAATCTTCAGATTTTATGTGTTTTTTTTTTTCACTTTGGAGGAAAAAATACCAGAGGGGCCGGGTACTTGAGAGTCTATGTTATTTCTAGTTGTCAGTGACTTTGTTTCATTGGTTTTTGATTGAGATTTTTTGGCTTTAGTCGTGTTTTTATCAGTATGTTCAATTATTTTTTGGACTATGTCATCATTTGTGATAGCTTGACCTCCAACAATTCTGCTGATAGTGTTCCTTCTTTTCTTTGCAGCCTCAACATTCTGAAGTATTTCACCCCGCACCCCCCCCCCCCCCCTTCTTCTGTAAAAATCTCTCAGCAGCTGTGTCAGGGATTTGTTGTTTAGCTGCAACAGGCAGATTTTGATCATCTCTCTTAACTCTTTACCACACGAGAAAAATTTAGACTGGTCCACATTGAAAGCATTTGCAGATGACAAAATAAAGGTGACTGAAGAATTGAAATTTGTTCTGGGAAGGGTTGAAAACACTGTGGGAAAAGGAGAAAATGCTGGTCACCAGCATTTTCTCCTTTTCCCACAGTGTTTTCAAAAGGCTTCTTTCTCAGGGGCGTCAAAAGTAGGGATTGTGTGGTAATGGGTTAAAAGAAATACTTGGAGCAACTTGAGGATCAGTAACGACATTTGGATTAAAAGGGTACAGACCAGACTTTTTGAATGCTGCTTGAATGTTACCTGCAGTAAGGGTGAAGACATAAACTTTACAAGCCAATTTACAAATATCATACCGGGTCACTAATTTTCCTCCAGTCTCACGCATGTGATGTTGGCAAGCAGAGCTCCAGGCATTTTCAAAAGGCCCCAAGCAGCTCACATCCAGTGGGTGTAACAGATGACTACAGTGTGGTGGTAGAACAAATAATATAATATTTTCACGCTTAGCCCACTGAATTAAATCTAAAGATACATGGCTTTTATGCCCATCATATAATACCAGTACAGGGGCTTCCTCAGTTCGGGGTGGTAAGTACCTGATCTAATGATTTTGCATGTACTGGGCGAAAATTTGCGTTTTTGACCATCCTGATTCTGAGACAGTTCCATCTGATCCTGGAGTTGCTCCCTCTAATAAAGCATCAATCATCCTGGCACCAGGAAATACAAAATAAGGGGGGGACCTGCTGGCCTATTCCATTTACACATCCTATCAGTGTTGTCATTTTTGACTTTCCTGATGTTACAGCTTGAGCCTTATAATGTTTAGATGATACTATTTTTGGAGGTTTATGTTCAGATTGAAGACTTTTTTCATCAACATTGAATATTAACTGGGGGTTTTCTTTCAAATTCTTAAAAGTTAAAATTTTCTCAAGTTCTTTAAAGTAATTGTTCACTTCCTCCCTAGTTGCGTACTTTGCTCTAGCTATTTCCAAGCTGCGTGGCTTTTTTAACTTCAATTCTGGCCATCTTTGTAAAAAACTATAAAGCCATCTATCTGTAAGTAATGCTGACTTTTCTCTTAACCCTACGCAAACTGCATAGTCAGATGCCAAGTTTATAGTTTCCTGCCTGCCATAACCATATCCTACCTCTGCCATGGTTTTGATATGCCCAGCTAAAAGAGACTCTTGTTCCTACGAAAATAATGGTTGGGCCCCAGATTTAACTACATCTAGGTCAACCCGTTCATGAAGCCTGTCAATCATTGTGGTTTTTGGAACACCATAGGTTGCTGCAGCTTTCCTGATAAGATAAATGTCCATCTTTCACAGCTATGTATGCATTGGTGAGTTGATCTGGGTCATATGTCTATACAGTCCCCTAGAATTTGATTGGCACTACAAGAAAAGAAAACATGCTTAAAACTCAGGGAACCATTGTACATGGTTGGAGCTAATTGAACCAATTAGTGTCAAATATAATCCTAATTGAAAATGCAAACTAAGAAGTAGGGGCACAAAAAGTGTGCTTATTTTTCTTGAACAGTATAGTTTGACAGTTTATGACGTCATACGCCCCCCCCCACCCCTTGACGGAAAACCTGAAATGGGGACAGATTTATTTTTTTTGCCGATAATTTATGAACTGCGAAGATATCACCATAGAAACACTATCATTAATTTGTAATAAGAAAATTACACCTAAAAACTATATTTTTTAAAAGTATAACATTTTTTTACCATTCTTATCTCCATTTTTCACCAGAAAAACTCGCTTGACGTTTGGGCGCTCATGTAAACAAACGCTGAAAGCGCACTCGCAAAATCTCGTTCGCGTGACGATATTCTAAGCTTTTTCCAGGGCCGGTCGAATTTCGGACGTGGTCGAAAATAGGTTGTGCCGCGATAATGTCATTCTGGAAATACGCCGGTGTAATGCAGAGAAATGACCCTCATTACAAAATGACCCTCGGTCATTTCTCGACATAGAGGAATGACCCATAGGTCATTTTTCTACATCGAAAAATGACTCATGGGTCATTTCTCGACGTAGAATAATGACCCGGGTCATTCCTTTACGTCGAGAAATGATGACCCGGGGGTCATTTTGTAATGGGGGTCATTTTTCTGCATTACACCGGTATACCATTCAGAAAATTGTAAGGCTCCTCTTACAAAAGAAAACCTGACTTTCAATATTTTCTACCAAAATCTTACTAACTATATTTCAGTTGACAAACAGTTTGTACATTCATTTTTTATCGCGGTTTATCAATTCCAATTGAAGTTTTCATCGACATATAGACAGATGTGAATAACTTCATCGAGGTTGTTTATGTCGACAGATGTGAATAATTTCATCGAGGTTGTTTATGTCGTTGCTTTATAACTGTCAGTGGCGTGCTATATATAATATATACTGAACCAAAACAGGTAACTTCCCTGTGTTAAAGTGCAGATATACATGTACACAAATATGAAAATCAGGATTAAACTAGATTTATATGCATTGAAAAAGTATTTTTTTTTTTGCTAATTTGTGTGAAAAAAAATATTGCTGGGGTTTATCCAAAAGTAGTGAAATGGTAGTTAGAATGTGGAAGAGGTTGCTCACCAAAATCACAAATTATTACCGGGTATGACCACCTTCAGCATGAATGACTGTCTGGCATTGTTGGCGCATAGAACGAATAAGTATTGGTATTGGTTTGTGGAATTTTGTTCCATTCCTGACTTAAGGCTTGTCTCAGCTGAATGACTTGACGTCGGAATGAGGCGACGTTTAACACGCTGGTCCAAACTATCCCAAAGATGTTCAATGGATTTCAGATCAGGGCTTTTGACAGGCCAGTCATTAATAAATGCATTGTTATTCGCCCAGTGTAAATTCATATTGTCCCTAGATGTATGGCTTGTGGGATTATCATCATGAAAAAACAGTGGTATTGGCATTATTTTGAAACGGTGGGATAACGTGTCTCGCAAGAATTTCATCTCGGTAGCGTTGGACATTCAAATTCCCTTCAATACCGACGATATTATTGCGAAATTATGTGCAATGTTCGCCCAGACAAAGACAGAACCCCACCCCAAACGATCTCATTCAAATACGCAGCAGTAGGCATAACGCTAATTTCTTCTGCAGTTTACTCTAACCCTGCCATCACCTCGATGAATGGAAAACCTCGACTCGTCAAAGAATAGAACGCTATTCCATCGTTGTCTAAGCCAGCATGGGTGTGTATGTGCCCAGTCAAACCACAACCAACGTATGGACGACGTGCACGCAAGCGATTGTGCACAGTGTGGTCAGATATATGGTTGTCATGTGTATCAGTGGTGTTAGCAGCTGTGGATGTGGCAGTTTGGAAGCGATTGCGGAGGTTGGTATACCGAATATAGTGATCTTGGCCGCGCGTCGTGACCACAACGTGGCCGATCTTCCGTACGCTCTGTTGCTTAAAAACGTTGTCTAAGGTGTCGAATAGCACTAGTAGAACACCAAATATTCTTAGCAACAGCAATCTTCGTCATACCAGCATTAAGCATGCCAATGGCACGTTCGCGTAAATTTTGCGGAATTCTAGGCATATCAAAAATAATGAAAACTAAAAAAAAATTTTTTTCAACGTCTTTTTCTTTTTGACATGAAAGTCTATAAAATTAGACTGAAAGATTTCAAAAAATATACATGAATTATACTGGTCCATGCATGCACGTGAAAATCACTTTCAGTGGGTCTCTTCTGCAACATGCTTTCAATCAAGTTAAAATTTGTCTTATCGCACACATAATCGTTGGCCCGAATACGTGTCGGTCATTTTACATTTCAATTTTTTAGCTCACCCGAGCACGAAGTGCTTAGAGTGAACTATTGTGATAGTGCTGTGTCCGGCGTCCGTCGTCAACTTTTACGCTCTAGAGGTCACATTTTCAGTCCGATACTCATGAAACTTGATCAGAATGTTTGCCTTGATAATATCTCGAAAGAGTTCGAAATTGGGTCATGTCGGGTCAAAAATTAGGTCACTAGGTGAAATCATAGAAAAACCTTGTGTACGCATCTTTAGTCAGATATTCATGAACCATGATCAGAATGTTTGCCATGATGAAATCTCGCACAAGATTGAAAATGGTTCATATCAGGTCAAAAACTAGGTTACCAGGTCATATCTTAGAAAAACCTTGTGTACGCGCTAGAGGCAACATTTTCAGTCCGATACTCATGAAATTTTGTCAGAATGTTTGCCTCAATGATATCTCGGACGAGTTTGAAAATGGCTCATGTCAGGTCAAAAAGTAGGTCACTAGGTCAAATCTTAGAAAATCCTTGTGTACGCTCTAGAGGCCACATTTTCAGTCCAAAACTCTTGTAAGTTGGTTAGAATGTTTGTCGTGATGACATCTCGGACAGGTTTGAAAATGGGTCATCAGTGCTCTCAATAAGGGACCATTTCAGGAATTTTTGTAATTCCATGTTCAAATTTTAGAAATTTTTTTTAAAAAATCAGGAATTTTTTTTCCACATCGGTCAGTGTGGTCTTGAGCTTAGATTTATTTTGATTGTGTTGCGGAATGACCAATCTTATGTTGTGGTTACACCAAAGTTTTATCCAGGAAGACATGTCCTTAGAATAACCATATAATGGGGGTAAAAATGCATATACATGTATATCTATAACAAAACTGATCATGACATGTGATTGGCTGGCAATGATTGTCCATGGTAACTTAACTCTTTACCACACGACAAAGTTGAAAGCATTTGCAGACGACAAAATAAAGGTGACTGAAAAATTGAAATTTGTTCTGGGAAGGGTAGAAAACACTGTGGAAAAAGGAGAAAATTCTGGTTACCAGCATTTTCTCCTTTTCCTACAGTGTTTTCAAAAGGCTTCTTTCTCAGGGGCATCAAAAGTAGGGATTGTGTGGTAATGGGTTAAGGTGGTATAATTCTCATGGAAAACAGCTATTTCCACTATAATATAATCCCAAAAAAAGTTGCTACAATTGAAAATGAGTATTATTGTACTACTTTGACCGAGCCACTTTTTCCATTTTTTTTTTTCCTTTTAAGAATTATCATTTATAAATCTAGGGCCACTCTATTCTCATTACAAAAGGAAATATGAATTACCTCCCTTTTCTGAAAAAAGAACAAAATATCAACAAATATCTTCAAGATGGACATCAAATAAATTTCTGGTCCATTAGAAATGTGCAAAAATATTATACCAGTATAAATCCTTATTTATCATTTAATAAGAGATTTCATTCCATTTTGCGCTAGAAGTGTTAGGATGGTAATAACTGAAGAATTATAACCATATCCATGTTTCATAATTGTTAAAATGACGTGTTGCACAACAGCCTGTTTCTTTCTTCATTTGTTTTCAAACCAAGTGAACATGCGAAAACATCCATCTTGTATTTTGATGTGCATGAAATTTTTTCAGTTTCCTAGTGGGTTATGGAAGACACGTATTTCAGACAGACGTGAATTCCTTCGTAACGACGGTCACGTCGCACAATGATTCTTTCAAAAAAAAATTCCTTGAGAACGCTGCATAATTCCCGAAAGAAATGCGTAACGAAACTATAAGCTGCTGATTTTTTTTTAAAGAGTCGGACAAAGAATTTGTAGATCTATTAGATCTACTCGATTATTTGAATTTCTTTCATGTTGCATTTTTGCAAACAAGCAACGTTCCCCGATCTTCGATTTCATGCCTCTATTAATTGCATTAATTTTATCCATTAATTTCTATCGCTGCAGTCAAATTAAAGACGATTGATTACAAAGCGATCGTAAATTGATGGACCAATTAAACACTACCATAATCCGGTCATAAATTGGATAAACAATCGCATATATGTGTAATTGTCATCTGTACGCCGTAATCGCGATCACCAAAACGCTTTTACATGGCTATAGACACCGTCTGTCATCACCACCGGAAATAGATTACCGGCGAATCGAAAGTACTCCACATATGAACGTGAGTGCTCACAAAAAATGACAATTTTTATCGTAAAAAACAAATGGATTTACAAAACATTCACGAGGCATAGTTAGTGGATATAATAAGCTTCCAACGTAAGTAGGATTTGTTGTTTATTAGTAAATTTGAAGGGTTTAGCGACTAGAAATCCTTAGAGCTGGTACCGAAAAACAAATTGTATTGTGACATTTATTTTCATTTTTTCCAAAAAAGAGTGCACAAATTCCAGATTTTTTTAATCATGATGAAGTAAAATTATGGCTGACAGATAAATTTATTACTGTTTTACCTCAAATCGAGGGATTAAGCAAATTTTTTGTCAAAACGAAAATTTCATTGTGGACGGCGAATAGATCCTTATGTGGACGGCTTATAGCTAAATCCCCAAAATTACGTGTACGGCGAATAGTTTTGAGCTTTTTAACAATATGTGCACAAACACATATGTTCAAGTCGTATTGCGTTCGTGCCAGGTACATGCAATAGAAAACACTATACTCAGTTTACATTTCAGATTAATGATGTCAACATACAAGTGTTATTACTGCCCTGAAAAACCGCCAAACTTTGAGAAAACTATTCAGCACCTCATAAATTGCCACCAAAATGACGAAATGCGTGTCAGGCATTTACAAGAACACAAACTGCGAACGATTAGTTTCAAAGTGATTCCAGAACTATGTAGAGAACAGGGGAGGACCATAACAATCGATTCCACCAGAGAAAAAATTCACATATCAAAGGCTAATGTGGTGCCTAAAGATAGCCCTTTTAAAAAACTGATCAGACTAGAGGGTATCTGTAGTGACAGTGACACTTTCAACAATGTAGAGCATATTTTGTCGGGACAGGGCCAAACTGGTACCGAGGAGTCTTGTGATACAGATCTGTCTGGTTGTAGCGAGTACATTGACGATACTAACAATATCTATGACGAATTAGTTTCTCTGTTGCCTAAAGTAATTGACACTTTGAAAGAACATGGAAAAATGCAGGAGTTTCTTTCATTCAACAGGCTTTTAAGTGAAGATAAATTTCCGGATCTAAGTAACCCGGAGTAGCTTCGTCATACACGATCTGTCCCTTGTTTTTTGGTCCTCCCATAAATCTTAGAAAACGACCGTGAAATAACCTCAAACCTGTGCGCCAAAAACATTTCACTTCGTCGCTATACCGCATACGCGTTGCAGTCTCCTCTAAGCTTAACCATCTCACAACATCTAAAATTTTCTCAAGTTCTTTAAAGTAATTGTTCACTTCCTCCCTAGTTGCGTACTTTGCTCTAGCTATTTCCAAGCTGCGTGGCTTTTTTAACTTCAATTCTGGCCATCTTTGTAAAAAACTATAAAGCCATCTATCTGTAAGTAATGCTGACTTTTCTCTTAACCCTACGCAAACTGCATAGTCAGATGCCAAGTTTATAGTTTCCTGCCTGCCATAACCATATCCTACCTCTGCCATGGTTTTGATATGCCCAGCTAAAAGAGACTCTTGTTCCTACGAAAATAATGGTTGGGCCCCAGATTTAACTACATCTAGGTCAACCCGTTCATGAAGCCTGTCAATCATTGTGGTTTTTGGAACACCATAGGTTGCTGCAGCTTTCCTGATAAGATAAATGTCCATCTTTCACAGCTATGTATGCATTGGTGAGTTGATCTGGGTCATATGTCTATACAGTCCCCTAGAATTTGATTGGCACTACAAGAAAAGAAAACATGCTTAAAACTCAGGGAACCATTGTACATGGTTGGAGCTAATTGAACCAATTAGTGTCAAATATAATCCTAATTGAAAATGCAAACTAAGAAGTAGGGGCACAAAAAGTGTGCTTATTTTTCTTGAACAGTATAGTTTGACAGTTTATGACGTCATACGCCCCCCCCCACCCCTTGACGGAAAACCTGAAATGGGGACAGATTTATTTTTTTTGCCGATAATTTATGAACTGCGAAGATATCACCATAGAAACACTATCATTAATTTGTAATAAGAAAATTACACCTAAAAACTATATTTTTTAAAAGTATAACATTTTTTTACCATTCTTATCTCCATTTTTCACCAGAAAAACTCGCTTGACGTTTGGGCGCTCATGTAAACAAACGCTGAAAGCGCACTCGCAAAATCTCGTTCGCGTGACGATATTCTAAGCTTTTTCCAGGGCCGGTCGAATTTCGGACGTGGTCGAAAATAGGTTGTGCCGCGATAATGTCATTCTGGAAATACGCCGGTGTAATGCAGAGAAATGACCCTCATTACAAAATGACCCTCGGTCATTTCTCGACATAGAGGAATGACCCATAGGTCATTTTTCTACATCGAAAAATGACTCATGGGTCATTTCTCGACGTAGAATAATGACCCGGGTCATTCCTTTACGTCGAGAAATGATGACCCGGGGGTCATTTTGTAATGGGGGTCATTTTTCTGCATTACACCGGTATACCATTCAGAAAATTGTAAGGCTCCTCTTACAAAAGAAAACCTGACTTTCAATATTTTCTACCAAAATCTTACTAACTATATTTCAGTTGACAAACAGTTTGTACATTCATTTTTTATCGCGGTTTATCAATTCCAATTGAAGTTTTCATCGACATATAGACAGATGTGAATAACTTCATCGAGGTTGTTTATGTCGACAGATGTGAATAATTTCATCGAGGTTGTTTATGTCGTTGCTTTATAACTGTCAGTGGCGTGCTATATATAATATATACTGAACCAAAACAGGTAACTTCCCTGTGTTAAAGTGCAGATATACATGTACACAAATATGAAAATCAGGATTAAACTAGATTTATATGCATTGAAAAAGTATTTTTTTTTTTGCTAATTTGTGTGAAAAAAAATATTGCTGGGGTTTATCCAAAAGTAGTGAAATGGTAGTTAGAATGTGGAAGAGGTTGCTCACCAAAATCACAAATTATTACCGGGTATGACCACCTTCAGCATGAATGACTGTCTGGCATTGTTGGCGCATAGAACGAATAAGTATTGGTATTGGTTTGTGGAATTTTGTTCCATTCCTGACTTAAGGCTTGTCTCAGCTGAATGACTTGACGTCGGAATGAGGCGACGTTTAACACGCTGGTCCAAACTATCCCAAAGATGTTCAATGGATTTCAGATCAGGGCTTTTGACAGGCCAGTCATTAATAAATGCATTGTTATTCGCCCAGTGTAAATTCATATTGTCCCTAGATGTATGGCTTGTGGGATTATCATCATGAAAAAACAGTGGTATTGGCATTATTTTGAAACGGTGGGATAACGTGTCTCGCAAGAATTTCATCTCGGTAGCGTTGGACATTCAAATTCCCTTCAATACCGACGATATTATTGCGAAATTATGTGCAATGTTCGCCCAGACAAAGACAGAACCCCACCCCAAACGATCTCATTCAAATACGCAGCAGTAGGCATAACGCTAATTTCTTCTGCAGTTTACTCTAACCCTGCCATCACCTCGATGAATGGAAAACCTCGACTCGTCAAAGAATAGAACGCTATTCCATCGTTGTCTAAGCCAGCATGGGTGTGTATGTGCCCAGTCAAACCACAACCAACGTATGGACGACGTGCACGCAAGCGATTGTGCACAGTGTGGTCAGATATATGGTTGTCATGTGTATCAGTGGTGTTAGCAGCTGTGGATGTGGCAGTTTGGAAGCGATTGCGGAGGTTGGTATACCGAATATAGTGATCTTGGCCGCGCGTCGTGACCACAACGTGGCCGATCTTCCGTACGCTCTGTTGCTTAAAAACGTTGTCTAAGGTGTCGAATAGCACTAGTAGAACACCAAATATTCTTAGCAACAGCAATCTTCGTCATACCAGCATTAAGCATGCCAATGGCACGTTCGCGTAAATTTTGCGGAATTCTAGGCATATCAAAAATAATGAAAACTAAAAAAAAATTTTTTTCAACGTCTTTTTCTTTTTGACATGAAAGTCTATAAAATTAGACTGAAAGATTTCAAAAAATATACATGAATTATACTGGTCCATGCATGCACGTGAAAATCACTTTCAGTGGGTCTCTTCTGCAACATGCTTTCAATCAAGTTAAAATTTGTCTTATCGCACACATAATCGTTGGCCCGAATACGTGTCGGTCATTTTACATTTCAATTTTTTAGCTCACCCGAGCACGAAGTGCTTAGAGTGAACTATTGTGATAGTGCTGTGTCCGGCGTCCGTCGTCAACTTTTACGCTCTAGAGGTCACATTTTCAGTCCGATACTCATGAAACTTGATCAGAATGTTTGCCTTGATAATATCTCGAAAGAGTTCGAAATTGGGTCATGTCGGGTCAAAAATTAGGTCACTAGGTGAAATCATAGAAAAACCTTGTGTACGCATCTTTAGTCAGATATTCATGAACCATGATCAGAATGTTTGCCATGATGAAATCTCGCACAAGATTGAAAATGGTTCATATCAGGTCAAAAACTAGGTTACCAGGTCATATCTTAGAAAAACCTTGTGTACGCGCTAGAGGCAACATTTTCAGTCCGATACTCATGAAATTTTGTCAGAATGTTTGCCTCAATGATATCTCGGACGAGTTTGAAAATGGCTCATGTCAGGTCAAAAAGTAGGTCACTAGGTCAAATCTTAGAAAATCCTTGTGTACGCTCTAGAGGCCACATTTTCAGTCCAAAACTCTTGTAAGTTGGTTAGAATGTTTGTCGTGATGACATCTCGGACAGGTTTGAAAATGGGTCATCAGTGCTCTCAATAAGGGACCATTTCAGGAATTTTTGTAATTCCATGTTCAAATTTTAGAAATTTTTTTTAAAAAATCAGGAATTTTTTTTCCACATCGGTCAGTGTGGTCTTGAGCTTAGATTTATTTTGATTGTGTTGCGGAATGACCAATCTTATGTTGTGGTTACACCAAAGTTTTATCCAGGAAGACATGTCCTTAGAATAACCATATAATGGGGGTAAAAATGCATATACATGTATATCTATAACAAAACTGATCATGACATGTGATTGGCTGGCAATGATTGTCCATGGTAACTTAACTCTTTACCACACGACAAAGTTGAAAGCATTTGCAGACGACAAAATAAAGGTGACTGAAAAATTGAAATTTGTTCTGGGAAGGGTAGAAAACACTGTGGAAAAAGGAGAAAATTCTGGTTACCAGCATTTTCTCCTTTTCCTACAGTGTTTTCAAAAGGCTTCTTTCTCAGGGGCATCAAAAGTAGGGATTGTGTGGTAATGGGTTAAGGTGGTATAATTCTCATGGAAAACAGCTATTTCCACTATAATATAATCCCAAAAAAAGTTGCTACAATTGAAAATGAGTATTATTGTACTACTTTGACCGAGCCACTTTTTCCATTTTTTTTTTTCCTTTTAAGAATTATCATTTATAAATCTAGGGCCACTCTATTCTCATTACAAAAGGAAATATGAATTACCTCCCTTTTCTGAAAAAAGAACAAAATATCAACAAATATCTTCAAGATGGACATCAAATAAATTTCTGGTCCATTAGAAATGTGCAAAAATATTATACCAGTATAAATCCTTATTTATCATTTAATAAGAGATTTCATTCCATTTTGCGCTAGAAGTGTTAGGATGGTAATAACTGAAGAATTATAACCATATCCATGTTTCATAATTGTTAAAATGACGTGTTGCACAACAGCCTGTTTCTTTCTTCATTTGTTTTCAAACCAAGTGAACATGCGAAAACATCCATCTTGTATTTTGATGTGCATGAAATTTTTTCAGTTTCCTAGTGGGTTATGGAAGACACGTATTTCAGACAGACGTGAATTCCTTCGTAACGACGGTCACGTCGCACAATGATTCTTTCAAAAAAAAATTCCTTGAGAACGCTGCATAATTCCCGAAAGAAATGCGTAACGAAACTATAAGCTGCTGATTTTTTTTTAAAGAGTCGGACAAAGAATTTGTAGATCTATTAGATCTACTCGATTATTTGAATTTCTTTCATGTTGCATTTTTGCAAACAAGCAACGTTCCCCGATCTTCGATTTCATGCCTCTATTAATTGCATTAATTTTATCCATTAATTTCTATCGCTGCAGTCAAATTAAAGACGATTGATTACAAAGCGATCGTAAATTGATGGACCAATTAAACACTACCATAATCCGGTCATAAATTGGATAAACAATCGCATATATGTGTAATTGTCATCTGTACGCCGTAATCGCGATCACCAAAACGCTTTTACATGGCTATAGACACCGTCTGTCATCACCACCGGAAATAGATTACCGGCGAATCGAAAGTACTCCACATATGAACGTGAGTGCTCACAAAAAATGACAATTTTTATCGTAAAAAACAAATGGATTTACAAAACATTCACGAGGCATAGTTAGTGGATATAATAAGCTTCCAACGTAAGTAGGATTTGTTGTTTATTAGTAAATTTGAAGGGTTTAGCGACTAGAAATCCTTAGAGCTGGTACCGAAAAACAAATTGTATTGTGACATTTATTTTCATTTTTTCCAAAAAAGAGTGCACAAATTCCAGATTTTTTTAATCATGATGAAGTAAAATTATGGCTGACAGATAAATTTATTACTGTTTTACCTCAAATCGAGGGATTAAGCAAATTTTTTGTCAAAACGAAAATTTCATTGTGGACGGCGAATAGATCCTTATGTGGACGGCTTATAGCTAAATCCCCAAAATTACGTGTACGGCGAATAGTTTTGAGCTTTTTAACAATATGTGCACAAACACATATGTTCAAGTCGTATTGCGTTCGTGCCAGGTACATGCAATAGAAAACACTATACTCAGTTTACATTTCAGATTAATGATGTCAACATACAAGTGTTATTACTGCCCTGAAAAACCGCCAAACTTTGAGAAAACTATTCAGCACCTCATAAATTGCCACCAAAATGACGAAATGCGTGTCAGGCATTTACAAGAACACAAACTGCGAACGATTAGTTTCAAAGTGATTCCAGAACTATGTAGAGAACAGGGGAGGACCATAACAATCGATTCCACCAGAGAAAAAATTCACATATCAAAGGCTAATGTGGTGCCTAAAGATAGCCCTTTTAAAAAACTGATCAGACTAGAGGGTATCTGTAGTGACAGTGACACTTTCAACAATGTAGAGCATATTTTGTCGGGACAGGGCCAAACTGGTACCGAGGAGTCTTGTGATACAGATCTGTCTGGTTGTAGCGAGTACATTGACGATACTAACAATATCTATGACGAATTAGTTTCTCTGTTGCCTAAAGTAATTGACACTTTGAAAGAACATGGAAAAATGCAGGAGTTTCTTTCATTCAACAGGCTTTTAAGTGAAGATAAATTTCCGGATCTAAGTAACCCGGAGTAGCTTCGTCATACACGATCTGTCCCTTGTTTTTTGGTCCTCCCATAAATCTTAGAAAACGACCGTGAAATAACCTCAAACCTGTGCGCCAAAAACATTTCACTTCGTCGCTATACCGCATACGCGTTGCAGTCTCCTCTAAGCTTAACCATCTCACAACATCTAAGAATAGAAGAAACGCAATGTTATCGAGCGGAAATTTATCTTCACTTAAAAGCCTGTTGAATGAAAGAAACTCCTGCATTTTTCCATGTTCTTTCAAAGTGTCAATTACTTTAGGCAACAGAGAAACTAATTCGTCATAGATATTGTTAGTATCGTCAATGTACTCGCTACAACCAGACAGATCTGTATCACAAGACTCCTCGGTACCAGTTTGGCCCTGTCCCGACAAAATATGCTCTACATTGTTGAAAGGGTCACTGTCACTACAGATACCCTCTAGATAGTCTGATCAGTTTTTTAAAAGGGCTATCTTTAGGCACCACATTAGCCTTTGATTTGTGAATTTTTTCTCTGGTGGAATCGATTGTTATGGTCCTCCCCTGTTCTCTACATAGTTCTGGAATCACTTTGAAACTAATCGTTCGCAGTTTGTGTTCTTGTAATTGCCTGACACGCATTTCGTCATTTTGGTGGCAATTTATGAGGTGCTGAATAGTTTTCTCAAAGTTTGGCGGTTTTCAGGGCAGTAATGACACTTGTATGTTGACATCATTAATCTGAAATGTAAACTGAGTATAGTGTTTTCTATTGCATGTACCTGGCACGAACGCAATACGACTTGAACATATGTGTTTGTGCACATATTGTTAAAAAGCTCAAAACTATTCGCCGTACACGTAATTTTGGGGATTTAGCTATAAGCCGTCCACATAAGGATCTATTCGCCGTCCACAATGAAATTTTCGTTTTGACAAAAAATTTGCTTAATCCCTCGATTTGAGGTAAAACAGTAATAAATTTATCTGTCAGCCATAATTTTACTTCATCATGATTAAAAAAATCTGGAATTTGTGCACACTTTTTTGGAAAAAATGAAAATAAATGTCACAATACAATTTGTTTTTCGGTACCAGCTCTAAGGATTTCTAGTCGCTAAACCCTTCAAATTTACTAATAAACAACAAATCCTACTTACGTTGGAAGCTTATTATATCCACTAACTATGCCTCGTGAATGTTTTGTAAATCCATTTGTTTTTTACGATAAAAATTGTCATTTTTTGTGAGCACTCACGTTCATATGTGGAGTACTTTCGATTCGCCGGTAATCTATTTCCGGTGGTGATGACAGACGGTGATAGAGGCTCTTTGTAAAGCGCCTTCCTTACATTGAATGGACGTTATCGAAGTTTACCACACGCGTCAAACCCTTTGTGCATTAAAAAAAAAAACCTCCGGGTTGAAATTCTCGGACGTTTTTGTCATAATATGGACGTTAAAAAAACGTCCGACTTGGAAAATGCCGACGTTTTTTCTAAAAATGTGGACGTAATACACGTCGACGTCCGCTTATTGAGAGCACTGGGTCATGTTGGGTCAAAAACTAGGTTCCAGGTCAAGTCTTAGAAAAAACTTGTATATGCTCTGGATGCAACATTTTCAGTTCAACACTCTTGAAAATTGATCAGAATGTTTGCCTGGATACTATCTTGGATGAGTTTGAAAATGGGTCATGTTGGGTCAAAAACTAGGTCAATAGGTCAAATGTTATGCTCTGGAGGACACATTTTCAGTCTGATACTCCTGAAATTTGTTCATAATATTTGTCTTGGTGATACCTTGAATAAGTTTGAAAATGGATCATGTGGAGTCAAAAACTAGGCCACTGGGTCAAATATTAGAAAAACCTTGTGTACACTCTACAGGCCACATTTTCTGCCTGATACTGTTCAAACTTAGTCAGAATCTTTGTTTTGATGATGTCTCAAAAGACTTTGATGATAGGTAATTGTCCGGTCCAAAACTAGGTCACCTGGTCAAATCTTAGAAAAACCTTTTGTACGCTGTAGAGGCCACATTTTCAGTCCATTACTCATGAAACCTGATCAGAATGTTTGTCTTATGGATATCTCAAAAGTGTTTGATAATGGGTAATGTCTGATGAAAAAACTAGGTCACTGGGAAACTGGATTGAAAATGGTTCGTGTTTGGTAAATGGACTGCCACTATTGCCCTCTTGTTTCATAACATTGCAGTTTAATTCCCTTTTGGTTCAATATTGAATCACCCGATTCTCATTTCAAAATGGAAATCTCCTTGATATGGAAAAGTTAGATATAGGTGCGAAATCGGCCGAGTTATAACGAGTGTCGACTGTAACTGGTGGATTAATATGGGTCAGATCGATATATTCATCGCCCGGAAGTACAGATAACTGTCCCCAAGGCGATGTTACTTTTTGACTGGTTGCCTCTGGGTACAAACAAAATCAGTTGAAAGTTCCGCACAGCTAGATTTTGTGCGCAAGTTTGAACTCTTGTAATTTCGCAAATAGAGCACAAAACTAAGATTTAAACATACCTGTTGCTTGTTAAAATTAAAATTTAAAGTTTAAAGCCTGTAACTCCCAAAAAAGAAATCAGCCCATTTCGATAATCTAAATTACATTTTAACGGGATGATGGGTTGCATCCTGGGTTCATACCAAATATGCCTTGAGCACGAAGGGACCTTATAAACCTACAAATCAAAAACAACTCATATGTATCCACCCACCAACTGCAGAGCTGCAGACTAAGAACTTGAATCAATTAATAGAAAACGTTTTAAACAGCCCTCTGAGGCTGGCGGATCGATGGAAACAGCGTTACCCCGGATGATTGGGCATACGCGACGGACCAAATATGTAAGCTAAGTATTTGTGACATCTTTCATCAAAAACGATTGTTTCTCATGCTGGGGTGTGCATTCTGCTGTTACCAGAGTCTTCCTCTTCAATGACCTGTCCTTTACTCATTAATGTGTATGAACCCCCCCCCCCCCCCATGTCCAATTTTTATCTGATTTCTATTTTTTGTTGGAGCGTCTCCAGACAGGGCACTAATTCTCTAACCATTCTTGAAAATATTGGTTTTGTTCTTATTCTCCAAAATTTTCATATTCAAAAGTAACACAACCTTTGATTGGCTAAACCATTTGGTTTAGCCAATCAGAAGTTGTGTAACTTGTAGATTCTGAGATTCTTGAGAACACGACGAAGACTGTGCTTTAGAATGGTAGGTAATGTGGTTAGGTCTTGCTCTATTCTTCTTAGAGTCCATTTCATGGAGCAGCTACCCTTGTGATTGCAATTGGGAAGCAATCTAGATTTTGCTCAGATTGGACCTTATATAACTATCGATTGAATAACTTTGTCATATTTCAATGGTACCGAATTTCCTCAGTCAGCCACAGTAGGCCATCTAGTCCTTGTAATAGTAGTTTGTTCAGAAAATGTCACGCTCCTGCCAAGCTGCAGCTTGCTTTAGTTGTACTAAGTTGAAATTTATTTAAAGAAATACTCTTGGTTTAAATTCGTTACACTACCTTAAAAAAAGATGTATTTTTACTCTTTAACCCTTTCGCATACAATGACGACTTTTACGACCCTGGGAAAGAAGGCTTTTGAAAACATTTTGGGAAAAAGAGAAAATGCTGATAACAAGCATTTTCTCCTTTTGCCAAAATGTTTTCTAATCCATCACAAAATTAATGATTGCACTGTTTGAGCCACACTGAAATTGTCGTCTGCAAATGCTTTCAATTTGGACATGGCTTAAATTTTGTGTTGTAAAGGGTTAATTCAACTTTATTCATAATATCTGCTGAGAAATCAAATGCTTAATGGGTATAAATATTAAAGAGAAATAATCACTTAACACATTCTATATCTTTTCACGCGATAAACTGTTTTCAATACCACATAATTCAGCTTTACAACCCACTGAAAGTGGGAAATAAAGTGGTCGAAACTTAATACCCACACACTATTTTGTAAATCACACATCAAATATAAAGGTGGTTTTCAACTATTGAGAAAAAAGAAGCCCGGATGTAATATTGCTTTCTGTTCTTTATATGGAACCTCACAAACGTGCAGACATCATACAGGGAGTGCTGGACCGAAGCATTTCAGCAATGCATCCTGTATTATTAACCCATTGAATAAGACGAATAAAAGTTAACCTTTGGTATTTTCAACTGTCTAGGTACTTGACTTTGTGAAAGTTCACCTTCAAACATACCTAAGATCCTCAGCCTTTCGTACGCCTTGCCACACTGAAAATGTATTAGTCTACCTGGCGTATGGACAAAGGATTACAGACGATGACATTGACCGACATGACCACACGGGAAAAGAGCAAGAGGCTCAAATGCAACATGTGACCGTAACTGTTGCTTCGAGCATTTCGACGCAATAAAGTGAAATGATATGATTCATTTAGGATAGCAAACTGAACATTGAAAGGACAAAACATTACATTGATAGTTGAGGTATTTACAAAGTTATGTCACCAGTTGAATGAGATACAACTAAGCAAACATTTAATACTAGTATAACCTTTATCCTGCTCAATAACAAATATGAAGTTTATAATAAGATAATAAAAACCCAAATATTGTTATTTCAAAGTTATGATTTGGGGAATAATATCTTCCAATCGGACAGTGGAAATCTTAGATCAGACTGCACGTTCTGTGCAGTCTGATCATGATCTACCCTGTCCGCAAAAGGTCAGTAAGTCGCGCTTAGCAGCTAAAGGGTTAATGGATTAAGTCTTGCAAAATCCCAAGAAGGATTTAAAAAAAGTGAATTGTCTCTTCATTTCTTTGTAGAGTGAAAACTGATACGATGTATTGTTTAAGGTTGCCCTTCAGATTTTGGGACGAAAATTTTACAAAAATTCAAAAAAATCATCCCTATACTCCCAAAGCCTTTTAGTTTTCATTCACAAAACATACCAGAAAAACACAGACGAAGCTTCAAACATAGCGTCCGAAGATGACATTAATAATTATATGTTTGTTATGTTATGGAATTTAAGCGTCATTAGTCATTCCCACGATGTTTTTTGTTTTTAATGTTTGACGGGAAATCTAAAAACAGCTTAAGAGGCTAGGGAATACCATCAAATTTTTTTTTGTAGTTTTACGATTCTGAATTATTGATGAATTTTCATATAAATGTCAGTGATATATATATATATTAATTTGGTGAGATTTGAAAAATCTAAATACTCGCCTTTAAAGTATTTATGAACTTCGAAGCAATCAACCGATTGCAGATACACCCTCTGGGATAAAAAACAGTTAATTGAATAATTCAGGTGATTCTGCAATACATTGTCTACATACACCACGGCGGGGAATCACGTGACACAACAACAACAACAATGACCGTTATTTGAAAAAAATCCCCGATTTCAGGTAAGAAAATCTTCAATAATTCCGTTAATACATGACCGATTGGAATTTGGTTTGAAGCAGAGAAGGCGGAAGGACTCCAGGGATTTCCTTGATGTGTTACATTTTTTAAAAAACACCTGATAAAAAAGTTATTGACGAGCAAACAAATTTTTTACCCTGGATAATTTGATTGCTCGTCAATAACTTTTTTATCAGGTGTTGTTTAAAAAATCTAACACATCAAGCAAATCCCCGGAGTCCTTCCGCCTTCTCTGTTTCAAACCAAATTCCAATCGGTCACGTATTAATGGAATTATTGAAGATTTTCGTACCTGAAGTTGGTGAATTTTTTCAAATAACGGTCATTGTTGTTGTTGTTGTGTCACGTGATTCCCCGCCGTGATACACTAACCATTCCTAAAAACGCTCTAAGTCTCTTTCTGCAAGATTTTGTAAATTTGAAAGAAATACTACTGTGATTGGCTATTTAAAGCATTCCAAAGATCTGTCTTAGTCTTACTCGTCAATATCTTTTTAAGGTAGTGGACCCGTAATACTTCTAGGGCAGCTTGGCATAAAATTTCAATTTGTTGACAGTTGATAAAGACAGCATTATACAGATGTAATATTTTTGCACATTTCTAACCGACCAGGAATTCGATGTCTATCTTGAAATTATTTGTTGATACTTTTAATACTTTTGTTAGTTTCCAGAAAAGGGAGGTAATTGTCACATTCCTTTGTAATGAGAATATAGTGGTTTTAGATTTATAAATGATAATTCTAGGACGGACAAAAAGAAAAAGGTGGTTCGGTGAAAGTAGTACAATATTATTCAGTTTTATTCTTAGCAAATTTTGTTAGATAATATTATAGCGGAAATAACTGTTTTCTATTAAGGGTCCACTACGTTAAATTTGAAAGGAAGAGAACGTCTGAATGGCTAAATCATAAGTATGTGAGCTGTCACCGTGATATGCCAGAGCTAGTGTAGTATCCAGCCTTAAATTAATCCATTAGTACTGTCTACATCATTTATTCTGATCCTGACCTTTATGTTGAATGTATACAAGTTGGCATATAAATAGAACTCCGACTATTAGTAAGAACGTTACTAATTATACTATTAAAATTCACATATAATCAAATTAACCCTGAACGTGTAAAGCGCGACTTAAGACGCAATTGTGGTCAATGTAGATCAAGATCAGACTACATAAAAAATGAGTCTGATCTTGGATCTACCTGACCGATGAAGAATTACCTCCCTTTAAAATTTATATCCGCTTTGCCCCTTCTTTCTTAATAGATACTAGATCAATTACTGATTTGTAATAATTCATTATGATTTAATTTATTACTATAAATTAAATCATTGTCCAAATATTGATTTTTATGCCAGTTTTTCTGCTAGTTCACTGTTTCAAAACTACACGGACGCAAATAAATTTTAATATAAATATAATTCTACACCAAGTCGTTGTCCATATTCTTTAACTGCAGAGCTGCAGGCTATATATATATATGAGAAATACAATTGCATGAAAACTTTTTAACAGCCCGCTGGGGCTGAGGCCTAGTTGGAAGTTGCTTTACTCCTCGAGTTGGACCAGACGTCTAGTACTAAATATGTAAGCAATGTTTTTGTGATGTCAGTCCGGAAATAAGCCGGTATACCATTCAGAAAATTGTAAGGCTCCTCTTACAAAAGAAAACTTGACTATCAATATTTTCTACCAAAATCTTACTAACTGTATTTCAGTTGATAAACAGTTCGTACATTCATTTTTTATCGCGGTTTATCAATTCCGATTGAAGTTTTCATCGACAAACAGATGTGAATAACTTCATCGAGGTTGTTTATGTCGTTGCTTTACAACTCAGACTGTCAGTAGCGTGCTATATACAATATAATTATACTGAACCAAAAAAGGTAACTTCCCTGTGTTAAAGTGCAGATATACATGTACACAAATATGAAAATCAGGATTTAACTAGATTTATATACATTGAAAAGTATTTTATTGCGACTTTGTATGAAAAAAATATTGCTGGGGTTTATCCAAAAGTAGTGAAATGGTAGAATGCGCACAAGGGGTTACTAACCAAAATCACAAATTATTACCGGGTATGACCACCTTCAGCATGAATGACTGTATGGCTTGTGGGATTATCATCATGAAAAAACAGTGGTATTGGCATTATTATGACACGGTGGGGTAACGTGCCTCGCAAGAATTTCATCTCGGTAACGTTGGACATTCAAATTCCCTTCGATACCGACGATATTATTGCGAAAGCCATGAGCAATGTTCGCCCAGACAAAGACAGAACCCCATCCCAAACGATCTCGTTCAAATTCGCAACAGTAGGCATAACGCTAATTTGTTCTGCAGTTTACTCCAACCCTGCCATCACGTCGATGAATGGAAAACCTCGACTCGTCAAAGAATAGAACGCTATTCCATCGTTGTCTAAGCCAGCATTGGTGTGTATGTGCCCAATTAACACGATTTACGCGGTGACGTCGCGTCAAAACACAACCAACGCATGGACGACGTGCACGCAAGTGTGGTCAGATATATGCTTGTCATGTGTATCAGTGGTGTTAGCAGCAGTGGATGTGGCAGTTTGGAAGCGATTGCGCAGGTGGGTATATCGAATAAAGCGGTCTTGACAGCGCGTCGTGACCACAACGTGGCCGATCTCCTGTACGCTCTGTTGTTTGAAAACGTTGTCTAAGGTGTCGAATAGCACTAGTAGAACATCCAATATTCATGGCAACAGCAATCTTCGTCATACCAGCATTAAGCATGCCATTGGCACGTTTACGTAAATTTTGCGGATTTCTAGGCATATCAAAATGAATAATAAACTAAAGAAAAAAACTTTTTTTCAAAGTCTTTTTCTTTTTGACATGAAAGTCTATAAAATTATACTGAAAGATTTCAAAAAATATACATGAATTATACTGGTCCGTGCATGCACGTGAAAATCACTTTCAGTGGGTCTCTTCTGCAACATGCTTTCAATCAAGTTATAATTTATTTTATCGCACACATAATCGTTGGCCCGAATACGTGTCAGTCATTTTACATTTTGATTTTTTTTTGCTCACGTGAGCACGAAGTGCTCAGGGTGAGCTATTGTGATAGTGCTGTGTCCGGCTTCCGTCGTCAACTTTACCTTTTGTACGCTCTGGAGGTCACATTTTCAGTCCGATACTCATGAAACTTGATCAGAATGTTTGCCTTGATAAAATCTCGAACGAGTTTGAAATTGGGTCATGTCGGGTCAAAAATTAGGTCACTTGCTCAAATCTTAGAAAAACCTTGAGTACGCTCTAGGCGCCAGATTTTCAGTCTGATACTCATGAAACTTGATCAGAATATTTACCTTGATAAAATCTCGAACAAGGTCGAAAATGGGTCATGTCGGGTCAAAAACTAGGTTACTAGGTCAAATCTTAGAAAAACCTTGTGTACGCGCTAGAGGCAACATTTTCAGTCCGATACTCATGAAAGTTGGTCAGAATGTTTGCCTCGATGATATCTCAGACGAGTTTGAAAATGGGTCATGTCAGGTCAAAAGGTAGGTCACTAAGTCAAATATTAGAAAATCCTTGTCTACGCTCTAGAGGCCACATTTTCAGTCCAAAACTCTTGTAAGTTGGTCAGAATATTTGTCGTGATGATATCTCGGACAGGTTTGAAAATGGGTCATGTTGGGTCAAAAACTAGGTTCCAGGTCAAGTCTAAGAAAAAACTTCTATATGCTCTGGATGCCATATTTTCAGTCCAACACTCTTGGAAATTGATTAGAATGTTTGCCTGGATACTATCTTGGACGAGTTTGAAAATGGGTCATGTTGGTCAAAAACTAGGTCAATAGGTCAAATGTTATGGTCTGGAGATACATTTTCAGTCTGATACTCCTGAAATTTGTTCATAATATTTTTCTTGGTGATACCTTGAATAAGTCAAAAACTAGGTCACTGGATCAAATTTTAAAAAAACCTTGTGTACATTCTAGAGGCCACATTTTCTGCCTGATACTGTTCAAACTTGGTCAGAATGTTTGTTTTCGTGATGTCTCAAAAGAGTTTGATAATAGGTAATTGTCCGGTCCAAAACTAGGTCACTTGGTCAAATCTTAGAAAAACCTTTTGTACGCTGTAGAGGCAACATTTTCAGTCCAATACTCATGAAACCTGGTCAGAATGTTTGTCTTATTGATATCTCAAAAGTGTTTATAATGGGTAATGTCTGATATGAAAAAAGGTCACTGGGAAACTAGATTGAAAATGGTTCATTTTTGGTAAATAGACTGCCACCATGGCCCTCTTGTTTAATAACATTGCACTTGTACTTAAACTCATGGGAAGTTTATTTCCCTTTTGGTTCAATATTGAATCACCCGATTCTCATTTCAAAATGGAAATCTTCTTGATATGGAAAAGTTAGATGTAGGTGCGAAATCGGCCGAGTTATGACGAGTGTCGACTGTAACTGGTGGATTAATATGGGTCAGATCGATATATTCATCGCCCGGAAGTACACCGGTTTACCGTTCGGAAAATTGTTAGGCTCCTTTTACAAAAGAAAACTCGAGTTTCAATTATTCATCAAAATTTCTCTTATTGTATTTCAGTTTACAAACAGTTCGTACTTTCATTTTTGAACGTGATTTCGCCAATATCTTTTTAAATTTGAAAGGAAGAGAACGTCTGAATGGCTAAATCATAAGTATGTGAGCTGTATGCCAGAGCTAATTATGAAACCAGCTTTAAATTAATCCATTAGTATTGTCTACATCATTTAATCTGATCCTGACCTTTACGTTGAATGTATAAGTAGGCATTAGTACAGATAACTGTCCCCCAAGGCGATGTTACTTTTGGACTGGTCGCCTCTGGGTACAGAGACAATCCGGACAAAATCAGTTGAAAGTTCCGCACAGCTAGATTTTCTGCGCAAGTTTGAACTCTTGTAATTTCGCAAATAGAGCACAAAACTAGGATTCAAACATACCTGTTGCTTGTGTATTCAACATTCCTTCGTTTGAAATACAAATATTTTCAATTTAAACTTCGATTGTGAGAAAAACGTGCATTTCATCACTTACTCGAGCTGTTTACGTTCCCGAAAACATACAAAATGGCCGCCACGCACAATAAACTTCGTCCATGATTTTCCGAGATAAGCATGTTGTAAACGACTTCTACAAGGTTTTTATGTCATGAATGGTTTAACAATTTGTTTTTGGTCATGTTTAGTACTAAAAGTTAATTGCATTTTACTGCAATACAGATAAAACCGACAAAACAGAAGGTCAGTAGATCTATAGCGCTCTATATTTGCTACCAGAAAATTTACGATGGACTTGAGACGGTACAGTGTACAGTACATGTCCAAATATGAAAAAGATCACTGTCCAGAGCGTCACATTATTGAGACTAAAGTAGGCATATAAATAGAACTCCGACTATTATTAGGAAAGTTACTAATACGGGAAGATACTAATATGAAAATAGGCAAAGCCTAGAAACGGGCGAAAGAGAATGTTTTTCTCAGACATATGAAAACATAATTGGTACAGTGCTGATATATTCGTTTGACCCTGCCCAACACATTTTCAATGGCAATAGATATATTTTATCTGCAGACAACAAATTCAAAAGTGATATAAATATAACAAAAGTTCTCAACATGGTAACATTTTCCTGGTATTTTATCCTTTTCCCGCAATATACTCAGAATCCTTTTCCTTCAGCCCAGTTTGAACTCTGGATTGTGTGATAAAGAGTTAACTAGCGAAGAATTAACTTGGTCCCAAATTATCAGGAGTCGCTAATCCCAGCTGGACTAGTTTTTTTTTTCCAAGAACCAATGATAATCATTGCGACCTGTCATCGGGTAAATGTAGAGTCGGAAAGCAGCCACTGGGCTGGAAAGAAGTTAGTGTAATCCTGATTAAAGGCACACTAGGAAAGCAGGGATAGGTGCAATGGCTGGTAAATAACTAGAGTAGTCTTGAAAGTGGCGGAATGAACATACAAATACTTGTATTTTTATGGCTCTGTTTACAGTAAGGAATAAATTATTTCTGGTCGCTTTCATTTCGCTATAAAGGGGTGTGAAAACCTATAAGCAAAAAAAAGGGATCTGACATCTAGCTCTATACATTCTTCATAGATAAACAAGAAATATATTTAGCATGTAATTTAGAAAGCATAAATTTTAGGCACTTGAATATGAATATTGTCAAAACTCTTTAGGGATTCAATATGTAGAGAAATGATGAAAAGTAAAATTGCAAGAAATTGTCTCTTTCTCTTGCTTGGCAACCTTTGAAAAGCCATGAAAGGTTCAAATCATAGATCTAGATATCATCGTTTTAAGATCAGATGTTGATCGAAACCATGTTTGGAAAAGGAGAAGTTCCTCAAAAAATTAGTTGTGTGTCTGAAAATAAAATCAGATGGGCATACAGGTCCTTCTGGTTTATAAGAGTTAAAACCAGGTCAGTAGCAGGCTGAAAGCCATCACAATCGGCTCCTTGGAAAAATAACAAAAGGATGCTTACATGCTCACCAGGTACTACTAAAAAGTACTTTCACCTTCTCACCCAGTACCATTTGATTGATTCAATTTGCATTTATGGTGCACTACCCCCACGCCAAAGGCTGTTTGTATTTGTATGGTGGACAGTGCAGATACAGGATGAACCCTTCCTAATTTATACCTGGTTCTTTATCATGCTTAGTGTATAGCAACATCGCAGAGTACCTCAGTTTCATCCAAAAGAATATCAGTAATTTTAGATGACAGCTGTGGGAATCAAACCGCACCCTCAATATTGACCCAGAATTTCACCTTCACGACTGCTGCACTCTACCAACTGAGCTTTGCACACTGGTCATCCTGACCAGCTCAGATTGGTTGGTTGGTTGTACTGGGGTTTAACGCACTTTAACAGCTATGGTCATATCATGGTGGTGACGGGTCGGTGACGCACATGTGTTTCCTAGCTTTCTCACACCAGTACTAACACAGCTTTCTTTCAAAAGCCACAGGCTACTTTTCTCACATGTGTCAACAGAGGTGAGAGGTGGAAATACGCCAGAAAGAAAGACCGCCTCAACTAGGATTTGAATTCGCAACCACCAGGTCATGAGTCAGATATGCTAACCACACTCACCGTGCAGGGTGACCTGTTCAGAGAGTGAGGACCTGTATGATGTAGGCTACATGACTCCTTCAAGCGAGGTCCAGGATGTACATTCAACATCAGCCCCCTTTGCACTTCTGATAGTGTAAGAATATGTATATGTGTACATACATTTTCTTTCTCTAGCTCTGCTTACCAATTATAAGAGTGTATATAATGATTTTGCTTGTATACTTCTGAATTACTTTAATGCGATCTAAACTGGGAGTAGATCTAGATCAACATAATTTTGACAACTTGGATTATTTCTTAGATTTAGTTAGCTGCATATATTGATACCAATACTTTTTAAAAACCTTCTTATCCATCTATATACATGTATCGTTATACTCATCTATCTATCCCTTCTTCTTCTCTTGGTAGCTCAGTCAGTAACGTACAGGACTTGAGAACAGGGGGGCGGCAATTCTTTTCCTGTGGATTGATAATATTCACCGTGACAAGATTCATTCCTCTCTCAATGCTAACAATTGTTTCAAAGCCATAGGCTTGGAAAGAATATTTTGAGTACTTGTCAAAGAAACACTATGAAAGCATAGATAGGTACACTGGCCGCCCCAATATAGCCTCGACTGTCCGTATTCCATGATTACAAGGAAACAACATTATGGAATTAAAACGTAAAAAAGAACATGAGCTAGAAATTACTTCCTTTCATGAATAAATTATTTCTGAATACTTTCATAACAAAGATTAACTTCGATAACAATTTCCAGGGCCAATGTGCACAAATACCACAGCATGCCGTCAGCCTTCTAAAGCAAACATGGCTTGACCTAACTCTGGTAGCACGGTAGTTTTACAGTAGAAAGTTGTACATAGATCTTTGCATTTTTTGAGAAAGAGAGAAAGAACACTACAGTGTATTTAGAAATAAGAAAAATGAAGTCAATTTCTTTTAGATAAAACAATTGACTTTTACATGTATTTGTGTGGTATTTGGCTGAAATTTAAGAGCAATAAAATGTTCAGATATTGGTAAGCATTACCAGCCGAAATACCATATGACGTCATCAAACATTGTGCTTTATGATATGTGAACAAAAATCATCGGTTCGAAGACAAGTCACAGAATTAGGGCACTTGACAATAACTGAATGATACTTAACACAGCCTTTAACACTATACAATTAATCTTCTCTCATATTAGAATCATACATCCACCCGTCCATCCATTTACCCAATAAAAGGCCTTACCAAGCCATAAAATGCCACAAGCAATCTTCCTATCTCAAATCTCCTAAAATATCTTTATCCAATCCCCTACATCTATGTTGTACCCAAAAATATATAGATCTATCTGTGGTCTTGCCATCTTTCTCACTATTTAAAGCACTCTTTTTCTTCATTAAAGAACAATTTTTTTTAATTATTCTCATAAACAAAATGTTGAAATAGACAAGACGTAGTTTTAGAAACCAAAGTGAACACGAATAGGGCGAACTGCAAGAGGACGAAAAGGATCAAGGCCGACATCAGAAGATGACGTCATTTTAAGCGCTGCGTAGTTCATACGTCATTGAAACTATTGATATTCTTTTCCCAGAATTTTTGTAATGATATGCGAACGAAAGGGAAGCCTTGTAGATAGATAACTTTTAAAGAAATTTTATCAACAAAATAATTAAATTTAATCTTATGGATTTTGTCTGACTGTGTGGAATTCATCTTGTAATAAACCAAACTTCTGGTTGTCAAGGAAGTTGAAGTACAGATACAGTCGATCGGTATGGTTACAAACTCAGTGCGTGTGACATAGAACACGTCATTTTTTGTCCCCCCTTTTTTTTTTCGTAAAAAAGAAATATAGACTCCAAAGACGCGTTTATTGAAATATTTCCCAAAATCTGTGTGATTTATGTTTAATTTTGTTATTAGAAAAATTCATAATATATGCTGATTGAGTTCTCGAAATTTGTCAGTAAATGAATGTTCTTTGCTCTTGTAAAGAAATTCTGATACGGTCCAGTCTGGTGACCGGAAGCTCACCACCAGTGGACGAAAAATCAACAAAAATTCAAAATGGCCGAAAAAAGTCTTATGGGGTTTGTAATTTGAATTATGAAATTTGATGATTTTAAGTTTTATTCGTACGTGTAACCTATAGGCGGTCTTCAGACCGCGCCTTTGGCGCGGTCTTTCGCCCGTATTAAAATACACAGATAATCGAATTAACTCTTAACGTGCAAAGCGCAACTTAAGACGCTATTGTGGTCAATGTAGATCAAGATCAGACTGCACAAAAAGTGAATCTGATCTTGGATGTACCTGACCGATGAAAAATTACCTCCCTTTAATATCCGTTTTGCTCCTTCTTTCTCAATGTATACTAGATCTATTATTGATTTGTAATAATTTATTACCATTTAATTTATTACGATATATTTAACCATAGTCTAATGTTTTATTTTAATACCAGTTCTCTGCTAGTTTACTGACTCAAAACTACACGGACGCAAATAAATTCTAATATATATCTACTGTACACCACTATCTAGTTCCGTTTCTTTAACTGCAGTGCTGCAGATTCACAATATGAATAATACCATTTCATGGAAACTTTTTAAGAGCCCACTGAGGCTGAGGTATAGATGGAAGTTGCAGTTCTCCGCGGGTTGGACCAAACGTCAGGCACTAACGCCCCTCACAACGTACGTCAGTGTCACGTCACAGGTAGTGATATCGGACCCATGTTATAAAGTCAGTGTGCGTGTTTGGTAAGACTGTTTTTAGTCGCCGCGCAGAAGCGCGCGACTATATTTTTAATAGTTTTTCGAGTTAGGACATGGATAGTGGGAATTTCGTTTTTATAGGGTTGTTAGGCTAACAAGAAATCTTTCTAACGTTACTTCGCCTTAAACTGGCTTTTAAATTCATTCTTAAACTACGATACTATTTTTGTTCTATTAATACTTACAACATCAAAAAACCGCCTAATTATTTCATTTATTGTCGTTATTCGTGTGAGAAATGGACTCGTCCACATAAATGCCTTGTTTCCATTGGTCAAGGCTGTACAGGTTTCCAGTCATTTCGTACCTTGTTAATTTCGTACCTAGGTCATTTCGTACGATTTTGGTCATTTCGTACCTACTTATACTTTCAATTTTGGTCATTTCGTACCCAGTTGGTCGTTGCGTACTACCTTCGTACACAGGTTTAATAATCATTTTGATTATTTTGTAGATAGTTTTTCCTACTATTTGTGTGTTTTTTGTTGAATGACCACTGCTAAAATTGTGCATTGCTGAAATTGTGCTAAATTTCGCCGAAGAACGGGTATGATGGTTATGATTGTATCTGACCATTATTGGTTACTTATTTCTAAGTTTAGTTTTTACAACAAAGATAGTTTAGAACTCCTTTGTTTATTTCTCAACGAGCTCTGCATAAATTTAATTTGTGGAAAAAATCTGGAGAGAGGCCACTTTTTCGCTGTGTTGTTCATAATGATAAAGCGCGATGCAAAACCATGATTCTTTATGAACACTGTTCACCAAACACTATAGTCTTAGACTTGTTTAAATTGAAAGCATGCCTTGCAAACTTACGTCCTCTTGAATCATACTTTCCTAGGACAGCAACATTTTAGTAACTTAGCTCTGCTTTCACCACTTTCCCCAAAAAACACGGGTTATCACATGTGTGCTATCAAATTCTTTTGTCAAAACATGTTGAATAAGGAGAAATTGCTCGTTATAAGCAATTTCTTCTTTATTAGCTCACCTGAGCACAACGTGCTCAAGGGGAGCTTTTAGGATCACCCGGTGTCCGTCGTCCGTCGTGCGTCGTGTGTCAGTGCGTCGTGCGTCGTCAACAATTCTTTAAACATCAACTCCTCCTAAACCGCTGGGCGGATTTGGACCAAACTTGGCTGGAATGTTCCTTGGGAGGTCCTCTTTAAAAGTTGTTCACAGAATTTGATTCCGTCAAAAACTCTGGTTGCCATGGCAACGAAATAGAATTTTTTAGGAAATTCTTTAAAAATCTTCTTCTCTGAAACCGCTGGCCAGATTTTAAAATAATTTCACAGAGATGTTCCTTAGGTGACCCTTTTCGCAAATTGTTCGCGAAATTTTGATCCGTCAAGAAACATGGCTCTGGTGAATGGGGGCTTCTTGCACTATACAGAAATGAAGAAATTCTTAAAAATTCTTGTTCTCTGAAACAGCTGGCCAGATTTTAAAATAATTTCACACAGATGTTCCTTGGGTGACCCTTTCCGAAAATTGTTCGCGAAATTTTGATCCGTCAAGAAACATGGCTCTGGTGAATGGGGGCTTCTTGCACTATACAGAAATGAAGAAATTCTTTAAAAATCTTCTCCTCTGAAACCGCTGGCCAGATTTTAAAATAATTTCACACAGATGTTCCTTGGGTAACCCTTTTCAAAAAATGTTCGCGAAATTTTGATCCGTCGAGAAACATGGCTCTGGTGAATGGGGGCTTTTTTGCACTATACAGAAATGAAGAAATTCTTAAAAATTCTTCTTCTCTGTAACAGCTGGCCAGATTTTAAAATAATTTCACAGAAATGTTCCTTGGATGACCCTTTTCAAAAATTGTTCGCGAAATTTTGATCCGTCGAGAAACATGGCTCTGGTGAATGGGGGCTACTTGCGCTATACAGAAATGAAGAAATTCTTAAAAATTCTTCTTCTCAGAAACCGCTGGCCAGATTTTTAAATAATTTCACAGAAATGTTCCTTGGATGACCCTTTTCAAAAATTGTTCGCGAAATTTTGATTCGTCAAGAAACATGGCTCTGGTGAATGGGGGCTACTTGCGCTATAGGGAAATGAAGAAATTCTTACAATTTCACAGAGATGTTCCTTGGGTGACCCTTTTCAAAAATTGTTTGCGAAATTTTGATTCATCAAGAAACATGGCTCTGGTGAATGGGGGCTACTTGCACTATAGGGCAATGAAGAAATTCTTTAAAATTCTTCTTCTCTGAAATGGCTGGTTAGATTTTGGAAAATTTTCACAGAGATATTCCTTGGGTGACCCTTTTCGAAAATTGTTCATGAAAGTTTGATTCGTAAAGAAACATTGCTCTGGTGAATGGGGGCTACTTGCACTATATGGAAATGAAGAAATTCTTGAAAATTCTTCTTCTCTGAAACGGTTGGTCAGATTTGAAAATTGTTTCACGGAAATATTCCTTGAATGGCCTTTTTCAAAATGTGTTCGCGAAATTTTGATAGGTCAAGAAACATGGCTCTAGTGAATGGGGGCTACTTGCACTGTATTGAAATTAAGAAACTCCTAAAAATTCTTTTTTGAAACTGCTGGTCAGATTTTGAGGTGACCTTTTAAAAATTGCTTGGCAAAATAATGATTTTGTTTCCAGTGTTTCAATACCTTAAAAAAAAAAAGGCTATGGTCCTCTCAAAAATTCAGGTGAGCGATCCAGGGCCATCTTGGCCCTCTTGTTAAATACTTTTTCCCCACTACTAGCGAATTTTCCACCATTTTTGCAGCTTTTCAAATTGTCATCTGCCAACTCTTTGAATTTGGAAGAGTCTGATATTTGTCGTTTGGAAAAGAGCTAAGAGAGCGCTGTGCTAGGGTATTAGATACTGTAACAGAAGACAAGTTTTGATATAGGTTACTATTCACATAATTTCATGTGTTAAAAAATCTGCTGATGAAAACTGACATTTACTTACTTGCCCTGGCTTTCTTGAAGCATTAAACAAATTTTTTCGCGGCGATTTTGATGCTTTGCATCAACTTTTTCTTGTTTTTTTTTTGTAATCGTTCCTTTAAATGATCTGAAAAAGTCTGTAGACCTCCAAGGCGCACAATGCCTGGGGACTTTGTTCTTTGTCAAAGTTTTTGGTAACTACTTAACTATAATGGAATAGACTTCGACCAACTATTAAAACCCAATCGCTTTTTGATATTTGGTCAAAGTGTTTGTGCATATAGACATCTGCTTCCTGTCTAAAACATCAGAATATAAAATGTATTCATCTAATGTCTTTGATAAATACGTGAGAGTCTTTGTAGTCCGTTTGTATCCACCCAAGCTAGCCTCATTCTATCTTCATATCGTGCGTACTTTTCAATATGGCGGACGTAAGTTATGAAAATGCCCAGGTCCGATATCACTTCCTGTGACGTAGGTTGTTACCCTTGTAAGCAAGTAAGTAAGCAAGCAATGTTTTTGTGATAATATTCCGGAAATATGCCGGTATACCGTTCAGAAAATTGTAAGGCTCCTCTTACAAAAGAAAACCTGACTTTCAATGTTTTCTACCAAAATCTTACTGACTGTATTTCATTTTCAAAACAAACAGTTTTTACATTCATTTTTTATCCATTCATTTTTTATCGCGGTTTATCAATTCCGATTGAAGTTTCATCGACAAAAAGACAGATGTGAATAACTTCATCGAAGTTGTTTATGTCGTTGCTTTACTACTGTCAGTGGCGTGCTATATATAGTATATACTGAACCAAAACAGGTAACTTCCCTGTGTTTAAGTGTAAATATACATGTACACAAATTCATGTATGAAAATCAGGATTAAATTAGATTTATATGCATTGAAAAAGTTTTTTTTTTTGCGACTTTGTATGAAAAAAATATTGCTGGGGTTTATCCAAAAGTAGTGAAATGGTAGTTAGAATGCGGAAGGGGTCGCTCACCAAAATCACAAATTATTACCGGGTATGACCACCTTCAGCATGAGTGACTGTCTGGCATCGTTGGCGCATAGAACGGATAAGTATTGATTTCGGTTTGTGGAATGTTGTTCCATTCCTGACTTAAGGCTTGTCTCAGCTGAATGACTTTTGATTTCGGAATGAGGCGATCTTTAACACCAAACTATCCCAAAGATGTTCAATGGGATACAGATCAGGGCTTTTGACAGGCCAGTCATTAATAAATGCATTGTTATTCGCCCAGTGTAAATTCATATTGTCCCTAGCTTTATGGCTTGTGGGATTATCATGATGAAAAAGAGTGATAGTGGCATTATTATGACATGGTGGGATAATGTGCCTCGCAAGAATTTCATCTCGGTAGCGTTGGACATTCAAATTCCCTTCCATACCGACAAGATTAGTGTGAAAGCTATGTGTAATGCTTGCCCAGACCGATACAGAACCCGACCCCGAAATTATCTCGTTCAAGTACGCAACAGTCGGCATAACTCTCATTTCTCCTACGGTTTACTCTAACCCTACCATCAACCGGATGAATGGAAAACCTCGACTCGTCAAAGAATAGAACGCTATTCCATCCTTGTCTAAGCCAGCATTGGTGTGTATGTGCCCAATTAACACGATTTACGCGGTGACGTCGTGTCAAAACACAACCAAAGTATGGACGACGTGCACGCAAGTGTGGTCAGATATATGGTTGTCATGTGTATCAGCGCTGTTAGCAGAAGTGGATGTGGCAGTTTTGAAGCGATTGCGCTGGTTGGTATACCGAATATAGCGGTCTTGGCCGCGCGTCGTGACCACAACCTAGCCAATCTTCCGTACGCTCTATTGCTTGAAAACGTTGTCTAAGGTGTCGAATACCACTAGTAGAACATCCAATATTTATAGCAACAGCAGTTTTCGTCATACCAGCATTAAGCATGCCAATGGCACGTTTACGTAAATTTTGCGGAATTCTAGGCACATTAAAGATAATGAAAACTAAAAAAAAAAAAACTTTATCAACGTCTTTTTGGAAGGCGAGATTTTCATTCTCGCCTTCATATGTCAACGCTCGGCAGCTTGCTGAAAATGCCTCTGAACAGCATTATCAAAACGCCTTTCAAATAGGTCGATACTTCTCAAGTACATAAGAACAAAATAATGTCGAGACCATTGTAAATTTAATCAGAACAGCAAGAAGAAACTTCAAGTTTCTAGAAGAAATGAAATCGAATTCGTAAAAAGCATCGTTTTTCACAAATGCAAAATACTTTGGATCAGTTCATTGATATAATCATGTTGCTACAGCAACAAATAAACCGTAGCTATACTATAAGCCAATCGAAAGCTACTAACATGACGTCATTCGGACCTACTTCCACTTCACAACGCATAAACAACTAACCAGTGGGATCGTGGATGTAAATTTACTATCCCAGAACTAACCAATCGGATAGCTTCTTTGAATGACGTATCGCTGATAGACCTCTTTCCTCTGTTGGCAACCTTATTCTGTCTTTGTGAGAAGTAAAATTTCAATGAAATAAATTCCTTTGAATCGTCAAGTGTTTAAACAAAATTTTCTCTTTCAAAGAAATAGTTTTCTTCTATCAAAGTTGTGCTTGACTTTATGATTAATGACTAGGTTATTGTTACGCAAAGGCGTGGCCGAGTTTTGATTCCGGAGACTCGTGAAAAGAAAAAGGTAAATCTGTTGAAATCACAATAGATGTGTCATTTCGAAGTAGTTCTGGTCAATATGATGTACCGATGTATAGCCAGGCTGATCACTTCTTTCCTAATATACGAGTATGATCGGATTTTACTACGTCAAAAATGACAATAACATGATCTGTAACCGTTTTAACATGCAAAGAATTTATAACTACTTCTTTTGGTCGTCACGTTGCTTAACGTTCAGCAATTATTCATAAATATTTAACCCTTTACCACACACTTGAAACGACTTTGAAAATCAAGCTTTTAAAACTATAGAGAGGAGGGGGGAAATTACAATCGGAAACCGGCATTTTTTTTTTTCATTTTACCACATTGTTCTGCCCTATCAAGAACAAATTTCGTCGCTAATTGGGGCCACCCTGAGTTTGTCATCTGTATGAATCAGTGCTTTCAATTTCAACTTAGTCTGAAATTTCTTTGTCAGGTAAAGAATAAACGCTTATCGCAATGAATTGTTATCATAATCACTTACCTCCGTCATTATTAGAACTGAAATCTTTACCTTATATATTCCCATTTATTTTCCTCGAAAGAATTTCCTTCAACTATACACTTTTTCCAAAACTGAATAACACAATGATAAAATTATCTTGACTGGGAGATTCCCGCTGTCCTAGGGTGCATCGGACGTGTTCATGATTTTCTAAGAACACGGATCAAGGGCCTGTATCTGTGTAACTGTACACGATATATTTTTGTCGAACAAAGGAATAGGGTGTATTTCAATATTGACGAGTTGGCAATCATTTTGCTTTCATGTTTGCCGAAAAGCTGAACGTACATTCCGGTTACGCAGGATTAATGAAAAACTAGCGTTAATGTCAATGAACCCTTAAATCGTTTATGACGCCTGTCTCTTTTTGAAGACAAGGCAGACGATACTATAGTCTGCACAGAATATGCAGTCTTATGTCGGATTAAGCTCTATATTGTAATAACCCGACCAAAACAGCCCAGGGTGAGTTTGCAATAATTAAGCATTTTTCCCGAGATGTAAAATGCCATTTTCATCAATCCAGCGCTCTAGTATAAGGGTTAACAGAGTCATAGATTACAAGAATCGTATAAACGAAGAACACCTTTCGACGTTCCTTATACGACCTAAGAAGTCAACCGTCAAATGATGTTGGTTGGTTATCCTTGATAGGATGGTAAACATTGCGCAAAACGGAGAAAATGTTCGTTGCCAGTAATTTCTCATGTACCTGCATACTTTTAAAGTACCCTTCCCTTTCTAAAAAGCCCCATTCTTTAACCCTTTACCCTATGAGGCATTTCTATGGTATCTCTAATTGACCCTAAATAATATCAAGGATGAAGCCGTTTATTATGTGTATATGACACTTTTTCATAGCATAGAAAACATTGTGGCTAAAGGTGAAATTGCTCGTCACGAGCTCCTACAAGCAATGCGTAGAAATGAGTACCTATGGAGTGAAGGGTTACGGTCATTAAAACTCAGCCCATGTATTGTAACCTAAATGTTAAATCTCCGTTTTGAACATTGAAAGTCGTTTGTTTTGAAAGTCTTTTTCAGTCTTGATAAAGTATATTTCAAATAAAATGGTAAACAAATTTAAAAAAAAAACCTTTTAACTGAACGACACTGAAATTTTGACAACCTCAAGGGAAAACAAGTTTCAAAATACTGTTGGAAAAGGAAAAAAACGCTAGTCACCAGTATTTTCTCTTTTTACCGCTATGTTTTGTACTTTTTCCCAGCCTAACGGCACATTTTCAGCTGCTCTTAACTTATTATCTGCTAATTGCTTTAATGTAGACGGCCCTAATTTTTTGTTATTTTCTGAAGGGTTTTGTAAGGGGTTACTAAGATGGAAAACATTGTGGGAAAGTCAAACAAAAGGTTGATTATCATTATTTGCTACTTTTCCTACAATGCTTTGAAAAGCCTCTTCTTCAACATTGTTGAAAGTCAGTATTGTGATCTAAAAGGCTGAATCTCAGTTTCTATACTCTAAAATGTACCTTTCTAAAAACTCTTTGCTCTCTCAATAAAATTATCCATGGAAGAAAATGGTAAAGACTTTCAAGAAATTAATCATCTCATTACAGAGTTACAGTTTTAGATCTATCAAAATTGATGGCATTTTCAAGCAAAAACTATTCCTTAATCCTTTACCATACCCTATCAAGTACAGTTTTAACAACCCTGAGAAAGAGGCCATGTAAAAACTTAATTTTGAAAAGAAGAAACTTTCTTGACTCTTTACACGAAGAAAAATTCAGACTTTCCAGAACTGAATGTATTTTCAGGTAGCAACTTTTCGATCTGGCACCATTGATGGAACCTGTATGAAATAGGATGGAAGACATTTTAGGAAAAGGAAAAAATGTCAATTAGCACCGACCCGTATTCTCCTTTTCAGACCCAAAGTTCTCAAGCCTTTTTTCTAGACCTTTTAAACTCATTATTGGGGTAATAGAGGGTTAGATCTAAGTTTCTATACAAGGTAAAAACATATACGGGTAACAGCAAATTTAAAGTCTTTGCTATCACATAAAACTTTTTCCTTCAAATGAAATGGAAAGGAGGTTCAGAAAAGTCCATTCGTTTTAATTTTTTTCAACATATTTTCACAAGCCTTCTTCAAGTTTGTTAAAACTTAGGATGGTAAACTGGTATTCATTGCACAGTAACATTGCACAACTCTATAGACTTTGCTGTATCAGGAGAGGCGATTTAAGTACAGGAAAATGTATTGCAATATGTTATGCCTATATTCTAAACTCGCCTTCCAACAGTACTTTCAGTACTTTGATTCTTATTGACATGAAAGTCTATAAAATTAGACTGAACGGTTTTAAAAGATATACACGAATTATACTGGTCCATGCATGCACGTGAAAACCGCTTTCAGCAGGTCTCTTCTGCATAAGGCTTTCAATCGAGTTAAAATTTATTTCATCGGACACATAGTCGTTGGCCCGAATATATGTAGGTCATTTTACTTTTTAATTTTTTAGCTCACCTGAGCACAAAGTGATAGTGCTGTGTCCGTCGTCCGTCGGTTGTGTACGCTCTGAAGGCAACATTATCTGTCCGATACTGATGAAACTCGATCAGAATATTTGCCACGGTGAAATCACAGACGAATACGAAATTGGGTCATGTCGGGTCAAAAACTAGGTCAAAAGGTCAAATCTTAGAAAAACCCTGTGTACGCTCTAGAAGCCACATTATCAGTCCGATACTCATGAAAGTTGGTCAAAAAATTTGCCTTGATAAAATCTCGGACTAGTTCGAAAATGGGTCATGTTGGGTCAAAAACTAGGTCACTAGGTCAAATCTTAGAAAAACCTTGTGTACGCGCCAGAAGCCACATTTTCAGTCTGATACTCATGAAAGTTGGTCAGAATGTTTTCCTCGATGATATCTCGGACAAGTTTGAAAATGGTTCATATCGGTTGCAAACTAGGTCACTAGGTCAAATCTTAGAAAAACCTTGTGTACGGTCTAGAGTCCTCATTTTCAGCCCAAAACTCTTGTAAATTGGTCAGAATGTTTGTTTTGATGATATCTCGGACGAGTTTTAAAATGGGTCATGTCGGGTCAAAAACTAGGTTCCAGGTCAAGTCTTAGAAAAACATTGTATACACTCTGGATGCCACATTTTTAGTCCACCACTCTTGAAAACTTGTGAGAATGTTTGCCTTGATCATGTCTTGTATGAGTTTGAAAATGGGTCATGTTGGGTCAAAAACTAGGTCAATAGGTCAAATGTTATAAAAGCCTTGTGTATGCTCTGGAGGACACATTTTCTGTCTGATACTCCTGAAATTTGTGCATAATATTTGCCTTGGTGAAACCTTGAATGAGTTTGCAAATCGGTCATGTGGAGTCAAAAACTAGGTCAATGGGTCAAGTTTTAGAAAAACCTTGTGCACACTCTAGAGGCCACATTTTCTTCCTGATACTGTTCAAACTTGGTCAGAATGTTTGCTTTGGCGATTCTTAAAAGAGTTTGATAATGGGTAATTGTCGGGTCCAAAACTAAGTCACTTTTTTCTCAAATCTTAGAAAAAACCTTTTGTACGCTGTAGATGTTTGCCTTATTGATATCTTAAAACTGTTTGATAATGGGTAATGTCTGATTAAAAACAAGGTCACTGGAAAACTAGATTGAAAATGGTTCATGTTTGGTCAATAGACTCAGGTGAGCAATTGCAGCGCCATCAAGGCCCTTTTGTTTAATAACATCGCATTTGTACTTAAACTCAGGGCAATTTTAATTCCTTTTTGGTTCAGTATTGAATTACGCGATTCTCATTTCAAAATGGAAATCTCCTTGATAAGGACAAGGTTAGATGTAGGTGCGGAACCGGCCGAGTTATGACGAGTGTCGACCGTAACTGGTGGATTAATATGGGTCAGATCGATATATTCATCGCCCGGAAGTACACTGGTTTACCGTTCGGAAAATTGTTAGGCTCCTTTTACAAAAGAAAACTCGAGTTTCAATTATCCTTAAAAATTGTTCTTACTATACTTCAGTTTACAAACAGTTCGTACTTTTATTTTTGACAAGGGTTTGTCAATTCCAATTGAAGTTTTCACCTAAAAATAGACAGACGTGATTAACTTCATTGAGGTTGCTTATGTTGTTGTTAAACGACTGTCTGTGGATAGAACACATTGTTGGATTTGTGATGGAGAATTTACTCATGAAAATTACAAAGTAAGAGACCACTGTCATTTTACGGGTAAATATAGAGGTGCCGCACACAAAGAATGTAACCTAAAGGCTAAAAGACCTGACTTTACACCTGTGTACTTTCATAATTTAAGCGGATATGATGCACATCTTTTTATTAAATATCTAGGTAAATCTGTTGGTAAGATTGATTGTATCCCAAATAATGAGGAAAAATAATTTAGTTTTAGTAAAAACATTTGGGTTGAAAAAAACACAAGTCATAAAATTAGATTTCTTGACAGCTTTAAATTTATGAGTTCAAGTTTAGATAGGCTTTCAAGTAACTTGGATGACAGCCAGTTAAAAATCTTCTCAAGATTTTTTGCAAAAGAACGGTAACCACAAGTTAGAAAAAAAGGAGTTTTTCCTTATGAATACTTAGACTCTTTTGAAAAACTAAAAGAAACCCAACTTCCACCTAAAGAAGCATTTTACTCTAGTTTAAACAAAGAACATATTAGTGATGAAGACTATGCTCATGCGCAAAGCGTGTGGGAAACTTTCGGAATGAAAACGTTAAAAGATTACTTGGAACTGTGCAACAAAATAGATGTTTTGCTTTTAGCTGATGTGTTTGAAAACTTTAGCGATGTTTATTGTGAAAACTATGACTAAGACCCCAGTTGGTATTATACCGCTCCAGGTTAAGCTTGGGACGCAGCATTAAAAATTACGAAAGTAAAACTAGAACTTTTATCAGACCCTGACATGCTTTTAATGGTAGAGCAGGTATCAGGGGTGGAGTTAGCTTGTGCGCAAAAAGGTATGCAAAAGCTAACAATACTTAGACCACGCTTGTAGGGACTTGACCAATCAGCGTTCAGTATTTCCATTGTATATATCGAAGATACAACTCCCGCAGTTGTATATCTGGATATACTATGCTAGTATATCCTGCACGTGAATTCCGACATTTTTTGTTTGCGATGTCTAGTCGGGGCAAAATGTACCCTTCGCAGTAAAAAAAATTTGAAGTATGATTTGAACTGTGTATAACATTTTCATGTGTGAGTGCCATAATATTCAAAGTCTATACAAATAGTATTGCCCTCAAATAGCGATTAACTACAGCAATCTCTTGAATGGAGTGTGCTTTAGGCGGCAGAAAAATAAGGCTTCAGTCTGGTTAAAAGTGCAATGTTCACATTTTGGCTTTAAAATATGCCATTGCCTTTACAACCATTTTTCTACAACTTCAATCTGAGAAGGATTAAACACTTGTTTTCGCTAACAAATTACAACACATTCGACAGCTAAAGCTTTAGTTTGCATTGGCGTTAAACGTGTCAGTGCACCTACACATGGATAGGTTGGTTTAGTAATGTTTAACCCTTAACCTGCTTAAAAAGTGAAAAGAAACCTTCAAACCAATAATAAAAGCCCAAATTAGGCTATTTCAAAGATATTTTATGGAAAAATATCGCTTTAATACCGCACAGTGTACATCAAAGGTCAGATTATACACGTTCTGTGCTTTCTGATCTGTATCTAAATTGTCCCCTGAAAATCCTTGAGTCGCGTTTAGCAGCCTACAGGTTAAGCTCAATGGCTCTACAAAGTTTACAAGGTTTTCATGTTGACATTGCTTACAAAAATTGCTTGAAATTTACGTATTAAACATAATTGCAACAACAACAACAAAAACCTAAACAATATATCTCAGCAATATTCCATGTGTTTCGTAATAAAATTGACTAGTACTAATTACAAGAGACACATAGTAAGTTCTAACCGATGAAGGCCCCTATTGTCTTTGACAATCTACATTAATCGAAACATAACGTTTTCAAAATTTTGCCGACAAATACAATTTCGATCTTAACAATCCACAAATAGGTTAACTTTCATTAAAATCATAATGAATAATTTAACATTTTGATATAAATTAGTACCTTACTTATGCCTCTTTTGAACCAGGTGCAAAACTTCCATTTTAACAATTACAATGAGTCAATTTTGTAACAGGCTTTTTATCTTCTATAAATATGAGCATATGACGTAAAAAGCATGAATAAATAGTCACGTGGTCTAAGTAAGATAGAAAATCTCGTGCCGTGATATATGGGAAATATACACTCGCTAACGCTCGTTGTATATTTCCCATATACCACGGCACTCGTTTTCTATCCCTTACATATATGGGTGATAAATATGATCCAAATAAACCTTCAAAGCATTTATTATATATACATGTAGATGCAAACAGTCTTTATCCTTGGGCAATGAGTCAGCCACTTCCCACCCACGGCTTTAAGTGGATGAATGAAAAAGAAATAAAAAAATGGAAAAAATTCCCTGTATCTTAGAGATAGATTTGAAATATCCTAAAGAATTACACAATTTACATAATGACTTTCCTTTAGCACCAGAACGTTTAAAAGTAGAAAAGGTAGAAAAATTAATTCCAAACTTAAGAGATAAAACAAATTATGTTTTACATTATCAAGCTTTAAAAACATATCTTGATTTAGGTTTAAAACTAACAAAAGTTCACTGGGGAATGAAGTTTGACGAAAGTGCTTGGTTAGAAAAATATATCGATTTAAATATTAAATTGCGAACAGCCGCAAAAAATGAATGTGATAAAGAGTTTTTAGGGGGGTCACAAGTTCGAACAAAAGAACGAAGAAGGAAAACTTGAAGGTGTAAAGCTTTGATATTTGGCATCTAGCATCTCCTAGAGGACGGTACCTCTACCAATTTTTTTTTCATGTGAAGCCTCTGGGGTCAAAACTAGGGTTCACAAATTCAAACATATGAACAAAGAACGGAAACTTTAAAGTTCTCCTTCGCGAAAACTCGAAGGTGTTGAGCTTTTATATTTGGTATGTAGCATTTCCTAGTGGACCTCTAGCAAGTTTATTCAAATGATTTCGCTGGTATCAAAACTAGCCCCGCCCCGGGGATCACACATTTGCAGAAAAGAACAAAGAAAGAAAAGTTTTAAGTTCTTCTTTTCTCAATCTGGAAAACATAAAGCTTTGTTATTTGGTATGTAGTGAACCTGTTCAAATCTTGTCAGCTCACCTGAGCACAACATGTTTACTCAGTTTAAAATTGTGTAACCTGGGCTCATTAACTAAGTCTCAAAGTCAAATTAAAGTAATACCTTGTGGGCACACTAGAGGCCACATGTTTTACTCATTTACATGAAAATCAATTAGAATGTTTGTCTTGATAAAATGTAGGATGAGTACAAAATTGGATCATCATAATCTAGGTCACAAGGTCAAATAAAAAAAAATCTTTGTTGGCAGTCTAGAGGCTACATTTCTTGCTTACTTGACTTGAAGACAGTTCAGAATGTGTGTCTTGATTATTTTTTCAATGAGTTATAAATTTGTTCAGTCGGGTCAACTTTAGGAAATTGATCAGAATGTTTGTCTTGATGAAATGTTGAGTGAGTTTGGAATTGGGTCATCTGGGGTCATGAACTAAGTCACTTGGTCAAATTTAAGGAATACGTTGTGGGCACTCTAGAGGGCACATTTATTGCTGAAAAACTCCAAAACTGTCCGGAATGTTTGTCTTGGCAATTTTTGATGAGTTCTAAATTTGATCATTCGGGTGATAAATTGAGTCAACTATAGGTAATTCCTTGTGGACTCTCTAGTGGCCATATTTTATGCTCAATTGACCGGACAATCGGTCAGAAATTGAATTACGCACGAGGAGTGAATTTCGCCTTTTGACTCAGGTGAGCGATCCAAGGCCATTATGGTCCATTTGTTTTCAAATCGTTAATTCCACAAAGTGGCTCCTTGACAAAAGCCACATCGTTCTCAACGCTTTTATTATTGAATTGAGTCATTTAGAAGAGAAATTCTACTTCGATTAAAAAGAAAAACAGGTAAGATTTGCTTGACAAATTTTGGAATGGTAAAACTTCACAATATAATGAATTCGTTTACGGTCAGGTGGCAGGGGACTTGGAAACTTTTTCATGGCTGTGGTGAATCATGTCTGCACGAGCCGAAGGCGAGGTGGCGACATGAATTATCACAGCCGTGAACAAGTTTCCAAGTCCCCTGCCACCTTACCACAACTAATAATATTAACCCATTGAACAAGACGAATAAAAGTTAACCTTGGTATTTTCAACCGTCTAGGTGCTTGACTTTGTGAAATTTCGCTTTCAAACATACCAAAGATCCTCAGCCTTTAGTACGCCCTGCCACACTGAAAATGTATTAGTCTCCCTGGCGTACGGACAAAGGATTACAGACGTGTAATATTGACCGATATGACCACACGGGGAATGAGCAAGTGGTTCATATGCAAAATGTGAGAGTAACCCTTGCCTGGAGCATCTTGCCAAAATAAAGTGAAATGCTATTGTTCATTTAGATTAATCCTGTTTCACATCAGCCTTGCGATTTTTCCATCGAGGAGGCCATCCGCTGACGTCATTTCATAGGCCCGCAGTAAATGTTCTGGCGGAGTACACTATACGCCTTTGCCTTGTTTTCCACGACCTCGACTCTAGACTAACAATATAATGAGACAAGGCCTGAATTAGATATTGGAATAATTAGTATAACTTGGCGTAATCCTATTCATTTAGCAAGGGACTGTTTGTTAAATTGTTGATATTTTCATTTCCGTGCACTACGAAATATGACCAGTCGAATGAGGTTAATGTCAACAGAGTCACGTCCCCTGATGAGTGTTTCCCTATTCATACAAGTGACATATCTTTTCTTTAAAATAGAATATCTACAAATATTTTGACTAGGCACCTATGGCGTGACAAACGTTGCAATATTCGATGTCAAAATATTCATTCCAAAACGGAAAAAAATTGTTCGATAAAAAAAATATTTGTTCCCAAAACTAAAATTATCGAATAAATAATTTTTTTCGCACACATATTTTTTGTTTTGTAGCAAATATATAGGATTATTGAACCAATATTTTTTTTTTCGAATCATTATTTTTTTTTCGAATGAAAATATTGGTATCGAATATTGCAACGTTTGTCATGACACAAATGTTGCAATAAAAAAAAAATTCATTCGATACTGGTTAAAGGGCAAATCAACAAGTTTCTGATATGATTAATTTTGAAATCTACATCTATCAAATGGCAACCTGGTAATATTGTAATTTGAAAAAAAAAATTAGTAAAAGTACTTTTTTTCAATTTATATTTTTGCTTATTAGTTTTTCTTGCATCGCTTACCTCCCTTACTTATTGTAGCGCACCTTGATCTGTGACGTCATAGGAGCGTTTGTTTCAATATGGACCTTGTTTCAGATAGTGAAATGAGCGATATTTAAGACGAAGGAATACACGATTCTAGGCCGGTAAGGCCGTACATGTACCACCAAGTTTTTAATGAAACTTAATAGTTTCTGATGATGAGGATAAAAGGAAAATTTCGCCCACCAATGGCGAGAATAACGATGTTATGCCAGACTTTTGAACAGCGTGATGAGTATCACGCCTACATGTATTAGGCTACGGGGCGAACGTCGCTTACAGAAATATTATTCGATACATGATAAAATTAAGTGTACGGCATAAGCTTTGTTTCACTTGAAGTATTTTCAGTAGATTTACGGGTGGAATTAATAATAATAATAATAAAAAAGACGGTTTCAAGACAGTTCCACGACTACACAGTTCCCCGACACTTTTAAAGACACTTCTCCTACACTTTAGTTTCATGTCAAATAACCGATTTCTTGACTTTTACAATTGATAATCGTGAGATGTTAGTTCTAACTATTTGTTGATGGATTCTATATTTGTACCTTGTAAAGAATTCTGTAAACATTGACAGGTACAAAATTTGTTCTCTCATGGGTGAAGGGTTAAAAATAAATCGCGATTTTCATGAGAATAAGAATAGTTTGAAATGCTGTTAACGAGCGTGAAATTTGAGAAAATAATATGTTCCGAGATCATTAAGGCAATCATCAAAATTATTTCATATTCTGGGTAACCACATTTGTATCATTTGATCCTTTATCCACAATATTTTCTACTTTTAACTCTTTACCATACGACAAAATATTAAACAGATCCAAACTGAAATAGCTTGCAGACGACAAAATAAAGTTATATATTTCAAAAATTGAATTTTTTTTCCAGCAGAGTAAAACACTGTGTTAACAGGAGAATATGCTGGTTACTAGGTTACTTTCTACTAGGTAGCTGGTTACTTTCTTGCAATGTTTTTAAAAGTCTTCTGTCTTCGGGGTCGTAAAAATTACGGATTGATTGGTAAAGGGTTAAATATAAATCCCACACATTGGGCACAAGTTCTGGTTAAGTTCACAGGGAGCAGTATCCGAAGAGATTAGTACGAGTTGTATGGACTTGTTTCTCAAGAGATGTAAAATACATGTTTAACCCTTTCCCAAACAATCCCTGGTTTTTACGGGAAAGGAATAGAAGCCTTTTGGAAACATTGTGGGAAAAGGTGAAAATGCTGGTAACCAGCAATTTCTCCTTTTCCCACAATGCTTTCTACCCTATCATATAGAAAAATCATCTTTTAAGCAACTGTTAATTTGTCATCGGCAAAATGCTTTGAATTTGGTCTGGTCCAAAATTTGCCCTCTGGGAAAGGGTTAAATTGTTCCCAAACATCAAATTTATTGACTCAACCGAATTGAAAGCAATTAGAGTCAAGAAATCAAATTTAACTTGCATATCTGAACTTGTTTTTGATGGGTAAAAAACATTGTAGAAAAAGGAGAAAATGCTGGTCAGCAACATTTCTCTTTTACCTACAATGTTTTCGAAAGTTTTTTCTATCTTTACAAGGGTCGTAAAAACAAAAGATTTCTCTCAGTAGCCTGTCTGGAAGACAGAGTATGGAGAGGAACAGGGAAATATCCACAAATCAGAAGTGTAAAGATACAATTCAAAATTTGTTCAAAATGATTGTAAGTTGTCAAATCATTTTTAAGAGTGAAATGTCGAAGAGAAGAAGTGTATGGGATAAAAGCTGTAACATGGGTTTACTGTCACAAACAAACATTACAGAGTAAAGGGGTGAGATATGCAAATGTTATGTAACCATTTCCTGTATTGTTTCAACTGGCCGGTGATGGATTAACATTTATGACCATGACTAGGGGTAGCCAGATACTGACTTCACCCTTTACCATGCAAACCCTAGGTCTAGTTTCCAATACCCAAAGAAAGAGTGTTTGAAAAACAGTGTGGGAAGAAAAAGATGTTTACTGTTTATGGGCAAATCCTAACATATTTTGACCATACTGTTTTTTGCTCCAATCAGCTGCAACTGTTTTTGGTTCACAATTCTTTTGTTGTCTGCAAATGCTTTCTATTTGAACCAGTCTAAAATTTTGGTGTTTGGTGAATGGTCACTTGACCCTTTGTTTTTTACAACCCTGAGACAGAAGCCTTTTGAAAACATTGTGGAAAAGGAAGAAAAAGCTGAAACACTTGGAAGTTAACATCATTTGAACAATCCAGACTTTGGTACTTGCAAAATCTATGTTATGAATTTGGATGAATATGTTATGTTCTTGCCTTTGAAAACATTGTGAGGAAAAGAGAACATGCTAAGATTTTCTCCTTTTCCCATAATGTTTTCCATCCTTTCTAAATCAAATTTCATTTCAATTTTTTTATTACCATTTTTTGTCATGTGCAAATTAACCCATTACCAAACAATCCCTGGTTTTTACAACCCTGAGATGGAAGCCTTTCTAAAACATTGTGGGAAAAGGAGAGAATGCTGGTAACCAACATTTTCTTCTTATCCTACAATGTTTTCTATCCTGGTGGAAACAAATTTCAATTTTTCAGTTAGGTTTACTTTGTTTGCAAGTGCTTTTAATTTGGACCATTCTAAAATTTTGTCTCTTGGTAAAGGGTTAAATGTTGAAAACGTTTGGGGAAAAAAAGGGAGAAAACGGCACCAATTTCTACTTTGTCCAGAATGTAGATCTAGAAAAGGATAAAATATTACGAAAAACAATTAAAGGAATTACTGACCTTATATTTTTTTTTTTTTTTTTGGAGATTGCCATTGCGGAATGTCTGTCTTATTTCGACTCGGAGTTTCGAACAATGTCGGCACAGCATCAGGTTTTAATCGCAGCCTTATATTCCTATAACCAATTTCTTTTACGAGTTTTGGACTTATTAAGAACTGACTGTCCTCGAAGTGTTTCGAAACGGACCTTTCAAGCACAATCTGGAATGAACTGATGGCACAAAATCCTCCGTTACTGTCCGGCCCCGGTTTAAACGTTGAATCCATAGTTTCTTCCTTTTTAATTCCTTCGGAAATTTGAACATACTAATTCTATGTGTTCCTGATTCGACGTTGAAGCCATAGGCTGCACAATTTATCATTTTTTCGGCTGAATTCTATGTTAATACTCAGATATCTGCGTATAATCATCAGCGTTCCTACTTATTTCTACTGACTGTAAACACAGGCTTACGCTCCTATGACGTCACACAGGTAGGGAAGATAAGCGAATCAGGGGAAGTAAGCCATGCACCATTTTTGGGGCCGTATATCAGCGTGACAATTCGAGCGTGATTTATGGCATGTTACAGGGTGGTATTTATGAAAACTGATGGACACGTGTTTACTAACATCATTTGCAGCTGATTGGAGCAAAAAAACAGTATGGTCAAGAAATCTTAGGATTTGCCCTTTAACCCTTTACCAAACGTCAAAATTTCAGCCTTTTCCCAATTGAAAGCATTTGCAGATGACAAAATAGATTTGGCAAAAAAACTGATATCTGCTTATGGAAGGGCAGAAAACATTGTGGGAAAAGGAGAAAATGCTGGTAATCAGCATTTTCTCCTTTTCCAACAATGTTTTCAAAAGGCTTCTATCACAGGGTCGTAAAAACCAGGGACTGTTTGGTAATGGGTTAAAGACCATTTTGCAACAGTGCATTTGATTGGACGACAGTTTCAAGGGATTTCCAACATGGCGATGCTTTATCAGGACGGCGCAAGGTCGGGAAAAACTCATGCCAGTTAGCTGGATTGCCGGTAAGTTGAATTTTAAAGGAAATGGGCAACTTGACTTTCTGTATTTGTTTGTACACATACACTTGAACGTTGACCACGGTGTTTCCAAGTTAAAAGTAGAGAGAATGGACCGAGTGACCTCCTTATGATTAGGGCTTGTCGAGAACACCGGACTGCACCGAATGTTAATTCAAAGTACCAGAATGCACAATTGTCTCTGAAATAAAGTATAATTGTGCGAAAGAAATGTGAATTTTATCTCCAATGTAAGGCGAGTGGATACAGTTTTCTCGTTTTCTGTCTGTCTGAACAGATTACTTCTCTGACCTGGTGCAGTGTCTTGGCAAAAGGGGGCTAAACGTCTGTCAGTAGGGGAATGATTTGTGGATTGTCACAAGGGCTTGCCAATATGGGCATATAGGCAACGACCCTGAAGACTGCTAGTTTCGTTACTAGGAATAGTACAGATTGAAATCCATCCTAATCAAGTTACACCCGTTTCTTGAATACATTACTAAACAATCAGGGTTTTTACAGCCCCGAGAAACAGGCCTCTGAGAACGTTGTGGGAAAAGGGGATAATGCTAGTTACCAGCATTTTCTCCTCTTCCCACAGTGTTTTTTGCCCTTCTATACATAAATTTTGATTTTTAAGTCACAGCACTTTTGTCATCTGCAAAAGCTTTCAATTTTGATTATGATAAGTTTAAAATTCTGTCATTTGGGAAAAGGTTAACACGCTCCATATGTCACATGGGACAGCGGTTTAACATCTCTTCAGAAAGACTGTAAGTAATTTGAGATGGTCAGTCTGAAATTTTGAAATTTGATAGAGAGTTAGCCATAGGCGGATCCAGAGGGGGGGACCGGGGGTCCGGACCCCCCCTGGAATTTTGGCAAAAATGTGGTCATCGGATTCGTGAAATGGTACTGGTTTGATATTGCACAGCATTTATGTAAAATACAGTCATAAATTTAAAAATAAAATGCTCTAAATGTGGAGACCTCCTCATGGTTAGAACTTTGACTTTTCTTGTAAACGGCTTACATCCACTGAAATCCGGAAACCAAAGTATCATATAATAAGACCAGTGCGTTTTCGGTGAGACCCCCCCTTGAGAAAGATATCTGGATCCGCCCATGTTAGCTCTTTACCAAACGACAAAATTCTGGATGGGTCAAAATTGAAAACACTTGCACAAAAAAAAGAATGTTATTCAGATATAGATATTTTGGTAAAGATAAAAACCATAGGGGGAAAAAGAGAAAATACTGGTTATCAGTATTTTCTCGCGTTCTCCTTTTTTTTTTACAATGTTTTCAAAAGCTGTCTTTCATAGGGTTGATAAAAGTCAGGATTCTGTGGTAACTAAAGAGTTTGATTTAAACTCCATTTTCACAAAGGCTGAGCATAACTTTGGGTTATTGTTATTTTTCAGAACATGGTGTTTGCACATTAGCTTCTTTTCCAACTTTTTGCAGTCCCATGATAGTGCTTGGGCATTCCTAAATGTTAATAACATGTGTGGCGAAAGCTGAAATAACAGATTATGATGAACAAATATTCAGTGGGTATGTATTTGCACAATATCAGAATAAATTCTAGATTACCATGCAGGCCATTTAGGGTTGCCCAAAAGTACATCAAAAGACAACACTCCCCTAGATCTATTTACCAGAAAACAATATTTTTCCTTAACTCTCAACCACACAACCAAATTTTAGATATACACGCATCTAACTTTTTAAAGCATTTGCAGAGTAAAACATGAAATTGAATATATAGCTCAAATTACAAAGTTTGTCTCAGAAAGGGTAGAAAACAATGATGGAATAGTAGAGAATGTCTGTAACCAGCATTTCCCTTTTAACCATGTTTTAAAAATCCTCCATTCACTTTAGGGATTATGTGTGGTAAAGGGCTAATTTTTATTGATCAAAGTTGTCAAAGGCAATGAAGCTGTGGTTCAGACTTGGAAATTTGTCTAAAAATGTTAAAAAACATTGTGTGGAAAAGGAGGAACTTTGGTTATTGGTACTTTCTCCCTTTTCAATGTTTTGAAAAGCCTTCTTACTGAGGATGGTTGAAAAAAACAAAGCTGATGGATTTGAACAGAAAAGAAAGGACTTTACATCGCACTTTGTAATGTCAAAACTCTGGGTGTCATTGCAACAAAATTTAAAAATATTGAAAATCTTTGAAAATCCTCTAGTCAGAAGCCATAACCTGAGGGGACTGTGCTCGCTGATCTGGGTCAATATTGTTTGCAGATGCCTCAACTCTTTACTAAAGGACAAAAGGACAGGCCCAGATAGCTCCACATCTGCTATCCAGCAACCATTTGGCAGGGGATGGTCATGTCAACATTGCTCTTTTTAAAACATTGTGGGAAAAGGAGAAAATGCAGATGATCAGCATTTTTGGCTTTTCCCATGATATTTTCTACTCTATCAAAGAGAAATACATCAATTGAGCCATATTTAGGTTATTTGCATGAATTATTTATGCATATTTCTATAGTTTCAGAAGCTGAAACTGAATGACCTCAGATTCCATATTGTGAAGAAAGAAATGGATATGCAAGGGAAATGTTTGAAGATTTCTTCTTAGTCTGACTAAGCTGATTACTTTCAATATATGGAAGAAAGAAGAGGACCATTGAGGAGACTGGTTTCATTGCTGGAAATCCTATTCATAACTCCAGGGTAGAGCGTCTTTGGAGAGATGTCTACTATGCAGTCATACAGATGATGATATTCAGCTTCATGGAAGTGATAGGCTTTAAGTTGAACAAGATATTTTAACTCTTTACCAAACGCCAACATTTTGGACTAGTCCAAATTGAAACCATTTGCAGACGACAAAATAAATGTGTATCCAAATTTGAAATCTGATTTGGATAGGGTAGAAAACATTGTGGGAAAAGGAGAAAATGCTGGTTACCAGCATTTTCTCCTTTTCCTAAAATGTTTTCAAAAGCTTTCTTTCTCAGGGTCGTTAAAAGTCGGGATTGTGTGGTAAAGGGTTAAACCAGTTGAGAGTCTGTTTTGATCCTCTTGCAACTAGTAATGATATTGGAGTAGACATTTACACAGGGGTGAAAGCAGTATTGAATGCTTTGCTAAATATGAATAAATGACTTTTAACGACTTGTACAAAGCAAGGTATAAACAAGCCTGCAGAATTTCCTGCCAAAACAGATAGTCATATATGGCTTCCGTCCAGGCCGCAGTCATATATGGCTTCCGTCCAGACTGTCTGTAATCTCATGCTGCCTGTAGAGACTCTAACCTTTGAAAAATTGTGGTCTGCCATGACTGTCATTATTCTGCCAGCTGCCTACCTTAGGCAGAAAGCAGAATCACTGGGACAGTCTCGGGAGGAAGCCATTTTCATGCATAGGAAGCAAGAGATCATGGATGGTCTGGGTAGAAGCCAAATATGACAGTCTCGGCATGAAGTGAAAACTGACAGACTAGTCTGTGCCCTGTATACAAGGCTGGAATCTATCATATTAACCCATTACCACACAATCCCTACTTTTGACTACCCCGAGAAAGAAGCCTATAGAAAACATTGTTGGAAAAGGAGAAAATGCTGGTAACCAGCATTTTCTCCTTTTCCCACAATGTTTTCTACCCTTCACAATACAAATTTCAAATTTTCAGTCATTTTTATTTTGTCGTCTGCAAATGCTTTCGATTTGGATAAGCCAAAAATTATGTTGTTTGGTAAGGAGTTAAAAAACAACAAATCATTCCAGATAAATATATTTCAATATGGCATAAAAGATTTGTCTTTGAAAGTGTAGAAAACTGTAGGAAAACGATGCTGGAAACCAGCAATTTTGTTTTTTTTCCACAATGTTTTCAAAAGTCTTTTGTCCTCAAGGCCATTTAAACCTGGGATTGTGTAGTAAAGGGGCATTTTAAAATTAAGATGTTAAAAAAAAACCCAGGAAACTTTATAACAGTGTAGTCCTAAGTTTTCCAGTAAAGCATTGTAGATTGGAGATTAGGGTCCATTTACACCAACCATAAAGAATTTCTTTGTCATATTCTACAAAATTTTCAAAATTTGCGAGTAACAAGACTTCTGATGGGCTAAAAAAATGGTTTTAGCCGATCAGAAGCTATGTTACTTTCAAATGTGGAAAAATCTGGAGAACAAAACTGAGTATGTTCTCGTGAATGGTTGTTGAATAAGGTCCCTGAGTGCATGTTTTTTTTGCAGTCTAATTTTGATCAACACTGACTGCTAAAGCTCTTATAGTTGTGAGTCATATGTATTTAGAAGGGGTTCATATGCTGATACATCGTCGAAATCTGCATTTCTTCCTCCAAAAAGATGAAGAAATGGCTGTATTCTACAAAAAGTTACAATTTGGATAACACTGTAACTTGTAGGAGTGTGCATATCACAAGTTGAAGCACATCATTTATGTGTAGAATTATGTCAAGTAAACTTTAGAAATTCAATCCAGTCAACAGTGTATTATATGTCAAGAGGGCTGTGCTTGCCCTATTTTACTCCACTGCATTTTTCTGCCTGTACCATGAAATCGTGGGAAGGACATAGGCATCTTTTCAACAGCTTCCAATTGCATCCAAAATTATTCGCATAAATGATGTTCATGGACAGACGACCTGTCTTTTGCAACTGTGTCATCAGTTTAAAGGTCAAGGTCACATTGTTATGATGAAATTTGTCAATAGTTGAAACTATTAAAGTGATTACAAGTGTTTCTGTCTGCCCAGTCAAGTCACTTAGCTCAGTCTTTAGCATGGAGGACTTGAGAACAGGTCACTGGTTTGATCCTTAGCTTGGACAATTTCTTCTTGAGGATTAATGATTGCGACAGGATCCATTCCTTTCTCACTGCTGTCCACTCTTTTAACAATGGTTATGTGGGGAAGCAGCCAGTGGCCTGGAAATCAGATTGTGCGGAGTACTGGTGAAAGAAGCTCCATGAAAACATGGATAGAAGCAGTGGCTGCCACGATAAGACTTAATTAATGTTGAAAACGGTGTTTAAACACAACACAATCAATCAGTCAATCTGTCCGTCCAATGAATCAGTATTAATTTCCATCAATACTGACAAGTTCTGTAAGTTCCGTTTGGCTATTTCTTTTTCATAGCTTCACAAATTGAAAAAAAAAAAAATCTTTTGCTGTCAAACTTAAATAAATATGTGTTTACAACATTACATAATGTTTTTTTCTGTCTAAACATGACAGAAGATAAAAATTTATCCCTTGTTCATCTTATTAGTTTTGTGGGTTACCTTCTTTTTTTTTGCTCCTTGGGCCAAAGCCCAGGAGCTTATGTTATAGTCATTTGTCCATCTTTCAACTTGCGAGGTGGAAGGTTGCTCCTTGAAGTAAGTTTTTCTGCCAGCAACTGGATATGACAGGACTTTCTCCACAATAAAGGCCTTAGCTCAGCCTCGCCTTTAGTGGAGAATATATTACTGCTCAGGTATAACTCAATAAATGACAACTCATGTTTAAGCATGTACTGACAGGAATAAATAAACAAACTATCACAAAATTACGGTAGTTTCTTAATATTTATTTGTTATCGTATTGTCGACATAATTATTTCTAATGTGCATTAAAACTAAAAATGAGAAACAATCTTTAAACAGAATAGAATGATTTGTATCACAAACAAAACCTGACCCACATACAGGATAGCTTGCCTGCCCATCACCAAAAAAATATATCTTGACTTAACTCATTACCAAACGACAATATTTTAGGTTTATCCAACTCAAAAGCATTTGCAGACTACAAAATAAAAGTTACTGAAAATTTGAAATTTGAAGGGTTTTAGAAAACATTTTTTAGGAAAAGGAGAAAATGCTGGTTTTCAGCATTTTCTCCTTTTTCCCACAATATTTTCTGAGGGCTTCTTTCTCAGGGTCGTTAAAAGTAGGGATTGTGTGGTAATGGGTTAAAGATAAGCTATCTGGTTGGGGAAGTCTTGTTGAAGATAAAACTAATTAACCCATTACCACCCAATCCCAAGTTATAACAACCCTGATTTACAGAAAGAAGGCTTCTGAAAGCATTTTGGGAAAATGATGAGGTGCTGCTTACTGCCACTTTTCCCCTATCTCCCCATGTTTTGTACCCAATCGGAGACAAAAAGCATGAATCTGTTGTCCGTAAATGTTTTAGATTTTGTTTTGTCTAAATTTTTTTCCTGTGGTAAAAAGTTATGTAAAAACAAAATCTACCAAAGCATTTGATTCAACCCCAAACTCAAGGTATGACCTTGACCTCAAGGTCAATGAGTGGGTTTGGTGGTAATTAGTAAAGTCCAGACTTGTATCTAAAAGGGGTTCAAGTATCAACTGATATAAACTTAAAAAAAAAAATTACCCAACACTTTAAGATGGCAAAGCAACCCTAATGGCCCTAAAATCTTTCACCTGAGCATTTTGACCAAGCATGACTTATTTCCATTATCGTCTGATGTGATTTATTGTGACATGCACACACTAATAAACTCTCATAAGTATCTGACTGAAATGTGGCCATTAGAGTATGTACAAGTTGTTGCTAGAATTTGTCTCAGTGACCTTTTTAGTTCAACATGCCCCATTTTCAAGACTAACATTCTGACCAACTTTTATGGATATTGCACAGAAAACTAGAGCCATCACTAAATGTGATGAATACCCTCAACAGCTCCATGTCAAGAAATAAATCTTTGATACTGAAATGTATATAGCCTTAGTCCAGAATACATCTTGACTCTTTACCACATGACAAAATTTTAGACTGGTCCAAATTAAAAGCATTTTGTAGACAAGAAAAAATAACTGCAACTAAAATATTGAATTTTTTTTCCAGCAGAGTAGAAAATATTGTGGGAAAAGGAGAAAATTATGGTTTCCAGCATTTTCTCCTTATTCCACAATGTTTTCAAAAGGCTTCTTTCTCGGGGTTGTTAAAAGTCTGGATTGTGTGGTGAAGAGTTAAATAGTAACAAAAAGATAAACTTTGCACAGCAACCTGAATAAAAACTTGAGAAAATAGAAGCTTTTGCCAATACATAAGAAGCAATAACTTCATTTTTCTGATATACATGTACGGTACTTCGAATTGGCTATGAACGGAAATCACTATATGTGCCACATATCCCCTAAGCACAATATTTGAGTTAACTTGAAGATAGACAGGTATTCTTGTGCAAATTTCATTCTTGTTTTTCAGAGCCTTTGACTAGCTTAAGGCCTGAATAAAAACAGTAATAAATTCCAAACAATGTTCAGTGTCTGTACTTATACATGTTTTCATCTGGTTTAAAAAAAACACACACACAAAAGCCTACTTAGGCTTTTAAGCCTTTACCACACAACAATATTTTAGACTGTACCAAAATGATAACATTAATTTTGCAGACAACATAATAAATAATTATGGCAGATGTTATGGGATTTATTGTGTAACCAGCATTTTGTCCTGTTCCAAAAAGGTTTTCAAAGGATTTCATTTTCAGGGTCGATTGTGTGGTGAAAGGCTAAGGTTTCTTATTCATTACCAAATTGGTCTAAAAGTATTTAACTCGCAGACCAAAAAGTTTAAGGCTAAACCTTTTGCCATGTGGACTTAATATATGAAAATCAACAGAACTTAATAAGAAAAAATGATATTGTGAAATCTTGACTAAAATACCCACACCTCCCTTCAACCCTTTCCCTGGTTATGGCATCTTTGACTTTTTTTAATTTGAGAGCCACTATGGAGTTAGATAAGGAACTGGGTGCCCTTTTACTACAGTAGTTATAAACAAAATTTGCCTAAGTAATACAGTATACTGGCATTAATCTGCCACGAAATACAAGATAGCTTTCATGATTATTTTAGAAAACTACATGTATTGCGATATATCAAAGTTTCTTGGGAATATTATCTTTTCATTTTAACTTGATGAAATTTCTAGGAAACTATGATTAATCACAATAGTGTTCTAAAATAATCATGATAGTCACATGTATATTGTATCTTATGGCTAAAATATGCCACCATGTTATAGTAATGTAAAATTTTGAAAATCATCAACTTGTTGCCAAATTATAATATGCACATCTTAGCTTCATATATAAACTTCCCATAAAGTTTGACTGCAATCCATCTGATAGATACTGAGTAATGGACCGTAGAAAAAAATCAAGAAAGGGCCATAACTCGTTTAGAAATTATTCAACTGTAACAAAATTATAATATGCACATCTTCACTTCATGATAAAACTTCCTATTAACCCTTTCCCAAACAATCCCTGGTTTTTACAGGAAAGGAATAGAAGCCTTTTGGAAACATTGTGGGAAAAGGAGAAAATGCTGGTAACCAGCATTTTCTCCTTTTCCCACAATGTTTTCTACCCTATCATATAGAAAAATCATCTTTTAAGCAACTGTTAATTTGTCATCGGCAAAATGCTTTGAATTTGGTCTGGTCCCAAATTTGCCGTCTGGGAAAGGGATAAGTCTGATTGACTGAAATCTATCCTGTAGTTATTGAGAAATAGAGCCGACAAAAAAAAAATCATGGAAGGGCCATAACTCCTTTGAAAATCATTGAACTGTAGCCAAATTATAATATGCACATCTTGACTTCATAATGGAACTTCCCATGAACTTTGACTAAAATCCATCCAGTAGATACTGATACTTTTTGACCTTGTGACCTTTCTTTTGACACAATGTGTGCCAAGCACCCATAGCTCGGTTGATAGCCTGCAAGCTTGAGAACAGGGAGTCACTGATTTGATCACTGGCTTGGCCAATTCAGACTTTTTCTTTTCAGAAACAAGAGGGCCATGATGGCCCTGAAGTTGCTCACCTGAGCCTTTTTGACCACACATGCCCCATTTCCAATCACTTCCAAGACATGAGTATCAGACTGAAAAAGTGGCCATTAGAGTGTATACAAGGTTTTTCTAGGACTTGACTTAGTGACAGTTTTTTTAACCCAACATGACCCACTTTAAACTCATCTAGGATATCATTAACCCTTTGCAACACGATGAGTACTTTTAACACCCCCTGAAAGAGAAGGCTTTTGAAAACATTGTGGGAAAAGGAGAAAATGCTGGTTACCAGCATTTTCTCCTTTTCTCACAATGTTTTCTACCCTATCAAAGAAAAATCATTTCATATGAGCCATGTTAAAACTCTTATCTACAAATGCCTTTAATTTCGACAGATCTAAAATTTTGTTGTGTGGTAAAGGGTTAAGGAAAATATTCTGACAAAGTTACATGAGAATAAGATTGACAATGTGGCCTGTAGAGTGTACACAAAGTTTTCCCGAGATTAGACCCAGTTACCTATTTTCTGATTGGTGGCTTTACCAATTCAACAAGAGATATTTGTAAAACATGTATGCCCCCCTAATGGCATCCAATGTGATTATAAACTCTTACGTTCAAAGTGTAAAAACGAACAAAGGGTAATTACTCAAAAATTATTAATGATAAATTAACAATTCTTGGGCACTGTACTTCCCATTTATGTGAACTATCAACTTTTAAAGTTTCATGACTTTACCTCACATACTTTTTGAGTTATGCTCCGGAAAAAAAATAAGTACGAAAATCAACAAAGGGCAGTAATTGCAAAAATGTAATGGGCAGAGTTATGGTTCTTGTGCAATGCACTTCTCCTGAATAAGATCTATCCACATATAAAGTTTCAAGATTATACCTGAAAAACCTTTTGAGTTATGCTCTGGACAAAAATTAAGTATGAAAATCAACAAAGGGCAAAAGCTCCAAAAATATACTGGGCAGAGTTATGGTTCTTGTGCATTGCACTTCTCCTTAATAAGGTTAATCCACCTATGAGGTTTCAAGGTGATCCCTGAAATACTTTTTGAGTTATGCTCTAGACAAAAATTAAGTATGAAAATCAACAAAGGGCAATAACTCCAAAAATATGATGGGCAGAGTTATGGTACTTGTGCACTGCACTTCTCCTTAGTGAGATCTATCCACCTATGAGGTTTTAAGATAATACCTGAAATACTTTTAGAGTTATGCTCCGGACAAAAATTAAGTATGAAAATCAACAAAAGGCAGTAACTCCATAAATATGATGGGTAGAGTTGTTGTTCTTGTGCACTGCACTTTTCTTTAATGAGATCTATCCACCTATGTAGTTTCAAGATGATACCTGAAATACTTTTTGAGTTATGCTCCGGACAAAAATTAAGTCTGAAAATCAACAAAGAGCAATAACTCCAAAAATATGATAGGCAGAGTTATGGTTCTTGTGCACTGCACTTCTCCTAAATAAGATCTTTTCACATATAAGGTTTCAAGGTGATACCTGAAATACTTTTTGAGTTATGCTCCGGACAAAAATTAAGTATGAAAATCAACAAAGGGCAATAACTCCAAAAATATGATGGGCAGAGTTATGGTACTTGTGCACTGCACTTCTCCTTAATGAGATCTATCCACCTATGAAGTTTCAAGGTGATACCTAAAATACTTTTTGAGTTATGCTCTGGACAAAAATTAAGTATGAAAATCAACAAAGGGCAATAACTCCAAAAATATGATGGGCAGAGTTATGGTTCTTGTACACTGCACTTCTCCTAAATGAGATCTATCCACCTATGAGGTTTCAAGATGATACCTGAAATACTTTTTGAGTTATGCTCCGGACAAAAATTAAGTATGAAAATCAACAAAGGGCAATAACTCCAAAAATATGATGGGCAGAGTTGTTGTTCTTGTGCACTGCACTTCTCCTTAATGAGATCTATCCACCTATGTAGTTTCAAGATGATACCTGAAATACTTTTTGAGTTATGCTCCGGACAAAAATTAAGTATGAAAATCAACAAAGGGCAATAACTCCAAAAATATGATGGGCAGAGTTATGGTTCTTGTGCACTGCACTTCTCCTTAATGAGATCTATCTACCTATGAAGTTTCAAGATGATACCTGAAATGGTTTTTGAGTTATGCTTCGGACAAACTTGGTCTACGGACCGACCGACCTACCGACCGACAAGTGCAAAGCAATATACCCCCATTTCTTTGAAAGGGGGGCATAATTACATGTACATGTAAAACTTACACTACAATAAGCAATCCCATATTTCAAAGACCCTGAGGTAGCCATCTTTTGAAACATTGTGGGATAAGAAAGAAAGGCAAATAAACAGCATTTTCATTTTCCTCCCGACATGACATACTTTCTCCTGGGTTGTTAAAACATGGGATTCTATTGTATAGGCTGATTAAACTCTGCACAAATAACAAAGAAATGATCTATGCTCTAGCAAAGGGAAATTAGAGCATCCGAGAGATCAAATGTGCCAAACAAGTAATCACATATTTATGGGCCCATGATAAAGGATCCATATAATCATTTTTTTCCAATAACTGAGTGCACCATGAGGTGGAGTGGTCCATGAGCGTGCAGAAAAAAACACAAATAATGAAATGCTCCGACCCATGCTTAGATACACAGACTGACATGTCTCATTGCTTTTTTGCTGGTGCATCAAGCCTTTTTCACAGAGGATGGCTATTTTTATTTAACTCATTATGTTCAGTTATGACCCAAATATTGATTGTTACAGGTGAACAGTCATTCAAAACATCAACAAAAAATAATCTGCCCAGCCAAAGAGAAACAGCCTTTTCCGAGTATGGACAGAAGGTTTTTCAAGAGTCCATCTCAGTGACCTAGTTTTTGACCCTATGTGACCCAATTTATATCTCGTTAGAGTTCTCATTAACTCTTTACTGAAGAACAAAATTCTATACTGGTTCAATTGGAAAGCATTTGCAGATGATAAAATAAATATTAAACAAAAAGGGAAATTTGTCTTGTCTCTTGTGAAGACTAGGAAACATTGTGGAAAGGGAAAAATGCCGGTTACAAGCATTTTCTCCTTTTCTCACTACACTGCCAAATGCCTTCTCTCTCAGTGCTGTAAAAAGGTGGGATTGTGTGATAAGGAGTCAAGACGTATATTCTTACCAACTTTCATAAGTATTGAACATAACACTTGGTATCTAGGATATACAGAGTTTATCTAAAATTTAACCAGGTGACCTAGTTTCTAATCCTTTTCCAAACAACAAAATTCTAGACTGGTCCAACTTGAAAGCATTTGGAGATAACAAAATTCATGTGACTCAAAAACTGAAAATTGTTTAGGAAAGGGTAGAAAACACTGATGGAAAAGGAGAAAATGCTGGTTACCAGTTTTTTCTCCTTTTCCCACAATGTTTACAAAATGTCTCTAACTCCGGGCCATGAAAAACCGGGAAAAGGGTTGGGAGAGGGGATAACCCTGTCTTGTAAGTCTGTTTTTCTGTACCAGGTGAAAATCTCCATCCAAAATTAAAGCCATTTTCATCTTCTAGTAAAAAGTTCCTGTATTGACTCTCCAGGTTATGGCCAAAGTGTGAGTCACAAGCAATCAATCAATATAGTTGATGAAATTTATTTCTAATCTTTTATGAAATCCCATGCCTGTCCAGAAAGTCAGTAGGTTGTTCCATAGATACATCTCCAGTAGCATCTACAATAGAAATGAAAGTACATTGACATTACTTTTTAGATAGTGCAGATATATTTCCAAATTTTGAAAAAAAAAAAAAAGTCATGAAAATTTTTCATACAAATGAAACAAAATGATGGCTCTATAGTGCCAGCATAATGTGGAGAGTATTTTACCACATGACAATCTATATTTAATCCATTTTATACCACTGTCCAGGTAAAGAATCACCAGACTGACTTTCTTCAGATACATTTATTTTCACCCGAATGAAAAGCACAAGGTTTGCTGCCTTAGAGCATGCCATAAAAATCACAATTAAGCCATCATATATAATTTCAAAAATGTCAAATTCAAATACCTGAAATTACACAATGAATAGCTCAATTTGACAATTCGCAAAATTTCTATTACATTTCAAAGACAAGGGTTTTGCAAAGCAGCCCATAGTACACCGCAAGGGGCTTGTCAGTCAAATTATTAATTTCAGAATTAAAGGGCAGATAACTCTAGACCTCATGAACAGAACGAAAAGAAAAAAGTCCCATGCACAACTACACATCATAGACTCATACTGCTATGTTTGAACTTATTCCAATGGAAACTGTTGGAGTTGTGCTCACAAGAAATTGCTCCTGGAAGGACAGATGGGCAGAAGGATGACTGGTGCCATAACATACATGCGCGGATCCAGATATCTTTCTCAGGGGGGATCCCACCGAAAACGCACTCGTATTATCATATGATACTTTGATTTCCGGATTTCAGTGGATGTAAGCTGTTAACAAGAAAAGTCAACATTTCGAGTTCTAACCATGAGGAGGTCTCCACATTCAGAACTTTTTTTTTTAAATTTATGACTGTATTTTACATAAATGCTGTGCAATATCAAACCAGCACCATTTCATAAATCTGATAACCACATTTTTGCCAAAATTCCGGGGGTCCAGACCCCCGGTCCCCCACTCTGGATCCGCCCATGACATAATAAGACTCTTTTACAGTTTTCTTCACAAAAGTATGGTACACAATCGCGACAAAAAGTACACTTGGAAATTGAAAATAGCATGGCATCTTACCAACAGTTCTATCACAACAAGTCCCTCAACATTTTCAGGAATGGCAAAATTGGTTCCAGTTGAATGGACTGCAACCCTATCTACACCTTCAATATATTTCAGTCCTGTTGCATTTCTGAATTGCAACTGTACCGTCTTTGTCCAGCATACCACCACATATTTCAATGAAAACACCCCGATTATTTAGTGCAGAATCTACATAAATGCATCTACCTGCAAGAGCAAAAATATAAATGAAATACATCTGTGTGTGTCCATATACAGATATATATACATGTATATGAACCATGCTTTTGCAGAAAGGGACCTAATGCATCTACAAAATGTCTTGACCTAAGCTTACCTGGTCTGAAAAATTTTGCCATTTGTCAAATTTTCTGTGTGTTCAAGGACCAGTCTACCTTGTGATAAACTCTTTACCAAACAACAAAATTTTACACAGGTCCAAACTGAAAGCATTTGCAGACAGCAAATTAAATGTTGTTAAAATGGTGATTTGTTTTTCCAATGGGTAGAAACTGTGGGGAAAGGAGAAAACGCTGGTTTCTAGCATTTTCTCCTTGTAGCACAAAGTTGGGATTGTGTTGTAAAGGATAAAAATGTTGTTAAATAAGGACGGATATTACTGATTCACAATTATGTGATGACTTGCTGGGTATCATGCATGGATCATAGAGATACCTTTAGCTCCTTTTTGCTTGATCATGGCTCATGTATACATGTTTAACCCTTTTCCAAACAACAAAATTTAACCTAGACCAAATAAAAAGAGTCTACAGATGACAAAATAAATGTGACTCAAAAATTGCAAATTGTTACGGGAAGGATAGAGAACATTGTGGTACATGTAATTGGAGAAAAAAACTGGTTAACAGTATTTCTTCTTTTCCCACATTTCAAATGTCTTTTTGCTTTGGGTCACTAAAACTTGGGATTGTGCAGTAAAGAATTAAAGTTTTTCTAAACAATGGGTGTTTACACAGCATCATATTCAACCAACAAGAACTAAACTGGTTAGACTTTAAGTAGCCGCCAAAAATTTGAAGGTGAACAAATCCCTGAAAAATGCTGGCGAGTTGAACTCCTTAAGATCACTTTAAAGTATGGCAGTCATTGGGTTAAAAGTTTCCAAATCTTTAATTGTACTTGAGATTTGGCTGTTCTAGCACTGACTGGACTGGCACAGTGACAATCAAGACAAAATCAGTTGAAAGTTCGGCACAGATTTTGTGTACAAGTTTGAACTCTTAAAAAATGCTGAACATAAGAGAAAACCCTGCATTTAATCAGTTAAATTTACAACGGACTTGAGACGGTACAGTGTACAATAAATGTCCAAATATGAAAAAGATCACTGTAGCATCTCATTATTGAGAGTACACACAATCCCTACTTTGGAAAACATTGCGGGAAAAGAAGAAAATGCTGTTAACCAGCATTTTCTCCTTTTCACACAATGTTTTCTACCATTTACAAAACAAATTTCAAAGTTTCAGTCTACAAATGCTTTCGATTTGGACAAGCCTAAAATATTGTCGGTTAGTAAATGAGATAAAGCTTGGAAATATTTCTACAAAATTTAAAGTACTTTTATAGAATCAATTCTTTAACAGAACATAGCTTTGTACATTCATTAAGTCCCATTTTGCAAGAGCATGACTCATGTGATTTAGAAGGTGTTCAGAATTCAACGCAACTTCTAATGCAAGTGCATTCCGAATTTCTGTCCGTCGCGGTAGGTAGATGTTTCAATTAAATCCAGTAACTTAAATGGTTTCCGGTGCATTCCGGTGAACTTTCGCCGCTCTAAATCTTATGGCGAAAAGTAAATGCCACTGCTTCCACAACAAACGTTCATGTCATACATTAGCATTTATGTCATCCATTTGAAATAATTCAACAATTACAACTTTTCTACAGAAATTAAATGAAATAAATAATTTTCCACTTACTGAATAGATCTATATTCTGGTGGGCAGCTAGCGTCTGTTGCGTAGCCATGTTGGAAATCTAACAACAGCATTGTCCAATCAAATAAGCCGTTACTAAATGGGCTTTCCCAAATCTCATTGGTCAATTATCGAATGAATATTTTTTCAACTGCAATCTGTAAATTTTTATATGTTGCAAAATTTTTTTTTTCATTGGATAAATTTTTTTTTTTCATTGGATAATTTTTTTTTGTATTCGATATTTATCTTTTATTGAATGTATATAATTTAAGTTTAGAACAAATATATTTTTATCCAATGAATATTTTTTTGTTTTCGAATGAAAATTTTTTTTTCGAATGAATATTTTTTCGTTTTAGAATGTAAATTTTGATATCGAATATTGCAACGTTTGTCACGCCATAGGCACCACCAGAAAAATATGTAGTATCATGCGATGTACAGTACATAAATATAGTTTAAAACGAAAATGAAAATAAAAGCAAAAGAAATATTTTTCTGCAGGCCTTAAAGGTGGCCCTTCAGATTTTGGGACGAAAATGCAAAAAAATAATCCTTATACTCCCACAGCCTTTTAATTTGCATTCATAAAACCCCAGTAGTCGAAAAGCATCCGATAACACGAGAAATTAGAGATTTATAACGGACCAGATTGACACCAACGGGAAACACGTTCTATTTTTAGATGATCAATTCTCTCATTTAAATACAGGAAAACACAGACAAAGTTTCAAACATCCGTCTGAAGAAGACATTGTGGAAAATAATTATTACATACTTGCTATGTAATGGAATTTAAGCGTTATTAGTCACGTGCCAGTCACTTGACATTCCCACAGTGCTCTATTGATTTTTGGCGCGAAATCTAAAAATAGCTTAAGAGGCTACGTAGCCTTTTAAGGGAATACCATCAAAAAATTGTTTTTTTTGTAATTTTATGATTCTTGATTATTGATGATTTGTATTATTTTTCATTCAAATTTCAATGATATATATTTTTTAATTTGGTGTGATGTGAAAATTCTAAATACCCACCTTTAAAAAATAGTGACGTCAGTGAATGCCTCCCTGATGGCTTTTAATAGCTCAAAAAGCTGTAAAAATGACGGATATCTCCGGTGAAAAGGTGATCGCTGAATGTCATAGGTACATTATGGTGTTATCTGTTACTAGGGTAAAGGAAATTGTGATCACTCTTCGTTTTGTTGGTGAATTTGGTCGGGTAGGGCATATTTTTGTGTTGTCACAGGTAATCGAGGCCTTGCATTTCTTGTGTTTCTTTTCATACAGGGGGTATTTGTTTTCATATTTTATCATTTTTTGCATTATAGAAAGTCGAATTCCCGTGTTCCGAAGCAATTAACCGATTCCAGATACGCTCTCTGGAAAAAAAATAAATAATTCCGGTGATTCTGCAATACGTCGTCTACATAACCTAACCATTCCTATAAACGTTCTTAGTCTCATTCTCCAAGATTTTGTAAATTTGAAAGAAATACAACTGTGATTGGCTATTTAAAGCTTTCCAAAGATCTGCATTAGTCTTACTCGCCAATCTTTTTTAATTTGAAAGGAAGAGAACGTCTGAATGGCTAAATCATAGGTATGTAAGCTGTCGCCGTGATAAGCCAGAGCTAATGTTGAAACCAGCCTTAAAGGTGGGTATCTAGAATTTTCACACCCCACCAAATTAGAAAATATATATACCACAGAAATTTATATGAAAAAAAAAAAAAACCCAATACAAATCATCAATAATTAAGAATCATAAAATAGTAAAAATAGTTTTTTGATGGTATTCCCATGAAAGGCTACGTCGCCTTTTAAGCTATTTTTAGATTTCCCGCCAAAAATAAAAAAGGGATTTGTGGGACTGTTAAGCGACTGGCACGTGACTAATGACGTTGAAATTCCATAACATAACTAACATGTAATTATTTTCCATAAAGCCTTTTTCAAAAGCCATGTTTGAAGTTTCGTCTATATATTTCCGGTGTGTAAATGAGCTCATGTAAAAATAGACCGTGTTTCCCGTCGGTGTCGACCAGGGCTGTAGTAAATCTCTAGGTTCTCTTGTTGTCGGATGGTTTTCGACCACTGGGCTTTTATGAATGAAAATTATAAGGCTTTTGAAGTATAAGGATGATTTTTTTTTTTGTATGCTTTTAAAATTTTCGTCCCAAAATCTGAAGGGCCACCTTTAAATCAATCCAATAGTATTGTCTACATCATTTAATCTGATCCTGACCTTTATGTTGAATGTATAAGTAGGGATATAACTAGAATTCCGACTATAAGTAGGAAAGTTACATAATACAGGAAGGTACTATTAAAATACACAGGTAATCAAATTACCTTAGCGTGCAAAGCGCGACATAAGACGCTTTTGCGGTCTGGGATCAACGCTAACCGATAAGGATTACCTCCATTTAATACTTATTCCCGCTTTGCTCCTTCTTTCTCAATGAATACTAGATCTGGCATAATATTGATTTGTAATATTTTACTAATTTATAAAGATATATTTAAATTTTGTCCAAATAATGATATCTATGCCAATTTCTCTACTAGTTCACCGACTCAAAACTACACGGACGCATTTATTTCATTTATTTTAATATAAATTTTACTCAGGCACTGGAAATCTTTCATATCTTGCCACCAAATGCAGAGCTGCAGCCGAAGAGCTAGATTTTTTTTGTTGGAACTTCTCCAGACAAAACACGTATTTCCCAACCATTCTTGAGAATATTGGGCTAAAATACAACTCTAAATTGCGAGCAAAGGGCGACATAAGACGCATAAATTGCGGTCTACCCGTCCGATGATGAATTACTTCCCTTTAATACTTATACCAGCTTTGCTCCTTCATTCTCAATAGATACTAGAGTTATTGTAATAGTGATTTGTAATATTGTAGTAATTTATTACGATATATTTAACTTTTGTCCAAATAGTAATTTTAATGCCAATTTCTCTGCTAGTTCACTTGATCAAAACCACACGGACGCAAATTTATTATAAAATATATGTTACTCAATACTGTTACACTAAGTCTTTATAGTCTGTAACTGCAGAGCTGCAGAATGGTATGATTAATCTTCTTGTAATTAAATTTTTGAACAGCCCACTGAGGCTGATGGATCGGGGAACTAGAATTACCGCGCTTTATGGGGCACTTGCGAGGTACTAAATGTGTAGACATTGTCCTCTACATGTAATGTCTCACATATAACACGATGAACGTTCCTCATGCTAGGGCATGCATAATGTTGTTATCAGGGCCTTCCTCTTCAATGACCTGTCATTTGCTCATTGATGTGTCTGACCCCCCATGACCAATTTTTGTCTGATTTATTTTTTCGTTGGAGCTTCTCCAGACAAAACACGTATTCCCCAACCATTCTTGAGAACTTTGGTCTTAGTCTCATTCTCCAGAATTTCCTACATTCCAACCTCTGATTAGTTAAAACATTTGGTTTAGCCAATCAGAAATTGTGTAACTTGCAGATTCTGAGATTCTTGAGAACACCACGAAGAATGTGTTTTAAAATGTTAGGTAATGTGGTTAGGTCTTGCACTATTCCTCTTGCCCAGAGTCCATTTCATAGAGCTGGTTCTCTTGGGATTGCAACTGGGAATCAAGCTAGATTTTGCACAGATTGGAACTTATTTAATTATCGATTGAAAAACTTGTGCATACAGGGTTTTCCCTCGGCCACAAAAATAGGGGGGTCATTGTGATCCCCTAGTAAAAGTTAATGGGGGTCATTTTGGAATTTGTGGGGGTCACAACAAAATGTAATTCGCTAAATCGCTTAAACAAAAACTACTGTATGTGAAAGTATGTGTTTTTTTTTATTTGTAGCCTCTACTTCTACCTAATTCTGCTTGACAATCATTACTGATTATTACTAGCAGGTGCTTGTCTGGGAATAAATGTTAGAAAAAAAAGTATGCAATGGTTATATTGTTAAAAAGATAACTACGATTATACAGTTTGAAACATGATAACAAGTTAAAAGTTTAAAAACACGCTCCGATATTTTCTTAAAATTTCTTAAATGGGTCAAGCGTGTCAGTGAAGACACAGACGCTTGACTGGATGCTATATGGGAAGCTATTCCACAGGCGGATGGTTCTCGCTATGGTTAACGGTTATTTTGTTTTTATCACCGGAATCGACCATTTCGTTGGCGAGAAAAGCTTGTTGTCGGCTAGAGTGGGAAGTCTCTGTTATTTTTCTTGATAAAGATTAGCCGTTTCGGCTGAAAATAAACTACTTTTACCAATTAGATAAATGAGCGATTCTTGTGTTTTGACACGCGGGTCGTGTTCGTGCCGACGTTTTCAACGAACAACAAAGTGTATCTCTAGCTAATTTACAGTAAATCCTCGAGACCTTGAAATGTTGTTCTGGGTGCTCTTACAAGCTGCCGTATCGTCTGATCTTTGTTTAAGGGCTCTTCTTCCTTGCAGACAGTAAGAATGACGTCGATTTTGATAGGAGCCGTATTGTTTTCATTTGAGATCGACTGGTTTAGTTTAGACCCGTTTAACCCATTACCAAACGCCAAAATTTTAGGTTTGTCAGCATTGAAAGGAATTGCAGATGACAAAATAAAAGTGACTATAATTTTGAAATCTGTTTTGTGAAGGGTAGAAAACATTGTGGGAAAAGAAGAAAATGCTGGTTACCAGCATTCTCTCCTTTTCCCACAATCTTTTCTAAAGGCTTCTTTCTCAGGGGCGTCAAAAGTAGGGATTGTATGGTAATGGGTTAAAGACGGTATTTTAGTAAAATCGATACACAGTCCAGTGTTTCGTCCCATTTTCCCTTCATAATCCAGATTTTTCATCTGCTCACGATGTAACAGTGCCAGAAGTATATACGATCATTATTACCTCTCATTGTATTTGTGCGTTCACTATGACGCATTGCTGAAAAAAAATGCGGATCATTTTCCTTAAAAGTGCGTCAAAACGCAAAAAAATCGTACGTCAAGGAAAACCCTGGCGGCATATTTCAATGGTACCGAATCTCCCTTAGTCAGCCACTGTAGGCCGTCTAGTCCTTGTCTTAGTAGTCTTTTCAAGAAATGTCTACCTCCTGCCACGCTGCAGCTTGTTATAGTTGTATTAAGTTGAAAATTATTTATAGACAAAATCATGGTTTAACTTCGTTACAGTGTCATGAAAAAAAGATGTATTTTATTATCAATCTTCAATAATTCAACTAGCCATAATATCATAATATCTGAGAAAGCAAATGCTTAATAGGTATAAATATTACACAGAAATAACCAAGTAACACATTCTATATTGAAAATACACAGAAATAACCAAGTAACACATTCTATATTGAAAAAAAAAGGCCGATGTAATATTGTTGTTTGTTCTTGATATATGGAGCCTTACAAACGTGCAGACATCACACGGGAAGAGTTGGAACGAAGCATTTCAGCTAGGCATCCTGTATTATTACATATTATTGCATAAAACGTGCCTTTTTGGGCCGTTATAAGCTTGTATTAACGGGTAAAAATCGGGCGGTTAACGGGAGAAAACGTGTATTAATCAGTAAATTCACGCTCTGTTAACGACCAGCTTTGTACTATCAATATCCTCGATTCGGGCCTACCTTGTAAACAATGTCTATCCTTGTCAGATTTTCCCTAGACTGCTACATCAAACTGTAGAAATTTGTACCATATTAGATCCTTTTCACGGCATGTTGATGATATAAGTACACCACGAATAAAATTTTGCACAGATCCTCAGTATAATCGAGATCTGAACAAAACTTCACCCGTGAAATGTATTCTAAACCAGCTACATCTCACCTACTTGTTAACGTGATCGGTCCGCCTCGCTTAACGTCGATCGAACCCACTATCTTCATTCAGTTACAGAAATTCATATCCATTCATTCATCCTAGGTGTAATCGTCCAAAAGTGTGCAAGTTTATCCCACAAAAATCCAGTGTGTATTAAATCAAAGCGTTGAAAACGCTAAAGTGGTATTTGTCAAGGAAACCCATTGTGTGGAATTAATAGTTTGAAAGAAACAGAGACATATTGTTCAGATATTGGCTCAAAAGTCAACCCACTAAGCAAATGAAAACCTTTTCGGTTGAAGGGAGAGTATTCATGACAAAGTTTGGTTTATTTTTGTATAAGTGGTCTCCTTTTGATCATGAGGAAGAAGCAGGAGTAAGGCCCCTTGACAGTAGGATGCATGAAAAATAGAGAGAAAAATCCTGTTGATTTATCGAACCAAATTAAGTTTGTTCCTGAAAACTATAATTTTGAAATATCTCTAGCCTTTTACATTCAATTTCCAACATTACAATCAATAGACGATAAGCGATATTTCCATTTTATCGTAAGCGGCGCACCAGTAGTATCTAGTGACACCGGACAATCAAAGCATTATTTCAGTAACAAATGCCGTTTGTCCCGTTCTCAAATCCTTTAAATTTGGACAAATTCATAACAGAAAAGATAATGACATAGCAAGAATACTATGGAAATCAATTCTAATACAATTCAAACATATTTCATGATATTGCCTTTGAAAAACAAAATCACAAACGGACAAAATATGCATTTTATAAAATCGTATTTAAATAAAAAGCATGTAGAGACTAAGAACGGACTTAGCCTCTGAAACCTGTATAAAACTCATAATCCTGATCATTAGTTAATTACCAAAGGGGTAAATTAATATGAAACAAAAGATAAGAAGAGTCAATTTAATGTGTCACGTGTGTGCTAATCTGTAAGAAGCAAGCACATTACAGCTGTTCTAAAGGTCACCCACTCTGCAGTGCGATACCGAGATCAAAGGAACACCGATTTAACCCTTCACCCACTTTTTTTTAAGTAAGACATTATTAAATACATATTTTTTATACTAAAAATGAAGCTTACAAGAAGTTATGGAAGGTCTGAAATTTGATCTGAAGCCACGTTTCTTTTGTTCATGATCTATAACATGAAGTTATTCGTCAATAGGTACATGCCTGAAAGTGCAACAAGGATGTTTGATAATAGTTCTTTAAAATCACTAAATGGACTGCCCCTGTCTTTCTGAAGACACTTAACAGCTAATCAAACTTTTACCAAAGTATTTCGAGCGACCCGTGTAAAAAGGGGCAGATGTGCTGATTTGCCCCACTGTCTGTTATTTGTCTCACTATCTCAACCCTAACACCCCCATCCCACACACACACACGTTCAAAAAACCGAAAACTGAAAGTAATCAATATGTAGTTCATACACATCTGTGAAAAAACGAATTTTCAAAGTGTGAGAGAAAATATTTGAGGAAAAAAGGAAGGGCTTGGAACATGCATTTTCTCCTGTTTCCTGTTTTTTTACTTTTTTAAAGACAATTACAACCATTTGACCCACGTTTATTCAATCGCCTCCATATGCTAAGTATCTGGACGAGTCCAAAGTGTTGTCGTCGGGTGAAAACATTCGCAGTAACTATCTAAAACCCTATTCCACATAACCCAAGTTTTTACGACCCTTAGAAATATAGTTTTTTAAAAATGTTGTTAAAAAAGGGTTAAAGTTCTAGTTACCAACCTTTTCTCCTTTTCCCTTACTATCCTTCCTAATGAAAATTTCATTTTTAAGCCACATTCAAATTGTTATCTGCAAAGACTTCCAATTTGGGCAAGTCTCAAATTTTTGTTTCGTAAAGAGTTGGTGAAAGATTCAGTGTTATAAAAAATGGGGTGTGGGGGGATAACATCAATATATCTGCACTAGACCTTTCCTAATTTTATGTCTGATTATTCAACCAATGTTTTCGTATTTCTGTAGCTAAGTTTGTTACGTACAGGCTAGAGGTCCAGGTATCTGTGGTGTGATTTATTTAAAGTATTCATGTGATAATTTTTCCAAAGAATAGTTCCAGTATCTGCTAAAAGACAGAGACAGTCTACTAACAAAAAACTGGGACATCAAACATTTTGAATTTATAGCAAACGTCTTAACTTTTAAATAACATTTTTAAAGACCTGTATAGTTGCATGTTTGCCATGTTCCTGTTTGAACTACTTTATAAGTTGACTACCGTAATAACAAAGTTTGATTCAAATTTTAAACCTTCCATTCCGTCTAGAAGAAAAGATGTTAGAGATTCATTTTCAGGAAGCGAATACGTGCTATACTTGTTTTCATTGAAAAGCTAGTCAAGGGTTAGCTGGGTGTATGTTTGATCTATATGAAAAGCTGTTGTGTTCTTTTTAGGCACCGACTAGTTAACACACACGTGTCATAATTAAGTGTTTATCCCGTTTAGTCTTACGTTGATCACTTGTAAAGGTTTGTTAAAAGCTGTGACGGAGGGTAAGTCTTTCTAATTACTGGCGCCAAAAGATGCATTTTTCTGCCCGAACATTTTTTTTTTCAACTGATGCATTATTATGCAACCTGGGTTAACAGGTCCCACTTTAAACGGTATATTTGCACTAATTTCTTTAGGATTGGAGCGGGTATTTGTTTATTTTAAGTTAAACCTTATCTTACTAAATAAATTAAATGCCACTTTTAAAGCCGATAGTAAAATCTCAAAAGTTATTTCAAAGGAATATCTCGAGGAAAAATATCTTCGTATCGGATAGTGTAGATCTAGGGTCAGACTGCACGTTCTTCCTGGTGTGATCAGAATCTATATTGTCTACAAAAGCCATTGAGTCGCTCTTGGTAGCCAAAGGGTTAATTGCAGTCTGCATATAAAAAGCTCTATAAACACGCCCGGCAGGAGATAGCGCTTATGATACCGCTTTACTCTCTGAAGTCTAACGAAAAATGATAAAACAACAGTTCTTTTTTGTGTGTGTCTTCGAAAAAGATAATAGATGAAACCACGGCCGTTTTATGTTGTTTATTTCGCGTTTAGAGTGTAATCCATTTAAAAAATATGACACTTTCACTATTCGGGTATATACAGAATTGGGAAAAATTGTCGGGTGGAAAGGGAAGTAACTCGTGGTGACGCGTCAGTAACGGTATTTGGCAAATGGTCTATTACCTCGATCGATAAATATTCATGAGCAATCAAATGGAGTAGCATGCAATCATAGGACGAACAAGCCATGGAACGAATTGGTTTTGGAACGAAAAAGCTCTTGGTCAGTTGGCAAATTTGTATCATTTCGCCAATAAAAGGCTATGAGCGAGAGAAGCTAGTTTCAATAAAAAATAAGCATCTCAGCAATCGATGGCCTCGCCCAATGTATTTTAATATGCCATTTCAAATTACATATTTTTGTGCCACCGTAAAAGTCATTTGCCTGAGAAAAAATGAGTTTAACTGGGTTTATTTCCTTCGGTTTTGCACAGAATGGTTGAACTAAAACTCTACAAAGTGTGGGTACGCTGTCTCGGTATAGACTCGGTATAGACTCTAAAGTGTTTGGGTACGCTATGACAAAATGGATACGCTGGCATATGTAGAAATATGTATCATATAGACGATCTGCAAATCAAGATTTAAATTGAAATGTCGTCCTAGATAGCTGCAAATTATGAAGAAAATGGCAATAATCATGTATTTGAATTGAACTATTTTATGCCAAGTTTTATATTCTTGCACTAAAGCCCGGGACCTTTTGGAGGTTGATTAATTTATCAGTGTCATTGACGGCCGACTTTTTTGAAAAGGGATGAGTTATTACACTTGAAATTACGTTTTTCAGCTCGTCTGGCTTTTTTTTTGCGATAAAAGAGCATATAATCATTGCTTTTTCTGTTAGTATGTGGTTAGGACAGAGAACGTAGTAATGATATTCCAAAGCGTTTGAAGCATTTTCAAGCTACAAACATCCGGGATATTCCTGCAAAATTTAAGCCGGAACTACTTGAACTCAATCTTTTTCTACTGCTGCGTACCTAAACGCGATGGAGTATTAGATTCACGGTAAAAAATAAGATACATTGTTATCAAAATTCAATCTTGCTCTCATAGTGGTATTTTCTTCGACAAATACCACACTCTCTATTCGTCATGCATCCTACTGTCAAGGGGCGTTACTCCTGCTTCTTCCTCATGATCAAAAGGAGACCACTTATACAAAAATAAACCAAACTGTGTCATGAATACTCTGCCTTCAACCGAAAAGGTATTCATTTGCTTAGTGGGTTGACTTTTAGGCCAATATCTGAAAAATATGCCTCTGTTTCTTTCAAACTATTAATTCCACACAATGGGTTTCCTTGACAAATACCACTTCAGCGTTTTCAACGCTTTGATTTTGTTCTGTGGGAGAAACTCTAGACTAGACAGTTCAGAACTCCATAGCCATAGCCTAATAATTGCACTTATGGTGTAAAATCGTTTTTTTTTTTTTGATTGGTCAGAATCGGGCCATGTGATGAAAAAACCTGCATGTTATTTTTCGATGAATGCAATAGCACTACTTTCGGTTTTTCCAAATTGCTGTTGGTATCTAATTTTAGATTTCATTCAAACTGTTTATGGGCTATATTTAGAGTTCAATCGCTGAATCAGTCAAATGCAAAAAGATCGATTTCTTTTTCTTTAAAAAAACATGCAAAAAGGAAACTAACGAATAAACCTTGACAAAATGATGCGTGTTTAACTTTATTTGCAACCTTAGAACACGGCGGGGAATCACGTGACACATCAACAGCAAAAATGACCGACATTTGAAGAAATTCCCCAACTTGAGGTAAGAAAATCTTCAATAATTCCATTAATACATGATCGATTGGAATTTGGTTTGAAGCAGAGAAGGCGGAAGGACTCCAGGGATTCACTTGATGTGTTAGATTTTTTAAACAACACCTGATAAAAAAAGTTATTGACGAGCAAACAAATTTTTTACCCTGGATAATTTATTTGCTCGTCAATAACTTTTTTATTATGTGTTGTTTAAAAAATCTAACACATCAAGCAAATCCCCGGAGTCCTTCCGCCTTCTCTGCTTCAAACCAAATTCCAATCGGTCACGTATTAACGGAATTATTGAAGATTTTCTTACCTGAAGTGGGGGAATTTCTTCAAATGTCGGTCATTGTTTTTGTTGTTGTGTCACGTGATTCCCCGCCGTGTAAAAATACGATAAAAAAATACACTATGCCAACAGTGAATAGACAGTCTGAATGATCGACGTCATCATTTACATCATTAATACGTCAGCGATCGATTTCTATGAAGCCAAGGTCACTGAGTTAAATTTAGTACACTGTGTAAACAGAAAAATCACTCTTGAGTAAATGAACTCGATTTCTTGTTTCATGACGGAGTTAAACTTTTTTATTGCGGGGATTAGGTTAAGTAATAGTTAAATGCTAAGAAGTCAAAATTAAACGATTTAAACAGTCAAAAGGAGGGAGCGTAGCGACCAACTGTGGCTGTTTAAATCGTTTAATTTTGAACTTCTTAGCGTTTAACTGACTTAGTCTTTTTCCGCCCACATTACATCATTGCTAAAATAATGTTCCATATACGGAATCCACTATTCACAAAGAAACGCCCTTTCACCCATATATGGAGTTGGCTGATTCGCTAAAGAAACGTCATCATTGCATCATCGCTAAAAAGTGACGTAATTTTCACGTGAATGTCGGGGCTAAACCTCGTACACGACCACGTGGTATTTAACCCGTAACAAAACAATCCATTGGAAAGGAAGGTTATTTTTGGAAAAGGAGAAACTTCTGGTTATCATCATTTTCTCCTTTTCCTACAATATTTTCCACCCTGTCAAAAAACTCAATTTCATTTTTTTTCACTTTCAAAATTTGACATCTGCCAATGCTTTCAATTTGGAATGGTCTAAAATTTGTCTTATGAGAAAGGCTTAAAGGTGGGTATTTAGAATTTTTACATCTCACCAAATTAAAAAATGTATATAACACTGAAATTCACATGAAAAAGTAATACAAATCATCAATAATTAAGATTCATAAAATTACAAAAAAAAACAAAAAAATTGATGGTATTCCCTTAAAAGGCTACGTAGCCCCTTAAGCTATTTTTAGATTTCGCGCCAAAAATCAATAAAGCATTGTGGGAATGTCAAGTGACTGGCATGTGACTCATAACGCTTAAATTCCCCATCATAACAAACATGTAATGATTATTTTCCAAAATGTTTTTTTCGGACGCTATGTTTGAAGCTTCTTCTGTGTATTCCCATAAGTAAATTAGCGAAACTGATCATCTAAAAATAGAATGTGTCTCCCGTTGGTGTCAACCTGGGCTGTAGTAAATCTCTAATTTCTCGTGTTGTTCGACGGTTTTCGACTACCTGGGTTTTATGACTGAAAATTAAAAGGTTTTGGTAGTATAGGGATGATTTTTTTGCACTTTTGTAACATTTTTGTCTCAAAATCTGAAGGGCCACCTTTAAAGAATCTTCATTATCAGCTTCATTTCCAGTTCACACTTGACTATCGCCAGTGTTAAACAATGTCAAATATGGTAGAATTTGACCAAGATTTTGAGGAAGTAACGACTAGACTCAGCCTATGAAAATTTCTACAGATTTACTACAGCATTATTTTTTTTCTTAAAATTTCAACATATCGTCGATTTGCTTCTTAAACCTCGTAATAACAGCTTGTTTCAAGCTTCAGGTGGTATGTTTAAGAGGACAACCGACCATATAGATCTAGATTGATCGCGGGCTTTTATTACATAAATTGTATCTGTGTTAAAAAAAAGGTAAATTGTATCTGTGTTAAATACCTTTTTTTTTTTCAACGGCGTTACTTGTAGATCTACGTGGCATGTGCTAGACCTAATTTAAGTAATTGTTGAATATTAATGAGGGGGGTAGGGTTTAGGTACGCATGCGCAGTAAATCCAAATAAACTCCAGACAAACTGCGACGTTTAAATGGATAAATTATCAAAATAAACCAACGTTTGGTAGTTTATGGAAGATAGACGGTCAAAAATTTTCAAATATGAGCGTTCTGATTGGATAGAAAAGTAGGACAAAGACTAAAAAATGCTATTGACCAGAAAAAAGTTATCGTGGATTTGATGGAAAGTATATTATATTGTAAAAGAACTGTTGGAGAAAGGATCGAAAGTAGTGAATTCACTGTGTTAAGAATTTTTGAAATGTTGGCGTGATCGGAACAATATTAGAAACAAGCCTAGAACTGGGAAACCAAAAATACACATTGAAAAATTAACAACTGCGACACCGTTTTGTGGTATTTGTCGAAGACAATACCACTATGAGTTCAAGATTGAATTTTGATAACCATGTATCTTATTTTGTACCGTGAATCTAATACTCCATCGCGTTTAGGTACACAGCAGTAGAAAGAAATTGAGTTCAAGTCGTTCCGGCTTAAATTTTGTCGTAATATCACGGATGCTTGTAGCTTGAAAATGCTTCAAACACTTTGGAATATTATTACTACGTTCTCTGTCCTAACCACATACTAACAGAAAAAGCAATGATTATATGCTCTTTTATCGCAAGAAAAGCCAGGAAGGCTGAAAAACATAATTTCAAGTGTAATAACTCAGCCCTTTTCAAAAAAAGTCGGCCGTCGTTGACACTAATAAATCAATCAACCTCCGAAAGGTCCCGGGCTTTAGCGCAAAAATCTAAAACTTGGCATAAAGTAGTTCAATTTAAATACATGAATAATGCTACCATTTTCTTCATAATTTGCAGCTATCTAGGACGACATTTCAATTTAAATCTTGATTTGCGGATCTTCTATAATATACATATTTCTACATATGCCAGCGTATCCATTTTGTCGTAGCGTACCCAAACTCTTTAGAGTCTATACCGAGTCTATACCGAGACAGCGTACCCAAACTTTGTAGAGTTTTAGTTCAACCATTTTGTGCAAAGCCGAAGGAAATAAACCCAGTTAAACTCATTTTTTCTCAGGCAAATGACTTTTACGGTGGCACTAAAATATGTAATTTAAAATGGCATATTAAAACACATTGGGCGAGGCCATCGATCGTGGAGATATTTATTTTTGATTGAAACTAGCCTCTCTCGCGCATAGCCTTTTATTGGCGAAAAGATACAAATTTGCCAACTGACCTTGGGCTTTTTCGTTCCAAAACCAATTCGTTCCATAACTTGTTCGTCCTATGATTGCTCGCTACTCCATTTGATTGCTCATGAATATTTATAGATCGAGGTAATAGACCATTTGCCAAATACCGTCACTGACGCATCACCACGAGTTACTTCCCTTTCCAACCGACAATTTCTCCTAATCCTGTATATACCAGAATAGTGAAAGTGTCATATTTTTTAAATGGATTACACCCTAAACGCGATAAATAAACAACCTAAAACGGCCGTGCCGTTAGTTTCATCAATTATATTTTTCAAAGACACACACAAAAAAGAACTGTTGTTTTATCAATTTTTCGTTAGACTTCAGAGAGTAAAGCAGATCATAAGCGCTGTCTCCTGCCGGGCGTGTTTATAGAGCTTTTTGTATGCAGACTGCATTAACCCTTTGGCTACCGAGTGCGACTCAATGGCCTTTTGCAGACAATATAGATTCAGATCACACCAGGAAGAACGTGCAGTCTGATCCTAGATCTACACTATCCGATACGGAGATATTTTTCCTCGAGATATTCCTGTGAAATAACTTTTGAGATTTTACTATCGGCTTTAAAAGTGGCATTTAATTAATTTAGTAAGATAAGGTTTAACTTAAAATAAATAAACAAATACCCCCCTCCATTCCTAAAGAAATTAGTGCAAATATACCGTTTAAAGTGGGACCTGTTAACCCAGGTTATATAATAATGCATTTGAAAAAAAAATGTTCGGGCAGAAAAATCCATCTTTTGGCGCCAGTAATTAGAACAGACTTACCCTCCGTCACAGCTTTTAACAATTCCAAACCTTTACAAGTGATCAACGTAAGACTAAACGGGATGAACGTTTAATTATGACAGGTGTGTGTTATCTAGTCGGTTCCTAAAAAGAACACAACAGCTTTTAATATAATTCATCCACTTTGACGCTGAAATACCGAGATCAAACGTACACCCAGCTAACCCTTGACTAGCTTTTCAATGAAAACAAGTATAGCACGTATTCGCTTCCTGAAAATGAATCTCTAACATCTTTTCTTCCAGAGGGAATGGAAGGTTTGAAATATTTGAATTAAACTTTGTTATTACGATAGTCAACTTATAAAGTAGTTCAAACAGGAACATAGCAAACATGAAACTATACAGATTTTTAAAAATGTTATTTCAAAGTTAAGATTTTTGCTATCAATTCAAAGGTCTACTGCAGGTATATTGATGTTATCCTCCAACACCCCATTTTTTATAACACTGAATCTTTCACCAACTCTTTACGAAACAAAAAATCCCAAATTGGAAGTCTTTGCAGATAACAATTTGAATGTGGCCTAAAAATGAAATTTTCATTAGGAAGGATAGCAAGGGAAAGGGAGATAAGGTTTGTTACTAGAACTTTAACCCTTTTCAACAACATTTTTAAGAAAAACTTTATTTCTAAGGGTCGTAAAAAACTTGGGTTATGTGGTATAGGGTTTTAAATAGTTACTACGAATGTTTTCACCCCACGACAACACTTTGGACTCGTCCAGATGCTTAACATATGGAGACGATTGAATAAACGTGGAGCAAATGGTTGTAATGCATTGTCTTTGAAAAAGTAAAACAAAAAAAAAACTATTGTTGAAACAGGAGAAAATGCATATTGCAAGCCCTTCCTTTTTTCCCAAAATAGTTTCTCTCACACTTTGAACATTCGGTTTTTTTTTTTTTCACATGTTAATGAACTACATATTGATTACTTTCAGTTTTCGTATTTTTTGAAAGTGTGTGTGTGTATGGGGGGGTGTTAAGCTTGAGAAAGTGATACAAATAACAGACAGTGTGGCAAATCAGCACGTCTGCCCCTTTTTTACACGGGTCGCCCGAAATACTTTGGTAAAAGGTTAATTAGCTGTTTAGTGTCTTCAGAAAGACAGGGGCAGTCCATTTAGTGATTTTAAAGTACTATTATCAAACATCCTTGTTGCACTGTCAGGCATGTACCTGTTGACGAATAACTTCATGTTATAGATCATGAACAAATGAAACATGGCTTCAGATCAAAATTTCAGACCTTCCATAACTTCGTTTAAGCTTCATTTTTGAGTATAAAAAATATGTATCTAATGAAGTCTTACTTAGAAAAAAATGGGTGAAGGGTTAACTCAGTGTTCCTTTGATCTCGGTATCGCACTGCAGAGTGGGTGACCTTTAGAACAGCTGTAATGTACTTGTTTCTTACAGATTAGCATACACGTGTCACATTAAATTGAATCTTCTTATCTTTTGTTTCATATTAATTTATCCCTTTGGTGATCATTAATGGTCAGGATTATGAATTTTATACAGGTTTCAGAGGCTAAGTCCGTTCGTAATCTCTACATGCTCTTTATTTAAATACGATTTTATAAAATGCATATTTTGTCTGTTTGTGATTTTCTTTTTCCAAGGCAATATCATGAAATAGGTTTGAATTGTGTTAGAATTGATTTCCATAGATTTCTTGCTCTGTCATTTTCTTTTCAGTTATGAATTTGTCCAAATTTAAAGGATTTGCGAACGGGGCATACAGCATTTGTTACTGAAATAATGCTTTGATTGTCCAGTGTCACGTGATACTACTGGTGCACCGCTTACGATAAAATGGAAATATCGCTTATCGTCTATTGAGTGTAACGTTGGAAATTAAATGTAAAAGGCTAGAGATATTTCAAAATTATAGTTTTCAAGAACAAACTTCATTTTGTTCGATATATCAATAGGATTTTTCTCTCTATTCGTCATGCATCCTACTGTCAAGGGGCGTTACTCCTGCTTCTTCCTCATGATCAAAAGGAGACCACTTATACAAAAATAAACCAAACTTTGTCATGAATACTCTCCCTTCAACCGAAAAGGTTTTCATTTGCTTAGTGGGTTGACTTTTAAGCCAATATCTGAACAATATGTCTCTGTTTCTTTCAAACTATTAATTCCACACAATGGGTTTCCTTGACAAATATCACTTCAGCGTTTTCAACACTTTGATTCATGTTCTAATTAGTGGGTCACAAAACGTTGGCGTCATTCGAATCATATCTTACAAGAAACATAGGATAGACAAGGTCTTATATCGGCAACAGATAGATACTCATCGAGAACAGATCTGCCGACGGTACCTACGCATATTCTTTACAAATTATCTATAAAAAATTCACTCGAAAGAACACATCGTCCGCTTATCCTCGAGTTTAGATAGTTGGTTGTGTTGTTCATATAGATCTACATTATTATTTTATTCTTAAATTTTGTTCGATTAATCATCGAAAGTATGATTTCAAAGCTGGCAAAATGGCCGCCTTCGACAGAAAAAAATATGTTGAAAAGCTAAAAATAGATTGTGTATTCGCACTGATAGCAGCGTTACAAGGTGATACATCCTCGGATACCCTGGGGTCTCCCTATTTGCTGCGCTACATCCACCCTGGGACAATTGACTAATAAAACTTTGAATCAGCCGCCGAAAATCGATACCAAACGTCATAGCGTACAGTCCACTCGCCCATCACAAAATGATGATGGAACCAATGAAAAGCCAGCATTCGGCCAGCGGTAAAGCGAGGTAAATTCAGTTAATTGTCCCAGGGGTCGATGTAGCGTAGCAAATAGGGAGACCCCGGGTATCCGAGGATGAAGGTGATACAGGATGGTTACTATGTGTTTATAGACAGCTGATCTCCATAATACGCTATTGGAACAGGCTTATATACTCCTTTATGAAAACAGATACACTAAAACAGTTTTCAACTATGATTATGAAACATGCCAAAATAAAAACAATTGGTGTAGTGATATCAAAAACATGCTGGGGACAATTGGCTTATCAAACTATTTTTATAATCGCGAAACTATTGATTTGTCCCATGCCACATGGAAAATTAAGGAACATTTTACATCCCAATGGAGGAACAGTATCGCCCAAACACCAAAGTTGAGAACTTACAAGTTGTTCAAAAATGCTCATACCACTGATCAATACGTTTTACTCAATCTGCAGAAAAATGAGAGCTCCATGCTGGCCCAACTTAGGTGTGGAATTTTACCGCTACGTATTGAGACAGGCCGTTATACAGGTGAACCGGCAGACAGTCGACTCTGTATATTTCGTGACAGTTCAGAAATAGAAAACGAGGGCCATTTTGTGATTTCGTGTAATCTTTATAACACTTTAAGATCAAACATTTTTGGAGAAGTTTTAAACACAGACCCTGTAGTACAGTTATTACCAAATGAAAAACTTACTTATTTAATGTTGAACTATGTGCGCAATTTAGCAAAGTTTATTGCAAAAGCCTATGCCCACAGGCAGAAAACTATCTATTCTGAACCTTGACTGTTAGAATTTCATGTACTTTCCTACATAACTACATTTATGATTTGATCTATTCATTTGTATATATCCCATCTATCTTTCTATCATTACATCCACACACCTATTCTTACACCCATTTATACGTCCGTCCATTCATTCATCCTTCTATCCATCCATCCATCCAACCATCCACCCATCCATCCATCTGTCCGTTCTTCCTTCCTTCCATCATCCACATCCATCCATCCATCCTTCCATCTATCCTTCCACCCATCCATCTATCTGTCCATCTATCAGACTGTCTAGATCTTTGAAATCCGCCATTGCTCATGAAATGTAAAAGTTGTATATATATATATATACTGTAATTGTTTTCAAAAGTGACATATAGGCCCATGGGGCCGGGTGTTTTTGATTTCATCATTTATTGTAAAACTGAATTTCTTATACACATGTCACTATAATAAAATATTTACTTACTGTATTCATGCCCGTTCTACCGAGTATCCGTAAATCAAATTAACTCTGATTTACTGTCATATTTGTCTGTGAAGTTTTTCTCTCTATTTTTTTTCGAAAAGTGATTTAAGTGAACAGCGGGTGCAATTATAAGGGTTGAGTGCAGATTTCTGTGTTTTCATCTAGATCTAAAATGCAATTGCCTTATTACATGGCTTAACATAACGCCCGAAGGGCGTTATTTGCCATGTAATAAGGCAATTGCATATTATATCTCGATGAAAACACAAAAATCTGCACTCAACCCTATATTACTGCTGTAGTTACGGGGTTTTGGAAGTGAACCGACAATAAGTAAGCTAGGTTTCAAATTCGAAAGTAAGAAGGCTTTATTGCAACAACCATTTATAAACGATGCCTCGAAATTATTTAAAAGATAGGCTTAAGTATGCATTTATCAGTAAAACACCTTTTAATCAATCAATGTAAAAAAAATTCGCCTATGCAAGTTCTATAATAATTGTCAGACTTCGACCTACTTATCGACCTACTTATCCTGCGTTTACGATCACTTACGATATCCGCGATATCCATGATTTAAAAATGCAAAAATGCAAAAGCAAGAAAGTTCACGATTGATGCATCATTTTTGCATTACTGCGATTTTCAGCGCTTTCATGCGCTTTTTAATTACGAGTAGAGTTATTTCGCCGAAAACCTCAACGATTCTAGTCAAGATCTTCCACGGTTTTCGTTACTCCCTCTAAAGTTGTCTTACGATTACAACAACCTGTTATCACATTCCTTCCAGATCCCACATGCAAACGAATTTTACCTCGACTTAATACAAATGTTTACGAAAATCAGAACTGTCGCGTGTTGCGCATAATTTTGATATCAACCAGCAGGCATGGTTCATCTCCCACTCATTCTCTTCAGCGATTCAAACCAGAAGTAGGCGTTAGCAACCCCGTTGGCTCAATCATCCGTTTTATTTCATAGATAAACGTACCTGGAATAACATTATGAATACTCTTTTTCTGATCCGTAGAATAACCCCCCACCCCCACCGGAAGTTTTTCAAACCGCACTTGCGCAGATCGTAACTTCGATTTTGATCAGCTGTGAACATGTGCAGTAACGTCAGTTTTCTTTTTCTTGCGAAAGTGTTCGCTTCGGCTTTCGCTTCCGTGGAAATTTCGAACAATAACTGTGTTAGACAATTAGTTCTACTTCTCTTGTGTTTCACTGTGGTGATTATGGCTCATAATTCGGTTCCCGAGGACGGGGAGATATCCGAACACTGTTTTTCAGCCAGCGAGTCGGAACATGGCATTGCTGACACGTGGGGCGCCTTTGAAAAACATTTCGGTAGACACAAGGTCAACCGCGAGTTCGTCGAGGAAAAGCAAAAAGGACAAAAAGTCAAATAAATACGACGAACTAAATGGTAGAATGTCAAAAATAGAGAATATTTTGGAAAACATGCAACGGTTTCTTGACAAACAAGAGCCTCCAAGGACTGAAACTAATGTAGACAAAGGGAGAAAAACATTAGGGTATGAGAGTTCCGAAGAAGATAGGTATGTTTCTGATGAAAATGTGTCATTATTTACAAATAGACAAATTTCATCCTCCAGTCACAAAGACGGGGAAGATTCCAGTCAGGAAGACAGTTCCAAAAAGACTAAGGAAACTTTGTCTGAGGCTACGTCAAAATGCCTGTTTGGCATGTTTGGGGAAGATGCGTTGTTGAAAAAAAAAACCATCAAGAAAAGTGGCATATCGTTAGACAAATCATAGATTGAGGTTCTTCAGAGTAGTTATCGTTGTGCTGAACCAAATGTTTTGACGGCATTTCCAGAAGAAAATTTCGATTTGTTTCCTGTAGACGAAGAGTCCGAGAAATTACTACAGGTCCCTTCTCTTGATAGTTTGGTTGAATGCTGTCTTATTAAACGTTATGGTCCCAAAGCAGCTTTTGCCAAAGGGAAAAGTTTATTCTCTCAACCTGCAAAAATGATTGAAAAGATTGCATACACAGGCCAACAGGCAGCTAGACTAGGACTGGTCATTCAGATGTGTGTTCAACAGAGTCTCGGTAATCTGCTACAGTTGTTAAATACTGAGGACTTAGACCGAGATAAAACGTCCAAAATAGTGAAGGACATTTTTGCCATGACTACAAAAGGACTTGACCAAATAGGCCGCTCAGGTGCTTTTCATCATATTGCTCGTAGAGCAGTATCTATGACGGACACTGGGTTATATGAACAGTCCGATAAGTTAGAATTCACTAATCTGCCTCTTACAGGAGACGGTGTTTTTGGAGAAGGATTACAAACTCTTCTCAAGTCGAAAAAGGAAAAGCGAAAACAGGTTGAGGACCTTATCCCTGATGTCAGAAAGAAACGTAAAGTTTCTGGTCCAATACCGGAACAGTCCAGAAAACCATCTGGTGATAAACCTAGGGTAAAAGCTGACAATGTTCAAAATAGTGGATGGGGTAATTTTCGTATCCCTAAGGTCACAAGAACTGATAATAAAGGAAGTTCATGAGGTCGTGGAGGTTTTGGATCCAGACGACCCTCAGCAGGCCGAGGAGAGGGACCTGCAAAACCAGATACAAAATGACTCGGTGAGTATTACTGCAAAACATTCTCAAATTCCTGTCGGGGGAAGATTGACCTTTTTCTTACCAGAATGGAAGAAAATAACTTCAGACAAATGGGTACTAGACACCATAGAAAACGGTTACAAACTAGAATTCATAGATATCCCTCAATTCTTGGGTATAAAACCTACAAAAATTTAGGAAGAAAATCAGCATCTTATTCGAAAAGAAATATTTTCATTGTTACAAAAACGTGCTGTGGAAAAAGTGAGTGCAATGGAAATGCATTCAGGTTTTTACAGCACATTGTTTCTAGTACACAAGAAAAACGGGGAAATGAGACCTGTAATAAATTTGAAACCTCTGAATCGATTCTTGGTCAAAAAAACATTTCAAGATGGATACTTTGAGCAAAGTTTTGAACCTGATGATAAAAGGAGACTGGGCACTAACAATCGATATAAAAGATTCATACTTCCATTTGAAAATATTCAAAGGTCATCGGAAGTACCTTCGATTTCACTTCGAGGCGGTGGCTTCTCAGTTCCGAGCTCTTTGTTTCGGTCCCACGAGTGTCCCAAGAGTGTTCACGAAGGTAATTGCGGTGGTAGTGGCCTATCTCGGGAAATTCAACATTCGTCTAGCAAGTTATTTGGACGATTGGTTGACTCTGAACAAATCTCTCCAGAATATCTTGCTAGACAGAATGACAGATCTCAGGCTATTGTTCAATTTGGGTTTCATGGTGAACAAAACCAAATATTAATTAATTCCAGTTCAACTGCTCACATATCTAGGGAGTCTGATCGATTTCAAGAGGGGCATTGTTTCTCCGACAGTAGGAAGACAGAAAAATCTAAATTTAGCTGTTCAGAACATTTTAAAAGATCACTGTACAGCAAGGGATTTCATGGTACTTCTTGGAATGATAGCGTCATGTCTAGATCTAATCCTAAATGCCAGATTGTTCATGAGACTTATTCAGCTGCATCTGCTCAATCATTGGAGCCCAGCTCGTATGAAACTTTCGGTTGTAATTCCATTAACACCTCAGCTGAGATTAGCTCTGAACTGGTTCTCTTTGGATCAGAACATTGGAGTGGGCAAATCTTTTGTGAACGAATCATACCCAATCACATTAACCACAGATGCTACTGGTACAGTGGGCTGGGGAGGTCACATGAACAATCTGGTGTGTCAGGGCAAATGGGACAAATACCAAAAACTTATGCATATAAACTGCTTGGAAATGTTAGCAGTTCAGTTCAGTGTACAGCAATTTCTTCCTCACCTGAAAGGCAAAAATGTTTTAATCAGGTCAGACAACACAACGGTTTGTCAATACATAAACCATCAGGGGGGCACAAAATCGAGTCAGTTGTGCAGTCTTACAATGGACTTGTGGAAATTGGCCCTACAGAACGATATGAGGTTGAAAGCTGTATATATTATGGGCAAGACGAATGTGTTGGCGGATTCACTTAGTCGGAAACAAATCCTTGCAACAGAGTGGTCACTGAACAGCGCTGTAGTAGCTCAGATGTTAAAAAAATGGGGGCAACCAAGGATAGATCTCTTTGTAACGTTTCAGAACAAGAAAACACCTCTGTTTTGCTCATGGACATATCATCTACAAGCATATGCAATGGATGCTCTGTCCCTATCATGGCAGAATCTACTGGGTTATGCGTTTCCGCCAACACAGCTTCTCTCCAGAATTCTAAATCACATTCAGAAATTTCAATGCACTGTGATATTGATAGTTCTGCAATGGCCAAGACAGCATTATTACCCTCAATTGTTGAGCCTCTTGATAGCCGAACCAATTTGACTTCCATGCAGTCAGACATTGTTAACGCAATGTCAAGGTCGGATCTCTCACCCAAATCCAGAGAGTCTACGTCTGACTGCATGGCTGCTATCGACCGACGTTTGTCTTCAGAAGGCTTTTCTAAGAAAACAAGAAAGTTACTCTGCAAGTCATGACGAAAAGGTTGTCAAAGAGACTACTGTAGCAAGTTCAAACAGTTTGATAGCTGGTGTTGTGAGCGGTCGATTGATTCGCATCTCGCATCTAGGACGATCAATGGCTATAGGTCAATGTTGTCATCAGTTTTACCTCCCATTGGAAATGTACTTGTGGGTCAGCATCCTTTCATTAGAAGGCTGCTAAGAGCAGTTTTCAAAGAGCGACCTCCTCTGAAAAAACTTGTACCTGAATGGAATCTTCTTAGAATTTAGATTGCTTGAAGAAATCTTCATTTGAACCACTGAAGGATGCATCTTTACGTCATTTGACTTGGAAGACCTGTTTTTTGTTGGCAATTACAACTTTTAGAAGGTGCAGTGATTTATAATCTCTTCAACTCGGTGAACAATTCGTGAACGTTCAGAAAAAAGGGGTAACATTTGTTAGAACCGGTCTTTCGAAACAAGACAGGCCAAATCATACAGACAGGACCATTTTTATTCCAGCTTTTACCAAACAAAAAATTTTTGGATCCAAAAAGATTTTTATATCTTTATTTAAAAAAGACGGAGTCATTCAGATCAAAGTCAGGACAGGAAATTGTGAAGTTGATTTTGGCTACAAAGAAGCCACATAATCACGTATCAGCTCAGACCATATCAAGATGGTTAATTAGTACTATCAAATTTTGTTATAAATTGTATAAGTCTCTTGGCAAAGTTAAGGGACATTCAAACAAGAAGTGTAGGCCCATCATGGGCACTGTTTAAAGGTGCATCATTTCAGCAGATCATGGAGAGTGCTGACTGATCAAGGGAGACCACTTTTACGAAACATCTGAAGTCCATTAATATGGATTTTATGTCTGTGTAAGAAACAGTCAAGTATTGTATTTAGTATACAAATTTGGTTTCAAGCTGATCTCTTATTTTTTCTTGCGGATCGCGTGGGACATAATGTTAATTTGTAACTCTTTTATTATATACTATTGTATATAGTAGGATAGAGTTCAGAAGGATTCTGTGAGCTATGATTAATCTGTACTTAATATGTAACTGTTGGGACAGTTCAAGATACAGATGGGGTTTTAAAGTTCAATTTGTAATTGGTGGTTATACAGAGTAGACTGTGAAAGACCCACCTCCATTCTTGTACTGCTGTGGAATCAGTGGTATTCATAATGTTATTCCAGGTAAGTTTATTTATGAAATAAAAAAGGAAAATTTGATTTTCAAATTAAAGTTTTATGAATAAATAATACTTACCTGGAATAACAGGTACCCTCCCTACCTCCCCTTCTTTCAGTCTCCTCTCACTTTCGCCAGACAAGGAGAACTGACGTTACTGCACATGATCACAGCTGATCAAACTGGAAGTAACGATCTGCGCATGTGCCGTTTGAAAAACTTCCGGTGGGGGGAAGTTTATTCTACGGATCAGAAAAAGAGTATTCATAATGTTATTCCAGGTAAGTATTATTTATTCATAAAACTTTAATTTGAAAATCAAATTTTTCATTTTTGCAGGCAACTGGGTCTGTAATTTAACCGGTAATAGGTCTTACCGCTCAACCATTATTGAATTGCCTCGAAATAAACGGCTTAAAAACTTTTACAGCCCTGATGAGATGGGATAAAACTGCTTTTACTGTGGTTTCAGGGGACATGGTGAATTTTGTCCAACTTTAGGTACTTACAATTTGTGTTTCATTGAAGAATATACATGTATCTCTTATTTTCAAACAATTCCTTTCTTTTCACATGCGAAAAACATAGAATGACCCGGTCATCAAGTCCCACGGCTGTATCACGTAGTTTGATCTGCTCCTACACGGTACATGTTTTCTTTATATGAAATCTTTTCTCCCTTCTACTATAGAGGCATGGAACTCTTTGCCACAGTCTACAAGGGAGACAGACTCCCTCTCATCTTTTAAACGTATATAAGATAAAGATCAGCCAATTCCCAACAAACTATTTTTTTTATGGAGAAAGAAGACTGCAGATTTTACATGCTCGCCTTAGGAATAACTGTAGCGACTTAAAGCAACATTTATTTTGGAAAAATATTGTAGAAAACCCTTTATGTCGTTGCGGGGAAATAGAATCCAATAAACACTACTTCTTTGTTTGCAAATTCTATCGTAATATTAGGACAGCATTCAGACGATGTATTTGTGAAATATCTGATTATAATATTGACGTTGTCCTTTTTAGAGATTGTAATCTCTCCCTTGCTGAAAATGAAATAATCTTTAATGCAGTCCATACTTTTATTGAGAATAGCGGTAGATTCTCCTGAGTTTCAAGCTACATTCAACGTTACTAGTGTTTGGTACCTCTCTTCTGATATTGTACTGCCGCGGACACACATATACACGAGGCCTACAAAAGTTAATTTTACATTTTCTCTCTTAACTCTGCACAACCTCTGATAATTTTTTTTTTTTTCATTCATCATTTTTTCACCGTTACTCTTTAAATCTTTCACTGTCAGTTCAATATTTTGGTGTCTTTATTTATTTTTGTTTATTGTAATTGTCAAACCACGTGATTTTCGTTAGGGAGAGGAACTATATAAGCCTTGATGCTTTCGTTCTAATCCTATTCGCAATATGTTGTTGTACATGAATAATACCGGCCTGTTATTATATTGAATAAAATGTGTTTAAACTACATGTCTTCGCCGGAAGTACACCGTTTTACGGCGTTTTTAAAATCTGAACAATCCACTTAGAAAGGAAAACAAGAGTAACAATTTCCTGTGGTAACCTTCTTAGTGCATTTCAGATTGTTCCTTTATTTATTTACTCGTTCTATCAGTTTCGTTGACATTTTTCGGCTCCAGATTGCTTGCTGATCTGCGTGGCTGTTTGTTGCCGTTGCTAATAAATTTGCATGTGCGCTGCAATGTTTAAGATCATGAGACTGGCAATATTTTCACTTAGAACTCCCTTGATACAGATGCAATTAGTCTGATGATGATGTTAGGAATCGGCCGAATTATGACGAGGGGTTTTATTTCTAGGCAATTAAAATACTGGGCCTTTAACAGCAGTGGAATCCTATGATGTAAATGATTGTACAGGGCAAAATTTTAGACCTATCCAAATTGAAAGCATTTGCAGACGACTTTTTCAAAGTGGCTCCAATGATGCAGTCTTACTTTGATTGGGTAGAAAACTTTGTGGGAAAAGGAGAAAATGTTGGTTACCAGCATTTTTTTCTCCTTTTCCCACAATGTTTTCAAAAGGCTTCTCCCTCCGGGGTGTTAAAATTTGTAATTCTGTGGTAAAGGGTTTTAACCCATTTTAGAACAGCGATTATGTAATCATTGTTTTAATAATATCGGGGTTTCGACTGTTTGATTTTGACTGATTTGTAACCCGAGATGGAGATCGGAGTGAAGTCGGGCTTCGTAACTTTTTTAGGGGTTGTCTCAAAATTGACTTGACCATCATTTTTTATTTGCTAATGCGGCCAATACCTTTCATTAACGTAATAGAAAACGGCTATTTCCACTATAATATTATCCTACAAAATTTGCAAAGATTAAAAATGAGTATCATTGTACTACTTTCACTGAGCCCCTTTTTCTCTTTTTGTCCTTCCTAGAATTATCATTTATAAATCTAAAACCACTATATTTCCATTACAAAGAGATATGATAATTACTTCCTTTCTGGGAACTAACAAAAGTATCAACAAACAATTTTAAGATAAACATAAAGGAATTTCTAGTCGGTTAAAATGTGTAAAAGTAATAGAGTATACACGTATCTGTATAAACTGTCTTTAAAAACTGTCAAGAAATTTTATGCATGCTGCACTATAAGTATTACGGGTCCACTGCCTTAAAATGTTTGTCCTTTGCATAATGGTTATTACATGTAGCATTTTCTTCTTTTCCCACATCCTTTTGATTCTTTGTAAGATAACATCCATATTTTCTGTGTCGTCTGCAAATGGTTAAAATTTCGTCTTTGATTTTGTCGTCTTTTATCGCAAAGTAAAACAATATAAACCGTCATCCTATTACCTCCCTTTAATATTAACACATCCCTTGCCTTCCCTTTCTCAAAAGATATCACACTTATTACTATTAAGAATTAAAAAAATATTTGTAAATTTTGTTATGAATCAACGAATATGTATTTAAATTTAATTGCCACCTTTTTTTTCAAGCTAAACAAACCTAAAGTAAAAACATTACAGTTTTATATTTATAAACGTTCGAGTTCCCTCGCACTCGGCATGAAATTTAGCACTTACCTGCAGAGCTGCAGGAGCACTATTTTACAAATAGCATCTATACAACATTTATGTAGGCCTCTAATAGGTCAAAATACCACGCCAGATTCTGAACGATGCCTTCTAAGTGGCCTTCGGCACATTTACCTGGGACAATTTAGTGTTAGAAACTCTACTGACCCACACTTCAACGCAAAATTAAGTGTGGCCTTTTTGTCTTGTTCATTGTCACAAAGTTTCAAAAATGGTCAGAATGATCGTTTTTGACGAAGATGGCATCACATCCTCCCTTCAAATTCTATAAGGTTAGTCAGCCTATGCTACGATACGCTTAACTCTTTACCAAACGACAAAATTTTGGACCAGACCAAATTCAAAGCATTTGAGGACGAAAACATAAATGTGACTGAAAAATGGAAATTTTGTTTGGTATGGATAGAAAACATTGTAGGAAAAGGAGAAAATGCTGGTTACCAGCGTTTTCTCCTTTTCCCACAATGTTTACCGAAGGCTTCTCTCTCAGGTTCATTATAAGTCGGAATTGTGTTGTAAAGAGTTAAGGGGTGTCTTAAAAAAAAATGTCTTACAACTTTGAACTGCAGTACATAATCAAAATCACTCATTACCTGTTCGGGTGAACTTCTGCCACACCCGGCGAAAGGCAGACACTGCGCAAAGAAATAAACGACACACAGAGGTAAATGGCACCAATAGCTTGGGTCATTCCAAAAGCAAGTTCTCTGGTTTAAATCATTTATCTCGTACTTGTCAGGAAAGAACATTTGGAAATCTTTACTCCATTACAATCAGCCATCATGTGGCAAACTTTGTTATGTTTTTGATATTCCGAAATTGAAATTGTATTAAAATTTGGAAGTGTGGGTCAGTATATTACCATTTTGTATTTTCGTGTCAAAAATACCGCTTGTGCCCGCAGATAGTACAGATAGCTGTTCCCCCTATGGCGATGCTACTTTTTGACTGGTCTCCTCTGGATACAGAGACGATCAGGACAAAATAAGTTGAAAGCTCTGCACAGATTTTGTGCGCAAGTTTGAACTCTTATAATACATTATCTCCCACTAATTGGCATTCTACAAATACTCATCTATCCAATTTGGTCATCCTGGGCACAGAACTGGACTACTTTTCCACGCGACAACCGTTACTTTGGATTTTAAAGTTAAATACACTTTTGCTGAATAAAACGCTACCTGGTGCGATTCCTTCAGCTATGATCAGCAGTTTAGAGAAGTGTGGAGCTAAAACCAGTCTGATTTCTCCTCAAACATATTGATAAAAGCCATTTTCTCTATTGCTATTTTATAGCACGTAATACAACAGTCTCCCGAATATCGGGGAGAGTGATGCGTCATGTAAGAAAGGTCGAATCTTCGAAGAATATGACATGCACAGACAACACTTATACATGTAATTTCGCAAATAGAGAACGAAACTAGGATTTAAACACACCTGTTGCTTGTGTATTTATTAATCCTTCGTTTGAAATATAAATATTTTCCATTTTTAAAAGTGCTGAAGATACGAGAAAATCGTGCATTTAAAGTCTCCCTACCCTTCAAATGAATAAATAACCTGTGTATAACATAAAAGTAAATTTCAGTTTTACCATGTAAAAATATGGCGATTATTTTGACTTTCACGATACGTAAAGGTGAAGTTCGCAAAGGTTCCAGTCAATGGCAGAAAAAAGAATTTTGATACTAGAACAGATCCTACCATGCCACATTATCTGTTTGTTTACATCGATAACAGCCGACGATTAGCCGACTTTTTGTTGTAAATGTCCGCAGTGACGTGTTAGTGACGTAAACACCACGTGATCATTCACAGAGTCGAAATAAACCATTCATTCACTTAATTAATCGTTTTGCCCCCATTCTCAATCTCCAAGCAGAGTTGTCATTCGTTACTCTCACATACATCTCTGCGATGGGCTAAATGACAAGAATCTTGTCAAAACGAGGAAAAGATGTTTTGTTCCTGTTTAGCTGTTTCATGTGTAAAATTATAAGGTAGAGAAAGGAAGTATGATTCTGGATACATTATAGGTGCGTTCAAACTGATGAATTTACCTATATAAAACGGAACTATTTTTTTCGAGCCTCTTTACTGATCAGAATCTTACGCCAAGTTTAACAAAAATGGCTGCGCCGATGAATGATGACAACAGTTTTGACACACCGATAAATCTTATGTTATAAGATTAAAAAACAAGTTATGGTCCTTTAAAAAATATTCTTGAAAGCTTTTCAGAAAATCCGTCTTTTTCACATTTCCTACCACTGAGTCTGATTGGCCGTATGCTGTTTCAACAGCACATAAAGTAATCGATATCGGTCTTTCTTTCACCGGCGTTTGTAACGCCATTTTGTGTTCTGGTCATGTGACGAAAGTATCACGTAATGACGGACTACTTTCTGAACCCACTACAGAGGTGAATGATCCGGAGTGCAAGACAGTGGCCTATTCTAGGCTTGAAAAGCGTGAGTTATCGACATCGTAAACAGAAACAACGACACAAGCTAATCATCGCTTATTCATTTATCATCAATACAGGAAGAGTTTACTACATCTAAAGAAGACAACAGGTTCGGAATGAGCAATATTACCTTCCGATAACATAATGTTGCAATTGTAAACAATATAATTCTGTGTACTACGTCATAACACTAATGAGTTGCAATGTTTTCAAGTGACTTTCTCAAACACCTAGTTCAAATAAACACGAACGATGACGTAGGTTGTCAATGGCGTCCGTGAAATCGACGGGCTTCCCCATGCACTTTCACACTCGTATATGCGGCTTTAATCTGTTACTCGAGTTGTTCACGTTCTCGAAAGCACTCAAAATGGCCGCCTCGCCTTAGTATACTAGTACGGGCTAGTACTTTGATATATTTTAGAATCTGATTCAAATTTTTAAGGTCGTGTGTGGGACTTTACTGATGTTAAAGACTGTAGTGTGCTGAGAGAATCCGTGAAATGGTGATATTGGTTGATGTGAACATTGCCTTCCTCCTCGTGGATAGCCACTCAAGTACTTTTTTTATGACGGATATTTCACATGAATAAATTAATACTGTGATCGAAAATTACTCTTTTTCTCGTGATAACTGAGTCTGTTTCATCCAATATCACAATTCCTGCACCGGCTAAATTTTTATCTGGGTCTTTACTTCCGTCTGTATATACCTTGACGGAATTGTTATATTCCGAGATATGTGCTTCTGCTTTTTGAGATTTTGATTGGGGTTGTTTGTTTTAGAAATAATATTAGTTAGCTGCAAGTCAATGTTTGGCACGTTTAGATTAAATTCATCATTGAAAATCGGCTTTACAATATCTTTTTTATCTAGATTATATTTTGAGGTGAAGTGTTGGATTTCCTGTGAGTATTGATATTTGACTGAATTAACACGTTTAGGATTAAGCTCTAAAATGGGGTCTTTTTCTATCTTTTAATTGATGGGTAGGTTAAGACCATGACCATTTGACCTTGCACAATATTTTAACATATTCATTTCCCTTTGAAGGTTAAGCGGTAGATCTCCACATTTTGCAATTTATAGTACCGATGGTATATTCCTCGGGCAGCTTGTAATTACTTTCAGAGCTTTGTTCTGAACTTTTTGAAACTTCTCTCATTGCTTGCCGAGTTGTAGACTATAGAACCATAATTGAACTTGGATTTAATTGAACTTTGGTATATAGTAAACAAAGACTTTTCCTGTGCCCCAGCTATTGCCTTTCACTGATCTATGGAGGTTTATATCTTTAGTCACACGCTTCACTAGGTTGTCTATATGCATATTCCAGTTTAGATATTTATCGAATGTTACCCCTAAAAAGGTTGCTGATTCACGGTACTGAAGAATATCATTACCTAGTTTTAATTTTGGGAAATGTGGATGTTGCTCAGGAGGAGATAATTTACATCGTAGGTGAAATATTACAACCTGTGTTTGTATAGGATTTATCACGAAACCCTATTTTTTACTCCAATTATCTACTGTTTCTAGTGCTTTTTGCCCTTTCTTAACTGCAAGCTTTGGATTTTTACACTTGACCCAAAGAGCGCCGTCGTCAACAAATTGGGAAATTTGTACAATTTCGCACGTATTTTCAGTCTGCTTATTATGTCTGTGGATTGCTTCGTTGAAAGAATTCATAAGTAAAGAAAAGACGATTGGTGAGAGAACACTTCCCTGTGGACATCCGTTTTTGGTTTCTACAGTTTCGGAAACTTTTCCCTGAAATCGAATTTTAATTTTTCTACATTCTAGAAAATCTTTTATCCAGTTTAATAGTCGGCCTCTTATGCCTATCTTTTTTAAATACAGTATTGCACCTGATGTCCATAGCTTATCGAATGCTGACATAAGATCCAGGAAAATAGCAATGAGATACTGCTTACTTTTTTGGGCTCGTCTTATATCCGATTCCAGTTTTGTTAAATTATCGTCGCATAAATTTCCTGTTCTGCATCCTGATTGATATTTCGATCATAAATTGTTTTTCTCTAGATAGTGACATAATCTAGGTTTAATCATTTTTGTGTCGGTTGTCGCCACAGAGTCAACGAAAATTCCAAAATTCGAAAAAAAAAAAATCCAAAATTCGAAACAAAATTCGAAAAATAAATAAGTCTAAAAACCAAACTCATTGCCTATGATTCGATTAAGAACATACCTAATAACCGCCATGAAATTTCAGTTAACTCCGTAAAAAGTAGTCCACCAAATAAGCTACTGCTTCTAAAGAAGACGGCTTAAACTAATTTTACTGATTAAAGAAGTGTTGATAGTGATTGATTTTATGCTTAAAAATGCATTCTAAGAGACAGTTAAGGTTGGCCAACTGTTATTGCATTCTGAAACATCGGCTAATGTCGGTATACTACGTACTTGTAACAATCGAATTGCCTCGATAAGCTGCAGAGAATGGTCGGGCATTCACGTCAATTACCGCCGGACACGGCATGATTAAATCATCTTTAGCATTATTTCGTTTTAATATACAATGATACTTTATGAAGAATATAAATATTTTATAGGTGTTTTGTCGATTAATATAACCGATAGATCTAAAATTAAAAAAAAGAAACGATTTTTTTCTAAGACTTCCGCACTCTCTCGCACGGTGAGAGTAACGAACGACAACTCTGCTCGGAGATTGAGACTTCCGTTGCAGAAGTTTGTCATGCAATTTCGCGACTCTACAATTAAGGCCGATTCACGCAAAACAGAAAGAAAGGCTGCCCAGTCTTACCCCGAGATCAGTTTTGACTGGCATAACTATGCTTGTGGATCGTTTGCCTGAGGCTTGTGATCATGTTGAAGTTGCCTCGACAGGTTATAGTTTGAAGGTTGGCCGACGTAGGTTAAATTCGATGTTCTTTCGAAAACAATGAGGGCGTGTCAATTTTGCCTTCTCTGGCCTGTTTCCTTCTCTTACGACTGCGTTGTTTGGAGAAATATAGAAAGGACACGGTGGATCCTTATATGTGAAATGTGAATTTTGTTATGATAAATAATGTGACCCATATGACCCACCACGTCAAGAGGGATGGAACTGAGTTCAGGTAATTAAGATCTATCATATTTTCTTTTTATCTTTGTAAATTTTGTTATACCCGAATTATTTGCTTAACCCATTACCACAAAATCCCTACTTTTGACGCCACTGAGAAAGAAGCCTTTAGAAACCATTATGGGAAGAGGGGAAATGCTGGTTACCAGCATTTTCTCTATTTCCCACAATGTTTTCTGCCCTTCACAAAACAAATTTGAAATTTTCAGTCACATTTATTTTGTCATGTGCAAATACTTTAGATTTGGACAAACCAAACATTTTGTCGTTTGGTAATGAGTGAAAGTACCAATCCATGTACATGTCTCTGACTCACTTTTTCTGCAATAAAATATATTTCTCTAATCTTTACCAAATTTTACCTAATTAACTCAGGCCTGATTTTTCTGTTACGGTGAAGAGAAGTTTTTAACAATTACCATTCATTCCTGCATTTAAGGTCACTAAAGAAAAAAAGCTATGAAAAACATTGTGGGAAAAGAAGAAAATAATAGTAACCTGCATTTTCTTTGTTTTACACAATAATTTCTACCCTTTTTGACACAAGTTTTACTATTTGAAGATTTATAATGTTATCTGCAACATCTTTCGATTATGACCAGTTATAAAAATTTTGTCTTCTGGTTATAGTTAACTCATTACCAAAGGACAAAATCTTACATTCGTTCAAATTGAAAGCATTTGCAGACGACAAAATAAAGGTGACTGAAAAATTGAAATTTGTTTTGGGAAGGATGAAAACACTGTGGAAAAAGGAGAAAATGCTAGTTACCAGCATTTTCTCCTTTTCCTACAGTGTTTTCACAAGGCTTCTTTCTCAGGGGCGTCAAAAGTAGGGATTGTGGGAAATGGGTGAAAGAGGGTCTTGTTACAAACCATTTTGGGTGGGGAAACATCAAAATATAGAAAATATGTACTGTGGCAATTGTTTTATTGAAGTTGCAGGATCAGTTTGATTGGATAAATTAAATTCTAAAAACTAAATCGGGCCCTTGTAAATTGCAAATTCTCCTCAGAATTCCATCTACCTCTTGTTTGTGACTGTGAAACAACATACCAATTCAAAGGTCTGCCAGCTACATTTGAAAATGGCAACAAAACCCATTCTATGGAAAATTTGCAATTTTGGTGGAATATTTTCACAAGTGTTTACAAGTAACATAGAACAATTACAGAATTTCTGGGCAGACTGGTGGATCATATATAATTTGTTATTTTCATTGTCTTTATGACCAAAGACTGAAATTTGAAGTTTTTCACTGTATGGTAGGTAATTCTAATACATTGTAATGCAATGAACTGTATTTCTATAAAACATTTTTTTACAGCCATGATTGATAACCTGGTTGGACAACTTCCTGGCTGCTTTTTGAAGCCACTAGTGATGCAAATATAAAAAATATGGAAGAGCAATTTGGGAGGTGCAATTGAGTTACTTTCTAAGGAAAGCAACCCAGATAGCAGCTAAGCAGGCATACATGGCAAAATACTGAAGGTTTTATATTTTTAGACCTTTTTTTCATGAAAATAATAATTAATGCTCTGAGATAGGGAGGCAAAATGAAATTGAAATTCAAAATTATCAGCTGTCTTGATTTTTTGGCTATAAGGAATTATTAGATTCATTTTTCTAAACCCTTGAATTATGTAAATTTGAAGCATGCTGTATTTTTTAACCCTTTACCACACAATTCGAAATTGTCTTTTTCAAATTGAAAGCATTTGCAGATGACAATTCAGATGTCTTATATCAGGTAAACTTTGCTTAAAATTGTGACTACTCTTGGTTATAAACACCTATTTACAAAGTGACTAATAGCATGACTTATTGTAACTCTTTGTTTGTACAAGTCGAAAATAGGTTTTGCCTTCTGCACAGGAAAAATATTCATTCATTAGCAACTTGAAATTATAGGTTCTTCTTAACTGGAAATATATGCAGAACATAACTTGAAATGCCATACTCATAGGCTGATGATTTTACTTTTCGTGGTATTAAAATATGGTGTGAAAAATGAGAAAGTGTCCTGCACTGAAAGTTTTAGATCAACATATCTAGTAGGTAAAGGTTTGATTTGCGTAAACTGTGTGAAATATTTCCTTGACCATTCTGGACATAATAATTATGCCGAGCAATGCTGAGGATAAAAATAGAATATTGATTTACGTAAATGATTGTTACCTGGGTCAGGTTAAATGAAGTAAATAATAATGAGCATTTCATTTCAAATTGTGAAAATCATTAATATCACATACACTCATTTAGTAATCTGGCACTGTTTCACCACATGGCATAAACACAAAAAGATAAATATTTGTCAAAATATGGGCCATGCTCTCTGAAAAAGAGACTTAATGCATTTCTTTGATCTATTATACCAAGCAAGGCATCAAATGATTATGGATCTATAAACTCCATTTTGTCTAACATTCAACTTAATCATGAAGTAGACTGGTCCATGGAAATACAGAAGATATTCAAACGGCAAACATTGTGGGCCCATGTCAGCCTGGGCAGACTACACAGGCTGACCTGGGTCTATTCTTTTTGCAGTTGCAGCTCCTTTTTTTTTTATAGAGCATGGCTCAATAATATATGTACATATTCACAGGTATTGGCTATGAGCAACATGACATTGTGGATACCAAACAGATTCAAGCTGCTGTTTGGAAACAGGTGAAATGGTATAGAAAGAGGATCAGACCAGAAAGACCATAGCAAAATCAGACTAAAAAGATGTACAGAATGCTTTTTGTACAATAGTGTTTTATTAGTGTTTATAGATGATATTGTCTTTCTTCTAAATATTTTTTCAAATGTTGTCATATTATGAATAAGAAGTTATCCATTTGAAACAATACTTAGACTGCAGTAAGCATTGTTATTTTTCATATTGGTAAGTCCCACTTTTGTTGTATTTTTATATTTTTGTAACTAAAGCTGGAAACATGACAGGAAACATGATTTGGTTGTCTGAGCAAATGCTTCTTTTTTTCACAATGCTTTCACATTAACTCATTACCAAACGCTAATTTTAACTTTGTCCAAATCGAAAGCATTTGCAGATGACAAAATAAAAGTGACTGAAAATTTCAAATCTGTTTTGCGAAGGGCAGAAAACACTGTGGGAAAAGGAGAAAATGCTGGTTACCTCCTTTTCCCATAATGTTTTCAAAAGGCTTCTTTCAGGGCTGTCAAAAGTAAGGATTGTGTGGTAATGGGTTAAATATTTTCAAGTGGACATGAACTGTTTTCAGGCATTTAACTCGTTACCAAACGACAATATTTTAGACTTGTCAAAATCAAAAGTATTTGCAGACGACAAAATAAAAGTGACTGAAAATATGAAATTTGTTTTGAGAGGGGTAGAAAACATTTTGGGAAAAGGAGAAAATGCTGGTTAGCAGCATTTTCTCCTTTTCCCACAATGTTTTCTAAGGCTTCTTTCTTCAGGGTAGTTAAAAGTAGGGATTGTGTGGTAATGGGTTAATCTATGGTTACCAGAGTATTTGAATCATACTCCAGTGTGATTCATTGGAGGCTTTGCTGTGCAAAAAGTGTTGATGAATGTTTGTGCCTAATAATTAAGAATTCTTTGACTCATTTAACAATTACAAACCTATGACTTTCCCAAATTTAGAGCATTTGCAGCTGACAAATACTTATTGTATGGTAATCGGTTAAGCTACAGTAGTATTCCCCAGGGTTGCTTGCTATATTTTCCATTATGAACATTTATGCAAAGTCATTTGAAAATTCTCAAATGGTTGAACAACAGCTTTGATGAGACTCTTGACATTTTGATCTCCTTGACCATGTATTAAAAAAATTATTATTTAATCTTACATATTGTTGTTAATCTAAAGGCCAGTTTCTGGTCTTTGTTAATTTTAGATTTTTCTCTGTCTTAATATGACTAGGAACTTTCAGCCTGTCATTGTTATGCAAAAAAGTTTGTCTCAGTTGAGAGTTATCTGCCAGTATTTACTTTTGCCTACCATGTATGCTGGGAAATCAGCTTTGCATGGGTGTCTTGTTAAAATCTTTCTTCACAAAGATTTGTATGTTAACCCATTACTACACAATCCCTACTTTTGACAACCCTGGAAAAGAAATCTTTTTGAAAACATTGTGGGATAAGGAGAAAATGCTGGTAACAAAACAGATTTCAAATTTTCAGTCATATTTATTTCATTGTGTGCAAATGGTTTCAATTTGGACAAACCTAAAATTTTGTCGTGTGGTAATGAGTTAAACAGTCTTAAAAACATTTTACTTTGTGTTTCTTCTGAGTGATTTCAGTATACATCTTTTCTTGACCGAAATGTTTGTGTACCACAGTGAAATGAACAAAATCCTGTGGTTTCACTTGACTGGTTTAAATTGTAAATATAAATCTCTAAGCACTAATTAAGATTAACTTATCAATAAATTGTTTACGGAGATACTAAGTGGTGTGTTTTGAACTTAAGAATTGAAGATTGATTTTAGGTAACAGTTTTTTTATGTTTTTATGGAAACGTCAGAGACAAATATCTCTATGTATATTTCATGATACATGTACTGAGGCTAATGAAGCAACTGGTTTTCCAAACTCAACAATACAATGTTTCCTTAAATGTACATAGGATAAAATTTTTGCTGATAACTAAACAAGGGTAACGTGAAGAACTATATTATTGTGAAGATTTTCCAAATCATATGTCTCAAGATTTCTAGGTGAAGACAATGACAAAAAAAATTACTTGGAATATTCGGTGTTTTTTGTTAGTGTTTACATTTTTTTCAAACAGAATGTTTCAATGAGCATAGACTCAGTACATGCATTATTGACCACCTCGAAAAAAATCTCTCAAGATTATTTACTGAAAACATTGACAAAAATGCAATTTTGCTAAAAGTATGCAGTTGCTTTTTGTTAGTGTCAGACATATCTGTTAAAACAGATAGACTGGGCCTAGATTCAGTAGATGCGTTATTGATTATATGGACAAATATATCAGGATCATCAAGGTGGAAACATTTACAAAAATGCAATTTTGCTTGAAATATGCAGTTGCTTTTTGTTACTGTTGACTTATCTTTTAAACAGAATGACTGAGCTTAGATTCAGTAAATGGGTCATTGATAACCAGAAAACAATAGTGTCTAATTTTTGTCTTTTTATAAGTTTTAATCAAAGAGGGAAGCTTCAGCGAGCTGATGTTATTCTTAAAATGCTTCGATTAGGTCAAGCAGATCACATATTCAGCAACTTCTGCAGATATTTGCAAATTAGTCTTTACATATTTGATCGTGTGAGATTTTAGTCTACATTGATGTTTTTACCAAATTGGAAAGCATAAGTAAAAAGCTGCGTTCTTGCCAAAACTTGTGAAATTGTAGGTGATAAAATTATTCAGGTGAAAACATGGACAGAAATGCAGTTTAGCATGGAATATGCTGTTACTTTTTGTTGTTCACGTTGACATATGTCACCTGATAGTAAAAAGCATAGATCGGAGAACAAAAAAAAAAAAAAAACTACCGAGACCTGTACTTTGTTTTGACAGATTTGTGTAATTACAAGACTCAGAGTTGGTCTTGAGTACTTTAAATCAATGGGTATTTACTATTGTATTCCTTATGTGTATAGACATATTATTTAATTTACTAACAGCATGATGATCATTGAGTAGTTAGTTAATGCCATTTGGTCGATAGATCAGGGACATACTGTTTTTAAGTTGTTCAGTCTTAAAGCTGGATATTTTGTTTAGTAGCTCTTTTACATGCCAACAGGTTATTGCACGACTATTGTAGGCGAGTAATTAATCCTTTACCAAACAACAAAAGTTTAAATGGTCCAAATTCAAAGCACTTGCAGACAACAAAGTAAATGTTGCTAAATAATTGAAATTCGTTTCCAGCAGGGTAGAAAACATTGTGGGGAAATGAGAAAATGCTGGTTACCGCCTTATTCTCCATTCTCAAAATGCTTTCAAAAGACTTCTATTTCAAGGTTGTAAAAACCAGGGATTGTTTACACTTACAGTAGTTTTGTTCAGTAAGCACCTCCATGTATATTTCATGATACATGTTATCAGGCTAATGAAACAATTTGTTTTCCAAACTCAACGACACAATGTTTACTTGGATATACATCAATAAAATTTTGCTGATGACTTAATATGCTATCGTGAAGAACTATGTTCTTGTGAAGAATTTCACAATCATCTGTCTCTAGTTTAAAATGGAAACATTGACAAAAAATCAAATTTGCTTGTAATATACAGTTGTTTTTTATTTGTGTCGATACATTTTTTAACTCTTTACCACACAATCCCGACATTTAAAGATGTTAACAAAGAAGCCTTTTGAAAACACTGCTGGAAAAGGAGAAAATGCTGGTAAAATGCTACCCTTTCCAAAAAAAAGTTGAATATTTAAGTCACATTTATTTTGTTGTCTGCAAAGTATTTCAACACAGACTGGTTTAAAATTTTGTCGTGTAGTAAAGAGTTAAGCAGAATGATGAAGTTTAGATTCAATAAATGCGTTACTGATTACCTTAAAAAATATGTTCAGGATTATTCAGGTGAACACATTGACAAAAATGCAATTTTGGTAGAAATATGCATGATTACCTCGAAGAAATATCCAAGATTATTAGGCCTAAATGAAAATATGGACAAAAATGCAATTTTGCTTGGAATATGCAGTTGTTTTTTGTTAGTGTTGACACATCTGTTTAAACAGAATGACTGAGCTTAGGTCCAGTGAATGTGTTATTGATTAACTGGAAAGAATAATGTCTAATTTTCTGTTGTTTTTTTGTTTATTATTGTTATTTGAAGTTTTGTGCTCGGTGAAGTTGAACTTGAAAAAAAATTATAGTCATGGGGGTAATATTTCTGACATTTGTTACTGTATAGTTTACATTTAAATAAATACATGTACCAGGTGATAAGCAAAACTGTTTTACCTGTTTTGTAATACCCACAGCAAGCAAAAGTTTTAGGGGGTAATGCTGGAGTCACCTTGTCCATCAGTCTGTCTATCGTTTCACCTCGAATTTTTCACCTGAGCTTTCAAACTATAAAAGCTATCAACTTGAAACTTCATACATTGGCAGAACACATTATGGAGAAGTGCAGTGCATAAGAACCAAAACTGCCATTCATGTTTTTTGTGTTATTGCCATTTGTTGATATTCAGATGGAATTTTTGTCCAGTCCAGGCCATAACTTCATAGCTGTTGAAGCTCAAAACTTATATCCCCCACATTGTGATTGGGCGGTATAAAAGGAGTCAGCTTGTCTGTCTGACCAAAAACTCAAGATCAACCGGACAACCGCCACAACAGTGCCTTCAGCGCTTTGATTTGCATAAGCCTCGTAAAGGTTGATGTTAGGGAAATGGGCCTGTAAGAGGCTGGGTCATGCTTCGCTTTATTCGGTTTTAACAAAGGTATAATTGTTGCCTCATGCCAGGCGTCTGGAGTTTTACCTAGTCTACATGATTGATTAAACAGGTGTAATAATTGAGCCTTGGCCGAGTCGGGGAGGTTTCTAAGGACAGAATAGTGAATTCCGTCATCACCTGGGGCACCGTTTTTACAATTACTTAACGCTTGATTGAACTCGTACATCTGAAATCTACGTTAAATGGTAAATCCAGGCTTGTTCAAAATCTTGGTTCTGAACAATGATTTTGGCCAAAACTTTCCTCTCAATAAATGAATTATCATATCCATCATCTCTGCTGATTTCCTCAGTCTTTATCTAATGCCGAAGTCTTTTCTTTTGAGTCTGTCATTATGCTGTCTTTTATTTTGAACGGAGGGTTCGACTGTGGCGACAGTCCTTTATTTTTTTCTAGTAAAGTCCCAAAGGTCTTTTGAATTGGTATTTGCAGTTATACTTGAGCAGAATTCCCCCCCCCCCCATTCTTTCCTTTTAGCATGCCTAATTGTGTATTCTGCCTCTTTCTTTGGCATGTTTATATAGATCCCTATCTAACTGAGTGCTTCGAGATCGCATTCTTTTCCCCCAGATTTTCCCTTTCCTTTATTGCCATTGTGCATTCATCTGACCACCAAGGAACCTCAGCTTTTTTAGATTTTGAAGATTTAGTTTTTGGCATTGTTCTGTCTAAGATTAATTTAAGTTTATTGTAAAAACTTTCGTACGTATTTTCAATATTATTTTCAGGAATGTGCGAATCTCTACTATTTTTAAGTTCTATGTTACATAACTTTTTGAAATTATCCCAGTTTTCCACAGAAGCCCTTCTAAAGTTCCACTTCGATTCGGTGTCCTTGATAGCGGAATGTCTCCGAATGTGAAATTTACAATTATAGGCAAATGGTCACTTCCAAATCAGTCGTCTATCACGTTAAACTTACCACAAGGCTGTAATTTGGCAGACACTAAACTCAAATCTAATGCACTGTCTATTTGCTCATTTGTACTTATTCTAGTGACTTGTCCGTCGTTCAGTATATTCAATCGTTTTTCAGATAGGAACTCGAGAAAGGCTTCTGATCGCCGTCACATCTCAAATCACCTGGGGGATTCCGAATAAGGTGCTTAAGATTAAAGTCGCCTACTATTATTGAGTTGATATCTAGATCTTTGAATAGATATCGGAGATTGTTCCTTGAAATCATTTTCTTGTCAATTACATGAATATTTTAGACATCAATCTTTTCGTTGGCGCCAAAAATTGTAATAGCACAGAGCTCTACTTCAGAGGTGAATTGTGTGTATTTTTCAATAAATTGAATGTCATTTTTTACATACATGCACAAACCACCCCCTTGAATGTTGCCTTGTCTAGTTGTACTGACTGCTGTTTGATATCCCTGCAATTTAAAGGGTTTGACGTGTTCTTTATTCCACGTTTCTTGAATGCATATTATATCAATTTGGTCTTGAATTTCGTTCACTTTACTGCATGTTTTTCCTTTTATAGATTTTGCATTCCATGACAAGACGGCGATGCTGGGTTTGAAATGTTTGATTATGTTGACCGCCATGGTTAAAACATTCTTTTATTCAGTATTAAATTGTTGCATAATAGATTTTACTTCACTTTAATATCGGTATCACTGACTGCGAAATGGGTGTCTGAAATATCTAAATCTGTCATGACTTACCGTATGCCACCGACCATATGGAGGGTGACTTGGAACATTCACAGTAGGGCGCTGCCACGGTCGTCCTGTGTGGTTATACCACACAGGACAACCCCCGCGGTGATTGTTCTGTGCACTATATGCACCCTGCTATGAATGGTTCCGGGCTTGTTCGTCTCAAAACCAGTTCGTCCCTGGGCTTGTTCGTCCCTGGGCTTATTCACCCGGGCTCGTTCGTCCGGGCTTGTTCGTCCAACATCACCCTTTCGATCTTATTGGAATATAATCGATTTGTGCCCTCCAAGTAAACTGTTATTTTAAACATGCAAGTATTTTGAACAAAACTTACTTATGCTTTTTATTTGCCTCTCTTGAAGTCGTATTTTGAACAGAACAGAAACTGAATTAATTATTCAAGACTGACACACAATGTTTTCGCATCGCCTCTTGCCTAGACTAGCGGCCTTACATTACAATATTTATTGAAAATCCATACGTACATGTACATGTATGTATATATGAATTGTAATTGAATTTTTTCCTAAATACCATGATGGGGATGACGTCATTGGCATTTTTCATTTACTTTAGTTTCTTCTCTAAACGTAACGATGGAAATGACGCCATTGATATTTTTTCTTATATTTAGTTTAGCTCAAACATATTTATTTTACATCGATTGAGAAACAAGTTCCGACAAGTTATACTAATCTCTCTCGATTCTGCTTACTGGGAATAACACCAATACTCGCGCCGAATGTGTAGGCCGATGATAAATCCTGAAGTTGACACCCGGTCCCGAGAATCGAACTCAGGACCTTTTGGTTACGAGGCCGACGCTCTACGTCACGGCCACGGACACCACATTTCTTTTACTTTGGTTTCTTCTATAAACGTGATGGGGATCCTTTTTGTACAGATATAACTTTGGTTGAGTAAAATGGAAGGCAATAATGCGCAGTTAAGACCTTCTCAATATCAAAATCAGTGAAGAATATTCACTATGAACACTTTGGTTGGCAGATACATAAGTTGGGACGAACAAGCCCGGATCAAGGAGAAATCAGTTGGGACGAATAAGCCCGGACGAATGAGCCCGGACGAACAAGCCCAGGGACGAACAAGCCCGTTACCCTATGAATATCCCCTAACAACATCTGTATGGATATGTCTGGTATGTGTCTTTTGGGACATCACCCTTTGCTTACCTATACTCCGATTTTCATTGTTGTTGCCTTTTTGTTGATTGTTCAAATTTTCCACAGGCGATATCCTGCTTTTTATTGATTTTTCATTAAGCATGGAAAATATTTCGTCTTCGTTTTTTCCAACTAAACTTTTCGCAATTTGTTTTAATTCCTGAATATTTATGTCTTTTGTAACAGTCAAACACTGTGGGGGCTCAATACCCGCTAGATTGCATTTCTTAACATGATTTCCTATAGTTTTAGAGTTCATGTTTTTTTTAATTTTGTTTGCGTTTTTTGTATAAGCTGTACAACCCTTGTATGCAGCATTGTGCTGGCCTCCGCAGTTTGCACATTTCTTTGTGATTTGCATTCGCTATGATTCCCAGCACAGTGAGGGCATTTTAGCTGATTGTAACAGACAGATTTCACGTTACCAAATCCCTGACACTTATTGCATCGATAAACTGATTTTAGAGCCGGTAAAACCGGGTGGCCAAGAATGTTGACAGGGCAATTTGGGGTTCCGAAAGTTACTACCAGAGTTTTATCATTGCCTTTCGTTACTTTTGAAACTGTTTTATTTTTTTCTAAATTTCCCTTGACATCCGACCATTCTTGAGTATTTGATATTTCTAGAATTCCTTTGCCATTATGGGCGTGTCGTGTTTTATTTTTAAATCAAAGTTTCCAAATCTAAAATTTTCCAGTTGATTCAGTTTATCCTTCCTAATTTTAAGTCTGAGGCTATGTTTCACATTATTCACATTGCTTAGTACCTTCAGATAGTTTGGTCCAAATTCAGTTAAAAGGACTGTCCCATTTTTCCAATAGGGACCCTAGTTACTCCAACTACCCACAATGTCAAAGTTAGCCACAGAGCTGCTTGATCCTTTTTCGGTTCCTTGATGGACCTGTAGTGTCCCTTTTTTGTTGCAACTGGAGTCCAGTTTTCATTATGTTCAAAATGACCCTCCACCGGCTCCCTCGTCTGGTCGATCTCCACCGGAGTACTCGTGATGATAGTCTCCGTAGGAGTAGCTGAAGCTAGGTAGGATTCAAGCGAATCGGTGGAAGTATCTATGATCAGTTGTTTCGGATCCGGAGAACCATTCGACGAAGAAGACGAACTTGCCACTTCCGAGTAGGTTCTCTTCTTCTGGTTAGGTGTGAAAAGGGTAAGAGTGCTCATGATAACAACTAAATGAGAAATATTAGAGATTGAGAAATATTAGATTGAACTAAAGTTTAGTGAGGGTGAAGAAAAATCTCAAACCAGAATGCGGAACTTCTACACCTGATGATCCTTTGCTATTTCCGCTGGTAATTTCTAATATCGTTCGCTGTTAAGTCCAAGACGTCATTCACTGTTTCCTGCTGTTAACTTCTCCGAGGAATACACAGGTTTAGTAGCATAGTTTTAACACAAGATGTATTTCAATATTTTATCTTTTAGTGAATTACCCGGACTGTTTTGAATTTACATGTACATGAAAATATGACGAACAACCGACAAATTTAAGATTTTAGTGGTGAGGGTTTACAATGGCAGATTTTTTAAAAATAATTTCAGACACTTGTTTACAAATATTTCTTTTATTTATTTACGGTTTTAACGGGTTTATAATATAACAACCGTTAGAATTGATATTCTCAACTATCTCTGCGTTATTACTCAGTGAAATGTAGTTAAATACGGGCACTGTATTAAGAAAAACACGTTAGATACAGAACGGTCAACGACGCGATGTTATCTCTACGGCGGTTAGAGTGCAACTGTGGCTTTGGTGTATGCCCCATCAGCTGGGGTAACGTTGATTCCATCGATCCGCCATCCTCAGAGGGCTGTTTAAAAAAAAAAATCTATTAGTTGTTTCAATTTGAGTATTAAGTCTGCAGCTCTGCAGTTGGTAGATGGATATATATAAGTGGCTTTGACCGAGTAAAACATATTAAAAAAATATGCATGCGTCCGTGTAGTTTTGAGTCAGTGAAGTAGTAGAGAAATTGGAATAAAAAACACTATTTGGACAAAATTTAAATATATCGGAATAAATTGATAAAATATTACAAATCAATATTATGCCAGATCTATTATTCATTGAGAAACAAGGAGTAAAGCAGGTATATAAGTATTAAATGGAGGTAATCCTTATCGGTTGTGTAGATCCCAGACCGCAAAAGCGTCTTAAGTCGCGCTTTGCACGCTAAAGGTTAATTTGATTACCTGTGTATTTTAGTACCTCCCCTATCATTAACTTTCCTAATAATAGTCGGAGTTCTATTTATATGCCAACTTATACATTCAACATAAAGGTCAGGATCAGATTAAATGATGTAGACAATAGATCTACTAACGGATTAATTAAAGGCTGGTTTCAACATTAGCTCTGGCATATCACGGCGACAGCTCACATACTTATGATTTAGCCATTCAGACGTTCTCTTCCTTTCAAATTAAAAAAGATATTGGCGAGTAAGAGAGATCTTCACACTGGAAAGACCTTACGAACTTGCTCCTGGTCAACGTTACTGCCCCTGTCAATTTTACGTACCCGCTCGAGTAAAAAACATGGCTGCACCCACAAAATTACACAAGATAAGCACAAAAACATATTTTTTAACATGTTATTGAATAGATATGCAGTTGCAGGTTGTCGCATGGAATGTCTAAGATGTCAGTGCACGTGAACCTCTAGTTCTTTTGGTGGTTAATCGTTTGTTGAAGACGTTTAATCCAACAAAGTTTCGTCGGGGACTACGATTTCTGGAAAAACACTACTTGGAGTCTCCAAAAACCTTTGTAAAACATATACACTCAATATTCTGAAGGGTGTGCCGTGTCAGATGACCAATACAGCGATTATCCTTAGCACTATAAACCGATAAAAAAAATCAAATCGCACGTATTCAGGGAATTTTTGCCATTTTTACATTACAACGTAAGATGCTCCCACAGTCAATACAACGATTCAGCTTCTGAGATGAAAATACGGTAAGCGTATGGCTTTGTGTTACAGTGAACAATTTTATTATTAAGTTGGTCAAGATTCTATATTAATTATCGTAGTCACAGTCGTAGTGTAGTTAAATACTTGAATGGAAATACAATTCTACAACACATTGAACTCTTTCTTTCTATCAATAGGCCTAATGTTACTGGGCATGTATTCAGGCGATCTCGGGTTCTCTTTTCTATCCCCAATTTCATTAAGCTGGCAGAATCAGACACCCATCGTGAGAAAGAGAGAGAGAGAGAGAGAGAGAGAGAGAGAGGTAGACTGGTCCTTGAACATACAGAAAATTGACCTAAAGCGAAAAGTTTTGGTCCACTTCCGCCTGCACGGAATGTACAAGCTGACTTGGGCAGATTCTTTCCGCAGATGCATTAAGCCCCCTTTCCACAGAGTATCGCTGATCAATATTTAAAGCATAGTATTAGATATTAATAGTTACTTTTAGGTGTGCCGCTTACAAGGCATTCGAATGGTTGTTCGTTGATGATCATTATTATTAAATAATATTCACAAAAACGAGTCTCTTGATGACGATATCGAAGATGATATTTATAATAGTTATGGATCTTCTGCACGATAGTTATGATAGATATCCTTTGCATGATACTCTCTGTCATCAAGCTCTTCATCTATATCAAAGGAATTTGGCATTCTATAACCAAAATAAATGATCAAATATGAAAAAAATATCTCCCCTATATAATGTAAACACAAGGACTGCAACGTCTCGATTGCCTCATTCAAAATCCTAGAAATGCGCCCAACTGTCTCATAGGAATACGGAAGTTGTCAAATCATGTAGCTATATTTTTTTGCAAATCTTCTAAAACTAAAACAAAAGCAAAAGTGAAGTTGGGTATTCTCGTATTTTGTGAATATTATAATTGATTGTATGCTTTAGAATCTAATTCTAATATCGGTATTCGGGAATGTTACTCGATAATACATTGAAAAAGTGCGACTTTATATCCGAGATATTGTGATTGAATCATCGGGACAGACAAATTAAACTGCTCATTGCAGGATGTCCTTGTATCTATCACTTAGTGGTGGGCAGATGATCGACTATAGTCGAAAGTCATTTGGTTTTGGTTTCCAATTCCGATAATCGATTGAGAAAACCTGGAATCGATTGTAGACGATTCTTGAACTCACTTGGTGCCTAAACTTGAATTCTTGGTTTTGTGACTATCATTAATCACAATCTTCGATTGAACAGTAGATAACAAACATCAAAATTGGCCGGAAAAATGAGAAAGAAATTTTTGTCCATGGCTTATTTGACAAAACTTGACAACTCTGCACGCTTGTCATTTGATCCCTGAGTCCGGGTTTTGAGACTTGGAAATTTGAAATGATCTTCTTTGACAATGGAAAATATCTGACGCATGAAATTATCGTCCAGAGCTTCATAAAATCTAGTTTGCGTGCATCCGGCAGAAAATTGGGCTAAACATGATCAGTATAAAATGCGAAGGACACGCGGGTGATAATGAGGCTGTCGAGTCATTTATGACAAAGTAACAAAGGTGTTCTTATCTAGTGTAAAGTGACAGATTTTTTAATTTATTTGCTATTTAAACCGACTGAATGATGTCAAATCATGTAGCAATACTTCTCCAAAAATTAATTGTCACGAAAAAATAGATCGCCAAAAAAGCGTGAAAACCCATGACAATACAATGAGTAGCTTGGTATCGTCTGATCAGGGGGACTTCAAACTATCTTCTCTTCAATAATAATGAATCTATACAGAGAATTTGCACAAATCTCTGAATAAAGCAATAAGTGAAAGCTAAATTCCGTTCATGAGTGAAAAAAATTGTTGTTTTATGAAATGAAAATATAGATCTATAGCAGAAGGGTGATAATGAAGCTGGCGAGTCATTTATGACAGAGTAACAATGGTGTTTTTCCTCTTATCTAGTGTAAAATGACAGATTTTTAAGTTACTTGCTATTTAAACTGACTGGATGATGTCAAATCATGTAGCAATACTTCTCCAAAAATCAGTTGACACGAAAAAGTAGATCGCCAAAAAAGCGTGAAAACCCATGACATTACAATGAGCAGCATGGCATCGTCCGATCAGGTGGACTTCAAACTATCTTTTCGTCTTTAATAATGAATTTAAACACAGTGAATTTACACACATCTCTGAATAAAACAATTATTGGAAGCTAAATTTCCGGGTTCATGAGTGAAAAAATGTTGTTTTATGAAATAAAAATATAGAACTATAGCAGACAGGTTTTTATTTTTTTTGGGGGGGTGGGGGTGGTTGAAGTCGTCGTCTGCAAATGCTTTAAATATGTCTGATTGTTTTTTTTTTTTTTTTTTTTTTTTTGTATATAGAAAAATTAACAGTATTGATTATTCATGTGCTAAAACAATAAAACAGAATAAAGTGCTTTACTAGAAATCTTTATAACGTCTCATCTGAAGATTTAAATGTCTCATTACTTTTGAAAATGTCCCATTGGTTTTCAAAGACAGGAGACATTGTCTCATTGAAAAAAATTCTTTACCGATCACTGTTAGCCTAGCGATTGAAAACACAAAAATGTACCTGCGACATTCAGCGATTCCTCAGTAGACACCTTTTAATCGGAAATATCCGTCATGTATTACATTTTTTTTGACAATTTCTATCCATCGTGGAGCCAATTCACTGACGTCACAGGATTCCCAGGAAGGGCCAGGTATTTTCGGATTATGTATTAGAGTCAAATATCTTTTCTTTAAAAGAGAATACGGTCAAATACTTTTGTTAGTTACTTCTATTAAGTATCATGTGATGTCCATAAATATATCTTAAAAACGAAAAAAATAATAGTTATACGTAATCCGAAAATACGTTTCCTGGCTCTTTCCGTGACGTCAACGAATGGCCTCCTCGATGAATAGAAACTGTCTCCGGTTAAAAGGTGTCTACTGAGGAATTGCCGAATGTCGCAGGTACAATTTTGTGTCGTCTATCGCTAGGCTAAAGGAAATTATGATCAATGTTTGTTTCGTGGGTGATTTTGGGTGGGAAAGGCTGTCTTGTGCTGTCGCTTACAAACGAGACGTTGCATTCCTTGTGTTTATATTATATAGGGGAGATTTTTTTTCCATATTTTATCATTTATTTTGGTTATAGAATGTCAAAGTCCCTTGTCTATATCATGGCATTTCATTTCAAAAGCATCAAAAGGACAATAAACTTGACGGAAAGAAAACCCGAAAGATGGACAAGTAGACAGTTATACATATTGATTGAAAAAAGGGGGAAAAAATCATTAAACTAGTACACAATCACATTATGATATCGTTCTCTGCTTCAATTCAGGAACTGGATCGTTTTATTGTGTTCTTGAGCGTGGACCGTTGCCTACAAAACATGAGAGAAAAGTGCTTTTTCAATGGATGTCGTATAGTTTTTTTTGTTTTCAACTGTGGTGAATAAAGCATATGTGATTCACTTGACACAACACAAACTTCAGATTATTGTTTTTGTATGTTTAGAAAAGCTTTTTGCTGACTTCCGTGTGTTGATTATTCAGAAATCGCAGTCGCTGGCGGAAGTTTGTTGGATTAAACGTCTTTAACAAATAACAAAGCACTAAAGGAACAATACAGAAATATGCACTAACATCCCAGACATTCCGTGCGACAACCATCTACAGCACATCTACTCATCTGGTTGTTATAGAAGTATGTTTTTCTGCTTACCTTGTGTAATCTTGTGGGCGCAGCCATGTTTTTTACTCGAACGGGTACGTAAAGTTGACAGGGGCAGTGACGTTGACCAGAAGCAAGTTCGTAAGGTCTCTCCAGTGTGATCTTTGGAATGCTTTAGCCAATCACAGTTGTATTTCTTTCAAATTTAAAAATCTTGCAGAATGAGACTTAGAATGTTTCTCGAGATAGTTAGTGTATGTAGACTTTGTATTGCAGAATCACCTGAATTGTTTAATTAACTGTTTTGCTTTTTCCCCCAGTGAGTGTATCTGGAATCGGTGAATTGCTTCGGGACACCGGAATTCGACATTCTATGATGCAAAAAATGATGAAATATGAAAAGAATCACCCCCTTTAAAAAAAACAATAGGCTAAGGCCCAAATCAAAAAAGGGCCCTATTTTTTTCCAATCTATCTGGTAGAAAAATTAAAACGGTACAGTGAGTTAGGATAGCCTATAAGAGTCACTTTAAGCAGTGATGCCAGATCTGAAAGTGGTGCAGATTTTTTTTATATGCTAATAAACGCGTCTACCCCAAATTTGCCTTTAACAAAAATTAAACTTTTTCCATGTTCACAATAATGAAAAAAACAATGAAACAATACAATCTTTTTGACAATTTTTTGAATTAAAATGCTCATAAAAATCCACATTTACATGTATGTAAGACCTATATTAAATCAAGTCTGGCCTTACGATGTTTTGGAAGTAAACCGACGATAAGTCAGCTAGGTTTCAAATTCGAAAGTAAGAAGGCTTTATTGCAACAGCCATAAACGATGCCTCGAAAGTATTCAAGATAGGTTTAAGTATGCATTTATCAGGAAAACACCTTTTAATCAATCAATGTAAAAAAAAAATCGCCCATGCAATTTACAATACAATAATTGTCAGACTTCGACCTACTTATCGATCTACTTATCCCTACCATCACTTACGATATCTGCGATATCCATGATTTAAAAATGCACAAATACAAAAGCAAGAAAATTCACGATTGATGCATTATTTTTGCATTACTGCGATTTTCAGCGCTTTCATGCGTTTTTTAATTACGAGTAAATTGATTTCGCCGAAAACTTCAACGATTCTAGTCAAGATCTTCCACGGTTTTCGTTACTCCCTCTAAAGTTGTCTTACGATTACGACAACCTGTTATCACATTCCTTCCAGATCCCACATGCAAACGAATTTTACTACGGTTTAATACAAATGTTTACGAAAATCAGAACTGTCGCGTGTTGGCAGAATTTTGGTATAAACAAGCAGGCATGGTTCATCTACCCACTCATTATCTTCAGAGATTCAAACCGGAAGTCGGCGTAAGCAACCCCGTTGGCTCAATCATCAGTTTGGCAGGCAACTGGGTCTGTAATTTAACCGGTAATCGGTCTTACCGCTCAACCATTATTGAATTGCCTCGAAATAAACGGCTTAAAAACTTTTACAGCCCTGATGAGATGGGATAAAACTGCTTTTACTGTGGTTTCAGGGGACATGGTGAATTTTGTCCAACTTTAGGTACTTACAATTTGTGTTTCATAGAAGAATATACATGTATCTCTTCTTTTGAAACAGTTCCTTTCTTTTCACATGCGAAAAACCTAGAGTGACCCGGTCATCAAGTCCCACGGCTGTATCACGTAGCTTCGTATACACCTACACGGTACATGTCTTCGCCGGAAGTACACCGTTTTACCGTTTTTTAATCGGTCGTTAGACCGATTAGAGACGGCGTTTTCCACAATCCAAACTGACCCAATTCCCGAAAAGGCCCTTTACAGGAATGGACGCCTACAAACTATACAAAATTTGTATAAAGACTGTTCGATTAGCTACTATTCAATGAACACCAGATTTACTTTGTTTTTGTTTTCTTTGAATGGCGAATATGGCATATTATTATCAATGTGTACAATAATGAATTATGACACTCGTCTTCTAAATACCAGCACGTTATTGCATAGATTCTAGATACTGGTCGACAAATTGAAAATTTCTGACGTAAAGGGAAGAAAAATAGTCACGTGATATATTTAGGTGGAGGTTTCTGGCGAAATAGAAGTCACGTGATACAAGTGAGAACTGAGCGGAAAACGAATCAAATTCTTCAGTGTGCATCACGTGATCGATTACCGACGCTTTGAAGTCCACTACAGTCGTCATTTTGAAGAAGGTTGCAGAGACAGAGGGTCTCAGAGAGAACGACATAAAGTCTGAATAGGAAGCAACAACAACTGAAATTTAAGTTTTCATGTTGTTCTTGTATGCAAGTACTCAATCTGGATTGATTCCTTTGAATTTCTAAGAGACAGAACTTGTACACTTTGGGCTAGCTTCGCATTCCCGTTGATCATTTTCGTTTATGCTGTATCCCCCTCTACTATTTTAAAGTTAAGTAGACGGCAAGGTTTGATGTGTGTGATCAAGGAAGCAGATCATTTTGCCAAGAAAGCCATTTTTGGTTTAGAACTCTCAAAATGACATTTCATGTTTTTTTCATGTTTTTCATTGGTCAAATTAAGAGGAGGTACAGGGAAGTAAAAAGTTTTGGGAATTTATTTAATCATACAATGTGATGCTCATTTAAGGTTAAAAATAAGGACAGAAAGCTTGAAAGATCCTTTTTAAGCTTACTATTTGACTATCTCAGATATTTATTGGCATTGCCTATGTCAGTAGTAGATCTATTTGCAGAAATGACTGAAAATTTTGAACAAACTCTAGCTCGCGTCCAAGAAGTAGTACTCCCGGCAAGTGTGATATATTTTTATGTCCACTAGTAATTGGTGAAATGCTTTTCTCGACTCAAATTTTAAACTAACTTAAGTAATTTTCATGGTTACCAGCATTTTCTCCTTTTCCCTCAATGTGTTCAAAAGGCTTCTTCATCCGGGGTGTTAAAATTTGTAATTCTGTGGTAAAGGGTTTTAACCCATTTTAGAACAGCGATTATGTAATCATTGTTTTAATAAGATCGAGGTTTCGACTGTTTGATCTTGACTGATTTATAACCCGAGATGGAGATCGGAGTTGAAGTCGGGCTTCGTAACTTTTTAGGGGTTGTCTTAAAATTGACTTTACCGTCATTGTTTATTTGCTAATGCGGTCAATACCTTTCATTAATGTAGTGGACCCGTAATAGAAAACCGCTACTTCCACTATAATATTGTCATACAGAATTTGCTAAGATTTAAAATGAGAATTATTGTATTACTATGACTGAGCCCCTTTTTCCCTCTTGTCCTTCCTAGAATTATCATTTATAAATCTGAACCCGCTATATTCTCATTACAAAGAGATATGATAAAATACCTCCCTTTCTGGAAACTAACAAAAGTATCAACATTAATTTTAAGATAGACATAAAGGAATTTCTAGTCGGTTAAAATGTGTAAAAGTAATAGAGTATACACGTATCTGTATAAACTGTCTTCAAAAACTGTCAAGAAATTTTATGTATGCTGTACTTTAAGTTAAAATGTGTAAAAGTAATAGAGTATACACGTATCTGTATAAGCTGTCTTTAAAAACTGTCAAGAAATTTTATGCATGGTGTACTTTAAGTATTACGGGTCCACTGCCTTAAAATGTTTGCCCTTTGCATAATGGTTATTACATGTAGCATTTTCTTCTTTTCCCACATCCTTTTGATTCTTTGAAAGATAACACCAATATTTTCTTTGTCGTCTGCAAATGGTTAAAATTTCGTCGAGCCTTAGATTTTGTCGTCTTTTATCGCAAAGTAAAACAATACTGCAGAGAAACCGTGCCTCGCGTCATCCGATTACCTCCCTTTAATACTTACTCATCCCTTACCTTCCCTTTCTCAAAAGATACTTTATACATTCCTATGAAAAATTGAGAAATATTTTAAAATGTTGTTATGAATCAACAGATAAGTATTTGAATTGTATTGCCGCCTTTTGTCCAAGCTGAATAAACCTAAAGTATAAACATTACACATTTATATATATACACACGTTTGCAATTAGTAGGTCATATTTGGGAATCAGAAAACCACCTGCAGAGCTGCAGGACCTTCTTAAGGAAACAATTCACTCTTTTTCTTTAAATTTCATGAAGGCCTCACACAGGTCATTCGATCATGACTTTTCGACAAATCTCTCTTAACGTAGTAGGCTCCCATTATAAAACAGCTATTTCCACAATGATTATTATCATACGAAATTTTCTAAGATTGAAAAAGAGTGTTATTGTACTGCGTTAACAAAGCCACTTTTCCCTTTTTGTCTTATCTAAAATTATCATTTATAAATCTAAAACCACTATATTTTCATCACAAAGAGAGACAATAATTACTTCCCTTGTCTGGAATATAACAAAAGTATCTACAAACATTTTCAAGATAGGCATAAAGAAATATCTGGTCGGTTAAAAATGTGCAAAAGTATTATACCTGTATAAATCCGTATTTATCAACTATCAAGAAAACTTTATGCAATGCAGCACTAGAGGTATTAGGGGTCTACTTCTTTAAATGCCATCTGCCTACAAACCAGGGGTCCCTATAAAGAAAGAAACGGAACAGCAACGAAACGAAACGGAACGAAAGGAAATGAAATCTAGCAGCGATTTTTTTTAACTTATCTTTTTGTCTCAAATTATCGTTTTTCTGTTGTGCCGTTTCCAATTGTTTTATCCCACAAGTGTATGTAAGGCACAAAAGGATTATGTCGCTGAATTTTTGTGATTATTTTGCATTGAAAATCTGGTCAGACTCAAGATTAAGCACTTAAAACGATAATCCTCTACATGGAACTGTGGTTTTAAGTTGCACAAAAAACATATTTGGTGCAATTTTAGATATTTGACGTCTAAAGAATATATAATTTTGGTCTGTCACTATGGTATCAGAGCATAACCACAAGGTTAGTCAGCCTATGCTCCGATACGCTTTAAACTCTTTACCACACGACGAAATTTTGAACCAGACTAAACTGAAAGCATATTTGCAGACGACAAAATAAATGTGACTGAAAAACGGAAATTTTGTTTAGTAAGTGTAGAAAACATTGTAAGAAAAGGAGAAAATACTGGTTCCCAGCATTTTCTCCTTTTTCCATAATGTTTTCAGAAGGCTTCTCTCTCATGTTCGTTAAAAGTCGCAATTGTGTGGTAAAGAGTTAAGGGGTGGCTTAAAAAAAAAAAAAAAAAAAAACATTTCGCACAACTTTGAACTGCAGTACATAATCAAAATCATTCATTTTGAATCATTACCTGTTCGGGTGAACCTCAGCCACAACCTGCGAACGACAGATACTGCGCAAAGAAATAAACGGCACACAGAGGTAAATGACAGCAATGGTGTCTTCCCAGTCCGCCCAATTCCATTTCGCCCATTCCCATTTCGCCAAACTTTTTTTCCCATTTCGCCCTTTGCTATCTTGTCCCCTACCTATTTTGCGCTTTTTCATTTTGCCCCATTTAATTGCCGCCTCGCCCAATCATCTTTTCGCCCAATTACCGTTATGCCCTTTGGCCAATTCACCCTTAGCCGATTCGCCCAATGCCATCTGGCCCCTTTATCATTTAGCCCCTTCATCACTTCGCCCAATGCAATTTTGCCCTGTTATCAGCTCGCCCCATCACCATTTTGGCCCTTACGTGTTGTAGCCTACACCCTGTTCCTTTACCACATGCCTATAATAATAACCCTCAAAATAAGGTCCATTAATTGAGAAATTAATTTATTAGAGAACTTTTCACTAAGTTTGGGCCCAGATATCAGAAAAATGGCGCTTGGACAAAATGGGAAGGGGCCTTGTGGGAAAAGGGCGAAATGGTCTTTGGGCGAAATGGGAAAGTTGGGCGAGATGGCTTCTGGGCGAAATGAAAAGTGGGCAAAAATGAATTTGGGCAAAACGGGAAAAGGTCAGGACAGATATTTGGCGAATTTGGAAAAGGGCGAAGTTGGAAAGGGCGAAAAAAGAATGGGCGAAACGGGAAAAATTCTGGCGAAATGGGAATGGGCGAAATGGGATTGGGCGAACTGGGAATAAACCGACAGGAATAGCTTGGGTCATTCCAATAGCAAGTTCTCTGGTTTCAATCGTTAATCTCGGACTTTTCAGGAAAGAACATTTGGAAATCTTTACTTCATTACAATCAGCCATCGTGTCGCAAACTTTGTTATGTTTTTGGTATTCCGAAATTGAAATTATATTAAAATTTGGAAGTGTGGGTTAGTATATTACCATTTTGTATCTTCGTGTCAAATGTTACCGCTTGTGCCCGCAGATAGTACAGATAGCTGTTCCCCCTAAGGCGATGCTACTTTTTGACTGGTCTCCTCTGGGTACAGAGACGATCAGGACAAAATCAGTTGAAAGCTCTGCACAGATTTTGTGCGCAAGTTTGAACTCTTATAATACATTATCTCCCACTAGTTGGCATTCTACAAATACTCATCTATCCAATTTGGTCATTCTGGGCACAGAACTCGACTACTTTTCCACGCGACAACCGTTACTTTGGATTTTAAACTTAAATACACGTTTGCTCAATAAAACGCTACCTGGTGCGATTCCTTCAACTATGATCAGCAGTTTAGAGAAGTGTGGAGCTAAAACCAGTCTGATTTCTCCTCAAACATATTGATAAAAGCCATTTTCTCTATTGCTATTTTATAGCACGTAATACAACAGTCTCCCGAATATCGGGGAGAGTGATGCGTCATGTAAGAAAGGTCGAATCTTCGAAGAATATGACATGCGCAGACAACACTTATAATTTCGCAAATAGAGGACGAAACTAGGATTTAAACACACCTGTTGGTTGTGTATTTATTAATCCTTCGTTTGAAATATAAATATTTTCCATTTAAACGCTGAAGATACGAGAAAATCGTGCTTTAAAGTCTCAGTACCCTTCAAATGAATAAAAAAACCTGTGTATGAAATAAAAATAAATTTCAGTTTTACCATGTAAAAATATGGCGATTATTTTGACTTTCACGATACGTAAAGGTGAAGTTCGCAAAAGTTCCAGTCAGTGGCAGAAAAAAGAATTTTGATACTAGAACAGATCCTACCATGCCACATTATCTGTTTGTTTACATCGATAACAGCCGACGATTAGCCGACTTTTTGTTGTAAATGTCCGCAGTGACGTGTTAGTGACGTAAACACCACGTGATCATTCACAGAGTCGAAACAAACCATTCATTCACTTAATTAATCGTTTTGTCCCCATTCTCAATCTCCAAGCAGAGTTGTCGTTCGTTACTCTCACATACGTCTCTGCGATGGGCTAAATGACAAGAATCTTGTCAAAACGAGGAAAAGATGTTTTGTTCCTGTTTAGCTATTTCATGTGTAAAATTATAAGGTAGACAAAGGAAGTATGATTCTGGATACATTATATGTGCGTTCAAATTGATGAATTTACCTATATAAAACGGAACTATTTTTTTCGAGCCTCTTTACTGATCAGAATCTTACGCCAAGTTTAACAAAAATGGCTGCGCCCATGAATGATGACAACAGTTTTGACACACCGATAGATCTTAGCTTATAAGATTAAAAAACAAGTTATGGTCCTTTAAAAGACATTCTTGAAAGCTTTTCAGAAAATCCGTCTTTTTCACATTTCCTACCACTGAGTCTGATTGGCCGTATGCTGTTTCAACAGCACATAACGTAATCGATATCGGTCTTTCTTTCACCGGCGTTTGTAACGCCATTTTGTGTTCTGGTCATGTGACGAAAGTATCACGTCAGCCATTCAGCCGTTCTCTTCCTTTCAAATTAAAAAAGATATTGGCGAGTAAGAGAGATCTTCACATTGGAGAGACCTTACGAACTTGCTCCTGGTCAACGTTATTGCCCCTGTCAATTTTACGTACCCGCTCGAGTAAAAAACATGGCTGCGCCCACAAAATTACACAAGGTAAGCACAAAAACATATTTTTTTAACATGTTATTGAATAGATATGCAGTTGCAGGTTGTCGCACCGAATGTCTGGGATGTCAGTGCACGTTAATCTCTAGTTCTTTTGGTGGTTAATCGTTTGTTGAAGACGTTTAATCCAAAAAAGTTTCGTCGGGGACTATGATTTCTGGAAAAACACCACTTGGAGTCTCCAAAAACCTTTGTAAAACATATACACTCAATATTCTGAAGGGTGTGCCGTGTCAGATGACCAATACAGCGATTATCCTCAGCACTATAAACCGATAAAAAAATCAAATCGCACTTATTCAGGGAATTTTTGCCATTTTTACATTACAACGTAAGATGCTCTTACAGTCAATACAACGATTCAGCTTCTGAGATGAAAATACGGTAAGCGTATGGGTTTGTGTTACAGTGAACAATTTTGTTATTAAGTTGGTCAAGATTCTATATTAATCATCGTAGTCACAGTCGTAGTGTAGTTAAATACTTGAATGGAAGTACAATTCTATAACACACTGAACTCTTTCTTTCTATCAATAGGCCTAATGTTACTGGGCATGTATTCAGGCGATCTCGGGTTCTCTTTTCTATCCCCAATTTCATTAATCTGGCAGAATCAGACACCCATCGTGAAAGAAAGAAAGAGAGAGAGAGAGAGAGAGAGAGAGAGAGAGACTGGTCCTTGAACATACAGAAAATTGACCTAAAGCGAAAAGTCTTGATCCACTTCCGCCTGCACGGAATTCTTTCCGCAGATGCATTAAGCCCCCTTTCCACAGAGTATCGCTGATCAATATTTAAAGCATAGTATTAGATATTAATAGTTACTTTTAGGTGTGCCGCTTACAAGGCATTCGAATGGTTGTTCGTTGATGATCTTTATTATTAAATAATATTCACAAAAACGAGTCTCTTGATGACGATATCGAAGATGATATTTATAATAGTTATGGATCTTCTGCACGATAGTTATGATAGATATCCTTTGCATGATACTCTCTGTCATCAAGCTCTTCATCTTGTTTTGTACATACCCAGTTATTCCTAGCTTTGTTCATGTGTGTATCTATTTTTGAATGGTTTTCCCCTGTTGCTATTTTTAGAACTGGATTCTCTCTTGTGGAATATTGTGCTGGAAGTTTCCAGGCCTTTATACAATTTGATTACTAAGAATTATGCAACTGATTTTAACATGAATTTTCTGGAAGTTTCCCTGTTATTATAAAAGGAAAAGCTTTTTACATCTTGGTGTTCACTAGTTAATACATGATTGCCAGACTACAGTGGGGATTATCTTGTGTCATAAGTGCTTGGATTACATTCAGTTTGGATTCGGATCAGACTAGACTAAAGTGAGGATTATTTCGTGTGATTGGATTACATTCAGTTTGGATCAGGATCAGACTGGAATTAAGACTGGAATAGTTTGTCTTTTGGATTTAACATCTAAGGTATTGTTTTGTACAATTGTAATATTGTCACTGATTATTTGATATTTTTGTTAATAAATTCTGTTAATTGTTATCGTTTGTTGCTGGCTTCTACTTTCTAGTTACGCCTGACTCGTAACAGAAATTGGGGGCTCGTCCGGGATAGAAAAATAAGACTAACTCATTCGTTTTCCTTTTGGGATTAACCATCGATTGGAAAATAAGACATAGACGTTTGCTTTTCACAATTTGAATAAATCTAATACATCCTGTTGGTCAAAATTTCTAATCAGTAATTATAATACAATTTTGTACTTGAATCCAGCAACAAACAAACATGTCTTTGGACTTAGATAAATTTACGGCTGAACCGTCTGTGGAGTTACTGAATGTAGGTAAAAAGACTGATTTGCTTAATCTTGCTAAACACTATGAATTGTCTGAAATAAAATCTTCAATGCGTAAACATGAAATTAAGAATATTTTGGTACAATATTTTGTTGATGAGGAGATTTTTAATGAAAATGCTCTTTCCCTGATAGTTGACGTTCAGTCAGTTTCAAGTTCGAAAGAACTTGAATTAAAATTGCAGATCAGACAATTAGAAATTCAGGAAAGACAGAAAGAAAGAGAATGGGAAGAGAGAGAGAAGGAAAGAGAAAGGGAAGAGAGAGAGAAGGAGAGAGAATTTCAATTAAGAATGAGGGAAATAGAAATGCAAGAAAGAGCAAATCAGCCGAAACAAAAGATTGAATACAATTTCGATGTTACAAAACATATTAGGCTTGTTCCTCCATTTCAAGAAAAAGAAGTTGATAAATACTTCCTACACTTTGAAAAAGTTGCAGAAAACTTAAATTGGCCAAAAGAGCACTGGACTTTGCTTCTGCAAAGTGTTTTGATAGGCAAAGCTCGTGAAATTTATACACAACTAGGTGTTGAACAATGTCATCATTATGAGACTGTTAAAGAACTTATTCTCAAAGGTTATGAGCTGGTCCCAGAAGCATATAGACAAAAATTTAGAAATTGTAAAAAAGATTCTAACCAGACTCATGTTGAATTTGCTAGAAACAAAGAACAGTTATTTGATAGATGGTGCTGTTCTAAGAAAATAGACCAAAATTATGATAAACTAAGACAACTTATGTTAGTTGAAGAATTCAAACGTTGTATTCAATTTGATGTTAAGACATTCTTAGACGAAAAACAAGTCGAAACTTTAGAAGAAGCAGCTCGTCTGGCTGATAATTACTACCTTACACATAAAGTTTCTTTTATTGCTAAACCAAAACCTACTTCCTTACATCCCCAAAATAAATTTACGTCTGGTAATTCATCTGGCATGCCCAGTCAATCCAATACACCCAAACCCAATTCTACTAGTGAAACCAAAAGTCAATAGTCAAAGCTCTTTTAAAATTTTTCACATTTGTTGGTCTTCCAAAATCAGTTCAGTCTGATCAAGGGTCAAATTTTATGTCTGGTATATTCCAACAGGTTATGCATGAATTAGGAATCAAGCAATACAGGTCATCCGCCTATCACCCTGAAAGTCAAGGTGCTTTAGAAAGATTTCATCAGACATTAAAAAATATGATAAGGTCATATTGCTTTGACACTGAAAAAGATTGGGATGAGGGCATCCATTTGTTACTATTTGCAGCCAGAGAATCTGTACAAGAATCTCTTGGTTTCAGTCCTTTTGAATTAGTTTTTGGCCATTCTGTTCGTGGACCTTTAAAACTTCTGAAGGAGAAATTTCTCTCAAATGATGAAACACCATTGAATTTACTACAGTATGTTTCTGACTTCAGAAATAGACTGTCTAGGGCATGTGAGGTTGCTAGGTCTAATCTTAAAACGTCTCAGGGCAAAATGAAAGCAAGATATGACAACCATGTTATTGATAGAAAATTTAAACCAGGTGACAAAGTCCTTGCTCTTTTACCAATACCTGGCAGACCTCTACAGGCAAGATATTTTGGACCCTACACTATTGACAAGAAAACAAGTGATTTAAACTATATAATTAATACTCCAGGAAGGCGTAAAAACAAACAAATGTGTCATGTAAATATGTTAAAGGAATACTTTGACAGAGATAGCTCTATTTCAAAACCAATTACAGTTGTAAATACTGTCCCACAAGAATCAAATGTATCTGAACTTGAAGTAAATTCTGACTTTATTGATAAATCTGATCCTGGTCCATCTAAACTTGAGAATTCTGATATTTTGAGAAACCTTGACAACAAACTTTCGCACTTGGAACCATCACAGCAGGAAGAGCTGAAACAGTTGATACATGAATATGAACATTTATTTCCTGATATCCCCACAAGAACTGATAAAATCTATCATGATGTCATTGTGGAAGATTCTAAACCAATAAAGCAACATCCATATAGAATGAATCCTTTGAAACAGAAATACCTCCAAGATGAAATACAATATTTACTGGAAAATGACTTTATTGAACCTAGCCAGAGTAATTACAGTTCACCATGTATATTAGTACCCAAATCAAATGGAACTTATAGAATGTGTACTGATTATCGTAAAGTGAACTCTGTGACAAAAACAGACTCTTTTCCAATACCAAGAATTGATGACTGTATTGACAAAGTTGGAAATTCTAAATATGTCACCAAATTTGACCTGCTAAAAGGATTCTGGCAAGTTCCACTGACTGATAGAGCTAAAGAAGTATCAGCCTTTGCTACTCCAAACGGTCTGTACCAGTACAAATTTATGCCGTTTGGGATGAAGAATTCTCCTGCAACGTTTCAGCGACTTGTAAACAACTTTATATGTGGATTAGATGGCTGTGATGCATATATTGACGACGTCATCATCTACTCAGACAGTTGGAGTGACCACCTTCAAAGAATCAGGAAGTTCTTCGACCGACTCAGTAAAGCGAAACTGACTGTGAATCTTGCAAAAACTGAATTTTGTCATGCTACTGTAACATTTTTAGGACATCTTGTGGGACAGGGTCAAGTTAAACCTTTAGAAGCTAAGGTCAATGCTATCTCTGAGTTTCCTGTGCCTAAATGTAAAAGACAGCTGATGCGATTTCTTGGTATGGCTGGCTACTACAGGAAATTCTGTAAAAATTTCTCAGGTATTGCTGAACCTTTAACAAATTTACTTAAGAAAAGCACGAAGTTCAAATGGAATGACAAATGTCAAGATGCATTTGATCGTCTAAAAGCCATACTAAAGAGCACACCAGTTCTCTTGGCACCTGATTTTGACAAATGTTTCAAATTAGCTGTTGATGCAAGTGATGTTGGTATTGGTGCTGTTCTTTTACAAGAAGATAATAATGGTATTGATCACCCAGTTTGTTACTTTTCTAAGAAATTTAACAAACATCAGAAAAATTACTCTACCATAGAAAAAGAGTGTCTTGCCTTAATTCTGGCAATCCAGCAGTTCGAAGTTTATTTAACCTCTTCAACTTCACCAATTGTTGTATTCAGTGATCATAACCCTGTAACTTTTCTACACAAACTTAAGAATAAGAATCAAAGATTACTGAGGTGGAGTTTATTGCTTCAAGAGTTTAATCTTGTCATAAGACACATAAAAGGGAAAGATAACATTATACCAGATGCTCTTTCAAGAGTTTGAAATTCAAATAGTCATTTTATCTTTATCATGTTCAAACTGGATTTTTAAATTGTAATTTCATTACCTTGATTATTTTCATTAGTCTGAAATAATTAATATTTGAGTTTGTTATTTCCTCTGTAATACTTCAGTTAAAGTGTCATAAACGTGTATGTAAATAATATTGCAAAAAAGAAAGATTTATTTCATAAACCTTTCTTTTTCTTTTCAAGGGGGGAAGTGTTATGTACATACCCAGTTATTCCTAGCTTTGTTCATGTGTGTATCTATTTTTGAATGGTTTTCCCCTGTTGCTATTTTTAGAACTGGATTCTCTCTTGTGGAATATTGTGCTGGAAGTTTCCAGGCCTTTATACAATTTGATTACTAAGAATTATGCAACTGATTTTAACATGAATTTTCTGGAAGTTTCCCTGTTATTATAAAAGGAAAAGCTTTTTACATCTTGGTGTTCACTAGTTAATACATGATTGCCAGACTCAATGTGGGGATTATCTTGTGTCATAAGTGCTTGGATTACATTCAGTTTGGATTCGGATCAGACTAGACTAAAGTGAGGATTATTTCGTGTGATTGGATTACATTCAGTTTGGATCAGGATCAGACTGGAATTAAGACTGGAATAGTTTGTCTTTTGGATTTAACATCTAAGGTATTGTTTTGTACAATTGTAATATTGTCACTGATTATTTGATATTTTTGTTAATAAATTCTGTTAATTGTTATCGTTTGTTGCTGGCTTCTACTTTCTAGTTACGCCTGACTCGTAACAATCTATATCACAGGAATTTGGCATTCTATAACCAAAATAAATGATCAAATATGAAAAAAATATCTCCCCTATATAATGTAAACACAAGGACTGCAACGTCTCGATTGTCTCATTCAAAATCCTAGAAATGCGCCCAACTGTCTCATAGGAATACGGAAGTTGTCAAATCATGTAGCTATATTTTTTTGCAAATCTTCTAAAACTAAAACAAAAGCAAAAGTGAAGTTGGGTATTCTCGTATTTTGTGAATATTATAATTGATTGTATGCTTTAGAATCTAATTTTAGCATCGGTATTCGGGAATGTTACTCGATAATACATTGAAAAAGTGCGACTTTATATCCGAGATATTGTGATTGAATCATCGGGACAGAGCCATAAATTAAACTGCTCATTGCAGGATGTCCTTGTATCTATCACTTAGTGGTGGGCAGATGATTGACTATAGTCGAAGTCATTTGGTTTTGGCTTCCGATTCCGATAATCGATTGAGAAAACCCGGAATCGATTGTAGTCGATTCTTGAACTCGCTTGGTGCCTAAACTTGAATTCTTGGTTTTGTGACTATCATTAATCACAATCTTCGATTGAACAGTAGATAACAAACATCAAAATTGGCCGGAAAAATGAGAAAGAAATTTGTGCCCATGGCTTATTTGACAAAACTTGACAACTCTGCACGCTTGTCATTTGATCCCTGAGTCCGGGTTTTGAGACTTGGAAATTTGAAATGATCTTCTTTGACAATGGAAAATATCTGACGCATGAAATTATCGTCCAGAGCTTCATAAAATCTAGTTTGCGTGCATCCGGCAGAAAATTGGGCTAAACATGATCAGTATAAAATGCGAAGGACACGCGGATGATAATGAGGCTGTCGAGTCATTTATGACAAAGTAACAAGGGTGTTCTTATCTAGTGTAAAGTGACAGATTTTTTTATTTATTTGCTATTTAAACTGACTGAATGATGTCAAATCAGGTGGCAATACTTCTCCAAAAATTAACTGTCACGAAAAAATACATCGCCAAAAAAGCGTGAAAACCCATGACAATACAATGAGTAGCTTGGTATCGTCCGATCAGGGGAACTTCAAACTATCTTCTCATCAATAATAATGAATTTATACAGTGAATTTACACAAATCTCTGAATAAAGCAATAAGTGAAAGCTAAATTCCGTTCATGAGTGAAAAAAAATTGTTGTTTTATGAAATGAAAATATAGATCTATAGCAGAAGGGTGATAATGAAGCTGGCGAGTCAATTATGACAGAGTAACAATGGTGTTTTTCCTCTTATCTAGTGTTAAGTGACAGATTTTTAAGTTACTTGCTATTTAAACTGACTGGATGATGTCAAATCATGTAGCAATACTTCTCCAAAAATTAATTGTCACGAAAAAGTAGATCGCCAAAAAAGCGTGAAAACCCATGACATTACAATGAGCAGCATGGCATCGTCCGATCAGGGGGACTTCAAACTATCTTTTCATCTTTAATAATGAATTTAAACACAGTGAATTTACACAAATCTCTGAATAAAACAATAATTGGAAACTAAATTTCCGGGTTCATGAGTGAAAAATGTTGTTTTATGAAATAAAAATATAGAACTATATCAGACAGGTTTTTTTTTTTTTTTTGGGGGGGGGGGGGGGGGGGAGGAGGTTGAAGTCGTCGTCTGCAAATGCTTTAAATATGTCTGATTGGTTTTTTTTTTTTTTTTTTTTTTGTATATAGAAAAATGAACAGTATTGATTATTCATGTGCTAAAACAATAAAACAGAATAAAGTGCTTTACTTGAAATCTTTATAACGTCTCATCTGAAGATTTAAATGTCTCATTACTTTTGAAAATGTCCCATTGGTTTTCAAAGACAGGAGACATTGTCTCATTGAAATAAATTCTTTACCGATCACTGTTAGCCTAGCGATAGAAAACACAAAAATGTACCTGCGACATTCAGCGATTCCTCAGTAGACACCTTTTAATCGGAAATATCCGTCATGTATTACATTTTTTTTGACAATTTCTATCCATCGTGGAGCCCATTCACTGACGTCACAGGATTCCCAGGAAGGGCCAGGTATTTTCGGATTACGTATTAGAGTCAAATATCTTTTCTTTAAAAGAGAATACGGTCAAATACTTTTGTTAGTTACTTCTATTAAGTATCATGTGATGTCCATAAATATATCTTAAAAACGAAAAAAATAATAGTTATACGTAATCCGAAAATACGTTTCCTGGCTCTTCCCGTGACGTCAACGAATGGCCTCCTCGATGAATAGAAATTGTCTCCGGTTAAAAGGTGTCTACTGAGGAATTGCTGAATGTCGCAGGTACAATTTTGTGTCGTCTATCGCTAGGCTAAAGGAAATTATGATCAATGTTTGTTTCGTGGGTGATTTTGGGTGGGAAAGGCTGTCTTGTGCTGTCGCTTACAAACGAGACGTTGCATTCCTTGTGTTTATATTATATAGGGGAGATTTTTTTTCCATATTTTATCATTTATTTTGGTTATAGAATGTCAAAGTCCCTTGTCTATATCATGGCATTTCATTTCAAAAGCATCAAAAGGACAATAAACTTGACGGAAAGAAAACCCGAAAGATGGACAAGTAGACAGTTATACATATTGATTGAAAAAAGGGGGAAAAAATCATTAAACTGGTACACAATCACATTATGATATCGTTCTCTGCTTCAATTCAGGAACTGGATCGTTTTATTGTGTTCTTGAGCGTGGACCGTTGCCTACGAAAAATGAGAGAAAAGTGCTTTTTCAATGGATGTCGTATAGTTTTTTTTGTTTTCAACTATGGTGAATAAAGCATATGTGATTCACTTGACACAACACAAACTTCAGATTATTGTTTTTGTATGTTTAGAAAAGCTTTTTGCTGACTTCCGTGTGTTGATTATTCAGAAATCGCAGTCGCTGGCGGAAGTTTGTTGGATTAAACGTCTTTAACAAATAACAAAGCACCAAAGGAACAATACAGAAATATGCACTAACATCCCAGACATTCCGTGCGACAACCATCTACAGCACATCTACTCATCTGGTTGTTATAGAAGTATGTTTTTCTGCTTACCTTGTGTAATCTTGTGGGCGCAGCCATGTTTTTTACTCGAACGGGTACGTAAAATTGACAGGGGCAGTGACTTGACCAGGAGCAAGTTCGTAAGGTCTCTCCAGTTTGATCTTTGGAATGCTTTAGCCAATCACAGTTGTATTTCTTTTAAATTTAAAAATCTTGCAGAATGAGACTAAGAATGTTTCTCGAAATAGTTAGTGTATGTAGACTTTGTATTGCAGAATCACCTGAATTGTTTAATTAACTGTTTTGTTTTTTTTCCCCAGTGAGTTTATCTGGAATCGGTGAATTGCTTCGGGACACCGGAATTCGACATTCTATGATGCAAAAAATGATGAAATATGAAAAGAATCACCCCCCTTTAAAAAAAACAATAGGCTAAGGCCCAGATCAAAAAAAGGCCCTATTTTTTTCCAATCCATTTGGTAGAAAAATTAAAACGGTACAGTGAGTTAGGATAGCCTATAAGAGTCACTTTAAGCATGGATGCCAGATCTGAAAGTGGTGCAGATTTTTTTTATATGCTAATAAACGCGCCTACCCCAAATTTGCCTTTAACAAAAATTAAACTTTTTCCATGTTCACAATAATGAAAAAAAAAAAAAAAAAAACAATGAAATAATGCAATCTTTTTGACAATTTTTTGAATTTAAGATGCTCATAAAAATCCACATTTACATGTGTGTAAGACCTATATTAAATCAAGTCTGGCCTTATGAGGTTTTGGAAGTAAACCGACGATAAGTCAGCTAGGTTTCAAATTCGAAAGTAAGAAGGCTTTATTGCAACAGCCATAAACGATGCCTCGAAAGTATTCAAGATAGGTTTAAGTATGCATTTATCAGGAAAACACCTTTTAATCAATCAATGTAAAAAAAATAAATCGCCCATGCAACTACAATAATTGTCAGACTTCGACCTACTTATCGATCTACTTATCCCTACGATCACTTACGATATCTGCGATATCCATGATTTAAAAATGCACAAATACAAAAGCAAGAAAATTCACGATTGATGTTTTATTTTTGCATTACTGCGATTTTCAGCGCTTTCATGCGTTTTTTAATTACGAGTAAATTGATTTCGCCGTAAACTTCAACGATTCTAGTCAAGATCTTCCACGGTTTTTGTTACTCCCTCTAAAATTGTCTTACGATTACGACAACCTGTTATTGCATTCCTTCCAGATCCCACATGCAAACGAATTCTACTACGATTTAATACAAATGTTTACGAAAATCAGAACTGTCGCGTGTTGCGCATAATATTGGTATAAACCAGCAGGCATGGTTCATCTACCCACTCATTATCTTCAGAGATTCAAACCAGAAGTCGGCGTTAGCAACCCCGTTGGCTCAATCATCAGTTTGGCAGGCAACTGGGTCTGTAATTTAACCGGTAATCGGTCTTACCGCTCAACCATTATTGAATTGCCTCGAAATAAACGGCTTAAAAACTTTTACAGCCCTGATGAGATGGGATAAAACTGCTTTTACCGTGGTTTCAGGGGCATGGTGAATTTTGTCCAAATTAAGATACTTATAATTTGTGTTTCATAGAAGAATATACATGTATCTCTTATTTTCAAACAGTTCCTTTCTTTTCACATGCGAAAAACCTAGAGTGACCCGGTCATCATGTCCCACGGCTGTATCACGTAGCTTGGTATACACCTACACCACACTGATCAACGTGAGCCGCGGACACCATGTGTTCTCGGTACTCCAGATCGAATTTTCCATGGAAGAACCGGAGGTGGTGTAAGTATTTTCATTTTTATGGACCTGTTTAACCTAGATAGAAATGTCGATTTACAGCAATGTCAAGACGAATGATTGATCTATTTACACACATACTAGGAAATAATAATACCATCATATAAGCAAGCTGTGGCTTTATGAGCAACTGGGGTCTTATTATTTTGAACTTTGTTGCCGATTTTCGGACAAAATCCCCTGACCATTGTTCATTTTACAAGTTTGTATGATAAGATAAATGTATTCCCTAAAGGAACACAAAATTTCACTTAGAAATGTCCATCCAAAGCGAAGATATACGTTTTTGAATGGACCTGGGTAGAGGAAAATATGCTAACAAGACACCATTTTCATTTTCAGAGTATGTACATGGACACCAGATCAGAAGAAGCTTATGGTAACTGGACACCAACCTTTTAATCATCAATATTTCTGCCTGAAACTCGATGCACGGGCTGTATACGAAGACTATTTTTGTAAACATTATGTCACTACTGTCCATTACCTGATAAACAGCATGTTCAACGCAATTTCATTACTTGTAGCACTTGCTTTTTTGAAATATTTGCAATGTTACGGCAATTTACGAAGTAGACCTACGATGCTTGATCACAATTGACCGGTCATTGCCTCCAATGTTGGTGCAAAACATGTTCCTTTCTTACAGCGTTTCAGTTTTATGAATGGCGTATTAATTAACCCATTACCACGCAATCACGAGCTTTAATGTCCCTGGGAAAGATGGCTTCGAAAAACATTGTCTATAAAGAAAAACCACTAAATATTAATTAATACAGAGTGTACATTATTTACCACATTTGGCCTGATTCTTAGTTTAAATAATTTTCAAATCCGCTTGGCCAACTGCCAGCGGGCTCTTAGAATGGCGTTCTACCCTTCGTACATTTGCATGCGTGCGTTTGTTCGTCTACGCGTTTTTTTCTAAAATTTTTATGTAATTGACTTCTCAGAAACAACCCAGTGGAAATCAACAAAATTCAACGTGGATCGTTCCATAAATTTCTTTCGAGATACTTCGATCCTTTAAAAAAGATGGCTTATGTGGAAGGAGCTTATTTTCCGTGTACGGTGCGTTGTGAAAATCGTAAAATTTGTCCTCTCAAAACAACTCAATCACGAGATCGGCATTGGGTAGCTTTCTATCACATTCCTTCAATAAATTTTGATCTGCTGAAAAACATGGCTTTTGTTGGTGGGACTTATTTTCTCTTTGTGTCATAAAGCGGAAGTACTTGCAGCTCTTTAAATAAATTCATTGATAATACATGTATGTAGATCTACATGTATTTCATAACACAGATGATCACTGATAATGTTTTATCTTATCCAATATGCTGGGTGATCATGATATATGAGATATTAATCTTCATTGTTACAAACTTACATATATCATGATCACCCAGCATATTGGATAAAATAAAACATCAGTGATCAACTGTGTTGTGAAATACATGTAGATCAACATACATGTATTATCAATGAATTTATTTAAAGAGTTGCAAGTACTTCCGCTTTATGACACAAAGAGAAAATAAGTCCCACCAACAAAAGCCATGTTTTTCAGCAGATCAAAATTTATTGAAGGAATGTGATAGAAAGCTACCCAATGCCGATCTCGTGATTGAGTTGTTTTGAGAGGACAAATTTTACAATTTTCACAACGCACCGTACACGGAAAATAAGCTTCTTCCACATAAGCCATCTTTTTTAAAGGATCGAAGTATCTCGAAAGAAATTTATGGAATCATCCATGTTGAATTTTGTTGATTTCCACTGGGTTGTTTCTGAGAAGAAGTCAATTACATAAAAATTTTAGAAATAAACGCGTAGACGAACAAACGCACGCATGCAAATGTACGAAGGGTAGAACGCCATTCTAAGAGCCCGCTGGCAGTTGGCCAAGCGGATTTGAAAATTATTTAAACTAAGAATAAGGCCAAATGTGGTAAATGATGCACACTCTGTATTAGTTGATAGGGGTTTTTCTTTATAGACAATGTTTTTCGAAGCCATCTTTCCCAGGGACATTAAAGCTCGTGATTGCTTGGTAATTGGTTAATACGCCATTCATAAAACTGATACGCTGTAAGAAAGGAACATGTCTTGCACCAACATTGGAGGCAATGACCGGTCAATTGTGATCAAGCATCGTAGATCTACTTCGTAAATTGCCGTAACATTGCAAATATTTCAAAAAAGCAAGTCAAGTGCTACAAGTAATGAAATTGCGTTGAACATGCTGTTTATCAGGTAATGGACCGTAGTGACATAATAATACAAAAATAGTCTTCGTATACAGCCCGTGCATCGAGTTTCAGGCAGAAATATTGATGATTTAAAGGTTGGTGTCCAGTTACCAAAAGCTTCTTCTGATCTGGTGTCCATGTACATACTCTGAAAATGATAATGGTGTCTTGTTAGCATATTTTACTCTACCCAGGTCCATTCAAAAACGTATATCTTCGCTTTGGATGGACATTTCTAAGTGAAATTTTGTGTTCCTTTAGGGAATACATTTATCTTATCATACAATTTTGTAAAATGAACAATGGTTAGGGGATTTTGTCCGAAAATCGGCAACAAAGTTCAAAACAATAAGACCCCAGTTGCTCATAAAGCCACAGCTCGCTTATATGATGGTATTATTATTTCCTAGTATGTGTGTAAACAGATCAATCATTCGTCTTGACATTGCTGTAAATCAACATTTCTATCTAGGTTAAACAGGTCCATAAAAATGAAAATACTTACACCACCTCCGGTTCTTCCATGGAAAATTCGATCTGGTGTACCGCGAACACATGGTGTCCGCGGCTCACGTTGATCAGTGTGTACACGGTACATGTCTTCGCCGGAAGTACACCGTTTTACCGTTTTTTAATCGGTCGTTAGACCGATTAGAGACGGCGTTTTTCACAATCCAAACTGACCCAATTCCCGAAAAGGCCCTTTACAGAAATGGACGCCTACAAACAATACATAATTTGTATAAAGACTGTCCGATTAGCTACTATTCAAGGAACACCAGATTTACTTTGTTTTTGTTTTCTTTGAATGGCGAATATGGCATATTATTATCAATGTGTACAATAATGAATTATGACACTCGTCTTCTAAATACCAACACGTTATTGCATAGATTCTAGATACTGGTCGACAAATTGAAAATTTCTGACGTAAAGGGAAGAAAAATAGTCACGTGATATATTTAGGTGGAGGTTTCTGGCGAAATAGAAGTCACGTGATACAAGTGAGAACTGAGCGGAAAACGAATCAAATTCTTCAGTGTGCATCACGTGATCGATTACCGACGCTTTGAAGTCCACTACAGTCGTCATTTTGAAGAAGGTTGCAGAGACAGAGGGTCTCAGAGAGAACGACATAAAGTCTGAATAGGAAGCAACAACAACTGAAATTTAAGTTTTCATGTAGTTTTTGTATGCAAGTACTTTATCTGGATTGATTCCTTTGAATTTTTAAGAGACAGAACTTGTACACTTTGGGCTAACTTCGCATTCCCGTTGATCATTTTCGTCTATGCTGTATCCCCCGCTACTATTTTAAAGTTAAGTAGACGGCAAGGTTTGATGTTTGTGATCAAGGAAGCAGATCATTTTGCCAAGAAAGCCATTTTTGGTTTAGAACTCTCAAAATGACATTTCATGTTTTTTTCATGTTTTTCATTGGTCAAATTAAGAGGAGGTACAGGGAAGTAAAAAGTTTGGGGAATTTTTTTCGGTCAAACAACGTGATGCTAATTTAAGGTTAAAAATAAGGACAGAAAGCTTCAAAGATCCTTTTAAGCTTACTATTTGACTATCCCAGACATTTATTGGCATTGCCTATGTCAGCAGTAGATCTATTTGCAGAAATGACTGAAAATTTTGAACGAACTCTAACTCGCGTCCAAGAAGTAGTACTCACGGCAAGTGTGATATATTTTTATGTCCACTAGTAATTGGTGAAATGCTTTTCTCGACTCAAATTTTAAACTAACTTAAGTAATTTTCATTAAAAACTCTGGTTGCCGTGACAACAATTATACTCTTGAAAATATTCACATTGCTCAATTATTCAGTGGCTCCGCACGGGCGACTCAGTGGTGAGCATGTCAGACTCATGACCCGGTGGTTGTGAGTTCTATCCTTGGTTGAGGCGAACTTTCTTTCGAGCGTATTTTCGCCTCTTACCTCTGCAGAAGCATGTGAGAAAAGTAGTCTGTGGCTCTGGAAAGAAAAGTTGTGTTAGTACTGGTGTGAGAAAGTCAGGAAACACATGTGCGTCATCGATCGCCATGGTATGACCTTAGCTGTTAAAGTTGCGTTAAAATCCAATACAACCAATCAACCATTAAACATTCAGTGACGACCGATTACAGTGCTTACAGCATTTTGATTAAAATCGGAACAATCCACTTAGTAAAGAAAACAAGAGTCACAATTTCCTGTGGTAACCTTCTTAGTGCATTTCAGATTGTTCCTTTATTTATTTACTCGTTCTATCAGTTTCGTTGGCATTTTTCGGTGCCAGGTTGCTTGCTGATCGGCGTGGCTGTTTGTTGCCGTTGTTAATAAATTTGCATGGGCGCTGTAATGGTTAAGATCATGAGACTGGCAATATTTTCACTTGAAACTCCCTTGTTACAGATGCAATTAGCCTGATGATGATGTTAGGAATCGGCCGAATTATGACGAGGGGCTTTATTTCTAGGCAATTAAAATACTGGGCCTTTAACAGCAATAGAATCCTTTGATGTAAATGAACCAACATGGCAAAATTTTAGACCTATCCAAATTGAAAGCATTTGCAGACGACTATTTCAAAGTGGCTCCAATGATGCAGTTTTCCTTTGATTGGGTAGAAAACTTTGTGGGAAAAGGAGAAAATGCTGGTTACCAGCATTTTCTCCTTTTCCCTCAATGTGTTCAAAAGGCTTCTTCCTCCGGGGTGTTAAAAGTTGTAATTCTGTGGTAAAGGGTTTTAACCCATTTTAGAACAGCGATTATGTAATCATTGTTTTAATAATATCGGGGTTTCGACTGTTTGATTTTGACTGATTTATAACCCGAGATGGAGATCGGAGTTGAAGTCGGGCTTCGTAACTTTTTAGGGGTTGTCTCAAAATTGACTTTACCATCATTAGAAGGCGAGATTTTCATTCTCGCCTTCATATGTCAACGCTCGGCAGCTTGCTGAAAATGCCTGAGAAAGCATTATCAAAACGCTTTTCAAATAAGTCCCGAACTTCTCGAGTACATTAGAACAAAATAATGTCGAGACCATTATCCATTTAATCAGACCAGCAAGAAGAAACTTCAAGTTTCTATTAGGAATGAAATCGAATTCATAAAAAGCATCGTTTTTGACAAATGCAAAATATTTTAGATCAGTTCATTGATACAATCATGTTGCTACAGCAACAAATAAACCGTAGCTATTATTGAACTGGCCACCGTTGTATACCGTGTATATGTCGTAGTCCAAAATGGAATCTAGGCAGATCCGGAATCTGCCTAGACCAAATTGGAATTCCATTTGGTCCAGACCAAATTAGAATTCTACTTTGGTCTAGACAGATTCCAGATCTGCCTAGACCAAATTAGGGTTCCAGTTTGGCTAGGCAGATCCAGAATCTGCCCAGACCAAATTGGAATTTTTAATTTAAGCCCAAAAATAAAAGAGGTTGCTCATCAGAAATTCAAAGTAAGAATTAGTGTTGAATGTTTTGCACTTTAGCAGGAAAAAAATGTAGGAAATGGAGCAAATGGGGAAAAAAAAGATAATGCTTTAACTAGAAATACATGTACATCTTATTTGTAAACATATGTGGATCTGTTTGATTAATAGAAAGAAATAATCCAATAATAAAGTAGTAAGCATTGTTGGAAAAGGAGATTTTTTTGTAATTTCCTAAGAATTCTACCACAGAGTTGTATTTGTAAACCTGTTTTATTTATTTTTTTTTTGTGTAGGATTGATATTATCAAAATGAGAAAAATGATTAATAAATCTGGTAGAAATTACAATGGGAAAAGGAGAATCATTCGTACTAGTGTATTTTCTTTATATCTTTTCCACAATAAATGGTAATTTATAATATTTGATGGGTCAACCTGTCTACCTGGCACAAGTATAATTATGATGTGTGAAGACCAGTGAAAGTTGAAATTGTGAAAATATTGATAACCCTTTACTACTCAATGCTGACTCTTAACGAAACTAGGAAAGGAGCCTTTTGAAAACATTATGTGGATAGAAGAAAATTTTGGTAACTAGCATTTTCTCCTTTTCCCACAATAATTTCTACCTTACCAAAGAAAAAATGCTCACATTGAAATCGTTGTCTGCAAATGCTTCCAATTTGGACAAGGCTAAAATTTTGTCGTCTGGTAAAGGGTTAATTGCCAAAATAGTTACATGTAGCTGTAAAAGTGTGATATCTTTTTGACCAATCACACATACAGGGACCATCTGGCTACCCCTTACATGAAATTAGAGAGATCACAGACAGTGCAACTGTACATATATCTGGGTTAATAGTTTCAAACATATGACTGATTATTAGATAGGTAAACATATCATCTACAGAAAATCTACCTGAAGTGAAATTTTAGTCTTGGTCAGCCAATGCAGTCAGTGTAATCTGACCAGTGTCGATACTAATTGCAGTTTGGTCCTTTTTTACATGAAGGGTCACATTTACTAAACCGTTTTTGTTTTTTGAAATAATTCATTGTAATTAATTGCATTGTTCATAAATAATAAATTCACAAATAATAATAATAATACATGTAATAATAATATATAGCCAAAAGACCAATCTGTAATAATGTACATGCTGATCTTTGTCTACACTTCCTACAAAATATATAATTTAAGTTGGGAACTACATAAATAGAAGAATGAGGATAAATTTGTAACTTACTACATTTTTTTCCTTTTGCATAAAAATGTTTACTTAACAAAGCATTTACAGAAAAGGTGTAGAAATCAAAATTCAAGTGATAAAGAAGTGCCTTTTTTTTGTGTTAAAATGGGTATTTACTGAAAAGATTCCAAAAAAAGAAAAGATTCCAATTTGGTCTAGGCGGATTCTGTATCTGCCTGGCCAAACTGGAATTCTAATTTGGCCTAGGGGATGTCAGACAATTAGACCCCTGACCATTTAGACCCCTTAAAATTTGGGTGACAATTAGACCCCTGAGACACATAGACCCCTATTTTAGTGAGACACTTAGACCCCTATTTTCAAAAAGAAAATTCACATATTAATTGACTATGTTTATGGATTGTATTACTTGTAAATCTTGTCTTGAAACAAAAAATAATATTGATACAGAAATACAGTAGCTGATGAAATGATTTTGAATTACTAACAGCCAACGGAAAATTTAAATAGGCACCTCTATTTTTAGTTCTTTTCCTTGGTATGCTAATTGCTTTTGTTTTTCAAAATTCCACATAAAGTTTTGTATTTTTAGTAGAATATGGGTATCAAAATTTTGTCTGATAAATTAAAGTAAATGTATGACTGTAACACATAGATTAATTACCTTTATGAATTCTTATGAACCCTTTACCACACAGTGCCGACTTTCGACGACCTGAGAAAGAAGCCTTTTGAAAACATTGTGGGAAAAGGAGAAAATGCTGGTAACCAGCATTGTCTCCTTTTCCAACTATGTTTTCCATCCTCTTCCATATAAACTTTGAATTTTAGTCACTTTTATTTTGACCTCTGCAAAATATAATGCTTTCAATATATTTGGACCACTGAGTCTAAAATTTTGTTGCTTACTATAGAGTTAATGAGCCATAATAGTAATAATAGTAAAGGTTGAGGCAGAAAGAGTTAACCCTTTACCCCATAAGGCATTCCTATGGCATCTCTAATTGACCCTAAATAATAGCAAGGATGAAACTGTTTCTTATGTGTAAATGACACCTTTTGACAGCATAGAAAACATTGTGACAAAAGGTGAAATTGCTCGTCACGAGCAATTTCACCTTTTGCCACAATGTTTTCCAAAGGCTCCCACAAGCAATGTGTTAAAATGAGTATCTATGGAGCAAAGGGTTAAGGGATCTCTGAAAGGATGTTTCATGATCCAATTAACACTTTTGACTGGGGATAGATAAGATAAGGACAATAAATTAATACAAAGGGATATCCCTTTTTTCATCATTTGAATTTATGCTCTTAGTATTTATCTATCCACCCTTCTTTCTTTCTATCTATATCTCTTTTCAATCCTTCAGTCGTCATTAATAAATCAAATAAAAATAATGTTACGGGAGACCACTCCTTCCTGCATGGCATACTCCCGATTTAAATACAATACCTGGCTACTGCGTCAGAGAGATATCTCTTTGGCTCAGTGGTTAGGGTATTGGCTTTGCATCCGGGAGTTCGGAGTTCGAATCCCGCTCCGATCCTTATTTCTGCCATGCATTTATTCATTTGTTTCTTTGTTACGGACTTCGTTCGTAAGATGGGGGCTCGTCCGGGATTGGCCATTGAGCCATTAATCCCATTTGTTGTCCAAAATCGGACTTCCTGCCTAATAAGGCTTTGAGTCATCAATAAATGATGACTTTAAGAGGGGGTGTGTTACGGGAGACCACTCCTTCCTGCATGGCATACTCCCGATTTAAATACAATACCTGGCTACTGCGTCAGGGAGATATCTCTGACGGCTCAGTGGTTAGGTTATTGGCTTTGCGTCCGGGAGTTCGGAGTTCGAATCCCGCTCCGACCCTTATTTCTGCCATGCATTTATTCATTTGTTTCTTTGTTACGGACTTCGTTCGTAAGAATAAAAATAATAAAATTTTGGAATCGTCCACATTGAAAGCATTTGCAGACAATAAGTTAAATGTGGTTAAAATGATACAATATGCCTCTAAAAGGGTTGAAAACATTGTGGGAAAAGGAGACAATGCTGGCTGCAAGCATTTTCTCCTTTTCTCATGTTTTTAAAAGCCCTCACCCTCAGGATCTTTTGGAGTCAGGATTATGTCGTTAAAGGGTACAAGGAGAACTTCTCAGTCATGAAAAAAAAAAAAGAAAAGATTTTTATATTGTACAACAGCTTTCAAATTTTAGATTTGTAAGTTGAAATTTTGTGAAGGGTAGAATACATTGTGGGAAAAGGAGAAAATGCTGGTTATCAGCATTTCCTCCTTTTCGCACAATGTTTTGTAAAGGCTTCTTTCACAGGGTTGTCAAAAGTAGGGATTGTGTGGTAATGGGTTAAATCATAGTTAGTATAGGAGAAAATGCTGGTAAGCAGGATCTTCTCCTCTTCCCACATTGCTGTCTAACTTTCCCAAATCCAATTTGTTATTTTATGATCTTTTTCATAAAGGTGTGAATGGGAAAATGCATGTAAATTAAACAACAATAAAAAAATCCAACAATATTTCATAAAGGTGTGAATTGGAAAATACAGGTAAACGAACAATAAAAACAGGTAACTGCAAGAACTATTTATAAAAAAAAATACACCTAATTTTCATAAAGATGTGAATTGAAAAACAAATTCTATTTTTTTTTTAAATAGAGGTAAATTAAACAACAATGATTGAAAAAAGACCAAAAACGATCTATGTCCCAAAAATGAAAATAGGGGTCTAAGTGTCTCCAGTGTTAAGGGGTCAAAATGTCTCAAAGGGGTCTAGTTGTCACCCAAAAATCAATATTCTAAGGGGTCTAAATGGTCAGGGGTCTAAGTGTCTCACTCCCGTTTGGCCAAGGCAGATTCCAGATCTGCCTAGGCCGATTCCGGATCTGCCTGGATTCCAATCTGGCCTACGACATATATACACGTAGTAGTATCGGGGGCGGTAACCAGTCTAAGCCATTATAAGCCAATCGAAAACTACTTAAATGACGTCATTCGGACCTACTTCCACTTCACAACGTATAAACAACTAACCAGTTGAACTGGCCACCGTTGTATACCGTGTATTACACGTAGTAGTATCAGGGACGGTAACCAGTCTACTAACCAGTGGGATCGTACATGTAAATTTACTATCCCAGAACTAACCAATCGGATAGCTTCTTTGAATGACGTATCGCCGATAGACCCCTTTCCTCTGTTAGCAACCTTATTCTGTCTTTGTGAGAAGTAAAATTTCAATGAAATAAATTCCTTTGAATCATCAAGTGTTTAAACAAAATTTTCTCTTTCAAAGAAATATTTTTTTCTTTTATCAAAGTTGTGCTTGACTTTATTATTAATGACTAGGTTATTGTTACGCATCGGCGTGGCCGAGTTTTGATTCCGGAGACCCGTGAAAAGAAAAAGGTAAATCAGATGAAATCGCAATAGATGTGTCATTCGAAGTAGTTCTGGTCAGTATAATGTACGGATGTATAGCCTGGGTTCCAGTCTGATCCGTGTATGATCGGACTTTACTACGTCAAAAATGACAATAACATGATCTGTAACCGTTTTAACATGCAAAGATTTTTAACTCCTTCTTTTGGTCGTCACGTTGCTTAACGTTCAGCATGTATTCATAAATATTTAACCCTTTACCACTCACTTGAAACGACTCTAAAAATCAAGCTATTAAAAACATCGAGAGGAGAGGGGAAATTGCAATCGGAAACCGGCTTTTTTTTTTTTTCATTTTACCACAATGTTTCTACCCTATCAAGAACAAATTTCGTCGCTAATTTGGGCCACCCTGAATTTATTGTCTGTATGAATCAGTGCTTTCAATTTCAACTTAGTCTGAAATTTCTTTGTCAGGTAAAGAATAAACGCTTATCGCAATGAATTATCATAATCACTTACCTCCGTCATTATTAGAACCGAAATCTTTACGTTATATATCCCATTTATTTTCCTCGAAAGAATTTCCTTCAACTATACACTTTTTTCCAAAACTGAATAACACAATGATAAAATTATCTTGACACGGAGGATCCCACTGTCCTAGAGTGCGTCGGACGTGTTCATGATTTTTTAAGAACACGGACCAAGGGCCTGTATCTGTGTAACTGTAGACGATATATTCTTGTCGAACAAAGGAATAGAGTGTATTTCAATACTGACGAGTTGGAAATCATTTTGCTTTCATGTTTGCCGACAAGCTGAACGTACACTCCGGTTACGCAGAATTAATGAAAGACAAGCGTTAATGTCAATGAACCCTTAAATCGCTTATTACGCCTGTCTCTTTTGATGACAAGGCAGATGATTCTATAGTCTGCACAGAATATGCAATCTTATATCGGATTAGCTATATTGTAATAACCCGACCAAAACAGCCCTGGGTGAGGTTGCAATAATTAAGGATTTTTCCCGAGATGTAAAATGCCATTTTCATCAATCCAGCGCTCTAGTATAAGGGTTAACAGAGTCATAGATTACAAGAATCGTATAAACGAAGAACACCTTCCGACTTTCTTATAGGACCTAACAAGTCAACCGTCAAATGATGTTGGTTGGTTATGCTTGATAGGATGGTAAACATTGCAGAAAACGGAGAAAATGTTCGTTGTCAGTAATTTCTCATGTTCCTGCATGCTATCAAAATACCAGTCCCTTTCTAGAAAGCCCCATTCTTTAAGGTCATTAAAACACAGCACATGTATTGTAATCCAAAGGTTTTGAACACTGAAAGTCGTTTGTTTTGTAACTCTTTTTCAGTCTTGATAAAGTATATTTCAAATAAAACGGTAAACAAATAATTTAAAAAAAAAAAGCCTTTTAACTGAACGACAAAATTTTGACAACCTCAAAGGGAAAAAAGTTTCAAAATACATTTACCTTTGGAAAAGGAAAAAGCGCTAGTCACCAGAAAGAGGCCATTTAAAAACTTAATTTTTAAAAGGAGAAACTTTCTTGACTCTTTACACGAAGAAAAAATTTCAGACTTTCAAAAATTGAATGCATTTTCAGGTACTTTTTGATCTGGTACCATTGATGGAAGCTGTATGAAATAGGATGGAAGAGATTTTAGGAAAAGGAGAATCATGTCAATTAGCACCGTGTTCTCCTTTTCAGACCAAAAGTTCTCAAGCCTTCTTCCTAGACCTTTTAAACTCATTATTGGGGTAATAGAGGGTTAGATCTAAGTTTCTATACAACTCAAAAACATATACGGGTAACAGCAAATTAAAACTCTTTGCTATCACATAAAACTTTTCCTTCAAATGAAATGGAAAGAAGTTTCAGAAAAGTCCATTCGTTTTGATTTTTTTTTTCAACATATTTTCACAAGCCTTCTTCAAGTTTGTTAAAACGCAGGATGGTAAACTGATCTTCATTACACAGTAACACTGCACAACTCTATAAACTTTGCTGTATCAGGAGAGGCGATTTAAGCACAGGAAAATGTATTCCAATATGCCATGCCTATATTCTAAACTCGCCTTCTAACAGTACTTTCAGTACTTTGATTTTTTATTTGCTAATGCGGTCAATACCTTTTATTAATGTAGTGGACCCGTAATAGAAAATGGTTATTTCCACCATAATATTGTCGTACAGAATTTGCTAAGATTAAAAATGAGTATTATTGTACTACTTTCACCGAGCCCCTTTTTCTCTCTTGTCCTTCCTAGAATTATCATAAAATTTACAAATCTGAACCCGCTATATTCTCATTACAAAGAGATATGATGAAAATACCTCCCTTTCTGGAAACTAACAAAAGTATCAACATTAATTTTAAGATAGATCTAGACATAAAGGAATTTCTAGTCGGTTAACTCTTTACCGCATGACAAAATTTTAGACTGTTTCAAATTGAAAGCATTTGCAGACGACAAATTGAAAGTGACTGAAAAACTGAAACTTGTTCTGGAAAGGGTAGAAAACACTGTGGGAAAAGGAGAAAATGCTGGTTACCAGCATTTTCTCCTTTTCCTACAGGGTTTTCAAACGGCTTCTTTCTCAGGGGCGTAAAAAGTAGGGATTGTGTGGTAATGGGTTAAAATGGGTTAAAATGGGTTAAAATGTGTAAAAGTAATAGAGTATACACGTATCTGTATTAACTGTCTTTAAAAACTGTCAAGAAATTTTATGCATGCTGCCCTTTAAGTATTATGGGTCGACTGCCTTAAAATGTTTGTCCTTTGCATTATGGTTATTACATGTAGCATTTTCTTTTTTTCCCACATCCTTTTGATTCTTTGAAAGATAACACCCATATTTTCTGTGTCGTCTGCAACTGGTTAAAATATTGAATTTTGTCGTCTTTTATCGCAAAGTAAATCAATATAAACCGTCATCCGATTACCTCCCTTTAATACTAACACATCCCTTGACTTCCCTTTCTCAAAATATATCACACTTGTTACTATTAAAAATTAAAAAAATATTTTAAATTTTGTTATGAATCAACGGATATGTATTTAAATGTCGTTGCCACCTTTTTTTTTCAAGCTAATCAAACCTAAAGTATAAACATTACAGTTATATATATATAACCGTTGAGATCCTTCTAGAACTACATTACAATCTAGCACTTACCTGCAGAGCTGCAGGATCACTGATTTTTTTAGCTTATTACACAATATTTATGAAGGCCTTGGCAAGGTCATAACACCACGCCATATTCTAGACGATACACACTAAGTGGCCTAAGGCAATACTACCCGGGCCATGTTAGTATCAGAGACTCTACTGATCCACACTTCAACGCAAAATTAAGTCTGGCCTTTTTGTCTTACTCATTGTCACAAAGTTTCAAAAATGTTCAGAACGATCGTTTTTGACGAAGATAACATGACACCCTTCAAATTCCATAAGCTTAGTCAGCCTGTACTCCAATACGCTTAACTCTTTGCCAAACATCAAACTTTTGGACTAGACCAAATTGAAAGCATTTGCAGACGACAATTCAACTCTTGCTGAAAAGATGATTTCTGTCTCTGATAGGGTAGAAAACATTGTGGGAAAAAGGAGAAAATGCTGGTTACCAGCATTTTCTCCTTTTCCCACAGTGTTTTCAAAAGGCTACTAGTCCAGACCCGTAAAAACCAGGGATTGTTTGGGAAAGGGTTAACTCTTTACCAAACGACAACATTTTGGACCAGACCAAATTAAAAGCATTTGCAGACGAAAACATAAATGTGACTGAAAAATGGAAATTTTGTTTGGTAGGGGTAGAAGACATTGTAGGAAAAGGAGAAAATACTCGTTACCAGCATTTTCTCCTTTTCCTACAATGTTTTCCGAAGGCTTCTCTCTCAGGTTCGTTAAAAGTCGGGATTGTGTGGTAAAGAGGTGTCTTAAAAAATGTCTTACAACTTTGAACTGCAGTACATAATCAAAATCACTCATTACCTGTTCGGGTGAACTTCAGCCACAACCTGTGAAAGGCAGACACTGCGCAAAGAAATAAACAACACACAGAGGTAAATGACAGCGATAGCTTGGGTCATTCCAATAGCAAGTTATCTGGTTTAAATCGTTAATCTTGGACTTGTCAGGAAAGAACATTTGGAAATCTTTACTCCATTACAATCAGCCATCGTGTGGCAAACTTTGTTATGTTTTTGATATTCCGAAATTGAAATTATATTAAAATTTGGAAGTGTGGGTCAGTATATTACCATTTTGTATCTTCGTGTCAAATGTTACCGCTTGTGCCCGCAGATAGTACAGATAGCTGTCCCCCATAGGCAATGTTACTTTTTGACTGGTCTCCTCTGGGTACAGAGACGATCAGGACAAAATAAGTTGAAAGCTCTGCACAGATTTTGTGCACAAGTTTGAACTCTTATAATTCATTATCTCCCACTAGATGGCATTCTACAAATACTAATCTATCCAATTTGGTCATCCTGGGCACAGAACCCGACTACTTTTCCACGCGACAACCGTTACTTTGGATTTTAAACTCAAATACACTTTTGCTCAATAAAACGCTACCTGGTGCGATTCCTTCAGCTATGATCAGCAGTTTAGAGAAGTCTTGAGCTAAAACCAGTCTGATTTCTCCTCAAACATATTGATAAAAGCCATTTTCTCTATTGCTACTTTATAGAGCGTAATACTACAGTCTCCCGAATATCAGGGAGAGTGATGCGTCATATAAGACAGGTCCAATCTTCGAAGAATATGACATGCGCAGACAACGCTTATAATTTCGCAAATAGAGAACGAAACTAGGATTTAAACATACCTGTTGCTTGTGTATTTAATAATTAATCCTTCGTTTGAAATACAATTTCTTTCCATTTAAACGCTGGAGATACGTGCATTTAAAGTCTCAGTAGCGTTCAAATGAATAAACAATCTGTTTCTAAAATAAAAGTAAATTCATTTTTACCATGTAAAAATATGGCGATTACTTTGACTTTCACGATATGTAAAGGTGAAGTTCGCAAAAGTTCCAGTCAGTGGCAGCAAAAAGAATTTTGAAACTAGAACAGATCCTACCATGCCACATTATCTGTTTGTTTACATCGATGACAGCCGACTTTTTGTTGTAAATGTCCGCAGTGACGTATTAGTGACGTAAACACCACGTGATCATTTAAAGCGTCGAAACAAACTCTTCATTCACTTATCGTTTTGTCCCCATTCTAGGCTTCAAAAACGTAAGTTATCGCCATCTTAAACAAAAACAACGACATGGGCTGATCATCGCTTATTCATTTATCATCAATACAAGACAAGTTTACAATATCTAAATAAGAAAACAGCTTCAGAATGGGCAATCATACTCTCCGATGACATAATGTTGGAATAGTAAACATTAGTCCTGCGTACTACGTCATAGCACTATGAGATGCAATGTTATCACGTGACGTTCAGGAAGACCTCATTACCTCCCACTAAATGGCATTCTATAAATGCTCATCTATCTAATTTGGGCATCCTGGATACAGAACCGAACCAGTGTCCTACGCGACAACCGTTACTTTGAATTTCAAATTAAAATAAACATTTACTCAATAAAACGCTGCCTCGTGCAATTCACTCAGCTATGATCAACAGTTTAGAGAAATCTGGAGCTAAAGCAGGTCTCATTTCTCCTCAAACGTATTGATACAAGCTAATTTCTACATTGCTACTTTATAGAGCGTTATATTACAGTCTGCCCGCTTTTGGGTCTAGTGATGCGTCATATAAGACAGGTCGAATCTTGGAAGAATATGACATGCGCAGACAACGGGAAGACCTAGTTCGAATAACCACGAACGATAACGAAGGTTGTCTCGATCAATGGTGTCCGTGAAATCGACGGGCTTCTCCATGCATTTTCGCACACACGTATATCATGGCAACCAAAGCAGTAACTGACACGTTCGTAATTTCTCCGATCTTATAATAATTGAAGTGCAACACGCGAAAAGGTACATTCGGACATTTGCGTAAAGTGTCGTCCCGGATTAGCCTGCGCAGTCCGCGCAGGCTAATCCGAGACGGCACTTTACGACTGAATTAGATTTTGTTCCACAGTGGACTTGTGCAAAACAGAAAATACCATGAAAACGTAAAGTGCCGTCTCGGATTAGCCTGCGCAAATGTCCGAATGCCCCTTTTCGCGTGTTGCACTCTTATGAGGTGTGTAGTGATGGCTTATCCGATATATTTTCGAGTTTTAAACGGTGAAAATTACCTATTTTTGGCTTTACTGCGGCTTTAATCTGTTACTCGAGTTTTTTACGTTCCCGTAAACACAAAATGGCCGCCTCGCACGATAAAATTTTCAGTGTTTTTTCCCCGAGATTTACATACTTTAAACGAATTCTACAAGCTCTTTAAATGACGAAAGGTTTAGTAACTTGTCTTTGGTCACGTTACTTATTTAAATTTAATTGCATTTTGCTGCAAAACAGATTACACCGATGAAACAGAAAGTATAGCGCTCTATCTTTCACGGTTTAGGACCGGAAGTGTACAGTGTTTGAGATTGTATACTAGTATGTCACTTGGGAGTTCTGTACAGTGGTGAAATTTAATTTATTCGTTGAAAATTGCTATCACATGGTAAGTCAAGCTGGTGATTTTTCATCTATTTTGATAGCTATTATAAAACCTTCATATCTAGTTGTTTGTTTGTTAATTATACACCGTATCAGGGATACCCATGTGCTCTGTAAATCTTTCCTGGAGAAATGGGGATGCCTTGATCATGTAACCATACTAAAATACAGATGATGTTGCCTCAAATCAACGAGGTATTTTGTTTGATTAATCATCCTAAAATGTTTTATTGCTAAACGGAAAATGTATAGACAATTTCTTTGTTCACTTTTTTTTTAAAACGTGTAAAGAATTGGTGACAAAATCGACTGCGATCTTCCTAATCGTTTGTTTAAACTGGCATGTCGACAAAGGGAATTTGTACAGTCACTTGATAAGCTGTTGTACAGACACTTGCGATCTACAATATTTTATTCTGTACAGTGACTTGAAGAGCATGTCTTTTATTACGAAGAATGAAAACGGAAAATCGACAAAAAGTTATTTATTTGAGGTGATATGAGACTCTGACTTGTTTGACTAACTTTTAAGTAGACTGATTTAATAGATGCTGCCTGAAATGTTGGTTTTACTGGCTATAATACTCGAATACTTTATTAGACACTGAAAATCCCAGTAAGATTACTGCACCAAGGAAACAGGAGCAAGTTTCAAGTTCTATAACTGTCTACTTACTTCTACCGTCTTGTACCCTGCTGCATAAAAGCGCGCTTTGATATAGATTGCAAACTTTTAAGGCTTTGTCTATGTTTGAGAACACCTGATTTATTGATTGTATGGTGTTTACCCTTTACCAAACAACAAAATTTTAGACTGGTCCAAATTGAAAGCACTTGCAGAAGACAAAATAAACGTAACTCAAAAATTGAAATTTGTTTCCAGCAGGTTAGAAATCATTGTGGGAAAAGGAGAAAATGCTGGTTACCAGCATTTTCTCCTTTTCCTGCAATGTTTTCAAAAGGCTTCTATCTCAGGGATTGTTTGGTAAAGGGTTAAAGGCGTTTTCAACATTATTTCAGTTATATCGGGGCGGCCAGTGCACTTATCTATGCTCTCCTGGTGTCTTTTTTAGCAGTACTCGCACAATTTTCTTTCCAAGCTACTGGCTGCTTCTTTTCAAATAACCATCATCGAAACAACGGTCAGCGATGGGAAAGGAATGAACCCTTTTGCAATGACTGTCATCAATCCTCGGAAAGAAATTGGCCGAGCCCGGGATCGAGACCACGACCCCCTGTTCTCAAGACCTGTGCGCTATACCGACTAAGCAATCGGGGCCCGGCGAGAACACCTAAACGAGTATAGAATTTGACTGCTTTAACTTCAGACAATTTTATCCCTTTCCCAAACAATCCCTGGTTTTTACGACCCTGAGAAAGAAGCCTTTAGAAAACACTGTGGGAAAAGGAGAAAATGCTGGTAACCAGCATTTTCTCTTTTTCCCACAATGTTTTCTATTCTGCTGGAAACCAATTTCAATTTATGTGTTATACATTTATTTTGTCATCTGCAAGCGATTTGAATTTGGACCAGTCTAAAATTTTGTTGTTTGGTAAAGAGTTAAAAGCCATGTATCGACATATAAAGTTTTTCTGTTGTGTTCTCTGGCTGAAAATATATTATACACGTATAACAACATATTTTCAGCCAGAGGACACAACAGAAAAGCAATAGCACTTTATATGTCGACTTCATTTCTCTGTGTCCATCATGTGGGTCAACATACAGGGTCAAATGAAACAAGATTTTGTTGTTAAGTGTCAAAATTCCTTCGGTAAGAACAAAATACGTTTGAAAATGGATTGAAGTGACGGTACAAATCTATCAAGAAATTTTATTCCATGGAACACTAGAAGTGTTACGGATGTACTACTGTAACTCTTTACCACATGAGAAAATTTTAGACTGGTCCAAATTGAAAGCATTTGCAGACGACAAAATAAAGGTGACTGAAAAATAGAAATTTGTTCTGGGAAGGGTAGAAAACACTGTGGGAAAAGGAGAAAATGCTGGTTACCAGCATTTTCTCCTTTTCCCACAGTGTTTTCAAAAGGCTTCTTTCTCCGGGGCGTCAAAAGTAGGGATTGTGTGGTAATGGGTTAAAAGATGTATGCAACTATTTATGGATCTAAAGTTACTCTGCCAGTCATCCAAAATTTTGGGTTTATTCCGATTCTCCGAAACTCACTGAAGACACTTTAAAATAAGAAGCAATGATTTTCATATGCCTATTTCTACAATAACAAAAATTACCCAGGCATGCCTTCAGTATCTTTTATTTATACTTGAAATAGTACATGTATATGTGCCATGTTCTCTAAAAAAGGGTTTCAATGCACAGGCAAAAGAATTTTGACCCAGGTCAGCCTGCACGATCTATGCAGGTTGACCTAGTTCGAAACTTTTGTCTTGGAGTCGATTCTCTGCAGCTCACAGGACCAGTTTACTTCATGTTTCAGCCTATTGTTAACAAATGGATTTCATGTCTCTATTAATATTAGTATTATTAATATGACGACTTGCTTTGTATCATGCATCTTCGCGAGCCAAGGTTACGATCACTACGTGGATCTTACCTTGGCTGATTGAGCCCGATTTCAAGATTCCTGGGATGCACCCTCTATTGGACATTGGTTATTACCCCCCTTTACATCATATTTCTGAAAGCCAATGAAATATCGTTTTACAAACCGCTTACGAATACAATTATTCAACATGAAGTGATAAGCAGACATCCACGTGGGTTTCCATGTTTACCTTCTATTCGAAAGGTCGCGATATTCTATTTTTATCAAAGATGAAGTGCTACGAGCGATTTCATTTGTTGCAGTTAGATCTCGCTGTATCAAATGAAAAAGCTCGATCTGCCAAGGGTAGAGTAGCGTAGTGAATGGTCAGCCTTGGCTTGCGAAGATGGGTATCATGCATCTTGGAGATACTCTGAACCCCTTTTGCCAGAGCATGACATATGTGTTTGAGACATGCTCTATGAAAAGGGGACTTAATGCATTTGCGAAAAGTATCGACCCAGGTCCGCCTGCGCAGTCCGCCCAGGCTGACCTTGGCAGAAACTTTTCGCTATTGGGCAATTTTTTGTATGTCCAAGGACCAGGTTACCTTATGTTTTTGTCGGTTGTAAAAGGAAGGGACGATTCTGGGTCCATATTTGTTGGTTTTTCTTGGTAGAGTGCATCGCGGAGATGCATTAAGCCCCCTTTTGCCAGAACGTGGCTCGTATATGTATTAGGCCCATACATAATTATAATTGGCTTGCAACACGCGAAAAGGGACATTCGGACATTTGCTTGAAGTGTCGTCCCGGATTAGCCTGCGCAGTCCGCGCAAGCTAATCCGAGACGACACTTCACGTCTTGATTAGATTTTGTCCTTCAGTAGACTTCTGTAAAACAGAAAAAAAATCATATAAACGGAAAGTGCCGTCTCGGATTAGCCTGTGCGGACTACGCAGGCTGATCCGTAACGACACTTTACGCAGATGTCCGAATGCCCCTTTTGGTGTGTTGCAAGCCACGAAAAAAAAGGACCTTCTGGGAACTGCAAAAAAGTTTTTTTGGCAGTTGTGCAGGCTGACCAGGGTTGACACTTTCCGCGTTTATGATATTTTATCCATGAAAAGTAGCATTCTACCTTGCTATACAATATTTTGGAGCTATCAGCTTAAATTGACCTTTACTATTGTTGATCTGTTGTTACCTATAATTAATGTGCAGATGTCCTGTCCTAGATGGTCCCTTTTCGCGTGACAGATCACATACACGTATTGTTTTTCAGAGTTAGCTAGGTTTAACCTCCCCAAGCATGAAATCGCTCGTTCCTTCTAGGATCCACGGATGTTGCTTTGCTCAAGCTGTGAGCTGCATTCAGTAAGTGTCGGAAAGCATCATTTCGTTTATGGAAAGCCCTATTGTCGAACAAATGCTGTGAAACTTTCGGAGTTGTTGAATCGAACTTGTGATTATCAGGTAACAAGCTTTCACCTCTTCTGTTGTACCTGTACAAAGGTAATGCTACATCATCGGCGTCACTTTCCGAATAGGGTCGGGTCTGTTGAAGCCTGTCAAGTCTTTGAATGACGTCAATTAGTTCGAAAATGTTTATTTCACGCTCTTTCATTTCTGACTGGTTAATGTCCTCCAATGAAAAGCTGTCAGATGTGCAGACCATGTGGGATGCGAAACAGAATGTGATGACAATACAAGTGAAAATCGTTTTCGATACGTCGTTGTTTTGAGTCATACCGTATTATGTGATTTGTATGGTAGAATCTGCCGTGGAAATTGTCTGCAAATATAGATAAAAGGAATTATTTCTGTGTCCATTATGTATCGGGCTTGATACTGAATAAAGAATGTCAAGATAATTAAATTTTTCCATGGTTATGTTGACACGATCACGTTTCCGTTGACCCTTTCAAAATACCACACAGTTCTGAGTATTAACGCACCGTAGAAAAAAAGTGTCTTTGAAAACAATGTGGGAAACGGAGAAAATGCTGGTTACCAGCATTTTCTCCTTTTTCCCACAATGTTTTCTGACTTCTTATAACAAATGTAATCATTTGTGACACATCTTATTTGTAGTCTGCTTGTGCTTTCAATTTCGCAATAAAAAAATGAAAAAAATATCGCTTGGTAAAGCGATGAACTAATTTTATCATATGGTCGATAAGGCCGGTTGGTGCTTTGGCTCTGGACTCTTAACCCAATGACAAAAATTTAGAAATATCGAATTCGAAAGGGTTTGCAGACGAAAAAACAAATGTGATTGAAATGATAGGATGTCTTTAAAGGGAAAAGGCGTTGGGGAGAAACTTGTTACAGCATTTTCTTCTGTTCCCATCATGTTTTCAGAATTCTTTTCCCAATGAATTGTTCTCAAAGTTGTTTTTTTTTTGTCTATTTTGTCCCTACCTAATATTTCTTCTTTTTTGTTTCATCGGGATCAATAAAAAGGGTTTTATTCGATAAAAAGTTAACTAGAAAAACATATGGCAGACATTTCCAACAATTGATGAAACTTAAATATTGAGACTTCAAAATTGTTTTCATCACAACGTCACAAACGTATAGCATCCCCCATACCCCTCAGTGTTGAAAAAGGATCTGACTGCAGGTTCTGTGCAGTTTGATCTTGATATACACTGCAAGCAACAGTGCACCAAATAGTGTTTACACGAAATTGCTTCAAAATCCCTATTCTGTCAAGTTCAGATACAAAGCTTTCTTGATCACTTTAAAGGTGGCCTTTCAGATTTTGGGATGAAAAGTTTACAAAAATACAAAAAAAGCATCCTTATACTCCCAAAGCCTTATAATTTTCATTCATTAAACCCCAGTAGTCGAAAACCATCCGATAACTTAATGAATTAGAGATTTACTACAGCCCAGCTCGACACTGAAGGGAATCACGGTCTATTTTTACATGAGCAACTCGCTCATTTACATACCGGAAATATACAGACGAAGCTTCAAATATAGCGTCCGAAGTTCCAGACATTATGGAAATTAATTACATGTTTGTTATGTTATGGAATTTAATAGTTATTAGTCACGTGCAAGTCACTTAACTTTCCCACAATGCTTTTTTGATTTTGGCGGGAAATCTAAAAGTATCTTAAGAGGCTACGTAGCCTTTTAAGGGAATACCACAAAAAAGAAATTGTAATTTTATGATTCTTAATTCCTGATGATTTGTATTGTTTTTTCATATAAATTTCATTGATATATATATTTTTTAATTTGGTGTGATGTGAAAATTCTGAATACCCACCTTTAAACATTTTAAGTATTCAATTAAGTACATGTATAATAAATCTACACGTACAGCGAACTTTTTTTGGAAATCTAGTCTTACTTTACGTTATATTTGTACTTTTGGTCTATCTTTCTCACTGATTCATATATTTGGAGTTCTGTGGTTTTGCGTCCTGAAAGAAAACTACACTTAAACTGACTGGCTGACTGACTAATTGATTGATTGATTGATTGATTTTATGTGTCTTCAACAGCGGTTGCCCTAATGGGCCGCCCGAACCCCCACCCACAAGAAGTAAAATAACGGGTCACAGTGCAAGAAATACGGCGAAACTCATCCCAAACCATTCCTGATTCCACGGCAGGAAATCACGTGACACAACAACAACAACAATGACCGTTATTTGAAAAAATTCCCCGACTTCAGGTAAGAAAATCTTCAATAATTCCGTTAATACATGACCAATTGGAATTTGGTTTGAAGCAGAGAAGGCGATAGGACTCCGGGGATTTGCTTGATGTGTTAGATTTTTTAAACAACACCTGATAAAAAAGTTATTGACGAGCAAACAAATTTTTTACCCTGGATAATTTGATTTTTTTTTTTTCAAATAACGGTCATTGTTGTTGTTGTTGTGTCACGTGATTCCCCGCCGTGGATTCTGTAACGTGCTGGGTGTAAAGTACTGCCACGCGGGATGTAGATTTAACCTCTCATCCTCAAGACTATAAGCAGTTCTTAAGTTGGTGTTGCCGAAGGAATTGACTCGACAACCTCAACAATGCCTAGATTTCTCGCTTGCAAGTCTGACGCCCTATCACATGAGCCCGTCCGGCTGAAACCTCATTTGAATGCGAGGTGTAGTGCCACTCTTTTAACCAAAGTGCAAAAATAAGTGTTAACATCATTGTAGAACGAGATACTTGTAAACAGATGGACAGAATTGTGGGGAGAAAACCATCATTTGAATGCTAGAGATCCCACAGTCAAGATTATTCATCTTTACGAAGTCTAAATTCATTGGTGTTTGATTTATATGACAACCTATTGTTTGCCTGCCTCCACAATTTCAAAACCGTGCGACACGTAAATGGAACTGGATGGAATGCAGTATCAACCTGCAGTGGGGTGTAGCTTAATGTTGATTTAGAAAATTAACTATGAAAGCCAGCTCTCTCTCTCTTGAGGAATAAAGACAGCTCTGCCCGTCCTTTCCCTCGCTCGCTCGCTTTTTCAAGCATCGCCCGTTGTTAGTCTCAATAATGAGACGTTACGGTGATCTTTTTCATATTCGGACATTTACTGTACACCGTACCGTCTCGTGATTTTTTCAGTAGCAAAACTTCAGACCCTACGTTTTGTCGGTTTTATCAATATTACATCAAGATTCATTTACATTTTATTGACCAATTAAACCAAAGACATTTTCTGAAACGTTTCATTCCCTTGAGGGTGTTTGAAAGTCCTCCATAACGTGTAATTCTTCATAAATGTATGAATTACTGCCACACTAAAGCGCCAGTCTCCGAGCAGAGTTGTCGTTCGTTACGCTCACCATACATCTCTGCGATGGGCTAAATGACAAGCTGGGTGCATTATAGGTGCATTCAAACTGATGAATTTAATTGTATAGAATGGAACTACATGTACGTTTAAATCTTAATCAGGTACTTTATTTTGGAAATTATGAGAGTTCAAACTTGCGCTTAAAGTCTGTGCGGAACTTTTAACTGATTTTGTCTTGATTGTCTGTGTACCCAGAGGCGACCAGTCGAAAAGTAACATCGCCTTTGGGGACAGTTATCTGTACTACGCCCGTTGTCTGCACATGTCATATTCTTCGAAGATTCCATCTGTCTTATATGACGCATCACTATTTTTGAAAATAAGTATTATATTTTCTGTGTCGTCTGCAAATGGTTAAAATTTCGTCGAGTCTTAGATTTTGACGTCTTTTATCGCAAAGTAAAACAATATTGAAGAGAGACCATGCCTTGCGTCATCTGATTACCTCCCTTTAATACTAACACATCCCTTGCATTCCTTTTCTCAAAAGATAAATGCATATTACTAGATCTATTAACAAGTGAACAATATTTTTTAAAATGTTGTTATAAATCAACGGATAGATATTTAAATTTTATTGCCACTTTTTTTTCAAGCTGAGTAAACCTAAAGTATAAACATGACAGATTTATATATTGTTAATTTCAAATGGAGTAATATGTGTATAGTGCCAAGAACTTGCAGAGCTGCAGGACCACTATACTATGAATTACCAGTGAGGATACATTTTTGAAGACCTCAAACAGGTTATTCTACTATGTCATATTCTTGACGTTACATTCTACAACTTCTTCTGCACACTAATCCGGGGCACTGTAGTGTTAGAAACTCTACTGACCCACACTTCAACGCAAAAATGCCTTATGTCTTCTAGTCAATGTCACAAAGTTTGAAAAGTGGTCAGAATGATCGTTTTTGAAGAAGATAGCATGACATCCTCCCTTCAAATTCTATAAGGCTAGTCAGCCAATGTCCAGGTACGCTATCTAGAGGGGTATCTTCAAAAAACCATTTCCTTCATTTTTTGAACTGCAGTAAATAACCAAAATCATTCATTTTGAATCATTACTATGTATGGGTGATTTTCTGTCACAACCTGCGAACGACAGATACTGCGCAAAGAAATACACGGCTTACAGAGGTAAATGACAGCAATAGCTTGAGTCATTCCAATAGCAAGTTCTCTGGTTTCAATCGTTAACCTCGGACTTGTCAAAAAAGGAACATTTGGAAATCCTAGGTAATGAACCCATAATAGAAAACAGTTATTTGTACTGTTATATTATCCTACAAAATTTGCTATGATTAAAATGTGTATTATTGTACTATTTTAATGAACCACTTTTTCCTGTTTTCCCTTCTAGGATTTATTACAAAGAGATGTATTAATTACCTCCCTTTTCCGAAAACCAACAAAAGTATCAACTAATAATTTCAAGAAAGACATTAACCCTTTACTCCATAGATACTTATTTCTACATACTGCTTGTAGGAGTCTTTGGACAACATTGTGGCAAAAGGTGAAATTGCTCGTGACGAGCAATTTCACTTTTTGCCAAAATGTTTTCCACACTATCAAAAGGTGTCATATACACATAAAAAACAGCTTCATCCTTACTGTTATTTAGGGTCAGTTAGAGATACCATAGAAGTGCCTTATGTGGTAAAGGGTTAAAGGAATTTCTAGTCGGCTAAAAATGTACAAAAGTATTATATCTCTGTAAATTCGTATTTATTAACTATCAAGAAATTTATTCCATGTTGCACTTAAGGTGTTAAGGGTCTACTACCTTAAGGTAAGACCTGTGTAGTGCACTTCCTGTGAAAATTCTGATTGTATGATAAATAAGGATAAATAAGGATTTATGCAGAAATAATATTTTTGCACATTTCTACCGGATCAAAAATTCCGTTTATGTCTATCGTGAAATTATTTTTTGGTACTTTTGTTAGTTTTCTGAAAAGGGAGGTAATTACTATCTATTTTTGAATTGAGAATATAGTGGTTTTAGATTTATAAATGATAATTCAGAGAAGGAAAAAATGGAAAAAATGAATCGGTGAAAGTAATTCAATACTACCCTTTTTTAATTATAGCTAATTTTGCGAGATGTTTTTTTTTTGTGGAAATAGCTGTTTTCCATTACACAAGTCTTACCTTAACACCATTACAGTCAACCATCGTGTGGCAAACTTTCTGTACACAAGGAACCAGTCTGCGCGGACTGCGGGGACTAACTTGAGATGATGCTATTCTCAGACGCAATAAGCCCGCATTTCACAGAGCATGAATAATACTTTTAAGCAGACGACCTAGAAAACAGTCTTTTAACCTTTTCCCAAAGGACAAACTTTTGGACTAGACCAAATTGAGAGCATTTGCAGATGACAATTCAACTCTTGCTGAAAAGATGATTTCTGTCTTATAATAGGGTAAAAAACATTGTGGGAAAAGGAGAAAATGCTGGTTACCAGCATTTTCTCGTTTTCCCACAATGTTTCCAAAAGGCTACTATTCTAGACCCGTAAAAACCAGGGATTGTTTGGGAAAGGGTTAAAATGCTGTTAATTAACATCAATCAGTTGTAGATACATATAGACAGCATGGTGACGATTATTGGAAAATGATACATTGCGAGAGCAGGTAAACCTCTCCTTTTGTAGCAATGTTTTCAAACGTGGTGTGCGGTAAGACGTAAAAAAGCTTTGCTTGGGGGAAGTTGGATCGACTTTACCTGACAATAAAATTTCAAACTTGCCCAATTTGAAAGCAGCTGCAAAGGAAAAATTTAATCCAGTTTTATTCAAATGTTGGAGTGTTTATTACTTTCTAAGTTTCAAACAGTTCCTCCTCGCGTTCGAGGTTACAAAAAAGTCCTCTGTTACTTTTAAAATTACAGTTAGTGCTTTGTTACTTTCAAGATTGAGGTAAGACCTGTGTAATGCACTTCCGGTCAACATTTGGCATAAATTCTAATTGGTTGTTATATAAGAATAAGTGAGTATTTATGCAGGAATAATATTTTTGCAAATTTCTATCGGATCAGAAATTCCGTTTATATCTATCTTGAAACTATTTTTTGGGTTTTTTTTTTGTTCGTTTATCAAAAAAGGGAGGTAATTAGTATCTCTTTTTCAATTGAGAATATAGCGGTTTTAGATTTATAAATGATAATTCAAAGAAGGAAAAAATGGAAAAAATGAAAAGGTGAAAGTAGTTCAATAATACTCATTTTTAATTATAGCTAATTTTGCATGATGATATTATAATGGAAATAGCTTTTTTCCATTACACAGGTCTTACCTTAAGGTAGTGGCCCGTAATACTTCTAGTACAACATTGCATAAAATTTCTTGACAATGGATAAAAATAGATTTATACAGATATAATAGTTTTGCACATTTTCAACCAACGACAGCAATTCCTTTGGTTTCTATCTTGAAATTATTGTTGATACTCTTGATATTTTCCAGAAAAGGGAGGTAATTATCTATCTCTTTGTAATGAGAATATAGTGGTTTTAGATTTATAAATGATAATTCTAGGAAGAACAAAAAGCAAAAAGTGACTCGGAGAAAATAGTGCAATGGTACTCATTTTTAACCTTAGCAAATTTTGTCGGATAATAATTATTATAGTGGAAATAATGTAGCTGTTTTCTATGACGGGTCCACTACGTTCAGAATTGCTTTCCGTTACTTTCAAGGTTACAAATAGTCTGCAATTACTTGTAATATTTCTAAAAGTTCATTTCTTAATAAGGATTTATAATATTTCCACGACACCTTCAAAGTTACAAATGCCCCCCTTTTACTTTTAAGTCTACATGTAGTTCCTCTTTACTCTCAAAATTAAAGTTTGCTCTCCTTTGCTTGTAAAGATACAAATCATTGGTTTACTTCAAAAACCTCGTAACTACAGCTTGTTTCAAGCTGTAGTTACGAGGTTATTGAAGTAAACCGACGAAATAGTTTTCCGTTTCTGTTGAATCACAAAATAGTCTCCAAGCCTGGCCTCGTACAGGCAGCTCAGTGGTTAGCGTATGTGACCGTGATCTAGTTTTTGCATGTTCGATACCAGGTTGAGCCAAACATTCTTTTTGGTGATGTTTTTTTACGTATGACCTCTGATGCATGTGAGAGCTACAGTCAGTGGCTTGGACAGAAAGTTGTGTCCCTATCGGTTTGAGAAAGCCAGGAAACATACGTAGGTTCACTGTCCGCCGTGATATTGCCCCAAGCTGTTTAAAACTCCTACACAGACAAAATAGTCCATTTAAACGTCACAAATGTTCACCAGTTTCAATCTGTCCAAAATTCTTGTTCAATAAAAAAAAAAACCAAAAGAAAACACGAAAAATAGTTCCCCATTTGTTTCTAAAGTAACGACTTCCTCCGCATTACTTTCATCACTTATTCAATCGTTTATAATTTATTTCAAATTTACAAAAAAAAGGGCTTTTTACGGTTGAAATGTGTTCTCCGATTCTTTAAAAAAACAAAAAATATAGTTCCTCAACACATTCAAAAGTTACAATTAGTGATATCATTCATTTCAATGTTGCAAGACGTTCCTTGCTGCTTTCAAAAGTTTTACAAAGTTCCGCACTACTTTTTTTTTTCCTTTATTTCCTCCAATTATGAAGAGCAATATACAATGAACATACAATAGAATACAATACAAACGAACATTCATAAATAAAGAAAAAGAATAAATGAATGCAAAAATTGGCAGAATTATCATAAATGAGCGTGCGTGCGTGTATGTTAGATAAAGTTCATGAGAGAGAGAGAGAGAGGAGAGAGAGAGAGCGAATGCAGTATAATCCTAGCAACCGTACTAAGACACTTTCACAAAACGAAACAGAAAGGGCCTTTTACGGTTGAAATGTGTTCTCCGATTCTTTAAAAAAAAAACAAAAAATATAGTTCCTCAACACATTCAAAAGTTACAATTAGTGATATCATTCATTTCAATGTTGCAAGACGTTCCTTGCTGCTTTCAAAAGTTTTACAAAGTTCCGCACTACTCTCGAAAGATACCAACAGTTCCACATTACTTATCAAAGTTACAAACAATTCTATGTTACTTATCAAAGTTACAAATTGTTCCTCACTACTTTTAAAGTTACAATCAAAGTACCGATGCAGGTAATATATCAATAAACAAAAGTATAGACACACCCTGTAAATTTGGATTTGAAAAACAGAGGTGGACAGTGAATTTTGTCACCAAGGGGTTCCAATTATTTTGACGCATAGAAAAAATCGAAAAAATATAAAACCAATATTATTAAAACAGCGATTACGTAATCGCTGTTTAAAAAGTAGTCCGTCACATACTTATCAAAGTTGCTAACAGTTCTTTTTTTACTTTTCAAAGTTACAAACAGTTCCTCATTACTTACGGTATTATCAGACTTGGAAGAGACGACAATGCCTTAATCTGCTTTATTCCGTCACTCGATGACAATTAACTAATAAATCAAAATCTCTCCCTCGATTTATTCTTCTCGCGTGAATGCACCCACATTGTTACCCGGAACAGCCAATGGAAATGATAGAATAGTTAGAGACAAAAAGGATGGCACATGATGTCAGCGCCATGTATTCTTGTTGTGTGTGTGCGTCTATCAACTTTATTGACTTCCAGGTTACCTTTATAAAGCTTGAGTCAATATTGAAAAAATCTGGCGGTCCCAACTATTACATCCTTAACCAAGCAATCTCTGGGACCCTGAGATAGAAGAGGGCTTTTGAAAACATCGTGGGAAAAGGAAAAAAATGCTAGTTACCAGAGTTTCCATTTTTTTACCAACAGTTTTCAAAAACTCTCCTTTAACCCTTTCCCAAACGACAAACTTTTGGACTACACCAAATTGAAAGCATTTGCAGACGACATTTCAACTCTTGCTGAAAAGATGATTTCTGTCTTTGATAGGGTAGAAAACATTGTGGGAAAAGGAGAAAATGCTGGTTACCAGCATTTTCTCCTTTTCCCACAATGTTTTCAAAAGGCTACTATTCCAGACCCGTAAAAACCAGGAATTGTTTGGGAAAGGGTTAAAAGGTTGTAAAAACTCAGGAGTTTGTGGTGAAGATTAGACCCATAGATACCAAATAAGTGCATGTGTTTACGGTCCTTATGAATGCCCCCATTTGAAAACACTGGGAAAAAAGAAGAAAATGCTGGTAACCAGCATTTTCTTCTTTTTTCCCACTGTGTTTTCTATCCTTAAAATGATATGAAAAAGAAAAAAAAATATTTAAGCCATATCAATTTGTCTCCTATTTTCAAATTTGAACAAGTCTGCTACTAGTACTTTGTCGTTTTGTAAAGAATTAATTCTGCAAACATTTTATGCCCAAGAAAAATACCGCCGAAGTGTTGACACATGAAATGTCAGTGACCTTTCGTCGTTTATTCCATCAAAAACAATATCGGTAATAGAAATTGAATTGTTTTTTTCTAAAAGTTTGCACGTTACGAAGCATTTCAGGTGCTTTGCCAATATTGTCTGCAGCCTAGTTCATGCTTTGCCGATGTTTCCCATAATTCAGATGTTGAATTTAATTTGTGTTTATTTATCGTCGCCACAGCCCGTTTTAAGTTACGCCTGGTTCTTTAACGTGCCCGGTGTATGGTAACGTCACTCGGGACCTCCATTATCTCCCGCTAGATGGCATTCTTCAAATACACATCTATCTAATTTGGGCATCCTGGGTACAGACCCAGCCTACTTTTCTACGCGACAACCGTTACTTTGAATTTCAAACTAAAATAAACGTTTACTCGACAAAACGCTACCTAGTGCGATTCTTTCAGCTATGATCAGCAGTTTAGAGAAATCTGGAGCTTAAACAGGCCTGATTTCTCATTAAACTTACATGTATTGATAAAAGCAATTTTCTCCATTGCTACTTTATAGCGCATTACAACAATACCCCTAATATTGGCGGGAGTGATGCGTCATAGAAGATATATAGGTCGAATCTTCGAAGAATATAATGTGCATACAACGTCGGGACCTCGGTTTAAAGACCATTTGTAATACCACATGGCGAGACTTGGGCGAACCCACACCCTCAATGACTCCAATCTTGACTTTTGCAACTCCTATGGTTTACCACTTGAGCTATGCAGGCTGGTCGATTACAGATGTTAGCCGCAGACTCGCTAATAATATTTTGTTTCAAGGTCAAATTTTCAGGAAGGGAGCAATATTTCCCATTCTGCGTCATTCTTGGTATCCAACGTCTATAAACATGGTATTAGCTGTTTTGAAAGATGTGATCTTTTAACCCTTCACCAAACGAAAAATTTTTTAGACTTGTCCAGATTGAAAGCATTTGCAGGTGACAAAATAAATGTAACTGAGAAATCAAAATTTATTTTGTGAAGGGTAGAAAACATTGTGGGAAAAGGAGAAAATGCTGGTTACCAGCATTTTCTTCTCTTCCCAAAATGCTTTCGTAACACTTCTCTGTTAGGACTGTTAAAAGTAAGGATTGTGTGGTAGAGTCAACTGCAAGTTGCTAACCGTGTATCTGCGGAAATTGTAGACTCACATCAGATTGAATAGAACGTGCAGTCTGCAATCCAATGTGTCCAAAAACCGGGCCAGATCTTGGAGTAGTATGGTCCTTTGTCAGCCATATAATGAACAAAAGTAGAAAGTATCCACCCATGTCAGCCACGCTTTCAAAAGTCTTCACAACTTTGGATCAAACATTTCATCGGTTTACTTCGAAAACCTCGTAACTACAGCTTGTTACAAGCCGTAGCTATGAGATCTTTTAACGGTAAGGCATCTCCCTATCGGACAGTGTAGATCCAAGATCAGACTGCACGTCCTGTGCAGTCTGATCTTGATCTACACTCTCTGCAAGATATCAGTGAGTCCTGCTTAGAAGTCTAGGTGTTAACATTTCTGTTTTTTTTTCACTGTTTTTTATTTCAAAGTTTCATAACCGAAAGTAGTCCTAAGATCGTAGGAAGGATAGGAAAGGAAAGGAAAGAAAGGAAAGGAAAGGAAGGAAAGGAAGGAAAGAAAGAAAGAAAGAAAGAAAGAAAGAAAGAAACAAACAAACAAACAAACAAACAAACAAACAAACAAACAAACAAACAAACAAAACGCATAACAAAAATGGACAGAGGACAGAGAAAAAATAAAATTTTATTTCCTTTATCAAAAGAAGTTAAAAAAAAAAATGTTCATTTTCAATTCTATTTTTCATTTCCAGAAAATTACTTTTATCTCGAGTCAATACCCTTTTTTATGACAAATAGAAAATCTTTAACAAATGAATGAACAAAGCTTTCCATTATACAGAAATTGCGGGGGCATCAAACAATTAACGTATACAAACAATGCCCTTGAAAAAATACGACAGAGGGTTTTCAAACCTCGTTTTGATTTCACCATGGTGAACATTTTTTCGAGATGATATTTGAACTTTAGCAAAAAGGCTTTTGAAAACGTTGTGAAAAAAAGGAGAAAATGCTAGTAACCAGCATTTTTTCCTTTTTCTCACAACGTTTTTTTTTTTTGTTTAATTTTACAGGGAAAAAAATCTCAACTATTAGATATATACTGAATTTGTCGTCTGCGGGAGCTCACAATTACAAGTCTAAGAATTTTGCCGTCTGGTAATGGGTGAATTGGTTTGATGTAGTGAAGTACTCAGAAGTAAAACAATGAGATGAGATTTGAAATTCGAGACAGGCCTTCGATTAACTCTTCTAATACGCAAACGACAAATATTTAGACTTATCCAAATTGTTAGCATTTGCAGACGACAACTTTAGTGTACAACAAAACGTGATTTCTGGCTTTGAAACAGAAGAGGTTAACAGCATTTTCTCCTTGTCCCACGATATTTTTTCAGAAGGCTTCATTCTAATGGTCGTAAAAGCTCGAGATTGTTTGCCAAAGGGCTGAGCAAGCTATAAAATTTTAGACTTGTCCAAACTAAACTGAGCATTTCAAGACAAATTGACTTGATTTGATTGCAGGGCCGTAGGAACGGGGTGGGGTGTGTGGGGGAGGCAGGGGTGGTGGTAGGAAAGGGGGCACCCCCCCCCCCCATAATTAGATCACCAATGAAATAACTGTGTCAATGTTTGCAGGAATACTGCTAGACAATCGTTGTATATAAAGAGGATGAAGTAATATTTCAGAGTAGCTTACTGAAGATATTCTGATAGAAAATTTCAAACGAATTAAAATGGTTCTTAACAAACAGCGGCAAAGCCACGGAAATGTGTCATCTACTTTTTCTGTTATCTGACAGACACCAAACAATTTCTGACGGCACATTTCATTCCGTGTGATTTTCTGCTTTATTTTTTCTCCAAATCTCACAATTCACCACATTATGAACACATTTACGTCTATTACGGTCTCAAGTATTTGCAGGTGGGTTATTTCTCACTGCATAACCAAAGCAATATATGTCAAATCGGAACAAGCCAATTCTGAAAATCCCCCCCTTTCAAAATTGCTTCCTACGGGCCAGAAATGGTTCATTTTTTATTTGATAAGTAATATAACATGTTTTGGGAAATGATACTATTTGCGAGAGGATTCAGTCCTGACCATTTATCCAAATTTGTAATGTGGAAAAGCAGCTCAGAAAGAATATTTTACGGAGTGCTTGTAAAAATAAATTTGGAAAGCATACGGTATGTGAACTGACCGCCATGATTTAACCTTTTACCTCACGTTCTCGAATTTTAACGACCCTATGAAGGAAGCCTTTTGAAAACATTGCGAGAAAAGGAGAAAATGCTGGTGACAAATTTTGTCCTTGATAAATAGTTAACTGAAAAAAAAAATGATGAAAACCGAGTTAAACACGATACAATATATGAATTTTCGAAAATTGAGAAATGCTAGTCACAAGAATTGTCTCCCTTTTTTCCGTCAGGGTCGTGAAAATACGGGACTATTTGTTACCGAATTGATTCTGACATTTTTGTATTAGAATTCTAATGAAATAATTTTGGTATGTAAATAGCGTATGTCAATCAAATTAAAGGAAAACAAAACGCTGGCTTTGCCGAGGGAAACTGTGTTTTTGTATTCATTTTGTGCTTAATCGAATTATTGTTAAGGAGATTATTTATAGAAGTGAAGTTCTAACCGACTATTTATTCTTTTTTTACGCTTTCAGTGACGTAAATGTATGTTGAGAGAGAGAGAGAGAGAGACACACACACACACACACAGACACAGAGAGGGAGACAGACAAACATAGAAACAGAAAGAGACAGAAACAGAGAGAGACAGAGACAGAGAGGTAATCTAAATCCATTATTTCTCTGCAAAACCATATGTTGTGGGCACTCATCGCAATCATCTCGAAGAGACAATTGTAATGAGTACCCACAACATAGGGTTTCGTGGAGAATAATTAATGATTTCAATTTAGGAAATTGAATAACTTCCTCTATCCGGAGCTCTCGAATATAGTCTAGCTCTCTGGACAAGGAGAGTAATGCATGTGCAGAAAGTACCGCCTATGCAGGCCGATGCAATTCGTAATTCGTGCAGGATGAGATCCATCAAAACTTTTTGTTATCTAATAATATTCTGCATGTCAAAGGACCATTCTACATCCTGAATTACTCGGCTGTTGGACAAAATTAATTTTATAGATCTATACTTATATGATAATTTGCTGGGTAAAATGCATCGCGGAAATGCACTCAAACCCCCTTTCCCAGAGCATGTCGCATTTCCAATATTTCCGATCTCTGGATGGAATTACAAAAAAAAAAAAGAATTTGCTTACAAAAGACTGAAAAGAGTATATAAAATTCATTACCAATTGAAGTCAATCTACAATTGTCAAGCTAATGCAAAATTTTAAATGACAATTTTTTTATGCATTATATAAAGGCAGCTATTAACCCATTACCACACAATCCCTACTTTTGACGCCCCTGAGAAAGACACCCTTAGAAAACATTGTGGGAAAAGGAGAAAATGCTGGTTACCAGCATTTTCTCCTTTTTCCACAATGTTTTCTACCCTTCACAAAACAAATTTCAAATTTTCAGACACTTTTATTTTGTCCACTGCAAATGCTTTCAATTATTGTCGTATGGTAATTGGTTAATTCGAATAATGTTGCATTATCTGTTTCTCTCTCTCTCTCTCTCTCTCTCTCTCTCTCTCTCTCTCTCTCTCTCTCTCTCTCTCTCTCTCTTTCAATTAAACGAGGGAAGGAATAATAAGACAAGAGAATTTCTGTATGTCCGGACAGTACTTTGTGATTGCATTCTTACAAAAGTAGTTATTAGCAACAAGACAATTTTTGTCAAGGCAAAATTTTGTCTTTTTCTATTTTAGTTGCCCTCAGTTGCGTAAAACCGAGTAAAGCATGTGCACTTTTGCTTTTAAAGCTTGCTACCAAACTAAATGTGAAAGGACATTAATAAACTCTTTACCAAACGACAAAATTTTAGACCCCTTCTAATTGAAAGCCTTCGCAGGCAATAAAATAAAAGTGACTGAAAATTTGAAAACTGTTTCGTGGAGGGAAGAACACATTGTTGGAAAATGAGAAAATGCTGGTTACCAGCATTTTCTCCTTTAGCCACAGTGTTTCAAAAACTTCTGTCTCAAGGCTGTAAAAACCAGGAATTGCTTGGTAAAAGGTAAATAATTATGTGTAGGGATGTGACACACAAGTAAATGAAAGCATCCGGCTACCAAAACTGTCATAAGATATGACATCAGTGTTTTAGGCAATGACGCACGCGTAAATGCATACATCCGGTTTGACAAACATTCAATTCATTAAACTCTATCTAGAACGCTGAGCAGAACTATGGTACTTTTTAAGGGTGTGGAAGATTTTAAAATCAGATTGCATATTGCGAACTATGTGAATAAAGATCATGGTCTCTCTATTTAGTATCCTCAGAACATGAAAGTTCGCCAAAAATGTATAGCTGAAATATAAACCGCATCTGGCGGGATTTAAACCCATCCGGACAAGATCCTCGGTTTTTTTTAGGGATGGCAACGGTTAACCGGTTAACCGATCGAATGACCGATTAACCGGTTAGGAAATTGGTAACCGGTTAACCAGAAACAAATATAGGCCTATATTATCACCAAAATAATCATTATAATTAAAAAAAAATACAAAGTTAACTTTGCCGGTTCTGACAACCAAAACTGCATCATACGCACATCCAATGTCGCCAAGACGCGGCGAAGGTGTGATATACAGTTTGACATATCTGTGCAATATTAAACATTGTTAATTCGCTAATTAGTCCCCAGTCTCCGACAATAAACAGTCAAACACGTGTCCTCTTTGGATCAAAGGCACTGGCTTATCCTAATTGATTTGCTTGGATTATTTCATTAAGTACCCGCCCCTAATCAAATATATGCATGGATTGACCAATCAGCGTAAGAGGGATTGAAATTTATAAAGTCAATCATTCTGTGTTCAAGCAGGCATAGCGGTTTGTCTTCGTTCGTTCATTTAATATCACTTTGATAAGTATCTTCGAAAATCATAGTATAGTGCAGAGGCTTTGAATTTGGGAGAGTCTAAAATTTAAACCTGTCGTTTGGGCGATGGCTAACACCCGATCACTTAGCGATAGCCGCTTCGTTTGACGATCAATAACCATACCATCATCTGTATGATTCTGTTTGTAGATTTTTTGGAGTTGTAAATAGCACTAAAGTCTGTTATTAATATATCTATGGAAATTTACTGCTTAAAATCATTAAAAAGCTAAAAAGACGATCTGAAGTGACTCTGATCGGATAATGTGAAAGGAACATTTTGTTCTGTCATGGGTTTCCGTGTTTCTTGCATCGAGCATTTTTTCATGTGTTTCAATTTATGGATAGGTATTTCCGCCTGATTTGACAATAATTTATCAAAATGGGTAGCAAGTAACTTCAAATCCTGGTATTTTACACAAGTTAAGCAGATAGTGCTTTTTTTTTTCTTTCCAACGTGAGGTCTCACGTGAAACCCAACTATTTTTCTGGAATTTCAGTTCTATTAGGTGATTTACGCAATGATTTACGTAGTGGAAACACTGAAATGGCCTGATAATTTCTAGTCCTCTATAGAAAACATTGTGGGAAAATTATTTCATTGCCGCGAGGGTGAGAGATCGTCGATAGATTGGCCGTATTTGCGCTAAAGTACAGAAATAGTAAACATCACGGGAATGCATTACTCACGCAGCGGTTGTCAATGTTGACAATCGAGCAGGTACCTTCATCTTAAATGTTTTTACATGGTCGTTCGGTTAACCGGTTAACCGATCGAAAGATTGAACGGTTAACCGGTTAGCAAATTTACTAACCGTTGCCATCCCTAGTTTTTTTAGATTTAAAACACCAATACTGTATTTACTGAGCCAGAGAGTTAGCTCCCTAACATATTGATTTGATTATTTCCGTTTATTTATCGTCGCTACCGGTTGCCCATCTGAGCGACGCCCCCAGAGGACGGTTAGTTGTTACAGGGGATAGTGCAAGGATACAGGTCGAAACTACTGAGAGCTTCGCCTGGTTCTATAACGTGCTCGGCGTATAGCATTGTCACACGGGACCTCGGTTTAATGTCTCATCCGAAAGACCATTAGTAATTTTAATTAGCCAGCCTGGGATTCGAACCCACAACCTGTAGTGACCCGATAAATTGTGTTCACGAGTGCTACGCTCTACCTACTGTGCTATATCGGCTGGTATCCCTAACACAGTTGTTAGGGGTTGTATTTAAATCGGGACGAAGTCATGCATGAGGGAGTCATCTCCCGTGACGCAACCCCTGGGCAGAGAATCCGTTTTGGACAACCAATGGGATTAATGGGTCAATGGCCAATCCCGGACGAGCTCCCATCTTCCGATCAAGAAAATTCGCAACAAATGTATAGCTAAAATATTAACCGCATCTGGTGTGATTCGAACTCGTGCGGAAAAATGTCATCGTTTTTCGAGGTTTAAAAAACTAACACCATATCCACTGAGCTAAAGAGATATCTCTCTAACGCAGTTGTTATGCTTCGAAGCCATGCCATCTTCGTGAGCCAAGTTTACGATCACTACGTGGATCTTACCTTGGCGGATTGAGCCCGATTTCGAGATTCCTGCGATGCACCCTCTATTGGATGCTGGTTATTACTCCCCTTTACATCATGTTTCTAAAAGCAAATGAAATATCGTTTTACAAACCGCTTACGAATACACATGAAGCGATAAGCATACATCCACGTGGGTTTCCATGTTTTACCTATTATTCGAAAGGTAGAGACCGTGTTCTATTTTTATCAAAGATGAAATGCTGCGAGCGATTTTATTCGATGCAGCTAGAGCTGGCTGCATCCAATGAAAAGGCGTATCGGGGGGGTTGTAAAAATCAAGCTCAATCCGCCAAGGAAAGATCCACGTAGTGATCGTAAACTTGGCTGGCGAAGATGAAGCCATGCATGAAGGGATGGTCTCCCGTTATAAATATAATTCTACATTTAAGGATGTCACACAACTCCTGATTGGCTAAACATTTGGTTTAGCCAATCAGGAGTTGTGTTACTTTCAAAGTTAGAAAGTTCTTTGGAATAAAACAATGAATACCGTACCCAGATAAAACAGACCGTGCTTTTTTTTTTTGTATAGATTGCACGTTATGGTCGGGTTTTTTTTCTGCTTGAATAATTTCACTGATTTAAGGTCTGAATTGTGAAAAGGAGGCTTAAAGAATCTATATAAAGTATCGAGCCATGTCAGCCTCAGTAGTCTGCTCGGCCCGACCTGGATGCAAACTTTGCTATCTATCAATTTTCTGTGTGTCAACCTCATAACTAGGTAGTCGATGTGAGGGAAAAGTAGTCAGTAATCCTTTGGCTATGTCATGGCGCATGTAAATTTTATGTTTCAAAATGGCTCAGTAGTTAGTGTAAATGACACGTGACCTGAAGGTTAGTTTAGTTTAAACATATTTTATTCATCAGTATATAATAAATACTAGTAGTAACAAACGTTAGTCATATTACACATGTACTGAAGAAATGGATCAGAACGGAAGCTACAGCTTATAAAGTTCTTCTCCAATTTCCAGACAAAGGTTATGGTACATGTATTTCATAGTCAATGAGATAAAAATAATTTCAGCGTGGAAAGAAGTAGAAAGAAAACAATATTATCAAGAACATAAAAAAGAAAAAACATTAGAAGTAGATTGAGACAGAATGGTCTGGAGCATTAATGGTAGAGATTTGTCAATCTATACAGATTAAGAACTCATAGTAACTTCCAACTTGACCAACACCTCTGTATTGACATTTTAAATTACGACATAAATTTTGATAAATGGGGAAAGTACAAGATTATATGATAATGGTCATAAAAGACAGTACACAAAAATGGCTTCGCAATAAATACAGAGAAAGACAGTAAACTTTCAACTTAAATGCGAAACCACAAAGACCTGAAGGTTGCAGGTTCGATACCCAGATGCAAAGCATTTTCTTCTCGGCGATATTTCGCCTCTCGCCTCTGATGCATGTGAGAAAAGAAATAAGTAGCTTTGGAGAGAAAATTGTGTCAGTACTGGTGTCAGAAAGCCAGGAAACACACTGACCGCTATCATATGATCTAAACTATTAAAACGGTGTTAAACTCCACTGCAAATAATTCTGTTTAATACTTATGTATACACATGCATTTAGTTTCATATAAATATACATATTTCAAACTGGTATTTAATTAACCCATTACCACTCAATCCCTACTTTTGACGCCCCTGAGAAAGAAACCTTTGGAAAACATTGTGGGAAAAGGAGAAAATGCTGGTAACCAGCATTTTCTCCCTTACCCACAATGTTTTCTACCCTTCACAAAACAAATTTCAAAATTTCAGTCACTTATATTTTGTCGTCTGCAAATGCTTTCAATTTCGACAAGCCTGAAATATTGTCGTTTGGTTATGAGTTAAAAAATGAATATAATAATAAAACACAGGAAAGAAAATAGTATAAAAACCTGGGCATATGTTTTAACAAGGGAGATAACCTGGTATCGATGATTGAAGCAAATAATGCAGTGTCTTCCCCCATCTTAACCCCGCGCCCCAGTTTCCCCTTTCCGCCCTCACGTTTGCACTCGACCCCTGTATGTAGTGACATTGAAGAAAAAGCCGCTTGGAACCATTACATGAAAAAGGAAAAATGCTGATGCCTATCATTTTCTACTTTCTCCATTATTATCTATAGGTTCAAACTACTTTTCCTATAATATTTTCTCCATAAAACATTATGCAAGTTTATGTCTGAATGTCCCTTTTCGCTTGTTGCAGGTCATTTGAAATACAGTGTACTGTGATTCAGAAGGTTATACAACCTCAGGATGTGGATTCCATCCTCACGGCTGGCCACCTAAAATTACAGTAAAGCCATTCGACGCAAAATATATGAGCTGTGGAACAGCGCTGTATTATTATTATTCTATTGTTATTCCGCCAAAATGGTGAGTATTATACAATAAAATACAAGGAAACAATAAGAATGAAATAACAAAAAAATAGTAGGTATATGTCATAAAGAAAGAAAACCAATGTACGGCCAGACTCCGACCCGAAACCGAAAAAGACCCTTACAATAAAAGGACGAAAATGCAAAAGCCCTTTACATTACCCTGTAACAAATCTAATGGTCTTTTTGGGGTAATCGCCCATTTAGATTTCCGGTGGTGATGAGATACATAGGATCTTACATGAGTTGGTTTTTGACATAAACTTTTATTTATCTTTTAAAATCGCCTATGCGAGCTAAATTACCAAAGATGTCGATGTGCAATTAAGCACTATATATTTTTTCAAAGTGAGTTCTGTAAAGATTTTTTTTCTAAAGTCCAAACTGGTATTTAAGGCTTGGGATTTTTTAAGGTGGAGGAGATTCATCTCCCTTTGTCCACGAATGCTCGGAAACACCAGAGATTGACAGTGAGTTTCAATAGTAATACCCCAGACTGGTGCAATTTTATTGCCATCAGCAACAATGTTCATCGTAAAATGCCCTGTGTTACAAATATAGATTTCGGGGGACAATTAGAAAATGACGGAGTCCAAATTCATGGCAACAAGGGGGTCAGAGCGGTTCCTGGTGGCAGTTTAAGTGTCTTACTTTAAACATATGCAAACGGCAAGTCGTCATGATGCTTTCGAGTTCGTTTTAGCTTTTGATTTAAAGGCCTTCGACATTTAGATGTCAAATAGCTAATTGGCTATTGAAGTAGCTTTTTTAAGTTCTTACCTAGCCAGTGTTTATATTTAAGCATCTTCTTTTCTACGTACAGCTGTTTAAGCTGGCTTTCGAATCTCTTCTATTCATTACGTCGCTTACGTTTTGAGCCTCATAACGATTTCAATACTCATATTGTTTGTTTTTTTCTGTTAGGCCGTCTATTTCCTTTAAAAGATCTTTCTTCTTTGCTATATATCCGGCTTGCAACAGGAGAAAATAGGCATACAGACATTTGCGTAAAGTGTCGTCTCGGATTAGCCTGCGCAGTTCGCGCAGGCTTGTCTGAGACGACACTTTACGGCTATATTAGATTTCGTCCTACAGTAGACTTGCGCCAAACAGACAATTTCATAAAAATCGGAAAGAGTCGTTTCGAATTCGCCTGTACGGACTGCGTAGGCTGATTCGAGACGTCATGTTAAGCCTGTTTCACATCAGCCTTACGGGAACCTTTTGACAAATCGCAGGGCTTCGCGCGGACTCCGCAAGCCTGCCGTACGACTTCGCAACGCCGTAGACGTCGCAAGCTGGTTTTTCAACATGCTCATTTTCTAAATGCGATTTCTTTGCGATTTCTTTGCGATTTCTGACTTCGCACGGCAACTGTACGGTTGCCACACGGCATCCGTACGGTTACCTTGAGATCAATCGTATGGTTTTATACTTGCGTTTGTCTTGCGAAGATTGCACGATTATCGCACGAACATCTTGCGGCTGTCTTGCGAATGCCTTGCGTTTGGTGAAAGTCTGTCTGAAGACCACTGCGGAACGTACGAACAACGTATTGAATCGCACGGGTGCCCCGAAAATGCCTTGCGAAAACTTGGCGTCATTCCTCCTCTTTTAAAAAGTTTTATGTCTTGCTCGTCATCAGTCGCTGTCGAGATTTCAGGAAGAGAAGGCCATCCCCCAGAAACAAAGATCTCAAAAGGGAAAGGGGAAGGCTACGGTTGCTGAACCTCCCACTGAACCCGATAAAAGCGAGGTACCAACCCAGGGTTCAGATAAAGAAAGCATGTGCTTGTACAAGAGTGACAAATATGCCTTTAGCATAAAATAGCGTCGTCCTGTTCTTCAACTGCGAGTATCCTGTCCATGGCTGCAATACGCAGCCTATGTGCCTGGATAGCCGAAGTTAACTCTTTGAAGGCCTTCTGCAGAATGAAGATGTTGCTGCATATCATTGTGTCTATAAATATCTAAATCTGGACAAGAGGAGATAATTCCTCCTCCTTAAGGCGACCGCACGAACACCGCACAGCTGTCTTTCAAATTCGTGCTTGCTGTGCGGTGGTCGTAAGAAACTTTGAAAATTCTTATGGCAGTCTTGCGGGTGCCTTGAGAATTTGTGCGGCAGCCTTAAGATAACCGTTCGACAGCCGTGCGAACACGTCACTTTGTTTTTTTCGTACGTTCAACCTGCGGACACCGCACATTTCGTGAGTCAACTGCACGAACAACGTTCGGAGATCGCTTTATGTGCGACAGGTACGAATAGGTAGCAATTGTGTTTGCGGCGGAAATCGTACGACGCAAAAATCGCAAGGCTGATGTGAAACAGGCCTTACTCAAATGTCAGAATGCTTCTTTTCGCGTGTTACAGGCCATTCTTTGAATCTCATACGGACGATTACAGTATTAGGCCTCATTCTCTGGCAAAAAGGGTTTAAATGCACCATTGTAATGCCTTATATCATCTAAGTCGTCATATATATGCACTTTTAAAAGCAATTTAGTTTAACAATTGACTCATAGAATCATGAGGTAGAATGACTTTGTGACACACGGAAAATTAAAAGATGCATTAACTCCCATTTTCACAGAGATTGGCTCTTTTATTTGGCCTTATCTTCGGTGATGATGAAATCATTGCACGTGCTTTTTGATGAGCGCATTAGTTTAGATGACGTTACGTCATCAGTACGTGTGCACAACAATGTCATGATATGGATTTTATCAGACAAAATGGCTGTCGAAAAGGACAAGTCGAAACATATGGAATCATTGCCTGCTGTTTTCTTTCTTCTGTCGTCTGAAAAGAATAAAAGAAGGTATTCTTTACTCTGATATATATATTTTCCTTTCGATATTTTATAGTAGGTTTACAAGAACAAGTGATCACCATCTTCAACCACAGCTGAAAATCGGTTATTTAAATATTTGAAGCTTTACCAAACAATCCCTGGTTTTTACGACCAAGAGGAAGAAATCCTCTGATTACTTTGTGGGAAAAGGAGAAAATGCTGGTAGCCGGTATTTTTTCTCCTTTTTCCAGAATTTTTCTACTCTTCTTACGTCAAGTTTCAATAACCTTTAACCGTTTACCAAGCAATCTCTGGTTTCTTCGACCCAGAAGAAGAAGCCTTCTGAAAACATTGTGGGAAGAGGAGAAAATGACCTAGAGCAAAAAGTTTCGACCCCCTTGAGAGTCGATACTCCTTGCAAATGCAATGAACATTTTTTTTTTCTTTTCATATATAGAGCATAAAATTAAATCATTGAATCATGTTTCCATAGAGCATGGTTTAAAACACGCGAAAAGGGGCATTCCATCATTTGCCAAAAGTGCCGTTTCGGATCAGCCTGCGCAGTCCGCGCAGGCTGATCCGAAACGGCACTTTACGACGACATTAAATTTGATTTTCTGGTAGATTAGATTTGCGCAATACTAAAAATTACAGAAAAAAGTCTCGTTCCAGATTGAAGCATGAAATCAAATAATAAAACTATTTTTCATAGCTCAATAGTAAACTATTTTTCATGTTTTAGGATTGGTGATCATGAATGAGGGAACTGTAGCTGGTGTGTGTGTCGCTCTGATATTTGTTTTCTGGGCTGTGTAAGTACAATAGCTGTTTGCTTATTTTGTTTTCGTTTCTGCCAGTTTCTCGTTTGTGGTTGAGGTCGTCAACACATGACAGAGACAGAGACAGAGACAGACAAAGAGAAAGGGTAGACAGGGAGACAGAGACAGACTGACTAGGTTTCATATAATTTTCGTTACACATTATACTCTATGTACATGTATTCTCGTTTTCGGTTAAGTTCGTCAACATATAAGAAAGAGAGAGAGAAAGAGACAGAGGGAGAGAGACACAGAGAAAGAGACAGAGGGTAGACAGAGACATGGAGACCGAGACTGACAGACTAGGTTTCATCTAAATTTCTTTACACATTATACATGTATTGCTTTGTTTTAAGACATTATAGACTTTAATTCTTGTTACACAGCTATGTTATAAAAAGTGTCTGACACACGTTGGCTTTTGTGGTAAAAAATTCAATATCAAACTTGTCTACAATAAAAATGTTATTAAGCTCCCTGAGGCTCGCTTAATAACATTTTTTGTAGACTCGTGTAATAAGATTTTACCTAACAAGCCAACTTATGGCTGAATCATGAGGTAAAATGTTTCTTTGACACTCAGAAACTTTACATAAAGCAAAAAATTTCGATCCTGGACCGATACTTTTTGCAAATGCATCAAACCCCCACCCCCATCTAAGTGCATAGCTTATTCATAGATCTTAGGATGTTTTCATGCACTTACATGTACGTGCGTATCTATAAACAATTAATGGTGATTTATCGGATGCAATTTAGGATGATTGAGCAACACTGTTATAGCTTTATCTACATTTATAGATCAATGAATTATAATAATTGTTTCATATATGTTTTTTCTTGTTGTTTTCTTGTTGTTGTTGCATTATTGATGACTCGTTGATGACTCGATTTTGCTGTACTGTTACGACCCGAAAAGTATGACGATGACTCTTTCCCGTCTACCGATTGCAGTTATATAGGATCCGACATGCGTTTGTTTTTGAGATAAAAAAATTATTTTACAAGTCTACATAAGTGTTATTAAGCGAGCCTTTGGCGAACTTAATAACACTTTTTGTGGACAAGTTTAATAAACTTTTACCTCAAAAACCAATAAAATGCAAGTTTCTTCGGAACTATTTTTCGTTCGCAAAGCTACCTGTCAAAGAAACGGCTAGGTTTCCTGTAAATTTCATCGCACATTACACATGATTGCCTCTGTTTTAACACATTATACAGATACATGTATGTGATGAAAAGAATCTGACACTCTTTGGATTTTGTGGTAAAAATTTATTAAACTACATGCAGTCCACAAAAACTGTTATTAAGCTCACTAAGGCTCACTTAATAACATTTTTCGTAGGCTCGTTTGATAAAATTTTATCTAAAAAAAACTAACTCATGTCAGGTCCTATGTATTTCGTCATCACCGAATATCTATATAGGCGACAACCCCCAAAAGACTATTAGATTTGTTACATGGTAATGTTTCAAGATACAAGCCGAAATCCTTCCTGACTTACATCTGATCTTTAACAAGCTGAACATATATTAATATACCTATATGCAGAAGTGTCCCACAGTGCATATATTTTGCGTCGAATGGCTATAAGGTAATTTTAGGTGACCTGCCGTGAGTATCGAATCCACATCCTGAGGTGCCCCGAAGTTCGAACTTTTTAAGGCTTGATCATTGGGACCATTGTGGGTGTTCTCAGGTAGAAGGTGATCATTGCCTCATTTTATGTACATTCAAAAGCGCAGAAGTGTTGATGTCTAGCCTACCTTTTTTGTATTTGTTAAAGGGAGGTAATTAGGCTAGTCATAACAATTTGAAATATAATGGATTTCGTAACAATCATTTTCAGCATTGGTCTGACGTGTTTTTACAGAAGAAGAAAGAAGCAAAAGGTACCACTTTAATTCTGCAACTTGCTTAATTGTTTCATTGAAGCTTGCTTTGATAAAGTGTCGTTTTCAACAATATTTCAGTCGAGCATCAATGTGCTTAGTGGTGGAAGTGGTAAATAGGCCTACACACAACATCTCTACACTAAAACGAACTTCTAAACGGCTACTTTTAAGCTGTAATTTCCCATAGATTCTTTTCCCCACGTCCACTGCCTATAAAAGGGACAGCTTATTTTGGTTTCATTTTTTGCAGAATAATTCATCGGTCGGAAAATATACCTGAACCAAATTCTGCAGAGAATTTATTCAGTTTCCATCGCGAAAAGACTTATTTGTCGTACATTTATTCAACATTGTACGTGAATTGAAAAATCAAGTGTTTTGATAACGTCATGCTTGATTTTTCGGATTACATTTTTTCATAGAAAATAATTTTTGTTTTTTTTTTTCTTATTGCTTACAAAAGTTTAGTATTTTATGCTTCTCTTTTTTAAACTGTTTTGGCTGGTAGACACCACGCATGCGCAAACAACCAGTTTTCGTCTTTTTTAGAAAAGAAAAAGAAAAAAAAAAGAGAGTCCTTCTATTAGTAAAATCGAGAATCTTTTCATCAGAATACCATGGTTAACGTCCAGATATATGTCACAATTTGTTTTTATTAACGTCGGAGAAACAAAAGTGACCGTTTAGAAGTTCGTTTCGTAGTAGTAATTTCATCGCGCAGCAGATAGCTTAAGAAAGCATTGTAAAAAAGCGAAGAACATGATCGTTTCGTAACAAGCTAATTTTGATATCGCTACGATATTTTCTATATGTTCACATGCATATATCAACACTTATCTTTAAAGTCAACTTTCAGTTATTGTCTAATAACTAACAGACCGGTCCGGTCACTCCGTTGACATGCAGAAAATTGAGCAACAGTAAAAAGTTTCGACCGAGGTCACCCTGCGCTAACTGCGCAGGGTAACAAAGATGGATACCCTTTGAAGACGCATTATTTATCACATAACCTCCCTTGCTTTCCGTGTAATATACCCATTACGAATTTTCTTATCTCACACACGTTTAATATCACATTTGCGTGACGTCATTTTTGACGTCATTTTGTACGCATTTCATACAAGTGAATGGAAAATACCGAGGGTGCATTTATGAATGTTTTTGCATCATCTGATCTATATTTTGTGAAATATCGTAATGTGATAAAAAGAATCTGACATTTGTGGGCTTTTGGGATAAGATTTTATCAAACTCGTCAAGGAAAATGTTATTAAGCTCGCCAAAGGCTCGCTTAATAACATTTCCCCTGACTCGTTTAATAAAATCTTATCTCAAAAGTCCACTCATGTCAGATCCTATATATCACCTTTTTACGGAGCATGACTCATATCACATGGCCTGCAACATGCCAAAGGGACATTCGGGACATTTGCGTAAAGTGTCTCGGATGAGCCTGCACAGTCCGCGCAGGCTCATCCGAGACGGTACTTTACGACTATATTAAATTTTGTTTTTTCATTGGACTTGCGCAAAACAGAAAATTACATTGAAACGGAAAGCGTCGTATCGGATCAGCCTGCGCGGACTGTGCAGGCTGATCCGGAACGACGCTTTACGCAAATGTCCAAAGCCCCCTTTCGCGTGTTGCAGGCCAAATGTTCGAGGGCAGTTACCATCAGGTATATTGATTAGTCTATCTTGTAGACTGTTGAGGCCGTCAGCAGCTCTGTCAACAACGTACAGAGCTTGGAAATAGGGAGCCGCTGGTTCTAATCATTAGACTTTTTTCGAGGATTGGTGTATTGCGACATAATCATACCTTTTTTCACGGCTTACCTTTTTTCCGACAATGGTTGTGTTGGAAAGCAGCCGTCGGCTCGCAGGAAATATTGTGCTTACTGCTGGTAAAAGGAACCCGAGCGGCGTGCTACTGAGGCCGCAGTGTAACGGAAACAACGATTTAAACCAGCTTCAAAACATACAAATACAAACAAACAATTCCGTAGAGCACTGCCCTTTGTTTATGATAAAGATTCTCTTTCTTGCTTCTAGGAACAGACAGATCGATGTTCACCCGGCTGTCGGTCTTATTCACAGCAATATCTTCTCAGAGACAGGAATGTTGGCCACAAGCACACCATCGAACTTTCGCCAGCTGGCTACACGGTTGACATTGATCTTACAAAACAGAAGGAAAAGCCACGTAAAAAATCGAACGATCATAATACTGGTAGCAAACTCAAAGCAGTCACAGCCGATGACGGTCATGTCTTGCTGTCTAAATATCTCCGTTGTAAAAACACGAAAACAGATAAGTCACTTAGAAAACATCCGCACGAATGCAGAGCCCGAGATGGAAATCATGTACGTAAAAACAAGCCTAAATGTAAAAGGAAAGGCATAGAGAGAAATATTCAAGGAAAAGACGATGGTTCTCGTCGCAAATATGTTGAGCGGAATGAAAGGCACAGAGGTAGTTGTGATACAGATTTGGAAACGTGCGCTAGGGAAAGAGATGCTGCGAGGCTCGGGAAGCTATATTTGACAAGTAATTATTCCCTGAAAAAGAATACGTATCAGTACGTTCAACGTTTAGAGAGAGGCGATGGATCACACGAAACAAGTGAGACGGCAAGAGGCCACGTAAACGTTAATCTTGTAGGTGGGGAAATGTCCCAAGGTACAAGGCAAAACAAACAAGTGGAAGCTGATTCCAAATCACAAAAATCTGTCAAAGAAATTGTGGAAGATTATAAAAATATTGCAAATAAATCTAACGAATCGAGCACTAAAATCAAATTGATAGATGACGAACTTCAGCATGTGGATACTAGGGAACTGATAGAGCTCTTTGACATACCGCCAATGAGACCCGAGCCGTTATTTACAAATTCTAATGCAAGCGGTAAAGATATGTCACCGGAACGCTGCCAAGCAGCAGATTTGTGTCTGGTGCCAAATGAAAATACCTCTGAATCTGCTGGTCATACGTATAGCAATCGCAGCACGACGTCAACACGTTTGCTGAAGCGTGAAACTACAGCAGGTGTTCATGTGAGACAACAAAAGCACAGTCATCTGCCAATAATAAGAAATGAGAGGGTAAACGAAAGGTTGAATTCATCCAAGACCAACAGTTTCCACAGTGATAGAAAATCAGCTGCGTCAGATGATACCAACCAGGTATCATATAAAGCGAATACAGAATGTTTCAACAACGGCACCAAGAAAATAGTGGAGCATAAATTCCATGCACAAAAAGATGATCCATCGACTGAATACCGGGTATATGTTACAGGATCACGATTTTCATCGAGTAAAGACGAACTTCATCGACCTCCCTCTGCCAAAACTGTCTTATATAAGACGGCCATCACAGTGGGTGAATCATCAGGTCCACCGACCAAACGATCTAAAGCAAATCTGGTTCCAGTTAGAACAAGACATCTTGAGGTAGTACCATCCAGTTGTTCTGCATTGCCTGTCATAAAATCTGATCGCGCTTCAAAGAATGTACCTATTCATCAAAAAACAACTATGCCTACTGTTCACCCACTGAATTTATCGGCTACTACAATGACGCCCATGTCTGACTATGGAAATATGATGGTTTCAAACGTTTCAGTATTGAAATCTCTCCAGGAACCGAAACCACCAATCGCACCAAAACCTCTGAAAGCTTCAATATCAGGTCCAGAAGAAAGACATCGCAGCCATCGTTTAGTTATCACTTCAACGGTTTCAGTGTCAGCGTCAAGTTCTGATCCTGATAGTTTACGATCGAGTGCAGTAGAGAGTTCAGTGCTGTCTTCAAGGGAAGTTGTTACAGCATCTGTTGATGGCTTATTAGCTCATTCATCTGCTTCAGGCTCCCTAACTGTGGGGCCATTGTTGGTTTCAAGTGTGTATACCAAACCAATACTTTCATCGAAAATTCCAGTTCGGTCAGGCACGTCTACAATATCTTCCACAAGCAGCACGGCAACACTAGGTACGCTGATGTCTAATGCGATTGGCACCTGTAAAGGATCCTACTCAAATGCCCGTGAATCTAATTCTGCTGAGGTGGATAATCGGGAAGAACCTCGGAATCTTGAAGGATCTTTCTCAGAATCTGCTAGGCATGTTAGTTTTCGAACTCCAGACCCGCTAGACTATCATTTGAGAACTCCTACCCCTGACGACTTGTCACTTCCACCACCGTCTGATTCATTTCTACAATATTCAGATGACATCAATGATACATTTACAGGTTGTCCTTCAGGCATTACAACTACAGGGGATCTTGATAAAAGATTTGACCAAATGGCAAATCTTCATTCAGACATTTTAAAAGAAAGTGAATCGCATGTAAAAGACAAGAGTATTCGGCGAAAAGACCCGGCGCTTGTTCATCTCACTTCAAACCCATTTCTCACAGGGCACTCAGACACCAGGAATGGAACCCATAACAAGCATACACCCCCTCCTCCTCCAACTCCCCCTCCACCACCGCCTCCTCCTCCACCTCCACCACCGCCTCCCCCCTCTCCACCTCCTCCACCTCCTGCGAAGATTCCTCCTATAGCACAAGGGACAAATAAAGAATTTCCGAAGCGTGTCACAGATTTTACCTTTCACCCCATGATGCCGAGTCCCGAAAATCCGAGGTCGACCTTTGTACCTGCACCATTCACACGACAAGAGCTGCACCCCACAAATCCATTCTTATATCCATCAATGACACCAACAAATGAAGCTGAAAAGTTATCATTTCCCGCCAAAATGGGTCAAAACACTGACTTTGAAAACTATAATGAAAAAGGGATAGAAAACTTTTCAACATTTAATGTAATAAACAATGTTGTATATCCTGACGAAAAAGCTGATCACATTCAAGATGTACAGACTGGATCACAGTCGGAATTACATAATGAAATCGGTAAAACATATTTTCGAAACATGTCAGACACTGAGTTGAAAGAATTCATGCCAGGTAAGAGTTCTACTCCACTTCAAAGTAAAACAGATGTAGAACAATACCAGGAACATGTCGAGCAAAACTCGACAATGGCGTTAGTACGTCAGAAGTTAGCAGAACGACGGAAATTTATTCATACTGACAGTGTTGATTCCCTTTCAACAAGAAGTTTTGACACGATGTCAGGTTCGATGAATGATACCGGTACAAATGCACGTGTCAAAAGCCCAACAAAATACGGACAATCAAACCCTCACAGCGAGATGCATTCTAATGATGAAGATATCGAAAGTACAAACGATAAAGATCACTAAGTGGATATTGAAAGCTAATACAAGTCAATAGATGATACTTTTTAAGCTTGAGTGAGCCCTCTCCATACAACTCTTCAATAACGAGTATGGTGACATTCTGAGTCAATAGACTGTGCACTGAAGAGGAAATCTACAGGAGAATAAAACTTGTGACCTTTTACGCGAAAAGGGACACTCTTGGAACTCTGTAGATGAATTAGATGAAAACAGATCAGCGATAGTGCAGGTCAATTTAAGCTGATAGTTCAAAAATGATTTTATAACAAGGTAGAATGATTACTTTTCACACAGAAAATATAAAAGCGAAAAGTGTCAACACTGATCAGCTTGGCCAAATTTGCGCAGTCTGACCAGGGTTGAGACTTTTTGGAGTTCCCAGATGGTCCCTTTTTGAGTGACAGGTCACATTTAATCGTTTTCGTATAAAGTACAAGTGGCTCATTCTCGTGAAATAGGTGATTTTACGCTTCACCGTGATACATAATACCTAATAGTTCATCACATAGTTCTGGCTTCGCATGTTCCATTTGACTTGCAACACGCGAAAAATCGCATTTGGACATTTGAGTAAAGTGTCGTCTCGGATCAGCCTGTGCAGTCCGCGCAGGCTGATCCGAGACGGCACTTTCCGTTTTTATGTAAATTTCTGTGTTACACAAGTCTACTTTGGCACAAAATCTAATGCGGTCGTAAAGTGCCATTTTGGATGAGCTTTACGCAAATGTCTGAATGCCGCTTTTCATGTGTTGCACGCAATTTTGTCTAACAATCATCTAAAATAAGAAATAGAAATGTCCTTTGACAAGCAAGAAATGTACAAGTGGCAATAGTTTTTGGCGCATGGTCAGTACTTTTGCTGGTGCATATGGCCCCTTTTTGTACAGAATGTGGTTTATTTATATATTATATTTCTTGTGTCTATTTTTAGAAATGTTATGGGTAAAGAAATGTCGTAATCTAAGCTGGGGGGAATAATTACCCCGCCACCGTTAATATTTTCCTCCTCTAGGCCGAAATCAGGAACTACTTTTTTTGTTCTGCTGTTAAAAGTGGCATTCGTTTACAAAATAATCAGAGGAAATATGGTGTATAATTTATTTCATCAGCTATGGGAGAGAGAGACGGCATTCGTTATTTACGCATACCTTTCCCTTTTTCGGCAAATATTTCCCCATATTAAGGTAAGACCTGTGTAATGGAAAACAGCTATTTCCACTAAATAATCATCCTGCAAAATTAGCTATAATTAAAAATGAGTATTATTGAAGTACTTTCACCTTTTTATTTTTTCCATTTTTTCCTTCTTTGAATTATCATGTATAAATCTAAAACCCACTATATTCTTAATTCAAAAAGAGATAATAATTACCTCCCTTTTCAGAAAACGAACAAATATTTCAAAAAATAATTTCAAGATAGACATAAACGGAATTCTGATCTGTTAGAAATGTGCAAAAACATTATTTCTGCATAAATCCGTATTTATCCTTATTTATCAACCAATTAGAATTTTCACCGGAAGTGCATAACACAGGTCTTACCTTAACCTCAAGCTGATGAAATAAACTCTATATATCAATGCCAAACAAAACGATCTTTGGACTATACCTCTGTCTGTCTGTCTGTCTGTCTCTCTCTCTCTCTCTCTCTCTCTCTCTCTCTCCCCCCCCTCCTCTCTCGTAATTTAGAGGTGTGAAAATACATGGGGCGTGCTCCGTGAAAGAGTATGGGGGAATTTCTGTTCGGTTAAAAACATGCAAAAGTATCATATTTGTATAAATTCGTATTTTTCGATGATCAAGAAATTTTTATTTAATGCTGCACTAGAAATATTACGAGTCTTCTACCTTAAAACATCAAATATAAATCATGAGGAAGACAGAGTGTAGCGGACTCTAGTCTGATTTATATTGCCACACAGTGTCAACTGGCATGCAAAACGTTTTTTTTTTTTCTTATTTAAATGTATTCAGATCGTTTGAAAACGGAAATGGTGGTGACATTTGATGTGATGCATCTTTTGCAATCTTTGTTAACTCTAATCAAACAATGCATTTTTTCTGAACCTTATAGATCCGAGGAAAAAGGTTTTTATAATGGTTATAAGGATACGAGAAAATGTTTGTGACCGGCGTTTTGTTCTTTTCTCACAACGGTTTATGCCCGTCTATATATGGACAAATGTAATAATTGGCTAATATTTCGTCGGTAAAAATGATTTCAATTTGAATGAATAAAATAGTTTATTATACTGCAAAGAAATTTCTCGTGATCTGATTGGTTGACATGCCGGGAACATATATATCATCTACCCTGGCAAAAACAACTTAAAGCCAGTTTTGCGTGCCCCGTAAACATCACTACAGGTGCAACACAACATCCAAATTGGCGATGTCGATCTATCACCAGACTGCATATTTATGCACCAAACTGCACGTTTTAGTGACGTCAGTTTCCAGTGACGTCAGTTTACATTGAATTGGGGCACTTAGAAGGAATTTCTATTTCGTCAGCATAATTGATTAGTAAGATTACAATACAGCAAAATTTCGCTTAACACGCTTTGAAAGGGCAAAACTTTGCAGTATAATAAATTCGTTGTACGGTCAGGTGTGCGGGGACTTGGAAACCTGTTCACGGCTGTGTCGAATCATGTCACCTCGCCTACGGCTTGGGGCGACATGATTCACTACAACTGTGAACAAGTTCCCAAGTCTCCAGTCACCTGACCGTACAACAAATATTACTATAATGCAAAGAAATTTCACGTGATCTGGTTGGTTAACATGCCGGGAACATAATATCATGTTCCCTGGCAAAAACCACGTAAAACGAGTTTCCCTTTTGAGTACCCCGTAAACATCACTACACGTGCAATACATCATCCAAAATGGCGGCGTCAATCGATCACTAGACTGCACATTTACAAATGAATGCATGAATGCACCAAACTGCACGTCAGTTTCCAGTGACGTCAGTTTTCATTTAATTGGGGCACACAGAAAGGAATTTCTATTTCGTCAGCATACTCGTTTCGTGAAATTATAAAACAGTAAAATTTCGCTTACCGTGCTTTGAAAGGGTAAAACTTTGCAGTATAATAAATTCGTTGTACGGTTAGGTGGCAGGGGACTTGGAAACCTGTTCACAGCTGTGTCGAATCATGTCACCTCGCCTACGGCTCGGGGCGACATGATTCACTAAAACTATGAACAAGTTTCCAAGTCCCCTGCCACCTGACCGTCGCCAAGTATAGAGCCAGCTCCACAATCCATTTTTTTTTTTTTCACTATTTATAGACCAACATCAGTCTTGTGCAGTCTAATGAATCTAATCTTGACCTCTACGGTCCACAAAAGTGACATAGTTCTGTCAGCGACAAATGTATTAACCCTTGGGCTGCTAAGCGAAGCTCATTGACCTTTTGCGGACAGTGTAGATCCAAGATCAGACTGCACAGAACGTGCAGTCTGATCTTGGACCTACACTGCCCGATAAGAAGATGTCTTCCTCCCAAAAATAACTTTGAACTAGCAACATTTCGTCGGTTTACTTCAAAAACCTCGTAACTACAGCTTATGACAAGCTGTAGTTTACGAGGTTTTTGAAGTAAACCGACGATTTGGGTATTTCTTATCGGATTGAAAGTTTCATGTCAGTTACTTAACTCGTTACCAAACGACGATATTTTAGGCTTGTCCAAATCGAAAGCATTTGCAGACGACAAAATAAAAGTGACCGAATTTTTTTTTTTTTTTTTTTTTGTGTGAAGGGTAGAAAACATTGTGGGAAAAGGAGAAAATGCTGGTAACCAGCATTTTCTCCTTTTCCCACAATGTTTCCTAAAGGCTTCTTTCTCAGGGGCGTCAAAAGTAGGGATTGTGTGGTAATGGGTTAACAGGATGTAAGAGTTGGCCTTGCTCCTGTTAAATAAATGAAATCTTCCTTTCAAGCTGGCAGTAAAAATCCGAATGATACTTCTTAAGAATGAATTCTTGGGGGGAAAAAAACTCCTCAACTGACAGCATAGATCTAAGATCAGACTGCACGTTCTGTGCAGCCTGATCTTGATCTATGCCATCCGGAAAAGCTGCTGTTTTTGCCTAAAGCGCTGAAGGGTTTTAACTCTTACCAAACAAGAAAATTTCAGACTAGTCCACATTGGAAGCATTTGCAGATGACAAAATAAATGTGACCAAAAAATTGAAATTTGCTTTGAGAAGGAAAGAAAACATTGTGGGAAAAGCAGAAAATGCTGGTCACCAGCATTTTCTGCTTTTCCCACAATGTTTTCAGAAGGCTTCTTTCTTAGGATCGTGACAACTAAGGATTGTTTAGGAAAGGGTTAAAGCATATAAACACAAACTTTATACCAACACGTGTCATACAGTCACGGGGATTCAAGAAAGTTATTTAATGTCAAACTTTTTAGGTCTGTGGGACACATATTTGTCTTTTCTAGTATTTAAAATGCTTGACTGGATTGTAGATTCTTTCACAGACTGTGTAGATCAATGTCAGACTTCATAAAATGGTTTCTTAATTTAAGGTAGTGGACCCGTAATAGAAAACACCTATTTCCACTACAATATTATCCTACAAAATTTGCTATGATTAGAAATTACTCAAATCAGTATCATTTTACTAGTTTAACCGTGCCACTTTTCCCCTTTTGTCCTTCCTAGAATCATCATATATAAATCTAAAACCGCTATATTCTCATTAGAAAGGGAGAAAATAATTACCTCCCTTTTCTGAAAGCTAAAAACACTATCAACTAATAATTTCAAGATAGACATCAAAGGAGTTTCTGGTCGGTTAAAAACGTGCACAAGTATTATATCTACATATATAGAGGATAATGAACTGGTTGTTTTTGATATGAAAAATATCTCACGAGGATGCGTTGTTCGGCGTTGAAAAACGAGTGCGCAGCACGAGTTTTTTTAACGCCTTACGACGCGTCCGAGTGAGATATTTTTCATGTCAAACATAACCAATTTATTATTGTATTTATTATATACCTTATTAACATCATTACTTGTAATTTTGCGTTTGAAAGTCGATAAAAATGTAGTCGAAAAAAAAAGTAGTTCCCAAATTACGGCAGGAAGTGAAAGTGAAAGTTGATAACGTCACTAGTGATGATATCAAAATTTATTACACTGGGAAATTCCAGAATTTCACTGCTAGTTATATATTTAAAAATGTTATCTGTCATCCATCAAGACATTTATACCATGTTGCACTAGGAGCATTTGGGGTCTACTACCTTAAGCTAAGCATTTGTTGCATGAGTGTCATTCAGATATGATGGCGGTTCCTCTGGTGTTTGCTTAACCTTTTATTCTGCGATTCCATATTTTGACAATCCTTTGATATTATAAACACGGCCAGTGTTATGCAGAGAAATGACCCTCCCCTACAAAATGACCCGGGTCATTATTCTAGGTAGAGCAATGACTCCAGAAGTCATTTCTTTACGTAGAGGAATGACCTTGGTCATTATTCTACGTAGAGAAATGACCCGGATCTTTCCTCTGCGTAGAGAATTGACCCATGGGTCATTCCTCTACGTAGAGAAATGACCCTTGGATCATTTTGTAGGGGAGGGTCATTTCTCTACATTACACCAGAAAGGAGATAACGCTTGTGTTTTCTTCTTCCAAGATAATTTCAATCATTTGAGACAACCCATCATGTGACGTTTATAAATGGCTTGCAATAAGCGAAAAGAGGTATTCGGATATTTGCGTAAAGTGTCGTCTCGGATCAGCCTGCGCAGTCCGCGCTATCTAACCCGATATGTCACTTTACGACTACATTAGATTTTGTGCTACAGTAGACTTGCCAAAATAGAAAGTTAGATAAATAGCGGAAAGTGTCGTTTCGGATCAGCCTGCGCGGACTGCGCAGGCTGATCCGAAATGAAACTTTACGCAAATCTCCGAACGCCCCTTTTCGCGTGTTGCAGGCCAGTCATACTTTCCAACGCGGAGGAGGCTTGTAATCCAGTAAAGTCGTAATGTAGTCATGCCTGAATAAGATTTTGCTTATTGTTGGCCCAAAAGACAGGAGTCCCTGTTTACACTAAATTTCTTGATATGGTAGGCCTATATTTGACAGCTAAAAGTCGGCTCTCATTAATATTCATTAGATACAAAAGTGACTGTCAAAGCAACCGTAACCTTCTGTTATTACATAGATCCTTACCTATCAGAGAAATAGATCTCCTCAGTTACTGTTGCTATGCGCTCCCACGCTGCCACGTTAGTCATGGGCCCGTATTCACCAACCATTCTTGAGAATATTCTTAGTCTTATTCTCCAAGATTTTCTAAATTTGTAAGTGACACAACTTCTGATTGGCTAGACAAAATGGTTTAGCCAATCAGAAGTTGCGTTACTGACAAATGTAAACATATCTGGAGCTTAAGACAAAGAATGTTCTTAAGAATGGTTGGTGAATATGGGCCCTGGTACAGTTAAGCAGGCAAACTACGTAAGAAGTGCTGTTAAGACAAACTCTCTTGGTAAGATTCCAGAAAAAAGTATATATTGCCTGTACAAGATAAAGTCTCAATGAGGAAATTAGAGGAAGTATCTAAATTATTTACACAAAGAAATGTGTATAGAGTCTTGAATGGGAGCTCCTTAAATTTGCGATATTTGTAACTCAAATTTTCTTGTAGAATACCGATAACACAACTACTTATTCACTTCCTTGCAATCATATAGAAACTGGCCGGTTATATTCGGTAAAAAGGTAGCATTTTAGGCAGGTAAAGAACATGATTGTCGTTTTGCAAACGGTAGTTCCATCTAATTTTATCTGATATGGCATACTGATTGGATTCGTAATCGACGTGTGCTCTCGATCGTGAGACATTCCCACAAGTCTTTGCGAAACACGAAATCCTAATAAGCCAATACATGAAACACCAGTTTTTTGTGTAATTTTGTCTTTCTTCCTTAGTGAAAAATTTTTACCTATCATTTCACTGAATTAAGATATTAACATTTTCGAGGATTGGTAGAATTGTATAAATCTTAAATAAATTTTACCATTTTCTATTCCTTGCACGAGTTACCGATTTTCTTTTTGCATTCGCATTCTTTAAACCATAATTATACAAGCTGGTAGTCCAACCAACGACCAACTGAAAGATAAGCTAATGTCGGTTTTGGCGAAACACGGGGAATTGTTGAAGATGACGCAATTGCTGGCAACCGTGAGGCGTCTACCCCTTTTTCCAAAGCTGTAAACTGCTTATCCATTCTTCAGTTTTTCCTCGGGCTACTTATTTTCTTTCCTGCTAGAGCATGGTGACATTATACGATTCTTAAAGTTTATTTAGAGCTATTTACTACTGTGAGTATTTGTCCTACAGTATTTCGCTCGCTCATTCGTTCGATCGTTTGTTCTCTTGAAAGAAGAATGTTTCAACTTTTAATGACCTCAGATATGCCTAAAGAGATGACCTCAAAAATCAATTCAAAGTCTAGAGATTTGAAAGACATGGCGTCAACGTTTAATTAGACTATGCAGATTTATTCCGTACTCAAATTCAACCCTTTGAAAAGATCTTTATTTTTCAAACTGAACACTGCAAAAGATGCAATTGCGGACAGTTTTGATCAAGATCAGACTACTCAAAACGTGCAGTCTGATATTTGATCAACTCTGTCCGATATTTTGTAAAGAGCGTCATTCAACTGCAATAACTAGATCCTTTGACCAGAAATTTTGATTTCATTCATACTGTAATGAAAGTTTAAGGTTTTTGACTCAATACGCACGTTTTCGACATTTTTTTTTCTCAAGGATGTTTTTGTAAACAAAAAAAAATCTCTTTTGGATAAATTTATTGGTCATACAGAGACAAGCCAGGCAGTCGAGTGACAACACGTGTTTTACTTGTTATGAAATGGGACCTAGAGGAAGAATATCATTTTAATTGTATCTGTCATTGTTTAATTGCTATATAGCGAAGTTGTTATTTTGAATAAGAGCTTGTGTGTTCAACTACATGTATACACATATTTTATTTTATTTTTTAAAAACAAAGCAAAACATAATGGTAATAACGCTCTCTTTGGCCATTATTTTAAGGTCGTATATTGAGAAATCATTTCATGCATATCAATTGACGTTTTCACATATTAGATATTCTTTTATGACATAACCTCCCTTGTTTTCACTGTAATATACATATTACGAATTTTCTTATCTCATACACGTTTGATATCAGATTTTGTGTGACGTCACTTTTGACGTCAGTCATTTTGTTTATGTTTCATAGAAGTGAATGGGTCTTATGGATAATACCGAGGGTGCATTCATGAATGTTTTTACATCATTCAATCTATATTTTGTGAAATATCGTTATGTGATAAAAAGAATCTGGCATTCGTAAGCATTTAAGATAAATTTTATTATATACCTAGCAGAGAAATCCTGGAATTTCCCAGTGTAATTTTGATATCATCACTAGTGACGATATCAACTTTCACTTTCACTTCCTGCCGTAATTTTGGAACTACTATTTTTTCATTTAGCACATAAAACGAAAAATTAAATAAAATAATGTTAATAAGGTATATTATAAATAGAATAATCAATTGGTTATTTTTGATATGAAAAATATGTCACTCGGGTGCATCGTAAGACGTTAAAAAAAACTCGTGCTGCGCACTCGTTTTTTCAATGCCTAACAACGCATCCTCGTGAGATATTTTTCATATCAAAAATAAACAGTTGATTATCCTCTATTTATTATATACCTAGCAGTGAAATCCTGGAATTTTCCAGTGTAATAAATTTTGATATCATCACTAGTGACGATATCAATTTTCACTTTCACTTCCTGCCGTAATTTAGGGACTACTTTTTTTTAATACCTTTTTTCCGACTTTCACACGAAAAATTAAAAATAATGATTTAATAAGCTATATAATAAATATAATAATAAACTGGTTAATTTTGATATGAAAAATATGTCACTCGGATGCGTCGTAAGGCGTTAAAAAAAACTCGTGCAGCGCACTCGTTTTTCCAAGGCCTAACAACGCATCCTGGTGAGGTATTTTTCATATCAAAAATAACCAGTTTATTATCCTCTATATATTGTTTCTGTGAAATGAGTCTAAGTCTACCAAACAACAATCTTTTAGAACTGTCTCTGTTAAAAGTATTTACTTAACCCATTACCACACAATCCCTACTTTTGACGCCCCTGAGAAAGAAGCCTTTTGAAAACACTATGGGAAAAGGAGAAAATGCTGGTAACCAGCATTTTCACCTTTTCCCACAGTGTTTTCTACCCTTCCCGGAACAAATTTCTATTTTTAATCACCTTTATTTTGTCGTCTGCAAATGCTTTCAATTTGGACCAGTCTAAAATTTTCTCGTGTGGTAAAGACTTAAAATAAATTCAATCAAAATACACATGAACTATGCTCCGACAAAAAAGTGCTTAATGCATCTCCTTGATACATGACACTAAGAAAGTCGTCAAATAACCGAAATAGATTTCTTTATATATTTATTGTTGAATACGAAAAACTTGTACAGTTTAAGTCAATAAAATATTCTGTTCTGTTCAATAATCAAGGATCTCTTAAAATCCAGTTTGTTTAACTACCGACTTAACTCATTAATATTCTAGGCTAGAAAAGGGATGTAATTATTATCTCCCTTTGTAATGAGTATATAGTGGTTTTAGATTTATAAATGATAATTCTAAGAAAGGAAAAAAAGGAAGAAGTGGCTCGGTCAAAGTAATACAATAATACCCCTTTTCAATCATAGCAAATTTTGAAGAATAATATCATAATTGAACTAGCTGTTTTCTATCACGGGTCCACTACCTTTACAAACATTTTGACAAATTGATATCAGCTGCGCAGATTGCGCAGGCTGATATGGGTGGATGTTTTTTGTAGATGTATTTAAAGGTGGCCCTTCAGATTTTGGGACGAAATTTTTACAAAAATACAAAATAATCATCTTTGTACTCCCAAAGCTTTATAATTTACATTCATCAAACCCCAGTAGTCGAAAACCATCCGACAGCTAGATAAATCAGAGATTTACTACAGCCCAGGTCGACACTGAAGGGAAATACGGTCTATTTTTACATGAGCAACTCGCTCATTTACATACCGGAAATATACAGACGAAGCTTCAAACATAGCATCCGAAGTTCTAGACATTATGGAAAATAATTACATGTTTGTTATGTTATGGAATTAAATAGTCATAAGTCACATGCAAGTCATTTAACATTCCCACAATGCTTTTTTTTTATTTTGGCGGGAAATCTAAAAATAGCTTAAGAGACTACATAGCCTTTTAAGGGAATACCATCATTTTTTTTTTCTGTAATTTTATGATTCTTAATTACTGGAGATTTGTATTGTTTTTTCATATAAATTTTAGTGACATATATATTTTTTAATTTGGTGTGATGTGAAAATTCTAAATACCCACCTTTAACGCCACAAAGCATGACTGGCATGTATGTCTTTAGCGACAAGATTTGCTGTTCAAATGATGGAAAACAGTGGTGGAAAAGGAGAAGATATTTGTTTTCCTTTTGTAGGAAAAACACCTGGTTGTTTGATAAAAGACTAAGCTATTGTTTACTAAAATTTTATGTTTCCATGGAAATGCCCTGGTCTGACGAACTTTGGCTGACAGTAATTAATTGTACTTTGTATTTTGTTGACTATGTGCTTTATACAAGTCATATTTAAAATGGCTGCCGATCTGGAAAAAGGGGACTTATCGCATTTCTGTTGCACTATACCGAGCAAATCATAACATAAATAACAACGACTTAATCATGGGGTAAACTGATCCTTTGAAATGCAGAAAATTGACCGATGGCAAAAAGTTTCGACCCAGGTTAGCCTGCGCTGTCCGCGCATGCTAACTTGGGTCGAAACTTTTTGAAGATGCATTAAACCCCCTTTTCACAGAGCATGTCTCAAAATCTGTTCTGTTCTGACAAATGCACGAGAAATACTTATGCATGCATTTTTTTTTTTTCGTTTTCACAATATTTTTCAAAAATTCGTCTGTCACAAAGGTAAAGACGTCAAGTTCCTTGGCATGTGTGAAAACAAAGTAAGGCCTGTGTGTCACGTGGATGTTTTTATTTCTCCATATCCACTGTCAGTGTTTTGTTGTTGTTGTTGTTGTTGTTGTTGTTAAAAAGAAAATCTAGAAAAGTAGCAGAAGTCTTGGTAAACAATTTCTCAATGTCCGTCAATGTCCGTCTGTCTCTGAAGATCTGTAGAGTTTTACAATTATCATATAATCATGATTACTATTTGTAGTGGTATTTATTTATTTACAAGTATTTATTTATTTTCATTTATCAGTTTATTTATTTATTTTCATTTAACAGTTTATTTATTTATCTATTTATTCATTTATTTACTTGATCCTATAGGAGCTACCAAACGTACACAATGCTGGTGGTAAAATGCATTTAAAGTGACAATGAAGGCCAAAAGTAAACAAAGCCTGTATTTAAATGCATTTGAATACCATTTAACGTATGGAAATGATTTAGAAGACGACAATCTGTCATTCTAATGTTGTACCAATATATATAGTTAGTTGCTGACAGAGAAATTAATTTCAAAAATAGGTTTAAAAAAAACCTGCCAGGTAGCTGCGTCTTTTGTTTATCTCTTGCCTGACTTTTTTCTCTGCCAGCGACTAACATATCGGCCCTACCACAAGATAATAGCCTGTCATCTCCACAATATTATTCATACTTTTAAAATGGTATGATCTAAACTTAAGGTATACTACTCAAAATTTACTAGGGATCACCCTAAAAGATTCACCCAAAATCTATATGTTGCATGTGTCATGTATGGTTTTACAACATGTTACATTGCCACGCTGATCAGTAAAATGACCAATGGAAATGGATCTTTATGCCTATACCTCACAATGACGACTGTTAAAGACACTGAGAAAGAAGCCTTTGGAAAACATGACAGACAGACAGCTTAGTGCACGTTGCATAAAGTTTTTGATCAGCAAATGCTTTCAACTTGGACAATTCTCGAATTTTACAGTGTGGTAAAGAGTTTATGCAAAACTGTTGTAACATATAAACCCATACAGAAATATGTAAGTGATCCCTATCAAAGTGTGAGTAGTATATTATCATTCTAATGGAAAACAGCTATTTCCACCAAGATACGATCCTAAAAAAGTTGCTATGATTGAAAATGAGTATTATTGTACTACTTTGACCACGCCACTTTTTTCCCCATTTTTTTCCTTCTTACAATTATCATTTATAAATCTACGGCCACTCTATACTCATTACACAGGTATATAATAATTACCTCCCTTTTCAGGAAACGAGCAAAAAAATAACAACAAATAATTTCAGGATGGACATCAAAGGAATTTCTGGTCGATTAGAAATGTGCAAAAATATTATTTCAGTATAAATTCTTAATTAACTAATAAGAAATTTCATCCTATGTTGCACTAGAAGCGTTAGGATGGTAATACCTTAATTGAAATTTAACACGTGCTTTGATATTTTCGCCTTTACTGGGCCTTTAGATTTGAATTTTGCCTTTTAAATGTATGGAAATTAGTGTGAAAATGATTATACGATCGGTTGAAGTGTAACAGAAATTCGTTTTAAACTACAAAAGAAACGTACACATAAATGGTTTTCAACACTAGAAAAGGTGCATTCGGACACACTTTCCTTACTTCAACCCTTTCCCAAACAAACCCTTGTTTTTACGCGTCTGCAGTACAAGTCTTTTGAATAATTATACTGTTGGAAAAGGAGAAATTGTTCGTAACGAGCAATTTCTCCTTTTCCCAGTGTTTTCTGCTCCTTCGGATAATTTTCTGCCATTTTTTTGAAAGTTAAAATTGTCGTCTGCAAACTTTTTCCGTTTGGAAAAGTCTAAAATTTCTCGTTTTAGAAAGGGTTAAATGATATGATTAAAATTCAAATGCATTTTAAAACCCACTTTGTTTAATTTTGGCAATTATTGTCACTTTAAACAAGTAAGTCGCGAATATTCATGAGTTTCGTGAATACATGTACATGTAGGAATATTAATGAGTGACTGGTCATTTTATATACGATCCATACTCCAGCAAAAGGGGACTTCGCGCATCTCCGTGACGCACGATACCAAGCAAAACTTCACACAATAATGAATCCATATTAACTACTTTTTCAAACACCCAACCATATCATGGAGTAAACAGGTGCTTTGACATACAGAAAATTTACCAATAGCGAAAAGTTTCGGCCCAGGTCAGCCTGCGCGGACTGCGCAGGCTGACGTGAGTCGATACTTTTCGCAATTGCATGAAGGCCACTTTTCACGGATCGCCGGACTCAATATTAGTATATGTGCAAATATCAACTCCTAACAAGCCACAGAACCCAAAAAACGTGACGATTTCATTAGCAATGGTCAGCAGACAACACGTGGTGGACAGATTAATCACGTAAAGGTCTCCTTTTCTCTGACTCTTATGACGAAAACATGTCCAGTGCGTTGACAGGTGGGATATAAAAAAGATAATTTATGGTTTCCGTCGTTACCACGTACCGTGTTGATTTATAACAACTTAATTTTTGTTGTTGGGTGCGTTTCACCTCTATATAACACATCAAAATTTTAGACGCTCTGAAATTCATAAATATCTGCAGACGGCAAACTTATAATAGGTACAATTGAGTTTTGATTCTTTGAAAGGGTTGAACAGATTGTGAGAAAAGGAAAAACATACTGGTTACCAGCATTTTCTCCTTTTTCCACAATGTTTTCAAAGGTATTCTCTTTCGGGATTGTGTTACAAAGGCTTAACCCTTTTTCCAGAATACAAAACTTTAGGCTCGTCCAAATTCAAAACATCTGAAGACGTTAAATCTAATATAGACCTGTACAAATGAGTTATGATTCTTTGAAAGGGAAAAAACATTGCTGGAAAAAGAGAAAATGCTGGTTACCAGCATTTTTTTCCTTTTTCCACAATGTTTTTCAAAGTCATTCTCTATCCGGTTGTGTGTTAGAGGTTGACTCTTTACCAGACGACAAAATGTTACACTTATTCAGGTGAAAACAATCTGCAAAAAAACAACATGGGCTGGCCTTAAAGGTGGGCACTTAGATTTTTTACATCTCACCAAATTAAAAAAAGATATATATCACTGAAATTTATATGAAATAAAAATTACAAATCATCAATAATTAGGAATAATAAAATTATTTTAAAAAAAAAGAGAAAAAATGATGTATATGCTACATAGCCTCTAAAACTATTTTTAGATTTCGTGCCAAAAATTTTAAAAAAGCATTGTGAGAACGTTAAATGAAAGGCACGTGACTAATGACGCTTAAATTCCATAACTTAACACTCATGTAATTATTTTCCATTATGTCTTCTTCAGACGTTATGTTTGAAGCTTCATCTGTGTATTTCTGGTATGTAAACGAGAGAGTTGCTCATGTAAATAGAGACCGTCTTTCCTGTCGGTGTCGACCTGGGTTGTAGTAGATCTCTAATTTCTCTTGTTGTCGGATAGTTGTCGACTACTGACGTTTTATGAATGAAAATTTTAAGGCGTTGGGTGTATAAGGATGATTTTTATGTACTTTTGTAAAATCTTTGTCCCAAAATCTGAAGGGGCACCTTTAATGACGTATATGATAATTTCTTCTAGAGGACAGATTTTCTAAAACTTTGCCATACAAAGCTCATCATGTCTCTAAGAGACTATACAGTAACAAAAGATGTGGGTACCTGTGCTCGTTTCTGAGAAAGTTGCCTTTGAAAAAGGTTCATGTATATACAGTGCCAAAATTCAAGTTATGTTGGATTTAGAGCGTTTTTAATTAAAGCCGAAGTAAAGCCAAAAAAAGGTCATTTTTACCGTTTATAACTCGAAAATATATTTAAAAAATCCATCACAACATATAAAGACCGGAGAAAACCGATTGTGTCAGTGACTGCATTGGTTGCCATGATATATGTGTGTGCGAAAATGCTTGGAGAAGCCCGTCGATTTCACGGACACCATTGATCGAAACAACCTTCGTTATCGTTCGTATTTATTCGAACTGGGTCCTCGAGAACGTCACGTGATAACGGTGCATCTCATTAGTGCTATGACGTAGTACACAGGACTCTTGTCCAACATTGTGTCATCGGAGAGGAAAATTGCTCATTCTGAGCGTTTTCTTATTTAGATGTAGTAAACTATTCCTGTATTGATGACAAATGAATAAGCGATGATCAGCTTGTGACGTTGTTTCTCTGTACGATGTGGATAACTTATGTTTTTCAATCCTAGAATGGGGACAAAACGATCAAGTGAATGAAGGGTTTGTTTCGACGCTGTGAATGATCACGTGGTATATACGTCACTAACACGTCAGTGCGGAGATTTATGACGAAAAGTTCCTTGTACTGCGTCATAGCTCTAATGGGATGAAATGTTATCACGTGATGTTCTCGAAGACATAGTTCGAATATACATGAACGATATCTAACGAACGTTATCTCGATCAATGGCGACCCTAAAATCGACGGGCTTCTCCATGTATTTTCTCACGCGTACTTCATGGTAATAAATGTAGCACTTAACTGATACGTTCGGGTTTTCTTCAAACTTATATATACGTGTGTTGTAATGGGAAATCCGTCATATTTTACGAGTTTTAGACCGTGAACATTACATATTCTTTGGCTTTAATGGAGCTTTAATATTTTCAATGTTTGAAAATTAAATTCTATAGGGTAATTCAAAATTTTGAGGTCGTTAACATTCGCAGAGGCCCGAAAAATGCTTTAACGCCCGAGTGCCAAGCACGAGGGTGTTTAAGTATTTTGAGGGCCTCTGCGAATGTTAACGACCGAAAAAAACGTGAATTAACGCTATTATTGCATAAAGTTAAGGTATTTTAACAATAATTTGCACAGATAGCAAAAATATTTCCATATAAATGCAGATAAGCGAATTTCAAATGTACTGTACGTACATGGGTCAAAACCGGAAGTCGGCGAAGAAGTTTTTGTTACGATTAGGAAAGGGCCGTTAGACCTGTATGCCAGTTTTGATTCTCTCGGTGTACATACATTTCTATTGATTTTTAATACACACTGGTTTTATGTGGAATAAACTTGCACACATTTGGACGATTACAACTAGGATAAATGCGTGGATATAAATTTCTGTAACTGAAGGCGACAGAGGGTTCGATATAGTTACATCAAGCGAGCGGACCGATCACATCAAAAAGTGGGTGGGATGTAGATCTAGCTGGTTTCGAGTACATTTCACGGGTGAATTTTTGCTCAGATCTCGATTAAACAGAGATTCTGTGCAAAGGTTTGTTTGTGGTGTACTAATATCATCAAAGACATGCCTTGTAAAGGATCGAATATGGTGCGAATTCCTACAGTTTGATGGTCGGAATCTAGGGAAAATCTGACAAGGACAAACGTTGTTTACAAGGTAAGCCCGAACCGAGGATATTGATTGTACAAAGCCGGTCGTTAACAGCGCGTGAATTTACTTATTAATACACGTTTTCTCCCGTTAACCGCCCGATTTTTACCCGTTAATACATGCTTATAACGGCCCTAAAAGGCAAGTTTTATGCAATAATAGTCTATAAATAACATTTCGTGTGCGAGAACGTCAAGACAATTTAAGTTATCCTCTGGTAAAAGGGGGCTCATTGCAACTTGTACTGAATTATACAAGTCAAGTCATAACACACTTATGGTTCCAAAATAGCCACATTTTTTAATACAACCTACTTAATCATTCGGTTGACCGGTTCTTGAACATACAGAAAATTGATCGATAGCGAAACGTTTCGGTCCAGGTCAGCCTGCGCGGACTGCGTAGGCTGACCTGAGTCGATACTTTTCGCAGATGCATTAAGCCTCTTTTTGCTGGAACACTACTAATTTAAATGTTTGAATATGGATATTGTAAGCGCTATGACTGAAAAGAAATTATGATTTCGTGTTAAAACGGCATAAAAATTAATTATATAATTTCAGCGGAAAAGGCAATTTTTATGGGCGTTCAGCAGAATAATTCTGAAACTAAAAGGAATTTTAATTGCGTTCCCACCTTTTGCCTGATTTATTTTCTTCATTTTTAGACCGTCTTAATTAATGCGGTTTAACCAGCGGCTAACTGACCCTTTAGCGGACAGTGTAGATCTGGATCAGACTGCACAGAACAGATCTTTGATCTATATTGTCCAAGATTGGTATATTTTCCTTCAAAAGTTACGTTTGAAATAGTAAAATTTGTGTTTTTACCATCTTCCTTACAATCTCTATTTACTTATTTAGCAAGCTAAGGTCTAATTAGAACAACAAAAGGTACTGAACTATTTCTTGGCTTATTTGGATCTTTTGATTGGTTTTCGATAGCTACGCTGAAGGGGCAAAACGTTTTTCAGAAGTTTTATTGCCTTGAAAAGATGATTTAGAACCCAGATTAAGATAGAAATACACGAAAAAAAAAACTAGAAAAGGCAGAATTGTCATTTGGCATGCCAGGGTCTTATCTCTTATCTATTTTCTAATTTTTGACCATTACAGTGGAGGGTGTATCTGTATAAACATATAAACTGATATCGAGTGATTTTTGTGGTATTTGTCGAAGACAATATCACTATGAGTTCAATATAGAATTTTGAAGATCATGTATCGATTTTGTGCAAAGCCAAAGGAAATAAACCCAATTAAACTCGATTTTTCTCAGACAAATGAATATTTCAGTAGCACTGATATATAATTGGAAATGGCATATAAAATACACTGGGTGAGGCCATCGATCGTGGAAATACCTTTTTTTCAAAATTGAAAATAGCTTTACTCGCTCATGCCCTTCTATTGGCGCAATGATACAAAAATTTGCGATCGCTCGGTCTAGGCCTTTTTCGTTCTTAAACCAGTTCGTCCCATGGTTCATCATTTGTTTTCGCGCTATTCCATTTGATTGGGCATGAATATTTATAGCTCGAAATAGTTTATTGTAATATTAGGAATTAAATGTTAACGGGCAAAGACATTTAAAAGCATGATTTTCAGACACATATTTAATTTTATTCCATATATTCCCATGGTTGCTTTCTCTATCCATCATGCATTCTACTGTCAAGGACCGTTACTCCTAACTCCTAATGATCAAAGGGGAGACCACTAATACACAAATAATACTGACTTTATCGTGAGTATTCTCCCTTCAACCAAAAGGGTATTCATTTGCTTAGTAGGTAGACTTTCAAGCCAATAAATGAATAATATTTCTCTTTTTCTTTTAGATTATTAATTCCGCATAATGGCTTCCGTGCCAAATACCACTTCAGCGTTCTGAACGCTTTGGTTATAAATGGTGTTAACAAGCTAGGTTTATCAATGTGTTCAACGTCATATCGCGAATCCTGCTTGGCTCATCAGCAAGTCCCTGGGTTGATGATAGATGACCTCCCCAAGGATATTTCCAAAAATAGTCGGCTTTTCCTGGAGTCAGCACGGAAAGACACATTCCCTTAAATCTCAGGCTTTGTCCACTACAGTTCACAGAAGACTCTGTATTAATGCGTGATCGGCCCTAAGTTTTTTTAACAAGCTTCAATTTTCAAATTTAATTTGGCCTGTAGTACACCTGCGGATCACTGTGTAAAAGTGTGTCATTCCGAATCAGACTCTGCAGTCCACACAGACTGATTCGTGACTATTATTTCAGTTTTTACGTGATTTTCTGTTTTCCGCAAGTCTACTGTAGGACAGGCTCTAACATAGTCGTGCAGTGGCTGATCCGAAACGACATTTTTTTACGAAAATGTCTGAGAGCCCCAGTTTGCATTTGCAGGCCATATATAAGACTTAGAGAATGAGATTGTAAGAGTCAAATCATTTCTCAAAATCTAAGTACATGTATCTTTGGTATATATCATCAGTGGTATAAAGCATACGAGAGTGAAACAAAGGAAACAAACGAAACAAAAAATGATGATGGAAACGTCAGGTAGTATGGTGTCAACGTGGAGCGACCGCTTATAGCGACCCATTCATTATCCCGAGAGACCAGTGTTTTGAAGTCCACGTATGTCATGAACCAACCTAAATCATCCTTAATCCATTGCCAGATGTGTGATATATACCTACAGCTGTACTAATAACTTACACAATGTGACACCTTAGGGATTTTAGCAGTCCTAGAAATCCTTGCTAGAGAAGGAACTAATCATGGCTTATGTAGTAGCTCCATTTGCCACAATGTTTACAAAAGCTATCTAGAGTGTCGTCCTAATGATAAAAGTCGTTTACTCTTTTTATTTGCCCACCTTCACGCCTTGGTATCATTGAATACTATTTTTCAAACTTCGTATCTAACATCAGATTTTCGTCAAAGTCAGCATTCGGCAACACGTGGACTAGATGCTGCAAACTACGGTGCCATATTTCTGCTCTAGATACGAGATAGTTATTATTGATGTTATCGTGATAAAAACAAAGATTTTCGGAAATATTATCTAGATTATAAAACTTTTCACGATAAAAATATTGCAAAAACTTTACTTTTTTTTTTGCTTTCGTGCCCACCATAACTGACATTCACTGTATCTATGGATAGGTACTATTATAGAAACATCTTCGTCTACAACCTCATGAATTCTCCTTTTCCCTGAATGGTTTTCAAGTTGTACGTGTGCGGCATTTCGAGCCGCCTATGTGATTTTGCTGACTTCTGTTCATTGCGAGTCTGTCAACATTTAACAATTAAGCTACAATTGATAATGATACAAAAATTCAGTTACTGCAATGAAGAACTATCGAGTTCATCCGATTTATGAATTTTCCATACATAGATATTGAGAACTGTGTGGTTAAGGGTTGTGCTAAAAGTCCATTTATTATTGTCTTTTCTTTTGTCTACGTTAACGATGTAAAACATAATGGGACAAAAAAAATAACAACAATAAATACAGCAATGAATTATAAAAAAATGATGGTTCAGTCTTGCTATGGACGAGTTATTGCAATAAACGCTTTATCAAAAATGTTTGGAGTTTTTACTAGAGGCAAAAATGATTGTGGCAAGCTACTGGTACTTTTCCAATAATGTTTTCTATACTAAAACTAAAAAGCAGTATTTTCCCTCTCCCCCATCTTCGCGAGCCAAGTTTACGATCACTACGTGGATCTTACCTTTGCGAATTGAGCGTGATTTTTACAACCCCCCGATACGCTTTTTCATTGGATGCAGCCAACTGTAGCTGCAACGAATGAAATCGCTCGTAGCATTTCATCTTTGATGAAAATAGAACGAGGTCTCTACCTTTCGAATAAAAGGTAAAACATGGAAACCCACGTGGATGTCTGCTTATCGCTTCATGTGTATTCGTAAGCGGTTTGTAAAACGATATTTCACTTGCTTTTGGAAACATGATGTAAGGGGGGTAACAACCAGCATCCAATAGAGGGCGCATCGCAGGAATCTCAAAATCGGGCTCAATCAGCCAAGGTAAGATCCACGTAGTGATCGCAAACTTGGCTCGCGAAGATGCCTCTCCCCTATCCATGGTTTGTTACATGTATTTGCTTAATCAGTTAGTGTTAGTTGTCCGAAGTAAGCTACACTATATATCGAAGTGACATTATACAGGGTGTCTCAGAAGTCGCACACCATCCTAATGCTTTTAGTTTCTGTGCTTCACCTTCATACCGATATTTCTTATAATTATTTTTATTTTCATTTTCTTTTAATTATGAATACTAAACTAATAACTCATGAAAAGGTTCTATTTGACATTTATTGTAATCATAATCAATGCAGATGTTTTTGAAACAAACATTTCTTTTTTATGCAACCTATTTGGTGCGTGACATCTGATACATCCTGTGTACATTACAAGTTTCTTTGGCGGTCATGGTCGAACCACGATTTTGATTTTCATAATTGTATCTTAACCCATTACCAAACGACAATATTTCAGACTGGTCCAAATTGAAAGCATTTATAGAAGACACAATAAAAGGGACTGAAAATTTGAAATTTGTTTTGTAAGGGTAGAAAACATTGTGGGAAAAGGAGAAAATGCTGGTTACCAGCATTTTCTCCTTTTCCCACAATGTTTTCTAAAGGCTTCTTTCTCAGGGAGGCGTCAAAAGTAGGCGTTTTGTGGTAATGGTTAATTGCCAAATAAATCAAAGAGACATTTCTGGACCGGGAAGTAAGACCGAAATAAGAGCGATTTTACCCTGCTATTGTTCAGAGTGTTTGAACAAAGCGGACAGTACAGTACAGTACAGTTCAGTACATGTACAATACAATACAATACAATATACAATACAATACATTAAAATACAATGCTTCTTTTCAGCATTTTGGCCTCTGGCCCATATACATATTAACCCTTTACTCCACAGATACTCATTTCTAAACATTGCATGTAGGGCTCTTTGGAAAACAATGTGGCAAAAGGTGAAATTGCTCGTCACGAGCAATTTCACCTTTTGTCACAATGTTTTCTACTCTATCAAAAGGTGTCATATACACATAAGAAACGGCTTCATCCTTGCTGTTATTTAGGGTCAATTAGAGATACCATAGAAATGCCCTATGGAGTAAAGGATTAAGTACATGAATATTATAATGACCGGAGTGACAGCCTTTTGAATATGTCTAGTACACTATATCATAAGTTCTTAATCAATAAATTTTGTAACCTTGTCATGTAGTTTTAATCACTATTATAGGGTGAATTTGAGAAGTATGACAATCGTGAAGATATTTGAGATTTTTGGAGATATTTTGGTTTCAGAAAATAAATAGAATATTTTGGGGGTTTTTTTGTGAAAGATCGAAATTTATTTCATCGAGTGAACACATCGGTAATATTTTCACTCGTGGCTGCCACTCGTGAAAATATTATCGATGGTGTTCACTCGATGAAATAAATTTCGATCTTTCACCGAAAAAAACAAATATTCTATTTATTTCATGCTTTAAACCCTTTCTGGAAGGAGCTTTATCAAAATCCAGTACAGTTCTTTTCCGTTATTCTCTGTAGCGCAGAGCAATGCATTACGAAATTACGTCAAGCGCCAGAAATGTAAGGTAAATGACGTCATATTCCCATCTGGTTATGAGGCACGCGCAATTTACCTAGGCAACAAGAACATGAAAATCGGCATTCTACTTGGTCGTACCAGTGTAATATCATATAATATTTTTACTGCTATTGCTCGATATCCTACCAGAAAGCATGAGATAAAAATTATCGTGATATAAGTAGCCTTACTGAAACGAAATATAAGGCAATTTATATCACTTTATTGTTTGATGTATATCAAATATGTGTGTACTAGATACATCAATTTTAATGTAGATCAAAGATCAGACTGCGCGTATTGTGCAGTCTGATCTTTATCCACACTGGCCGTAAAGACAAGCACACTTGTGAAAGGTAATTTTAACCCTTTCCCAAACAATCCCTGCTTTTTACGGGTCTAGAATAGTAGCCTTTTAAAAACATTGTGGGAAAAGGAGAAAATCTGGTAACCAGCATTTTCTCCTTTTCCCACAATGTTTTCTACCCTGTCATAGGCAGAAATCATCTTTTCAGCAAGAGTTGAATTGCCATCTTCAAATGCTTTCAATTTGGTCTTGTCCAAAAGTTTGTTGTTTGGGAAAGTGTTAAGGTTCGTATGATTATATAAACGAATCTTAAGGCGGAACCATTCTAATGGAAAACCGCTATTTCCACTACAATATTATCCTAAAAAAGTTTCTACGATTAAAATTGAGTATTATTGTACTACTTTGACCAAGCCACTTTTCCCATTTTTTCCTTCAAAGAATTATCTTTGATAAACCTAGGGCCATTCTATTCCCATTGCAAAAGGAGATAATACAATGTAATTACCTCCCTTTTCTGAAAAAAAAAATCAACAAATAATTTTAAGATGGAAATCAAATGAATTTCTGGTCGGTTAGAAATGAGCAAGAATATTACATCAGTATAAATCCTTATTTATTTATCAAGTAATAAGAAGCGTTGGGATGGTAATACCTTAACCATTTACTCCATAGATACTCATTTCTACGCATTGCTTGAAGGTGCCTTTGGAAAACATTGTGACAAAAGGTGAAATTGCTCGTGACGAGCAATTTCACCTTTTGCCACAATGTTTTCTACACTATCAAAAGGTGTCATATACTCATAAGAAATTGCTTCATCCTTGCTGTTATTCAGGGTCAATTAGAGATACCACAGAAATGCCATATGGGGTAAAGGGTTAATAAGGAAGTATCTATCACCTGACATATGTTTATTTCATGTTAATTTCGCACGTCATTCGAACTAAAACTGTCTTCTATGCCCATAAATTATAACTGATGGAAAACTCACATTGGACGTAAAATTATGTTTTTGTCTACCTCTGTACTGTTTGATCATTGTTCAAGCTTAACCCTTTACCAAACAATCCTGGTTTTTACGACACCGAGATAAAAGCCTTTTGAAAACATTGTGGGAAAAGGAAAAATTTTCTTATTGTCCCAATGATTTTTTTTCTACCCTGCTGGAGACAAATTTCATTCTTTTTTTTCGTAAATTTTGTCGTTTGGTAAAGGGTTAAAGAGATGAGCTGTTATCTTCATAATACATGAGAGTTAATTGATAAGTTGTGAGTGTTGTATTGAATGTGTTATAATTAAGGAGAGATGTCCTTTTTTCAGCCTAATTATTCCCTGGCTATTTTTGGATAGGCACCTTAATGGGCATCTTCGCGAGCCAAGTTTACGATCACTACGTGGATCTTACCTTGGCTGATTGAGCCCGGTTTCGAGATTCCTGTAATGCGCCCTCTATTGGATGCTGGTTATTACTCCCCTTTACATCATGTTTCTAAAAGCAAATGAAATATCGTTTTACAAACCGCTTACGAATACACATGAAGCGATAAGCGACATCCACGTGGCTTTCCATGTTTTACCTATTATTCGAAAGGTAGAGACCGTGCTCTATTTTCACCAAAGATGAAATGCTACGAGCGATTTCATTCGATGCAGCTAAAGCTGGCTGCATCCAATGAAAAGGCGTATCGAGGGGTTGTAAAAATCAAGCTCAATCCGCCAAGGTAAGATCCACGTAGTGATCGTAAACTTGGCTGGCGAAGATGCTTAATGGGATGCGTGTAACATTGCTTTTCATCGCCGAAAAACGAGCGGATTCGGCTTTTGCTCGTATACAATCGATAATCGAGTAGGGGAACTAGTCGCTATTGGCCGATCGATTACGGAGTTACCCGAGTCTCGCTTGTGAGACAGCATTGGGAATGTTTGCTAAAAAGTGATTAACACTGTCATACGGTTCGTGAGACCAGAAATAAGTTTTACAATTGTTTAGTCACATTTTATAGTGATATATCTTTTTCTTGCACGCAACAAAAATAAGCCATGTAAATATGTTCTATTATTTTTTGAAAACTGGGCCCCACGTAACAAAAATAACTCACCTAATTTTTTTTTTCCTAAAAAAGAAAAAGTATAACTGAACCGTCTTTCAAACTGCTATCTTTCAGAGCTCGTACTTGGCAAATAAAACATTATACTTTTACCATGTCGTCGGTTTATTTAAAAACCCTCGTAACTACAGCTGGTTTCAAGCTGTAGTAACGAGGTTTTTAAAGTAAACCGAGGATACACCCTAATTCTGAGTTTTAAAGGCCCTGAGGAAGAAGCATTTCAGAGAAGTTAACATCACGGAAAAGAAGGAAATTTCGTAGGTAACCAGCATTTTATGCTTTTTTCCACAATTTTTTCTTCCTTGCTGGAAACAAATTTCAATTTTTGAGTTAAGTTTATTTTGTCGTCTGCAAGTGCTTTCAATTCAGGCCGGTCCAAAATTTTTTCGTTTGGTAAAGAGTTAACCTTTTCCCAAACAAGCCCTGGTTTTTACGTGTCTGCAGTAAAAGTCTTATGAAAACACTGTGGGAAAAGGAGAAATTGCTCGTAAAGAGCAATTTCTCCTTTTCCCACAGTGTTTTCTACCCTTTTTGAGAACTTTCTGCAATTTTCTCCAAATTTAAAATTGTCGTCTGCAAACTCTTTTGGTTTGGAAGGGTCCAAAATTTTGTCGTTTGGTGAAGAGTTAATGCACCTGCTAAAAGTATTAACCCAGGTCAGCCTTGACAATCTGCGCAGGCTGACCAGAATCGACCCTTTTTGTTATTTGTCTATTTCATGTATGTTCAAGTACCATTTTACCTCATAATTCTGTCCATTATTATAAAAGATGAAACTCATCCAAAGTAACGCCTAGTTTTTCTTAACTCTTAACCACACGAAGAACTTTTAGACTGGTTCAAATTGAAAGCATTTGCAGACGACAAAATAAAGGTGACTGAAAAATTGAAATTTGTTCTGGGAAGGGTAGAAAACACGGTGGGAAAAGGAGAAAATGCTGGTTACCAGCATTTTCTCCTTTTCCCACAGTGTTTTCAAAAGGCTTCTTTCTCATGGGCGTCAAAAGTAGGGATTGAGTGGTAATGGTTTTAATATGCTAAATCTACAGCTCAGTTCAATGTCCCACCCGAAAGGCTCTTTTTAATATTCTAGATGATAAGACGTGAGCATTGAATCCACTCCCTCAAGTGGCCCTAAAATTGTCATATTACAATTTGTACCTTCTACCACTTGAGCTATTCAGGCAAGTTAAATAAGTTGAGGCACATCACTTGAGCTATTCAAGCAAATTAAATAGATCTAGTGGAGGCACTTTTTTAACCTTTTATAAACTATAGTTACCATAGCATAGAATATCATTTACTATGACTTTTAAATGACAGCTGTATATATATGTGTGACCTATCACGCAAAAAGAGACCTTCTGGGTATTGCGAAAAGTGTATTGCGCAGTCTAAGGTCAATTCTTTTAACTTTTATGATATTTTCTGTATGAAAAGTGGTCATTCTACCTTGTTACACAACTATTTTTGAACTATCAACTTAAACTGACCTGCACTAACGTTGATGTTTTCATCAAATAGATGTACAGAATTCCCAGATGGTCCCTTTTTGCATGATGGGTCACATAAACATTATACCAGAAATCTACATGTAGACGAGCTAATTATACAGAACATGTAATATTTCACACCTACAAACCCGATATAGCTGTCAATATGTCGATTTCCAACAGATTTACGGTCCACATGTCTCAAAAATTTACATTTTTTTGACATGCGCACGACCTAGATGACACGAGGAAAATGTCATGACTTGACATAGGTTTGGAAGCCAAGTATAAGCACTCTGCTATTTATCAATAGATTGTCTGGATGTTAGATTAACCCTTTCCCAAACAATCCCTGGTTTTTGCGGGTCTGGAATAGCAGCATTTTGAAAATATTGTGGGAAAAGGAGAAAATGCTGGTAACCAGCATTTTCTCCTTTTTTCCACAATGTTTTCTACACTATCATAGACCAAAATCACCTTTTCAGCAAGAGTTGAATTTCGTCTGCAAATGGTTTCAATTTGGTCTAGTCCAAAAGTTTGTCGTTTGGGAAAGGGTTAATGGGGTCTTACAAGACTCAAATTGTACTGTATAAGAATGAATCATCAAATTCAAATAATAGAAATTATATTACAATATGGAGTAGTCTAAAATTTTGTCATTTGGTAAACGCAGCATGATGATGAAAGGTAAAATCACTGATACTGTAAAGTTTTTTTTAAATCTCTTAAACAGGCCACAATGTTTAGGTCAAAGCTTGCACACAACATATCAAATTAGGCTCTTATTATTTATAGATAGAAAACATTATGGGGAAAAAAACAATGCCTGTATTTAGCGGTTCATTTTGTTAAGGAATGCTTTTGTTACATCCGCGAGTTCCCCCCATTTATGGCGAGAGTAGATTTACACTTTAGGAAACATTAACTCCTTCGTTAAATTTATTTTGAACAAAGAGAATATTAATCACCATGGTGAGTAAGCAACCTGTATAAGATTGATATCATTTGTACTTATTTTTGAGACTTCAATCTAAACCAAAAATATATATTGAACGTTATGTACCATGTAACCCACCGCGTGCTATTAAAATATTCCTGTGCCTAAAGAAATTGACCTCTATTTTGTGAACCCTATCTCAAACGATAATATTTTAGATGGTTCCTATTTGAGAGCACTTACAGAAGCCAAAACTCATATCGCACAAATGACGGGATTTGAATCAAATAGTCGTGAAAACATTGCGGCGAAAGGAGAAAATGCTGGTTACCAGCATTTTCTCCTTTCTCCACAATTTCTTCAAAATGCGTCTTTCTGATGAGCGTCAAAAGGCGAAATCATGTAGTAAGGAGTTAATCTTGTCTGTCATCATTGTGGATGAATCCATGTCATTATGTGTTGGGTGGTTGCTTTTCAAATTTTAGAATTTTCTTTGGCTAATTTGCAAACAGAGGAAAGGAAACAAAAACAAGTCTGCAAAGCAGGTGACTTAGCAGAGAAATCTCCTGCCTCTCTTTCTCTCTCTCTCTCTCTCACTCTCTCTGTCCATCTTTCTTCTTACTCACTCTCTCCTTCTCCTGGCTCTCTCTCTCTCTCTCTCTCTCTCTCTCTCTCTCTCTCTCTCTCTGTCCATCTTTCTTCTTACTCACTCTCTCCTGGCTCTCTCTCTCTCTCTCTCTCTCTCTCTCTCTCTCTCTCTCTCTCTCTCTCCCGTATATTTTGTAAATGTTGTAATCACATGATAAATGATACTGTACAAGTGGGAAATGAGGCTTCTACTCCTACTTGTGCTGGAAACGTATGTAGAAAAAGAATAGCCCCATAGGTTAAAAATAAGAAAACTCAAAGATGATTTCCCTATTTAACAGAGGCTTTGTGTTTGATGCAAAATACCAAGCAAACCATGACATAATTATAGCCATAACTACATCATGGGATGGAATAGTCTTTTACAAGCAGAAAATAAACAAGGCGGGAAAAAAAGACTTTCATCAATGACATGGGGGTCTATACTTTTTGCCAATACATTGATTTTAAACCCTCTTCTCATAGAGCATGTATGATTCAAGTATGGATGTCTGTGGTTTTGTAAGAAATTAATTATACGTATATTAAGTAAATATTATGCAAATTCAAGACCATTTAGTTTTGAAAAACTAAGTGTATTATGAAAAGATACAAAGCAAAACCAATTGTTTATTATTTACCTAATTAGGATGATAAAAATCAGATATTTTAGACTTGATAGAGACATAAATAGAATATATCGCACATACCTAAGGCCTGTTTCACATCAGCCTTGCGATTTTTTCGTCGTACGATTTCCGCCGCAAACACAATCGCTACCAATTCGTACCCGTCGCACATACTGCATATTTGCAAAGCGGTCTCCGTACGTTGTTCGTAAGGTTGACTCACGAACTGTACGGTGTCCGCAGGTTGAACGTACGAAAAAAAACAAAGCGACGTGTTCGCACGGCTGTCATGCGGTCATCTTAAGGCTGCCGCACAAATTCTCAAGGCACCCGCAAGACTGCCGTAAGAATTTTCAAAGTTTCTTACGACCACCGCACGTCAAGCACGAATTTGCAAGACAGCTGTACGGTGTTCGTGCGGTCGCCTTAAGGAGGAGGAATTATCTCCTCTTGTCCAGATTTGGATATTTATAGACACAATGATATGCAGCAGTATCCTCATTCTGTAGAAGGCCTTCAAAGAGTTAACTTCGGCTATCCAGGCACAGAGGTTGCGCATTGCAGCCATGAACAGGATACTCGCGGATGAAGAACGGGACGAAGCTATTTTATGCTAAAGGCATATTTGTCACTCTTGTACAAGCACATGCTTTCTTCATCTGAACCCTTGGTAGGTGGTACCTCGGTTTTATCGGGTTCAATGGGAAGTTCAGCAACCGTAGCCTTCCCCTTTCCCTTTTGAGATCTTTGTTTCTGAGGCATGGCCTTCTCTTCCTGAAATCTCGACAGCGACTGATGACGAGCAAGACATAAAACTTTTTAAAAGAGGAGGGATGACGCTAAGTTTTCGCAAGGCATTTGCGGGGCAGCCGTGCGAATCAATACGTTGTTCGTACGTTCCGCAGTAGTCTTCAGACAGACTTTCACCAAACGCAAGGCATTCGCAAGACAGCCGCAAGATGTTCGTGCGATCATCGTGCAATCTTCGCAAGACAAACGCAAGTATAAAACCGTACGATTGATGTGCGATGATCTCAAGGTAACCGTACGGCTGCCGTGTGGCAACGTACAGTTGCCGTGCGAAGTCAAAAAATCGCAAAGAAATCGCAAAGAAAATGAGCATGTTGTAAATCCAGCTTGCGACGTCTACGGCGTTGCGATTCGTACAGCTGTCTTGCGGAGTCCGCGCGAAGTCATGCGATTTGTCAAAAAATGTTCCCGTACGGCTGTCGTAAGGCTGATGTGAAACAGGCTTAACTCCCACTCGCGCTACTCTTCTACAGCATTATACAACCAGGGTCAGTACTCAACGACCAGTCTCAAGATAAATCATAGTCTTATTCTTCAGATATTTCCAAATATGAAAGCAACACACCTTTTTATTGGCTAAACCAATTGGTTTAGCCAATAAAAAGTTGAGTTACTTGCAAACTTGGAAAGTCTGGCAAAGTAACACAAAGAACGTTCTTAACCTTTTACCAGATATGCAAATTTGAGGCTCTTCTGCATCGCAGCAAATAAAGATGTGATGTTAAAAATATGGACAAATAAGGATACAAATATCTGATTGAGTGGAAAACATTGTGGGAAAAGGAGAAATTGCTCGTTACGAGCAATTTCTCCTTTTCCCACAATGTTTTTAAAAGCTGTCTGTTGTTGATACGTCAAAAGGAGTATCTATGGAGTAAAGGGTTAAGAGTGGTTGATGACTACCTACCCTCATTTCGTTTTGCAAGTTTTTATGGCATTTGTCGAAGACAATGCCGATATGAGTCCAATACCGCATTTTGAAAATCATCCATCTTAGTTTGTACACAACCGAAGGCAGTAAAACTAAACTCATTTTTCCTCTGACAAATGAATGTTTCGGTAACACTCATATATATAACTGAAAATGGCGTATCAAAGACGATCGCTACAGTTTCACTTTTTTTTTCAGTAAATTCAGAATTTCATGAAACTTTGTTTGGTGATAGTTAACAAAAATCGGCGACATGATTCGACACAGCCGTGAACAAGTTTTCAACTCCCCTGCTACCTGACCGTACAACGAATTTATTAAACTGCAACATTTTACCCTTTTAAAGCGCGTTAAGCGAAATTGTCCTGTTTTATAATTTCACGGGCTGAATATGCTAACGAAATAGAAATTCCCCTCTAAGCGCACCAATTCAATGAAAACTGACGTCACTGGAAAATGACGTCACTAAATCGTGCAATTTGGTGCATAAATGTGCAGTCTGGTGATCGATCGACGCCGCCATTTTGGATGTTATGTTGCACGTCTAGTGATGTGAACGGGGCACTTCAAAGGGAAACTGGCTAAACGTGGTTTTTGCTAGGGTACATGATAAAAATGTTCCCGGCATGTTAACCAATCAGATCACGGGAAATTTCTTTGCAGTATAATAATACCCCAACTTTCACTGGGAAGCCGCTAGTACAAAAGTATATAAGTATGTAAATGTATCCAAATGCTATTAAAAGTTTTTGAATGGTCACATTCGGGTATAACGTAAAAAGTGGTAGGAATTTCTGCACAGATTTTATGCACACTCCTAAACTCTCATATTTTAACAAATTAACGACAAAACTAGAATTCGAGGTTATGTTAAAGAATTTTTCAAATTAATTTTCTGATTTTACGAGACTCATTGCAAGAAAAGGACCAAACATTGCATGAAACGATTGCTCTTTTCAAAAAGAAAAAAGAAAATAAACGTTTTCAAAAGATATCTAAGTTTATTGTTTAGGTGTAATCAGCTTCTTGTATGCTAATCAGCAAGTCCTTTTCTGACATATTTAGACATGACGTTCACGAAATCGTGATTCACTGCGCTTACTGATGTTTTAATTTATTCACATACAATGGTTTTAAATTTATGACATAGGCTTTCTTTCTATGAATTTTCAATTTGCACACCGAACTTGAAATTAATATATTTGGATTTGTGCAGAAAATAAATTCTGTCTTTATAAATAGATATCTGAACCTTTACCACACAGTGCCATATTTGAACGACCTTGACAAATAAAAGTTGTTAGGTTTTTTGAAAGATTGTGAGAAAAGGGGAAAATGCTGGGTACCAGCATTTTCTCCTTTTTCAAAATGTTTCTTACCATTTAAACAACAAAATCCTTCATTTAAGCCACATTTTTTCTCCTTTTTTCAAAATGTTTCTTATCATTTAAACGACAAAATTCTTCACTTAAGCCACATTTTAATATTAATTATTTAATAATTTCTCCTTTAGCCAAGTTTTGAAATTTCCTCGATTTATGAACCTTAATTTATGTTAATTACTCGCATTTTCCACAAAAGTTTGGTGCTGTCTGCTGATTTATGTTGTTGTTACAAAAGATTGTAATTTCATGAATAATCTGTCAAAGGCAGATAATTAACTATTCAAGCACCAACTAGCACTGAAACATGTTCTGATAATAGGGGGGTTAACGCACCTCGGTGATACCAATAGAGAATAATCAATTGGTTATTTTTGATATGAAAAATGTCTCACGAGGATGCGTTGTTAGGCGTTGAAAAAACGAGTGCGCAGCACGAGTTTTTTTAACGCCTAACCACGCATCCGAGTGAGATATTTTTCATATCAAAAATAACCAGTTGATTATTCTATTTATTATATACCTTATTAACATTATTATTTTTAATTTTTCGTTTGAAAAACAACAAAAACTATCTATAAGTGCTTAATGAAACAAGAGCCGTCAGAGACGGGTTATGCTCCCCGAACAAGTGCTTGTCATAAAATATAAGACATTAATATAAATTTACTTCTTTTATCCTAGAAGAACCTGTTCATGCCCCCAAAAATTTGAAGTGAAAAGGCAATTACTATCTTAGAGATAGCCAACACAAACTTGTAGAGGACAATGAGCCCAATAAGCCCCCTTTAAGCCCCCTTTTCCCATAAGACAATATTGGATCATTGCAATAAATACAATGGGTGTTTGGTTTGTGGCAGTTTTTAATAATAATTCAAAATTCGAAATTTCATAAAATTTAGAGCAGTCATGTATTAAATATTACATAAAACAATTTTTTACATGAAGCCCCCCCCCCAGTCCCCTTTTTCCGAGACGCAGCCTGAAATTGAGAAAAAGGAAGAGAGGTACCTGGGCAACGTTCCAACAAGTTCAGATTTGAAATTTCACAAAGTTTTGAGCACTGATAAAGGAGAACCTAGTGAAAAACAATATTTTCCATGAAGTCCCCTTTTTCCGTGACGCAGCCTTAATTTGAGAAACCAGGAAAGACGTATTTGCGTATTAATAATTCATAGATTGCAAAAACAAAGGGCACATGTTGAAACTTGTAAAACAAGATATAACCATGAAATGTTGATAAAAACTGAACAAGTATTAGTAAAAATTGCAATTTTGCATTAGGGCCCCTTTTTCATTTTACAAGAAACCCCCTTTTTCCATGACAGAGGGTCAAATTGAAAAACACATAGATAAAGAAACAAGAGCACATGGTGAAACTTTGAAAAAACAATATAACCATGAAGTTTAATGAAATTTTGACCAAAACTGAATGAAATATTAGTAAAAATTGGAATTTTGCAAGAAGCCCCCTTTTTCCATGACAGAACGTCAACTTAAAAAATGCCCAGATTAAAAATAGCAAAGGCACATGCTAAAACTTTCCATAAACAATATAACCATGAAGTTTCTTGATATTCTGACAAAAACTGAATGAGATATTGGTAAAAATTGCAATTTTGCATTAAGCCCCTTTTTTCCATGACACGGGGTCAAATTGTAAATCTGCGAAAAGTATATCGGCGCATTACCCTAAGGTGTTCATATATGAAGTTTCATCCAATTTGGTCCAAGGGTTGTGGAGAAATGGCTTCGGACGGACGGACGGACAGACGGACGGACGGACGGACGGACGGACGGACAGACGGACGGACAGACGAAGCGGCGACTATATGCTCGCCCTTCGGGGAGCATAAAAAAGGTAGTTCCTAAATAACGGCAGGAAGTGAAAGTGAAAGTTCATATCGTCACTAGTGATGATATCAAAATTTATTACAATGGGAAATTCCAGGATTTCACTGCTAGGTATATAATAAAACAGTTTATCACATGACTATGGATACATTTAGTTCATTTTGTCTAACTACAATTTGAAACATGGCGTAGAATGGTTCTTTTGACATGTAGAAGTATGACAAAAAAAACGATCTAGGTCAGCCTGCGCAGACTGCACTTTGTTTGATAAGGATATATAGGATCTGACATGAGTTGGCTTTTGAGATAAGATTTTATTAAACGAGTCTAAGGAAATGTTATTAAGCGAACCCTTGGCGAGCTTAATAACATTTTCCTTGACGAGTTTAATATAGGGTTAATTCACGTTTTTGAGGTCCTTAACATTCGCAGAGGCCCGAAAAATGCTTTAACGCCCGAGTGCGAAGCACGAGGGTGTTTAAATATTTTGAGGGCCTCTGCGAATGTTAATGACCGAAAAAAAAAAACGTGAATTAACGCTATTATTGCATAAAGTAAAGGTATTCTAACAATAATTTGCACAGATAGCAAAAATATTTCCGTAGAAATGCAAATAAGCGAATTTCAAATGTACTGTACGCAAATGGGTCAAAACCGGAAGTCGGCGAAGAAGTTTTTGTTACGATTAGGAAAGGGCCGTTAGTCCTGTATGCCAGATTTGATTCTCTCGCTGTAAATACACTTTTATTGATACTGGACTTATGTGGAATAAACTTGCACACATTTGGACGATTACAACTAGGATGAATGCGTGGATATAAATTTCTGTGACTGAAGGCGACAGAGGGTTCGATATACATAAAGCGAGGCGGACCGATCACGTTAAAAAGTGGGTGGGATGTAGCTGGTTGGGAGTACATTTCACGGCTGAAGTTTTGTTCAGATCTCGATTAAACTGAGATTCTGTGCAAAGGTTTGTTTGTGGTGTACTAATATCATCAAAGACATGCCATGAACAGGATCGAATATGGTACGAATTCCTACAGTTTGATGGTCGGAGTCTAGGGAAAATCTGACAAGGACAAACGTCGTTTACAAGGTAGGCCCGAATCGAGGATATTGATAGTACAAACCCGGGCGTTAACAGCGCGTGAATTTACTGATTAATACACGTTTTCTCCCGTTAACCGCCCGCTTTTTACCCATTAATACATGCTTATAACGGCCCAAAAAGGCACGTTTTATGCAATAATACGTGTGTAAGATAAGAAAATTCGTAATGGGTATATTACAATGAAAATATGGGAGGTTATGTGATAAAGTTTTTTATTATATACATAGCAGTGAAATCCTGGAATTTCCCAGTGTCATAAACTTTGATATCATCACTAGTGACGATATCAACTTTCACTTCCTACCGTAATTTAGGAACTCTTTTTTTTTCCATTAAGCACTTATAGATAGCTTTTGTTGTTTTTCAAACGAAAAATTAAAAATAATAATGTTAATAAGGTATATAATAAATAGAATAATTAACTGGTTATTTTTGATATGAAAAATATCTCACTCGGATGCGTGGTTAGGCGTTAAAAAAACTCCTGCTGCGCACTCGTTTTTTTTCAACGCCTAACAACGCATCCTCGTGAGATACTTTTCATATCAAAAATAACCAGTTGATTATCCTCTATGTCTTACGAACAAGAAAGTTCGCAACAATTGTATAGCTGAAATACAAACCGCCTCTGGCGGGATCGAGCCCATGACGGGTAAATATCCTAGTTTTTCGAGGTTAAATTAAACAACAAAGAAAATGTTGTCGTAGAAATAATGTTTTGAGCTGCATTACATTAAAGTCTACAACTTGACTTGTTTCAAGCAGGGAGCCTAAAAATTAAATGACAAAAATAGCAAAAAGGGCAACAGGCATCAGGTCAAAAGACACAAAAAAAAATCCAGATACAAATTGCCAAGAAAAAATCCTTTCAGGATCACACCTGAGATCGGTTTGACGAAAAGAAATTAGTCTCTAATTTTACTCAGATCTCCTTACGGACTTATTTTCCGACTTAAGTTGCGTTCGTTATTTAAGACTCATTTAACTAACATTTACAAACTTAAGTAAGTTCCGAATTCCTGAGTTTGCTCAACATACAGGCTCAACTTCGTAAAATAATAAATTTACATTGTTAACTGAGTTATGTCCGTTTACTCAGTAAACCCTTTCCCAATTAATCCCTGGGTTTTACGACCCTGTGATTGAAGACTTTTGAAAACATTGTGGGAAAAAGAAGAAAATGCTGGTAACCAGTATTTTCTCCTTTTCCCACAATGTTTTCTACCCTTCTGGAAATTTTTGAGTCTCGTTAATTTTGTCGTCTGCAAATGCTTTCAATTTGGACCAGTCTAAAATTTTGTCGTTTGGTAAAGAGTTTAGCCTAAAACGTTGTCAGCTCAGTGTCCGTATTCACTTTGACCATTCTTAGGAATCTTCTCAGTCTTATTCCTCAGCATTTCGTCTATGTGAAAGTAACCAGCATTTTCTCCTTTTCACACTATGATTTCAGAAAGGTTTTTTTCGTAAAGTCGTGAAAACCAGGGATTGTTTGGTAAAGACTTATATTACGCAGGGATATAGGTTTTATGATATATTTTGAAACCCAAATAATTCCAGGTGGGTTTTTAATGGATTACGTCACTCCTGCCAAACTTTCCTGAAATATACAAAATGTCACATGCAATGGATTATGCCATCGTCGGGTTGACTTGATTTACTAAAGCTTTTAAGAGTTTATGTGCCAAATAAGCCATGATTTACCAAAAAAAAAAATGGGTTGAAAATACACCCGCAAAAAAGTTTCGGCTCAGGTCGACCTAAGTCGAAGCATTTTGCTATTGGTCACTTTTTTTTTTTTGCATTTGCAAGGTATGTTCTTACTCAGTTCTTACTTCTGTTAGCTTTTAGTCAAAATTAATTTAATCAGAGTTCCAGAAAGAGGGCGTGATTTTGATTTCAAAATTAAAAATATTATATAATTTCTACTTAACCCTATATTATACGAAATATCAAAGCTCTACGCCATCTAGCTACAGAGAACAAGATTTTTAAAGTTTCCTTCCTTGTTCCTATGCTCAAACTTGTGACCCCCGGGGCGGGGCCAGTTTTGACCCCAGGGGCATCATTTGAACAAACTAGGTAGACGTCTATGAGGAGATGCCACAGACCAAATATGAAAGCTCTACACTTTCTAATTTCAGAGAAGAAGATTTTTTAAGTCTTCTTTCTTTGTTCATATGCTCAAACTTGTGACCTCCGGATGGGGCCAGTTTTGACCCCAGGGGCATTATTTGAACAAACTTGGTAAAGGTCTACTTGAAGATGCTAGATACCAAATATAAAAGCTCTACGCCTTCAGGTTTTAGAGGAGAAGATTTTTAAAGTTTTCTTCCTTTCGGTTCCTATGCTCAAATTTGTGACCCCCGGGGTGGGGCCAGTTTTGGCCCCAGGGGCATAATTTGAACAAACTTGGTAGAGGTTGTTACGGGAGACCACTCCTTCCTGCATGGCATATACTCCCGATTTAAATACAGTACCTGGCTACTGCGTCAGAGAGATATCTCTTTTGCTCAGTGGTTAGGGTATTGGCTTTGCGTCCGGGAGTTCGGAGTTCGAATCCCGCTCCGATCCTTATTTCTGCCATGCATTTATTCATTTGTTTCTTTGTTACGGACTTCGTTCGTAAGATGGGGGCTCGTCCGGGATTGGCCATTGAGCCATTAATCCCATTTGTTGTCCAAAAATCGGACTTCCTGCCTAATAAGGCTTTGAGTCATCAATAAATGATGACTTTAAGAGGGGGTGTGTTACGGGAGACCACTCCTTCCTGCATGGCATATACTCCCGATTTAAATACAATACCTGGCTACTGCGTCAGAGAGATATCTCTTTGGCTCAGTGGTTAGGGTATTGGCTTTGCGTTCGGGAGTTCGGAGTTCGAATCCCGCTCCGATCCTTATTTCTGCCATGCATTTATTCATTTGTTTCTTTGTTACGGACTTCGTTCGTAAGAAGGTCTACTAGGAAATGCCACATACCAAATATCAAAGCTCTACGCCTTCTAGTTTCAGAGAAGAAGATTCATAAAGATTTTGTATTTTTCGTTTTTGTTCCCATGGCAACCAGAGTTATGGGTGGAATTCAAATCTTTGAACAATTTTGGTAGAGCTTCACCCAAGTTTCATCAAGATTGGGTCAGCGGTTAAGGAGAAGAAGATGTTTAAAGAAATTGTTGACGGACGACATACGACGGACAACGGACGATGGACGACGGACATAGGGCGATCACAATAGCTCACTTTTAGCACTTTGAGCCAAGTTGAGCTATAAATACTTTTTCATCATGATTTTGTAAGCGGGTTTCATAGATTTAAGATCAGCCTGGGTCCACATTCACCAACCATTCTTAAGAATATTCTTTGTCTTATTCTCCAGAATTTTGTACACTTGAAAGAAACACAACTTCTAATTGGATAAACCAAATGGTTTAGCCAATCAGAAGCTATGTTTCTTTCACACATAGAAAGTCTTGGAAAATAAGACAAAGAATGTTCTTAAGAATGGTTGGTGAATACGGACCCTGGACTAAGATGTATACAACGTCCCCAAAAGTTCCTGGTTTCGTTTATAGCGAAAACGGGCCCCACCTGGCTCCACGCTTATTAAAAATATTTTCGTTATCATCTCAGTTGAGCATTAAATTTCTGTATGGTTTAGCAATCAGAAGATGTGTTACTTATAAATGTAGAAAATTCTGGAGAATAAGGCAAAGAACGTTCTTAAGAATGGTTAGTGAATACAGGCCCTCTCATGAATATGAGAGATGTCACCTTGATATGAATGAAAAGATGTTGACAAAATGGCGTGAAACACCATTTAATAAATCATTAAACTCATTACCAAATTTTAGGTTTGTCCAAATCAAAAGCATTTGCAGACGACAAAATAAAAGTAACTGAAAATCTCGAATTTGTTTTCTAAAGGCTTCTTTCACAAGTCGTCAAAAGTAGGGATTGTGTTATAATAGGCAGATAATTTAGGGCAATTCCTTATCCTTCTGTCTAATTTTCATTTTTTCCTTACTATTTGAGGCATGCATGAAAATGAAAGTGGAGCACGAACACGGATAAGCAAGGACTCAAGTTTTATAATTAATGGCACCACAAATAAATCTGTGGCAATTTTCTCTCAGAATACCAGTATAAAATTTTGATAATCGACTTAAGCTCTTTTCGGTGGTTTATAGAGAAATAACGGCGAAGTATTGTACGATATTTCATGGTTACGACCAGTGAAAAGTACAGATTTCATTTACGAACTCTTCAACTGAAGGCGGAAACAGCATAGCTTTGTTCATTTGAACTGCCAGTCACGTGATCATGTACATGGCAATGTTTTGTGTAGCAAAGGCATAAACAACATTGATGAAGTTATAATTATGGAAAGCTATGGAAACCAATGGTTGTCTTACACCGTTCTTTTACAGTTCATGGCACAGTCGTTGTAATACTGTATATGGTTTTATTACAACTGTATATTAAATGCAAAGATGTTTATATGGAAGCAAACTGTGTTTATAGTTACCCAGCATTCGGCATAGTCTCAATAATGCTACGGTGATTTTTTTTTTTTTCATATTTGCACATTTATTGTGCACCTGAAGAGTGGTTACCTTTATTAGTTCACAGGAAAACTGACAAGTGAATTAAGTAGGATATGTACGGAGATTACTGAGTACGCACCGACAGCGTGACTGTTCACGTCGTACTCAGACTTTTACGTAACCAGATAGGACGTATTGACACCTCATTGTCATTCTTAACCCTTTAGCTGCTCAGTGTGACTCCCTGACGATTTGCCGACGGTGTAGATCAAGATCAGACTGCACAGAACCTGCAGTCTGATCTTGGATCTACACTGTCTGAGAAGGAGATATTGTACTCCTAAACATAGGTATGAAACAACAATAAGTAGGTGTTTAATACTAAACAGAAAAAAATTTTATAATTTATATAGTAGAATAAGGGTTAAAGTTGTAAGTATTATAATCGAACGACAGCTTCACGATTAAACTATCATAATTTGCATCCATCACTTCGAAAAAATGACAGGAAGAATAAATTTTCATAATGTCTGAAAGTTTTCGTATCGAGGAGGAAGTGGGAGATGATGATACTATAGCCCATGAAACGCATTTCAGACCTTTACTTGCCATTGCGTCCAGAGTTTATCTAAGATCGGATCGCACAAAACGTGCAGTCTGATCTTTGATAAACACTGTGTTTTGCTGAGACAGTCTGGAAACAAAAATATCTAATTTGAGTCTTAACCCTTTACCCCTCAATGACGACTTTTGACTACCCTGTAGAAGACGCCTTTTGAAAACCTTGTGGGAAAAGGAGAAAATGCTGGTAACCAGCATTTTCTCCTTTTTCCACGAGGTTTTCTACCCTATGAAAGAAAAATTGCACCATTGGAGCCACTATGAAATAGTAGTCTGGAAATGCTTTCAGTTTGGATAGGTCTGAAATGCTGCCGTTTGGTAACGGGTTAATTCTGAAAATGCCTCAGTTGGAATTTACATCTCCGCTCTGTGGTCAAGAACTTTTCTTGTATCATGAGTAAAGGTGTTTACCAACAACAAAGGTGTTTATAAAGCCTTAATAGATTATTTCCAAGCAAAAACAAAAACTACATAATTATTGTTACTTTACTTCAAAAACCTCGTAACTACAGCTTCTGATAAGCTGTAGTTACGAGGTTTTCGAGGTAAACCGACGGCATGTCTTAGAAATGAGGGTTAGATATTTTTGGTCGACTGTATCCTTTTCTTTCTTCTGGATGAGTAATACATCAAAGCAGCATGAATGACCTGGGACACCTCGTGTTCAACCAGTGTAGGGCTGAAAACTGACGTATGTCGCTCTTGTGGATATTGTAGCAAATAGAACGTGCATACTGATCTTCGACCGACACTCAGAGTTCCGGATAGAAGGAGTGAATTTGATTGCAAAATTGAAAATATAAATTATTCCCAACCAAACCCTATGTTCAGGTTACTCTTTAGAATCGTCTCATCGAGACGATTCTAATGAGAACCCACAGGATAGGGTATTGAATCGTCAAAATCGAGTTTGCAACAGAGCAGCCTCCGTTGTTTACCTCATTATAAGCAGGGCGAAGGTCAAAGATAGTTACGTGACAGAATGCATTATCATCATACGCATGTACCGGAGTGTATCACGGATATATCGAAATCTTTGATTTAATCAAAGCGTTGGGAACGCTGAAGTGGTATTTGTCAAGGAAACCCATTGTGTGGAATTAATAGTTGGAAAGAAAAAGAGACACATTTTTCAAATATTTGCTTAAAACTCAACCCACTAAGCAAATGAATACCTTTTCGGTTGAAGGGAGAGTGATCATGTGCCTTAAAACTATAATTTTGAAATATCTTTAACCTTTTACATTTAATTACCAACATTACAATCAATTACTTCGATCTATAAATATTTATGAGCAATCACATGGAGAAGAGTACAATCATGGGACGAACAAGTCATAAAACGAACTGGTTTGGAACGAAAAAGCAGGCAAATTTGTATCATTGCGCCAATAAAAGGCTATGAGCGATAGAAGCTATTTTCAATAAAAAATAAGTATCTCAACGATCGATGGCCTCGCCCAGTGTATGTTAATATGCCATTTCAAATTACATATCTGAGTGCTACCGAAAAACTCATTTGCCTGAGAAAAAAGTTTAACTGGGTTTATTTCCTTCGGCTTTGCACAAAATAAGATGCATGGTTATCAAAATTCAATCTTGAACTCATAGTGGTATTGTCTTCGACAAATTCCACAAAAACCGGAAACGACGAGTCTATTTACATGGAAGGCCGAAACTCAGCGAAATGCATTTTCTATCGACCGTAACCTAAGCAACCTTGCAAGCACCAGGAGCAAAATTTGGCATGAAGTTATGAGAGTGACCATAGTTTGATAAAATAAAGGCAAAATGAGTTAAAACTACCTGACAAGGAGTATAAGGAACTCTTTAAATAGCATAGATTCGGCTGGGTTGCGAATTTAGGGTGGTTACAACAGGAAAAAAAAAAAAACTCCCAAAGCTGATAGTGTAGATCCAAGATAAAGACAGCATCTTGATCTACACTGTTCGCCAAGTTGTCGAGTCGCTCATGGCAGCGTAGTGGTTGATTAAAATTTCTTTTCAGTTATACAATCCTGTATGGGATAATGGTGCAATTAATATGTACACAACAATGAAACACATCAGCAGCCATCTTGGAAGATGTGTCTTTGCAATGCATTACGTCAAACAAGTCTTCGTGTAACATGGACCCCCCCCCCCCGCCTCAATAGCATGAAAAGCCGGTCAATTGCAAGAACGGTTATTTAACCTGCATAAATTTACAGAAAAAAGTTCGGCTTGCGAAGACTGTGCCGGTGTAATGCAGAGAATTGACCCCGATTACCGGCTGACATGGATCAATGATTTTGGCAGATGCATTAACCCGTTACCAAACCATGACTTTTTAGCCTTGTCCAAAGTGAAAGCAATTCCAGACAACAATTTCAATCCAGTTAAAATAATGCAACTTCTTCTTTGATATGGAAGAAAAACACTGTGGGTAAAGGAGAAAATGCTGGTTACCAGCATTTTCTCCTTTTCCCACAATGTTTTTAAAAAAGCCTCTTTTCCAGAGGTCGTGAAATCTAGAGATTGGTTTGTAAAAGGTGGAACATCAATTCCAAAGAGCATGTCTCAGATTACAGTCCATTTTGAATAGTTTTCCCTCATGTTTTGAAGGGCAAACAAAGATCATGTCGAAATTAGTCGCCATAGTTCATGTACTGCTAAAACAACTACTTTTTTTCTAGTTCATTGAAAAAAATAGAAATATGTTGGTAAACAAAGAAAGAAAGGATCGATTTAAAACGCATATATATGCACGCTGGCGCTATTATTAGAAACATTTTGATAGGTGATGTCATTAATTCCCCCGCAGCAAAAAAAACAGTGGTCTTGACGATGTCGGCCAACGTCCGAATTGTTACGTTGACCAGTTGTCGGACAATATAAAAGGCCGGAGATGGCCTGTGCCGGCCAGTTGACGTGCTCAGTACAGTGGGATTCCCCAAGTCAGTGATCTTTGAAACGGACTAAGACCCGAGGTTAAGTTTGGATACAACCATGATGAAAATTGTAGTTCTCGCCGCTATTGTTGCAGTTGCCGGTAAGCTGTTTTTTCCCCGAAGTTACAACCTTCAGAGCTTCAGACAGAGGGAGTAATTTTGATTTCAAAATTGAAAGTATTAATTTTATCTTACGCTAAACCCTATGTTATGGGTACTCATTAGAATCGTCTCATCGAGACGATTCTAATGAGTACCCACAACATAGGGTTTCGAAGAGAAATAATAATATTAGGATACCATCACTCCCTCTCATCTGGAGCTCTGAACCATTATATCTTTACCAAACGAGAGGCATTAAATTAAGTCTTGTCCAAATTGAAAGCAATGGCAGACTATTTCTAAATTCCGCTAAAATGATGGAAATTTTACGCAAAATGATTGATAAAATTAGTGGGAAGAGAAGAAAATGCTGGCATGTTCTGTGCAGTCTGATCTTATAAATGCGTCATCAGCTACAGTCGCATTTGTCGCCTATTGCGGTAATATGGTCACAAACACTGTGTGCTTTGGCCTAGACAAGTTGATTCCTTTGAAAAAGAAGCCAGGAGAGGTCAGCATCAGTATTTTCTAATAGTTTATTGGCTTTGTATTTCAATATATTTTGACACATGTAAACAAACAAGTCAAGCATTAAATAAATGAGGAAAAAAATACTTTAAAAAAATTGCTGATGTAACAGTGAAAATATATAATATATTCCACAATGATATATGTCCAAAGAACATCATTTCGGTAAGGGACCATAGAACCGCTCTTCTGGTATTTGAGTACAGTCTCTGGGTTTTAACAAGAGTTGTGTGGGGATGAATTTGAGACCTCATAGAGCAAAGATATTCATCTTTTTGTTAGTTGTTTTTTTTTTCAGGGCAAGGAATTTCTGACCCAATGGTCTGATTTTGTTCGTCCACAAAGGAAACTGCCTCTCACGGATATCTATAAACTGTGTGGGTTTTGTGTAGATTGAAAGTAAAAAGACTGCTCGAAAACTCCGGACAAAAGTCCAAAATATGATGATGACAGAGTTATTTCTCAGAATGAGATATGAAATCTAAAAATTATACCTTTTATACTCTCGTACTTTTGAAGTTATGCTCCAGACAAATATCTTTCATGCAGAATAAAAAAGGGCAATAACTCTTAAAACAATGATGGCAGAATTATGGTTCTTCTGCACTGCAACTCTCCTTAGTGTGATGTTTTTACAAATGAAGTTTGAAGTTGATATCGTTTAGTTCGGAAGTTATGATCCGGACAAAAATCCACTGATTGAAATAACTAAGAACAATACCCAATTAATATTGATGACATAGTTATGAATCTTGAGCATTTCACGTTTTTTTTTTCCAATGTGATCTATCTGCACATGAACTTTTAAAGTTAATAGCTTTTTTACATGGGAAGTTATGCTCCCTACAAGAATTTAGCGGACGGACTAGGTGATTCCAGTATACCCTCTCAAACTATCGGGAGAAACAAAACTCTATTACGTAATGAAATATGGCCATTTTAGAAATGTCATGTACTAACAAACACAATGTAGTTACTTGCAAAGCTTCTAAAAAGAGTGCTGACAGTGTTCCAAGTTATGATGAAAACTTGTTTTACTTTTGTTTTAGGGTTGAGAGTATGATATGAATTTGTAAACAAGCAATAAATAACAGTTTGCTTATTTCTTTGACTAGGCAAGAAAAAAAAAACCCTGTTGACAACAAATAAAGGTAGCCGATACATAATAACATACATGATAAAAATGAATGTAACATTTTTTTCTAATCTTTAAAAAAAAAAGCACCAAATAAACACCAAATTATTATTAAATTATAAAAAATATTACCGATTATGTTCACGAGATAAGACAAATATCGATCTTCCACCGATAAAATACAAAAAAATCTATTCATTCCATGCTTTTAACCCTTGGGAGGGACGAGGGCTTAATCAAAATCCAATATAGGTCTTTTCGGTTATACCCCTTGGCGTACCCCCTCCACGCAGTAACGCATTGAAATATTACGTCAAACGTGAGAAATGTAAGGTAAATGACGTCAACATCCACCTGGTTGAGAGGTACGCGCATTTTACCTAGGTAATTGGTGCGCATCGTTTCCACGTTCACTTACGAGCTTGTAAGAGTTAGAACATCAAAATCGATATTTTCTCTGATAGTAAACATGAAATATCGAAAAAACTTTCACCGGTATTTCTCGATAACCTACCGGAAAGTGTGAAATAATCAGCGGTTTCTTCAAAAACCGCTGAGTTAGGAACCTCTTAAGCATAACATTACAGTCACATAACCTTCTTTTCGCGTATTCAAGTCGAGCGATCTTTTTCTGCGGTGTTCATATTTCAAGTTTTGTACATTCTGATCTTGATCAACATTAGCTGCAAAGGCAACGTTAGTCGTGAAAGGCACTTGACTCTTTACCAAACGACAAAATGTTAGACTGGTTCAAATAGAAAGCAACTGCAGACGACAAAATGAAAGTCACGAAATTTGAAATTTGTTTTGTGAAAGGTAGAAAAACATTGTGGGAAAAGGAGAAAATGCTGGTTACCACCATTTTCTCCTTTTCCAACAATGTTTTTTAAGGGTTTCTTTCTCAGAGTCGTTAAAATTCGGGATTGTGTGGTAAAAGAGTTAAAACCTTTAACCCATTACCACACGACCCTGAGAAAGACACCTATAGAAAACATTGTAGGAAAAGGAGAAAATGCTGGAAACCAGCATTTTCTCCTTTTCCCACAAAGTTTTCTACCCTTCACAAATTTTTAATCTTCAGTCACTTTTATTTTGTCGTCTGCAAATACTTTCGATTTGGATGAACCTAAAACTTTGTCGATTGGTAATGAGTTTACTGCTATAGGCCTATACACGTCATATGAACCTTTCAGTCCGACAGAAAAAATCCAAATGTTGTTGTTTCAAAGTTTTTTTTCAGGACAGATTCTTATCAGCCAGTATAGATCCAAGATCAGACCAACGTTCTGTGTAGTCTGATTTTGATCTATACTCTCCGCAAAAGGTCCTTTCGTCTCGCTAAAGGTTACATGTTAGATTTCTTAATGTAATAAATGTACGCATATCATTTAACTTGTCAGCATTTGTAATGAAATTATGGGCGACTCTATCCAGGAATAACTAAGATTTTATTTATTAAATATATAAATTTGTTTTTTTTTTCTGTTCCTTCTACTTGCAGAAAAAGTAGAATTAGATCATCTGCACCGGTTTTAATGGCGTATATCACAAATATTCCTGCGCATCGTTCTGCGCACGTGTTTTGTCATGGATAGTGAATCAAAAGTGCACCTATGGTTTTTTTTTTTTTTTTTTTGAAAATATGGCTATACTATTGGTGCACAGAAGCAAGCAGCACTTTCTTCGGGTAGTATTATAAAAGAGACAAAGAAAAAAAAAACCCGGATCTGTGAACTATCACCGTGAAGTAATTAAAACACTGTCGACACGGCGTTAAACAACAACAAGCCAATAAAGGCAGGACGTATAGCTGTTTCTGGTTTACAAATTACTTTGGGAAAAGGAGAAATCGCTAGTAATTAGCACGTTCTCCTTTTCTCACTATGTCTGCTGACCTTTAATCCTATTTTATCCTTGAAAAAACTAACTTCAACGGAGACCTTCATCCTTGTTTTCTGACGAAATAAACAAAGATACTCGTATTTGCTGCTGTTTTTCTAATTGCTTTAGAATTATAAATAGTACGAGTATGGAAATTTAAAAAATCTGTCTGCAAGAAATTGTGCACATATTTATTAAAGATTAACCCCTAACCCGGTCAAATTATGCCCCTTTTTAAATCAATGGTCTATATATTACGTGCATAATTTGAACATTTACAATGCTCAAAAACCAGGCTTTTATTTAATTTTTTTGTGCAAAACTAAAATAAATTTTCATTAAAATGATGTAAATGTAGGATATTTGTTTTTTTACGGGGAAAAATTGAAATTTATTTCATCGAGTGGACATCTTTGTTTATATTTTCAAGAGTGAAGCACCAACGCTTGAAAATATTACCAATAAGGTTCACGCAATAAAAAAATTCTATCTTTCACCGTTAAAACAAATATTCTATTTATTCCATGCTTTTAATACACCCCTTTTTTGGGGGGAGGGGGACTTGCATCAAAATCCAGTATGTTTCCTTTCGTTTATTCCTCTTGGCGTACCCCCTCTGCATAGCAATGCATTACTTCAAGTGTGAGAAATGTAAAGCAAATTACGTCATATTTCCGTCTGGTTGAGAGGCACTCGCATTTTACCTAGGTAACTAGTGCGCGGGAATAACTGTTTCCGCCTCCGATTGAAGAGGTAGAGCACGAAAAAATGGTATTTTTCATTGGTTGTAAACGTGAAACATCGAAAAAGAATCACCTTTTTTACTGTAATCTTTAGAGACATTATGAGCCTTGTTTGTGCAAAGCTTTACAAAATAATCTGTTTAAAACTATTGTGATATACACCATAAATGATTTTACCTAGGTAACTAGTGCGCGGGAATAACCGTTTCCGCCTCCGATTGAATAGTTAGAGTACAAAAATCGGTGTTTTTCATTGGTCGTAACCGTGAAACATCGAAAAAAATCTTTAGAGACATTATGAGCTTTGTTTGTGCAAAGCTTTACAAAATAATCTGTTTGTTTATAACAGTTGTGATATACATCATAAATGATGTCATGATAAATCAAAGTTTGAAATCAAGCAGTAACCGTTGTGGTTCCAAAATATGTCTGTGCCTTTTTGTGCCGCACGATCATGATCTTTAAAGTTCGAAAGAAAGCTACAAAATGCGTTGTTACAAAGCTGTTCCAATAGCTTTTAACTCTTTACCACACGAAAATTTTTAGACTCGCCCTAATTGAAAGCATTTGTAGACGACACAATAAAGGTGACTGAAAAATTTAAATTAGTTCTGGGAAGGGTAGAAAACACTGTGGGAAAAGGAAAAAATGCTGGTCACCAGCATTTTTTCCTTTTCCCACAGTGTTTTCAAAAGGCTTCTTTCTCAGGGGCGTCAAAAGTAGGGATTCTGTGGTAATGGGTTAACCCTTTCACATACGATCCAAAATTTTCAAACGACCTTGGGAATGAAGGTCTATGAAAACGTCGTGGAGAGAAGGAGAAAAGGCTGGGTTCAATATATTAACCCTTTACAACACAATGACGACTTTCGACGAGCCTGAGGAAGAAGCCTTTTGAAAACATCGTGGGAAAAGGAGAAAATGCTCTTCTCTTTCGATACAAATTTAAGATTTTCAGTCACTAGCATTTTGACGTCTGCAAATGCATTCAATTTGGACCCGTCTAAAGGGTTAACTCATTACCAAACAACAATATTTTAGGAACAAATCGGAACCATTTGCAGACGACAAAATAAAAGTAACTGGAAATTTGAAATTTGTATTGTGAAAGGTAGAAACCATTGTGGGAAAAGGAGAAAATGCTGGTAACCAGCATTTTCTCCTTTTCCCACAATCTTTTCTAAAGACATCTTTCTCAGGCTTGTCAAAATTAGTGATTGTGTGGTAATGGGTTAAGAGTCCGGTTATATCACTTAAGTCACATTTAATCTGCTTTCAATTTGGACCAGTCTAAAATTTTGTCGTTTGGGAAAGAGTTAAGAATGCAGTTTCATCAACTGAGTGACATTTAATTTGTCGTCTGCAACGACTTTGAATTTGGACGAGTATAAAATTTTGTCGTTTGGTAAAGGGCAAGAGCGTTCATATAATTTCGCAGATGGAATTTACCCTTTGGCAGACGACAAAATTATATTTACACCATTATTGAAAGCAGTAGCAGACGACAGATTAAACTTGGCTTCAATGATATAGTTGTCTTTTAAATGGTATGATACATTGTGGGAAAAGGAGAAAAAGCTGTTTACCAGCATCTTCTCCTTTTCCCGCAAGGTTTTCGATAGCTTGCTCTCTCAATGTCTTTTAAGCTCGGTATGCTTGGTAATTTATTAAGCATGTCGTCGATTTACTTCAAGAACTTCGTAACTACAGCTTGAAACAAGCTGTAGTTATAAGGTTTTTGAAGTAAACCGACGATATAAAATTCTGTCACCGCAAAGAAAAGCGAAGTTTAATGTAAAACTGTCAGTTCAAAATAATGCAAACATATGCATAGACATAAATTCGCTGTCATAAAACTTTCAAGATTTACAATTAATGCCCTATAGCGGACAAATGTAGAACCATGTGGGTGTTCAGTTACATTTAACTTTCAATCATACCACTTTAGGTAAGACCTGTGTAATGGAACACAACTATTTCCAGTAAAATATCATCCTGCAAAGTTAGCTAAAGTTAAAAATTAGTATTATTGAACTACTTTCACCTTTTCATTTTTTTCCATTTTTACCTTCTTTGTATTATCATTTATAAATCTAAAACCACTATATTCTCAATTCAAAGAGATAATAATTACCTCCCTTTTCAGAAAACTTACAAAAGTATCAAAAAATGATTTCACGATAGACATAAACGGAATTTCTGATCCGTTAGAAATGTGCAAAAATATTATTTCTGCATAAATCCGTATTTATCCTTATTTATCAACCAATTAGAATTTTCACCGGAAGTGCATTACACAGGTCTAACCTTACATGTATGGAAACTGTTGTCAGGTTGAAACATGTGTTATTCGCTGGCAAAAAAATATATATTACTTAAAACGGATGAAGTAAAACAAAATTGAAGCTTCTTGAAAGCTTTTTTCACCGTTTATTTTTTCCACAAGGACTAACACTTAGACCGACAGTGCAATGATAAACTGTCACCTTCACAAAAATTTTCATACTCCTAAGCTGAATTATTTTAATTCAAATACATTTAAACATCGACATTATTTACTCTTAGTCGTCACCAACCCATAAAATGCATTTCATAATATGTTATGATGTCGTTTAACATGCTTGGGTACAGTACCGAATTTTACCTTTTTGACAACGGACTTCGGTAGACCAATCTTCCGGTCTAATATCGATATAAGGCACTTTTGCATCGTTTTGAAAAGTCCATATTGAACTTTTGCCTCGTTTTGAAAAATACAACAATTGACACGAAGACACAAGAATGGTTTTAGTTTCATAACTCAAGAATAGAATAGACTAAAACTGGATGAAATCTCACTGAAAACGAGTGTAGACGTATATCTTGAATGAACTTGGGCTTTTGCTAGCCATACTGTTGGTGTTCAACAAAAAGTGCAGAAGGCCACAGAATTTCGTGAAACTTTACACATACGGTCAATAACCCATTCTGCCAAGACACTTTTTTTATTCGATGCAAAATGGCCGACTGGGAGCGGTTTTAGGTTATGCTGGTTTTTTTCGGCGGGGGGGGATCATTTCAACGAAATTGCTTGTTACTATTATCATTATTTTTATTACTATTGTTAACATTGTTGTTATTGTTTCCACAGCTGCTCAGATGAGCCCTAATATGCTGCTGATGATGAACATGATGAGACAACAACAACAGCAACAGAGTGCGGGGTCAACTGGATCTTCAGGGTCAACTGGTTTGTCGGGTTTGGCAGGGCTCAGTGGGTCCACGGGGTCCACAGGGTCCTCTAGCGCTGGGCTACTCAGTGCCATGAGAGGGGGCCTCGGTAACATGTCCGGAATGTCCCGATTGATGAACAATCCCATGATCCTGTGCAGACAGACCGAGAACTTCCGACCTCTGCCATGCGGAAACCTTCCACTCATTTGTGAGGCGGTATCCCTTAACACCTACAACTTCCCAGGTCTCATGAAATGCAGCCCCATGGGTATCGGTTGTTGTCTAAAAGATATCCAATCTTTAATGATGGTGAACCAAATAGCTTAGATAAAAAAGTGAGTACACGTTTCTTTATATATTAAACATGCACTGAAAGGGAGGCTAAATGCCTTTGCAAAAAGTATCGATTCCTGGACCGAAACTTCGTGCTATCGGTCAAGTTCCTGTATTTCAAAGGACAGTTCTGAATCTTGATTCCGTCCGTCATTAGATAAAATAAATTTTACAGATTCATACCTCATGTGATTACCTAATTTGTATCAAGCGTCACAGAGATGAATTAAGCACCCCCCTTTTGCCAGCGTATATCTTGATGTAAATGGATGGATGGATGTCCGGTCTTACGAGACGGACCTTGTGGGGTCGAATTGCTCTTTATTCAGTGCAACCCAATGCAACCCCACAGCAGTATTTTTTTAACCCCACTAGCCCTAACCCTAACCCTATACCTACCAGATGGACGGAATGAACCCCATAGAGACTAAATCTACACTTACCCCTAACCTCACAATGTCGGGCTTGTAAGGACGGACGGATGAATGGATGAATGGATGGACTGCAGTTTTCAATCTCTTTTCTAAATATTTAGCGACGATGAGAGAGAGAGAGAGCTTTTGAGCACACTTTAGGAAAAGTACATGTAAATGCTATTAACATGGTCTATTCCAAAATTGTCTTATCTGATATAAGCTTAAAAGATCTTTACTGTTGACTACATTACCAGACGACAAATTGTCCAAATTGAAAGCATTTGCAGACGATAAACTGATAAATGTGTCTCAAGATGGGTTTGTCTGGGAATGGCCAGGAAACAGTGTGGAAAAAAAAAACAAGAAAACAATTGATACTTCCAAGTTCTTGTTTAGCCACAAGGTATCAGTCTAGGTTGATTGCTGCAAGACGCGAAACTTCGTTGGAAAAAGGTTGAAGTTATGGGCGAAGGAGAAAATGCCGCTGTACCCTCTAGCTGCTAAACGCAACTAACTGACCTTTTACGGACAGTGTAGATCAAGATCAGACTGCACAGAACGTGCAGTCTGATCTTGGATCTACACCGTCCGATTAAGAGATACTTTTACCTAAAACATTGAAAGAGTAATATTTGAATGTTTAGTACCAAATTGAAAATTTAATTTTATTTATTTAGCAGGATACGTTTTTTTTTTACATAAGTTTATTACAAAAGATTTCAAGCATACATTTACAAGCAGACATAAAAACATTGTAATACATACAAATATATACATGTAACTGAATCTAAACTTCTGAAAACTCATATGTTTATATATTAAAGCTATTAACCCTTCTCCTGCTGAAAAACTAAAAAATAAATTTTCAATTTGACACTAATAACCCAAATATTGCTGTTTCAAAGTTCTATTTTGGGGAATAATATCTCCTTATCGGACAGTGTAGATCAAAGATCAGACTGCACGTTCTGTGCAGTCTGATCTTGATCTACACTGTCCGTAAAAGGTCAGCGGGTAAGAACTAGACAAAAAAATGAGCTACTACTCCATATTGAAAGCTGGATAAGGGTTAATGTTTGTTGTTGTTGTACTATTTAGTATAAATAATCATTTATTTATTTTCATTCCATAGATTGATCAAGTTTTCAAGTGGTTTTTACTGGATGACGCAGTAACATATGACGTCACAATACTGCCGAGAAGCCTGATTTCAGGATTTCAGCGATAAAGGCAAAGACGATCCAAACATACGTCTGTCCAGTGGCCACCATATTGATTATTATTATTTAATTGTACATGTATTTATAATGAATCTTTTTCGCGTTTCATGTCCGTTTCTTCCTTCTTTCTTGCCATTCTCAGTATCATTGAACTATGGGACCCACTTATTACATGTGTGACACTGTAACGATTAAAAAAAAGTTCCTCATCAGTATATTGTCTTTATGTTGTTTTTTGAGTCGCCTGTTTGCGTAGCAAACAGGCTCTCATTGTTATCGTCTTGATCTATGGGGTGACGTAAGCATACCTCCGGCCTTGTACTGCTTCCTGTCCCAAGTTCCGGTTTACGAGATAAAACAGTTTTCTAATAATTCGATGAACAACCCAGTTTTTTCTGTTGTAAAGAATTTACAATTGTGCCATTGTGATAATCAATATGTCTATAAAGACAGCTGTTTAACGGTTCAAACCTTTGAAACAATTATTTCGTCCACAAGGGTACACATTAGCCTGATGTCTGTGTAAGATATCATCTCTAAAAATAGCGCATTACGTATATATGTAAAAATAGCTGCCGTGAACAAAACAAGTCTGCGGACACGCTGAGAAATCTTCAACTACAAGCATCTTTTCTGCTTCTATTTGAGGACAATTCTCAGTGAAAATTGTTTGGTAATTACCTATTAGAAGTACATTCTAACTCTTACAATCTTACAATCCTAACTGCTAGCCTTATTTCAATTCAGCGCTCAACCTATGATTGGACAGAGAAAGGCGATGCCGAGTTAACATGTCAACAGTAGGCTAATTTTTTTTTAACGAATTTTTAACGACATGAAATGGTTGCATTGCCTTCTTAGACATTCTTACACGTTGCTTCTTCCCAGCTTTTTAATCTAGACTTTAGATACTTTGCACACCCATATTCTAGGTGCACCAGAGATCGTACATGGCGTATGCAATGTACACGGTTCTAGGCTGTACTAAGTTATCGCTTTGCAGGTGTTTTCTGGAATGTAGCTTTGCGACAAATATAGATCTTGTAATCACGTGATGTGTAAACGTCATTTGCACCACGGAAATCTTTATGAATTTACATATTTATGAATCAGTCGCTGAACCGGCCTTTACTTTCAGCTTGCACCGACCTACGTAGAGAGGGGGCTGGGAATTTACTATATCTAATTGGTTTTCGTTCATAAAGACGGCCAAATTTGTTAAAGTCTGCTGTTTTTTTTTTCAATGAGCGATTAACTTAGATCTAGTATTTATTAAACAACAATTTATTAGTGCGGGTGTTAGAACTCAAAGGTGCTTTTGTAACTGCCAAAATCTGAATTTACACTTCGCAGTTCTAACAACCAGCAGTCTGAGAAATTGACTTTTTACTCAGCTATAATTCAAATATAATAGAACAGATCAGTGTTTACCCGCTCGAACAACAAGTTCTTTATTGGAGTGTTTGTAATCTTGTGAAGGGTTTTTGTAAATGGTAATAAAGCGAATCGCAAACATTTAATTTACACCAAAGCAATATACATGTAGACAATTTTCGATTGGTGTAGAAGCACTATAATCCCTGGGACGTTATAAAACGCAGACAAATGTTAAAGGCTGATGATCATGCTGTTGGGTTATATAGATTTTATTGAGTTGTAGCAGCCGCATTCATAGAGTCCATTGCTGGTCAAAACCTCAACCTGGACAACAACAAAAACAAATTATTTCCAAAGGACAGGTAGATCACTGAGTCAAATATTTGTTTGTGCTCCAAAGGCTACAGTTCAGTCCAATGATCATGAAATTGCCTGGCTCTTTGTCTCAATAATTTCTTTGACAAAACTGAATATAGGTTACCTGGGGTTAAAAGAAAAAGCCTTAAGGTTGTCATTAGGTCAAATCAGACGAAACCGTAATAGAGCTGTAGAATCCATTTATGTTCAGTGTAATACTTATGAAACTTTGTCAGACGGCTAAGATTAGATATGAGCGAGTTGCAAAAGGGCATTTTTTGTCTTAAAGTATGTCACTAGATCCTATACCAGAAGATAATCTGGTCTTTATTTGTAAAGGGTTGTTGTCTGTGAATAAAAAACGTTGAACTCATTAAAGCTGGTCCTGGTGCCTAAATTTTAATTTCTACCACATTTTTTTTAAATGTAAATTTTAATACGGATATTTTGAATTTTAGGATGACAACACAGAAATATGCTTGCATAAAATACTGTCTTGTGGTTAAGTTATTTTGTATCTTGAATGCTTGTAATAGATTTCAACAAAAAAGGGTGAAAACTTCTAACCCATTACCCTACAGGCGACTCTCAGGACTATCAGTCCTTTGATTTGAAATTGTGATTGGTGTTTGATGCCACTTTCAACATTGTTTCAGCTATATCAGGGCGATAGCTTACTCCATTCATGTATGCCCTGGGCCAACCAACTATTCTTAAAAATATTCTTCAGTCTTATTCTCCAAGATTTTCTAAATTTGTAAGTAACACAAATTTTGATTGGCTAAACCGAATGGTTTAGCCAATCAGAAGTTGTGTTACTTTCAAGTAAAGAAAATTCTTGAGAATAAGACAAAGAACGTTTTAAATAATGGTTGGTGAAAACGGGCCCTTGTTTTTCAACACTAGACTAGGGCTCAAAAATGTGTTGTGCAGAAGGGCGCTCCCGCCAAAATGCAGTTCAATTCAATTAATGAGGATAAGAATGAATTTAAGAACTGTATTTGCAACATAAACTTTCATTGTCAGATCTTTTCAGTGTATTTTTTGAAAGCTCTGTCTTACAGTAATTACCTCATAATTCTTTACTACTGACGTCATAAGACACAGTTGTTCATGATCCCAAATTGAAAGAGTTTGCAGAAGAAAAAATGAATCTGATTCAGAGAAATGAATATATGTCTAAAATGGCTGAAAAATAACTATGGGGAAAAGAAATAATGAATGATGGTTTTCAGCATTTTCTTTGCCCACAATGATTTTTTTTTCAAAACTTTTTTTCTCCGGGATCGTAAACAAGAGGGCCAAGATGGCCTTGGATCGCTCACGTGAATTTTCGAGGGGAACAAAGCCATTTTTTTGGAGGTATTGAAACTTTGAAAACAAAATCATTATTTTGCCAAGTAATTTTGATAAGGTAATTCTTAAAAGTCTTTTCAAAATCTGTCACCATCCCTACAGTCATCACCACAGCAATGATTCTGATGGATAAGAATTCTGCAAATGAATTTTTGGATAAATCACCCAATGACAATCTCTTAAAAAAGAGCACATGCTCGACAGTGACTAAAAACTTAAGGCGAAAAATGGCACCACATGCATGTCCTTGTAGTGCAAATAGCCCCCCCCCCCCCACCACCACCACCAGAGCCGCGTTTCTTGACAGATCACAATCTTGTGAACAATTTTTGAAGAGTCACTTAAGGAACATTGTTTTGAAATTATTTCAAAGTCTGACCAGCGGTTTAAGAGAAGAGGAATTTTTAAGAATGTTTTCATGTCTGTGCAGTGTAAACAGCCCACAACCATCAGAGCCATATTTCTTGATGGATCAAAATTTCTTGAACGATTTGCAAAAAGGGTCAGAGAAGAAGAATTTCTAAGAATTCCTTCATGGCCATATACTGCAAGTAGCCCCTTTCACCAGAGCCATATTTCTTGCGGATCAGACTTTCGCTAACAGCTCATGAAAAGAGTCACCCATGGAACATCTTTGTGAAATTATTTTAAAATCTGACCGGCCTTTTCAGAGAAGAAGAATTTTTAAGAATTTCTTCATTGCTGTCTAGTACAAGTAATCCCCAGTCACCAGAGCCATGTTTCTTAACGGATCAAAATTTCGCGCACACTTTTTGAAATTATTTTAAAATCTGACCAGCCGTTTCTGAGAAGAATTTTTAAGAATTTCTTAGAAAATTCCATTTGGTTGCCATGGCAACCAGAGTTTTTAATGGAATCAAATTCTATGAACAGTTTTCAAAGAGGACCTCCAAAGGAACATTCCAGCCAAGTTTGGTCCAAATTGGCACAGCGGTTTAGGAGGAGTTGATGTTTAAAGAATTGTTGACGGACCACGGACGACGCACGACACCGGATGATCCTAAAAGCTCCCCTTGAGCACGTTTTGCTCAGGTGCGCTAAATGCTCGAGACTGTGTGATAAAAGGATAAATTCACCTTGGAGTCTTGCATGGCTCAGTGGTTCTTTATAGGATTCACAACCTGAAGGTCTAGTTTAAGCCTCATTTAGAGCACTTGGCTTTTAGCGGGAGTGCCCTTAGACAAGACTCTTGATATCCATAGCCATGTATTGGTGTAACCATGGACATATAACAATTTAATATTACTCTTTTTTTATGAACACTGGCGAATTCTGATTGGCTGATCTTTTTTCATAGTTCCATGAAAAAAAAAATCAGCGGTGCCGGGACTACATTTTGCAGTGAAAGTGATGTAAACAAACATGTATACGAGATTTCATAATGGTTTTCTTTATGATTTTAGATCTTTATCGGGTCCGAAGTTCAAATTGCTAACCAAATCTATTTTATCTAAATATTGGAAAAAAAAAAACATCCGACAGTAAATTCAAAGAGAGAGCTGAAAACTCACTGTCACTTTGCTGGGTTCTAACAATCTTATTTTCAACTTAGTTTTAGCGCATTGCATTTCTGATAATAAATCTACTAAACCTGCAAACATTATCTCCCGCTCAATGGTTTTCTACCAATTACTTGTACGTCTATCTAATTTGGACATGCTGTGTACGGTACTAATTTTTCAAAACATACAAGGGTTACCTTGAATTTCAACTTCTTTTGCAGAGAAGCCAACTTGTTTTAACGAAAGTCGTTTTGAAAAGTAGTCTGGTTCTTTAATCCATTACCACACAATCACTACTTTTGACGCCCCTGAGAAATAAGCCTTTTGAAAACACTGTGGGAAAAGGAGAAAATGCTGGTAACCAGCATTTTCTCCTTTTCCCACAGTGTTTTCTACGCCTCCCAGAACAAATTACAATTTTTCAGTCACCTTTATTTTGTCGTCTGCAAATGCTCTCAATTTGGACCAGTCAAAAATTTTCTCGTGTGGTGAAGAGTTAATCAGAAAGCCAAAATAGGCCTAAGATAGATGAACATGAAAGATGCCACTAGCGGAATATAATGGAATATAGGCCCAAAGAAGCTGACATAACACGACTTGATTGTAAACCTAACTTTAAAAGAATCGTAGCTTTGCCACGGCTGTCGATTTTGTTAGATGAATAATAAGGAATATCTAAGCTACAGGGTTTTTGTTTTGCTTAATTTATACTTGGTGTTTGATTTCGAGATTTTGGTGACGAACTTGTTGCTTTTATGACACAAGAGCAAGATAAGGAAACTCGCATGGTATATTTAACTGAAAACAAGGGTAGATATGATATGCTTTTTTGTGTTCAAGCCAAATATAATGCGGTTTCATAAGGAAGCGAAAGGATAGCAAAATAATATAGGTAAACCGCATAAACATGGAGAATCTATCTTAGTGCAGCGTCTTTTGCCATTTATAGATACACATATTTTACATGATAAAAGCGCAACGAACCTGGATATTTATAGTAATTGTCGTTTAACTAATCCTTTATCACAATTCCGCATTGTGACGACCTAGTAAAAGGCTTTCGAAAACATTATGGAAAAAGGAGATAATGGTAGCTTTTCCCCTTTTTCCCACAAATTTCTTTTCTACTTTTTTCTTATACATGACTTTTGTAATGGTGCCGAGCCCCAATAGCGCAGGCTAATTTCTGCCCAAGGATCGGCAATGGTTATTGCGATAGGATTTATTTGTTTCTCATTACTGATCACTGTTTCGGAGATGGTTATATGGGAAAGCAGCAATTTACTTGGAAACTACATTGTGCTAAGTACTGGCAGAAGAAACACTAGGAAAGCGTAGATATAGAGGATATTTGTTTTTTTTCGGTAAGAGATCGAAATTTATTTCATCGAGTGGACACCACCGGTAATATTTTCACGAGTGGCGCTGCCACTGTTCACGAGATGAAATAAATTTTGATCTTTCACAGAAAAAAACAAATATTCTATTTATTTCATGCTTTTAACCCTTTCTGGGAGGAGCTTTATCAAAATTCAGTACAGTTTTTTTTCTCTTATTCCCCGTGGCGCACCCCTCCCGCAGTAGAGGCTAGTCCGTCTTTTCAGCGGATTTTTCGTCTCTCACCTCTGATGCAGGTGAGAGAAGTGAGAGTGGCTTAGAAAGAAACTTATGTCAGCAGTGGTTTTAGAAAGCTATGAAAAACATGTATAGGTGCACTGACCGTCGTGATGTGACCTTAGCAGTTAAACCTTTACCAAAGAACAAAAACTGAGATTAGTCCGATTTGAAAGCACTTGCGGACGGCAAAATAATGGTAAGTCCAAAATTGAAATTTGTTTTCAGCAGGAAAGAAAACATTGTGGGAAAAGGAGAAAATGCTGGTTACCAGCATTTTCTTCTTTTTCCACAATATTTTCAAAAGGCCTCATTCTCAAGGTCGTAAAAACCAAGGATTGTTTGGTAAACAGTTTAACGTATAACTCCAATAACGTTAGAAATAAACAGACACTTTTTATTCTCATTTAAAAATGAAAACTTTGAGGAAAGGAAAGCATTCACAACGTGTGATAAGCAATCTCTGTATATACTTGGGAAACTAGTTGTTTTGGCGGACTCGGCGATATAGAGTGGACACACCGTCCAACATTTTTGTCTGAATAGGCAGCTTACGATCGCTATAGGCAAGGGAATTCCTTGAGAGAGGTTCCCTGGCCTAAAAACAAATAGCCGTTTGGTTGGCTCGAACTTCTGGTGAAGAGTTTTACGCATAACTCCAATAACCTTAGAAATAAACAGACACTTTTGATTCTCATTTCAAAAAACAAATAGCCATTTGGTTGGTTCGAACTTCTGTCCAGTCTCAGAAAAATACTTTTCTAGTCTTAGAATTTAGAAATACATTTAAATAAAGAATTAATCGTAACTATTGTCCCATGTTTTTTAAGATATTCATACATCGCAAAAATTTACGCGTGACAGGTTTTTTGCATACAGCGAAGCATATGCACTTAAATGTATGCGCTAATTTGGGAACACTCTGAACAAGTATGTCACAAGGATTTATGAAGCGTACCTGTTGTCATGGCTGTTGCTAAGACAGAATATTACGTAACATGGACTGTTTCCGAAGCAGTATATAAAGCCAAAAACGCTGCTCATATGCTCCAGACGAACGTTCTCACACACCTTGGTGTCCCTGTGTATTTGTGTTTGGAAACGGAATAAGGCGGACAAAATATGCTCAAGTTTTTTATACTCGCGATGGTTCTCACGGTTACAAGTAAGACAAATTCTGAATAAAACAAAAAAACTGTTTTGCGACAGAATTGAGATATTTGTGGCCCATCACGCAAAAAGGGACCTTCTGGGAACTACGAAAAGTGTCAACCCTGGCCAGACTGCTCAAATTGACACTTTTCTATTTTAGGACATTTTCTGTATGAAAAGTAGTCACTGTGAATTGTTATACAATCTTTTTTTAATTATCAGCTTAAATGACCTGCTCTATCGTTGATCTGTTTTTCATCTAATTGATTTTAAGAATTCCAAGATGGTCCCTTTTTGCGTGATGGAACATGTATTTATCTTGCAAAGACTGAGAAACAAGTTCTTACATCTTATACTCACGTTAATCTCTCTCGATTCTACTCAGAAAGGTTGGCGACTATGAGCCCCGATAGGCCTGACATTTCCTTTTTTTCTATCGAATGATGGAACAGCTTTCAGAAGCTGACAGAAATTGTGCCATTGAAATTGGGCAGGCTGGTCGTCCTTTGACTTGTAGGTTGTAATGTACACAAGTCATAGTTGATCGGCAGTAAGGGTGTTATACTGTGAAGGAAGTGCCATTCCGGTTGACATAAAGTAAGTGTGTCGAAGTGATACCGGTATATCGGAGGCTGGGGTGGAATGATGCATAACATTAATACTGCGAGGTCCTAATGAATGACTTTAGTACAAATGAATCAGGGTGATGTGCAGTGTCTGCAGTCAATGGTTTGAAATTATTTGAGATCTGCAATCAATGAATTGAAAAAAAAGTTTTGTAACATGACTAATATCACATGGAACTGGTAGTATAACCCACTACCACACAATCTCTACTTTTGACCCCCCTGAGAAAGAAGCCTTTAGAAAACATTGTGGGAAAAGGAGAAAATGCTGGTAACCAGCATTTTCTCCTTTTCCCACAATGTTTTCAACCTTCAAAAAACAAATTTCAAATTTTCAGTCACTTTCATCTTGTCGTCTGCAAATGCTTTCAATTTGGACAAGTCTAAAATTTTGTCGTCTGGTAATGAGTTAAAAGTATGCCAAAGAGAGTTAACTTGTCACAGATATCCATCCAGAAGGCTGATTATTGAAGGAAATTGAGACTGACAATACTTTTACAGATCGATATGGAAACATTTGCTTGTTTTAAATAGACATAGGGACCTGCGTGGTTTATAAATAATTAGACCACGTTTGTAGGGACTTGACCAATCAGCGTTCAGTATTTCCGTTGTATATATCGAAGATACAACTCCCGCAGTTGTATATCTGAATATACTATGCTAGTATATCCCGCACGTGAATTCCGGCAATTTTTGTTTGCAATTTCGAGTCGGGGCAAAATGTAGCCTTTGCGGTAACACAGTTTTGAAGTATGATTTGAAATGGGTATAACATTTTCATGCGTGAGTGCAATACTATTCTAAGTCTGTACAATGTACAATCAATTAACACAATATTGCCCTCAAATAGCGATTAACTACAGCAACCTCTTGAATGGAGTGTGCTTTAGGTGGAAGAAAAATAAGGCTCCAGTCTGGTTAAAAGTGTAATGTTCACATTTTGGCTTTAAACATGCAATTGCCTTTACAACCATTTTTTCTAAAACATCAATCTGAGAATGATTAAACACTTATTTTTGCTAAGAAATTACAACAAATTCGATAGCTCTTTAGTTTGCATGCGCGTTTAACGTGTCAGTTCACCTACACATGAATAGGTTGGTTTAGTAATGTTTAACCCTTAACCTGCTTAATAAGTGAAATGAAACCTTCAAGCCAACAATAAAAGCCCAAATTTGGCTATTTCAAAAATATTTAGGGGAAAATATCGCCTTATCGGAAAGTGCACATCCAAGATAGGATTGTACACGTTCTATGCTTTCTGATCTGAATCTACATTGTCCACTATAGGTCCTTGAGTCGAGTTTAGCAGCCCACAGATAAACTCAATGGCTCTACAAAGTTTACAAGGTTTTCATGTACGGCCTTGACATTGCTTACAAAAATTGCTTGAAATTTACGTACTGAACATATTAACTGCAAAAGAAAACTGAACAATATTTCTCAACAACATTCCATGACTTGTGTTTCGTATTAAAATAGACTAGTACTGTCTAATTACAAGAGACACATAGTAAGTTCTAAACGATGAACATCCCTATTGTCTTTGACAATCTACAATCGAAACATAACGTTTTCAAAATTTTGCCGGCAAATACAATTTCTATCTTAACAATCCACAAATAGGTTAACTTTCATTAACCCTTTCCCAAACAACAAACTTTTTGGACTAGACCAAATTGAAAGCATTTGCAGACGACAATTCAACTCTTGCTGAAAAGATGATTTCTGTCTATGATAGGGTAGAAAACATTGTGGGAAAAGGAGAAAATGCTGGTTACCAGCATTTTCTCCTTTTCCAACAATGTTTTCAAAAGGCTACTATTCCAGACCCGTAAAAACCAGGGATTGTTTGGTAAAGGGTTAAAATCATAATGAATAATTTAGCATTTTGATATAAACTAGTACCTTACATTTGCCTCTTTTGAACCAGATGCAAAACTTCCATTTTAACAATTACAATGACTCAATTTTGTAACAAGCTTTTTATCTACTATAAATATGAGCATATGACGTAAAAAGCACGAATAAATAGTCACGTGGTCTAAGTAAGATAGAAAATCTCGTGCCGTGATATATGGGAAATATACACTCGCTAACGCTCGTGTATATTTCCCATATACCACGGCACTCGTTTTCTATCCCATACAAAGTTCGGTCCAGACACGAGGTTTTCGAATTGCGTGTGAGTTGCCTGAGGCAAACAAAATTAGGGGCCGATTGTAAACTCAGGATGAACATGAATGAGTTAACTGAATTTAGCTAATGTCGTGAAAAGACAAGCCCTGGTTTTTACGTGTCTGCATTAAAAGTCTATTGAAAACACTGTGGGAAAAGGAGAAATTGCTCGAAACGCACAATTTCTCCTTTTCCCACAATGGTTTCTACCCTTTTCTAGAACTTTCTACCATTTTCTCCAAATTTAAAATTGTCGTCTGCAAACTCTTTCGGTTTGAAAGAGTCCAAAACTTGTCGTTTTGGGAAAGGGTTAAACATTTGTGGAAACTTAGTGATAAAGTATACCGTTTAATCCATTAAGGAACCCCGTCTTAATAAATTTGTTTTTGCTAATTTTTCAAAAATAAACCCTTCTTTCTTGTTGACATCGGTGTAATTCAGATATTTATATATATATGTCGTAGGCCAGATTGGAATCCAGGCAGATCCGGAATCTGCCTAGACTACATTAGAATTATAATTTTGTCTATACCAAAATGGGTTGTTTTCTAAAAATTTTCATCATATTAGTCCACATGTTTACAACTGTGAGGCATTTTTAAATAAAGTAATTTATTTGTATTTTTCACTCAGTTGCTCCGCTTTCCATATCTTTTTCCATGTAAGTGCGAAACATTCAAAATTTATTCTTACTCTGATTTTCTGATGAAAACTTCTTTTATTTTGGGGTTTAAGCTAAAACGAGTTTAAAAAAAAAACATGCTTTATACAGTCGCACTATATTCAACGACAAAATATTCTAGTTTGATTTGGGCAGATTGTTGGGCTGCCTAGCCAAAATGGAACCCTAATTTGATCTAGACAGAATTGCAGGTTGGTCTAGGCAGATTCCGGATCTGCATAGATTCCAGTTTGGACTACGACATGCATATATATATATTTGCATTTAAAAATAGCTTGACTACCGCAAGAAAAACATTGCACTTAGCTTTAACTGTTTTGTCAAAACGGGCAAAACTGAAAGGTGTATGCTGTCTTTAGCCTCTGAGTATATCTAAAAGATTACATGAATTAAATTCGTTTTCGGTTTGACCCCAAATTTTTCACATTTGTCAGTTAATGGGTCCATAAGCCGATCAGGGCTCGTATTCACCGACCATTCTTAAGAACGTTCTTTGTCTTATTCTCCAGAATTTTCAATGTTTGTAAGTAACACAACTTCTGATTGGCTAAACCGAATGGTTTAGCCAATCAGAAGTTGTGTTTCTTACAAATTTAGAAAACCTTGGAGAATGAGACTAAGAATATTCTCAAGAATGGTAGGTGAATACAGGTCTAGATATGGTATTACATTCGAAATTAAGAATGATACTGTATGACGTTGGTTAACTCTTACATGACTATAAACCGATTAGCGTATGCATACAAAACCGAGACTTTCCGAAGACGGTCGGATAACCCGGCGTTCATTAAAAAGGAAATATTTAATTTAATGGGGGAATAATACAGCCAGCAGAATTATGCCCCTTAAATTCATGCAAATTAGGTAAGCTAGGCAAAGTGGAATGATGTTGGTGTAGACATAATACCAGAGGCTGTTGTCATTTCTGTTTCTCTGATTTCAGGAATCTTTTCTTTTAGCTGCTTGTTCGAGAATCGAGGTTCCACTATACTTCATGATAGGCTCATTTCAGTCTAAACTATTTTTTTTTCCTCAATCAGATTCTGCTCGCCAAGGTTAAACGTAATCCCCCATCCCGAAACGTAGCGCAACGGAGGTATACTAAAACTTTGATAGGGATCGCTTACATATTTCTGTATGGGTTTAAAAGTTACAACAGTTTTTTTGTCCAAGTTGAAAGCATTTGCTGACCAAAAACTAAATGCAACATGCACTATGCTGTCTGTCCTGGGGTAGAAAACATCCTTGGAAAAGCAGGAAATGCTGGTATCCAGCATTTTCTCCTTTTCAAAGAATGTTTTCCAAAGGCTTCTTTCTCAGTGTCTTTAACAGTCGGCATTGTGAGGTATAGGCGTAAAGATCCATTTCCACTGGTCATTTTATTGATCAGTGTAGCAATGTAAGTTATTGTAAACCATACATGACACATGCCACATATAGATTTAGGGTGATCCCTAGCAAATTTTGAGTAGTATTGATGCCCTTTGAAAACTTTTTCAGAAAAAAAGGAGACCATCGTTTTCTGTTCTACACATGAGATTCCATGAATTCTTCCAGTAAAGCATCATCTGAGTGGACGGAACTCAGTTTAACACCACTCCGAGATCTTTTTGCTCGGTTGTACGGTGTCTAACGCCGTTTTAAACATGATCGAGACTATATCCCGGCAACCTGTGTACCTATCCATGCTAGAGTGTGGTGGCCTAACAGTAATATTCTTCTCAAACGCTGATTTTCGGCATAACCATGATCGAAAAAAAAAATCAGCGGTGAGAGAGGAATTAAACATGACGCAACAATCTTCATCAATCTTGCGAAGAAATTGAAATTGACGGAGCTGGGGACTCACACAAGTGACCCCCGGGTCACAGATCCTGTGCGCTGCCGACTTCGCCATCGGTCTCGGCTTCCAATTTAGAAACATATATATCGTCGGTTTACTGCGAAAATCTTGTAACTACAGCTTGTAACAAGCTGTAGTTACGAGGTTTTCGAAGTAAACCGACGATGTCCAAGAAAAAACGTTCTTTCCAGCTTTTATGGCTGGTAGACTTAAACTTGAGTCTAGAGTGTACACTACGGTTTTGTACTGTTTGAAGAAGTTTACCATAATACTGACGGAAAAGAAGCCTGACTGCTAAGGAATTACTGTCTTTCCAGCGCTATCTGCGCATGAACTATTGTTGTTTGTGCATTTTTGTTAACTTTCTATTTACAGCTGCGCAGATGCTTTCCGGTCTGTCGGCCATGCTGGGCTCACTTACAAAACTGGGTGGGAATACAGGCCAACAACAATTACCAGGATACAGCACTTTCGGCGGGAAACCAGGCCCGTCATCCAGCCAATCAAATCCATTCTCGTCACTTGGTATCCCTGGTGCAGGTAGAAGGGGAGGTTTCGGGGGAATCATGAGAATGATGGGAGGACGTGTTGGTCCAGGAATGCAGAAATTAATGCAGATGAGAATTACAAGAATGCTGTGCAAAGAGGCCGAAGGTAGAAAACTACCATGCTTCCAGTCGCCGAGGATTTGTGAAATGAATTCCTGGACGCAATACAAAATGCCTGGGCTCTTGGAGTGTAGCCCACTTGGTGTTGGTTGCTGTTTCAAAAATCTACACATGATGCATGTGTTTAACAAGTAGCCGACAGAAACTTGTAAGTAAAATAAAGATAGTTGCATTATGCATCGAAATAATGGAATCCTTCAGCATACGGTTCTGAGCAAAAAGGTCTAAATGGAAACATTGATGACATATCGTCGGTTTACTTCCAAAACCTCGTAAATACAGCTTGTTAAAAGCTGTAGTTACGAGGTTTTGAAAGTAAACATACGATATGAGAAGAATCAATATTTTTATGCTCCCCGAAGGACGAGCATATAGTCGCCGCTTCGTCTGTCCTTCCGTCCTTCCGTCCGTCTGTCCGTACGTCCGTCCGAAGCGATTTCTCCACAACCCTTGGACCAAATTAGATAAAACTTCATATATGAACTCCTTAGGGTAAGGCGCCGATATCCTTTTCCCGGATTTTCAATTTGACCCCGTGTCATGGAAAAAAGGGGCTTAATGCAAAATTGCAATTTTTACCAATATCTCATTCAGTTTTTGTCAGAATTTATGAAACTTCATGGTTATATTGTTTATGGAAAGTTTTAGCATGTGTCTTTGCTATTTTTAATCTGGGCATTTTTTAAGTTGACGTTCCGTCATGGATAAAAGGTGGCTTCTTGCAAAATTCCAATTTTTAGTAATATTTCATTCAGTTTTTGTCAAAATTTCATTAAACCTCATGGTTGTATTGTTTTTTCAAAGTTTCACCATGTGCTCTTGTTTCTTTATCTATGTGTTTTTCAATTTGACCCTCTGTCATGGAAAAAGGGGGTTTCTTGTAAAATGAAAAAGGGGCCCTAATGCAAAATTGCAATTTTTACTAATATCTTCTTCAGTTTTTGGTCAACATTTCATGGTTATATCTTGTTTTACAAGTTTCAACATGTGCCCTTTGTTTTTGCAATCTATGAATTATTAATGCGCAAATACGTCTTTCCTGGTTTCTCAAATTAAGGCTGCATCACGGAAAAAGAGGACTACATGGGAAAAAATGTTTTTCACTAGGTTCTCCTTTATCAGTGCTCAAAACTTTGTGAAATGTCAAATCTGAACATATTGGAACGTTGCCCAGGTACCTCTCTTCCTTTTTCTCAATTTCAGGCTGCGTCTCGGAAAAAGGGGGCTTCATGTAAAAAATTGTTTTATGTAATATTTAATACATGACTGCTCAAAATTTTATGAAATTTCGAATTTTGAATTATTATTCAAAAATGCCACAAACCACACACCCGTTGTATTTATTGCAATGATTCAATATTGTCTTATGGGAAAAGGGGCATAAAGGGGACTTATTGGGCTTATTGTCCTCTACAAGTTTGTGTTGGCTATCTCTAAGATAGTAATTGCCTTTTCACTTCAGATTTTGGGGGGCATGAACAACAGGTTCTTCTAGGATAAAAGAAGTAAATTTATATTAATTTCTTATATTTTATGACAAGCACTTGTTCGGGGAGCATAACCCGTCTCTGACGGCTCTTGTTATTCCTGTTTCCCAGAATGTTTTGTACCCTTAAAAGGCTATCTTTGTCTTTGGATTTTTCTTTACTTTAATGGCCTGCGAGTGTTTTTTATTTTGTCCTAGAAAAGTCTGAAATTGTGCGATTTTGAATCGTATTCTCCAATGTTTTCTAAAATTGAAAATAACACAACTTTTAAACGGCTGTTCGCGACGGCTGACCTGCGTCCAAATGTTTTGCTTTGGTTAATTTTCCTCATGTTTAAAGACCAGTCTACTTCATACCCCGGTCGACAAAAATGGTTTTTTGGATCCATAATTATATATTGACTTGCATGTATCATACCTCCCGGAGATGTATATATAGAGGATATCTATTTTTTGTCGGTGAAAGATTGAAATTTATTATATACCTAGCAGTCAAATCCTGGAATTTCCCAGTGTAATAAATTTTGATATCATCACTGGTGACGTTATCAACTTTCACTTTCACTTCCTGACGTAATTTGGGAACTACTTTTTTTTTCGACTACATTTTTTTCGACTTTCAAACGCAAAATTACAAATAATGATGTTAATAAGGTATATAATAAATAGAATAATCAACTGGTTATTTTTGATATGAAAAATATCTCACTCAGACGCGTCGTAAGGCGTTAAAAAAACTCGTGCTGCGCACTCGTTTTTTCAACGCCTAACAACGCATCCTCGTGAGATATTTTTTCACATAAAAAACAACCAGTTGATTATCCTCTATTTATTTCATGATTTCCGGTAAGATATTGAGATTTAGCAGTGAAAGTATTTTTCGATCTTACACTGGTATCACCAGTCAAAATACCGATTTGCATGTTCTTGTTGCCTAGGTTAATTGCGCGTGCCACACACCCACATGGAAATATGACGTCATTTACTTTATATTTCTTGCGCTTGACGTAATATTGTAATGCGTTGCTATCCCAGAGGGGTACGCCACGGGGAATAACGGAAAAGAACTGTACTGGATTTTGATAAAGCTCCTCCCAGAAAGGGTTAAAAGCATGAAATGAATAGTACATTTGGTTTTTTTTTTTTTCGGTGAAAGATCGAAATTTATTTCATCGAGTGGATACCATCGGTAATATTTTCATGAGTGGTGTCGAAATTTATTTCATCGAGTGGACACCATCGATAATATTTTCATGAGTGTTGCAGAAATTTATTTCATCGAGTGGACACTATCGGTAATATTTCACCGAAAAAAAATCCTTTATCTATTATATTCCTATCAGTGAATTACCTGGATTTCTCAGTGTATTTTTTTCAGTTTTTCACAGTGAATAACATTAATAGTGATTATATCGTTTTAGAATGTTAACCGGGACTATTTTTTTCCTATATTGCTCACAGTCTAATGTTTCTGTCTCTACTTCAAACATCTCTGGTATGAACGATAGCACAGTGAAAGGATTTTTGCAACAATCTTTCCAAACAAAATCTCTTAAGCATTTCGAGAAATGAAAATAGCTTTTGTGGGAGAGCGCTCTTTGAAACCAATGTGTAAAAACTAGAAAATACTACCAACCAGCATTTTCTCCTTTTTCCATGTTTTTCTATCCTTTCAGAAAACCTAAGATCTGTCCAATTCAGTATTTGTAATTTGGATTTTAATTTGGAAAAGTTTTAAAATTGTCATGTGGGAAAGGGTTAACTGTTTCATCTTCTCATTTCATATGACTGGTTTAAATTTGTACAGGTGGAAAACAATGCATGACTTCAAATGGGGAGCTGGATGACGTAACATATCCTAGAACGTAGCTAAAAATAGATCATGATTTTGAACAGAAAAGTTCGATACATGCTGTAATGTATACTCACTGTTCTTGAGTTATTTGCAAGCAAAGGAGAATTCTGAATATAATAAATAGAATAATCAACAGGTGGTGTGAGATATTAAAAATCTGTCAGTCGAATGGGGTTTGACAGGTTAAAGATTTCGTCCTTCCGACTCGTTTTTCAACCGTGTCACATCCCATGCCAGTGACAGATTTCACACACCACCAGTTGATTATCCTTTATTTATTATATACCTAGCAGTGAAATCCTGGAATTTCCCAGTGTAATAAATTTTGATATTGATCATCGCTAGTGACGTTATCAACTTTCTCTTTCACTTCGTGACGTAATTTGGGAACTACTTTTTTTTCGACATTTCTTTTCGACTTTCAAACGCAAAATTACAAATAATGATGTTAATAAGGTATATAATAAATAGAATAATCAACTGGTTATTTTTGATATGAAAAATATCTCACTCGGACGCGTCGTAAGGGGTTAAAAAAACTCGTGCTGCGCACTCGTTTTTCAACGCCTAACAACGCATCCTCGTGTTTTTCATATCAAAAACAACCAGTTGATTATCTTCTATTTATTTCATCGAGTGAACATCATCAGTAATATTTTCACGAGGGCCGAATGGTGTTTACGAGATGAAATAAAATTCGATCTTTCACCGAAAAAAAAATATTCTATTTATTTCATGCTTTTATGCCTTTCTGAGAGAAGCTTTATAAAAATCTAGTACAGTTCTTTTCAGTTATTTCCCGTGGCGTACTACGTCCGCATAGCAACGCATTACAATATGGAGTGCAACACGCGAAAAGGTGCATTCGGACATTTGCGTAAAGTGTCGTCCCGGATTAGCCTGCGCAGTCCGCGCAGGCTAATCCGAGACGGCACTTTACGACTACATTAGATTTTGTGTTACAGTAGACGTGCGTAAAACAGAAAATCACATAAAATCGGAAAATGTCGTTTCGGATTAGCCTGTGCGGAGTGTACACGCTGATCAGAGACGACACTTTACGCAAATGTCCGAATGACCCTTTTCGCGTGTTGCACTCCATATTACGTCAAGCACGAATAATGTAAGGTAAATGACGCCATATTTCCATCTGGTTTTGAAGTCACGCGCATTTTACCTAGGTAACTAGAATATAAAAATCGGTATTTTCACTGGCCGTACCCGTTAAATATCGAAAAATATTTCCACCGATATTTCTCGATATCCTACCGGAAAGCATGAAATAAATCCCACTCATGCCAAAGCATGGTACATGTATATAACATAACATTGCATGGTACATGTATATAACATTGCATGGTACATATATATATATAACATAACATTACATAAAGTTTATTTGGCATAAAATATGCACATATCTAGGGTCAACTATATACAAATAATTAACAGACTGAAAATTGTTTTTCCGAGAGAAGAGTTATATAAATGACTGAAATATTGAAAATGACATATTTAAATAGATCGAGTTGAAAAATTCATTTTAGTTATTTAGCGGGATAAGGGTTAAAAATTGGAATACACTTTTTCAGCAGGATAAGAGTTAACCATATTTCCCTCCAGTAAGCAACATAATTATCTATTTCAGGATAGACAAAGACATTCAGTGTTGTCACGTGATCTAAAGTTGAAGACGCTGTGCTGCCTACGTCACTTCCTTTCCAAATTTGATACCAAGGGCCTACAAGAAAACGAAACATCTCTTCTCGAAACATGCACGGCCATTAAATATTCCATCAACTTGTTCGGGTTCAGAGCCTGTTTCGGTTTCTCAACAAACACTGTGGGAGACTGACTGTTGTGCACGTTTATATGTGTGATTGGTTCTTTTTTTTTTTAATTAAAATATAAAATTCTACTGTATCTTCATATTATTTTGTAAAAATGTTGATGTTACATGGACGTGTAGATGACGCATCAGACGCTTGAAAAAAAAGGACGATTCGTTTGTGTTCGTCACTTTAATCGAACAACGCTCATAAACGAAAATATACGATGTGTCCGATGGTTCGGGAATACCCGACAAGGCTCTAGTGAAAACTATACGGTCGGTGTCAGTATACACCCTACCCGCCAAGTTTAACTCTTTACCAGACGACAAAATTTAAGCCTTGTTCAAACTGAAAGCATTTGCAGACGACAATCTTAGTGTGGTTCAAACAGTGCAATCATTTATTGATGGGGTAGAAAACATTTTGGGAAATGGAGAAAATGCTGGTTACCAGCATTTTCTCCTTTTCCCAAAATGTTTTCAAAAGACTTCTTTGCCAGGGTCGGTAAAAGTCGTCATTGTGTGGTAAAGGGTTAAATCACTTAAAAAGTGTCATCACAGTCGATGTCTGCGCATGTCATTTTCTTTGAAGATTCGACCTGTCTGCTATGACACATCACCCATCCCCTGATACCTGGAAAAGGTAGGGCTATTTCCAAAGCTATTAGCCTATTACTCAAGCATGTAGGGACTGTTCTGATGAATGGCCGATGCACAGGTTACATGCTAGCCGATTAAGCCTATAGCTGAATGAATACCAAGTATCATTTTATTCAAATTCTTCTCATATGCATTTTTATTGTTCAGAAAAGGTAAGCAATTCTTGATTTATTTTGCAGGGTGATCATTAAATTATAAACAATACCTTGTTAGAAAGTAAGACAAAAAAATAAAATATTACTCGATTAAGTTTATGAAATTGTTTTAAATTTTAATACCTCTAAATTATTTAGGATGTCATAGTAACAGACATGACTTCCCTTTCTATAACTTACGCCTATGCCTTACCATCTTCGCGAGCCAAGGTTACGATCACTACGTGGATCTTACCTTGACTTATTGAGCCCGATTTCGAGATTCCTGCGATGCGCCCTCTATTGGATGCTATAGTTATTACCCCCGTTTACATCATCTCTGAAAGCCAATGAAATAACGTTTTACAAACAGCTTATGAATACAATTATTCAACATAAAGCGATAAGCAGACATCCACGTGGGTTTCCATGTTTACCTTCTATTCAAACGGTCGCGACCTTATTCTATTTTTATCAAAGATGAAATGCTACGAGCGATTTCATTCGTTGCAGCTGGAGCTGGCTGCATCCAATGAAAAAGCGTATCGGGGAAATGTAAAACTCAAGCTCGATCCGCAAAGGGTAGAGTAGCGCAGTGAATCGTCAGCCTTGGCTTGCGAAGATGATGCCTTACCTAAAGATTTATTTATTATGTTCTGGTCATGTTCGAATACTCGGTAAAATGTTACAGCTGCAAGGTAGAGAAACTGTTTCTTTTCAAATCGAGAAGAATCGTTATTCATGTGTATCTAACGTAGTTGACCCGAAATAGAAAACAGCTATTTCCACTAAAGTATACTACTCAAATTTTGATACGGATCACTTACATATTTCTGTATACGGGTTTATATGTTTACAACAGTTTTGCATAAACTCTTTACCATTCTATAAAACTCTTGATTCGTCCAAGTTGAAAGCATTTGCTGACCAAAATCTAAATGCAACGTGCGCTATGCTGTCTTTAATAGGGTAGAACATATTTTTGGAAAAGGAGAAAATGTCGGTATCCAGCATTTTCTCCTTTTCCAACAATGTTTTCCAGAGGCTTCTTTTTCAATGTCATTAACAGTCGGCATTGTGAGGTAAAGGCTTAAAGACCTATTTCTACTGGTCATTTTATTGATCAGTGTGGCATGATAACATATTGTAAAACCAAAACCATACATGATACATGCCACATATATATTCAGAGTGAATCTTTTAGTGTGATCCCTAGCAAATTTTGAGTACTATATTATCCGACAAAAATTTGCTAAGATTAAAAATGAGTATTATTGTACAACTTTCACCGAGGCGCTTTTTCCTTTTTATCCTTCCTAGAATTATCATTTTTAAATCTAAAACCACTATAATCTCAATACAAACGGACATGATAATTACCTCCCTTTTCTGGAAACTAACAAAAATATCAACAAATAATTTCAAGATAGACATCAAAGCAATTTCTGTTCGGTTAAGAATGTGCAAAAGTATTATATATCTGTATAAATCTGTCTTTATCAACTTTCAAGAAAGTTTATGCAATGCAGCACTAGAAGTATTAGGGGTCCACTACCTCAAAATAAACATCTATTATCTATACCTGCTTTTTCTTTCGGTGGTCGTTGAGGTTTAGATAATATGGAGTGCAACACGCGAAAAGGGTCATTCGGACATTTGCGTAAAGTGTCGTCTCTGATCAGCGTGTGCACTCCGCACAGGCTAATCCAAAACGACACTTTCCGATTTTATGTGATTTTCTGTTTTACGCAAGTCCACTGTAGCACAAAATCTAATGTAGTCGTAAAGTGCCGTCTCGGATTAGCCTGCGCGGACTGCGCAGGCTAATCCGAGACGACACTTTACGCAAATGTCCGAATGCCCCTTTTCGCGTGTTGCACTCCAATTATGGTAATTCTATGCTAACCACGTGATACTTTTTTTTACACATGTCCAAATTGAAAACATATATAGACAACAAACTAAATGTAGCTCAAACGACTGGTTTTGTTTTTGAAAAGGTGCTTTGGAAAGAAAGTAGTGTACGTACCGGTGTGAGAAATAGAGGATAATCAACTGGTTATTTTTGATAAGAAAAATATCTCACGAGGATGTGTTGTTAGGCGTTGAAAAAACGAGTGCGCAGCACGAATTTTTTAACGCCTTACAACGCATCCGAGTGAGATATTTTTCATATCAAAAGTAACCAGTTGATTATTCTATTTATTATATACCTTATTAACATTATTATTATTTTTCTTTTGTTTAGACTGAGAAAAGCAGTTGGATTGTCTGGATGAAAATATAGAATTTACAATTAACTCTATCTATAAGTGATTATTGAAAAAAGTAGTTCCGAAATTACGATAGGAAGTGAAAGTGAAAGTTGATATCGTCACTAGTGATGATATCAAAATTTATTACACTGGGAAATTCCAGGATTTCACGGCTAAGTATATAATAAAGCCAGGAAACACATATATGTCACCGACGCCTTAGCTGTTAAAGTGGCGTTAAACCCCAAGACAACCAACCAACCAATTTTGAAAAGGTAGAAAACAGCGTCGGTTATGAGATATATGCATACTACCGGCATTTTCTCCTGCGATTATTTCACACGCCTTCTTTTTAAGGTCTTTAAAACTTGGGACTGTTTAGTATAGGATTCAAAGGGGACATATGCAGAAACTATAGTCCAAAACTAGCACCACACCATAACATTCGTAAATAAGATTTATTTTCAGTAAAACAGTAAAAAAACATTTAACGTCTGGGTCAGAAGAACGTGAATATTTAACTGTCGTACATATATATATATATCACGTGTTCAAAAATGTTACAAAATAATTATATCATACTAATACGAGCATTTGTGTTCTTCCGCAATATATATGTGACCAATCAGGCAAATAGGGACCATCTGCGAATTCTGTATATAATAATGATGATGATCAATCAGTTTGAAGAAGATCAACGATAGTGCAGGTCAGTCTAAGTTGATAATTCAAAAATGATTTTATAACAAGGTGCAGTGACCGCTTTTCGTACAGAAAATGTCATTAAACCGAAAACTGTCAACCCTGGTCAGCCTGCGCAATTTGCAGAATAATTGATTAAAACACATTTATCTTACATCGATTGAGAAACAAAGTTCTTTAAACTTATACCAGATTCGCGCCACTGTGCTTCCTGGGAACTTCAGTACTCGTGCATTATGTGTGGATCGATGAACAGTTCTAAAGTTGACACCCGCCTCCGGGTAACGAATTTAGGACCTTATGTTTTCGAAATCGACGCTTTATCTCACATCAAAGAACACTACATAGTTGACAGAATGCCTGTATAACAGACTTAACGACATTTTATAGCTGCATTATTAGTTGTACGGTCAGGTGGCAGGGGACTTGGAAACTTGTTCATGGCTGTAGTGAATCACGTCTCCCGGAGTCGAAGGCGAGGTATCGGCGACGTGATTTGACACAACCGCTAACATGTTTCAAAGTCCCCTGCCACCTGACCGTACAACGAATTTATTATACTGCAAAGTTTTACCCTTTCAAAGCGCGTTAAGCAAAATTTTCCTGTATCATAATCTCACGAATCGAGTATACTGACGAAATAGAAATTCCCTTCTGAGTGCCCCAATTCAATGAAAACTGGCGTCACTGGAAACCGACGTCACTAAAACGTGCAGTTTGGTGCATTTATGTTTGGTGCATTTATTACTTATAAGTATGCAGTCTGGTGATCGATCGACGTCGCTATTTTGGATGTTGTGTTGCACGTGTAGTGATGTTTACGGGGCACTCAAAAGGGAAACTGGCTTTGCGTTGTTTTTGCCAGTGAACATGATATAATATGTTCCCGGCATGTTAACCAATCAGATCACGAGAAATTTCTTTGCAGTGTAATAATAGATTTTGTGCTACCGTAGACTTGCACTAAACCAAAAAAAAATGCATAAAAATGGAAAGTGTCGTTTCGGATTAGCAGCCTGCGCGGAATGCGCAGGATGCTTAACCGAAACGACACTTTACGCAGATGTCCAACCGTCCCTGTCCGCGAGCTGCAGGCCATATTATTATCTAAAGTGTTGTTCTTCAGGATCTCTGAAACACGGGCTTGTTCAGTTAAGGGTTCAGGGAAAACAAAAATCTATATATAAGCCAAAACATCTTTGACATTATAACATTATACGATATTTGGTCTAAAGAACGTTAGTCATGCTTTCGTGTTTTATTATACAGCCTACGTCGAAATCACAATTAAAGTGACAAGTTATTTATCAAGGTGACTTGTATTCAGCATAATTATCTCAGTGGCTGCAACACAGGCCCTTGTTTTTTGACGAATTTCGCCCTATTTAACCGTGTCTATACATATGAGACTAAGTTATACAGGGCAATGCTTGCCACTTTCCCCATCCCAAAACAAAAAAAGTGCCTGTGGACTCGAAAGTAAAGAAAATAGTATTTCTGAATAAAAGTGTCGTTCATAGAACTACGGAATTTTACAATCAGGAGGGCGTTTTCTACCCCTCCAACCCCACTCCCCATCCCCAACCTACAGATCTAGAGAATTTTCCAAACTATTATTTTTTCCCCAAAAAAACATGTTTGTGAAAAACATTTCTGAAATCTGCCACCTGGCGAAGGGGTCTTTGAAATTTACAAGTTCAAACACCATCAAGTCTGCCACCTTACAAGGGAGTCTATGAAATTAATGAGGTTATCAATTGCACCTCTGACTGCACCTTACTAATTAAAAAGCACTCAACAGTCTCTTGGTAAGTGTAGTCCTTGTGTAAGGCCCAAAATAATGATCTCAGTATATGTAAAAGCTTATATTTCAATATTTCTATTCACATCTTACAAAACAAGAGAGCATTTAGTATTGGACAGCCACGGAACAGGGAGGATTTTCAAATTTGAAAGAATCTCATCCATTCCACCTGTGTCGGTTTACTCGGACTTTTGAAGGGTGTTCGAGTTTCATATAGATGCCTCTTCAAAACCTCTTGGCATAGTACCAAACTCATGATGGCAAGAAACGACCCATAGCATATGGAAGCAGAGATTAAAAAAGGCAGAGCAGGAAAATACATGTTGTTCCTTTAAGATGGAATGTTTAGCGTTGAAATGGGTTGTTACTGAGAAGTTTAGCGAAAATCTGGCAATCATTCACTTTAGAGTACTTACCCAAAACGAATACATTGACTTTCGCAAAGCCTTACAACATAGTCCAACGATGGCCTACTTCCCCTAGCGAATATGACTTTGACATCGTGCATAGACCAGGGTCCGTATTCACCAACCATTCTTAAGAACGTTCTTGGTCTTATTCTTCAAAATTTCCCAACTGTGAAAGTAACAGAACTTCTGATTGGCTAAACCAAATGGTTTAGCCAATCAGAAGTTCTGTTACTTTCACATTGACAAAATTCTGAAGAATAAGACTAAGAACGTTCTTTAGAATAGTTGATGAATACGGACCCTGGTGTATGGAATGCAGATATCGAAACGAACGCGCTATGGATGACCTCAAACGAATGATAGTCAAAGTTTTGACAAATGAGCAGTAAAGCCATCTGTCTGATTATGGCATCCGAAAATTGTCAGAGACACTGTAGATCAACCCGGTTAACTTGGTAGAAATTATAGACAAGTTGGCTTCTTTAAAAGAGAAGACAGGAGAGGTCAACATCAATGTTTTCAAATAGTTTATTGGCTTTCAATTTCAATATATTTTGGTACATGTAAACAAACGAGTAAAGAAGCCGCCGCGCTCTAAGCCTCGTATGCTTTACATGACGTTAATTTGACCTTCTTGTCGCGTTTTCAAGTTGCATGTTTTTGTCCAGCGGTCTTCTTTCTCTTTTTTAACAAAACTCTTCTTATATTTTCTTCTGCTTGGAATATTTGCTTAATAAAAAAACTACAATTATTGGAGAGGTTATTTGCAGCCATGGGAAATTACCAAATTAAATCTTTTCTGAAATTCGTCATTTATAAAAAATAAACCACATCTATTTCCTGTTTCGGTTTTTTTATTTGGTTTTATTTACAAAACCGTGACGAAACAGACTGTGTATCAGAACAATCATGCTAGAAGAAATAGACAGCAAATTCTGTGGTAGTCTGCCTTTTAAACACACCACTGTTGGAGAGGTTTGATGAGCAAACCCGAAAGGAATGTGAAAGTGATCGGAGAGGCCCAAGGAAGTGATCCAGTTACAGAAAATAAAAGGAGTCGCAGTCACAGGTCAGAAGATTTCAAGGAATATCACTTAAAAACACATTTCTTTCTTTCTTTCTTTCTTTCTTTCTTTCTTTCTTTTAGAAATGGAAGATGGAAAAAATATAGAAAAAGTTGTAATTCCTGAATGTTATCGAACAGATTTTTTTTGTTCACCCGGGACAAGGAAAGGAGTCTACGACTGATATAGGAAAGATTCTGTGGAGCGGAATGAGACAAATGATGTCTCAGAATGAATCAAGTCATGAGGTCGTAAGCCTTCATCCTCAGGATCATTAAAACTCGGACTTTTATGTATATGATTCAGAATAAAATTAGCGGTTTCTATGTCAATGAAAAAACCTGCCAATGAGGAGATTACGATCAAAATTTTGGCCCAAACAGTGGATGGTGTAGTTCAAAGGTCAGACTGCACGTTCTCTGCAGTCTGATTTTTATCTAGGCCGTATATGAGTCAAAAACGTATTGTATTATAACAGCTATTTCAGTATTTGCTGTCAGTTGTATACTAATGAATGAGCTAATAAAATTCGCGTAACTCGTCAACATCTTTGTAGACGAAACACGTGACTTGTCATCGTCACCATCTCTTAGTTTTAAAGAGTTTATAACGAAAAGTGTGTAGAATCAGCTGGGTCCGTATTCATCAACCATTCTGACGAGTCTTTTTCTCTAGCATTTTCTAAATATGAAAGTAATACCACCTCTGATTGGCTAAACCATTTGGTTTAGCCAATCAGAAGTTGTATTACTTTCAAATTTAGAATATCTTGGAGAATAAGACAAAGAACTTTCATAAGGATGAATGGTGAATCGGGACCTTGGGTCCGTGTTCGTATATTTGTCTTAACATCATTCTAAGTATCATTATAGAATCTAGAAAGTAAATCAAGTTCTGATTGACTAAACCATTTGGTTACGTATATAAAAACTTGTGTAACTTTTAAATCTGGAAAGTTTTTGAGAAGATAATTAAGAATGTTCTGAAAAATGGTGAATACCACCCTGAACTTCTTTCAGCCAATTATATAAAGCCCAAAGGCGGAAGAAAATATAAGTGTTTAATCATACCATTTAAAAGTATAGAAAAACAAATGTGAGGACGACAATCTATAAGTGTTAGTCCCTGGGCGAAAAATGATTTTCAAAATCGGCCAAAAAGTAAACGAAAGATATCATACTGCAAAGAAATTTCTCGTGATCTGATTGGTTAAAATGCCGAGAACATATATCATGTTCCCTGGCAAAAACCAGTTTCCCTTTTGAGTACCCCGTAAACATCACTAGACATGCAACACATCATCCAAAATGGCGTCGATCGATCACCAGGCTACACATTTATGCACCAAACTGCACGTTTTAGTGACTTTAATTCCAGTGACGTCAGTTTTCATTGAGTTTTGGCACACAGAAGGGAATTTCTATTTCGTCAGCATACTCGATTCGTGAAATTATAAAACAGGAAAATTTCGCTTAACGCACTTTGAAAGGGTAAAACTTTGCAGTATGATAAATTCGTTGTACGGCCAGGTGGGAGGGACTTGGAAACTTGTTCACGGCTGTGGTGAATCATGTCGCCACCTCGCCTTCGGCTCGGGGCGACATGATTTACCACAGCCGTCAACAAGTTTCCAAGTACCCTGCCACCTGACCGTACCACTAATATAGTTCCTTTGCATCTTTAAAACTAGTTTTGAAATAAGTTACCTTGTCGGCGGCTAACGCTTGGACCGACCGTGCTATAACAGATTGCCATCTTCACAAAAATTTACGCTCTTTTAAATGGTACGAGGTGTAATAAAAAAGTGCTCGGCCCCAAGTGCCTCTGATTACCAGGGAATGAAAATCTGGTCATGACTTTCCAGTATAATCCCCTTCAAGACAATGCACTTAGTCAATCTCTGTTCGAGCTTGCTTATCCCTTCCATATAGAAGTCTTTTTTCTGGTCCCCCAAGTACTCGTTCAGTGCCTCTATGACGCCTTCATTGCTTCCAAACTGTGTTCCACGACGGTTGTTTTTTTTTTTTTTTTTTTTTTAACAGATAGAAGTCAGAAGGGGCCATATCAGGAGAATATGGGGGTGAGGAAGGACTTCGAATCCGCATTCAGTCGCAGCAGTCATGGCAACTTGCGACGTGACAGCAGGCGCATTGTCCTGCAAGAGCAGAACACCTCGAGTCAATTTTGCGAGTTTGACGCACTGTCCTCTCTAAATTCTGTCATACAAAAGCAATCAAGCCTGACCAAGTGCTTTTTACTCTCCAAATTACTTTCAATTACTTCTGCAAATGCTTTTGATTTGGACCAGTCTAAAATATTGTCGTTTGGTAATGGGTTGTTGTTTAAATGATAGTTTGTTCTTACGCCTCTTTGGGCTACAGCTCCAACGTTCACATGGGCTATGAATCGAATGTCTTTTGTTTCATCAAGACTAAGCTAGGACTCGAAGTCGTCTTGCTAAAGAACATTCCAGCTATAGGTCATGTACGGATCAAGTCCGAGTCTGTATTCACCAAGAATATTCTTAGAAAATATTCCTTGTCTAATTCTCAAGAATTTGGTTTAGCCAATCTATGTTGTGTTTCTATCATATTTAGATAAATCTTGGTAACGTTAGTAAAAAATAGGAATATGCTTAAGGATGGTAACTTAATACGGTCCCTGATGCCTCGGGATAGCAAATCCTACACCTTCACCATTATAGTACGGCCACAAATCAGTAAATGCCGCCTGCCGGCGTGGTAACTGCCAGTTTTCACTCAAATTCGGCCGGTGGCAGCCCGGTGGCAGCTCGGTGGCAGGCACAATCGGCAGGCGGCATTTTAGACGCCGCTATGACGCCGCTGAAGTTTTAAGAAAAACTTAAAATTCTGACTGCCACCGGCCGATTTTTTCCAATTATGGCTGTCGTCAGGGCGCCGGCCGGCGCATTTCGTGGTCGTGCGGCGGCATTCAAGCGGCAGACAGGCGGCAGCGCGATTTTTACTCGGTCGTCACGGGGTTCGAGGGCCTTCAATCTCCGGCCGGCGATCGGTAGGAACTAACTGCCACTCTCCAGCATCCGGCCTGCTACCGTTATGCTACCGACATGCCACCCTGCGATTTCAAAATATCTGCCGGCGGCAGGGCGGAAATTGAAAAGCAGATGGAAGGCGGCTGTCGGTGTTGGTAGGTGGCAGGATACCGATCTGCCGAGTGGAGACTCCCGGGCCCCTGAATATAAATCCGAGGCTATTCAGAATAAGAAATTGTCGTCATGGCGATTCTAACAGCACCAGGGCAACTCAGAGACTTGCATATTGCTGGGTTGGGCTCTGGTCTCTTGCGCTTCGGTGCTGGCGCCTTGTCTTGCCCCTTGCCTTTAACTTGTCGGAAGGAAAAATTTCTCAAAAATTAGACCTATTTATCTTAAAAAAGTTTAAACATATTTTATTCATCAATTATATATAAATACAAAGATCTAAAGACAAATCAACAAATTAACAAACAATAACTGACGAAATGGATCAGAACGAAAGCTAAGCTTATATTGTTCTTCTCCAAAATTTCAGGTACACAGTTACAGGTTGATTACGTAATAAAAAATCATACTGGTATTTTGATTGCTATTGAAAGAAAACCTATTTATCTTGTGGTTGATAATAATGATGAACACTTTGTAGTGATACGAGAGCAATCTAGCTATATATATCCCCCGTAAACCAGCCTGCTGCCGTCAGATTATCGGGCGGGCGCCTGTCGGTGGCAGTTCGAACGCCCGATCGCCCGCCGGTGTCAGTTGTAAATGGTTGGTGTCCGCCAGGCCGCCGGGCGGTGGCAGGTAAAATCTGACGGCTGCCGGACTGTCGCCTAACTGCCACCGGCCGACACCCTGATGACACCCCACATCCCTCGAACTTAAGAAACTGCCTGCCGCCGCCCGGAACCCGCCAGGCGGCCTTTTACTGGCAGTTATTTATGACCACTCTCACCGATTTGTAAAAAATCGGCCGGCGGCATGTAATTTTAAGACTCCACCGATGTCTAAAAATCGGCAGACGGCAGTTTCACATTGTGACCATAGTGTTAGGCAGGGAGTTATATCTTCGCGACCCTGCCCTTATCTTTTTTTCTGCACTTTCAGTTGAAAACATTCAGCTTTTACCAAACGACAAAACTTTGCATTTTCCTTATTCAAAGCCTTTGCATACGCTCTATAAAATCTTATCAATTGTTTTCTTTAGGAAGGAAGTTTTTAAAAAATCTTAACCAACATGTTCTCCTTTTCCAAGCATGTTTTGTAGCGTAACAAATAGAGGTGCTACCATCAGATTAATACTTAACTTGTCTGCTACGCTTTCAAAATATACTACGCATCTGCAATTCAGTCCTTGACTACGGAGCCAACTCTTGGTGGAGCAGACATCAGATTTTAGATTTGTCCATGATAAAAACATATCTTTTTTTATTATGCAAGCGACACCTAAGATATAGCTCAAATGATGTACTTTGTCTTCAAAAGATTAGAAAACATTGAGGTAAAAAGGAGAAAATGCTGGCAGCATTTTCTCCTTTTTTCCCACAATGTGTTCAAAACTCCTTTTCCTAAGAGTCGCTTAAAGAAAAGGAGTAAAGAGATTATTATCAACTTTTTTTTTCCTGAAGCGTAACGGTATCTATGACAACGTCTCTGCTCTATGTTAATTGCGTAAGTCAAGACGTACCAAGTGACTATAAAAGCACCAAGCATACAGAACGGCCCGTTCTCGCTAGCAAACAGTCGAGTCCCTAGGTAATTTTGCTCTTGACACGGACTACGGTACACGGATTCACGATGCTTAACCTTTTCGCACTCGCCGCAATTTTTGCAGTTTCCAGTAAGTGTATAACTTTTTTTTGTTCCTTTAGGTTTTTTTGGGAAACTTACGACAGCTTTAGTGTTATACGACGTTCTTAAATGGGAAAAATTACATCAGGATCAGAATGCACAAACGACCAAGCCGGCCTGAAAATGGACAAGGCGACCAACGTGTAAATGTAATGAGGTGCTACAGGTGAAAACAAAAGCTGACTGTTTATCAAATAGCAATTTTTTCGACTGAAACATATTAACAGACGAAACGGCGGAATTCGTCTGTAAGAGAGTAGAAAAACATTGTGGAACAAGAAATATCTTAACCCATTACCATACAATCCCTACTTTTGATACCCCTGGGAAAGAAGCCTTTACAAAACATTGTGGGAAAAGGAGAAAATGCTGGTAACCAGCATTTTCTCCTTTTCCCACAATGTTTTCTACCCGTCACAAAACAAATTTCAAATTTTCAGTCACTTTTATTTTAGTCGTCTGCAAATGCTTTCAATTTGGACCAGTCTAAAATATTGTCGTTTGGTAATTGGTTAAAATAAAAACGACAGACGTCGTTAATTTGCCGGCCAATAGAAAAAGGCCCTAAAGTAAACGTATGCATTTTAACCAATCGCAATTTTCTATTGATTCGTATGTTATCAGTACCAAGTGTGGGTCTAAAACCAGCACATTTCGCTACGTCGAAATAAAGGATAAAATCCTGTAAACCCGACTTTACTCCTTTTTCAAAAACTCTTTCAAAAACCGTCTTTTTCAAGATCGTTTCAGCCCGGTATTTTGCTAGGAGCAGCAAGGCAAACAAATACGGTTAAAGACCAAGTCTTTTTCTTTGACGGTTTAGATCAAGATAATGTCGCGTGCAATACAGTAATGGACCAACACTGTCTATTACTTATTAAACCCTTTTTTTCCAGATGACAATAATTTTATTTGTCCACGTTATATATTCTACTGGACGACGTATTCGTTGTTGCTCGAATACCTTGATTCGTCTATGTGAAGAAAGAAAGCATTGCAGAAATAAAAGAGAGAAAATTACGGCAAGCAGCATTTTGTCCTTCTTTCATAATTTTTCCGAAAGTCTTCCCAAGGGTCGTAAAATGTAAGACAGCTTGTTGACCCATTACCACACAATCCCTACTTTTGACGCCCCTGAGAAAGAAGCTTTTAGAAAACATTGTAGGAAAAGGAGAAAATGCTGGTAACCAGCATTTTCTCCATTTCCCACAAAGTTTTCTACCCTTCATAAAATAAATTTTCAAATTTTCAGTCACTTTTATTTTGTCGTCTGCAAATACTTTCAATTTGGACCAGTCTAAAATATTGTCGTTTGGTAATGGGTTAAAGGAGTAAACTATGACGGAATTGTCTCGTTATTTGCCGCATTTTGTGTTGAACTCTATATCACAAAGCAAAACTTTAGACCTAACCAAATTGAAAGCATTTGCAGAGGACAATTTCATAGTGGCTCAAATGACACAAGTTATCTTTTGATAAGGTACAAAACTTTCTGGAAAAAGGAGAAAATGCTGTTTACCAGCATTTTCTCCTTTTCCCACAATGTTTTCAAGAGGCCTGTTTCTCTGGGTCATAAAAAGTTGGGATTGTCTGGAAAAGGGCTGAAGGAAGAATGTAGGTCTAAGAACTAAACCCATTATTTTTTCCTAATGAGCCATGCTCTATGAAAAAGGAGCTTAATGCATTTACAAAAAAGGCCGAATATGATCCAGCGGTTTGATAGGTAAAGTTTACTTTCATGATCTATTATCACGTGACTTGCTTACTAAAGTGCTTAGATTTTGTCCTACGGTAGACTAGCGCATGAATCAGAAAATCATGCACGATCGGTAAGTGTCGTCATGGATCAGACGGCGCGGACTGCGCAGGCTCATCCGAGACGACATTTTATGCAAATGTTCGAATGTTCCTTTTCGAATGTTGCTTGTGAAGTTATCTTTACTTAGCTCCTGCTATGTTTAGTTTACACTGTAAAAAATGTCAGACAACATTTTCTCCTTTTCCAACCATCTTTTTATCCCTTTACCCCATAAGGCATTTGTATGGTATCTCTAATTGACCCTAAAATAACAGCAAGGATGAAGCCGTTTTTATATGCATAGGACACCTTTTGATAGCATAGAAAACATTGTGACAAAAGGTGAAATTGCTCGTCACGAGCAATTTCACCTTTTGCCACAATATTTTCCTAAGCCTCCTACAAGCAATACGTAGAAACGAGTGTCTATGGAGTAAAGGGTTAAAATACATTAGCCTTTTAAAAACGAGTATTTGGCCAAATCTTTGACATGTATCTTTATAGCTCGGAGAGAGGAAAAAAAACGGTTAAACTTTATGGTGTGTATAATCTAGTCAGCTGTGTTAATATTGATAAATGATTAATATATAGGGTGTATCGGATAAAGGAGGTGAAGGGATTTGTCTTGATTTAAAATCGGTAACCATGATGTGTTGGAAAGTCTCCAGAAACGAGATGCATTTTCCATTTATAGTAAACAGTGCAGCGTTACAACTGTGAGGGAACAGCTTTTGGCATAAAGATATATACAAGAATGATTAAAGTGTCATAGAATATAGCTGAAATTGGTTAAAAACACTGGATGAAAACGCGTACAAATACAAAGAGAAACGTGTATTGAAGTCGATCTATTGATGTTTTCTAATTTGCTTCTACTCCTTTTTCGGTATACGTCTACATTACAAAAATTGTATAGTCCAAATTTATCATTTACAAATTTCTATTGACGTGACTCCTCAACATCTTTGTAGACGAAACACGTGACTTGTCATCGTCACAATCTCTTAGGTTTGATATTGTAAAACGTAAGAATTCATTTAGTGGGATTTTGGTGATTTGTGAAAATCGGGGTTGTTACCAAAACGCAAATTTACAACGCCACGAAAAATTCATATTGAACACAATGCTAATTCTTTTAGTTGCCGAATGAATAAACGTTTGGCCATCTAAAATTACTAATAGTCTTTCGGATGAGACGTTAAACCCAGGTCTTGTGTGACGGTGCTATACACCGAGCACGTTAAAGAACCAGGCGAAACTTAAGAGGGGTTTCGTCGTGTATTTGCACTATCCCCCTGTAATAATACTAACAGTTTTCAAGGGGCGTCGCCCATATGGGAAACCAGTTGCGACGATAAATAAACGCAAATTCAATCAATCATTCAAGATCCCGAAGTTGACACCCGCCTCTGGGTATCGAACTCAAGACCTTATGGTTACGAGGCCGACGTTTGACCTCATAACGACCGACACCACACATAGCGACGTGATGATGCATGTATGTTGTATCATCGAGATACAGTAAACCTTTTTGTGAGAGCAGTGTGCCTGTATTCACCAACCATTCTTGAGGATATTCATAGTCTTATTCTTCAGAATTTTGTCATTGTGAAAGTAACAGGATTTCTGATTGGCTAAACCAAATGGTTTAGCCAATCAGAAGTCCTGTTACTTTCATGGTCAGGAAATCTTGAAAAATAAGACCAAGAATGCTCTTAGGAATGGTTGGTGAATACAGACCCAGGGCACATGTACGAGCGAATGAATGTCACTGGTAGTAATTCAGCTGTGTGAACAGTATGCTTGTGGGTATTCTAGGACTTTGGTTCCAAAGACGAACTAAAACAGGTCATATAGACTTGGCAAATGTCTCGGATGTATTCGAAAGATAAATAAGTCATGCGCTGCCAAAAGGGGGCTTGATGCATTCCTGGGATGCACGATACCTAGCAAGTCATCACATGTTCTTTGTTCCATAAAATCCATTTTGTTTAACAATCGACTGAATTATATGGTAGACTGGTCCCTGGACATACAAAAACTTGACAAATAGCGCAAAGTTTTGGCCTAGGTTTATCTTAGTTTAAAATTCAATGTAACGGTTGTCGCGTAGAAAAGTAGCCCGCTTCTGTACCAATGATGCACGAATTAGAAAAATGTGTATTTGTAGAACGCCATCTAGCGGGAGATATACCATCTTCGCAAGCCAAGACTGACGATTCACTACGTTACTCTACCCTTGGCGGATCAGCTTGATTTTTACATTCACCCGATACGGTTTTTCATTGGATGCAGCCAGCTCTAGCTGCAACGAATAAAATCGCTCGTAGCATTTCATCTTTGATAAAAATAGAACAAGGTCGCTACCTTTCGAAAAGAAGGTAAACATGGAAACCCACGTGGATGTCTGCTTATCGCTTCATGTGTATTCGTAAGCAGTTTGTAAAACGATATTATTTTGCTTTTAGAAATATGATATAAATAGAGGATATTTGTTTTTTCGGTGAAAGATCGAAATTTATTTCATCGAGTGGACACCATCGGTAATATTTTCACGAGTGGCGCAGTCACGAGTGAAAATATTACCGATAGTGTTCACGAGATGAAATAAATTTCGATCTTTCACCGAAAAAAACGAATACTCTACTTATTTTATGTTTATAACCCTTTCTGGGAGGAGCTTTATCAAAATTCAGTATACATGTAGTTCTTTTTCCTTATTTCTCGGGGTGTACCGCTCCCGCATAGCAACGTTACGTCAAGCGCGAAAAATGTAAGGTATATGACGTCATATTTCCCATCTGGTTGTTAGGCACGCGCAATTTACCTAGGCAACAAGAACGTGAAAATCGGTATTTTCACTGGCGGTACCAGTGTAAGATCGAAAAATAATTTCACTGCTATTTCTAGTTATCCTACCGGAAAGCATGAAATAAAGGGGGTAATAGGCCTAACCAGCATCCAATAGAGGGCGCATCGCAGGAATCTAGAAATCGGGCTCAAACAGCCAAGGTAAGATCCACGTGGTGATCGTAAACTTGGCTCGCGAAGATGGAGATATACCTGATGGAGTTGTCATTGAATGTGATGAATTGCGTCTAGTTAGTTGCATATTTTTTACCTGTGACCTACTTCTCAGTACATGTATACTAAAGCCGAATGAACAGATGGTAATATGGGACCGTTAAGAAATACTGACATGTTTATTTGGTTGGACCATGATGTCCTATTTGCTGAAACATTTAACACGTTTCATATTTTTTCGGTAGATTATTGGAAAATGATGGCGGATTACAAATATGGATAATTTCTGTTTACGACCAGAGAAATTCATCGTACATGTTTCCGCAACTATCCATTTGAAGGTGCTGACAGTAATTCTCGCGCACTAGTTACCTAGGTGAACAGTGCGTGCCATTGAACCGCAATGAAATATTTTGTGATTTACAGTTGTCTGCGCATGTCATATTCTTTAAAGTTTCGATCAGTCTGATATGACGCACCACTCCCCCCCCCCTCCCGCAATATTAGGGGCAATGTAATTATAATGAAAAAAGGGAGCCAAGTACTAGAGAAGTTCTTCTTGGTTATTTTTTTTCATATTCGGGGCCTCCTTTGTTAGAAAGCCATGAGGCATATAAAATCGTAAAACCTTTTGTATATATACTTTGACCCTAAAACAAAAATGACAGTCATCTGTCACTCATAAAGTAAATCTCAAGCAAATAGAATAATGTGAGTCATGCTTCGGGAAAATGGGGTCTAGTGCATCTGTACAAAATTTCGAGTGTCAACTTTGGGATTTTTCATTGGCCCACACATTCGGCGCGGGTACTGGCGTAGTTCCCAGGAAGCAGAATCGAGAGATATTCGTATAATTTGTAAGAACTTGTTTCTCAATCGATGTAAAATAAATATGTTTAAACTAAAATATCGACCGAACTCATCCTTCGAGCACCGCGCAAGCTATCCTGGTCCGAAACTTTTTGCTATCAATTGGTCAATTATCTGCATTTCAAAAGAACAGTCTACGCCATGATTATGCCAACTGTAAGATAAAAATTTATGAATGGATAATGACTTGCTCGATACAATGCATCATAGAGATACTTTAACCCATTACCACACAATCCCTACTTTAGACAACCATGAGAAAGAAGCCTTTTGAAAACATTGTGGGAAAAGGAGAAAATGCTGGTAACCAGCATTTTCTCCTTTTCCCACAATGTTTTCTATCCTTCACAAAACAAATTTCAAATTTTCAGTCACTTTTATTTGGTCGCCTGCAAATGCTTTTAGTTTGGACAAGTCTTAAATTTTGTCGTGTGGTAATGGGTTAAACCCCTTTTTGCAAGAGCATGGCATATGTATATTTGATTTTCCAACTCCTGAACCGACACATCAAAACTTTCAGACGGGTATAATTTTTCATTATCTCCCGCTAGATGGCATTCTACAAATACAATCTAATTTAGATATCCTGGGTACAGAACCGGACTACTTTTCTACGCGCCAACCGTTACTTTGATTTTCAGACTAAAATAAACGTTTACTCAATATAACGCTACCTGATGTGATTCATTCAGCTATGATCAGCAGTTCAGAGAAATCTGGGGCTAGAACAGGCCTTATTTCTCCCCAGACGTACTGATAAAAGCCATTCTCTCCATTGCTACTTTATAGCGCGTATTACTACAATCCCCCCAAATTTGGAGAGAGTGATGCGCCATATCAGACGGGTCTAATCTTCGAAGAATATGACATGCGCTGAATATGAATTTGTCGATTTGACAACTTCGTGTCAAACGGACTTTTGTATTAGAGCGTTGTTATTGGTGTGCACATAATAAAACCATTTTTAGGGTTATTTAACAAAACCTTTGAAAGATTTACGAGATGGTTAAGGTCTGCCAAGGGTCCCTGCATCTTTGTTTCTTGCAAACAATTAGACTAGAAGGAAGAAGTCGAGGTCAGCTTTTTCGAGTATGATTTATTATACTGTAATTAGCATAGCCATGATTATGGCCAAACGAGCGAGACAGAGATATAGACAGAGGGCTATTGTATTTAATTTTTTTAATATTTCAAGTACGTAGAAGTTACTGAAAATGAGTGTCAGTGGGTGGAGAAAGGCTAACGCAACCCGTTGTCTGCTCATGTCAATATTCTTCGAAGATTCGACTGTCTTATATGACGCATCACTACAAGCCCCGAAAGCGGGCTGACTGTAATTTTACGCTCTATAAAGTAGCAATGTTGAAAATAGCCTTTACATATCAATACGTTTGAGGAGAAATGAGACCTGCTTTAGCAACAGATTTCTCTAAACTGGTGATCATAGTTGAGTGAATTGCACGAGGTAGCGTTTTATTTGGTAAACCTTTTTTTCTTTCTTTGTTTCAAAGTAACGGTTGTCGTGTAGGAAAGTGGTTCGGTTAAGTACCCAAGATGCCAATATCAGATAGATGAGTATTTATAGAATGCCATCCAGCGGAAGATAATGTAACGCAACCAAGTTTGCAAGATAGATTTTTCCATAGAAGTACATGTATTGTTTATGGCCATTTTTCCATTGCTATTTTATTATTGGCAATGGTAGTTTACGCACCGCGTATTAATATTTTGCCCTGTACGGGATAGCGATGCGTCATAGCAGACAGGTCAAATCATCGAAGAATATGACAAGCGCAGACAACGGCACTGTTTCATTATTAATATTTTCATTTAAAAAAAAAGAAACATCCTAATAAAACTGACAGTGCGGGACGAAAAGTACGACAGTGAGTGAAAGTATCCTCACGACTTAGGTAGAATGTGTGACGTCTGATTGATAAATGCGCGTCACGTGGTAGACTTCATGAAATTACCGAGCCGTGATCGGTAGGTCGACGCCACACGTTAACTGAATCTCTCGGTTTTCAAACGGCAAGCCTTACTGCCTTTCAGGGACGAAATCAAGGGTTCTTGGCGTTGCTGAATGTGCTGGCTTTTGACCTACTTTTTTGTATTGATAACAGATGTATAAACAGAAATTTGTGATTGGTCCAAAATGTAGACCTGCGCCCGTATTCACTAACCATTCTTAACTGACCCATTACCACACAATCCCTACTTTTGACGCCTTTTGAAAACACTGTGGGAAAAGGAGAAAATGCTGGTAACCAGCATTTTCTCCTTTTCCTACAGTGTTTTCTACCCTTCCCAGAACAAATTTCATTTTTTCAGTCACCTTTATTTTGTCGTCTGTAAATGCTTTCAATTTGAACCAGTCTAAAATTTTGTCGTGCAGTAAAGAGTTAAGAACGTTCTTTGCTTCATTCTCCAGAATTTTCTACATTTGTAAGTAACACAACTTCTGATTTGCTAAACCATTGGTTTAGCCAATCAGCAGTTGTGTTACTTATAAATTTAGAAAAACTTCGAGATTAAGACTAAGAATGTTCTCGAGAATGGTTGGTGAATACGGACCTATTTCTGGGCCTATTTACGTCTATCAGTTTTAAAGATATTTCTTCTTTAATATATATCAGTGCGAAAATCTAACACCATTTGAAAAATCATATTTACAGATGGGAAAACTTTTGGACTCCTCCAGACTGAAAGCATTTGCAGAAAACAGAATAATTCATGCATTTAATAGTACATTTTTCTTCGAAAGGTTAAAAAAAAAAGTACAAAGCAGAAAATCATCGACTGGTTCTCCCCTTCCCGGGGGTGGGGGTTGTTCCTGCACGGCTCTGTGGTAAAATGTAATAACCTTGACCTAGAGGCCCCGATTTCAGGTCTACTGACTCCACTGGTTTGTCATAGGAGTGTCCTTGGGCACGACACTTCAGAGATCTAGCCTAGTATAAGTCAAACCCGAGAAAAACATGTCACGTTGCCATAAAATAGCTGGAAGAGTGTTGAAAGCAGTGTAAAACATCATTCATTCATTCGACCTATCTCCTTTTCCGAAAATGTCTTCAAAAGTGGTTTATAGTGGGATCTTTAATACTGGGCATTGTTTGTTACAGCATCGATGTGTTAACTCTTGTCCTGCTAAATAACTAAAATAAAATGTCATTTCGATAGTAAAACCCCAAATACTGTCATTTCAAAGTTGTGATTTTGGGAATAATATGTCCTCATCGGACAGTGTAGATCCAAGATCAGACTGCACGTTCTGTGCAGTCTGATCTTGATTTACGCTGTCCGCAAAAGGTCAGTGAGACGCGATAAGCAGCCGAAGGGTTAAATGAATAGCAAAGACTTTCTTAATCAGAACTAGAAATATCTTTAAATAAGATAATCGGCGTCACTTTGCTAGGTAACAGGCATGGGCTTTTGAGATAAGTAGGATGTGACATGAGTTGGTTTTTGAGATGAAAAATTATTAAACAAGTCTACAAAAGATGTTATTAAGCGAGCTTTCGGCGAGCTTAATAACATTTTTTGTGGACGAGTTTAATGATATTCAGCAGGAAAATAGTTCTCTATTTACCAAACGACAATATTTTAGACTCGTCCAATTTGAACGCATTTGCAGACCACAGTCCGAAATTGAAAGCACTTGCAGACGGCACTTTTAAAATTGCTGAAATTATTGTATTGTGATGAAAGTCTATAAAACCTTGTGGGAAAAGGAGAAAATGTTGGTTACTATAGCATTTTCTCCTTTTCCTACAAGGTTTTCCAAGGGCTATGTCCTCGGGATCGTTAAAACTCGGGATTGTGTGGTAAAGGGTTAATGTTTGTATATTTTTAACCCTTTGCCAAACAAGCCCTGATTTTTACGATCCAGAGAAAGAAGACTAGTGAAAACATTGCTGGAAAAGAAGAAAATGCTGGTAACCAACATTTTCTCCTTTTCCCACCATGTTTTCTACTCTTCTAAACTAAAGTTTCAATTTTTGAATCACATTAATATTGTCGTCTGCCAATGCTTTCAATTTGGATAACGCTAAAATTTTGTCGTTTGGTAAGAAGTTAACTCTTTACCTCACGACAGAATTTTAGACTGTTTCAAATTGAACGCATTTGCAGACGACAAAATAAAGGTGACTGAAAAATTGAAATTTGATCTTGGAAGGGTAGAAAACACTGGTTACCAGCATTTTCTCCTTTTCCTACAGTGTTTTCAAAAGGTTTCTTTCTCAGGGGCGTCAAAAGTAGGGATTGTGTGGTAATGGGTTATAAAGACCTAATTTGTTCCTATTTATAGCTGCTCAGACGGGATCCCAATCTCAGATGCTGCAGATGATGAACAGCATGGGCTCATCCGGGATGACAGGATCCTCGGCAGAACCAAGTTACCCTATATCGGCAATGGGTGGTGGTGCAAGTGGAGGAGCGGTCGGTAGCTCCGGCGGTTTAATGGGGATGCTGTCAAAAATGGGCGGAATGTTTGGCGGCATGGGCGGAGCTATGGGAGCTATGGGAGCAATGGGAGGAGGAGGCATGGGCGGCATCTCGGGCCTTCTGCAACTGGCCAACCCCTTTTTCTTGTGCAAACAGACGGAGAACTTCAGAATGATGCCGTGCCAAAGAATGCCCCGGATATGCGACCTTATGTCTATTAATACGTACAAAGTGCCTGGACTTCTAAGCTGTAACCGAATGCTTTCTGGGTGCTGTCTCAAGGACGCAAGAGCGTACATGTTAGCCAAGAGGCTTACGTAAAGGTTTGTTGTCAGTGATTACAAATTGTTTTTTTTTTTATGGACTGGGTTGGGTATTGTTCAACATTATTTGAGTTAATCGCGGCGGCCAGTGCACTTATTAACCCTTTCCCAAACAATCCCTGGTTTTTACAGGTCTGGAATAGTAGCCTTTTGAAAACATTGTGGGGAAAAGAAGAAAATGCTGGTAACCAGCATTTTCTCCTTTTCCACCAGTGTTTTCTAGCCTATCATAGACAGAAATCATCTTTTCTGAAAGAGTTGAATCAAAATCTAGTCCAAAAGTTTGTCGTGTGGGAAAGGGTTAATGCTTTCCTTGAGTTTCTGTTACTGGTACTTCGCATAATTTTTTCCAAGCCCCTGGCTACTTTCCCACATGGTCACATAGCTATCGTTGAATCAATGGTCAAGAGTGAGAGAAGAATGAATCCTGTCAGGAAGACCTTTGTCAATCCTAGGAGAGAAATTGGCTGCATCGAGGATCAAACAAGCGACCCACTATTGTCAAGTCATTTGCTCTACCGAAGGAGCAACCGTGGCTCGGCCTCGGGTACAGGTTTTATATAGCTGTATGCTACTGGGTTACCGCAAGATACAGGACGAAACGTATCCCATTTAACCCTTTATCACACAATCCCGACTTTTAACACCCACGTGAAAGATACCTTTCAAAAAACACTGTGGGAAAAGGAGAAATTGTTGGTAACCAGTATTTTCTCTCTTTCCCACGTTTTTATATCTTTTAAAACAAATTTCATCTCTTCATTTCGTCGCCTGCAAATGCTTTCAAATTTTGTCGTATGGTAAGGAGTTAATAGCACCATCGCACGGAACCTCGTTTTTATGTCTCCTCCGAATGTATATACATGTATAAATGATTCTAGACGGCCAGCCGTGTGGCTCCAACACTGACCCTCAAAGAAGCCAATACTTGATGTTTACACGTCCTACGCTCTACCACTTAAGCTATGGGGGCTCCCATTTGGTGGTGGATGAGTAACGAACACCGTTTTGACAAAAAATAGCTCCGCATGCAGGTGCAAATGTTCCGCTGTACTTGCTGTTCTTCGTTGTCTGCGCATGTAATATTCTTCGAAGATTCGACCTGTCTTATATATGACGCATCACCCATTCCCTGATACTTGGGAAAAGTAGGGCTTATATCGGAGCAAAACGAAAGCCTGCAGGAACTGTTTTGATAAATGAACGGTGAATCAGTTACCTGCTAGCTGATCAGAAATTAATAAATCGCACCCAGGTAGCATTTTACTGAGTAAACGTTTATTTTAATTTGAAATTCAAAGTAACGGTTGTCGTTGTGAAAAATTAGTCCACTTATGTACCCAGAATGCCCATATTAGATAGATTCATAATATTTGTAGAATTCCATCTGGCGGAAGATAATGGCTTTTCTTTTCAAAGAATCTAGGTACAATTAAGGGGACGTAAGTGTGTTAACTCATTACCAAACGACAAAGTTTTTGGCTTGTCCAAATCGAAAGCATTTGTAGACGACAAAATAAAAGTGACTAAAAAATTGAAATTTGTTTTGTGAAGGGTAGAAAACATTTTGGGAAAATGAGAAAAAGCTGGTTACCAGCATTTTCTCCTTTTCTCACAATGTTTTCTAAAGGCTTCTTTCTCAGGGTCGTCAAAAGTAGCATCTGCGGTAATGGGTTAAAAGCACTTAGGTGATTATCTGTCCTTATTTCATATGTTGCCCATTTTGATCGTTAAAAACTTGTCAGAGTTTGAAGTAAACACTATAGCACGACAAAGTTTTTTTTTTCAAATCAAAGTCGTATAAGGGACAGGGCTATGTCAAAAGTATTTTGATGGCTGCCAGCCCTTATTTGTATGGGGTTCCCTTTATGATAATTAACGACTCCGATTTTGAAGTAAATGTCATCATAATTGACAAAAAAGTGCCTTATATTTTTTCTATTGGCCTTTAAATATACCCATGTGCATAATGAAGAGTAGGACTCGTGATCTGGAGGCGCCAGATTTGAGCCTCACGGAGTTTTTCATAGGAGTGTCGTTGAGGAAGTCACTTCAGAGCCCCAGCCAAGTACTGGTGAAACCCAGGAAATACATGACTATGAGAGCTATCGCCGTGATATAACTGAAATAATGTTGAAACACCGGAAATGAATAAGAATAATTTGAATGTTCTTATCTTTTCAGAGTAGACCGGAAGTGACATAGTACACTGTACAAATGACACGTGGTATTTATTGTTCGTTGACGCAGTTCCTGTTGCATTCACCGTCCTCCTGCAGTAAGTCACCTTACAGCAACGATAAAGACAGACCGAACATCACATCTGAGCCGAGCTTTCCGTTTAAATCTCTTTCAATACTGAATAATCAAATTGCATTTTCTCAAAGGCTTAAAATACATTTCTTCTGCACGATCTCGACAGTTAAGTCAAAATCTAGAATGTAGCAATGGACAGTAAAGATCACAGATCAGACTGCACGTTCTGTGCAGTCTGATCTTGATCCACACTGTCCACGAAAGCCTCTAGTATCGTCTATCGAATGGAAAGGGTTAACCCCTATCTGGAGCAGAAATAACAGCATCCGGAGCTACATGTACCAATGCTGACAGTGTAGATTCAAGGTCGTATTCTTGAAACTTCATCGTCCAAAAGTTTGTTAACAATTTTCAACATAACATACCTAGCGCATTTTCATTTTTTTTTTTTGCTATCTAGATGAAAATAACCATTTACTTTTTTCAGCGTTCAGTATCTTTTTTTAATGCAAATTGTTTCTTCCTTCATGCCATGTCTGTTACCACAATGGCGGCAGACTTCATTTCCAATACCATTAATCAGGGACTCGATTGTTAAATGTGTGAATCTTTAAATTAAAGGTGGTAAACCAATGTCATTTTTTTTTTTGTCATTTTTTATTAATATTTGCGTTTATTTATCGTCGCCACCGGTTTCCCATATGGGCGACGCCAGCAGGTGGCTGTTAAAATTGTTACGGGGGATTTAGCAGATACAGGACGAAACCTATCCTTAGTTCGCCTGGTTCTTTAACACATTACCAAACGACAATATTTTGGACTTGTCCAAATCAAAAGCATTTGCAGACGACATAATAAGAGTGACTGAAAATATGAAATTTGTTTTGTGAAGGGTAGAAAACATTGTGGGAAAAGGAGAAAATGCTGGTTACCAGCATTTTCTCCTTTTCCAACAATGCTTTCAAAAGTCTTCTTTCTCAAGGGTGTCAAAAGTAGGGATTGTGTGGTAATGGGTGAATGTGCTTGGTGTACAGCACCGTCACACGGGACCTCGGTTTAATTTCTCATCCGAAAGACTTATAGTAATTTTAGATGGCCAGTCGATCGAACCCAAATCCTCATGATCACGGGTCTAACGATCCACCAACTGAGCTATGCAGGCTGGTCTTTGTCATTTTTATCGATTACTTTTTCTTTCATATCCAATGGTCAAGCCTGTGTGCAAGTGCGTGTCCAAGCGTGCGAGTATGGGCCTACGCCCCAAAGTGATCAAAATTCAGTGACAAAATTAGGAAAATGACGGTTTCATCCAACTATGCAGGCACAAGGCCGTGTTACCCGTCAGCGAGCACCGGACCATTTTTCGAGTAGGCTGTGCATTCGGCCTTACCACTATTGTCTTCTTTTCAGCTTTTTTATGCTTATCTCTAATAATCTGTCAAAAGAAAGTCCTAAAATTGGAACTTCCTTCAGAGGAAACAATCTTTTACCATGGGAACACCCTACCATGGGAACAACTTACCATGGAAACATTCCTCTATCATCGAAACACCTTGCCATGGGAACAATTTAACATAGGAGTATCCAACCATAAGAACTTTCTATCGTTGTTTCGAGAATTTATAATTGGACCAGAAATGTGTATCCATCATTGCAGCGTACTAAAACAGTTAGAAACAGCCTCTAAGTCTATAGAATTATATTTTAAATCGGGGTCTCTATTCTCCAACCTCTCTGAAGAATGTTCCATCTCTTATTATCCAGACTTTTCTACATTTGTAAGTAATCCAACTTCTAATTGGCTAAATCATTTAGCTGTGTTACTTACAAACTTAGAAAACCTTGAAAAATAAGAATATGAATATTGTCCAGAATGGTCGGTAAATACGGGCACAGATCATATAAACCGTCTTATATTCTGTTGTAGGTATGATTAAAATGCGACAGAAAAAAAAATCCACTTTGATGCGTAATTCTGCGTCATTATGTATCATATAAAGTCAGTGCATTAAATCCAAATGCATAGATTGCATTTCAACTTTTTCATTATTCTATTCACCTTTGGCTCATCAATTATATAAAGTTTATTTCATTAACTTGTGGATAATATGGGGAAATATTTGCCGAAAAAGGGAAAGGTATGCGATGGACTCAAAACACAGCACTTGATATTGATAATATGGTGAAAGTTTGATGAAAATCACGTAAGACCTCTAGAAGGAGCTGCAATGGTAAGAAAAATTTGAAAGAGACAGAGTGGCAGACAGGCAGATAGACTGCTGTATTCCACCGTAAGAGGTGGGGAATGGCTAAAAAACTCTGTAAAACTTCAAAATGAAAAAAAAAAAACACACATAATGAACTACCTCAGACATTGGTTTAGGTGTTTCACATAATTTAATTAACAAAAAGAAACATTACAGATCTATCTGTATGTATAATATATAAATATGCTGAACAAAAACTTCCAGCTGTCAATATAGATGGCTTTTCTCTCTCCCTCAACCACAAATTAAATTTGTTTAAAAATGTCCTATTTTCTTTTCCAATTCGATTTATCAATTTATCAATTGCCATTACGATGTTAGTGCGTAACTGGAACAAAATTGTCGTCAAAAATCAAATGAAAACTTAATGCATATTAAAAAGCCAAAAGCAAAAATGGGCGACTCTAAAAAAATGTAATTTCATTAAGGGAATGACCGAATCTAAGTTGAGAGAACTTGTGGTCAGACCCTTTTGCCTTGTCCTTTGATTGTGTACATTGTTCTATGTTGTAAATTATATTCTTGTAAAATACTTGGCAATAAAATATGTTTAAACTAAAAACTCAACCACAAATTCTAGACCTTTCCAAATTGAGAACATCAGCTTGCAAAAAGTTTTAAAGTAGTGCAATTTAACTTCAAAATTTTTTGAAAGAGAACAAACGTTTTGGGAAAAAGAGTAAATGCTTGTTACCAGCATTTTTTTCTTTTTCCCACAATGTTTTCAAAAGGCCTTTTCCTCAGGGTAATGAAAATGTTTTTTTCTGTATAGAGCAGGGAAAAAATGAGGTTAAGAGACATCAGCTCCTCGTGCTGGTACAAATGGTAAGCTGTACAAGCTTAGTGAATGAAAATCTTAAGTCCATAAAAGGGCATAAACGTGTAAAAAATGTTTTGCGAGTTATACTGGCATAGATTTCCTTTATCATAGTCAACTTTTTACCATTAAGTAAAATTTTAGACTTGTCAAAAATGAATGTAATTGCAGACAACAAATCGAAAGTTTTTGGATGTGAAAGGGTAGAAAACATTGCGGAAACAAGAGCTGCAAATTGTCGCAAGATACGCCCGTCTTACCCCAAGTTGTAAAGGTGGGGCATGCACCGGACAAAATTCAAGTATGAAAAACGACAAAGGGCAATAACTCAAAAATTAAGCAAGCAAGAGTTGTGATTCCTGTGCACTGCACTCCCCATGGATGAGATCTATCCACCCATGAAATTTCATAACCCTAGCTACTATAGTTTTGGAGATATGCTCCGGACAAAATTCAAGTATGAAAAACGACAAAGGGCAATAACTCAAAAATTAAGCAAGCAAGAGTTATGATTCTTATGCACTGCACACACCCTCGGTAAGATCTATCCAGCCATGAAATTTCATAACCCTAGCTAGTATAGTTTTGGAGATATGCTCAGGACATAATTCAAGTATGAAAAACAACAATGGGCAATAACTCAAAAATAAGCGAGCAAGAGTTATGATTCCTGTGCACTGCACTCCCCGTCAATGAGATCTATCCACCCATAAAATTTCATAACCCTAGCTAGTATAGTTTTGGAGATATGCTCCGGACAAAATTCAAGTATGAAAAACGACAAAGGGCAATAACTCAAAAATTAAGCAAGCAAGAGTTATGATTCCTGTGCACTGCACTCCCCCTCGGTGAGATCTATCCACCCATGAAATTTCATAACCCTAGCTACTATAGTTTTGAAGATATGCTCCGGACAAAATTCAAGTATGAAAAACGACAAAGGGCAATAACTCAAAAATTAAGCAAGCAAGAGTTATGATTCCTGTGCACTGCACTCCCCGTCAATGAGATCTATCCACCCATGAAATTTCATAACCCTAGCTAGTATAGTTTTGGAGATAATGCTCCGGACAAAATTCAAGTAGGAAAAACGACAAAGGGCAATAACTCAAAAATAAAGCGAGCAAGAGTTATGATTCCTGTGCACTGCACTCCCCGTCAATGAGATCTATCCATCCATGAAATTTCATAACCCTAGCTAGTATAGTTTTGGAGATATGCTCCGGACAAAATTCAAGTATGAAAAACAACAAAGGGCAATAACTCAAAAATTAAGCAAGCAAGAGTTATGATTCTTGTGCACTGCACTCCCCCTTGATGAGATCTATCCACCCATGAAATTTCATAACCCTAGCTAGTATAGTTTTGGAGATATGCTCCGGACAAAATTCAAGTATGAAAAACAACAAAGGGCAATAACTCAAAAATTAAGCGAGCAAGAGTTATGATTCTTGTGCACTGCACTCCCCCTCGATGAGATGTATCCACCCATGAAATTTCATAACCCTAGCTAGTATAGTTTTGGAGATATGCTCCGGACAAAGAACTGGACGCCGCCCGCCCGGACGCCCGCCCGCCACGGGTGATCCCATAATACGTCCCGTCTTCGACGGGCGTATAAAAATGCTGGTTACCAGTATTTTCTCTTTTTCCAAAGTGTTTTAAAAAGCCCTTTCTATCAGGTAATTAAAACTCATGACTGTGGAAAGAAGTTAACCCTTCACTACACGCCACAATTCTGAACTTTTCCAACCTGAAAGTGTTTGTAGATGAAAAATAAAATATAGCTATAATTGTGATTTATGTCTTTGATAGGGTAGAAAATATCATGAGAAAAGGAGAAAGCATTGTGGGAAAAGGAGAAAATGCTGGTTACCAGCATTTTCTCCTTTTCCCACAATGTTTTCCAAGGTCTTCTTTTTCAGGGTCGTTAAAAGTCTGGATTGTGTGGTACAGAGTTTAAAAGCAACCCAACTGTATCATATATTTCTTCATTATTAAGACTTATATGAGAAAATGATCAAATTATTGCACAAAGATCATAGGGCTATAACAATACCACCACATTTTGTTCAAACACAGGCACGACGAAAACATTGGTTTTCATCATTTTTTTTTTCTTTTTCCACAATGTTTCAATAAGTTTTATTCTTCATTCCATCACCCCGAATTAATGTGAATTATTAATAAACACTTTACAAGAATATTTTCAAACCCATCTTCTGCAAGCTTGTCGCTGGGGAAAACAAGTTTATCCAAAGAGTTCCTTTACAAGTCCTGTTCACAAAATTTTTCAATTCTTTTTCAGTTAAGCTATGTGAAACACAGGTTTAACCATTTTCCAAAAGACAAAATTCAGACATTTCCAAATTAAACTCATCTGCAGGCATCAAATTTGTAAGTAATAAAAATAACTCAAAGTTCTTTCACAGGGCAGAAAAGATTGTGGGAAAAGGAGAAAATGCTAGTTACCAGCATTTTCTCCTTTACGAACAATGATTTATAAAGCTCTTGATCCTACAAGATGGTAAAAATTTTGGATTGAGAGGTAAAGGTTAATACAGCTGCAAAATGTGTCAAGTTTTTGCTCATGGTAAATTTTTAGCATGCTCAAGGATTATTCTATCTCATGATCCAGCCAACTGTCAGATAAAATGGATTTGATTAAATATTAACCCGTAACTGTGTGATGACTTTTTTGGTTTCTTTAGCCAATTACCACGAAATCCCTAATTTTGACGCCCCTAAGAAGGAAGACTTTTGAAAACATTGTCGGAAAAGGAGAAAATGCTGGTAACAAGCATTTTCTCCTTTTCCCACAATGTCTTCAACCCTTCACAAAACAAATGTCAAATTTTCAGTCACTTTTATTTTGTCGTCTGCAAATGGTTTCGATTTGGACTATCCTAAAATTTTGTCGTTTGGTAATGAGTTAATCGTAGAGACGCTTCAAATCACCTTTTTTCACAGCAAGACTTATTTGTTCACTTTTTTCCATCCTATTTCTTAACTCTTTACCACACAATCACAACTTTTAGCACCCCTGTACAGTATAAGAAGCCTTTTAAAAACCTTGTTGGAAAAGGAGAAAATGCTGGTAATCAGCATTTTAACACCTCTGTATTAAGAAGCCTTTTGAAAACATTGTTGGAAAAGGAGAAAATGCTGGTAACCAGCATTTTCTCCTTTTCGCACAATATTTTCTCCCCCATTCAAAACAAAAATCATTGTATCAGTTACATTTATTTAGTCGTCTGCAAATCCTTTCAATTTGGACAAGTCTAAAATTTTGTCGTTTGGTAAAGAGTTAAATGTGTAATTGTAGATGAAGGCACTGGACCCAGAACAATATCCTACTTTTCTCACTCTGTTAGCTGTCTGAGTGCTGTTCCACAAATTCACCTAGAGTGTTTGTATCAATGGGTATTGTCAAATGCTCCACTCCTTCGAAACTCTGGAAGAAATAAGTACAAGGCTTCTTATCCCTTTGCCAAACAATCTCCACTTTTTATGACCCTGAGAAAGAAAGCTTTAGAAAACATTGTAGGAAAAAGAGAAAATGCTGGTAACCCATGACCTCCGGTTCTCAAATCCTGTATGCTAATGACTGGGCTACTGAGGTTCAGCTGAAAATGTGCCCTTCAGACGGCTCATAAGGTTTTTCTAAGAATTCACTGCGACCTACTTTTTTACCAGACACAAGTATATTTCATTCTCATCTGAGATATTATCAGAAAAAGTTTCAGACTAATTTTCAAGAGCATAAAGCTGAAAATGTAGCTTGTAGAGTACACACACGGTAAGATTTAGCCCCATGACCTTCTTTTTGACATGATACTAACCAATTTCAAACTAGTTCCATACTCCATTAACCCATTACCACACAATCCCTACTTTTGACGCCCCCGAGAAAGAAGCCTGTAGTAAACATTGTGGGAAAAGGAGAAAATGCTGTAACCAGCATTTTCTCCTTTTCCCACAATGTTTTCCAAAGGCTTCTTTCTCAGGGTCATCAAAAGTAGGGATTGTGTGGTTAAGAAATAATCTTCTTTCTATCGTGGTATATCGTTCAATAAACCACAGTTGTGAGTTATGAGGCACAATAAATAATCCACGAGGGCGATAGCCCGGGTGGGTTATTCATTGCGCCTCATAACTCACAACGTGGTTTATTGAACGATATACCACGATAGAAAGAAGATTATTTCGATTCTAACATGGCCAATTCTTAATGAAAGGAAAACAAGTTCAAACTGAGAGTAAAAACGCGGATGAAGATTATGTTCCATTGAATAACTCACTCATTGAATGACGTCACTCGCTATATAGGATGACGTCACTCTACATGGATTGTCGCAGATTTTACCACGTTTTCCTTGCACTGTGTTTATAGAGCCAAAGTCGCGTGTCATGTTAGAATAATGGATTAAATGTTACCTTAACCCATTACCACACAATCCCTACTTTTGACGCACCTGAGAAAGAAGCCTTTTGAAAACACTATGGGAAACAGAGAAAATGCTGGTAACCAGCATTTTCTGCTTTTCCCACAGTGTTTTCTACCCTTCCCAGAACAAATTTCAATTTTATAGTCACCTTTATTTTGTCGTCTGCAAATGTTTTCAATTTGGACCATTCTAAAATTTTCTCGTGTGGTAAAGAGTTAACTGATGGGCCTTGTCTTTGCAAAAGTACAAAATACTGTAGGATATGCAGAAAATGCAACAACACATACACTTGATTAATGGGTTCGCCCTGTGTTTTAACAAACAAGCCTACCCACCCTGCCCTATAAATGGCAAAAAAACCACAACACTACCTTTTTTGATCGAATCATCTTGTGGTCCCTAAACTCTGTCAACTGTGCTTGAAGCGTGAGATCTGAGTTCACCAGGAATGACTCTCGACATCGCTGATAAAGGTCATGTAGTGACATTCCTAAAATTAACAAGATTAATATTGAAACTATGCAACCTTGACTTTCATAAAGAAAGATAGGGACTTTATCCCTGTTTTATAATAAAAAAATTAAACCTGTAGACAAAACTGTAGAAGACCAAACAGTTGTAGATGACAAATTCAATGTGGCTCAAACAATGAAATTCACTTTTGACAGGACATAAAATATGGGAAAAAGAGAAAATGCTGGATTGCTACAGTTTCTTCCTTGCCTATGTTGTTTTCTTTGAGTTGTAAAAACACAGGACTACAAGGAGAGGGTTTGGTGCTTTCCAACACAAAATCTAGGCGTCACATTAACCCTTCATCAATCAATCCTAGGTTTCAACAATCCTGAGAAAGAAAGCTTTCAAAACAGTAGGTAACCAGCATTTTCTCTTTCTCCAAAATGTTTTATACCATCTGGGGCTCAAACCTTATCTTTTACCTCAAATCTCACCTGTCTGCAAACCCTTTCACTTTAGATAAACTTAACATAACTTAAGATTGCTGGTAAAACACAGTGTGATTGATGGTAAAAACAGAGTGAGATTGCTGGTAAAACAAAGTGTGACAGCTGGTAAATAGTGTGATTGACAGTAAAAACATAGTGTGATATGATTGCTGGTAAAATAGTGTGAGAGTGCTCGTACAATAAATTGTGATTGCTGGTAAAACAGTGTGTGATTGCTGGTAGAACAAAGTGAGAGTGCTGGGAACACAAAAAGTAATTGCTTATTAAAGGAACTCCAAGAAAAGCATGTCTAGATGCACTGACCACCAAGAAATAATTGAAATAATGTTAAAAATGATGTTTCAAACAATACAATCAACTTATCAAACAATTCAGCACAAGTCAAAAAATTTTGTCATCTGGTAAAGAGTTATAACTCGTCTGAATTTGTTCAAAGAAACAGCAAATGATATGTAAATAAGCCTTTGATAAGTATAGACTCGGATACGAAATATGTCAATGAACTCCCACAACACAGGCTATTTTGTACTTAGCTCTTTAACAACTCAACCCCAGTTTAAACGAACCTGAAAAAGAAGCCTTTTGAAAACATTGTTGGAAAAGAAGAAAATGCTGGTAACCAGCATTTTCTCCTTTTCCCATAATGTTTTCTATACTTCCCAAAAAAACATTCAATTTTAGAGCCACATTTATTTTTATGTCTGCAAATCCTTTCAATATCAACGAGTCTAAAATTTTGCCCTTTGGTAAAGAGTTGACTAAGACAGAAGCCAACAAAGAAACTGTAAAAAAGCCCTTATCTAATAATAGACATCTGTTTGATGTCATTTACGCTTGCCTAAAATAAAAGATGTTTTCATGCGATTGTCATGATTGTGACAGTCGTCCGCCACATCGTAATTAATATACAGTCAACCTGTTTATGTTTGGTTTATGGACAGTCACGTGCAGGGTTGTGTGCTTGGCAAAATACACAGCCTTACCTGTTAGGCATCATCTTAGCTCCTAACCCATTACCACACAATCCCTACTTTTGACGACCCTGAGAAATAAGCCTTTAGAAAACATTGTGGGAAAAGGAGAAAATGCTGGCAACCAGCATTTTCTCCTTTTCCCACAATGTTTTCTACCCTTCACAAAACAAATTTCAAATTTTCAGCCACTTTTCTTTTGTTGTCTGAAAATGCGTCCGATTTGGACAAGTCTAAAATTTTATCATGTGGTAATGAGTTAACCATACAATCACGATTTTTTTTTTTTAACTCTTTACCAAATGACAAAATTTTAGATTGATCCAAATTGAAAGCATTTGCAGACAACAAAATGTATTTGACTAAAGAAATGAAATTTGTGGTAGGAAGGGAAAGTAAAAATCAGTGTGGGAAATGGAGAAAATGCTGGTTATTAGTATTTTCTCCTTTTCCCACAATGTTTCCAGAAGACTTTCTTTCACAGGGATGTTAAAAGTCGGACTTGTCTTGCAAAGGGTTAAGGGACCCCCCCCCCCCCCAAAAAAAAAAAAACTTTTGAAAACAATGTGGGAAAAGAAGACAATGCTGGAAATCGCATTATCTCCTCATAACTCAAGTTTCTCATCTTTCCAAAAAACAAAACAAGAGGGCCATTGGCCCTGGAACGCTCACCTTAGACTATAGCTTATGAGTGAAATTCAATTATTTGAGCAACTTTGGTAAAGCTTCACCCAAGGAACATCCCTGCCAAGTTGCATCAAGATTGGCCCAGTGGGTTAGGAGAAGATGTTTAAAGAAATTGTTGACGGGCGACAGACGCCGGACATAGGGCAATCAAATATCATAAAGCTCTACACCTTCCAGTTTCAAAAAAGAATTTTACATTTTCCTTTTTTGTCCTATGTTCGAACTTGTGGTCATCCTTGGAACAAACTTGGTAGAGGTCCACTCAAAGATGCTACATACCAAGTATCAAGGCTCTACACCTTCCCATTTAAGACAAAAAAAAATTTAAAATTTTCCTTCTTTGTTCCTATGTTCGAACCTGTGACCTCCGGGGCAGGGCCGGTTTAAACGCCAGGGACATCATATGACCAAACTTGGTAGAGGTCCACTAGAAGATTCTGCATACCAAATATCAAAGCTCTGCACCTTCAAGTTTCAGAAAAGAGTTCTAAAGTTTTCCTTCTTTGTTGCTATGTTCGAACCTGTGACCTCCCGAGGCAGGGCCAGTTTTGACCCCAAGGGCACAATATGAACAAACTTGGTAGAGATCCACTAGGAATTGCTACAGGCCAAATGTCATAGTCCTATGCCTACTAGTTATAGAGAAAAAGAATCTTAAAATTTTCTTTCATTGTTCCTATGTTCGAACTTGTGACCCCCCGGGCAGGGCCAGTTTTGACCCCACAGGCATGATTTGAACAAACTTGGTAGAGGTCCACTAGGAGATGCCACAAACCAGATATCAAAGCTCTATGCCATCTAGTTTCAGAGAAGAAGAAATTTAAAGTTTTCCTTCTTTGTTCCTATGTTCAAACTAGTGACCCCCGGGGTGGGGCCAGATTTGACCCCAGGGACATTATTTGAATAAACTTGGTAGAGGTCCACTAGGAGATACAACAGACCAAATATCATAGCTCTATGCTTTCTAGTTTCCGAGGAAAAGAATTTTACAGTTTTCCTTCTTTGTTCCAATGCTCAAACTTGTGATCCCCGGGTAGGGGCCAGTTTTGACCCCAGGGACATAATTTGAACAAACTTGGTAGAGGTCCACTAGGAGATACAACAGACCAAATATCAAAGCTCTACGCCTTCAAGTTTCAGAGGAGAAGATTTTTAAAGTTTTCCTTCTTTGTTCCTATGCTCAAACTTGTGACCCCCGGGGTGGGGCCAGTTTTGACCCCAGGGGCATAATTTGAACAAACTTGATAGAAGTCCACTAGGAGATGTCACATACTAAATATCAAAGCTCTACGCCTTCAAGTTTCAGAGGAGAAGATTTTTAAAGTTTTCCTTCTTTGTTCCTATGCTCAAACTTGTGACCCCTGGGGTGGGGCCAGTTTTGACCCCAGTGACATAATTTGAACAAACTTGGTAGAGGTCCACTAGGAAATGCTACATACCAAATATCAAAGCTCTAACCCTTCAGGTTTCAGAGGAGAAGATTTTTAAAGTTTTCCTTCTTTGTTCCTATGCTCAAACGCGCTAAAACGCGTTATCCCCCGGGGCAGGGCCAGTTTTGACCCTAGGGACATAATTTGAACAAACTTGGTAGAGATCCATTGGGAGATGCTACATACCAAATATCAAAGCTCTACCCCTTCTATTTTCAGAGGAGAAGATTTTCAAAGATTTCATTTTTTTTTTCGTTTTGTTGCCATGGCAACCAGAGTTATGGGTGGAATTAAATTCTTTGAACAATTTTGGTAGAGCTTCACCCAAGGAACATTCCTGCCAAGTTTCATGAAGATTGGCCCAGTGGTTTAGGAGGAGAAGATGTTTAAAGAAATTGTTGACGGATGCCGGACGCCGGACATTGGGCGATCACAATAGCTCAGCTTTAGCACTTTGTGCTAAGGTGAGCTAAAAAGTTTCACTTCTTGAGTCACATTTAAATTGTCTTCAAATGCTTTCAATTTGGACAAGTAAAGAATTCTGTCATTAGTAAAGCACTAACTTTTTACTAAACGACACAATTCTAAACTTATCAATTTTGAAAGCATTTACACTCGATGAACTAAACATATCTTAAAAATTGAAATTTGTTTCAAGCAGGGTAGAAAACATTGTGGGAAATGGAGATCTTAGGGTCACAAAAACCAGGGATTGTTTGGTAAAGGGTTGAACCCTTAAGAAAACCATCCCAATATTTTTTTTTATAACTATGAAAAAAAGGGGTATTTGGAAACATTGTGAGAAAAGCAGCTTCAATTTTAACCCTTTCCCAAACAACAAAATCTAGACCCTTCAAAACCGCAAGAGTTTGCAGACAACAATTTAGATTTCGAGAAAATGGTAGAAAGTTCTCACAAAGGTTAGAAAACACTGCAGGAAAAGGAGAAATTGCTCATTACAAGCAATTTCTCCTTTTCCCATGGTGTTTTCAAAAGACTTTTACTGCAGACACGTAAAAACCAGGGCTTGTTTGGGAAAGGGTTAATCAGCAGTAATCCCTTTTTCTACTGTTTTCCTCTCCTTCACAAGTACTAATAAATTTGACCATTTGAGCCATATTTGTAGTGTTGTCTGAATATACATTTAACTCATTACAAAACGACAAACTTTTGGACTAGATCAAATTGAAAGCATTTGCAGACGACAAATCAACTTTTGATGAAAAGATGATTTCTGTCTACAATAGGAAACACTGTGGGAAAAGGAGAAAATGCTGGTTACCAGCATTTTCTCCTTTTCCCACAATGTTTTCAAAAGGCTACTACTCCAGACGTGTAAAAACCAGGGATTGTTTGGGAAAGGTTAACTCATTACCAAATGACAATATTTTAGGCTTGTTCAAATCAAAATCATTTGCAGATGACAACATAAAAGTGACTGAAAATTTGAAACTCGTTTTGTGAAGGGTAGAAAACATTGTAGGAAAAGGAGAAAATGCTGGTTACCAGCATTTTCTCCTTTTCCCACAATGTTTTCTAAAGGCTTCTTTCTCAGGGTCTTCAAAAGTAGGGATTGTGTCATGGGTTAATTTAGAAAAGTCTTAAAACTTGTTGTGAGGTGAAAAATTAAAAAAGTTCTTTCCAACAATTTTTGCTACCATTTTAACCCTTTCCCAAATCACAAATTTTAGACTGTCCCAAACTTACAGTGTTTGCAGATGACTACTTTGAATTTGATGAGAGTGGCAGAAAGTTTTCCGATAGACTAAAAACACTGTGGGAAAAGGAGCAGATGACACAATAAATGTGAATAATAAATTGAAAATCGATTCAGAAAGGGTAGGAAACATTGTGGGAAAAGAAGAAAATGCTGGTTACCAGCATTTTCTTCTTTTTCCACAATGTTTTCAAAAGGCTTCTTTCACAGGGTCGTTAAAAGTCGGCATTGTGTGGTAAAGGGTTTACTCTTCACTAAACAACAAAATTTTATACTGGTCCAAATTGAAAGCATATGCAGACATTAATAAATGTAACTCAAAAATTGAAATTTGATTTAGTAAGCATAGAAAACATTGTGGCAAAAGGAAAAAAGTGCTGGTTACTAGCATTCTTTCCTTTTTCAACATTTTCAAAAGCTTTCTTTTTCAGGGATCGTTAAAGGTTGGGCTTGTGACCAGCATTTTCTCCTTTTCCCACAATGTTTTCTACTCCTCTCAAGTCAAGTGTCAATTTTGAGTCATGTTCATTTTGTTGTCTGCAAAATGCTTTCAATCTGTATAAGTCTTAAATTTTGATGCGTGGTACAGAACGGTTCAATAATGTAAAGTAAAAAGCTCATATTTACCAATGTAATTAGAGTTGTCCTTATTCTCAAGTTGGTAACGAGCCAGAAGTAGAAAGATTCCTTTTGCATTAGGTGTCAGTGATTTCATCACATGAGTCAGGGAGCTGAGTGCCAGTGCACCTGCTTGCTGTACCAGTAATGAATTTTCGTATGACGTCTCTTCCTGGTATGCAGTAAATGTTGTCACATCATGCCACAACCAGTTAAACCTGCTGAATTTGGTTTGATCCCAAACTGTTATAAGTATACAATAAAAATAGTAATACACCAGCCATGCTCTATGAAAAGGGAGTTTGTGGGAGTCAATAGAGCCATTGATGGCCCTAAAGTTGCTCACCTGAGTCTTTTGACCAATATGACCCATTTTCAATCTCTTTTGAGATATTATGACAAATATCCTACCGTGAATTTCATGAGTATTTGACCAAAAAAGGTTTTTGAAAAGTTGACTCAGTGACCTAGTTATTAACCTGACATGAACCACTTGCACACTGGTCCAAGGAATCATCAAAACAAACATTCTAACCAGGTTTCATGAGTATTGCATAAAAATGTGGCCTCTAGAAAGTACACATGGTTTTCAAAGACTTGGCCTAGTGACATTGTTTTACATCCATCAAGGCCTGTTTTCAAACTCATCTGAGATATTATCAAGACAACCATTCTGACTAACTTTCAAGTTTTAGACTGCAGATTTGGCCTCTAGAGTGTACACACATGGTTTTTCTAGGATTTTGACCTAGTGACCTTGTTTTTTAACTTGACATGATCTGTTTTCAAACTCGTCCGAGGTATCACCAAGACGATCATTCTGACCAACTTTCCGGAGTTTTGGACAGAAAATGTGGCCTCAGGAGCATGCCAAGATTTTTCTAATATTTGACCTAGTAACCTAGTGAATGACCAGACATGACCTACTTTCAAACACATCCACGGTCACATCACTAATGACAACACATGACTAATTTTGAGGAGTTTTGGGCTGGAAATGAGACCTCTAAAGCGTACACACGGTTTTACTAAGATTTGACCTAGTGACCTAGTAATGAAGGCTTTTGAAAACATAATGGGAAGAGAAGAAAATGCTGGTAACCAGTATTATTTCTCTACTCTAAATGATTTCCACCCTTTCAACAAGTTCCAAACTTTGAGCCACATTTAAGGTTGACTGGCTCTGCTTTCAATTTGGACAAGGCTGAAATGGTGTTGTCCAGTAAACAGTAAACAGTAAACACTTTACAAAACTACAAACTTTTAGACTGGTTCAAACTGAAAGCACTAGCAGACGACAAAATAAACATAATTCAGAAAAGGAAATTAGTTTCCAGCAGGATAGAAAACATTGTGGGAGAAGGAGAAAATGCTGGCATTTTCTCCTTTTCCAACCATGTTTCCCAAAGGCTTCCATCTCAGGGTCGTAAAAACCAGGGGTTGTTTGGTAAAGGATTAAAAGGAAACCCTGTTTCATATCAAAAGACTCTGAGTGCACAAAGTGTAGTTTTTTATCTATGATGTCATTTCCAAGGTGGTGAACATAAAGGCCCCAGTAAATTGTTCTAAATCTTAAATTCATTGTTTGCCCTTAAAGTCACCTTTTACTATTTTCAGATGCAAACATACCAGACATCTAAAACCATTTCCAATTCCTGTTTTGCATACAATTATACTGCATACAATCATGTTATATGTGACATACATGTGCTTTGTGAAAAACAGGGTTTGAACTCTTTACAAAAGAACATCTGACTAAAAATTAAATATACATCAACTGATGAAAATTCTTCATGGAAGGGTGGAAAACATTGTGGAAAATGGACAAAAAGCCAGTTACCAGCATTTTGTTTTTTTCCCGCAATGTTTTCAATAGTCTTTTTACTTTGAGTTTTGAAAGTCGGGACTGTATGGTGAAGAACAGTTTTTATTTTATGCCTAGCGATGAAATCCTGGAATTTCCACGTGTAATAAATTTTGATATCATCACTAGTGACAATGTCAACTTTCACTCTCACTTCCTGCCGTAATTTAGGAACTACTTTTTTTTTCATGAAGCACTTATAGATAGTGTTAATTGTAAGTTCTATATTTTCAACCAGACAATCCAACTACTTTTTTCAGTCGTTGAGACATTGGTAAGCGATGGGAGAGGAATGAATCCCGTCACAAAAGCTATCATCAATCCTCAGACAGAAACTGGCCCAGCCAGGGATCGTACCGACGATCCCCTATTCTCAAGTCCTGCACACTACCAACTGAGCTACCAGGGCTTGACACATGTAAAAAGAAAACATTCTGTCAACATAGAAAAGAATTTGACAATCAAAAAACAACTTTTAGAAGGTTGTTCCAAGATATCCTAACATCTACAAAACCAAGATTCAGCCATAAAAATATACTTACTTAATGGTGCATTTATATGGTCTATTGAAGCAACAATATGAATCCCTGAGATCTGACTAAGTAAACTGAGTATATTCTGAGACTTCTCATTCCGCAACATGGATCCGTCAATGTTGTGAATGATGAGAAAAAAATCAGATTCTGAAAGTCAAAGAGCAGAATGAGACAGTGTATGAAATATGTGTGAAATTTATTCATTTATTCTTTTAAAAAACCCTTTACCACACAGTAAAATTTTAGACTTGTCCAAATTGAAAGCATTAGCAGGCAACACTATTTCTATTGTTACAAAGTTGGGATTGTTCTGTGAAAATAGAGAAAACATCGTGGGGAAAAGGAGAAAATGCTGGTTACTGGCATTTACTCCTTTTCCCACAACGTTTTTAAAAGTATTCTTCTTCAGGGTTGTTCTTCTTCTGGTCACTATTGTGTGGTAAAGGGTTAAATCATGAGATAATTATGCTCTGTGAAAAAATGGTTTCATGCATTTGTAAAAAGTTATGGCTTTACCCTTTAATACACAACCACAACTTTTAACTACCCTTTGAAAGAAGTCTTTTGAAAACAATCTGGGAAAAGAAGGAAATGCTGGTAACCAGCATTTTCTCCTTTTCCCATGTTTTCTATTCTTCCTAAGTCGAATTTCAATTTTCGTGTCACATTTATTTTGTCATCTGCATATGCTTTCAATTTAGACCAGTCTAAGATTTTGTCATCTGGAAAAAGGTTAATTAGCAAGTGCAGTCAGCACAGCCCAACCTGTGTGGAAACATTTTGCCTTTGGCCAATTTTCTGCATGTCCAAGGATCGTTCTATCTTACAGTTTAGCTGGTTGTCAGACAAATGGATGTTATCGGTCCATAAGTATGTCATGACTTGCTTGGAGCAATGCATCTGTAGGATGCATTAAAGCTCCTTTTGCCAGAGCATGGCTCAAATATAATCAAATTCATTATCTTTCATATATTACTAAAATGAGTCAATTATTCAATTATGACTCTTAACCCTTAACAACACAATGCCGACTTTTGACGTTCCTGGAAAAGAAGCTTTCTGAAAACATTGTGGGAAAAGAAGAAAATGCTGGTAACCAGCATTTTCTCCTTTTCTCACAATGTTTTCTACTCTACCAAAGAAAAATTACACCATTTGGGCCACAATGAAATTAAAAGAGAAAGATATTTCCATTCAAAAAATATTCTCCATAATGTTTTAAAAGGCATTATACTTCATCAGAAGTGTTAAAACCAGGTATTGAGATGCGTCAGGTATACAGTTTGCACAAGAAGCATACAAGAGTTTTCAACTTCTGTTATGAAATACTTAGCACGTCTACAGGACTTTTGTATTGCCAAAGATTGTCGCAGATCATTTGTAATTGAACTCCATATCTGAAACATGGAGGTTCAAGATGGTCCTTTATTATATACCAGTAACAAGAGGGCCAAGATGGCCCTGGATCGCTCACCTGAATTTTTGAGATGACCATAGTCTATTTTTTTTTTGAGGTATTGAAACATTGGAACCAAATTTATAATTCTGCCATGCAATTTTCAAAAGGTCACCTGTAAAAGTCATTTCGAAATCTGACCATCAGTTTCAAAAAGAAGAATTTTTAAGAATTCTTCATTTCTGTATAAGAGCAAGTAGCCCCCATCCATGAGAGCCATGTTTCTTGATGGATCAAAATTTACGAACAAGTTTTGAAAAGGGTCACCCAAGGAACATCTCTCTGAAACAATTTCGAAATCTGACCAGGGGTTTCAGAGAAAGAGAATTTTAAAGAATTTCATCATGTCCATATAGTGCAAGTAGCCCCCATTCACAAGAGCCATGTTTCTTGATGGATCAAAATTATATGTACAGCTTTTGGAAAGGGTCCCCCAAGGAACATCTCTGTCAGATTATTTTAAAATCTGACCACAGGTTTCAGAGAAGAAGAATTTTCAAGAATTTCTTCATTTCCATATAGTGCAAGTAGCCCCCATTCACTAGAGCCATGTTTCTTGGTCAATCAAAATTTTGCGAACAATTTTAGAAAAGGGTCACCCAAGGAACATCTCTGTGAAATTATTTCAAAATCTGTCCTGCCATTTCAGAGAAGAAGAATTTTCAAGAATTTCTTCATTTCTATATAGTGCAAGTAGCCCCCATTCACCAGAGCCATGTTTCTTGACCAATCAAAATTCCGCGAACGATTTTTGGAAAGGGTAACCCAAGGAACAAGTCTGTGAAATTATTTCAAAATCTAACCAGTGGTTTCTGAGAAGAAGAATTTTTAATAATTTCTTCATTTCTGTATAGTGCATGAAGCCCCCATTCACCAGAGCCATGTTTCTCGACAGATCAAAATTTCGCGAACAATTTTTGAAAAGGGTCATCCAAGGAACATCTCTGTGAAATTATTTTGAAATCTGACCAGCGGTTACAGAGAAGAAGAATTTTTAAGAATTTCTTCATTTCTTTACAGTGCAAGAAGCCCCCATTCACCAGAGCCATGTTTCTTGACGGATCAAAATTTCACGAACAATTTTTGAAAAGGGTCACCTAAGGAACATCTGTGTGAAATTATTTTAAAATCTGGCCAGCGGTTTCAGAGAAGAAGAATTTTTAAGAATTTCATCATTTCTGTATAGTGCAAGAAGCCCCCATTCACCAGAGCCATGTTTCTTGACGGATCAAAATTTCACGAACAATTTTTGAAAAGGGTCACCCAAGGAACATCTGTGTGAAATTATTTTAAAATCTGGCCAGCGGTTTCAGAGAAGAAGATTTTTAAAGAATTTGCTAAAAAATTCTATTTCGTTGCCATGGCAACCAGAGTTTTTGACGGAATCAAATTCTGTGAACAGTTTTTTAAGAGGACCTCCCAAGGAACATTCCAGCCAAGTTTGGTCCAAATCCGCCCAGCGGTTTAGGAGGAGTTGATGTTTAAAGAATTGTTGACGACGCACGACGCACTGACGCACGACGGACGACGGACACCGGGTGATCCTAAAAGCTCCCCTTGAGCACGTTGTGCTCAGGTGAGCTAAAAACAGAGTCACTGTGTTGTCTTAATTTGTTTACCGTTTTTAACTCTTTACCACATGACAAAATCTTCTTCTGGTCCACACTGAAAGCACTTGCAGATGACAAAATAAATATACCTCAAAAACTGAAATTTCTTTCCAGCAGGGTAGAAAACATTGTTGGAAAAGGAGAAAATGCTGGTTACCACTACAACATAATACTGCCTGTAATGTAATGCTTACCTGAGTTTTCCACTTCTGTTTTGATAAACTCAGCCTGGTCCAAAGGACTTTTATAGGTTCCTGTACATTGTAATAGATCATCTGTAATGGAATTTAATATCTGAAAAAAAAATTTAGTAAGTCTTATTTTCTCTCACATTTATCATTGTAACACTGACCCTGCTTTCATAGCTCATGAAGAAAGGGTTCCATCTCAGTCGTAAAAACCAGGGATTGTTTGACAAAAGGTAAACAAAATGGCTAAACCAATCATATTTGTGTTACTTTGATACATAGAAATTTTTTGAAAACGAGACTTAAAATGCAGCTCAAATGGTTAAAATATGGCACAAGATCGAAAATATCTATCAGAGGCAGCAATAAATGCAAAGCTTTAGAATACATTCTGCCAAATAGGACAAAACATCATTACCAGAGCAGTAAAGGCAGGAAATAACCTTATCCAACAATATTTTCCATACTATCAATGCTTCCTTTCACTATTAGGGGGGGGGGGGGGGGGGGGGGGGGGGGCACTATGTTTCTCAAGGACCTTCAGCAAACATTGTAGATCAAGATCAGTCTGATTGTGGGTCAAGAAGAATGATTATGCATAATCTGATCTTAAGTCTACACTGTCTGATAAGGAGATATTTTTTTTCCCAAAAATACCTTTGAAACAGCAATATTTGGGTTTAGCTCATCAGCTTTACATTTTCATTGATCTGTTTTAGCAGGCTAAGGGTTAACTCATTTCCAAACCACAAAATTATAGACCAGCCCAAACTGAAAGCATTGCAGACGACAATTTAAACTGAAAATTGAAATTCGGTTTGGGAAGGGTGGAAAACATTGTGGGAAAAGGAGAAAATGCTGGTTACCAGCATTTTCTCCTTTTCCCACAATGTTTTCTAGAGGCCTCTTTCTCAGGGTCGTCAAAAGTAGGGATTGTGTGGTAAGTGTTAATCATATGTAACATTTGCAGCCTGAAATGCAACAAATTTATCATAAAGAACAATGTTGAAACTTACATGTTTTATTGTTAAGCTTGGAAAGTAGCCATTAACCACAAGATGAGAAAACCCTTTTATATGGGTGTTCCTAAAGTCTTCCATTAGACTACGTTTGGAACCCAAACCATACAACAGAATGTTAAAACCATTGCTGGAAAAGGAAAGAAAACAGTATTAATCCTTAGAGTTAATCCTTAACCACACATTACCATATTTTAACAACCATGATGGCAAAGGATTTTGACATCCTTGTAGGAAAAGGAGAAAATGCTGATTACCAGCATTTTCTCCTATACCCACAATTCTTTTTACCCTGTCAAATAAAATCCTTTATATGATCTTCATTTGTTATGTTGCCTGCAAATGCTTTCAATTTGGCAAAGTTTAACCCTTTACCCCACAAGGCATTTCTGTGGTATCTCTAAATGACCCTAAATAACAGCAAGGATGGAGCCGTTTCCAATGTGTATATGACACCTTTTGATAGCATAGAAAACATTGTGGCAAAAGGTGAAATTGCTCGTGACGAGCAATTTCACCTTTTGCCACGATGTTTTCCAAAGAAATGAGTATCTATGGAGTAAAGGGTTCAATCTTTGTCATGTAGCAAAGAGTTAAAAGTAAACAGCAATTTACAATCACATGTAGTGTCTTCCTTCCAAATAGACAACTAATATACGAGGCAACTTATTTCTTTTTTCCATTTGAGGATTCTTTGGGACCATTTGTGAAAGTTTTATTCTCTTAAGTCATAGAGCAAGTTTATTCACCATGTTCATCCTTAGTTTCACAAAGACTGAACTACTCTACCTTGTTTTGGATCCTATCAAGACCAAACCTATAATTTGAGCCACATGTAATTTGATGCTTCCAAGTGCTTTCAACTTTGACTAATCTAACTTTTTTTCATTTGGGACAGAGTTAACATTTTACCACACTACAAAATTTTAGACTGGTCCAAATTCAAGGCATTTGTTGACTACAACATAAATAAGACTACAAAAAGTTAAAATTTATTCATGGAAGGGTAGAAAACATTGTCCAAAAAGGAGAATACGCTGGTAACCAGCATTTTCTCCTTTTCTCATAATGTTTTCAAAAGAGTTAATAAAGGGCTAACAAAAATTTCTAAAACCTTCAAACCTCATTTGATACATCCAGTGTCGGAAGAGATCCTGATGTTCCTTGTACATTTCACTGCATTCTTTAAGGTGATTGGACGGCAAGGCACTTAACAGCTTGTTTAAAGTTTCATGATCCATCCTTGGCATGTCTAGTTTAGCTAGGGTGGCATCAGATGTGGGGCCTGTTCCACTTGAGTGCAGATCAAAATAGTCTTCAACATTGCTAGATTGCTGAATAAAAAAAAGAATTGTAAATCTCTGATAGTATTTACACAAGAGTCAAGTTTTCTGCAAAAGTATATGAAACATTAAATCCATCGAAAATTTGAAAACAGGAGTACAACATGAAGATGCCAATACTTGGCTGCGATTGCTGGATTTTTCTGTGAAAAATTCTAGTCAGAAAAGGGGCAAAACTGTATCAGAAATACTTTGACAATTACCTTCCCTTGTGTTTGCAAACATGACAGTTTGAAACAAATGCTTAGCTGAAATACAAACAGCATCTCACAGGATTCGAACCCATGACAAGCAAATATCCTCTTTTTTTCCAGGTTAAAAGACTAACACCGTAACCACAGAGCTAAAGAGAGATCTCTCCAATGCAAAGTTAGGTATTGTAATTAATTCTTTACCAAACAACTAAATTTAGGATTAGTCCAAATCAAAGGCATTTGCAGACGACAAATCAAATCTGAATTAAGAATGGAAATTTGATTTGGGAAGGTTAGAAAACATTGTGGGAAAAAGGAGAAAATGCTGGTTACTAGCATTTTCTCCTTTTCCCACAATGTTTTCAAAAGGCCTCTTTCTCAGGGTCGTTAAAAGTCGGGATTGTGTGGCAAAGAGTTAAATCGGGATGAAGCCATGCATGAAGGAGTGGTCTCCCGTAACATTATTGTTTAGATTCCCCATTTCATAATTAACCACTTGTAAATAGTGATAGTACAAAATGTCGAAGTTTTTGCAGGGTGCTGATGACCATGTACACAGTGCCAGGACTATGACAATACCTTAACATTTCCTGTGAAAAGCAGCCATGTTATTCATTGCAAGGCTTCCACCAATCAAAGTAAAAATTTACGTCAATGCTATCCTACATCTGTAGCTAACAACTTCGTTTCAGAGAAGAACAATTTTTAAGAATTTCTTCATTGCCCTATAGTGCAAGTAGCCACCATTCACCAGAGCCATGTTTCTTGATGAAAATTTCACGAACATTTTTGGAAAAGGGTCACCCAAGGAACATCTCTGTGAAATTATTTCAAAATCTGGCCAGCCGTTCGAGAGAAAAAGAATTTTTAAGAATTTCTTTATTTCCCTATAGCCCAAGTAGCCCCCATTCACCAGAGCCATGTTTCTTGACCTATCAAAATTTCATGAACAATTTTTGAAAAGGGTCACCAAAGGAATATCTCTGTGAAATTATTTCAAAATCTGACCAGCGGTTTCAGAGAAGAATAATTTTTAAGAATTTCTTCATTTCTGTATAGTGCAAGAAGCCCCCATTCACCAGAGCCATGTTTCTTGACGGATCAAAATTTCGCGAACATTTTTTGAAAAGGGTCACCAAAGGAACATCTGTGTAAAATTATTTTAAAATCTGGCCTGCGGTTTCAAAGAAAAAGAATTTTTAAGAATTTCTTCATTTCTGTATAATGCAAGAAGCCCCCATTCAACAGAGCCATGTTTCTTGATGGATCAAAATTTCACGAACAGTTTTTGAAGAGGGTCACCCAAGGAATATCTGTGTGAAATTATTTTAAAATATGGCCAGCGGTTTCAGAGAAGAAAATTTTTAAAGAATTTCCTAAAAAATTCCATTTCGTTGCCATGGCAACCAGAGTTTTTGATGGAATCAAATTCTGTGAACATTTTCTAAAGAGGACCTCCCAAGGAACATTACAGCCAAGTTTGGTCCAAATTGGCCCAGCGGTTTAGGAGGAGTTGATGTTTAAAGAATTGTTCACGACGGACACGGGTGATCCTAAAAGCTCCCCTTGAGCATGTTGTGCTCAGGTGAGCTAAAAATGCTGGTAATCAGCATTTTTTCCTTTTCCCACAATGTTTTCTACCGTTCCAAAATTAAAATTCAATTTTTGAGTCATTATATTTTGTCGTCTGCAAGTGCTTTCAATTTGGAGTTATCCAAAATTTTGTTGCTTGGTAAAGATTTAAACTCTTGAATACTTAAGGCAGCATAATAGTACCCTTATACAAACAAAAACAAGCTATACATGCTTTCCGGCACATTAGAGAAATATCAGTCAAATATTTTTCATATTTCATGGATACCACCAGTAAAAATACTGATTTTTATATTCAGACCTTTCCATTGAAGGAGGAAAGAGTTCTTTCCACGCACTAGTTACCAAGGTAAAAATGCACATGTATGCCTTGCATCCAGATGGAAATATGATGTAATTTACCTTATATTTCTCACGCTTGATGTAATATTGAAATGTGTTGCTATGAAAAGGGGGGTGTGCCAGGGGTAATAACCGAAAAGGACTGTACTTGATCAAGTTCCCCACAGAGGGGGTACAATGAAACAAATTTCCATCTTCCATTGGTAAAAACCTCTATATATCTTTCTGCCCAATAGACTTATATTCACTGTCGAGTGTCCTGTCAAGTTTAAAAATTGTTTTGAGATAGTATAAATTTGTGAAATTTATATAAAATACTTTTTTAGCACTGCAAATTCATCACTCACAAGAAATAGTTTCTGCATGAAAAACTTTAAAATTTGCTCTTGAAAATCAACCGGCAAACACAAGCACACTACTGCCACACTCACAACTATCAAGGTAAACAACTGATACCCAGGAGAGTTAGTAATTCAGAAACTGAAACTGGAGGGAAGACCTTAACACAGTCCTGACTTTTAACAACCCTGAGAAAGGAGCCTTCAGAAAACACCAGGGAAAAAGAGAAAATGCTGGTAATCAGCATTTTCTCCTTTTCCCACAATGTTTTCTACCCTTTCAAAATCAAAGTTCAATTCTTTATTCAAACTTATTTTGTCGTCAGCAAATGCTTTAAATTTGGACTAGTTTAACATGATGTTGTTTGGTAGAGAGTTAAACTCCAATACAAACAGACAAACACAAGGGATTTCAAATGAAAATAACTTGGCTTTACAATGTCTAATTCTTCTGTTTTACGGCGCAACTTCCTCGAAGGTGTACTTTGTTTTGATAAAGGTTTATCTTCTCCACTGTCACTGTCATCCTCTGAAGTTCCTCCACTATCGTCACTGTCAGAATCTCCTGAAAGAAATACAAAATACATTATCATACTGCAAAGAAATTTCACTTATCTGATTGGATAATATGCCCCAAACATATACATCATGTACGCTGTAAAAAACCATGGTAAAGGTAGTTTCCCTTTCAGGAACCCAGCATGCATCAACACAACATAAAAAATGGCAGGGTCGATCAAGATTAGCAACAAGATTAACATCAAGATTATGCGCTAAGCTGCATGTTTTAGCACAATATTGTATACAATATCAAGCTAATGGTAAACTAGAGCTGTCACTGAATGTGCTTTGACTGAAAAAATTGTCAAGTTCAAGGGGAGATAATTTCTCAACCAGGAAGAGTTGAGACATGAAAATTGTATCTTGCAGGTCTTCAATATATGATCAATATATTTGCAAAGTTTCAATACAAATGAAGGAAAATCATAGGAGAAGTTTGTGACACAAAATAACAAGTATTTTGTACACAGACAGACACATGGACAGACAGACTGCTTCCAGTATACCCCCAAAAACATTTGTTTTGCAGAAGTATAAAAATCTGAATTCCCAATTAGGAAATCAGTCTGAAGGTTTGTAACTTCAGGAGTGTTCAAGCAAAAGCAGATAGTGTAGATCATTCTGAGTAGCATCATCTTGATTTACTCTGCCCACCAAAAGGCAGTCTGATTAATGATTAAACTCGAGTTTAACCCTTTTCTAAACAATCCCTCGTTTTTGCGACCCTGAGAAAGAGGCCTTCTGAAAACATAGTGGTTACCAGCATTTTCTCCTTTTCCCACAATGTTTTCTTCCCTTCTCAAAACAAATTTCAATTTTTGAGTCACATTTACTAAATGTCGTCTGCAAATGCTTTCAATTTGGACTTTTAACTCTTGAAGAGTGATGCTCAACGTTAACAAAACCCCCACCGCCTGGCCACTTTGAGAACATTTGCAGACCAACATTAAAACGAGGCTCAAAAGACAGAATTTGTATGTGATGAGGTAGAAAAAATTGTGGATTAACCCTTTACCACCCAATGACGACTTTTAACACCATTGAGAAGCCTTTCGAAAACAATGTGGGAAAAGGAGAAAATGCTGGTAACCAGCATTTTCTCCTTTTCCCACAATGTTTTCAACCCTGTCAAGATCAAATTCCATTATTTGAGTCACATTAAAATTGTCCTCTGCAAATGCTTTCAATTTGGACAAGGCTAAAATTTTGCTGTCTGGTAAAGGGTTAAAAGAGGAGAAAGGTTCTCCATTTCCTTCAATGTTTTCAAAAGCCTTTTTTATTGGGGTCATTAAAATTCAGGGTCAAGTAGTAAAGAGTTATATGACAAAAAGGGCTGATCTACCTGCATTCTGCCTCTTATGTAACCTGTATGGAGTTGTAGAAACTGGCTTTCTTTCTCTCAGCGAGCGACGCTTTCCTGTCGGTGTTCTGAGCTCATCTCTTGTCTCTTTGGACGGTGTGAAATTTACCGCTGAATTGAATTTGATGATAAAAAGAATAACTAACATAACATACCAGTAAACCTTACTATATCATGTCCGAGTCCTATTTACGATGAATCTTTATTCAACAAGATCAGATAGCAAATAACTTGCTGTCTGATCTTCTTGCTAACCAATGACTATATTGAGAATTCACAGCCAAAAAGAAAAATTGTAAGAATACTTGCATTTCTTTGCATAATTTATGGGTCCATTTTGTTTATTTAGTATATGCAAAATTGTGTTTTCATTTGCATCAAAATTTAATGCTGTTTTAACAATTAAGTCATATTTAACAATGAAGTCATATGACGGCAATCAGTGCACTTTGCCTAATGTGTTGTTTCCAAATGCTTTTAAGTCTAAAACTATATTTCAACTCAATATTTCTGCAATAGATAATTTTACTATGAGTAAAGTCTTTACCAGTCAATCCCCAGTTTTGACACCCTTGGAGAAAAAGCCTTTTAAAAACATTGTGGGAAAAGGAGAAAATGCTGCTAACCAGCATGTTCTCCTTTTCCCACAACATTTTCTACCCTTCCCTAACAAATTTCATTTTTGAGCAATGTTTATTTTGTCGTCTGCAATTGCTTTGAATTTGGACCAGCCTGAAATTTTGTCATTTGGTAAAGAGTGAAATGTTATCACAAAGATTGGGTTAGCTTTTTCCTTTTCCTCTGTTTATGTGAAATGAATGAAATGAAAATTGAGAAAATAATAATAAACTGAATCTTACATTTTCTAGAATTTTCTTCCTTCCCTGGAGTTTTCAAGATGGACTTTGGTGTTCTGGCTTCTGTTGCCATGGCAGCCATTTGACCAGATTTCTTTGGAGTCCTAAATTTGAAAACATCCCCCCCGAAAACATCTGTCTCTTCCTCAAGAGCTGAAATATATAATACAATACACTTCTTGCAAACATGGACGTTCGCTTAACTGGGTATGTTTCCAACCTGTGTGGAAATCTCCCCAGTTTTTTCGGGATTAAGACTTAACAATATAAATTTATCACATAATTCTCCTTGTTTTCAATGCAATAGAGCCATTACAAATTTCCTTATCTCACACATGTGTGAGATAAGAAAATAGTGCTGTATTTGGTTAACACTCTGTTATTTTACGCTTCATTTCTAAAACATTGCTGACCTCGGTTTATGAAGGTAATTAATGGTAAAAATTCTTAATCATGATAAAATTGCTCATTAAATCACATTTAGTCATAACAAAATCAATATATGCAAGTTTCTTTGGAACTACTTTTCGTTAATCATGTACCTGCCAAAGAAGTGCACAGGCTTCACGTAAATTTCACATCAAATTATACATGTAAGCCTCTGATTTAACCCTTTAATCCATAGATACTCATTTCTACGCATAGCTTGTAGGAGCCTTTGGAAAACATTGTGGCAAAAGGTGAAATTGCTTGTGCTGACAAATTTCACCTTTTGTCACAATGTTTTCTATACTATCAAAAGGTGTCATATACCCTTAAAAAACAGCTTCATCCTTGCTGTTATTTAAGAAATACCATAGAAATGCCTTATGGGGTAAAGGGTTAACACATTTTGGACTAAAATTCTTGTTACACGGTTACTAGTATATAGTAAAAAAAACACATATTTACTATTAGGAATGGGGCTGAAATACTGCCTTGCAGAAATGGTAAAAACACCGTGGCACGCAATAATTTGACAAATTACCTGTTGACTTTCCGAGTGGTATATTTTCCTCTTCACTATCATTCTCCACTTCATCTTTGTCTCGTTGTGGATAACTCTGTCGACGTGACTTACTCTTCTTCTTACCTGCATGATAATTACACAATAGGAGTACTGTTCCATTTTTTCTTCTGTTCAAAACCTTGGTCTGTATTCATTAACCAAAATTATTTGCATCATTCTCAAGAATTTTCAACATTTGGTTGCAACATAGCTTCTGATTGGCTGAACCAAATTGTTTCTCAATTCAGCAGCTGACTTACTTTCAAATTTAGAGAAGTCTTCAGCATATTACTAAGAATATTGGTTGGTGAATAGAGATCCTGATTTTGTTTAGTAATGATTAGTGGTGAAATGGTTTACCGACATAAACAAGTGGGCCCTCTGAGCGAGTGTTCAGTATTGCTTGTGACTTTTTGTCGGCACAGAGGGCTTCTCTGGGTGATGACAAGGTTGACATGCTAATATTTTTGAAAAAGAACATGACTTGAAATGTCACCGAGTCATTTACTTGTTTCTATGGATAATTCTTAATTTCTTTGTTATTTCAGTCTAGTCTGTGTTAAAGACTAGTCAATTTTTTAGCATATGCAACCCTAACAGTGACTACAAGTGGTCAGATATGCTAAATGTCAGCATATAGAGCGTATTGCAATACGTATTGCAATACGGGTCAGCCATATTGCAATATATTGCAATACGCTTTTTACCGTATTGTTTCATCCCTACTAATGATATTGCTCCACTTAGCATTTTTATTGATATCACAGTAACACCTAACTCATCCATGTTTTCAGTGGTTCACAAGTACATGTATAAGGTTAAGGTTGCCTATGGAAAATTTGTTTACATATGAGCCATGATCTGGTAAAAAAGTGCCTAATGCATCTTAGTGATGCATTAACTCTTTTCTACATAATCCTGACTCTTGATGACCCTGTGAAAGAAGCCTCATAGAACACGATGTGGGAAAAGGAGAAAATGCTGGAGAAATTTCTCCTTTTCTAACGTTATCTACCCATCTCATAACAAATTTCAAGTTCTGAGTCCCATTTATTTTGTCGTCTGGAAGCGCTTTCAATTTCGACCAGTCTACAATATTGTCTTCTAGGAAAGAGTTAACTCAATACAACATAAGAATATTTTAGACTGGTCCAAATTAAAAGTATTTGCGGACGAAAAATTAATTTAATGTTGATTTTAATGATGGGATTAGTTTCTGAAAGGTTAGAAAACATTTGTGGGAAAAGCAGAAAATGCTGCTTGTCAGAATTTTCTCCTTTTCCCTCAATATTTTCAAGTCAAGTTTTCAAGGGTCGTAAAAACTCAGGATTGTGTGGTAAAGGGTTAACTCTTTCCCAAGTGACAAAATTTAAGACTTGTTCAAACTGACAATCTTTGCAGACAACAGAAATAAAATGTTACTCAAAAGTTGAAACTTGACTTTAGAAGAGTAGAAAACTCCCACCATGTTTTCAGAAGGCTTCATTGTCCGAGTCGTAAAAAACAGGTATTGTTTGGTAAAGGATTAAAGTAAAGAAAAATAGCATCACACTGTATTATGGATCCATGAAATCCACTTTGTCTAAGAACTGGTTAACTCTTTATCAAACGACAAAATTTTAGACTGGTCCAAATTGAAAGCACTTGCAGACACCAAGTTAGATGTTATTAAGGAGTTGAAATTTGTTTCCAGCAGAGTTGAAAACATCTTGGGAAACGGAGAAAATGCTGTTTACCAGCATTTTCTCCTTTTCCCACAATGTTTTCAAAAGGCTTCTATCTCAGGAACGTTAAAAACCAGGGATTGTTTGGGAAAGGGTTAACCCATTACCACACAATCCCTAATTATGACGCCCCTGAGAAAGAAGCCTAATGCAAACACTGTAGGAAAAGGAGAAAATGCTGGTAACCCTTTACCAAACAACAAAATTTTAGACTTGCCCAAATTGAAAGCATTTCCAGACGACAAGATAAAAGTGACTGAAAATTTTAAAATGGCTTTGGGAAGGGTAGAAAACATTGTGGAAAAAGGAGAAAATGCTGGTTACCAGCATTTTCTCCACACAATGTTTTCAAAAGGCTTCTTTCTCAGGGTTGTTAAAAGTCGGGATTGTGTGGTAATGGGTAAAGCCCTTATTCCCAGCATGGCTCATATATAGAATAAATACTGCACACTACCCAATCTAGAAAGTGTGACTGTAGTGAGAGTTCCTGTCTCCCTTATCCTCACTACAATACGAGTCATACTCTGGTAAAAGATGGTTAACTCTTTATTACACAATCCTGACTTTAAACGATCCTGAGAAAGAAGCCTTTTGAAAACACTGCGGGAAAAGGAGAAAATGCTGGTTACCAGCATTTTCTCTATTTCTTATATTATTTTTTTTTCCACTTGCAAAAGTTGGACTTACATTTTTAAGTCCAGCATACCTAGCAATGGTAAAGAAAGAACTGCCAGAATGAACTATTAAATTCTATTCTATTGCATGACTGGTTAAGTAAAGACAACAGTCAAACAAAAGATGAATTTCCATTGATTTAATTGACATTTTGCAGCATAGTTTGTGTGATATTAAAGATTTATCATTTATCTAATGTTCCTACTATTAGTTGTAATTGGAAGCACAGAGCCGATTGAAAAGATTCCAGATACTTTGAATGAACGTTGCTTTGAAAGCTTGCGGAGAAATATAACAAAAATAGCATCGGAGTAAGCCTTCAGACCGAACAACTTTAGGTTCATACTTGGTTGTGTATTTCGGTTACGAAACTTCTTGGGAACGAAATATGTAGTATCAACACCCCCTTCAAATTGACCCTTGTTACTAACTGAAAACTATTCATCTACCACTTTTACTATCGTTGACATCGATTATGTGTTGAACAACATCGTCATCTCCCGAAAAAGTAACTGTCACAGTTTTTCTACGAAGTTTTCTTTCGGTCATTCTCCCGCGAAACTCTTCGGTAAGGAGGATTCCGGGAGTTTTCGGCCACTAACAATTTCGACCCATTACGTTTTCGGCCCATGACAATTTCGGCCCATGCTCATGTTGAAACGAAACTTCCTCGCATACATCTATTTTTCAGCTTACATTCTCCTGATTGTCTATCAGTCTTTTGTTTGCTTTTATGTTTTTTTTGTAGTCCCAGGTCTTACACCTATTAACAAGACTTTCGCCCCTGAAGGCGTTCCCCGTAATAATTGATTCCCCACTGGTCGTTATTACTGATAGGTTTTACTCTTAGTCGCTTCGTCCCTGAACTCCAGTCGTTTTGCTCTCCAACTAAGTATTTCTTTACTGGTCATTTCATCTCCAAACCATTCCTATCCAGTCATTTGTGTGCAAATTTTATACAAGATTTATCAATGCCAAATATTGTTTATACATGGATCCGTGGCGATAAGATAAACCGACTACCTTAGTTACTGTTGCCAAGGTCTCACAAACAAACGTATTCAATACATATACAGTATAGCAGATAGGCTACTTAAATCATGCTGTCATGACTTTTTCTCTCAATAAAATTCCTGAAAAAGTACTTTAATCATATATTTCTATCGATGATAAATTCTCAGTAAGCAATTTAAAGGTGCTTAACTAATTTATATACGGAGATGTATTAAAAGGGCGAATTACGGGGGCGACGTACAATGTAACAGATTTACATGTTTAAACAAAAATTTGAACATATAAAAAACATCAACAAATCTCCGTTTTGCAACAGAATAATAGAATTAACGATATTTATTGCTTTCGTTGGGCTAGTAAAGTCATCTCAGCATCATACCAAGTTCAATAACACTGAATTACAAGCCTTTCGAAAAGTTTATAGAATGTCTGATTCAACAGAGACGTTTAAATTAATGAAAAATTTCAATATTACGTAGGGGGAAAAGGGTTGTCTGATGATTATAAAATGTGTCAAGTGTGTTGTCAATTAAGAAAATTGTTAATATCACTGACGGTAGTATATGATATACTGATGACAACGGGTGGTCAAGTTGATTAGAGCGGTAATTTGCTTTGCAATCAAACACACTTCTTATCAAATTAACAGTTTACCAACACACCCTTTGTGCTAAAGTGCAGATGTGCTAATCCATTTAAACTCGTCACCAAATGACAAAATTTTTAGAGCAATCCAAACTCAAATATTTGCAGACAACAAAATAAATGATTCAAAAATTGAAATTTGTTTTTGAAAGAGCGCAAAACACAGTGAGAAAAGGATAAAATGAATGTTACAAGCATTTTCTCCTTTTTCCGCAATGCTTTTAAAAGCTTTCTACGGGTCGTTAAAACTCGGTGTTATGTGGTAAACGGTTAAAACATCAAGTCAAGAGAAAAATTTCCAAGTTCCACCAGATCAGAAGTTAGACTTGTTTTAAAATTGAAAATTTATACTCTTACTGAGGAAGAACTACACGTCAAAGTGCTTATTGTAATCAGCAGGTTCTTCAAATCCAAGACTAATCATCATGTAACTTGCAATATGATCTATATCTACACATCAGAGATCGTATATACGATCCCAGTACACATTTAGCATGTTCTTCATGCACCATGGGTTTAAGATTAATGTCAAATTGAAACATTGGTAACAAGTTACGCGGCCACTTTTTGGATGTGCATAGGTAATTGAACAAGTTTAATATTCAAGTAAAAATATTTCTTTTTATTAATACTTCATATAGGTCCAATTTTAGCTTTGATTTTCAGTTTTCTCTTTCAGAGAGGAAAAATCATAGAATACTTTGAATTAATCCATTATCCAGCGCTGATCATCTCTTTGCATAAGTTCAAATTTTCAGTAATCATCACAATTTAAACTTGTCTATAGCCTCTGCGTGATCTCACGTCATCGGTACACGTTCGCAAAGCACATTTTTTAAGCTTTTTTTAAAATTCAAACGTTAAATACACAACATAAATAAAGAGAATTGCATTCTTCCAACGTTAACAGTCGTTTATTTGTGAGCCGAAATAGCAGAAACCAAGGTGGGACATCGGGTAGAATAAATGCGATGTCCTGATTGGTCAAATATCGATTTCCACGGATCCATGTATTGCATGTGTCATTCATTGTTCAGACTATGTGGGAAAAGGAGAAATGGGGCTAACCATAAGTTAATATTGTCTGGTAAAGAGATGAAAGATAATTTTGTTTTTGCCTTATGACAAAAATAAAGCAAAAATCTTTTTTCTATTTCTGTTTACCAGGCCCTCTCAGCAAATTTCTTTTTGAGGTTTGTTGATAGTATCATTGCGATAAGGTGCATTCTCCTCTCACTGAAGTAGATTGTTTTGATGATGGTTATATGTGGGAAAAAAGTGTTTTGGAAAGAATATTGTGCGGAGTATCATGAAAAGAAACTCCAGGAAAGCATCGGTAGCTGCACTGGACACTGCAATATAACTTTAATAATAGTGAAAATGATGTTAAACACCATACATACAATCAATCGATCAATCAATCAATTTTCTTTTTACAGATTTATATCGTGCATCTTTTTCTTCAACACTTGTTCTAGTGCTGTATCTGAACGACGAGGCCCTAACCCTCCCCCTCTGTTATGAAGGTTGTTTTGATTTAATCAAATCACCTAATTTTTTTTATATATATATCTGCTTATTGTTTAATGCTTTTTGCTGAGAAATCCGTTTTCAAGCCCATAATGAATTTTGATTTTTTTTCTGCATGCTTCGATACAAAGTTAATTGTCAATGAGAGCATGGACAGGTAATTTCAAAAACTGTCATTTTTCACTGAAGATCAACATAATTATCATGTTTTTCATTAACGACAAGCCATCCTCATTAGCTGTGATAAACAGTAAGGTGTGCATCCTTCACATTTGAAACTTACTGTTTATAGCAGAAATTTTGATCTTTTAAAAATCATATATTTATATGCATCATTTGTCGCAAGTAGAAATTAGATGTTTATTAAGTTCCAATTAGTAAGCACTGTTCTTAATGGGGGTGAAACAGCTTGGAGAAAAACTAGGAGGTGATATGACCGGTGGAGGTGGGGTGAAACAAGTCAGGAGGAGCGAAAAACGGTTAGTGGGGGCGAAACAACCGGGGGAGAAACATCATGGGCCGAACCGACAAGAAATGATTTCGGGGGCAAAACGAACAGCATCAGGAAAACTCATACCCATGAGAATTCGTACCCCAATCTCAAGGGTACGAGTTCTCCAGAGAAGTACGTCGTACCCTGGATACGAGTTCTCTGGAGAACTCGCACTCCCACTTATATATATAATGATAAGTTACCAACATGTTGTCAACTGTCATTTTTATGCCATTGTTGTGATCAGATTTGATAAAAATGTTTTTTTTTCTTTTGTACATCTGTATAAAAGACATAATTAAAGTAAAGAAACTTGTGTGTTTTCTTATGCAGTGTTTTTATTTTGTGTTTGATAATCTGGAGATACATTTATTCACAAGTTAACTCTCTATAACATAATACCGAGCCTAAACGAATCTGAAGGAGAATGATTTTGAGAAGGTTGCGGGGAAAGGAGAAAGTACTGGTAACAGGCATGTTTTTTTCCGTTTTCCACGATGTTTTCCACCCTGTTGAATGGCAATTTTTACACTTGTCTCACTTAAGAATGTTTTTTTTTTTTTTGTAGAAATTTTCAATTTAGAAGAGTAAAGGATATGTAGGTCGGTAGTTAAAGCAATATATATGTATCTACTGCCATAAAAAAAAGTTTGCTGGGCAATGTCAAATAAGCATATCTGCACAGAAAAGTTGTTGAATGGATCATGCTTGTATATATATATGTCTTAGACAAAAGTCTCTTTCGCCCTTTGTAGGCCTTGCCTATTTTCATATTATTTGTTTGTGCGACTTTCGGAAGTTCCTGTATTTCATGAACACTTTTACTTTCTCTCCACTCTGTTTACACTAATTTACGTTAACTCTTTACCACACAATTCCTAATTTTGACAGCCCTGAGAAAGAAGCCCTTAGAAAACATTGTGAGAAAAGGAGAAAATGCTGGTACCCAGCATTTTCTCCTTTTCCCACAATGTTTTCAACCTTTCACATAAAAAATTTTCAGTCACTTTTATTTTGTCGTCTGAAAATGCTTTCAATTTGGACCAGTCTAAAATTTTGTCGTTTGGTAATGAGTTAATGGGCAGTTGTGTGGAGCACGAACCAAAATCGGCTAAAATTAGGAGTAATTTTATGGTCAAAGGGAGAAAACTCGTATTTAATGACACCACTTTTTCACGGCAGAGTTATTTCCCTTAGATTAGTGGACGGCATAAAACCCAAGACGAATAAACATCATTGCAGCTTGTGAAGACGATCTGTATAAAAAAAAAAATGTTCGTAGAGCTGTCATTATTTCTGGAATAGTTTAAGACAGACAGACAGACAGACATTTATTTTTTGACGTATACAAGTTGTACATTGTCACAGCACATATACATAAAATGAATTTAGTCACGTGAACAAATATAAATCTGAAAATAACAAAGGAAAAAGGAAAAGGAAAAAAGGGAAAAGGGAAAAGAGAGAGAGAAAAAGAAAATAGAAAGCACACCCACACAGCCTTAAGACAGCCTTCCAGGTACTGCTACTTCTGAAAATATCATGACAGAAAACAAAAGAAAGAAATAACAATTGCAGTGGTGGTTACTCTTTTGTAAACAGGTGGTAGTCTCTTGTAAATTTCGTCACATTTGTAAACAAGGGTACCGCTGAAATTTTAACTTAGAAGTATAAACAATGTGGTTATCAAAGTTAGAGTTGTCAGACGCAGAATCTAAATGTAATTTTTACAATTAGATTTATCAACTGATGAATGTATACGATAAATAAGCTTTATTATGTTACAATATTTAAACATATGAACCAACGACATGCTTGTTCAATTAGGTTTTCTTGGTTACAAATAAATACCGTTAAAATGGGCTGAATTGTCGCATTCCAATCATTTCTTTGATCATTGATCGATAGGAGCTTGGGAAAGATTGTGAAAGCATACAGGTCTGAATCTATGAAGCCAATAAATCGAGATCAAAGCTATGCTTTTTTCCCCCCGATTTTATTAATGATGATCCCAGTTTAGATCCACCTCTTTTAATGGAAGGGGTGTAAGTTTCAAGACAGTTTCCCGACAAGACAGTTCCCCGACAGAAGTTTTGGAGACAGTTCCCCGACAGATTTGGAGACACTTCCCCGACACTTCTGAAGACAGTTCCCCGACACTTGTGTTCGATGTCAAATAACAAAATAGATCGTTATCGTATATAAAAAGAATTTTTCGATAAGGGATTTCATGTATGTGATTGGGGAGTACATTTGATCATCGTGGTAACGTCTATAACTTGATAACTATATGACGGAACAATTTGACGGCCTATCGCCTCAAAACAACGAGACATTATCGAAATACATGTACATTCTCCCAAATGTTGTGCATATAAAGAGAGAACTACAATATTAATGTATGTAAAATTGTTCGAGTGTACAAGATAAACAGAAAAGGTATTTCACTCAGAAACCCCCCCCCCCCCCACCTCGCCCTCTGTACTCTAGGCCCATTTCTATAAAACAGGGGAAAGCATATAGACCTACATGTAACTAAGCTACAACACAAAATACTCTCTATTCTTTTATCATTTTTGATGCTGACTAAAAGTCCCCTTAAACTTCTCTTATGTTCAATACAGCCGTGATTTGTTGTGAATTCATCCATGAGACAATAACTGCCCGTCAATTTATATATAGCAGTCTTTTTCACAGGGTACAGATAATTCGATCACAACAGCAATTATCCAGGAATATTTCAATTTCTCGTGTTTTTCAACTATAATTGTGTCAATTCTACAGTATAAAAGGTCATTTTCTATGAAACAAAAGTGTCGGGGAACTGTCTTCAAAAGTGTCGGGGAACTGTCTCCAAATCTGTCGGGGAACTGTCTCCAAAACTTCTGTCGGGGAACTGTCTTGTCGGGGAACTGTCTTGTTCCCGCGAGGCGGAGGCAGGTCACTCTTAATCCCTGGGACAATAAATTGATTTAATTAAAGTAACGTAACAGCATCCTGCGGGGAATATCAGCACAAACTTAACTCGGGTGTACTTATAAACAGGAATCATATATATCCCTTTTTATAAATGAACATGCAGGCTGATCTAGAATCTACACAGTCCATTCAGAACATTTTTCCAAAATGAAAACTTCTTTGAAATTGCAAAGATTGGGTTTCAAAATGGGCTTGAAAGTCTCATTTTACTTGTTTAGCTGAATAAGTGTTAACAGAGGGTCCGGGTTTTTCGATATATCGTATGGGTATAAATTAACCCTGCACCGGTTCTTAAAGTTTCGGTGTGACTGTTTGTAATAGTTGAAAAAAAGACCATTCCGAGATGGGCGGGGGGGGGGGGGGGAAGTGGGCGGGGTTACAATAAGGGAAAGTACTCTTCATAATTAATGGGTTCCAGATTGTTCGAGTTTTCTCCCTTTGACCATAAAAATCACGATCGAATCTGATGGTGAACGTATATAGATCTGGGACAGACCCGAGACCGATCCACAGCGATATATAGTTAGGAGCGTCTCTACTGACTATGTCATGGCGGGGTTTCTGCCGTGCGTCCGTCGTTCTCTCTGTCTGTCTGTCCATCTGTTAATTTTTTTCTTGTTTACGCAATAAAGTCCGCATTTTTAGAAGATTTTTTTGTGAAACTTAAACAGTTTGTAAATCTCACCAATATATAGCTTGATACCAATCGATTTTGGCAGCATTTCATCAAATAGTATAGGAAAGGTAGCCATTTCAAGTTTGAAATTTACTTTTCTTGTTTATGCCATAAATTCTACATTTGTGTTAAGATATCAGTGAATCTTAATTGCACTTTTTCTTTTTCTTATCAATAGCTTCAGACCTATTGATTTTGAAAAAGAACCCAACAAACAATCAACAGCTTAAACCTTATCGATTTTGAAGAAGAATCTTACAATCAGTATGGGAAAAGTAGCCATTTAATTATCCATTTCTTGCTAATGCAATGACTGCAGATTTGGTGCCTGATTTTCATTAAACTTGCACAGTTACTTTGTATCACAAACGGCTTGATCCCTATTGATTTTGAAAATGAAAGACTAACAATCAGTATGGGAGAAGTAGCCATTCAAAGTTTAAAATTTCCATTTCTTGTTTTGGAAATAAAATTAAAGTTCTCGGTGTTGATCCAATTCTGTTGAAACTTGCAAAAAATGTTTGGTTCATCAAGGAATTGAACTCTATTAAAAGTGAAGAAAATCAAGTAAACCATTTAGAAAAAGCAGCCATTTGATTACTTGGTTATTCTATAAAAACCTACATCATTTCACAAAGGATAAAATGAAAATCATCAATTCACCAAAATCTACATGATAAATACATAATCCGTAACGTGTATAAATTTATACCTAAAATATATGTAGGGTGCTAGTTCTCTGGAGAATTTGTAACCAGAGTACGAATTACCCAGAGAACTCGTGTCCTTCGGATTGGGGTACGAGTTCTCCAGAGTACGAGTTCTCCAGGGTGCGAATTCTCTTGCAACCAAACGAACCAGTCGTCGACGGGTTGAAGGTAAACAATCTCATGGAAAACTAAGCGAATATTAAATGTAAGACTTTCATAGAGAATCTTTGGGCATAATACCGTAAAACGCCCCTCTGCTATACAGTCAATGCTTACATGTGGTATTGTTTTTTTGACTTAAAAGAAGAAATATAATGAAATTTTCAGCTTTATTCCGTTGAAAAATATTGGCCAAATATTGTATTTGATGTTTACGAAATGAATCCATAAACCGGTTGCAATTTTTTGACACAAAATTTTGATTTTCATGGGTTTTCGCGATTTATAGAGGGGCGTTTTACGGTATTATGCCAATCTTTGCTAGGACGAAAATTTATTTCAGGACCTCTGTTTTTGTTTAGAATTTTTTTTTATCTGAATTAGTTGCGTTAGTTTCGGAGGTATCAGGAGAACTCGTACCCTGGAGAACTCGTACCCCAATCTTAAGGATACAAGTTCTCCAGAGAAGTCGTACCCTGGGTACGAGTTCTCTGGAGAACTCGTACTCCCACCAATAAATGTTAGTTTCCCAGCATGCTGTCAACTTTTTTTTTTTATGCCGTTATTGTGATGCGCTTGTGTTAAAAAGATGGCAGTGGCTAGAGATACGGTACCGTACCTCTAGCCTATATTAAAGAAATGGCTAGAGATACGGTACCGTACCTCTAGCCCCGGAGCCTAAAGATACGGTACCGTATCTTTAGTCATTCTTATGATATAGGCTAGAGGTACGGTATTTTGTAGATACATGTAAGAAATTATAAATTTACTTCAGTTTTGATTATTATCGTTATTAGTATGGCTTAATATCAATCTCGACATCAAAGGACAGAAACTCATTGCTGTGTGCGAGTTTGCATCGATGCGCGAAAATAATAATTGTGTTGATTAGTTAGGTGAATTTAATTGCTTAAGATGTATGCGGATCCTACATTATTTTAACTTTTGTTGTTCTTTAATTGATTATGGAAAACGACATAATTAATCAATTACTCAATCACGGAAATTGATAATTAATCTATTACTCAATCACGGAAAATTTTCTGAAAGCACTTTCAAGCCAGTTTTGTATCATACGGTCAAAATGGCTCATAGTATTCATGTCGGGAAGAAATTTGAAGATTTTCAAACATTTGAAAGCGCAATAAAGTGCTATCAAAGTGCAGAAACTGTGCAGTTTTACTAGAGGGATTCTATGACTATACAAAAAGCCCAGCCTCGCGTACAAACAAAAATAAAAGAAAGGATAAAGTATTACAGGATATCGCTTTAAATACTGTATTCATGGTGGCAAGAATTTCAAAGCCTGAGGGACAGGACTGAGAGAACAAAGGTTATCTATCTGTCTGTCTGTCTGTCTGTCTGTCTGCCTGTCTACCATCCATCTATTTATACTTATTAAGTTATTTTATCTATTCATTTATTTATCTACTCTTGGGTTGGGAGCGATGGATAGAGTTGCGTGTTTAGTTTCGGGTCTGGTAAACACGATTAGAACCGAAATTTGGTGCGGGCTATTGCTTATGTATGGTAGAAGCAGAATTTTACGGCATGAATTATAATAAATTATATGAATATTTATTACAAACATTAAGGCCAAAAAATAATGTGAACAATGAGTTCTTTTAACCAGTTCTCGACTGAGCTATGGGGCTAGGCCTACACATGATTGTAAATAAATTTAGGAATTTGATTGAATGAATGGTGTTTAACGCCGTTTCCAACAATATTTCAGTATTGATAGCGTCGGACATCCGGGCATTTTCGTTGATCACGTGATAGCAAAAAGGGCGGAGGTGAAAGCAAACGCCAAATTGAATATACCCGTATAGTAATTCATGACATTTTAGAAATGAAATTCACCGTAAAAATGATAAAAATGCCAGAAATCGGCCGTGTCGGTAGTTGTATCCATTATCACTTTCGAAGAGGCAAAAAGTGTCAAGTTATCAATTTTCCGGTATCTTACAGAAAAAAACAGTTATAGCTCAAGCGCTATATCTCCTTTTGGTTTTCATAGAAACTTTCGTGTGCAGACTACATTATTAACACCGAGAAAGAAATAATTATTTCTAGCAAACTGCCTTTGACTTATAAGACAAGAATTTAAAAAAGAAAATGAAAAGCAAACTGTAGTTAAATCGGGAAGCAATAAAAATGCATTTGAAAACAAAATAAGTTTTCGGAACTCAAAAATGAGAATGAACTTACCCTATGTTTAAAAAAAGTTGATTATTCCGAATCCTGTTTACCGTATTTACGAATGATCAAGTGAAAATTAAACAGGGCAGACACATTTTTATTACACGTGTGTGTTAGTGTTTAGCAAAGACTATGTGTCACCCATTACTGCAGTGATATACCGAGATCAAAGGAACACCCGGCTAACCCTTTACCAGCTTTAAAACGAAAACAGCTTTAGCACATATTTCTCGCTAAAAATGAAACATACACCACAATTTTTAGATGGAAAGAGAGGTTTAAAATTTGAATAGACCTTCGTCGTTACGATAGTCATCGATTAAGAGTGATGGAAAATAAAAATGCAACTAAAAGATATGATATCTTCTTCGGCAAGAAGTTGATCAAGAAACTCAAACTTTATCGTGTTTCAACTTTCAAACTTTGCACACAATAAAACTCTCTTTTCTTTTTTATCACCACCCTAATCCTTTTCAAAGATAAAAAAAATACTTTTCCAAATTGTAAATATTGACACCCTTCAATTTTATATGGAACTAATGAAACTGAATAGAAAATATCGTAGGAAAAGGCGAAAATGCTGGTCACGAGCACTTTCTACCCTTCCTACAATGATTTCTTTCTTTTTTAACTGGGGATTGTGTGGTAAAAGGTTAATAGTTAAAATATATCGAACCAATTATCCCTGGGTTGCAAGCCCTGTACTTTTCCAACTTAGCAATGTCTGACATGTGCCGAACAATCAGACTATCTATGGCAATTTTTATAAAATTAATTTATCCTTTACAGAACGACAAAATTTTGACTTGCCCAAGTTAAAAGCATGTGAAGATAACAAAAATAAGTGTGGCTCAAAACTGGAATTTCGTTTTTAAAAAAAGGTAAAAGACGTTGTAACAGGAGACAATGTTTGTAACTAGAATGTTCTCCTTTTCCCACGACGTTTTCTAAAGGATTTTTTTATCGGGGTCTCTAAAAGTCGGGTTTGAACAATAGGGTAATGGCTTATTTGACTAAAAATCTTAGTAAACTGCAAAACTTGGGAACCTATCAAAATCCATAGCATTTGAAGGCGACAGTTTAGACGTGGGTCAAATTGTTGAAATGGCTTTTTAAAAAGTAGAAAATTTCATGGGAAAAGGAGAAAATGCTGGTTCAAAGCATTTCACATTGTTTTGTTCAAGCACCCTACGTTTCCAGGGTTGTTAAAACTCGGTATCGTTTGGTAGAGGGTTAAGAATCTTTCTTGAAAGAAATAGGGACAGTCCATTTACTAAAATTACAGCACTAAAAGCATACTTTTGAATATTAAGAAAATTACGATCCTTAAAAAAAAAAACCCGAACTTTTTATGTTGTGCATAACTAAGTCATGTTCCAAAACATCTAGCTTCAGTTCAAATCTTTAATTTTCCATCCTCATCCACAAAATATTTAAAATCCAGTTCTCAAAAGTTTTTAAGAAATACTTTGTACGTGTCATATGAATTTTCACAAAAGGGGTGAAGGGTGTTCCGTGTGCCTTTGATCTCGGTATCGCACTGCAGGGTGGACGACCCAAGAGCTGTAACGTAATTGCTTGGTGGAAATAAAAAAAATAACGCACACATGTCACATTACACTGACTGTTTATGTCTGCTACTGATCTTCATTTACCCTTATGGTGACCGTTTGTGTTTAAAATTTGGAATTTTTCGCAGGTTACAGAGGGTAAGTTCATTCTTCAATCTAACATATATATATATCAAAATTAGAATTTTGGAACGAAAGCGATATAATTTGTCTTTGAAAGAACAGCAATATTGTGGGGGGGAAAAAAAGGATGCTGATTGGTATTTTCCTTTCACTGAAATATTTTCAGAATTCTCTTTCTTCATGGTCGGAAAAACATTGGATTTTTTTTTTTGTAATGGGTTAGATCTTAAAGTCTGTCTCGGGGCAACGTTTTAAAAACAGTTTTATCAGACTACTCTTTTTTTTCACTCAAATATTAGAAAATTAAAATAATCGCCATCAAATACCAAGATATTTTACAAGAATGGTAATTCTTCATGACGATACTTGAGACGTTTATTAGCTTATCAGCCTTTGGAAATTCAGGAAATAGCTCTGCTCAGAGAGAGAGAGAGAGAGAGAGAGAGAGAAAATCCTTGGGAACCATGGAATTCTCCGACCTTTCTTTAAATCTGATGAACAACATAATGTGTTTACATTTATTTTGAGGCTCGGACATGAAGCAGACTAAGAAAAAATGAACATTTATTTCTATGTTTGAAGGGTCTAGATCTACTATATATTTAAATGGTAGGTCTAATTGTGTAGGCGCATTTAATGAAAATCGTCTCAAAGAAAAATTGACAACTAGCCATACGTTTTCTAAAGTATATTCCTAATAGTTATCGTAACTGTTAAAAGCTTTGATTAGTGAAAAACGTAGTTTTTCTCAACAAAAAAAAATTGCAAATAGCACTAAAATATATGGTTGCTATGTTATCGATTCACCTCCGAAAATGGCGACCGCTCGTTGCTAGGGAATGTGACGTCACGCCGTTGTACCCTATTTTTGCATCGGCCAGTGCACCTATTCATGCTTTCCTCGAGTTTTTATAACCAGTACTCGGCACAATATTCTTTCTAAGCCACTGACTGCTTTCCTACATACAGTACAAGTCCTTTGAAAACACTGTAGGAAAAAGAGAAAATGCTAATTTCTCATTTTCCAACAGTGTTTTCTACCCATTTGGATGACCATTTTCCACCATTTTTCATCAAAATTCAAATTGTTTACAAATTCTTTGAGTGTAAAATTTGTCTTTTGCGAAAGGGTTAAGCAGGGATAATACATATGTTATATAGAATCCCTGGGTTAAGTAATCAAGTTCACCTAATAATCAACGCAATTATTATTTTCGCTCATCAGTGCACATTCGCACACTGCAACTTGATGAGTTTCTGTCCTTTGATGCCGATCAGTTACTACAAATACATACTAATAACGATAATAATCAAAACTGAAGTAAATTTATAATTTCTAACATGTATCTACAAAATACCGTACCTCTAGCCTATATCATAAGAATGACTAGAGATACGGTACCGTATCTTTAGACTCCGGGGCTAGAGGTACGGTACTGTATCTCTAGCCATTTCTTTAATATAGGCTAGAGGTATGGTACCGTATCTCTAGCCACTGCCTAAAAAGAGTTAAATAAACTCTACTAAAGGCTTCTTTCTCAGGGTCGTCAAAAGTAAGGATTGTGTGGTAATGGGTTAAATAACTGGTTAATGAATAACCTACCATAGTCTGAATGTATGAGTTGCTTTCATGCTGGTGTAAATTACATTTTGTTCTTTCCTAGATTTGGAATAGTCATGGCAACAGCGATGAGTAGTGAATTATCCAATGAGGACTGGTTGGTGATGAGAGCCAGGTCCTGTTTCAGCTCAGATCCTTATGCTGCAAAGGCATGGATGTTAACCGCAAGAACCCTCTTTCCAAAGAATTTCAATATTCAGGTAATAGTTGTCCATTTTCTGTTTAACTCTTTACCAAACAATCCCTGGTTTTTATGACCCTAAGATAGAAGACTTTTGAAAAAATTGTGGGAAAAGGAGGAAATGCTAGTAACCAGCATTTTCTCCTTTTCCCGCAATGTTTTCTATCCTGCTGGAAACTAATTTCAATTTTTGAGTTTTGTTTGTAATGTCCTCTGCAATTGCTTTTAATTTGGACAGTCTAAAATTTTGTCATTTGGTGAAGTGTTAACTTGAACGATAATATTTTAGGCTTATCCAAATGGACAATATTCGCAGACAACAAAACAAAAGTGACTGAAGATTTGGAATTTGCCTTGTGATGGGTAGAAAACTGTGTGGGAAAAGGATAAAATGCTGGTTACCATCATTTTCTCCTTTTCCCACAATGTTTTCTAAAGGCTTCTTCCTCGAGGTCGTCAATAGTAGGGATTGTGGTAATGGGTTAAGTAAACTCTCTACTACATGGCAAAATTTTTACCTTTTTCAAATACCAGTATTCAAGGGATTTGTCACACTACAAAATTTTAGATCCAAATTGAAGTATTTCTCATGGACTTTTTAAATGCATACAACTTCAAGTAATTGGATTTGTAAAAGTTAAGAGAACATTGTGGAAAAAAGAAGAGAATGCTGGTTACCAGCATTATCTCCTTTTTCCATAGTGTTTTTTAACCTTTATTTTTTCAGGTTTATTAAAACTTGGGATTTTGTGGTGTAGGGTTAACAAGTAAAAGTTGTCGGAGATTTCTTTAACTCTTTACCAAATGACGAAATTTTAGACTTTTCCAAGTCAAAAGCATTTACAGATGACAAAATAAACATGGCTCAGAATTGAAACTCAGCTTTGGAAGTGTAGAAAACATTGTGGAAAAATGAAGAAATGCTGCTTAACCCTTTACCTGATATGCCAATTTGAGGCTCTTCCATTTCATCGGCAAATAAAGATATGATGTCAAAAAAATGGACAAATGAGAAAACAAATATCTGAGTGGAAAACATTGTGGGAAAAGGAGAAATTGCTTGTTACGAGCAATTTCTCCTTTTCCCACAATGTTTTCAAAAGCTGTCTGTTGTTGTTGTGTCAAAATGAGTATCTATGGAGTAAAGGGTTAATAGCATTTTCTCCTTTTCTCAGAATGTTTTCAAGAGGCCTCTGTTTCAGGGTCTTTAAAAGTTGGGACTGTGTGTTAAACAGTTAAGATGATAAATTGTTTGATAAAGAGCTATACTTACTCAATACTAGGTGACAAAAAAATTAGTCTTGTTCAGATGATTAAGATCTGCAGACTGCTAACAAAAATTGGTTATAATGAATTGATAGAATTTGTCTCTAATAGGGGAGAAAGACATTGCAAGAAAACAAGAAAAAGCTGGTTAAAAGCAATTTCTTCCTTTCACATTCCCAGCATGTTTACAAATTTCTTCAAGGTCACAAATTTTTTTATAAAGGATTTTTTGTCTGCAAATGCTTCCAATATGTTTGAGTCTAAAATTTTGTTATTTGGTAAAGAGATTATCTGCAGATGTTTCTTTCAGTTTGAGGCCTACAATCTAGAGAAGCAAGGAAAAAATTGTAAGGAGGCTGCAAAATTATTGGAAAGTCTGTAAGTGTTGAATATTATATCTTTTTTGTTGCTTTTCAATAGTTTATAGAATTCTAACTGTAAACCATATTTCTATAAATTATAATTTACTGGGAACTGTCATAATTCACAGATAAATACTAAGAGGATAATAAACTTGTTGTGTTCAATATTAAAAATCTATCAAACTGGTGCATAAATCTCAGGTAATTTTTTTTCATGATTAAAGTTTTGTCATCCTACCCCCTGCCCGCCTGGATGGCTCAGTGGTGAGCATGTCAGACTCATGACCTGGTAGTTGTAAGTTTGATACCTGGTTGAGGCGATCTTTCTTTCTGGCGTATTTTCGCCTCTCACCTCTGCTGAAGCATGTGAGAAAGGTAGTCAGTGGCTTTGGAAAGAAAGTTGTGTAAGTACTAGTAAGTACTGGTATAAGAAAGCCAGGAAACACATGTGCATCACCGACTGCCATGATATTACCTTAGCTGTTAAAGTGGTGTTAAACCCCAAATACAACCAACCAACCAACCAAATCATATTCCCCAAGTAGGGGTAGAGTTCAACTCTTTAACTCACAGTCCGAAATGTTTTAACAACCTTGTGAAAGAAGCCTTCTTGAAAACATTGTGGAAAAAAGAGAAAATGCTGATAATCAGCATTTTCTCCTTTTCCCACAATGTTTTCAACCCTATCAAAGATAAATTCTATTAATTAAGCCACATTTAACTGTTATATAAGTCTATGTCTTGGTTGTAGTAAAGTGTCAAATGATCTGTCAATGATGATCTTATCAGCATTCTTTGGACAATTTATCTGGTATTCATACACAAACAAAAGCAAACTCTGGTCAGATGTACATATACAGACTATCTCTGAACCTTTGTAGACGGACAGGGGAGTAAATGTATTTTGTAAATAAAATATTTACTCTTAATTGAATACAGTTTAAGAACTATGTTGTAGGTACTTGTCTTTCCCGGATGAAAGTAAACTCTGGTCAGAGGTACACAGTATATTGGAAGCTTTACAGAATGACACAGGGGACTATCAGAATACTTTTCTCACAGGTACATTTCTATCTCAAACCATTTACTGTAAAAAAATTCTTCAATAGACGAAAAACTTTAACTCTTTACCAGACTACAAAAACTTGGACTTGTCCAAACTGAGAGTTTTTGCAGAGGATGATTTGATCCTTGACCAGATGATAAAAGTCTGGTTCAATTCGAAAGTATAAGCAGACAAGAAATTGAGTGTGCCTCAAATGTTGATAATTTGTCTTTGAAAGGGTAGAAAAAATTGTAGAAAAAAGGGGAAGGTGCTGATTTTCAGTATTTTCTCCTTTTCTTACGATGTCTTTAAAAAATCACGGCATTTCACTGATAGGAATATGATAAAAAATTTTGTCATCCTGTGGAACTCTTTACCACATTAGAAAATTTTACACTGTTTCAAATTGAAAGCATTTCAGACAACAAAATAAATGTGACTGAAAAATTGAAAATTTGCCTTGAGAAAGGTAGAAAACATTGTTGAAAATGTTGGTCACCAGCATTTTCTCCTTTTGTTATAATGCTTAAAAAAGGCCTCTTTATCAGGGTTGTCAAAAGTCGAGATGTTGTGGTAAAGAGTTAAAACTTAAAAGCTGACAGTGCTACTAAATTTTATGTTTTCCTTCCAGAGATTTTAGCTGCGATTCCTACCCATGTTCAGTGTCAGATGTTGCTCAGTGTATCACAGAAGATTACAGATAAGCTTGAACAGTGTCGTCTGCTCCTACTGGCCATGAGAAAATTTCCAGATCTTATCAAGGAGCATGGGGTATGAAAAAACATAGTTTTAACTCGACCGTTTTATTGAAAGTAAAATCATGGTTAAGTATTTATCTGCTGCATTGTTGCTCTTGTGTTAAAACTGATGTTTTTATGCATCTTGTCATATTGAAATTATTTGCATCAAACATCGGCTACTTATTAACCCTGTACCCAACAATCCCTAGTTTTCATGACCCTAAGGAAGAAGCCTCTTGAAAACATTGTGAGAAAAGAAGAAAATGCTGGTCCAAATAGAAAGCATTTGCAGACAACAAAATAAAAGTGGCTGAAAAAAAAATGATTTGGGAAGGGTAGAAAACATTGTGGATAAAGGAGAAAATGCTGGTTACCAGCATTTTCTCCTTTTCCCACAATGTTTTCAAAAAGCTTCTACCTCAGGTCATCGAAAGACATCATTGTGTGTAAAAGGGTTAAGCACCCTTTCACCAGAGATCTTTTTGTATATATTTTGATATGTGTCTTGTTCAGATTGGGCTAATACATGATTGTGACAATCTCTATGCAGAGTTGTCATTATTTACTCTTACCATACATCTCTGCATTGGGCTAAATGACAAGAATCTTGTCAAACCGAGGAAAACATGTTTTGTTACTATTTAACTGTTTCATGTCAAACATTATAAAGTAGACAAAGGAAATATGATTCTGGATACATTATAGGTGGATTCAAACTGATGAATTTACCTGTATACAATGGAACTATTTTTTTTTAACTTCTTTACTTATCAGAATCTTACGCCAATTTTAACAAAAATGGCTGCGCCCATGAATGATGACAACAGTTTTGACACACCGATAGATCTTAGGTTATACGATTAAAAAACAAGTTATGGTCCTTTAAAATACATTTAAGCTTTTCAGAAAATCCCTCTTTTTCACATTTCCTACCACTCAGTCTGATTGGCCGTATGCTGTTTGAACAGCACACAAAGTAATTGATATTGGTCTTTCTTTCACTGGCATTTGTGTCGCCATTTTGAGTTCTGGTCATGTGACAAAAGTATCGCGCAATGACGGACTACTTTCTGAGCCCACTACAGAGGTAAATGTGAATGATCCGGAGTGCAAGAGAGTGTGATTGTGTGTTCGTTTATTTTCAGTTAAGGTTGATAGAAGCTCTCCTGAATGCAGAGTCTCAAGCACAATATATGACGCCAGTGAATTGTTTCAGGAAGTTACTGAGTAAGTTCTCGTTCCTCATAAGAAAGTTGATAGGTAAAAGACAAGTTATGTAGTTTGTATTTTACTACGAAATCTAAAACCAGATTTGACCGTTTAGTTACATTATGCATGGATCTATAATATGAATGCGACGCAATACATTGAGTCAGAATTTTGTAAGATTTTTGTCATGTCAAATAAATTGTATTATATTCTCACTACTCATGTTAAAATATTTTAAAAAACTACAATCATGAAGACAATAAAGAAGTAGTTACTATACTGCAAAGAAATTTCTCATGATCTGATTGGTAAACCCATTACCACACAATCCGTACTTTTGACACCCCTGAGAAAGAAGCCTTTTGAAAACACTGTAGGAAAAGGAGAAAATGCTGGTAACCAGCATTCTCTCCTTTTCCCAAAGTGTTTTCTACCCATCCCAGAACAGATTTTAATTTTTCAGTCACCTTTATTTTGTCGTCTGCAAATGCGTTCAATTTGAACCAGTCTAAAATTTTGTCATGTTGTAAAGAATTAACATGCCAGGAACATAAATATCATGTACCCTGGCAGAAACCACATAAAGCCAGTTTCCCTTTTGGGTGCCCTGTAAACGTTGATACACTTGCAGCACAAGATCCAACAACATGCCGGTGTTGATCCATCATCAGACTGCACGTTTGTGCACCATAAGAGCTCTGGATCTCCAGAGCTCCAGATAAGAGAGAGTGATGGTATTCTAAATCCGTTTATTGTCCCCCAAACCCTATGTTATGGGTATTCATTAAAATGACAATTCTAATGAGTACCCACAACTTAGGGTCTGGTGGAGAATAATCATAATTTTCAATTTTGAAATCAAAATCACTCCCTCTATCTGGAGCTCTGGATCTGTACCAGATGTTAAGTTTTTTAGCTTGTCCAAACTGAAAGTATAAGGAAACAATAAAGAGAATTTTGTGGAAATACTATAATGGAATTTGTTTGTGTAAAGTAGAACTCAATGTTGGAAATAGAGAAATGGTAATTACCAGCATTTTTTCCAAATGTATATTTTCCAATTTCCAGTTTGCGATGCCCTGCCATTAATTCTTCAAAAAGGCAAGCAGATGAGAATTCCATCCCTAAGTTTGTATCTATGGTTACAAAAGTCAGTGGAATTTTACATCAGTTTTGTCACCCAGCCACCCTCACAGACACAAGAGCCCTCTACACCCCTCTCACCTGGTAAGACTGTGTTTGTGCTGCTTGAAGAAAATTTATTTGCATGAGTTGATGTATAAAAAATGCAAATGTATGTTCCTATATTATAACAAAACAACCCTTACTCAATTCCTGAATATTGGAATCACTATATACATGTTTTATTGAAATCTTGCATTCTGTTGGTAAAATGTAGCCAAATTTCTGGTAGAGTTTTTATACTAAATCTTTTATGCTTTCTTTCCATAGTTTCACTTTGAAGATTAAATGGCTTGCAATGCGCAAAAATGGGCATTCGGACATTTGCATAAAGTGGCGTCTTGGAAGTGGCGTCTTAGATCAGCCTGCATGGGCTGTGCAGGCCAATCCAAGATGGCACTTTATAACAACATTAGATTGTGTGCTATAGTTGAATTGGGCAAAACAGAAAATTACATAAATATGGAAAGCTTTGGTTCAGATTAACCTGCCTGGAATGGGCAGGCTGATCCAAGATAACTTTTTACGCAAATGTCAGAATGCCCCATTTTGCGTCTTACAAGTAAAATTGTAAAACTTAAGTAAACCCTTGTAAAGGTACAATCAAAACATTGTATAAACTTAGCTAAAGACATATAAAGCTTTAACGCTTTACCACTCAATCCCTACTTTTGACGCCCCTGAGAAAGAAGCCTTTTGAAAACACTGTGGGAAAAGGAGAAAATGCTGGTAACCAGCATTTTCTCCTTTTCCCACAGTGTTTTCTACTCTTTCCAGAACAAATTTCTATATTTCAGTCACCTTTATTTTGTTGTCTGCAAATGCTTTCAATTAGGACCAGTCCAAAGTTTTCTCGTGTGGTAATGAGTTAAAGAACATTGTAGTGTCCATGGTTGTGAGGTAGAGCCTTAGCCTGGTATTCATAAGGTCCTGAGTTGGATACCTGTGTGCAGGTATCATTTTTAGGAAGGTTCATCTGCCCGCACATCTGTTTTGACCACTGGTGAAGTTTCCAGGAAGCAAAATCAAGAGAGATTAAACTAAGTCATAAGAACTTGTTTAATAATCAGTGTTAAATATAAATACATGTATGTTTAAACTGAAGTAAAAAAAATGTACACAGTGAATTATTTATTTTATTTTCAGAAATAATGTCTCCAACTAAGAAGACGAGACGTTTAAGTATAGCTGGTCTACAGGACAGAGAAAGCTTGGTCTCAGATCCATGGGGAAGTTTGTTTAAACTTCTTGTTTATATAGGGCAAAATTTGGGCTGGGATATAGAAACAGAGTTCTTTAACAAATCAAGGTAACACATGCTTTTGGGCTTGTAATACATGAAAAGGTTTTAACCCTTTACCCCATCAGGCATTTCTATGATATCTCTAATCGACCCTAAATAACAGCAAGGATGAAGCTGTTTCGTATGTGTATATGGCACCTTTTGCTAGCATAGAAAACATTGTGAAAAAAGGTGAAATTGCTCATTACGAGCAATTTCACCTATTGGCACAGTGTTTTCCAAAGGTTCCTACAAGCAATGCATAGAAATGAGTATCTATGGAGTAAAAGGTTAATAATAATTTTGCTTCAGATTGGAGGGAGGGATTGCTGAAGAAAAGAGTTGGATGTCAGCTCATTGCAGATGTAATGAAATTCTATTATATAAAAAAACAACTTGTGACTGTAAAAGCATGTTGTTTGTCTGTGGTGTTGATATGAGCCATGCTCCAGCCAAAGGAGGTTTAGTGCATCTCAGTGGACCTTGCAAGTTATCACTCAAGTGTAGATCTTTAACTTTTTACCAAATGACAAACTTTAGACATGTCCAAATTGAAAGCACTCGCAGACCACAAAATAAACATTATTCAAAAATTGAAATTTGTTTCCAGCAGGGTAGAGGCATTTTCTCCTTTTGCCACGATGTATTCAAAAGGCTTTTTCCTTAGGGTCGTAAAAACCGGGGATTGTTTGGTAAAGGATTAAAGTCCATTTTGTCCAACAAACAAAGTTATGAAACAGACAAGTCCTTTGACATGCAGGAAATTGACCATTGGCAAAAGTTTGAACCACGGTCAGCCTGTGCAGACTGTGCAGGCCTACCTTGGTTGATACTTTCGCAGCGTTATTTATAATATATCTTTTTTCACAGAGTTAGTTGTTCTCCAAATCTTAACCTGCCTCATTGAAACCTAAGCATGGTTTCCTTCTGAGATCCAGTAGGAGAATATCTCTGAATTTATACAATAGATATAAATAAGTATGGCATCGATTGAAACAATTCAGTAGACATTAAACAGCGCTTCGCAGAGAGTGTCTCTTTTTAACATGTTTATTATTAGTGCAAAAAATTGATGTCATCTATTTAATAGCCTGCCAAGCCTTAGTTCGGCATTTCTTCGAACATGAAAGTTCACAACTAATGAATAGCTGAAATACAAATGGCATCTGACAGGATTCAAACCTGGTGGACAAACATCCTCATTTTTCGAGGCATAAAAGACCAATAACATAACCACTAAGCTAAAAGAGATACCTCCCTAGCGCAGTTGTTGGTATTGTGTCTAAATCAGAATGAAGCCATGTAAGAAAGGAGTGGTCTCCCATAACACACCCCCTCTTAACCCTTTACCCCATAAGGCATTTCTATGGTATCTCTAATTGACCCTGAATAACAGCAAGGATGGAGCCATTTCTTATGTGTATATGACAGCTTTTTATAGAAAACATTGTGGCAAAAGGTGAAATTGCTCGTCACGAGCAATTTCACCTTTTGCCACAATGTTTTCCAAAGGCTTCTGCAGGCAATGTGTAGAAATGAGTATCTATGGAGTAAAGGGTTAAAGTCATCATTTATTGATGACTTAAAGCCTTTTGTATGGAAACACCGTTTTTTCTTGGACAAAAATGGGATTATTGTGTGAAGTAATGGTAACAAATTCCGGGAACGCATGGAAAGATGCACTGGCCCGTGCAATATAACTAAAATAATGTTGAATAGTCTTAACTCTTTACCACACGACAAAATTTTAGACTGGTTCAAATTGAAAGCATTTGCAGACAACAAAATAAAGGTGACTGAAAAATTGAAATTTGTTCTGGGAAGGGTAGAAAACACAGTGGGAAAAGGAGAAAATGCTGGTTACCAGCATTTTCTCCTTTTCCTACAGAGGTTTCATAAGGCTTCTTTCTCAGGGGCGTCAAAAGTAGGGATTGTGTGGTAATAACCTATTTCATAAATTTGACCATGTTACTCTGTCTTATTTCAGAGAGTTTCAGTACCAGCACATTCTAAGTTTATACAACAGATCCAACAAACCAGGAAGTGATGGAAACAATCAGATACTGTACACAACAACAGTGCTGTTCCTAGAGTGTCTCTATCATTACATTGTTAGTGTGGATACAGATGTTTTCTATTCAAGTAAGTGTTTATTATCAGATAGGGTCTTTCAGTTAACAATTTATGGCATTATTAATATAACTTTCAGTAGTATTTAATGGCTCTTTCTTTCCCATGCACCTATCCGAAACTTTCTGGTGTTTTCTTTGACCAGTTCTGCTTGCAGTTACCAGCATTTTACGCCATCCACAAGTGTTCTAAACTCTCAAACATGGTGAAGTTATAGACAAGTCCATGTTGAATGCAGGCAAAAAATTGCCCTTGATAAGGTATAAAACACTGCCTGGTGGAAATGGTAAAAATGCTGGTAACCAGCATTTTCTCCTTTTCCCACAATATTTTCAAAAGTTTTCAAATTTAAGTCATAAACTAGGGACTGTGTGATAAAAGGTTACAAGGCTTACTTCCTAGGGCCATTAAAAGCAGGACTTATCAAGTTATGTAGTAAAGGATTTACTAAAGGCAACATACAGACACCTGTAAAGGTTGATACGTGGATAGACTTTAAAAAATAGGGCTCATGCCTACCCAGGTAGCATATTAGACTTGTGACCTGGTGGAAGTGAGCTAGAGAGGCAGTTGAGGAAAACTATTTCTTGCGATCTTCCACCTCTGACGCATGTGAGAAAATTGTCAGTAACTTTGAAGGAAGTTGTTTCAGTGCTGGTACAAGATGGACAGGAAACACATGCACAGGTACACTGAAAACTGCCATAGCACCCAAGCAGTGAAAACAGCATTAACCCTTTCCCAAACGACAAACTTTTGGACTAGACCAAATTGAAAGCATTTGCAGACGACAATTTAACTCTTGCCGAAAAGATGATTTCTGTCTATGATAGGGTAGAAAACATTGTGGGAAAAGGAGAAAATGCTAGTTACCAGCATTTTCTCCTTTTCCCACAATGTTTTCAAAACAAAAAGCTACAATTCCAGACCCGTAAAAATCAGGGATTGTTTGGGAAAGGGTTAAACTCAATAAATCAATTAGGTCTAAATAAGACAATCATGAATAGCAACATAGGTTTTTGTTGGACAATAAATGTTTTAAGTCTTTACCAAACTATAAAATCGTAGACTCATCTAAACTGAAAGATTTGCAGACTACAAATTGAATAAAGGTGAAATGATGGTAGTTTGTCTATGAAAGTGTAGAAAATGTGAGAAAAGGAAAAAAAAATGCTGCTTATTGCAGGTAAGCAGCATTTTCTCCTTTTCCTGCATGATTTTCAAAAAGAGTTAGCAATAAAATGAATCAAACCTCTCCCTTTAACTCCTAACCACACAACCGCTGCTTTCAACAACCTTGAGAAAGATTGCATTCGAAAACATAGTGGGAAAAGGAGAAAATGCTGGTAACCAGCATTTTCTCCTTTTCCCACAATGTTTTTAACCCTCCACAAAATAACTTAAAAAATTTTTAATCGCATTTATTTTGTTGACTGCACTTGCTATCAACTTGGACAAGCCAAAATTTTGTCGTGTTGTAAAGAGTTAAGTTGACAATGATAAATTTGGATCAAACATCAGGTATTCACTTTGTTTCAGATACAAGTAATAGTACTCCATTGGTTATTATAGAAGGCTTTAAAGAGGAGCAGGCTGGTGCAGGAACACAGTATGTATATTACTTACCTCCTTTTGCCTTTTGAGTTCTCTATGTTAGCAATTTTAGCTATTTTTAAAAATAGTTTGTGTATGTTTCAAGAAAGCATACATGATTATCAATCTATGAAATGCTTTGTTTATTTTCTCCTTTTCCCATGATATCTCCAAAAAGTTGTCTACTGCATGAATATAAGAGTTTTACTCAGCCATTGGCTCCTTTTCCTTGTAATGTTTTCCATTTCATTCAAACAAGACAGTTTTCTTTTCTGCCTTAAAGCATGTCTCCTATCAAAATCCATCGCTAGTTTGAAGTTTGGCTACAAAATTTGTCCGTTACTTCGTTATAATTTCCATGTTCTGTGACATGTCTCGTATCAAAATCTATCGTTAGTTTGAAGTTTGGCTACAAAATTTGTCCGTTACTTCGTTATAATTTCCATGTTCTGTGACATGTCTCGTATCAAAATCTATCGCTAGTTTGAAGTTTGGCTAGAAAATTTGTCCTTTACTTCATTATAATATGTCTCCTGTCAAAATCTATCGCTAGTTTGAAGTTTGGCTACAAAATTTGTCTGTTACTTCATTATAATTTCCATGTTCTGTGACGTTCTAGAGGAGTTCACCCTCAAACCTGTACCACACAATTGTAAGTGTTAACAAAACTTTGCAAAGAACCCCTATGAAAACATTGTGGAAAAAGGAGAAAATGCTGGTAATCAGCATTTTCTCCTTTTCCCACAATTCTTTCTACCCATCAAAGACAGAAATCATCGTTTGAGCTACTTTCAATATGTTGTCTACAAAATGCTTTCATGTGGGTCAGTCTGAAATTTTGTCTTGACAAAATTAAGACACGACCAGATTGAAATTGTAGAATAAGGAGAAAATGCAGGTCACCACAATGTTTTCCAAAGGTTTCTCAGGTTTGTTGAAAGTCAGGATTGTGTGAGAAAGGGTTGAAACAGGAGATTGATTATTTGGTAAAAGGGTATGATAACGAATCTTTTAATTGCAACATAATTTGACCTGTTGTGTTTCAGGCCACCAGCCAAGAGGTTGAAAGCAGAATCTCTGTTACCCCAGATTCATGCTACAGATGGTGTGCCAAACTCAACAAAAATTATACAGAATTTTTTGACAGCTTTTAAGTGTTATGAACTACTGAATTCATCAGCAGATCTGCAGAGAGGTATGTACAAACTTGACAAAATTTTATACTTGTCCAAAGTGAAAGCATTTGCAGATGATAAATTAAAATTTCAAAAATTGAAATTTGTTTCCTGCAGGGTAGAAAACATTGGGGTAGAAAACATTTGTTTCCTGCAGGGTAGAAAACATTGTGGGAAAAGGAGAAAATGCTGGTTACCAACATTTTCTCCTTTTCCCACAATGTTTTCAAAACCCTTCTTCCTCAGGGTCGTTAAAAGTCAGGATTGTGTGGTAAAAGGTTAAACAAATATGATAGTTTAGAGTATTATTTCAAGCTCTCTGGAAGGATATCGAGAAATAGCAGGGAAAATATTTTTCGATCTTACACTGCTACCACCAGTGAAAATACAGATTTTCACATTCATGTTGCCTAGGTAAATTGCGTGTGCCTCACAACCAGATGGGAAATATGGTGTCATTTACCTTACATTTCTTGTGCTTGACGTAATATTGGAATGCATTGCTGTGTGGGAGGGGTACGCCACGTAGAATAATGGAAAGAACCGTACTGAATTTTGATAAAGCTTCTCCCAGAAAGGGTTAAAAGCATGAAATAAATACAATATTTGTTTTTTTTCAGTGAAAGATCGAAAATTTATTTCATCTCGTGAACGCCATCGGTAATATTTTCACTCATGGCTGCTCCACTCGTGAAGATATTACCGATGGTGTCCACTCAATAAAATGAATTTTGATCTTTCACCCTAAAAAAACAAATATCCTCTATATCCAAAATCTGTTATTGTCAAAATATCTGTATAACACTTCAAGCACATAGTAAAAAATCTAATATTAACACCCATTACCAACTGCTTGAGCTCCAGGTAAGGTGAACTGATCATCAATGATGGCATTCTAAATCAATTATTTCTCCTTGAAACCCTATGTTGTGGGTACTCATTAGAATCGTCTCGATGAGACGATTCTAATGAGCACCCACAACATAGGGTTTAGTGGAAAATGATGATATTTACAAATTTGAAATAAAAAAAGTTTGTCTAGCCATTCAAATTGTCAGAAGTTATCAGAATTTCTAAGAAATTTGATTTCTTATTGGAAAGACCTCATTATGTTTAGATATTCAGTATTTATCTTGGTATCTGGTTAAAGAGTTCAGGCAATGAGAACAATTTAGCAAAGGAAACAATTTTCAGACTTGTCATGTTTAGAAGAATTTGCGAGGACATATTTAAAAAGGGTCAAATGGTGGAATATGTCTTTAAAAGAGTTGAAAATATTGTTGAGAGAGGAAATAATGCTGGTTACCAGCAGGTTTTTTTTTTTGTTCCCACATTGTTTTCAAAAGCCTATTTTGGAAATATTTGAATTTGTGATTGTTTAGGAAAGAGTTAAGAGTGTTGATGAGAACTAGTCCAAATGAAATACATCCTTGTGAAGCTTGGATAATTGGTATGAGTAAAAGCTTTACACAATGATAAATGTAAAGTACATTGTTTTATATGCCTGAAAGGTTGTATAATGTCATGGTATAGGTCATCTATCTGCCCCTCTGTATGTCCACTAATCTGTCTGTCTGTCTGTCCATTAGCAATTTCTTGTGCATGCAACTTTTCCTACACTTTTTATTGGAAAAGTTCAAACTTACCACAATGAATCTCTTTGACGTCTAGTTGTGCATGTGACTTTTAAAATTTGGATATCTGCAGGCATTCTAGATTTCGACCCATTTCACTGAACGCCGCTTTGCAAAGCTCTTGTATTGAATTATCCAGAATTTGATGTCCACTTTAAAGATCAGAAATCTCACTGGATTTTCTTTTTGATTACTCTGATTTCAGTGTTTTCTGTAAAGATTAAAAATCTTCCTTGATTATCTTATTTGTTTCCCAGAATTCAGTGTCCTCTGTAAGAATTGGAGAATGGAGACATGGAGTTGGATGGGCCACTTTCAGACAGACATGTTTCTGTATCAGGTAATAAACCGAGCAATTTTGCTTCAGCCTTTTTTAAACAATCATGTTTTTACCACCCTGATGAAAACTACTTTTTGAAAAATTGTTGGTGAAGGAATTGCTTGCAAGCAGTGTTTACTATCTTATCAGAAACAAATCTCACCATTTAAGCCATGTTTAATTTGCTGCCCCTAATTTTGCTTTCAGTGCACACATGTGTGCAATTTTGTCATCACTCTAGCTTCTGTATGAGCCAGGCTCTGTGAAAAGGAGGCTTAATGCATCTCCATGATGCATCATACAAAGCCAAGTCATCACATGACCATGGATCCATAAGGTCCACTTAGTCTTACAATCGATTGGATCATGAGATAGACTGGTCCTTGGGTATACAGAAAAAATTTCGGCCCAGGTCAGCCTGCATGAACTGGACAGGCTGATCTGGGTCGAAACTTTATGCAGACGCATGAAGCTCCCTTTTTGCAGCGCATGGCTCATATAAATGAAATAATAAACATGGGTCAGCGGCAGGAGAGGAATGAATCCTGTGGCAATGACTATCATCAATCCTTGGAAAGAAATTGGCGGAGCCGGGGATCAAACCCACAACCCCCTGTTCCCGAATCTTGTTGAGAGGATGAAACACAGTTTTGGAAAAGGAGACAATGATCTCTGTTTGATTTATCTATAATTGATAGGACAGAAAACAAGAATATAGGAGTAATACATTGAATGTATATGTCATTATTGATTTTAGTGTGTATTTTTCCATCTAATTGTTTCTAGGGTGCTTTCCAAGACGCAGCAAGACATTTACAGAACTTTTCTATTGTATCCAAAAGTAAACAACAGGTATGGGAAAAAGTGTTGTTTCTTTATTTCTTTAGCCTTTAATCTATTACCAAATGACAAAATTTTTGACTATCCAAATTAAAATCTTTTGCAGGTAACAAAAATATTTTGACTCAAAAATATTAATTCTCCTTTGAAGGGTATAAAACATTGTGGGAATGGGGAGAAAACATCACCAGCATTTTCTCCTTTCTCCACAATGTTTTAAAAAGGCTTCTGTTTCACAGTCATGAAAACCCAGGATTTTTTACGAATGGGCTTACCCCTAAAGAAAACACAACCAAAGAAATCTGAGTTCTTACAACCATGAGGGAAAAAGTCTTATAATATTGTGAAAAAAGAAGCATTTAATCTTCTTCCACGATATTTTCAACCTCTTCAAAGACAAATTCCACAATTAGAATGAAAGGTAATTTGACCTCTTCATATACATGTAGCCTCGGAAATGCGGGCTCTCTGTTACTTGCTTCTTCTGACATGATATAAAAGGGTGACGTTACCTCTCAATATTGAAGCAGATTTCAAGAGCAGTGATGTCATATTATCTACAGTATGCCCCCCAGGTGTCATTCAGGGTCCATATTCACCAACCATTCTTATGAACATTCTTTGTCTTTCTCTTCAAGATTTTCTAATTGTGAAAGTAACAATTGGCTAAACCATTCGGTTTAGCCAATTAGAAGTTCTGTTACTTTCACATTGATAAGTTTCTGAAGAATGACACTAAGAATGTTCTTAAGAATGGTTGGTGAATACGGACCCAGATGTTGCTGTACAAAGAGGTCACACCTGTTATTGACTTGGATTCTGTATCTGTAGCATGTTTTAGGGTGAAATAAAGAGTTACCTCAGTATGACATGTAAGGCTTCCCTAATTTTTTCATTCCATGTATATCTATTCCATCAGTCTGAACTAGCCTGAATTGTTGTTGTTGGGTCAAGAGAGAATACATGATTAATACCCCTGTCACACCAAAGTCATTCTCATTTTGTTTTGGAAATTTTTGCCAAACAGACTTGATCTATGTTCAGACAGAGAGTGTATGCATTTGCAACCTTTTACGATCTGTGTACGAGCTTAATGGGCAGGTTAAAATGGAGAGGGAGCTCCAGAACTTTATGCCTGCTCAAAATTTTATGCTGTCCATCTGTCCTGAAATTAGATGAAGTGACAACATACTTATAACAGAACTGATGTACTTTGATCCTGTTAGAGAGACACAGTGCAGTCATGTATCAATTGGCAATGCACTTTCATTTCACTCACAAAAATTACATGTCCTATCCTGTCCACAGCCGTTTTACAATTTCATTGACTTCAGTATGACTTTCTAAAGAACAGGTTCGGAGAGACAGTGGCTTAAGGCATTATAAGGCTAAAATTACACATTTTACCCAACCGCGACCTGTTTTCCAATTACATGTATTTTGTATGTTAGGAGAGGGTAAGACATTTTAAGATCTAGTTTGTGAAGGGGTTTTTACAACAAGTATGAAATACTTTAGAGAGGTAGACTGTTTGAGATATTCTATTTCCCTACAAGGTGCAAGAGTTCATCATATTTCTATCATGAAATTGTTCAGCATGTGCATAGAAAATCTCCATGCAGAGACAGGCTATACCACTTACGGTTTTACCACCACAGGCTGGAATACTTTCCTAAACTGCTAGGTGTTTGTAAAATTATAAATTCTCACTTTACCAGACAGCAAAATGCTAGACTCGTCAAAACTGAAAGCATTTGCAGATAATAAAGAAATTTATGCTCCATACTCCCAGTTTGGATACTCCCATTCCAAGATTTTGTTGCCTTGTAAGGAGCTAATTTGCCTTGTCTAAAAGTGACCCATTTGTATACAAGTTAAATATTAGTTCTGATTTACGGCTTTAGTTACCCCTCTTTATTTCCATGAAATATAGCACCTCCAAGGAAACATTTAACTCTTTACCAAATGACAAAATTTTGGACTAATCCAAATTGAAAGCATTTGCAGTGGACAAAATAGATTTGACTCAAAAATTGAAATTTGTTTGGGAAGGGTAGAAAACATTGTGGGAAAAGGAGAAAATGGTGGTTACCAGTATTTTCTCCTTTTCCTAAAATGTTTTCAAAGCTTTCTTTCACATGGTTGTTAAAAGTTAGGATTGTGTGGTAAAGAGTTAATTTTCCACATTTCTGTTTTTTATCCGTAGATAAGACACTCACTACAACTGGCTTGCTGCTTTTACTCCATGAATAACTTCTCAGTAAGTAAACTTCTTAAACAAACATGTCTGCCCAATTAGTGCTTTCTTTTTTATGAGTTAGCTATTGATAGAAAAACTACACATATTTAACTCTTTACCAAATGACAAATTTATAGACTGGTGCAAATTGGAAGCATTTGCAGATGACCAAATAATGTGACTGAAGAATCGGAATTTGATTTGGGAAGGGTAGAATACAATGTTTTCAAAAGACTTCCACCTCAGGGTTGTCATTGTGTAGTAAAGGGTTAAGTTGAAATTGTGAACTATGTACATCATGATCAAACTGCACAGACAATGTAGTCTGATCTTCGATCCATGTTGTCTGATACATGTATATGAACCATGCTCTGTAAAAAGAGAGTTTAATGCGCCTCTGATGCCTTTCACCAAGCAAGGAATCACATAATTATACACCAGCAAAACGGATGTGTTTGGGGGTATACTGAAATCAGCCTATCTGTCCATTTGTCTGTCCATGTGTCCATCTGTGTACAAATAATTGCGTGTTTCTTTCAAAGCACTGGCAGGGGTATTAATCCTTTACTCCATAGATACTAATTTCTACGCATTGCTTGTAGGAGCCTTGGGAAAACATCGTGGCAAAAGGTGAAATTGCTTGTGACGAGCAATTTCACCTTTTGCCACAATGTTTTCTATGCTATCATAAGGCGTCATATACACATAAGAAATGGCTTCATCCTTGTTGTTATTTAGGGTCAATTAGTGATACCATAGTAATGCCTTATGGGGTAAAGGGTTAAGTCACCTTCAGTGACAGCTCTGGTTATGGAAAATCTATTTTGTTCTACAACTTAATGAATCCTTAGTACACTAATCCTTGAAAATGCAGAAAATTTACAAATACAGAACAGTTTTGACACAGGTTTGCTTTTGGTTGATAATTTCTGCAGATACAAAAACGGGTCATACGTATGTTATACATGTACATGTATATCTGCTGACTGAAAAGGAATAGGCTTTTCCTTCCAACTCAGATGTGTGTAGAATATATTAGAAAATTTATGACTGTGTTGCTATTGTTTATTTCAGAAAGCATGTGAACTTGTTTTAGATGTAATCACAGCTCTTCCGGCTTCTTCCCCATCGCAAGAATCATCAGAGGCTATTTCTTGTGCAAATTTTGTGTTTGGCTCAGGCCGCCATCTTGTCTTGGTTCCCTGCTCAGAAAGTCAGCTTTTACCATATTGTATTCAGTTGCTGGTTACCTGCTTCAGGGTAAGCAGTATGTATCTCCATTTTGCAGAGAGAGAGAGGGATAGACAGGTAGAGAGGGGGAGGGAGAGACAGAGAGGGGGGAACGGAGAGACAGATGAAGAGGGAGAAGGGAGGGATGAGAGAGGGGAAGAGAAGAAAGAGCCTGTAGATATCTTCAATATTACACACTGTTCTTTTTTTTTTCAGGAGAAAGTATTTGGAATGAAAACGTCAGATGTTTTGATTGGTCACACAATGGTTTTACTGCAATATGATTGGCCAACACATGAATCTCTGTTCAACCAACTGGTGAAGAAAATTGCGAAACAAGGCAGCTTTTCCTACAATACCTTCTTCAATTACATCATAAGTATCCTTTTACATACATATACTTTATTAAGTCCTATGTGACTGGATGGTATAATTGGGGACTAGAGGTTTAACTCATTACCAAACGACAAAACTATAGGTTTGTCCAAACCGTAAGCATTTGCAGACGACAAAATAAAAATGGCTGAAAATTTGAAATTTGTTTTGTGAAGGGTAGAAAACAGTGTAGGAAATGGAGAAAATGCTGGTTACCAGCATTTTCTGCTTTTCCCACAATGTTTTCTAAAGGCTTTTATCTAAGGTTTGCCAAAGTAGGGATTGTGTGGTAATGGGTTAAGCCTTTGTTGAAGCACTGGGTTTTTAACTCACCTGAGTATGAAGTGCTCATGGTGAGTTTTTGTGATTGTGCTGTGTCCGGTATCCAGTGAAACTCCTTAAAGTTGGTCATTTTTAAATGTTTGTCTTCATAATACCTCAGACAAGTTAAAAAAATGGGTCATGTCAGGTTTAAAAATTAGGTCACTAGGTAAATCTTCCGAAATTCTTGTTTACTTTCTAGAGGCAACATTTTTAGTACAATACACATGAAATTTGGGTCAGAATATTTGTTCCAGGCCCCAATAGCTCAGTCGGTAGCGCGAAGAACTTGAGAACAAGGGTTCCAGGGTTTGATCCCTGGCTACGACCCCTGGCTCAGCCAATTTCTTTCCAAGAATTGATGATAGTCATTGTGACAAGATTCATTCCTCTCCCACCACTGACCATTTTTTTGACAATGATCATTTGTGAAAGCAGCCAGTGGCTTGGAAAGAAAATTGTGCAAAGAACTGGTGAAAGAAACTCCAGGAATGCAAGGATAGCTGCACTGGCTGCTGTGATATAACTGAAATAATGTTGAAAACGGTGTTAAACACGATACAGTCATTCAACAGAATATTTGTAATGATGATTTCTTGGGCCAGTTTGCAAATTTGTCATGTCGAATCAATGACTAGGTCAATGAGTCAATCTTCGAAAAACTTTGTGTACTCTCCAGAGGCCACATTTTCAGTGCTCATGAAAATCTTGGTAGAATGTTAGTCATTATAGCTCAAAAGGAGGTTGAAAATGGGACATGTTTGGTCAAAAGACTCAGGTGAGCAACTTTAGGGCTGTCATGGCCCTCTTGTTTGTTCTTGGAGTTTGATACGGCATGTAAAAGGCTCACTTAAACATTTTAAAACATTTTAAACTTGTCAGCTTAGTGTGTGCTGTGAAGATTGAAGTTGAAACCCAACCTCTTCAGCAATGTGGAAAATACGTTCAGTAGTTTGAATCTGGGAAATTTCAAACTTCAATGAAAGCTGAAACAATGATCTTGGTTTCCCGGCAAAATCTTTAATTCATTTCATTTGACATGTGAAAACTGACACACCCCAAAACTCTTCATCACCGTGAAATTTTAGACTTGTCCTAAATGAAAGCATTTGCAGACTTAGAATTAACTCTTTACCAAACAACATAATTGTAGACCAGTCCAAACTGAAAGCATTTGTAGACGACAATTTAAGTATGGCTCAAAATTTGAAATTTGTCTTGGGAAATATACTGTTGACATTTCTCCTTGATATGTGCACTAGATGTAGATATCCTTGAAGAATTTGCTTTTCTCAAGACACAAGAGGAAGGCAAGGTGAATTTGGATATTCTGCCAATCAGCACTTCTGCCATTTCACAGTAAGTAGCTGAACCTCTTTAACTCTTCACCACATAATCCCATGTTTTAACGACCCCCAAAGAAGGTTTTTGAAATCATTGTGGGAAAAGGAGAAAATGCTGGTTACCAGCATTTTCTCCATTTCCCACAATGTATTCTACCATAGTATCAAAAAGAGAAATCATCTTTTACTTTTATAGTAGCATTCCCTTTTTTTGTATGTAAATGCTTCAAATTTGGTCCAGTCCATTTTTTTATGGTAAATATTTAACTTAATATAGTAGACCCCTAATAGAAAACAGCTATTTCCACAATAATATTATCCTACAAAATTTGCTGCGATTAAAAAAGAGTGTTATTGTACTGCTTTAAACAGGCCATTTTGCCCTTTTTGTCATCTCTAGAATTATTATTTATAAATCTAAAACCACTAGATTTTCATTACAAAGAGAGAGAGAGAGAGTAATTACCTCCCTTTTCTGAAAACTAACAAAAGTATCTACAAAAAATTTCAAGATAGGCATAAAGAAATGTGTGGTCGGTTAAAAATGTGCAAAAGTATTCTACCTGTATAAATCTGTATTTATCAACTATCAAGAAAACTTCACGCAATTCAGCACTAGAGGTATTAGGGGTCTACTACCTTAAAACTTTATCATATTTATATCATTTTATCATTATTGTGTACTTTCACAAAAAAATATGTCTAGACCTGGACAATTTAAAAGTATTTAAAAGATTTAGAAATTGTATTTGGGAGTGGATAAAAAACTTTTCAACTTTCATGATAGTTTCTCAGTTAATCCTGAAGCAATCCATTGTTTTTATGAGCTGAAGAAGCCCTTTGAAAACATTGTGGGAAAAGGAGAAAATGCTTGTTACCAGCATTTTCTTCTTTTCAACAATACTTTCTACCCAATCAGATACAAATTTCATTATTTGAGCCAAGGTTAAATTTTTGTCTTCAACAGCATTTAATTTGGACGAGTCTGAAATTTTGCCCTTTATTAGAAGAGTTAATGTGTGGTAAATACTTTTTATCTTTCAACCAACTGAATAACCATGCAATGATGCCTATATGATAATCAAGATGTACATGTATTTCATATATCATGGGTATTTATGCAAAAAAACAACACCTGGGACTGGAATTGCTGTTGTTCATTTGCATATATACATTTACATGTACTGTGAACCTTGTGTTTGTCCTTGCTAGAAAAAATAAACACCAACTAATCAGATATTGAAAAAAAATATACAACAGGCCTCGGCCGAGTGGGCGACTTGGGCGAAGAAGTCGCCTGATTTCAAAAAACTTCGCTCATTTCGCCAAGTAAAGCGAAGTCCAAGTCGCCTGAAAAAATCGGGAAGTCGCCTCGCGTATATTGACAAAGCGCCCTGTGTGTAATCTACCAGATCAGCGTGTGCCGTACCCGATTTACAATTACTGCCCAATCAGAGAGTTTAATTAGTATACAACATACCGAGAGTCTGATTGACAAGTCATTGTTAATTAACTTTACGACACCATGGGACAATCCCCTATTATTGACAAATATCAGCGCCGCCTATCGGTGTTTGTCAGACCTCTATTTTTGAAACACGGTTTGCTAAATTTAGTAACTATATGGAAGTGAAAGCCCTACCCCGGATATCGGTCTTTCGTCGTCAACTTTTATTTCCAAAGTTTTAAATGGATTGAAATATTCCAGTTTTGAAAACGATGGAATCGGTACCTACTTGCTTATATCACCACTTACCCCCATCCTTTAAATTTTGTTATTACTCGCAGTTTTCCAAACGAACATTTATGATGACGTACTTAGATCATTTCCTAGGTCATGTTGCGCTATATTTTCAAATCATGTGACTACAATTTGGCGCCAATATAGTATTTTAGCGAAGTCACATGATTCAACTTAAAAATGGTAGCTCGTCACCGCAATACCGTTTGGATAAAATCGAATATATTCTATGACGCTAACTAAAAGATAAAATTAAAAAAAAAAAAAGTTATTGTCTTTGCTTCTAGATAGATTTAAGTATTCCGTTGATTTATAGTATTTCCTTGATCGGGCCGCGAACCGCCGATCTACAAGGCTTTGATAGTAAATTAGGTGTGTGTTGCTGAACGATGGTTTTATTTACGATTTATCCGATATTAATCAAAGACAAACGGTAATCAGACAGCTAGAGCAATGTCTCCTAACTTCGACCCTCTCCTATCATCGACACTGCAGCCTTTCTCTGTTTACATATAATTATTATGTCATCTAATTACATCGGGAAGTTTAATAATGATGTCACACATGTTTTACTTCGTCGGTGCCATTTTGGAATGTTTATAAACAAGAAAATAACAATTTTGCGTTTTTGTCGGCGTTCTTACAGACCTGGCTAAGGTGACATGATTTTTCATAGGTACACCATGTTGTAAATCAAGCTGTAAAACATGCATTATTGAATTTTTTGGGATGTAAATGTCCTATTATACCTCTGTCCACTTGTTTTAAGTTATAACCACGCTCTGTTTGGCAAATATTGAGGGTGTTGATAATAGGTTATGGTGTTAACATCACTTTCCTATTATCGACACCCCTCCGTGACATGTGTCCAGTATGGTGCAAGGGAGACCGGCATCCATCCTGTTGGGTTATATGTGAAATATGCGATACACGGTGGCGTTTCATGTGCCCACATCGCTCAGAATACGAGCTACCATATGAGGATGGAAGGGAAAAATGTGAATTTGTCTGTCCAATGTGTCACAGATTTGAGTATCAGTGGAGATTTCTTCCCATCAAAAGTGTAAAGTATTACCTCGCTTCAGCTAGGCCTCATTTTACTACGGTAGTTACGGACAAAATTTGTCTAAGTTTTATGTAAGCATATCATAGCACTGGTATCAATCTGAGCAGCACTAGGAGATAAATATCATGATTATTTAAAAAAAACTATTGCGACAAATCAAAGTTTCCTGGAAATTGTATCAATTCATCTTATGTAGGTCAAACTCTCAGGAAACTTTGGTTTGTCACAATAGTTTTCAAAAGTAGGCTAAGCATGATAGTTGTCTCGTATCTTGTGACAGAAATATGTGGCCAGACTGTAGTTGCGCAAATTTGTACGTAATTATATTAATTAAACAGGGCCCTGACAGGAAACATTTTTGTTAAAAGATGTTTCAATGAGGTAGAACGGCTGTTTAAATACAATTGAACTTTGTTTTGGAATTAACGTAAATTACTGATCTAGCTCTTTACCTGACGACAAAATTTTGGACTAGACTGACTTGAAAGCATTTGTAGGCTACAAAATCATGAAATAAATGACGATGGAAAGGGGTTAAACTGTTTTGTAAGGAATTCTTGTGGGTGTCGATAATAGGAGTTGAATGGTGTCGATGATAGGAACCTTTTTTGAATTCCACAAAATTGAGTGTTGCTGTTTCAAGGCATTTCATTGGATGAGTTTTCTTCGTATAAACCTTGTCATGGCATGAAATATCCAATGAAATCTTGCTTTATAAACAGGGTTGTTTTCCGATCGGAAAAACGTATTGTGTGCCGAAATTCACGTTGGAGTGCTTAACGTGTCGATAATAGGGTACCTTGCTCTATATTTTCGATGTCTCTCGCACTCTGAAACTGCGTCTAACTTACCAATAGAAAGGTGAAAACATCGTGGCAATATGAGAAAATGCTGGAAGTAAGCTTTTCTACATTTGACAGACTATATTTTTTTTATATCTTTAAACATTAGTTACAGCCTTTGAGCGGTTATCTACCGGTATTTGCCTGCTGCAAATGCTGTCAATTTGATAGGTATATATGTTACATTTATATTATAATGTATGTTAAAATTGGTAATTAGAATGATTTTCAGCAAAAAACTATATTCAGGACTTTAGAAACAAATAGTCTAGTGTTTGGAAGATTTTGAAAAGAAAAATGTGCCAGGAGAAACTATTTAATACTCAAACTAGCACTGCTTTCTCTTTCCATTATCATTTCTTTCCATAATATTTTAATCCTAAAGGTACATGTACATGAATTTAGCAAACTATGAATAAATATATGTTTTGAGTAGTTTCCAAAAGGAATAAGTATACTGATCATGAAAAAGATAAAAAGCATAAAATAATTTTATTCCATTTAGATTCACATGATTTTCAATTTTATTAATTTGTTATATTGTTATGGTATTGTGAATTCCCTCTATATTTCGTCCCATATCTATTTTTTGATGTCCGTCTGAACTTCTCCCCAAAGTCTGACCACTTCTCCCCATTTTGAAAAACTTCTCCCCATTCTCAGACTAGGGAGAAGTCACTTCTCCCCATTTTCTGAGGGTTGGCAGAGGCCTGTACAATTGTCTCATCAAGGCTCAAACATTATAAATTCTCCCTAACTCAGTCGATACTTTTTGTACACAACACCATTGTGGATTTTATGTGTTGAATTATATGAGCTGAGCGATTGAATTCTATTCATTCAGCATATTTCTCTTTTTTTTCAGACAGAGAACGGTGACTAGGGGAGTGAACAAAGGAGTGACAGAAGATTTCAAAGTTATGATGGAAAAACAAGTGAGGCGCTCAGACGAACATGTAGAGACAATTATAAGACAATTCCTAAATAGCGAGAGATCTCAGATGTTGTCATCATTATTGTAGTCTAGACATTTTGTACAAAATATAAAATTTTCTACAATGTTATTTGTTTGTCTTATCTTTAGAGAGATACTTTAATTATGGCTCAGTGGTAAAATGTAGGACTCGTGGCCTGGAAGTTCCCTGATTTCAATTTGGCTGGAACAGCTGTGTATTCTGTGGGAGTGTGGCTAGGCAAGATACTTTAGGGTATTAACCTATTACTGATGAAACTCAGGAAATACTTGTATGTGTTAGCTGTCACAGTGATATGATTTAACTCTTTACCACACAATCCCGAATTTTAATGACCCTGAGTAGAAAAGCCTTTGAAAACATTGTGGGAAAAGGAGAAAACCAGCATTTCCCCCTTTTCCAAAATGTTTTCTACCCTTTCCAAATCAAATTTCAATTTTTGATTCTCATTTATTTTGTCGTCAGAAAATGCTTTCAATTGGACAAGTCTAACATTTTGCCATTTCGTAAAGAATTAATTAATGTTGAAAGCAGCCTTATAAATAATTTGGTTCTTTACCACTCAAGCAAAATGTAGACGTGTTCACGTACAAAGCATTGGCAGACAACAGTTTAAATGTAGAGCTCAATTTTAATTTAATAGAAAGATGAAAGAGTAGAAAAAATTGTGGAAATAAAAAATTGCTGATTACCAGCATCTTTTTCTTATCCTAAAATGTTTTCAAAAGGCTTCTTTCTCACAGTCCTTAAAACTTGTTATTGTGTGATAAAGGGATAATCAATCATTGTTTTATCCCTTCACTCTCAACCCTTTACCAAACGACAAAATTTTAGATTTTTAGATTGGTCCAGTTTGAAAGCACTTGCAGGCGACAAAATAAGCATAGCTCAAAAATTGACACTTGTTTCCAGCTGGGTAGAAAATATTTGGGTAAAGGAGAAAATACAAGTTACCAGCATTTTCTCTTTTTCCCACAGTGTTTTTAAAAGGCCTATATCTCGGGGTCATTAAAAACCAGGGATTGTTTGGTAAAGGGTTAACCACACAACAAAATTAAAAAAATTTGATATCCACTGAAACTAAAAGTGGGTTCAGGAGACAAATGTAGTTGACCTAATGGGACTTGTGTATGGAAGGCTGAAAAACTTATAGGAAAATTTATACCATAATAATTTTCAAAGGCTTTATTTCAAATGGTAGTTCAACAACTGTCTACACGACAGTAGATTCTGCAGAGTTACTTTTGTCACTTGTTCTCAGCAGATCAAGATAAAGTTACCTGGAAAGCATTTTTAGCTGTACCATCATCGGCAGGAGACTTGGAAACTTGTTCAGGGCTGTGGTACAGAATCAGCCGAGATATGACGAGTAGATAGTATAGTCGTGTATATGGGGCTTCCAAAAGGGAAACTGCCTTTATGTTTGTTTTGCTAATGTACATGATACATGTATATATGTTTGGGGCACATTATCCAACCAGATCAGGAGAAATTTCCTTACAGTGTGATAATGGTGTTTGATTTGTATCCTAAACTGAAATTTTGTTTAACCCTTTACCACACAATAATATTTTAGACTTGTCTAAATTGAAAGCATTTGCAGACGACAATTTCAATATGGTTTAATGATGCGATATTTGTTTGATAGGGTAGAAAACATTGTGGGAAAAGGAGAAAATGCTGGATACCAGCATTTTCTCCTTTTCCCACAATGTTTTCAAAAGGCTACTTCTTCAGGGTTGTTAAAAGTCGGTATTGTGTGGTAAAGGGTTAACAGGGACTGAAATATATATAGCCCAAATTGAGAGTATTTGCAGATGAGAAATTTAATACATCTTTGAAAAGGTAATAAACCTTGTGGAAAAAGGAGAAAATGCTGGTGGCCAGCATTTTCTTTTTTTCCCACAATATCTTCTAAAGCCTTTTCTGTCAGGATTGTTTAATCCTTTACCACACAACCTCGACTTTCAATGACCCTTAGGAAGAGGGCTTTTGAAAACATTGTGGGAAAATGCTAGTAACCAGCATTTACTCCTTTTCCCACAAGGTATTCTACCCTTTGAAAGACAAATTTTATGTTATTTATAACATTTAATGTCATCTGCAAATACTTGGACTAGGCTGAACATTTGGTGCATGGGAAAGAATTAAACATGGGATTGTCTTGTAAAATGTTAACCTTTTACTCCATAAGGCATTCCTATGGCATCTCTAATTGACCCTAAATAATAGCAAGGATGAAGCCATTTTTTATGTGTAAATGACACCTTTTGATAGCATAGAAAACATTCTGACAAACGGTGAAATTGCTTGTCACAAGCAATTTCACCTTTTGTTACAATGTTTTCCTAAGGCTCCTACACGCAGTGTGAAGAATTGAGTATCATGGAGTAAAGGATTAAATAGAAGCATGAGATGCATATAGAGGTCTATCAAGTACATGTAGTCGGGTACAGGTATCGTGTGGCTGTAACGACATATGGTTCGGTACCTCAGTTGGTTAGTGTGCAGGAATGGTATTCCTGAGGCCCTGGGTTTGAATCCCTGTGGAGCCGCTATATTTTTCACCACCTGTTACATGTGGCGCCCAATGTAAATAACCCAGGATGTGGATGGCTACTGCCTAGGCACCTCGAGAACGTTTCACAATGTTTCTTTGTCTCCAGAATTTGGGACAAATTCTAAATTAGGAGGGGGTATAAATTATGTAGCCGGGTACAGGTATTTGGTAATATATTGTGCGGCCGTAGTAACATGTGGTTCAGTAGCTCAGTTGGTTAGAGTGCAGGAACGATATTCCTGAGGCCCTGGGTTAGAATCCAGCTCGAGCTGCGGTATTTTTCACCACCTGTTACAGACACATACAGACAATTTACAGGAAACCACTATCACATATCAAGGATAGAAGACTGCACAATCCATACAGTCTGATCAGGGTCGGCACTTGTCACAGTTCTGGCATGGTCCCTTTTTGTGTGACAGGTCACTAATGAACAAACACACAATAAATGATACTGCACAAGTTTATCAGCCCCTTTCCCCCACCCTTTATGGGTTCCATGACTTTCACTGTCTATTTTTGGTGACTCTGTAACCCTTCATCACACAGTTCTGCATTTTAAGGACCCGTGTTAAAAACATGGTAGGAAAAGAAGACAATGCTGTAAAATTATCTAACATTTCAAGTATATAAAGCTAAACTTTTCAATCACAAATATTTTGCCATTTTCAGAGATTTTCAATAATTTGGACAAGTCTTAAATTTTGTGGTTTGGTAAAGAGTTAATAGAAATTAAATTATGGACTGGCTGTATCAGGGATTGTATATATAACATTTTTATAATTATATTTCCATGTCTAAATTTAACCCTTTACCAAACAATCTCAGGTTTTCACACCCTGAGATGGAACCCTTGCGAAAACATTGTGGGAAAAGGAGAAAATACTGGTTACCAGCATTTTCTCCTTTTCACACAATGTTTTCTTCCCTTCCCAAAACAAATTTTAATTCTTTATTCATACTGATTTTGTCATTTGCAAATGCTATCAATTTGGACCAGTCTAAGAATTTGTTTTTTGGTAAAGAGTTGAAATATTTGCAGATCTGTTTAAAACTAGATATGATAAACTTTGGCATCTGAGGCAGACCACAATAAAAAATATTATTACAGGTGACAAAGAGGAATCACACACATATTGCTTTCTGTTCTTTTGCCAATGTACTTTTACTTCTATTCCCATATCTAAGCCTTTACTACACAATCTCAACTATTACAGACCTTGAGGAAGAAGGCTTTTGGAATCATTGTTGGAAAAGGAGAAAATGCTGGTAACCAGCATTTTCTTTTTTTCCCACAATGTTTTCTACAAAATCAAAGACAAATTTCATGGTATTCGTCACCTTTAACCCCTTACCAAACATTCCCTGGTTTTTATGACCCTGACATAGAAGCCTTTTAAAAACATTGTAGGAAAAGGAAAAAATGCTGGTAACCTTTTCCAACAAAGTTTTCCACCCTGCTGGAAACAAATTTCAAATTTCGAGTTACGTTCATTTTGTCGTCTGCAAGTGCTTTCAATTTTGACCTGTTTAAAATTTTATCGTTTGGTAAAGGGTTAATTCTCTGTCTGGGTAAAGGGTCAAAAGTCGTATTGTACAAGGACACTTGCAGTAATTGCTACAAACATTTCACAAGCAATAATGGGACAACTTCTACTAAATCATAATTTTTTTAGCTATCTGGAGGAGGAAAGTCACTTTTGAATAGTGGGGTTTGGGAGTATAAGGATGATTATTTTTTGCATTTTTGCAAAATTTTCGTCCTAAAATCTGAAGGGCCACCTTAAAGGTCTGAATAACGTTTGAAGTTAATATTCAGATCAAATTGATCTGTTTTTTTTTTTCTTCTTCCTTTCTTTTTTCATATTCAATAAAATGCACAATGTTTTGTTCAGATAAAGATACCAAGCCCGTGCAGAGATATTTAATGTTTCGAAATTCCTTTTCTGTATTTGGCATCCTTTTTGGCAGTTGCAATAGATTGTGGAATATTCGAGATTGTTTATGGTTGGAATGCTTCAGTGATTATCGTTACAACTAGGTTATGTTTACAAACTACTGCTGACACTGGGACGTCGCTATATCGCCACTGTTTGAGTCTAATTCGTTGTCTGCACACTGTTTGAGTCTGGTGTCAGTTATCTCTAAGCTCCGCCCTAAGTTTTTCTATTTTACCGCTCTAAACGTTTAACACGTCACGAAACCAATGCCTTCCAACATGTCTGACGAGGATGGAGGAACACGCTGCAAAATTTTAAAGTGATGCAGATGCGATACCTTAGGGGCTTTGAGGAAAGGAAGGGATATGCTTGCCAAAAGGGCTGAGCCCCATAGTTCAGTCAGTAGCGTGCTGGACTGGAGAACAGGAAGTCACTGGATCGATCCCCAGTTCGGCCAAAATTCTTCCGAGGTTTGATGAAAGGCATTGTGACAGGAATCATTCCGCTCTCACTGCTGTCCATGGTTGTGGGCAAGCAGCCAGCAGCCTGGTCAAAAATTCTCCAGGAAAGCATAGATGGGTACACTGGCTACTGAAATACTGTTGTAAATGGCACTACTGCATTAAACGCCATGCAATCTATCTTTGTCAAACAACAAAATTGTAGATTGGACCAAACTGAAAGCATTTGCAGACGAGAAATTAGATGTTGTTAAAATAATGATTTCTATGATTGTGTAGAAAACGTGGGGAAAGGAGAAAATGCTGGTTACCAGCATTTTCTCCTGTTCCCACAATGTTTTCAAGTTTTTTTTCTGAGGGTTTTTAAAAGTTCTATTCCCACAATGTTTTCAAGTTTTTTTCTGAGGGTTTTTAAAAGTTGGTATTGTGTGGTGAACAAGGTTGGCAAAAAGCCGGTCAATATGAGTATTGACCGGGCCGGTGGTTTTAACCGGGTAAAACCGGTCAATACTGGTCAATAGTGGTCGATTGGTGGTAAATTGAAGTGGTTGATCGGGTCGATTAAATCACTGACTTACATACATGTACCTGTCCAGTTTCTTAGCTAGTCTTAAAAGCTCTCCTAAATCCTGTACTGAAGATATATTACATATTATCATCAGTATCATCTGCTGGTCAACTGAAGAGGTTGTTGGGTTGACCTTCCTCTTTGAACTTACATGCAGGTCAGTTCTTTTCAACCAGAGAACTTTTAATTTTTATCTATCATGATTCCTTATATAGATTAGATAACCATTTATAATACTGCATCTTTTCTCTCTCTCTTTCCCCCTCCCACCACAAATATACTTAGGTTTTTAAAAACTTAGATTATTTAAAAGTTCAAATATAGCATCAAAAAGCAGCTAATTTGAAACTTTCATGTAAAATTGCAGAAGAAAATGTCACCCATGTGTAAACCATTGTGAAATTTACCTGTCACTAATCTAAAGGCATATTGAGTACTTATAAAGAAGGCTCTGACTGATTAACTAAACAATAGTTAGGGACACATCAATGTCTGAAGCATATTCAAGTGTCTACCTACACCTTTACATTGTTGTCAAAACACATTAAAAGGTGTAAAAGTTGCCCCTTTCTATCCCAGTGGGAGTGGCTTAATTACAAATTGGACCAATCACGTATCCATATTTGGGGGTAGAACAGTTGACACCACTGACCAGGCCTTATTCCTAAAGTGTGAAATACTGACTTATATGCAATCAAGTTAATATCTTATCATCAAGCAGTTACTTAACCCATTACCACACAATCCCTACTTTTGATGCCCCTGAGAAAGAAGTCTTAAGGAAACATTGTGGGAAAAGGAGAAAATGCTGGTAACCAGCATTTTCTCCTTTTCCTACAATGTTTTCTACCCTTCACAAAACAAATTTCAAAGTTTCAGTCACTTTTATTTTGTCGTCTGCAAATGCATTCAATTTGGACCAGTCTAAAATATTGTTGTGTAGTAATGGGTTAAGGTGTCAAAAATGAAACCTAAATACCTGATTAGGAACTTATATAGAGTTTTGGAAAACTGGCAAAAGCTAGCTGATAAGTAGCCTTGGCAGGGACAAAACACTCTTTCCACTAAAGTCAACTCTCATATTGGTGAATTCAACCAAGCTTGGAACCAAAAAAGGGAAAAAAACCACAATAAATCATCCACTAAATAGCATGACTGTCCACTTCAAATGCATCTGACCAGTAAAATTTCCAAATGACCACAACAAATATCCAATTGACCAGTATTGACCAGTATTGACCACTTTGGGAGTATTGACCGGGGCGGTTTTAACTGGTTAAAACCACCCCTGGTTTCGACAGCCCAACCTTGGTGGTGAAGAGTTAAATTAGAACAAGGAGTTTAGACAGGAACACTTGGAAGAAAGTACTTATCAGCATACATTATCCTTTCTGATAGTTTTTTTTTGTTACAAGAATATATTACTTGGATGTTAACTTCAATAATCTTGCACATGAAAAACATATTGTAGACTACATGCCCACAGCCTTTATAAAATCAAAGAAAAAACATGGTGTGACATAATTCCGGTGGCTCGGTAGTAATACTTCAGAAATTCGTTGACCACTGTATTTTTTGAGAGGGGACACTGTTTGGAAATAAAAGAATATGGACCTAGTTTCTATTATTAATCCACGCAAATTATTATTTTTTAAAAGCTTTTTGCTTGAAATGGGCACAGGGATTTGATCTAGTATCTTTTTGGTAAATATAGACAAGGGGTCGAACATGAGGGAGAGGCAGATATTACAGGTACGAATTTAGGCCCAATTACGAAGTCAATTTTGATTCAAATTTGTCATGCAATATACCAAATTACAGCTTTTAAATTCTTCTTGTTTGATCCATGTCAATGAGTTGCCTTCACTGGTCATGAGTTATATAGAGTTTTCATATTTGTATATAACAGACCTGTAAAAGTGAAATAGAACAGAAGCATAATTCACTCAACGAATGACTAGGATTACCTTGGCCCTCTTGTTATTGTTTCAGAAGTTTGAACTAGAAGATTGTATTTGAAAGCAAAGGGCATGGTTCGGTCCCTGTAGCTTATGATGGTGCTCCCTTTATCGTCATAAGCTGTGACATGCTTGAATGCCAGTATGGTCAATTGCGAGAGAAGAAAGAGAAGTATTGGTAAGTAATTTCTTAAATTTATCTGTATTGAATGATGAATCACTCAAAGTCAATGTCATATTTCAGAAAGAAAAGGTCAATTGCAGATCATTTCACTTACCAGTACTCATTTTTTTATTAGCTCACCTGAGCACGAATTGCTCAAGGTGAGCTATTGTGATCGGTCAGTGTCCGTCGTCCTCTGTCCGTCCATTCACAATTACAAAAACATCTTCTCCTCCTAAACTAACAATCAGATTTAAATCAAACTTCACAGAAATGATCCCTAGGTGATGCGCTTGAGTTTCAAAATACTTCAAAGATTTTAATTCCATGAAGAAATCTGGTTGCCATTGCAACTGAGAGAAAAAACTTTAAAAATCTTCTTGTCCAAAGCTGTAAGGACTAAAGCTTTCATATTTGGCATGTAGCATCATCTAGTGGCCCTCTACCAAAATACTTCAAATTATGGCCCTAGCTTTGAAAATGGCCCTATGTTGTGGGTTCTCAGATTTCACATAGAGATAAAAAAGGAAATCTTTGAAAATCTCTGTCCCAAACGGTAATGGCCAAAGCTTTCATATTTGGCATATAGCATCATCTAGTGGCCCTCTACCAACATACCTCAAATCATGGCCCTAGTTTTGAAAATGGCCCTATGTTGTGGGTTCTCGGATTTCACATAGCGAAATACTACTTATACTTTTTGTTTGACCAGAGTGGAGTTTTGAAGTCTCAAGTCAAATTGTTTGTTGCATTGCCTGCCCTTTGCAACTATTATACCTCCTTGACAACAGTTTACTGGCGGTGGGATTGCATTGCTTGCGACAATTTGCTGCTCTTGTTTCATCATTGTTTGCCTTTGAACCTCAATATTTGGTAATTATCTTCATTGTAGACTTAGTATTCAGGTCAGCGATATAGGACCATCATGGTCCTCTTGTAACAGAAAATTTCTTCACAGCATATCAAAAATTATTTTGTTGTATTAAGCCATTACCACACAATCCCTACTTTTGATGCCCCTGAGAAAGAAGCCTTTAGAAAACATTGTGGGAAAAGGAGAAAATGCTGGTTACCAGCATTTTCTCCTTTTCCCACAATGTTTTCTACCCTTCACAAAACAAATTTCAAATTTTGAATCACTTTTATTTTGTCGTCTGCAAATGCTTTCAATTTGGACAAGTCTAAAATTTTGTCTTCTGGTAATGAGTTAAAAAACTTTTTTTTAATCAAGCCCTCTTGCAGACAATTCAAATTGACACTTGGGTCAAAATTAATAGTATTATTATTTTTTGGCCAACCAGTGTAGTTGTACAGGTTTTATTTTTCATTCAGGTAACTATAGGTGTTAAGGATTATCTGCCCTTGAATTTCTAGAACCAGTTTTTTGTGTAGCTGTTTCCTGTAATTTTCCTGCTAATGACTTGAAACTTAAGACAGTCAATAACTATATGTAGTTTGTGAATGTGGTATTTTTCTTCCATATCACTCAAAATATTACAGGATTATCTGCTATTAAAGTAACGTTCATATTAATTTCGTAATAGTTTTTTCGGAGAAGTTTTTTGGAGAAGAAAAAAGCTATGTTTAACATTGGTTGGCTGTCCTTGCATCTGTCCATCTGGATGGGCAGGGCGTAATGTTAATTTAGGATTCACTTTTTGTAAAAGTACTTTATTTTTATTATTCTTCATTGGGTATTTTAGTTTCTGCTCCAGTAAGTGCCTTAGTAGTCCCCATTTTGTGAATACTATTGACCTCATGACAGTACATAATTTTTGGAGAAAATTGTATTTTTACATGAAGAATGCTGAAGTTTTTAAACACTCCAGAAAAACCTGCCACTAATGCAGCTAGGCTTTAATTAGTTTGCTTTTTAGAAAGATAACGAGAACTATTCCGAGCATTAACATTGGTGTTGATGTAATGCTTTGTTTTAAGTTTTGACTGCAACACCATAATGTCTCTGCAATTAGTAAAGATATTGCTTTTAAACTTTGCACTTAGTTTAAGACCATAATTTACGGTCAAATTTTGATACTTAACTATTGATATTTGTAGAACAAAAATTGTTCAAAGTTTTACCTACAGGTACCAGATTTATCTCTTGATCTGCTCAAGTCATTGCTTTGAAACTTTGCATATGCATTTCGGAGTATAATAATGCCTCATGAAAGGAAGAAAAGCATTTCCTCTTCAGTAGCATAAGTTTAATACCATGAATCATCATACATGTCTGTATAACAACAGCATGTAGTTGACAAATCTTGTGTGGTAAATGCCTACAATAAACAAAAAATTTACTTTACTTATTTGCATCTGCTTCTGAATTTATAAGGATGTGTGGAGCATTTTAGGTTGGTTAGAAAGTGCAGTGTAGATCATGATCAGACTGCATGTTTGGGCAAACTAATCCTAATCTGCACTGTCCAAAATGGTCATCTGAGTCAAAAAATGTTATTATGAAATATATTTATTTTATATTCTGTTACTGCTTTCCTTTTGGGTTTCTGATATTTTGTCCTATGGTAAACAGTGAAAGCTTCTTTGGTAATGAGTCGAGGTCACTGCTCAAGTGTCGTGGCGACGGTGGTGGGGTATTAGACTGTTTCGTTACAGTACTAGTTTTATTTATAGCTAATTTCAGAATTTCAGTACAGAGGTTGAGCTCCAGGACTGTGCAAAACCGTGCAATTGATATGTAGTTACTGATAAGCTTTTATAGTTTAATTGGTAAAACGCCTCTAGCCTTAATATTTGTAAGATTTAGAGGAGATCTGAGTTCAAGTCTCAGTGAAAGCTGAATGGTAATTGCTGACCTATTGCCCAGTATCTCTTGAGTAAGTATTGCTAAAGTTTTGTATCTTATGCCACTTTAATTGTTATAGTGATAATTAATTGACAGTTTAGGTTAATGTTCAATCTTTTGTATTGCTTAAAAAAAGAGAATAGCTAATTTTTAAGATGGAGATATCGGTAAAGTTTTGGTGAGTCATCAGTGAAGGTAAATGTCAAACAACAATTAAAAATGTCCGAATTATTTTACTGTAAGTCTGTGAAAACTGAGTAATTTTCAAATTTGCAATGGATAATGCGTACAACTTTGCATCATGCACATTTATGTTTGGAACATCGTATATTTATAGTTATTATTGTTCTTTATTTTATACCGCCACAAAGGATGTAAATAGATTAAGTTCCTTTTTTGATTCCTGAATGTATGAGAGACCAAATAAAAATTACTGTTTAAACCACGTGTGTTTTGTTTTACAGCAGTCCAAACAGAGACCAGTTACAGATTGCAAAGTTGATGAGTGGCGAGAAAAAGCTCCTATGAAATCGAATTCACATGATTATGTTTTATAAGTGTTTTCCTTTCACACTGAATTTACTGGCCAGTCAATGCCAGTTGAACAATTCATGATTATTCACTGTATCCAACGTTTAAGTCTAGCCAGTGCATAATCATGAAATACATATTAAAGCTGTAAGTGTAGACCAAAACAGGCCATCTGCTGAGCAGACTTAAACGGTGTACACATTGAATATTTTTCGAAAAACTATATAAAGCTGTAAGTATAGTCCCAGATCGGTCTTCTATTGACTAAACTTAAACTGTCTGCACAGTGAATAGTTCCTAGACATACTAGAAAGCTGTAATAGACCCAGATCGACCTTCTGGAGAACAGACTTAAATAGCTTGCGCACACACACAAACACACCCACCCCCACCCACACCCACACACAGGTCGGAAAACTATGAAGGAAGCTATACCTTTTGACAAAGATCAGACTCCTGATTACCTGACTTAAACGGTGTATAAAATAAAAATGCTGATAAAGCTGTAAACGTAGACTCAGATCGGACTTCTAGGGAATAGACTTAAACGCTGTGCACAATAAGATGCTGAAATCCTTTGAAAAAAGCTATTTACATGTATAACTTTTGGCAGATCGGCATTGTGCTGACTAGACTCAAACGGTGTGCACTATCAAAATGCTGAAATACTATGACAAAAGATGTCTTAAAAAGACAGACGGCATAATTTTGATAGATTACCTTTCAGTGGTATAAATCAATGCCATCAGCGTCCTATTAGAGGCAAACCTTGTAAATAGTGTCATCATAAATGTGCAAGTCAGTATGGCAGCAGAGACATGCTGAATAAACATGTTCATACTTTTTACCAATCGCGATTTACCCTCACTTCATTCTGAATCGGAACCAGTAAGTAAGTTAAAAGCAAGCACATACAGCTACGCCAAGAAAAAAGGGGAGGGAGGCTATAAGTTTTGACAAAGATCAGCCTTCTATAGATCAGACTTAAACGGTGTGCACAGTGAATAGTCGTAAAATCTGATTATGAAGCTTTGATTATACATTCAGATCGGCCTTCTATTGAGTATTGACCAGACTTAATAAACAGTGTCCACGATGAATAATACTGAAGTACTTATAAAACAAACAGTGTCCACGATGAATAATACTGAAGTACTTATAAAACAATAAGTACAGATCCAGATCGATCTTCTTTTGACCAGACTTGAACGGTAAGCACGATAAATAATACAGAAGTACCTAATAGAATATTAAATGTAGATTCAGATTGGGATTCTGGTGACCAGACTTAAACAGTGTGCACGATGAATAATACAAGAATACCTTATAGAGCAGTAAGTTCGACCCAGATCGGTCCACTGGGGACCTGATTTTAACGGTATGCACGATGAATAATACAGAAGTACCTAATAAAGCTGTTAGATAAGACCAAAATCGGAATTCTGATGACCTAACTTAAACGGTGTGCACGATACCTAATACTGAAATACCTTATACAGCAGTAAGTGTAGATTCAGATCGGCCTTCTGGTGACAAGACTTAAACGGTGTGCACGATGAATAATACTAAAACACCTAATAAAGCTGTAAGGTAAGACCGAGATCGGGATTTTGGTGACCAGACTTAAACGGTGTGCACGATTAATAATACATAAGTACCTTATAGAGCAGTAGGTTAGACCCAGATCGACCTTCTGGTGACCAGACTTAAACGGTGTGCACGATGAACGATACTGAAATACCTTATACAGCAGTAAGTGTAGAACCAGATCGGCCTTCTGGTGACCAGACTTAAACGGTGTGCAAGATGAATAATACTGAAATACCTAATAAAGCTGTAAGGTAAGAACGAGATCGGCATTCTGGTGGCCAGACTTAAACGGTGTGCACGATGAATAATACTGAAATACATAATTAAGCTGTAAGGTAAGACCGAGATCGGCATTCTGGTGGCCAGACTTAAACAGTGTGCACGATGAATAATACTGAAATAGCTTATACAGCAGTAAGTGTAGATCCAGATCGGCCTTCTGGTGACCAGACTTAAACGGTGTGCACGATGAATAATACTGAAATACCTAATAAAGCTGGAAGGTAAGACCGAGATCGGCATTCTGGTGGCCAGACTTAAACGGTGTGCACGATGAATAATATTGAAATACATCATTAAGCTGTAGGGTAAGACCGAGATTGGCATTCTGGTGGCCAGACTTAAACGGTGTGCACGATGAATAATACTGAAATACCTAATAAATACTCAATAAAGCAATAAGTTAAGATTAAACAGTGCTCACGATGAATAATACTCAAGTACCTTATAGAGCAGTAAGTGAAGATCCAGATCGGCCTTCTATGACCAGACTTACGCGGTGTGCATGATGAATAATACAGAAGTACCTTATAAAACAGTAAGTTTAGGACCGTATCGGCCTTCTGGTGACCAGACTTAAACGGTGTGCACGATAAATGATACAGAAGTACCTTATAAAGCAGCATATTTAGTCCAAGATCGGCCTTCTGGTGACCAGATTTAAACGGTGTGCACGATGAATAATACAGAAGTACCTAAAAAAACTGTAAAATAAGACCCAGATCGGCCTTCTGATGACCAGACTTAAACGGTGTGCACGATGACTTATACTTAAAAATACCTAATAAAGCTGTAAGTGAAGATCCAGATCGGCATTCTAGTGACCAGACTTAAACGGTGTGCACGATGAATATTATAGCAGTACCTTAAAGAGCAATAAGTGTTGACCCAGATCGGCGTTCTGATAACCGGACTTAAACGGTGTGCACGATGACTTATTTTTGAAAACCTACTATGATAAAGCAGTAAGTGAAGACCACTGGTGACCAAACTTAAACGCTGTCCACGATGAATAATACTAAAATACCTAATAAAGCTTTAAGGTAAGACCGAGATCAGCATTCTGGTGACCAGACTCAAACGGTGTGCACGATGACGAATACTGAAATACCATATAACGCAGTAAGTGTAAACCTAGATAGGCATTCTTGTTACCAGCCTCAAACGATGACTGATACTGAGTGAAGTACCAAATAAAGCTGTAAGATAAGAATCAAATCGAAATTTTGATGACCGGATTTAAACGGTCTGCACGATGACTTATACTTGAATACCTAATAAAGAAGTAAGTGTAGACCCAGATCTGCCTTTCTGGTGACCAGACTTAAACGGTGCGCACAATTAATAAAAAGTACCTTTTAAAGAGTAAGTATACGAGTATGTCCGTATCGGTCTTCAGGTGACCAGACTTAAACGGTGTGCAAGATGAATAATATTCAAATACCTTATGGAGCACTAACTGTGGACCCAGACCTTATGGTGACCAGACTCAAACGGTGTGCACGATGAATAATAGAGAAGTAGCTTATAGAGCAGTAAGTTTAGAAGCGTATCGGCCTGCTGGTGACCAGACTTAAACTGTGTGCACGATGAATAATACATAAGTACCTTACTGGGCAGTAAGTGTAGACCTGGATTGGCTTTCTGCTGACCTGTCTTTAACGGTGTGCACGATGAATAATACTGAAGTACATAATAAAGCTGTAAGATAAGACCCAGATCGGCCTTCTGGTGACCAGACTTGAACGGTGTGCACGATGAATGATACAGAGGTACCATATAAAGCAGTAAGTTAAGAACCGTATAGGCCTTCTGTTGACGAGACTTTAACGGTGTGCACGATGAATAGTACGGAAATACCTGATAAAGCAGTTAGTAAAGACCAGTATCGGGCTTCTGGTGACCAGACGTAAACGGTGTGCACGATGAATAACACTAAAATACCTTATAAAGCAATATTTGTAGATCCTGATCGTCCTTCTGATTACCAGACTTAAACAGTAAGCATACTTAAAAATTATGAAATGCAATATACAACGGTAAATGCAGACTTAGATCGGCCTTCTACTGACCTGACTTAAACGGTGTGCACGAAGTAATACGTACTGAAGTACTTTATAAAGCAGTAAGTATAGTTCAAGACAGACCTATTGATCAGAAATGAACCATGTGCAAGATGAATAATACATAAGTACCTTATTAAGCAGTAAGTGTAGAGCCGCATGGGCCTTCTGGTGACCAAACTTAAACAGTGTGCACTATGAATAATACATAAGTGCCTTATAAATCAATAAGTGTAGACCCGCATCGGCCTTCTGGTGACCAAACTTAAACGGTGTACACTATGAATAATACAGAAGTACCTTATAAAGCAGTAAGTTTAGAACCGTATCAGCCTTCTGGTGACCAGACTTAAACGGTGTGCACGATGAAAAGTACAGAAGTACCTAATAGAGCAGTAAGTGTAGACCCAGATCGACCTTCTGGTGACCAGACTTAAACGGTGTGCATGATAAATGATACAGAAATACCTTATAAAACAATTATTTTAGACCCAGGTCGGCTTTTTGGTGACCACACTTAAACGGTGTGCAGGATGATGGGTACAGATGTACCTTATAAAGCAGTAATTTTTTATCCGTATCAGCCTTCTGGTGACCAGACTTAAACGGTGTGCATGATAAATGATACAAAAGTACCTTATAAAACAATAAGTTTAGACCTGGTAAATCAGTAGTTTTAAACCCAGATCGGCATTCTGGTGACCAGACTTAAACGGTGTGCACGCTGAATGATACAAAAGTACCTTATATAACAGTAAGTTTAGACCTATATCAGCCTTCTGGTGACCAGACTTAAACGGTGTGCACGATAAATAATACAGGAATACCTTACAGAGCTGTAAGTTAAGACCCGTATCGGGCTTCTGGTGACCAGACTTAAACGGTGTGTACGATGGATAATACAGGAATACCTTATAGAGCTGTTAGTTCAGACCCGTATCGGGTGACCAGACTCAAACGGTGTGCAAGATGAAAAATACTAAAACACCTAATAAAGCTGTAAGGTAAGACCGAGATCGGCATTCTGGTGACCAGACTCAAACCGTGTGTACGATGAATAATACTGAAATACCTTATAAAGCAAATGTTTAGACCCGTATCGGGCTTCTGGTGACCAAACTTAAACGATGTGCACGATGAAAAATACATAAGTATCATATAGAGCAGTTAGGTGTAGATTCAATTCGACCCTCTGGTGACCAGACTTAAACGGTGTGCACGATAAATGATACAGAAACACTTTTTAAAGCAGTACGTTATTTTAGACCCAGACCGGCTTTCTGGTGACCAGACTTTTAAAAAGTGTGCATGATGAAAAATACAGAATTACCTTAAAGAGCAATAAGTGTAGATCCAGATCGACATTCTGGTGACCAGACTTAAACGGTGTGCAAGATTAATTATGCTAAAACACCTAATAAAGCTGAAAGGTAAGACCAAGACCGGCATTCATGTGACCAGACTCAAACGGTGTGCACGATAAATGATACAGAAATACCTTTTAAAGCAGTCATTTAAGACCAAGATCGGCTTTCTGGTTACCAGACTTAAACGGTGTGCACAATAAATAATACAAAAGTACCTTATAAAACAATAAGTTTAGACCTGTATCAGCCTTCTGATGACCAGATTTAAACGGTGGGCACGATAAATAATACAGAAATACCTTCTAGAGCTGTAAATTCAGACCCGTATCGGGCTTCTGGTGACCAGACTTAAACGGTGTGCAAGATGAATAATATTAAAACACCTAATAACACTGTAAGGTAAGACCAAGATCGGCATTCATGTGACCAGACTCAAACGGTGTGCACGATGAATTATACTGAAATACCTTATAATGCAGTAAGTTAAGACCTGTATCGGGTTTCTGGTAACCAGACTTATACGGTGTGCATGATAAAAATACATTATAAGTATATACCTTAAAGAGCAGTAAGTGTAGAACCAGATCGACCTTCTGGTGACCAGACGGTGTGCAAGATGAATGATACAGATGTACTTTATAAAGCAGTAATTTTTTACCCGTATCAGCCTTCTGGTGACCATACTAAAACGGTCTGCATGATAAATGATATAGAAATACCTGGTAAATCAGTAATTTTAGATCCAGATCGGCATTCTGGTGACTAGACTTAAACGGTGTGCACGTTGAATGATACAAAAGTACCTTATAAAACAATAAGTTTAGACCTGTTTCATCCTTCTTGTGACCAGACCTAAACGATGTGCACGATAAATAATACAGGAATACCTTACAGAGCTGTAAGCTAAGACCCGTATCGGGCTTCTGGTGACCAGACTTAAACGGTGTGCACGATAAATAATACAGGAATACCTTATAGGGCTGTTAGTTCAGACCCGTATCGGGTGACCAGACTTAAACGGTGTGCAAGATGAATAATACAGGAATACCTTACAGAACTGTAAGTTAAGACCCGTATCGGGCTTCTGGTGACCAGACTTAAACGGTGTGCACGATAAAAAATACAGGAATACCTTACAGAGCTGTAAGTTAGGACCCGTATCGGGCTTCTGGTGACCAGACTTAAACGGTGTGCACGATGAAAAATATATATGTAGCATATAGAGCAGTAGGTTAGACCCAGATCAGTCTTCTGGTGACCAGACTTAAACGGTGTGCACGATAAATAATACAGAAATACCTTACAAAGCTGTAAGTTAAGACCCATATCGGGCTTCTGGTGACCAGACTTCAACGCTGTGCAAGATTGATTATGCTAAAACATCTAATAAAGCTGTAAGGTAAGACTGAAATCGGCATTAATGTGACCAGACACAAACGGTGTGCACAATGAATAATACTGAAATACCTTATGAAGCAGTAAGTTAAGATCTGTATCGACCATCTAGTGACCAGACTTAAACGGTGTGCACGATAAATGATACAGAAATACCTTTTAAAGCAGTTATTTAAGACCCAGATCGGCTTTCTGGTGACCAGACTTAAACGGTGTGCAAGATGAATGATACAGATGTACCTTATGAAGCAGTAATTTTTTACCCGTATCAGCCTCCTGTCGACCAGACCTAAACGGTGTGCACGATGAATAATACTCAAGTGTCTGATAGAGCAGTAAGTCTAGACCCAGATCGGCCTTCTGGTGACCAGACTTAAACGGTGTGCACGATAAATGATACAGAAATACCTTTTAAAGCAGTCATTTAAGACCAAGATCGGCATTCTGGTGACCAGACTTAAATGGTGTGCACGATAAATGATACAAAAGTACCTTATAAAACAATAAGTTTAGACCTGTATCAGCCTTCTTGTGACCAGACTTAAACGGTGTGCACGATAAATAATACAGGAATACCTTACAGAGCTGTAAGTTAAGACCTGTATCGGGCTTCTGGTGACCAGACTTAAACGCTGTGCAAGATTAATTATGCTAAAACATCTAATAAAGCTGTAAGGTAAGACTGAAATCGGCATTAATGTGACCAGACTCAAACGGTGTGCACGATGAATAATACTGAAATACCTTCTAAAGCAGTAAGTTAAGATCTGTATGGAGCTTCTGGTGACCAAACTTAAAAGGTGTACAAGATTAATTATGCTAAAACACCTAATAAAGCTGAAAGGTAAGACCAAGACCGGCATTAATGTGACCAGACTCAAACGGTGTACACGATAAATGATACAGAAATACCTTTTAAAGCAGTCATTTAAGACCAAGATCGGCATTCTGGTGACCAGACTTAAATGGTGTGCACGATAAATGATACAAAAGTACGTTATAAAACAATAAGTTTAGACCTATATCTGGCTTCTGGTGACCAGACTTAAACGGTGTGCACGATAAACAATACAGGAATACCGTACAGAGCTGTAAGTTAAGACCCGTATCGGGCTTCTGGTCACCAGACTAAAACGGTGTGCACGATAAATAATATTAAAACACCTAATAAAGCTGTAAGGTATCACCAAGACCGACATTCAAGTGACCAGACTCAAATGGTGTGCACGATGAATTATACTGAAATACCTTATAATGCAGTAAGTTAAGACCTGTATCGGGCTTCTGGTGACCAGACTTAAACTGTGTGCACGATGAAAAATACATAAGTACCTTAAAGTGCAGTAAGTGTAGAACCAGATCGACCTTCTGGTGACCAGACTTAAACGGTGTGCAAGATGAATGATACAGGTGTACTTTATAAAGCAGTAATTTTTTACCCGTATCAGCCTTCTGGTGACCAGACTTTAACGGTGTGCATGATAAATGATATAGAAATACCTGGTAAATCAGTAATTTTAGACCCAGATCGGCATTCTGGTGACCAGACTTAAATGGTGTGCACGATAAATGATACAAAAGTACGTTATAAAACAATAAGTTTAGACCTGTATCAGCATTCTGATGACCAGACTAAAACGGTGTGCACGATGAATAATACAGGAATACCTTAAAGAGCTGTAAGTTAAGACCCGTATCGGGTGACCAGACTTAAACGGTGTGCACGATAAATGATACAGAAATACCTTTTAAAGCAGTCATTTAAGACCAAGATCGGCATTCTGGTGACCAGACTTAAATGGTGTGCACGATAAATGATTCAAAAGTACGTTATAAAACAATAAGTTAAGACCTATATCAGCCTTCTTGTTACCAGACTTAAACGGTGTGCACGCGAAATAATACAGGAATACCTTACAGAGCTGTAAGTTAAGACCTATATCGGGCTTCTGGTGACCAGACTTAAACGGTGTGCAAGATTAATTATGCTAAAACACCTAATAAAGCTGTAAGGTAAGACCGAGATCGGCATTCATGTGACCAGACCCAAACGGTGTGCACGATGAATAATACTGAAATACCTTATAAAGCAGTAAGTTAAGACCTGTATCGGCTTTCTGGTAACCAAACTTAAACGATGTGCACGATGAAAAATAAATAAGTACCTTATAGAGCAGTAGGTTAGACCCAGATCGACCTTCTGGTGACCAGACTTAAACGGTGTGCAAGATGAATGATACTGAAATACCTTATAAAGCAGTAAGTTTTTACCCGTATCGGGCTTCTGGTGACCAGACTTAAACGGTGTGCACGATGAATAATACTAAAACACCTAATAAAGCTGTAAGGTAAGACCAAGATCGGCTATCATGTGACCAGACTCAAACGGTGTGCACGATGAATAATACTGAAATACCTTATACAGCAGTAACTTCAGACCCGTATCGGGCTTCTGATGACCAGACTTAAACGGTGTGAAAGATGAGTAATACTAAAACACCTAATAAAACTGTAAGGTAAGACCAAGATCGGCATTCTGGTGACCACACTCAAACCGTGTGCACGATGAATAATACTGAAACACCTAATAAAGCTGCAAGGTAAGACCGAGATCAGCATTCTGGTCTTTTGTGGTGGTTTTCCTCATTTTCTCTGCCAAGAAAAAGAGAATTCGCAGCTAGAGAAAGTGCGTAAAAAGCCTTAAAATAATGCGTCAGAATGCACCGGAGAGCGCCCTATTTTCCAGCGAGGAGCATGTCCCAAGACCCTGCCCCACTCAAGCATGGCTTCACCTGTATAGCCACAAAATAAGATTTCCTTCTGATGGGCCTGTAAGTCTCCATTTGCAGCTTTATCATTGCATTTTCATAATTATTGAGTGTACACGTCGTTTATTTCTAGTCACCCAGGGATCATATATAAGTTCCCTGAGTCACTAGAAGGCCGATCTGAATCTATACATGTATATGTACAGCTTTAATATAGGCTATACAGTATACTGTATTTCAGAAGTAACATTCAAAGCGCCGAATAAACCCAATGGATCTTTAAATACATGTATTCTACAATGCTACAAGGATAATGGCAGATCCTAGCTGTCTTAAATTGTCCCTAACGGTAGAGAACAGTGTAGAGCCAAGATCAGGCTGCGCAAAACATGCAGTCTGACCTTGATCTACTTTGCACGCAAAGGCAACTATTTTCGTGATAGACGTTGTAAGAATAAAAATCTCTAAACACCCTTTAAAAAAGGACGTCGTTAAATCCTCACCGAATAAGAAAAAAATAGGGCGGTGCTTGGATATAACTGACACCAGACCTAAACGGTGTGCAGACATGAATAGACTCAAACAGTGGCGATGTAGCAATTTCCGCTGACACTGACAGATCGCCTCGGAATAAAACTTCAAAACTTAACAAATTAAAAATGAACGGAACAGATGAAACAGACGCTGGATCAAGTCAAAAGGGTAATACTTTAATTTTGTTTTCATATTTAGCAGTTGCTATCTTTAGGAATGATATTTCGGGCAAGACAAAAAAAATCCATCCACTTCACCAGTGCGTCTGCAATTTTATTTCCGATGCTATCGGAAAATTTATTTCTCTCCTTCTTTCACTACCAATTATAAATGTTGTTTCCTTTTATTTCATCATCTTGCAAATTGATAGAAGATATCCCTTCCCTTGGCAGACTGTTGTATTCTTTTTGTGTTGAGGATGGAGAATTATCGTAATATTTGTTTAAACATTTTCTAATTTACAGAAATATCACAGGTCATGGCTTGAGTTTTATAGTTAGAACAAGGCAAAGCCTCAATTTATCTCATTACCACACAATCCTGGCTTTTAACGACCCAGAAAAAGAAGCCTTCTGAAAACATTGTGGGAAAAGGAGAAAATGCTACCAGCATTTTCTCCTTTTCCCACAATGTTTTCTTCTCTTCTGAAAACAAATTTCAATTCTGTAGTCACATTTATTTGGTCGTCTGCAAATGCTCCCATTTGGACCAGTCTTGTCATTTTGTAAAGAGTTCAGGGACACGAAAATTGTGTAGAATCAGAGACATGGATCTATAAGTGTATTGTATGTCTCTGGTAGAAACTAGAATTGATACTTTAGATATGGTTTTATATATTTTATCATACAACACTATACTGGACTTATCTAAATCTAAAGCATATGCAGAAAACAAACTAAATTTCACTTGAATTGCGAAAATTGTGATTCAAAAGATAGAAAACATGATGAAAGGTGGAGAAATTGCAAGATTAATGTTTGCGGCTTCTCACTTTACCAGGTGAAAACGTAAACTTCTTCGAGGTCAAAACAGATGACAAATGTGTTTCAAACAAGGGAATATTCCAGTAATGGCCTTTGAAGGGTTTCGAATCATTTTTGGAGAGAAAAAATCTAACCCCAGTATTTTCTTCTGTATTTTTTTTTTCTATTTTTTTTTTCCCTTTATAACAGAGAAAAGTTCTGGCTCCTCGTTTGAACCAAGCATGATGAAATTCCCCAAGTATGTCCACAGAGATGGGGATGACAAGTTTCGCAGTCTTGCTGATTCTATTTATGAACGAAGTATAAACGCGGCCAAGGAAATCTCAGCCCCATATAAACAAGCTACATACCCAATAGAACAGTCGGAAACCAATCAGTATTTTGAACGGCAGCTGAGCTCAAGGTAATATTCCTTTTAGATTTCTGTTCTATTTTTCCTCTTGGGGAAGGTATCCTTAAATTCTAAGAAAGTATGGAAAAATGTTGGCTGTTAAATATAAATAAAAAATCACTGAGTAGATATAACTTTTATTAAGGTAGTGGACCCATAATAGGCCTAGTGTAGCATGGCATAAAATTTCTTTACAATTTATAAAGACAAATTTGTACAGATATAATAGTTTTGCACATTTTCAACTGACTAGAAATTCCTTTGATGTCTATCTTGAAATTATTTTTTTATACTTTTGTCAGTTTCCAGAAAAGGGAGGTAATTATCATATCCATTTGTAATGAAAATATAGTGGCGTAAGATTTATAAATGATAATTCTAGGAAGGACAAAAAGGAAAAAGTGGCTAGGTGAAAGTAGTACAATAATACCTATTAGTCTGATCAAATTTTCTGGGAAAATATTCTAGTGGAAATAGCTGTTTTCCATTATGTGTCCACTACGTTAAATCCAAGACTAGAGTTTAAAAATTTCGAAAAAGTTAATCAATTCAAATTAATTTATTACTATAGTTTGCTATCCTCTTATTTTCAGTTTCTTTACGTATTTAATTCTATGATGAGAAAAAGATCTTCACATTTATAAATCTATAGTTGGGGATGAAAATGTTTTTACCTTCTCAAGCTTCTTAACTCATTATCAAATGACAACATTTTAGGTTTAGGTCCAAATCAAAAGCATTTGCAGACAACAAAATAAAAGCGACTGAAAATTTGAAAATTGTTTTGTGAATGGTAGAATACACTGTGGGAAAAGGAGAAAATGCTGGTTACCAGCATTTCCTCCTTTTCCCACAATGATTTCTAAAGGCTTCTTTCTCAGGGTTGTCAAAAGTAGGGATTGTGTGGTAATGGGTTAAACAGAGAACTGTAAGTGCAGATATTGGTAAATGAGTGGTACACATGGAAAAGGGATTCAACCGTTTATCACTCAACAAAACTTTAGCCCTAGCCATGTCAAAAGCACTATGCAAGAGACAAATTGCATGCTAATTGAAACATGATAAAATGTCAATAAAAAGGATTGAAATCACTTTAACCGTTATTAAAAGTCCCGATTGTGTGGTAGAGGGTTAATGCATCCTCTGCCAAGCAAGTCATATTAACTCTTTTCCAAACAATCCCTGGTTTTTACGACCTTGAGACAGAGGCCTTTTGAAAACTTTGTGGGAAAAGGAGAAAATGCTGGTAACCAGCATTTTCTCCTTTTTCCACAATGCTTTCTTCTCTGCTGGTAACGAATTTCAATTTTTGAATTTCGTTCATTTTGTCATCTGCAAATGCTTTCAATTTGGGCCAGTCTAAATTCTTGTCATTTGGTAAGGAGTTAAGAATATTGATAAAAATATTTAGACCAGGGTCAGCTTAGGCTGAGAGCACAGACTGACCTGGGTCAATATTTTTTGTTGATGTATTAACTCTTTACCACACAATCCCAACTTTTAACGACCCTGAAAGGAGGCCTTTGAAAACATTGTGGGAAAAGGAGAAAATGCTGGTAACCAGCATTTTCTCCTTTTCCCACAATGTTTTCTACCCTTTCCAAATCAATTTTTAATTTTTGATTCACATTTATTTTGTCATCTGCAAATGCTTTCAATTTGGACAGGTCAAAAATTTTGTCGTGTGGTAAAGAGTTAAACTTCCTTTTCCTGTGTAAACTCAAATATTTCTGTTATACTACATTAAATTTTGATGTCGCTGTCCATCTCTAATTCAGCAAAAGGGCATTAAATGAAAATACTGTTTTGTTTTGCTTGAAAATATGTGTCCCTTTTTTACAGACCACCTCAATTGCATATTGATTCATTTAGTACTCCTTTTGATGACCCTGAGTGAGTGAAATTAACATTTTTTATATGTCGCATGAAAGTTTGTAACCTTTTATTTTACGTATTGTGTTATAGTCCCACTTCATCCCTTTACCAACTAAAGAAATTCTAAACTTATCCAAATTGAAAGCACTTGAAAATATAAACATAACTAAAAAACTGAAAATTTTCTCCAGCAATGTAGAAAACATTGTGGGAAAAGGAGAAAATGCTGGTCACCAGCATTTTCTCCTTTACCCACAATGTTTTCAAAAGGCTTCTGTCTCATGGTTGTAAAAACCAGGGATTGTTTGGTAAAGGCTTATAAACCCATAAATGCATAATGAAAGCTTTATGTATTGTAAAATTTTGATCATTTTTACATAGACTACAAAAGAAATATGTTGCAAAGTATTTCGTACAGAGTATCAGATAATTGATTATAAGTGTGAAGCTACTACTTCAAAAATGCCATAACTTGCATAATATATTGCAGTACAAAAAGCACAGCAATTCCTATCTGCTAAAAGGCAGTTCATCTCTCAAATAACAAAACCATAGGATAGATTTGTCCTTTGACATGCAGAAAATTGATCAATAGCTAAAAGTTTGACCCACATCAGCCTATGGGGACTGTACTGGCTGACATGTGTCAATACTTTTCACAAATGCACCAAACACAAGCCATGTAGCCATGCGCTGAGAAAAGAGGGCTTAATGCACCTGAAAAGGGGGCTCAGTGCACCTGCAAAATGTATCGATGTTTTTTGCTGTTTGTCAATTTTCTGCTTGCCCAACAGCTGATTTACATCATGCTTGAGTCGGTTATATTATAAATTTTATGGATTTTATTGAGCTATAATAATGCTATGTCTCGGAGATGCATTAAGCCCCCTTTTTTGCCAGAGCATGGCTCATTTTGTAAGAGCATAGCCCATTTTTTTTTCAGTTTTGAGAATTTTTTTTATTTCGTTAGAAGTAAGAATTTACAATTACTGTAGTGTATAATAATTAATGATAAGAAAAAAAAGGAGAAAATTTCTGTCGGTTGAATTTAAATTTTATTATTTTTATTTACAGACCCACACAATTACATATTGAACCCTTTAATACCTCTCTTGATGAACCTATGTGAGTGAATATGTCAATTGTAGCAGCAATACATATATGCATGCTTGCTTTCTATAGTTTTACATATACATGTATACAGTTCAATTAGTGTATATAATTATTATTTACCTAGAGGTTCAGATAAGTGGGAGGTTTGAGGATTATTAGTTCTTATTAACCTTATCCTGCTAAGTAACTAAAATGAAATTTTCAATTCAATAGTAATGACCCAAAATATTGTTATTTCAAAGGTATTTTTCGGGGAAAAATATCTCCAGATCAGACAGCGTAGATCCAAGATCAGATTGCACGTTCTGTGCAGCCTGATCTTGATTTACGCCATCTGCAAAAGGTCTAAGAGGTGCGATAAGAAGCCAAAGGGTTAAAATAGGCATTGGTGGACCCAATAAAGTATTATTATTATTAACCCATTACCACACAATCCCTACTTTTGACGCCCCAGAAAACATTGTGGAAAAAGGAGAAAATGCTGGTTACCAGCATTTTCTCCTTTTCCCACAATGTTTTCTACCCTTCACAAAACAAATTTCAAATTTTCAGTCACTTTAATTTCTGTCGTCTGCAAATGCTTTCAATTTGAACCAGTCTAGAATATTGCTGTTTGGTAATGAGTTAAAGGCCCTATAGCAACTTACAGTAAACAATGCAGTTGTTTAAGTTTAAAATTTGTTGTTTGGGAAACAGTTAAACTTTCTACCTTATACTGGTGAATGTTAAAGATTTTCATGAAGAAGAGTTTTGAAAACATTGTGGACAGAGCAGAAAATGCTGGTGACCAGGATTTTCTCCTCTTTGCACAATGTTTTCTACCCTATCAAAGACTTAAAAGCACAATTTGACCCACATTTTATCACTTCCCACAAATACTTTCAATTTGGAACAGTCTAAAACTTGGTCATGTGTTAACTCTTTACCCAACTACATAAGTTTAGACAGATACAAATTGACAATATAGGAACAACAAAATATACATAACTCAAAAATTAGAATTTGTTTTCAGCAGGGTGTAAACCATTGTTGGAAAAGAAGAAAATGCTGGTTACCAGCATTTTCTTCTTTTCCCACAATGTTTTCAATACCTCTCAATCTCAGGGTTGTTGTGAGTGGGGATTGTGTGGTAACTTGAAGACCAAGCTTAGACTCATGGAGACTGAAAGCATTTTCAGATTGGTATATCAAGTCTTTCTCAAATTTTGAGATGTGTTTAAGATGGTCGAAAACTTTATGGGAAAAGGTGCTTCTTTTCTTACATTGTTTCTTAAGTTAGGCATTCTCTGATGTTGAAATTCATGATTATGAAGTTTAACTCTTTACCAAACAATCCCTGGTTTTTACGACCCTGAGATAGAAGCATTCTGAAAACATTGTGGGGAAAGGAGAAAATGCTGGTAACCAGCATTTTCTCCTTTTCCCACAATGTTTTCTACCCTGCTGGTAAAAGATTTCAATTTTTGAGTTATGTTTATTTTGTCGTCTGCAAGTACTTTCAACTTGGACCAGTCTAAAATTTTGTCGTTTGGTAAAGGGCTAATCAACCCATTGTCTGTACTTCTATATCATGTATATTAGAATGAATTGTCAAAATTATAACTGCTACTGATATATACTGCTGTAGGAGATAGTCACTTTAGATGCCACAGCCCTTTACCCATAATCCTGTCATTTAACCACCCTCAGCCGAGACGGTCCTAAAAACATTTTGAGGAAAAGGAGAAAATGCGGAGAAAATGCTGGTTACCAGCATTTTCTCCTTTTCCCAAAATGTTTTCTATCCTTCACAGAAAAAATTTCAATTTTTGAGTCACATCTATTTTGTCCTCTCCAAATGCATTCTATTTAGGCCTGTCTAAAATTTAGTTGTTTGGTAAGGGGTTAATAAAGCATCCATTTTCCCTTCAATTTTTTGCTGCTAAACCTACATTTTTGACATCATTGTTCAATACCTTTTTTTCCTTTTGCAAAATAGATTTGTTTGTCATTCATTTTGCATGAGAGAATGTTTTATGTATTGGTCCTGCCTGACAGCTTTGAAATGCAGGGGTTGCGGTGAATTTATACAACCTGGGAACGTTGTACATGTATGTGACGTAGACCTGTGGGTCCTTAACTCTTTATGAAACGAGAAAATTTTGGACCAGTCTAAATTGAATAAAGCATTTGCAGACTATAAAATAAATGTGAATCAAAAATTGAAATTTAATTTCGAAAGAGTAGAAAACATTGTGGGAAAAGGAGAAAATGCTGGCTACCAGCATTTTCCCCTTTTCCCATAATGTTTCCTTTAGTATCTTTCTCAGGTTCATTAAAGTCGGTATTGTGTGGTAAAAAGTTAAGCTTATGACAAACAGTGCCAAATTTTAACGACACTGGGGGAGAGTACCCAGCATTTTTTCCTTTTCCCACAATGTTTTCTCCTCTTTCAAAGACTAATGCCTGTCATTTGGAAAACAGATCAATGCTTTCAATTTGGAAAAGTTTTAGATTTTGTCTGTTGCTTTAGGGTTTATTGCTTTGCATTCAATATACATGTACCGATTAATCGCTTGATGTTAAATCACTTTTATTGGGACAATAAGGGACAGCTGTGTTGCATGTCTTCATCACAGTTGGTTAGAATGTTTGTCTTTCTAGTATCTTATCTCTTTACTGAACAGCAAAATTATAGACTGGTCAGAATTGAGAGCATTTGCAGACAACCTTTTAACTCTTTACCAAACGAAAAAACTTTAGACTAGTCCAAATTGAAAGCATTTGCAGACAACAAATATCTGACTGAAGAATTAAATTTTGTTTAACTCATTACCAAACGACAATATTTTAGACTGGTCCAAATTGAAAGCATTTGCAGACGACAAAATAAAAGTGACTGAAAAGTTAAAATTTGTTTTGTGAAGGGTAGAAAACATTGTGGGAAAAGGGGAAAATACTGGTTACCAGCATTTTCTCCTTTTCCCACAATGTTTTCTAAAGGCGTCTTTCTCAGGGGCGTCAAAAGTAGGGATTGTGTGGTAATGGGTTAAGGGAAGGAATCATTATCATTTTCTCACAACGTTTTCAAAGGGCTTCTTTCCAAGGAGTGTTAAAATTTAGGATTGAGTGGTAAGGGGTTGAATGAGGCTGGAATAATGGAGTTTCTTCTTTAAAGAGTAGAAAACACAGAGGGAAAAGGAGAAAATGCTAGATTTCAGCATTTTCTCCTTTTCCCACAGTGTTTTCAACAGTGTCATTTTTCAGAGTCACCAAAACTGAGGATTATGTGATAAAGGGTCAAATAATTGGAAAATGGGTCAGCTCAGGTAAAAAACTAGGTTACTATGTCAAATAAGGGGAAATCATTGACTATATAGTAATCTGTATAGTTCTGGCAAAACCCAAGGGGGTGATTCAGGGCAACCCTGGTCCTTTTGTAGAAGTCTTTTTTTATCCCCCGCCAAAAGGTGGCGGGGGATATGGTAATAGTCTCCGTCCGTCCTTCCGTCCCACATTTTTGTCCGGAGCATATCTCCAAAAGTATTTGAGATATCATCTTCAAACTTCACAAGTGGATAGATCTTATTAAGGAGGCATGCAGTGCACAAGAACCATAACTCTATCTTCAGTATTTTTGGAGTTATTGCCCTTTGTACATTTTTACTTTGGATTTTTGTCCAGAGCATATCTCCAAAAGTATGAAAGCTAGGAAGTTGAAACTTCACACACATATAGAACTCATTTAGGAGAAGTGCAGTGCACAACAACCATAACTCTGTCTTCAGTATTTTTGGAGTTATTGCCCTTTGTAAATTTTTACTATGGATTTTTGTCCGGAGCATATCTCCAAAAGTATAAGAGCTAGGAACTTGAAACTTCACACATATATAGAACTCATTGAGGAGAAGTGCAGTGCACAAGAACCATAACTCTATCTTCAGTATTTTTGGAATTATTGCCCTTTGTAAATTTTAACTTTGGATTTTTGTCCGGAGCATATCTCCAAAAGTATAAAAGCTAGGAACTTGAAACTTCACACACATATAGAACTAATTGAGGAGAAGTGCATTGCACAAGAACCATAACTCTATCTTCAGTATTTTTGGAGTTATTGCCCTTTGTAAATTTTAACTTTGGATTTTTGTCCGGAGCATATCTCTAAAAGTATAAAAGCTAGGAACTTGAAACTTCACACACATATAGAACTAATTGAGGAGAAGTGCAGAGACCGTATTCACCAACCATTCTTGAGAATATTCTTAGTCTTATTCTACAAGGTGCAGTGGATTTTTGTTTGCACATTCCTATTTAGATTCACAGGCTTTTTTTGACTGATTACCCTTTGATGAATTTATCCTGTTCTGGAACAAGTGCTAGTTTATTTTTCATACTTATTATCCCCCTGGTGGGGGGGCGGGATATGGTAATAGTCTCTGTCAGTCCCTCCTTCCGTCCCCGATTTTTATCCGGAAGATAACTTAACCAGTATTTCAGATACCAACTTCAAACTTCGTAAGTGGATAGATCTTGTTAAGGAGGAATGCAGTGTATATGAATGACAACTCTGTCCTTCAAATTTTTGGAGTTATTGCCCTTCGTTATTTTTCAGGCTTAATTTTTTTTCTCTAGCACGTAACTTGAAAATTGTTTCACATATCAACTTGAAAATTTGTATGTGTCTAGATTTAAATAAGGAGAAGTGCAGTGCAGAAGAATAATAACTCTAACTTTCATAATTTTTGAGTTTTTACCCCTTCTTATTTTTCAGGCTTAACTTTTGTTCAGAACATAATTGAAAAACTATTTCAGATATGAACATGTAACTTAATCGGTGGATGGATCTTACTATAAGGAGTGCAGTGTACAAGAACGATAACTCTGGCAATATGATTTTTGAATTATTGCCCTTTGTTATTTTTCAGGCTCAATTTTTGTCCAGGACATAACTGAAAAATTATTTCAGTTAATGACATGTTTCTTCATACGTGGATAGATTTTATTGTGGGGGATTGCATTGTACAAGAATGATAACTCTGCTTTTTATGATTTTTGAGTTATTATGTAATGAAATCCTGTGCCATGGAACAAGGGAGCTTAATGTATAATTTCATCACGGACCAATAACAAAAAGGCCACATGTACATGCAAAACACAATACCTCTTATACGTTTGTATCAAAAAAGGTCTTTTTTGGCGGGGGATATCATTTCAACGAAATTGCTTGTCTTCACAGGGATTAATATATTTACCAAAATTAATGACAGATTTCTAGACTATTCAAAATTAAAAGCATTTGCAGGTGACAAACTCAATGTAGCTCCAACGATGATTGAAGTCTTCGATATGGAAGAAAATGTTTTGGGAAAATGCTGGTAACCAGCATTCTCTCCTTTTCCCACAATGTTTTCAAAGGCCTTTTTTTCTTAAGATTGTTTAATCTTTGGATTGCACGCATGGTAAAAGGGAATGTTTTACTACACCATCCTGACTTCTCATGACTCTATGGAAGGAGGCTTTTGAATACACCAGGGGAATTATGAGAAAATGCTCAAAATCTGCATTATAATACCTTTTTACACAACGTTTTTTCACCCTATACAGTATACAATGATAAATCATTGCTCCAGGAACATTTAATTTGTAGGCAATAAATACTTTCAATTTGGTACATTCTAATATTTTATCATAATTGTAGTAAAGAGTTAAAAGACAGGATTGTACGGTAAAGATTAATCCCCCGTACCACACAATCCCAAGTTTTAACATACCTAACTGAACAGGCTTTTCAAAACATTATAGGAAGAGGAGGAAATGCCATTAACTGTCTTCTTTTTTCTTTTTCCTCTGTTTTTCTGTCCTTCAAATGAAACCTTTCACTTTTTGAGTTACCTTTATCATATGGTCTTCAAATCTCTTTAACCCTTTACTCCACAGATACTCGTTTCTACGCATTGCTTGTAGGAGCATTTGGAAAATATTGTGGCAAAAGGTGAAATTGCTCGTGACGAGCAATTTCACCTTTTGTCACAATGTTTTCTATGCTATCAAAAGGTGTCCTATACACATAAAAAACGGCTTCATCCTTGCTGTTATTTTGGGTCAATTAGAGATACCATAAAAATGCATTATGGGGTAAAGGGTTAACATGAACAAGTTCAAAATCTAGTTGTCTGGTAAGGACCAAGCCCATGTACGATAAGGATAATAAGGTAGAATTCAAAAATTGATACTGCCTTATTTCTTTAGTTCACCCTGTATGACTTTTGATAAATCTGTAAAAGAAGCCTTTTGAAAACATTGTGGGAATAGGAGAAAATGCTGGTAAGCAGCATTTTCTCCTTTTCCCACAACGTTTTCATCACTTTTTGAAACAAATTTCTATTCTTTAGTCACATTTATTTTGTCATCTACAAAATTAATGCTTTCAATTTGGACCTGTCTAAAATTCTGTTGTTTAGTAGAGTTAAACTTACAATGTGGCTTTATATATGCATTGGCACAGTGAGAAAATTTGTGTGGGTACGCACAACATAGGTTGGAGGTCCAACATGGCTTGGAATGGTAATCTGGTGGCCACCAGTTTGAACCTCACTGTAAGCAGATCTTTTAGAAGAGTGTCTTAAGGCAGAAACTCTGAAATACTGGAATAAGTGAATGTTGCCATGAAATGACAGAAATAATGTTGAAAATGGAATAAAACACCGTGATAATGAATGAATGAATAAAGGAATCACAATCAGTGGATCAGTCAATCAATCAATCAATAACAACACCAAACATAGATTTTTCATGTACAATGTTTGCAAGAATTTGAAACCGCTAACTTATCGCTAATTTGTACTGCACATGACACAGCAAATAATACAGCTGTATGTAAAGAGCCCTGCATGTTTGTCGAGATGATGTCATTGTCCCTAGTTGTCTTCATTTTTGGTGAAAAGGAGAAAATGCTGGTAACCATTCTACCCTTCCCAGAACAAATTTCAATTTTTCAGTCACCTTTATTTTGTCGTCTGCAAATGCTTTCAATTTCAGTCTAAATTTTTCTTGTGTTGTAAAGAGTTAAACATAACACTTTACCAATTAACATAATGTTAGACATGTCAAAATTGAAAGCATTTGCAGATGACAAATTCGATGAAACTAGAAATGACATATATATTTTAAGATGGAAAACATCGTGGGAAAAAGAGAAAATGCTGGTAAGCAGTATTAAAGGTCATTAAAATTCTTAGATTGTGTCGTATATGTTTGTATAACCCTTTACCTCATAAGGCATTTGTATGGTATCTCTAATTGACCCGAAATAACAGCAAGGATGAAGCTGTTTCTTATGTGACACCTTTTGATAGTGTCGAAAACATTGTGGCAAAAGGTGAAATTGCTCCTGACGAGCAATTTCACCTTTTGCCACAATGTTTTCCAAAGGCTCCTATACAAGCAATGTGTAGAAATGAGTATCTACGGAGTAAAGGGTTAAGGCATAGTCTCAGCACCAGCATTTTCTCCTTTTCAGACAATGTTTTCCAAAGCTTTCTCTGTGAGGGTCATTATAAGTCAGGATTGTGTGGTAAAGGGTTAAACGTTACCAAGTATTGTGAAAGAGTGAAAAGTAACTATAATACAGTTATGTCTTACTTCGATAACTTCACTGTTTTCCACAAATGTTTACCAAAACCATAGAGAGCAGAGGTGTCAAAAGTTGCATACATGTGAGAAAAAGTTTACAAGAAGGAGATAGATAAGTGGAAAGGTGAATTATTTTACAATCTGGAATGTAGGGTATGTTTGTTTTTGCTTGGTGTATAGCAAAAAAAAAAAACTCGGCAAGCTTGTAAGTCATATTGAGTGCTTACCTATCCTCATCACAGCTGATACACTGGCAATTAACCCATCAGCTGTGGAGCATGACCCCCTGACCTTTTGTGGACAGTGTAGATGAAGATCAGGGTCCATAATTCACCAATGTTCTTAGTCTTATTCTTTAGAATTTTCAAAATTTGAAAGAGACACAATTTATGATTTGCTAAACCATTTGGTTAAAATGGTTCAGCCTATCAGAATTTGTGTCACTATCAAATTTTGAAAATCTTTAACTCTAAGACAGATATTGTTTTTAACCTTTAGCACACCACTCTGAGTTTTCCTGGTAAGCAGCATTTTCTCCCTTTGCCACAATGTTTTCTAACCAGTTTCAGAGACAAATTTTAGCATTTGAGCTAAGTTCAAATTGTCGTCTGCAGATGCTTTTATTTTGGACCAGTCCAAAACTTAGATGTTTGGTAAAGGGTTAAGGGTTAATGTTTTACTCTCAACCACACAATCCCCACATTTAACGACCCTAAGAAAGAAGCCTATAGACAACATTGTGGGAAAAGGAGAAAATGCTGGTAACCAGCATTTTCTCCATTTCCCACAATGTTAAGTTCTTTCTTTTCCAAAACAAATTTCAATTTTTGGGTTAACCCTTTCCCAAAAGACAAATTTTAGACTCTCCCAAACTGAAAGAGTTTCCAGATGATAGTTTTAACTTTCATAACAATGGCAGAAAATTATCCGAAGGGACAGAAAACACTGAAGGAAAAGGAGAAATTGCTCGTGATGAGCAATTTCTCCTTTTCCCACAGTGTTTTCTAAAGACTTGTACTGCAGACACGTAAAAACCAGGGCTTTTTTGGGAAAGGGTTATTTGTTGTCTGCAATTGCTTTCAATAGTAAAGTTTAAAATTTTGTCGTTTGGTAAAGAGTTAACTGTTATTTTGCAGGATAAGAGCTTTGCTAGATCACAAAATCGATAGATGAGTGCAACACTATTCTAAGTGCCTGTACAATGTACAGGCACTTAGAATGGTGTTGCACTCACCTATCTAAATAATAAACTCCTCCATACCTACAGCAATTTCAGACTGCTGTGAATGTGGCTTTAGTGCTTGGACTTGTGTTGGATGAGTAGCAAACATTGTGAGGAAAGATGAAATTAGTCACCAGCATTTTGCACCTTTTCTCACATTGTTTTCAAAAGCTTTTTTTATCAGGATTTTCTGGAACAGGATTAACTCTTTCCCACATGACGAAAATATAGAAGTGTCCAAAAGAAAGCATTTTGCAGAATGACAGTTTGACTTGGCTCGAGTGATTGAATTCGTATTTGACGGGGTTAGAAATCATTGTGGCAATAGGAGAGAATGCTGGTTACGGAATACCAGCATTTTCTCTTTTTGCTACAATGTTTTCTAAAAGCTCTTTTCTTAGGGTCGTTAAAACTACGGATTGTGTTGTAAAGTTAAACTCTTGAATACCATTTCAGAACACTGTGGCAAAAAAGGAACTTGTACTTCAAGCAGATTCTCATTTTTCGGTACTTTTTCAAAGTTTTTGGCTATATTTTGAAGAGCCAAGCCCAAGTAGCTTAGTAGCTTAGTTTGTAGCATACAGGCTTAATCCCCAGCTCAGTCACTTTCTTTCTGTGGGCTGATGTTAGTTGTTGCCGCAGGATTCGTTCCCTTTTCACCGCAGACCATTCAGGTTCAGTGATGGTTAATTGTGGGATGGTTATGTTTTAATTGTTGTGCGAAATATTGGTTAACCCTTTCCCAAACAATCCCTGGTTTTTACGGCCCTGAGATAGAAGCCTTCTCAAAACACTGTGGGAAAAGGAGAAAATGCTGGTTACCAGCATTTTCTACTTTTCCCACAATGTTTTCTACCATGCTGGAAACAAATTTGAGTTTTTGGGTTAGGTTTATTTTGTCGTCTGCAATGGCCGTCAATTAGGACTGGTCCAAAATTTTGTCGTTTGGGAAAGGGTTAAAAGAAAATCCAGGGATGCCAGGATAGTTGCAATATACCAGGTAACTGAAATAATTTTGAAAACAGCATTTAACTCTAAACAATCAATCAATCAGCTATAACATGAATCATCTATTGCAGCTTACATATCCAGGTATAACGAAGCCTCTAAAATAATTATGTGATGTACCTGGTACTGTAGCAGATTTAGAATGTAGTTTTCCTTCATGAATCATGAGTGATGGACAGACAGGTAGACTATAGACAATGTAGCTGTGTGTACTAGTCAAGTGACCTGTAACCCTTTATATAAAAGTCCCAGTGCTTTTGCTCTAACTCCATACAATCCCAGTGTATGATCCATTTTAGGTAAAAGAGAAGGGCACTTAGACAAATCATAGGCTCATGTGCCTGGTAAAGGCAACAATTTCAGTTTAATACTCAAGAATCATGGTCAGAATATTTTTCTCGATGATATCACGCTGACAAGGTTTAACTCATTACCAAACAACAAAATTTCAGGTTTTTCAAAATCGAAAGCATTTGCAGACAAAAGAATAAAAGTAACTGAAAATTTGAAATTTGTTTTGGAAAGGGTAGAAAGCATTGTGGGAGAAGGAGAAAATGCTTGTTACCAGCATTTTCTCCTTTTCCCACAATGTTTTCGATAGGCTTCTTTCTGAGGATTATCAAAAGTAGGGATTGTGTGGTAATGGGTTAAAAGGGTCATGTTAGTCAAAAACTATGTTTCTATCAGCAGTGAGTTTTTCATCATCATAGCCAGGACCTCTATTTAACTGTACCTCTGAGCTCCGGTAGCTCAGTCGGCAGCGTGTATGACTTGATGATAGGGGTAGTGGGTTTGATCCTTGGCTCTCCCAATTTCTCTCCAAGGATTGATGGCAGTCATTGCTACAGGATCCATTCCTCTCCCACAGCTGACCATTGTTTTTGTGATGGTTGTGACGGAGAGCAGCCAGTGGCTTGGAAAGAAAGTTGTGTAAGAGTGCTCATAAAAGAGACTCCAGGAAAGCATGGATCAGTGCACTGTTTGCTGTAATATAACTGAAATCATGTTGAAAAATGGCATAGATTAAACACCATACAGTCTTTCAATCAATCTAAACTTTATCAGTCCTAGATGACTTTACTCAGGAAAGCGCTTTAGGCCCAATTGTCTTTTTGTTTTTTATTCAATCTTCATGAATACTTTGTCAGGTATTTGTAAGATCATCTTCGCAAGCCAAGGCTGATGATTAACTATGCTACTGTACCCTTGGCGGATTAAGCCTGCTTTTTACATTCCCCCGATACGCTTTTTCATTGGATGCAGCCAGCTCTAACTGCACCACTTGAAATTGCTCGTAGCATTTCATCTTTGATAAAAATAGAACAAGGTCGCTAAAGCCTCAAATACTAAATTACTAAGGTGAATGCTGCACCAGATTAAGCTAAATTTATGACAACCTCTTTTCAGCAGGAAGTCTGTATTTTGATAACCTATTGGAAGAAAGTTTTTGAAGGCTTTGTGGGAAAAAGTGATTTTGGCACCCAGTATTAATTCCCAATTTTCAACAATATTTTCTGCCTTTTAAATGAAAACTCCCATGTTTTAGCCTCATTTGCCTTTGTTGTCCATGCAATTTAGGCTTTCAATAAAAACTAGTGTAAAATTTTAGCCTCTTGTAAGGAGTAAATGAATTTCTTTACTTCACCATCCCAACTTTTAACGACCCTGAGAAAGAAGCCAACAGAAAACATTGTGGGTTCCCAGCATTTCTAGCTCACCTGAACATGAAGTGCTCATGATGAGCTTTTGTGATTGTGATGTATCTGGCGCCTGTCGTTCGTCATCCGTTGTCAACTGTTTCCTTGTGTACGGTCTAGAGGTTACAGTTTCAATCCAATACTCATGAAATTTGGTCAAAATGTTTGTCTAGATGATATCTAGCACAAATGTGGAAATGGGTCATGTCAGATAAAAAGCGAAGTCACTAGGGCAAATCCCAGGAAAACCTTGTGCACGCTCTAGATGGCACATTTTTTGTCCTATACTCCTGAAAAATATTTGTCTTGCTATTATCTCGGACAAGTATGAAAATTGGCCATGTCAGGCCAAAAATTAGGTCTCTAAGGCAAATCTTAGAAAAACCTTGTCTGCGCTCTAGAGGCCATATTTTCAGTCCAATACTCCTGAAAGTTGGTGAGAAAATTTGTCTTAATGATACCTCGGACAACTTTAAAGTGGGCATGTTAGGTCATAAAACTAGGTCACCAGGGCAAATCTTAGAAAAACCTTGTGTATGCACTAGAGCCTCATTTTCAGTCCAAAACTCTTGAACTTTGGTCAGAATGTTTTTCTTGATGATATCTCCCAACAAATTTGAAAACTGGTCATGTCAGGTCAAAAACTAGGTCAATTGGCCAAATCTTAAAAAGACCTTGTGTATGCCCCAGAAGCCACATTTTCTTTCAGATACTCTTGACATTTGATTGGAATGTTTGTCTTAATAATATGGCAGACAAGTTTGAAATGGGCCATGTGGGGTCAAAAACTACATTAGTAAGTCAAATCTTTGAAAAACCTTGTGTATGCTCCAGATACATTTTTAGTCAAATTCTCTGTAAATTGGTCAGAATGTTTATCATGATATTACCTTGGGTGAGTTTGAAAATGGGTCATGTCAAGTCAAAAACTAGGTCACAAGGTCAAATCTTAGGAAACCCATATGTAAGCTCTCGAGGCCACATTTTCAGTCAAATAATATTGAAATTCAGTCAAAACGCTGTCTTGATAATGTCTAGACTAGTAAATGTTTTTTTTTTTTATAATCTACTAGGTTAGAAGGTCAAATCTCAGAAAAACCTGTTTGTACTCCCTACAGGACACATTTTCTCTCAAATACTCATGAAAGTTTTTCGGAATGTATGTCTGGATAATTTCTACATGTCAAGTGTGGCTGAGACAAATTTTAGAAAAAGCTTGTGTGCACTCTAGAGGCCATATTTGTAAGCACAATACTAATAAGTGGTTTTCAGAGCTAGTGTTGTATTATCTCTGAAGAGATTGGAAATGGGTCATGTTTGATCAAAAGTGCTCAGGTGAGGGACTTCAGGGCCATGATGGCCCTCTTGTCTCTTTTTCACACAATATTTTCTACCCTATCAAAGTCAGAAATCAAGATTTAATTTGTTGTCTGCAAATGCTTTGAATTTGGTCCAGTCTAAAAATTTGTCGTTTGGTAAAAAGTTAAATACTCACCTGGCTACAAGGCTTCAACCTGTTATCTGTAGTACTGCAGGCTGCCACTTAACCCATTATCACACAATCCCTACTTTCGATGGCCCTGAGATTAGAAGCCTTTGGAACACATTGTGGGAAAAGGAGAAATGCTGGTAACCAGCATTGTCTGCTTTTCCCACAATGTTTTCTACCAGTCACAAAACAAATTTGAAGTTTTCAGTCACTTTTATTTTGTTGTCAAATGCAAATGCTTTCAATTTGAACGAGTCTAAAATTTATCGTTTGGTAAAGAATTAACCACAACCCACATGTGTTTCATATGGTGACACTGCTGGTAAGCACTAAGTTGTTGTTTTATAGAAACATGTATTTCTTGTAAGATAAAATTTTACCCTTTTCATACATTCTTTAATTTCATTTTGCAAGATAAGCCTTGTTTGTATCAGAGTTCAAAACTGTTTCATCAGCTTCAGTCATATCACAGTGGTCAGTGCATCTGTGCATGTGTTTCCTGGCTTTCTCGCACCAGTGCTGACACAATTTTATTCCCAAGCTGCTGCATCAGAGTTGAGAGGCAAAAAATCATTGCAAAGAAACTTTGTCTCATTTTGGTATTGAACCTGCCACCTCCAGTTCACAGTTCAGATACGATAATACCAATGAGTAACATGGCCAAATGCAACATCATCTTCGCAAGCCAAGCCTGAAGATTCATTACGCTATTCTACCCTGGGCGGATTGAGCTTGATTTTTACATTCCCCCATGCATCCAGCTTTAACTGCACCAAATGAAATCGCTCATAGTATTTTATCGTTGATAAAAATAGAACAAGGTCGCTACCTTTCAAATAGAAGGTAAACTTGGAAACCCACGTGGATGCCTGCTTATCGATTCATGTGTATTCGTAAGCGGTTTTTAAAACTATATTTCATTGGCTTTTAGAAATATGATGTAAAGGGGGTTAATAACCAGTATCCAATAGAGGGCGCATCGCAGGAATCTGGAAATCGGGCTCAAACAGCCAAGGTAAAATCCACATAGTGATCGTAACCTTGGCTCTGGAAGATGATACAACATAAGCAAACCTTTTTTTAAAACATCCTGGCAAATATATGTAGAGAAAGAGATTACAATAAGCTCTCTGTGCATTTAACACCATGTTTGACAGACTTGATTTTTATCTCGATTTATACCTCTTTCTCTAAATATGGTACATTTATTGCTATGTAAAATTAATATTACATTGTACTTTTCACACAGTTTGGAGCTCTAATGACAGTGACAGAAAAAGCTCTTGTGGGAAAAGGAGAAAATGCTTGTTGCTCGCAATTTCTTCTTTTCCCAGAATATTTTCTAACCTTTAAAGAAAAATTCCTCCTTTTAACTCTTTACCACAGTTCCAAGTGTTAACGACCTCGAGGAAAAGGCCCTTTGAAAGCATTGTTGGAAAAGGAGAAATGCTGGTCACCAGGATTTTCTCGTTTTCCAATAATGTTTTTTACTCTATCGAAGAGAAATTCCATCATTTCAACTGCATTTCAATTGTGATCTGCATATGCTTTCATTTTAGAACGAGTTAAGTAACTGTTATCTTCTTGTCTGCAGATGCATTCACTCTGGACCAGTTAAAATTAGGTAATTAGGTAATAAAGACTAAACACCCCCCCCCCCCCCTTTAGTGGAAAGCTTTTGAAAATGTTGAAGAAGTTGAACAGCTCCTTTTTCAAACTGTTTCCATTTCTTTTCAATATATCCTGTTATGTCTTCTCCCAAATATCATTGTGAGGGAGATACATTGTTTTCGTGAGATTTTTTTTGTTTCTCATGTTTTTGTGTCTTCTCGACATCTCAGATTTCTTTTTCTGATTTACAAGTATTTGACACACATGTTAATTTTGATAAGTTGAACTGCAGAGTAGATATTTTACATGCCAATCATTGAGATCAAAGTTACTGGAATCAAATCCGCTCCGTATCGCTTAAACCCCATGCCTGATTTTTAGCTCTACTGGCCAACCACTTAGCTAAGTTAACATGCAGAGTAGATATTTTACATGCCAATCATTGAGATCAAAGTTACATTGAGGGTTCAAAGATCATATGAACTGGAATGAAAACTGTTCCATATCTCTTGAACCTCATGCCTGTTTTTCAGCTCTACTGGCCGACCACTGAGCTTATGTCATTGTACATTGGTTCCTGTGTGTTTCTTGTTTATGTGACTTATAAAGAACATTATTTAATTCAGTACAATGTGCTAAAGTGTCATGAGGTTTTGTGATAGTGCTGTGTCTGTTTATGTTGTAAGTCATGCTCATCTGTCGCGATCACTTTCAGTATGTCACGGGGCCAAATCTTCGTAAAACCTTGTGTGCACTCTAGAAGCCTCATTTTCATCCTGATACTCATGAAACTTTATCAGAATGTTTGCACTAATAACATCCTGCACAAGCTCAAAATTTGGCCATTTCTGATCAAGAAGTAGGTCACTTGCCCAAATGGGAGGAATGTGGAGGCCACATTTTTAGTCTGATCTTTGTGAAACTTTCTTAAGTGTATGTAGTTGGTTCAGACTTTGCCCAATCAATTCCAATTTTAGGGGGACCTGAAGACCTACTTTTCAATAAGAGTTCTGAAATTGTTTGCCAACAAAACATGCTGGAACTTTAGCCCTGTACCACACAGCAGAATGTCAGACTTGTCCAAACCAAAAGCATGCATATGCAGATGTCAAATTAATTTTTTACCAGACAGCAAAACTTTTGACAGCACATCTTCGCAATGATCGGGAACCGTTCTTGGTGTTTATTAAACCCATGATCTGGAAACATTCTTAGTGTGTCGGGGCAGATTTGGGATCAAAAAAGCTTTAGGATCCAAATTTTAAAACTTTTAAAATTTGGACACCGATCGCTGAGTTCGGGGAAGAGTCAGGACCGTCGGCTTCCCTTCCTGGAACCTTCAGCGATCATTCCGGATATTCTGAAACATATCGCACATAATCCGGCAGCATTCGGCGAGGTTTCTTATTCACTGTGTCATCCCGAGTGGTTCAGGAAAGATAACTGGCCTGTGGCACTTGCATCGCCAATATGTCGGCATTGATTCTTAAACGCTTCTGTATGTTCTGCTAGTGAACTGCAGCCATTCTGCGTGATCGGGAAACACTCGATCAACAATCCTGGACCGATCGGCATTTTTCTGTGCTGGATCCGCATACTTCGGTAAGATTTCGGCAACCTTTTGCGTACTGTTCCATGTATCACTGCTAAACAAGCTCTGTTTGCCAAGCTCCGCCCATTTTCATCACAAAAGCTCCCCAAAATTAGCCATTTTTCATCTGCAACCCTTCGACAAGCAATCAGGGTTATAGTGGAGGGCAGGCCTATTAGGTAGATATCATTGTGGGAAAAGGGAAAAATGCTGGTTACCAGCATTTTTTCCCTTTTTGCACAATGTTTTCAAAAATGTGTTTGCTCAAATTTGTTCAAAATCAGCTTTGTATGGTAAAGGGTTAACTATAATTTTAACTTTTTTAGGTGTAGCTGTATCTAAAAACAGTGCAGCTAATAAGTAAGAGAAAAATTGAAGGGGTGTCTTAATTGGTGCTCATGTCTGCTTCAGTTTATATTAGTTATTTTTGTCCGAAAAATTATCTGCTTGATAAAACAGAACTAAGACGAAAATAGAAGAAACTTTAAAAAAAAAACTTCTGATATTCTGGAAGAAACATGTCCAGTACATTTTGTTTGAATTTATTTAACTCTTTTTCCAAATGATGAAACTTTAGACTAGTCTAAATCCAAAATGTTTACTGATGAAAAAGTAGAAGGTACTCAAGTTAATGTTTTTATTAGTATACAAAACTTGGTGGAAAAAGCAGAAAACACCAGTCCGATCAGTATTTTCTCATTTTCCCTCGGTTACAATAACTACACTTTCAGAGGCATTTACAAAATATAAACCCTTTGCTATTCCATCCTGAGTTTTAATGACCCGAGAAAGAAAACTGCTGAAGACATTGTGATGAGAAAACATTTTTAATCAGCATTTTTTAGCTCACCTGAGCACAACGTGCTAAACCCATTACCACATGGCAAAATTTTAGACCTACCCAAATTAAAAGCATTTGCAGTCGACAATTTCAAAGTGGCTCAAATGGCGCAATTTTGCTTTGATAGGGTAGAAAACTTTGTGGGAATAGGAGAAAGAACTGGTTACCAGCATTTTCTCCTTTTCCCACAATCTTTTTAAAAAGTTTTTTACAAGTTTGAAGATGGGAAATGTTGAGCTAAAAAAGTAGATCACTGAGACAAATTGAAAAAACACATGGACACTAGAGAGGCTATATTTTAAGTTCAATTGTAATGAAAGCTTGTTAGAATATTTGTTATTTTATCTTGAAATAGTTCAGTCATGTTTTGTCAAAAGGCTCAGGTGAGTGACTTTAGGGCTATCATTACCCACTGTTAAATCATATCATTTTTAGCTCACCTGAGCAGGAAGTGCTCATTGTGAGCTTTTGTGATCGCCCAATGTCCGGCGTCCGTCGTGTGTCGTCCACAATTTCTTTAAACATCTTTTCCTCATGAACGGTTGGGCCAATCTTGAAACTTGGCAGGGATGTTGGGGAGTCACAAGTTTGAATCATAGGAACAAAGAAGGAAAACTTTAAAATTCTTCTTCTCTGAAAGTAGAAGGTGCAGAGCTTTGTTATTTGGTATGTAGCATCTCCTAGTACACCTCTACCAAGAGTCTTCATATGATGTCCCTGGGGTCAAAACTGGCCCCGCCCCGGGGGTCACAAGTTTGAATCATAGGAACATAGAAGGAAAACTTTAAAATTCTTTTTCTCTGAAAGTATAAGGTGCAGAGCTTTGATATTTGGTATGTAGCATCTCCTAGTGGACCTCTACCAAGAATGTTCATATGATGTCCCTGGGGTCAAAACTGGCCCTACCCGGGGGGTCAGAAGGTTTAAACATAGAAATAAAAAAGGAAAACTTTAAAATTCTTCTTCTCTGAAACTAGAAGATGTAGAGCTTTGATATTTGTATTTTAGTAGGATCCCCTAGTGGATTTCTACAATGTTTGGGATGCAGTATCTCTCAGGACTCCTACAAAGTTTCTTCATATGATGCCCTTGGGGTCAAAACTTGCCCTGCCCAAGGGGTCAAAGGTTCCAAACATAGGAATTCTTTGTCAAAGAAGAAAAACTTCAAAATTCCACTTCTCTGAAAGTAGAAGGTGTTGAGCTTTGATATTTTGTAAGTAGTATCTCCTAGTGGACCTCTAACAAGGTTTTTCTTAGGATGCCCCTGGGGTCAAAAGTGGCCCTTCCCAAGGGTCACAAGTTTGATTTTACAGGTCAGTACTCAGGTGAGCGATATAGGACCATCATGGTCCTCTTGTTTAAAACAATTTCAGTTTACAAAAGTTTAAGGTGCTGTCATTGAAAATTTTGGTAAAGTCAATGCATATAGACTGTTTTGTCTTTCATGCATGCATGCATTCTCATTGTACATGTACAAATGGATGTGACAGCAGTACATTGAAAAAGTTATAAGTTTACAAGCAAGTATTACTGTCTGCACCTTGGCTGGTTTATGTAACATATTTGTAAACTGGCGAAATTTATAATGGTACATGATACATACATGTATATCTCGGAGTTCTTATCTCGCTTTTTCTAATGGACAAAACGATATCAAAATTTTTGGATACAAGTTCAACATATGCCAAAATAAGTCAGAAACAATTAACCCTTTACCACAATCCCAACTTTTAACGACCCTGAGAAAGAAGCCTTCTGAAAACACTGTTGGAAAAGGAGAAAATGCTGGTTACCAGCATTTTCTCCTTTTCCACGATGTTTTCTACCCTTCACAAAACAAGTTTCAAATTTTCTGTCACTTTTGTTTTGTGGTCTGCAAATGCTTTCGATTTGGACAAGCCTAAAATATTGCCGTTTGGTAATTAGTTAAGGTCTGTGGCTCGTAACTTTTATATTGAAAGACGGATGCTGACAAGATTGACCGAATAGCCTTTAGGAAAATTTTAATTTTACATTTTAATTATTCACTGATGATTAGTGAGTCTAATCACCTAAATCTCATATTAACCCTTTACTCCATAGATACTCACTTTGACCTATCAGCAATAGACAGTTTTTGAAAACATTATGGGAAAAGGAGAAATTGCTCGTAACAAGCAATTTCTCCTTTTCCCACAAAGTTTTCCACTCAATCCTATATTTGTATCCGCATTTGTCCATATTTTGACATCATATCTTTATCTGCTGCTGAAATGGAAGAGCTTCAAATTGGCATATCAGGTAAAGGGTGAACCCTTTACCAAAACCAAACGACAATATTTTAGACTGTCCAAATTGAAAGCATTTGCAGACAAAAAATAAGGTGACTGAAAAATTTACCTTTTATCCAGGAAGGATAGAAAACACTGTTGGAAAAGGAGAAAATGCTGGTTGCCAGTATTTTCTCCTTTTCCTACAGTGTTTTCAAAAGGCTTCTTTCTCAGGGGTTTCAAAAGTAGGGATTATGTGGTAATGGGTTAAAAGACAGAAACTGCTTATATTGTCCAAATAGGCTTTACAAAAATGTTGATGTTACACTTTATGTACCAATGAGCTAGAGGTGGTATAATCTTTACATCAATATGGCCAGTGTCATCAACTGAACGTTCCTTATTTCAATGATAAGTGTGCTAAGCACAAACTTTTGTTTCTGAAAGTGATGTAAATCAAGACCAGACCTATAGTGCTTACTGCAGACAGTGTTAGCACAAAATGTTCAGCCTGATCTTTAATTTTGTAGTTACAGTCCACTGTTTTGTGAAATGTTCTGCCCCTGTGCTTACCCCTTTTATTAGCTCACCTGAGCACAAGTGCTCATGGTGAGCTTTTGTGATTATGCTGTGTCTGGCATCCGTCATGTGTCATGCATCATCAAGCGTTAACTTTTACCTTGTGTATGCTCTAGAGGCTACATTTTCAGTCCAGTACTCATGAAACTTGGTCAGAATTCTCAAAAAGTTTGAAAATGGGTCATGTTGGGTCAAAATTAGGTCACTAGGTCAAATCTTAGAAAAATCTTCTGCAGACTCTAGAGTCCACATTTTCTCTAAAAGTAGAAGATGCATTTTGCACAGTTGCATACCCTGTCGGAATTATTTGACCTTGAACTTTGATAGTTGGTATTTATCTTCATTATAGACCTTTACTGCTTCAGTTCTCAGGTGAGCTATATAGGACCATTATGGTCCTCTTGTTTGTCATTGTGTTAACCCATTACCACACAATCCCTACTTTTGATGCCCCTGAGAAAGAAGCCTTTTGAAAACACTGTAGGAAAAGGAGAAAATGCTGGTAACCAGCATTTTCTCCTTTTCCTACAGTGTTTTCTACCCTTCACAAAACTAATTTCAAATTTTCAGTCACTTTCATTTAGTCATCTGCAAATGCTTTCAATTTGGACAAGCCTAAAATTTTGTCGTTTGGTAATGAGTTAAAACCCGTGTCTGTGTGGCAAAGGGTGAATGTCAATATCGTGACTCCATAATATGGTATCTCACCTAGTGCTAGATTATTGGAATCTGATAGCAATAAAGGAATATAAGAGGACAGACTCGCACATCATCATCAGTTTAAAGATAAGCTTGGAAGGTTTGAGGAAATGAGACATTTATTTTGTGCGTAAAGACATAGATCTAGTGCTTGACCAGTACAGAATGAAATGGATTTTTTCAGTTTGGAAACAACAGCTGCAGTCTTTAACAACTTTACCAGATGACAACATTGTAGTTGTTGTCCTTATCGAAAGCATTTGCAGACGACAAAATTAAAGTGACCGAAAATTGGAAATTTGTTTTGTAAAGGGTAGAAAACATTGTGGGAAAGGTGAAAATATTGGTTACCAGCATTTTCTCCTTTTCCCACAATATTTTCTAAATGTTTCTTTCTCAGGGGCGTCAAAAGTAGGGGTAATGTGGTAATGGGTTAACTCTTTACAAGACAACAAAATTGTAGGTGTGTTCTTATCGAAAGCATTTGCAGACAACAGAATAAAGGTAACGTAGAAAACATTGTGGGAAAAGTAGAAAATGCTGGTTTCCAGCATTTTCTCCTTTTCCCACAATGTTTTCAAAAGGCTTCTCTCTGAGGGCCATTAAAAGTAGGGATAGTGTGATAAAGGATTAACTCTTTACCAAACGACAAATTTCAGACTGGTTCAAATTGAAAGCATTTGCAGACGACAAAATAACGGTGACTGAAAAATTGAAATTTGTTCTGAGAAGGGTAGAAAACACTGTGGGAAAAGGAGAAAATGCTGGTTTCCAGCATTTTCTCTTTTTCCCACAATGTTTTCAAAAGGCTTCTCTCTGAGGGCCATTAAAAGTAGGGATAGTGTGATAAAGGATTAAAAGATGACAAAATTTTAGATTTGATAAAATTGAGTACTTGCTGACAAAAATTAATTGGATCAGATGATGGAATTTGTTGTTGATAGGGTAGAAATCATTGTGGGAAAAAGAGATAATGTTCTCCTTTTCCCACAATGTTTTCAAAAAGCTTCTATGTCAGGGTGATTAAAAAAACCAGGGATTGTTTTGGAAAAATGCAGAAAGATGGCAAATTTAATATGACTGAAAAAAACTGAAAGGTGTTAGGGAATGGATAGAAAACATTGTGATGGGTAGAAAACAATGTTTTGGAAAGGCGTCTTCCACATTGTAGTTTAGAGATGGGATTGTGTGGTAAGTGGAGAAGGGATTTACAAAATGTGAATAAAATAAATGGCTTTTGTTAAAAGATACATCTCCCTATAGTTAGTTTTCTATTTAAGTGCCTTGGTCACCAGCCTTTTACCACAATGTTTTCTAATGTTTTTGTTAAATACCATCCTTTTGGTCAAATATGCTTTTGTCATTTGCATATGCTGTGAACTTTGGATACATTTAAAATTGTGTCCTCAGGTAAGGAGTAAAGCAAAATGTAGGAACATGCACAAAAGTATTTTAATTTTGTAACTATGACTCTTATGACATAAAAGACATTAATAATTTTTATGGAGTTATTCAACCTTAAATTACAGTATAAGCAACAACTATTATGAGCCATGGCTTGTGAAAAGGGGGTAAATGGATCTGCTTCAAGAATCAACCCATGTCAGCCCGTGCAGTCTGGGCAGGCTGACATGGATGGGAACTTTTTGCTGTCATTCAGTATTTTGCATGTCAAAGGACCAGTCAACCTCATTATGGAGCCTGTAATTTATAGACAAGCTGAGTGTTATGGATCCATTATTGCAATGACTTTCTGAGTACAGAGCTCCAGATTTTAAGGGTGGAGGGAGGTGATGGTATTCTAAATCCATTATTGCTCTTCTAAACCCTATGTTGTGGGTACTCATTAGAATTGTCTCAATGAGACGATTCTAATGAGTACCCACAACATAGGGCTTGGTGAAGAATAATCAATATTTTTGATATTGAAATCAAAATCACTCCCTATATCTGGAGCTCTGCTTGGTATAATGCATATAGCTCCCTTGTTGCCTGACTCTGACTCTTATTAATAATAGAAAGTTAGAAACTCAGTGGGCCGGTATATTAACTTCTTAGATGAAACATATTGAAAGCAAGTGTCATTGTGAATGGATTTAGTCGGAGAGTTTTATTGAAATCGGAATATTGGTCAACCGATAAATGTAGATAAGCAAAGGACGATGGCCTTTGACAGGCGAAGTTCAGCTTGTGACGTATTGATACTGCCAGATTGCATTGACGGGTATGTGTCATCATCTTATAATCTAGAGATAACTAGTTTTGATGTAGTTGTTGTGTAACTCAAGTTTCTTAACCCATTGCCAAACAACAATATTTTAGACTGGTCCAAATTGAAAGCATTTGCAGACAACAAAATAAAAGTGACTGAAAATTTTTAATTTGGTTTGTGAATGGTAGAAATCATTGTCGGAAAAGGAGAAAATGCTGGTTACCAGCATTTTCTCCTTTTCCCACAAAGTTTTCTAGAGGCTTTTTTTTTAGGGGTGTCAAAAGTAGGGATTGTGTGGTAATGGGTTAACCCCTTTCTACACAATCTCAAGTTTTGATGTTAACCTGATTATCCTGCCGAATAAAAGAACCTTCATGTTTTACCACACAATGAAATTAATGGGACCGGACCAAACTGACAGCATTTGCAGTCAACAAACTGAATGTAGTTCAGATGATGATTTCTGTCTTTGCTAGGGTAGAAACCATTGTGGGCAAAGGAGAAAATGCTTTTTTCAAAAGGCTTCTTTTTCAGGGTCATTAAAAATCTGGATTGGATGGTAAATGGTCAAAAGTTTTTTTGGAGGGCAATATAATTATCTCCTTATCAGACAGTGTAGGTGCAAAGTCAGACCGCATGTTCTGTGCTGTCTGATCTTGATATGCACAGTCAACAAAAGCTCTGAGAGTCACACTTAGCACTCTAGGGGTTAAGGATGATTGTTTTTGGAAACATTGTGGGAAAAGGAGAAAACGCTGGGTAACCAGCTATGAATGTGTTATATTGGACTGTCTTCCTTGGCTAATGAAAGATGATAACATAGGAAATAGTTAAAATGCTGGGTTTTGTTTTGTCTTCTTTTCCTGCATTGTTTTAAAAAGCCTTCACTTTAAAATGGGTTTGTTAAAATTGATAATTGTGCAGTTTTTTCTCCATTTTACACAATGTATAATATCCTTTTAACTCCTTACCAAACAATGAATTTCTAGACTGGTACAAGTTCAAAGCATGTATTAAACTTCTGTTCTGTTCTGTTCTATGACATAAATGACAAAAATTGTCCCTGATGGAGTAGAAAACTGTGTGGGAAAATGATTAAATGCTCATTACCAGCATTTTCTCCTTTTCCCACAAGGTTTTCAAAAGCCGCCTTCTTCAGGGTTGTTAAAAGTCAGGATTGTGTGGTAAAGGGTTAAGGGTAAATTCCATCATACAAACCATACTTGATTTGATATCTGCAGACACAAATGGAAGTCTATGAATTTTTGTTGCTGAGTAAAGATTGAAGTACCATGGTAAGTGAGAATTAACTTGTTCAGGGTTTGTTGTTTTTATCACTTGATTTCAGTTTGTAACAGCGGTTCAGTGAATTTTAATAAACTTAAAATTCTGAAACTGAAACACAGGTCACTTTTTTAACTACCATTTAATCCTTTCCCCTGATAAGTCCTCAGGTTTTTATGGCTCTGTAGGTTGAATGCCTTTGAAACACAGTGGAAAAAGGAGAAAATGCTCATTACGAGCATTTACAGGAGGCAATGCTCATTATGAGCATTTTCTCCTTTTTCGGCTGTGTTTTTTTTTCGGTTACAGATAAAGAATACCCCTCTTTTTAGCCTCTCTAAATTTGTTGTCTGCAAATTCTTTCAAAATTACGTACCTCATGTAGTAAAGAGTTAACTCTTTACCAAACGACAAAAATTCAGATGGATCAAAATTGAAAGTACTTGTAGACGACAAAATAAAAGTGACTCAAAATTTGAAATTCGTTTTGTGAAGGGTAGAAAACATTGTGAGTAAAGGAGAAAATGCTGGTTACCAGCATTTTCTCCTTTTCCCTCAATGTTTTCAAAAGGCTTCTTTCTAAGGGTCGTAAAAAGGCGGGATTATGTGATAAAGAGTTAACAAACTACATAATTTTAGCCTTGTCCAAATTGAAAGTTATAGTAGATAATAGTTATGGCTAAGAAAAGGGATTAGTCTTTCAAAGTCTTTACCAAACAACAAAATTATAGACATGGTCCAACTTGAAAGCATTTGCAGACGACAAATTAACAGTGGCTCAATTTGAGGAATATGTCTCCGTAAGGGAAGTACACCAGTCCTGGCAGGAAAAGGAGAAAATGGTTGTAACAAGCATTTTCTCCTTTCCTCACAATGTTTTCAAAATGCTGCTTTCTCAGGGCTTTTAAACCTTGGGATTGTGTCGTTAAGAGTTCAAGGGAAGAAAACTTTATGGGAAAAAGAAGAAAATATTGGTTACCACAAAACTTTGGGTACCAGCATGATTGAAAATTATTTGCATTTGTCTGCTCAGCAACTCTGAAAGTTTAATGGTTATTGATCTATAATATTATGATGTTATACTTCATTAGCACCAGCCAAGTGATAATTTAGTATTACTTATTATAATTAATCTTTTGATTTTCAATTAGATACTGAAATCAGCTGATCTGGTGTATATAGTTTACAAGATAATTACTTTAGCTTGAAGGGTTGCCATGGTAATGGAGTGTCTCAATGATGCTGTGTTGGGAAATATTGATTCTTATCCCTTTACGGCACAATCCCAAATTTTAGCGCACCTAACAAAAACAGCTTTTGAAAATGTTGCAGGAAAAGGAGAAAATGCTGGTAACTAGCATTTTCTCCTTTTCCTGCAATTTATTTTTAACCATATGAGAGACCAAACATTGATCTTAGCATTTTGTAACTTAGCATCTGCAAATGCTTTCAATTTGGGCAGGTCGAAAATTTTCTCTTTTGATAAAGGGTTATTATATAACAAAATGGCAAAACCCCAAAATGAACCCTAGAACTACAAAATTTGGTCTGTCTTTTATATGTAGTTACTGTAAACTTGTGGCCTTAACCCTTTCCCACTCGACAAAATTTTAGACTGGTTCAAATTGAAAGCATTTGCAGACGACAAAATAAAGGTGACTGAAAAATTGAAATTTGTTCAGGGAAGGGTAGAAAACACTGTGGGAAAAGGAGAAAATGCTGGTTACCAGCATTTTCTCCTTTTCCTACAGTGTTTTCAAAAGTTATCTTTCTCAGGGGCGTCAAAAGTAGGGATTGTGTGGTAATGGGTTAACTCTTTACCACACAAGAAAATTTTAGACTGGTCCAAATTGAAAGCATTTGCAGATGACAAAATAACGGTTACTGAAAAATTGAAATTTGTTCTGGGAAGGGTAGAAAACACTGTGGGAAAAGGAGAAAATGCTGGTTACCAGCATTTTCTCCTTTTCCCACAGTGTTTTCAAAAGGCTTCTTCCTGAGGGGCGTCAAAAGTAGGGATTGTGTGGTAATGGGTTAACCCTTCACCAAACAACAAAATTTTAGACTGCATTTTAGTGCATTTGTAGTTGACAAATGAAATGTACGTAACTCAAATTTCAAAGTTTATTCTCGATGGGTAGAAAACATTGTGGGAAAACAAGAAAATACTGGTTACCAGTATTTTCTCCTTTTCCTGTGGTGTTTTCTTGGGGCTTCTTTTTGGGAGTTGTTAAAATTTGGAATTGTGTGGTAAAGAGTTAATGACCCTTATAAAGAAGCCTTTTGAAAACATTGTAGGAAAAGGAGAAAATGCTGGTAACCAGCATTTTCTCCTTTTCCTACAATGTTTTTTCTAGTGTGTCTGTTCCATGGCTTAAGTTTTCTTTGCTGTCTATCTTACATTGGTCACGTCTGTTAAAAAGACACAGAATTTTGTAAATTGACGTACTTGCTCTCTACCATATGACAAAATTTTAGCCGAATCTAAATTCAATACTTTTGCAGATAACGATTTCAGTGAAGCTTGATTGGTTCTGTTTTTTTATAGGGTAGCAAAAGCAATTTTTTTTTCCTTTTCCCACAATGTTTTCTTAAGGTAAACTAATAGTATGATCATTAGAAGTGTGCATTGTGGTGGTTTAATGAACATGGCAATACTTGTACAATTTTTGTGGTATTTGTTGAAGACAATACCACTACTAGTTCAATGTTGCATTTTGAAGACTATCTCCATTTTTCTCAGGCAAATGAGTTTTCGGTAGCACCAAGATATGGAAAAAGCATGTTAAATTACACTAAGGTAAGGCAATTGATTGTGGAAATACTAATTTTCTATTGACAATAGCTTCACTCCCTCATAGCCTTTTATTGGCACAGTGATACAAAATTTGCTGATTGCTTGGTCCTAGGTTTTTTCATTCCAAAACCAGTTTGTCCCAGTGCTTGTTCATCCCATGATTGCTGGCTAATCCATTTGGTTTGACATGAGTATTTATAAATCAAAAGAATTGATTGTAATGCTTGGAATGAAATGTTAACAACCAAAGATATTTCGAAATCATAGTTCCCAGGTTCAAACTTGATTTTAATTGATATATTCACATGGTTTCTCTCTCTATCTGTCCATCATGCATCCCATATTCAAGGGATGTTACTCCTGATTCTTTCTAATGATAAAAGGGAAACAACCAATACTCAAATAATCCTAACTTTGTCCTGAATACTCTTTCTTCAACCAATTGCTTTTTTAGTAGGTTGACTTTCAAGCCAATACTTGAGTAATATATAGTGGTTTTTGTCAAGGAGGCCATTGTGTGGTATTCATAATTTGAAATAAGAAGAGAAATATTTCTCTTCTTATTTCAAATTATGAATACCACACAATGGCCTCCTTGACAAAAACCACTCCAGGGTTCTTAACACTTTGATTACTATCCTGCAGTTGAGAGCTTTTAAAAAAGTTACAGGAAAAGGCGACATTACATGTAATAAGGACTAATCGGTCTTCCCTTTTCCTCCATGTTACCTACATTGCTCAGGTCAAAGGTGTTTTCTTTTCCTGTAACTCTTTTACCACACAATCCCAACTTTTAATGACTCTGAGAAAGAAAGTGTTTGAAAACATTGTGGGAAAAGGAGAAAATATCAGCCTTATTTATTATAGAGCTAAAAATAATTCAAATTATCGGTTGTAAACTCTTTCCCAAAAAGTACAAAGTTTAATGACACTAACAAAAAGTAGAAAATGCCAGTGTTCAGCATTTTCTCCTGTTCCCATAATGTTTTCAAGAGCTGTCTTTGTTAGGGTCATGAAAACTCAGATTTAATCCATTACCACACAATCCCTACTTTTGAAGCCCCTGAGAAAGAAGCCTTTAGAAAACATTGTGGGAAAAGGAGAAAATGCTGGTAACCAGCATTTTCTCCTTTTCCCACAATGTTTTCTAACCTTCACAAAACAAATTTCAAATTTTCAGTTACTTTTATTTTGTTGTCTTCAAATGCTTTCAATTTGGACCAGTCTAAAATATTGTCGTTTGGTAATGGGTTAATGATAAAGAGTTTATTCTGTACCTCTGCCAAGAATATCGATGAAAGATCAGACAGACTAAATAAATCCAGACTGCAGGTTTTATGCAGTCTGATATTGATCCAGTCTGCACTGATGAAAGAAAAATGTAAAAGGTACAGCATTTTCTCCGTTTCTAACTCTTGTTTTCTACCATTCCTGAAAAACAAATTTCAGTTTTCCATTGACAGCTATTTTGTTGTCTGCAAATTCTTTAAATTTGGACATGTCTAAAGTTTTGTTATTTGGTAAAAGAGTTAACTTCACTGGAAGGGCTGGTGTGCTCATTAGGTCTTAGATGAACTCTATGAAATATTGTTCTTATTTTATCCATGCTAAATCCACATGTAGGATTTCTCTAGAGTGTGGCAAATTAACCCTTACCCTCAATGCGGGGACGAAAATCTGACATTATTTTTAGCTCATCTCAGCACAACATGCTCAAGGGGAGGTTTTAGGATCACCTGGCATCCCTCATTGAATTAGGAAACTCCTAAAAACTCTTCTTTTCTGAAACTGCTGGTCAGATTTTGAAAGGACTTTTACAGGTGACCTTTTGAAAATTGCCTGGCAAAATAAGGATTTTGTGTCCAGTGTTTCAGTACCTCAAAAAAAGAAAAATTGGCTATGATCTCAAAAATTCAGGTGAGCAATCCAGGGCTATCTTAGCCCTCTTGTGATTGTTTCTCCACTTGTTATGGAGACCCATTCATAAATATTACATTGGAACAACTCTTCAGAATGAAGGTATATAACCTTCAGATCCCTAGATAGACTGAACTGACATTTCTCTCCCAGGAAAAAAAATATAAGAGCAGTATTAAAGGTGGCCCTAAAGATTCTGGGACGAAAATTTTACAAAAGTACAAAGAAATCATCCTTATACTCCCAAAGCCCTGTAATCTTCTTTCATAAAACCCCAGTAGTCGAAAACCATCTGACAACAAGAGAAATTAGAGAGTCACTACAGCCCAGGTCGACACTAACGGGAAACACGATCTATTTTTACATGAGCAACTGGCACAGTTATATACCTGAAATACACATACGAAGCTTCAGACATATTGTGATATATTTTTTTATTTAATTTGGTGTTATGTGAAAATTCTAAATACCCACCTTTAAGGTTGCTATCATCAAGAATGTTTCACAGGTTTTGTACAGTCTGATCTTGATCTAACTGGGCTTCTAAGGCAACCATTGTCTTGAAAAGCACTCTAAGGGTTAACTCTTTACCAAATGACAAAATTATACAGACTTGTCCAAATTGAAAGACTTTGCAGAAGATAAAATGATTGTCACTGAAAAATTGAAATTCCTTTTCGGAAGGGTAGTAATCATTATGGGAAAAGGAGAAAATGCTGGTTACCACCATTTTCTCCTTTTCCCACAATGTTTTCAAAAGCTTTCTTTCTCAGGGTTGTTAAAGGTCGGGATTGTGTGGTAAAGAGTTTATGAGAGTGAGATGAACCTCAGTAAAGTTTACTGAATGGAAACATTACATTTGCTCAAAGGCTTTCTCGCATCAAGAGACAATTTGGTCATAGTCTAAATTAAAGCTGTGGACAGTTTTGACAAAGATCAGCTGCATGTTCCGTGTAGTCTGATCTTGATCTACACTGTCCACAAGAGCTTCTGGTGTTGTCTATGATATGGGAAGAGTAAATGATTGATTCTCAACTTATTGTAAAGAATGCAGCATTTGGTATGACTTATTTGTGCAACAGAGCTGATATAGTTGTCCAAGGGAGATAAATGAATTAATCATGCACAATATACCAATTTATCTCCCTTTGATGATTTCCATATTATTTTATTCTATTTTGTGAATATTTATATGTCTTAGGTAAAAAAAAAAGTAAATGATCGTTTGATTCATTTTGACCCTTTTTGTTGCTTATGTTGAATATTTTTGATACAGTCTGCAGCAGTTTTTGTCTATCAGACATTTTGGATTTACTTGTTGACATATTTTGCCAAATTTTTAAATTTTGCTTGATGCCCTGGAAAATTCTCTGTCAAGAGTCCTTCAGAGTTCATTTACTGTTGTCACATGAAATGGTTTTAAATCTTTCATTACCGAAGATGAATTAACCCTTTCCCAAAGGACAAACTTTTGGACTAGACCAAATTGAAAGCTTTTGCAGATGACAATTCAACCCATGCTGAAAAGATGATTTCTGTCTATGACAGGGTAGAAGACATTGTGGGAGAAGGAGAAAATGCTGGTTACCAGCATTTTCTCCTTTTCCTACAATATTTTCAAAAGGCTACTGTTCCAGACCCGTAAAAACCAGGGATTGTTTGGGAAAGGGTTAAGTATCTTTATGGGTGGTGTGGATCAAGATCAGACTGCACAGAATATGCAGTCTGGTCTTGGATCTACTCCATCCTCTATCTGATGCAAGGCTATCGTCCAATATGTTTTGTATATCTACTTTAACCCTTTACTCCACAGATACTCATTTCTACGCACTGCTTGCAGGAGTCTTTGGAAAACATTGTGGCAAAAGGTGAAATTGCTTGTGACGAGCAATTTCACCTTTTGCCACAACGTTTTCTACATTATCAAAAGGTGTCATATACACATAAAAAATGGCTTCATCCTTGCTGTTATTTAGGGTCAGTTAGAGATACCATAGAAATGCCTTATGGGGTAAAGAGTTAAGGTATTACCATCCTAATGCTTCTAATGCCACATGGAATGACATTTCTTAATAATTGATAAAGATTTATACTGATATAATATTTTTGCACATTTTTATCCAACCAGAAATTCCTTTGATGACCATCTTGAAATTATTTGCTGATATTTTTGTTAGATTTCTGAAAAGGGAGGAAATTACCCTTTGTAATGAGAATAGAGTGGCCCTAGATTTATTAGTGTTAATTCTAAGAAAGAAAAATGGAAAAAGGGCGCAGTCGAAGTAGTATAATGATACTCATTTTGAATCATAGTAACTTTCATAGGATAATACTATAGTGGAAATAGCTGTTTTCCATTAGAATGGTACTACCTTAAAGGTGGGTATTTAGAATTTTCACATCACACCAAATTAAAATATGTATATGTCACTGAAATTTATATGAAAAGACAATACAAATCATCAGTAATAAGAATCATAAATTTACAAAAACAATTTTTTTTTGGTGGTATTCCCTTAAAAGGCTACATAGCCACTTAAGCTATTTTTAGATTTCCCGCCAAAATCAAAAAAGCATTGTGGGAATGTCAAGTGACTGGCACGTGACTAATAACGCTTAAATTCCATCACATAACAAACACGTAATAATTATTTTCGATAATGTCTTCTTCGGAGGCTATGTCTGTGCATTTCTGTATGTAAATGAGAGAATTGATCATCTAAAAATAGAATGTCTCTCCGATTGGTGTCAACCTGGGCCGTAGTAAATCTCTAATTTCTCATGGTGTTGGATGGCTTTCGACTACTGGGGTTTTAACGCCAATTAAAAGGCTTTGGGAGTATAAGGATGATTTTTTTGCATTTTTGTAAAATTTTTGTCCCAAAATCTGAAGGGCCACCTTTAAGAGATTCAAAAGAAGACAAATTTTCTTGAGTTTGCAGTGAATGAGTTAATACAAGGAATTCGGATTTCTTAGTTTCTTCTTCAGAATGGTTCTGTCATTATGTAAAAACTATACATTACCGCAGTGGTTTATATTTATGTAAAACTTTTATTTCTTGTTTTACTCACTTTGTATTGTATGTAAATGGACATTAAGGTTGGAATAGCCTTACTTCTGATATATAAGATTGAATACCATATTTAACCCTTTACCGAACAATCCCTGAGATAGAAGCCTTATGAAAACATTGTGGGAAAAGGAGAAAATGCTGGTTCCCAGCATTTTCTCCTTTTCCCACAGTGTTTTCTACCCTGCTGGAAACATGTCAATTTTTGACTTGCTTTTAATTTGTGGTCTGCAACTGCTTTCAATTTGGACCAGTCTCTAAAATTTTGTCATTTGGTAAAGGATTAAAGGGAGATGAAAGTCACTGAACATGCTAAAATTGTTCTGATTAGCCAAATGGTTAAATTTGGCTCAAATAGGTTTGTATGTTGAAGGGTTGAAAACATTGTGGAAAAAAGAAGAAAACACTGGTCACCAGAAGAAAATACTGGTCACCTTCTTCCCCAGGATTCTGAAAATTAAGGATTGTTTAGTTACAAAGGACCATGTTGATATCATAGGAATGATGGTATACCTTACCTTTTAATATTTTGTTCACCAGTATCACAGAGACAGTTCCCAAATTTACTGCTTTTTCACCCACAGAAGGGTATGTATAAAGCATGTATAGGTTGCATGTATAGATACTTCTATAACTGTATATAGTATACCATGTATAGATACTTTTATTACTGTATATACATGTAGTATAGGCTGTCTTTTCAGTGTTGTGTCTTAGGTGTGAACTTTGTTGAAATGGACATTTTGAAGCAATCCCATTGTGTCATTGTAAAGGTAATTCAAAGCATTAAAAACACTGATGTGGTATTAGTCAAGAAAGTCGTTGTGTGGAATATTGATTTGAAAAAGAGAAATATTATTCAAACATTGGCTTGAAATTCAACCAACTAAGCGAATGAATACCTTTTTGGTTGGAAGGAGAATGCTCATGACAAAGTTTTGAAATATTTTTGGCTGTTAACATTTAATTCCCAACATTACAATAAATTATTTTGATCTTTGAATATTCATGCCCAATCAAATGGAGTAGCGCGCACTCATGGGATGAACAAGCCATGGGACGAACTTGTTTTGGAACGAAAAAGCCGAGAACCAAGGAATCGGTAGATAAATTTTGTATGATTGCGCCAATACAAGGCTGTGAGTGAGTGAAGCTATTTTCAGTCAAAAATAGTATTTTCACAATCAATGGCCTCACCCAGAGTCTTTTAACATGCCATTTCTGAATTACATATCTGAGTGTTACCGAAAAAAATCATTTGCCTAAAAAAAATGTCATAGCATATTCTTATATGAGCAAAAGCTTCTGTCTTCAGGTTGACTTGAGAAAGTTTATTAGTCCATTCCAACAAAGTTTGATGGCTTGACATCTTCGTAGTATTTATGTTTAGTTTGATAGCGATCTGTCTGTGTCTGTTTAAGTTTATGTATGCCTATGTTATGTTTGTTTGCACTGTCAACCTATGCACTTTTCAGCTCACCTTAGCACAACATGCTCAAGGGGAGCTTTTGGGATCACCCCGTATCCGTCATCTGTTGTGCGTCGTCAACAATTCTTTAAACATCAACACCTCCTAAACCCCTGGGGTAATTTGGACCAAACTTGGCTGGAACGTTCCTTGGGAGGTCCTTTTAAAAACTTTTCACAGAAATTGATTCCGTCAAAAACTCTTGTTGCCATGGCATCCAAATGAAATTTTCTAAATTCTTTAAAATTCTTTTTCTCTGAAACAGCTGATCAGATTTGAAATAATTTCACACAAATGTTTCTTGGCTGACCCTTTTCGAAAATTGCTATAGAAATTTTGATCCATCAAGAAGCATGGCTCTGATGGCTTTGGGCTATTTACACTATACAGACATGAAGAAATTCTTAAAAATTCTTTTTCTCTGAAAAGACTGATTAGATTTTGAAAACAAAATGGCTATGGTCCTCTCAAAATTTCAGGTGAGCAATCCAGGGCTATCTTAGCCCTCTTGTCAACTCAAGAGTTTTCTCTGAAAATCATTATTCCTAAAACTGACAACAACCAAGCCTTAACCCATTACCACACAATCCCTACTTTTGACGCCCCTGAGAAAGAAGCCTTTTGAAAACACTGTGGGAAAAGGAGAAAATGCTGGTAACCAGCATTTTCTCCTTTTCCCACAGTGTTTTCTACCCTTTCCAGAACAAATTCCAATTTTTCAGTCACCTTTATTTTGTCGTCTGCAAATGCTTTCAATTTGGACCAGTCTAAAATTTTCTCGTGTGGTAATGGGTTAAATGAACCTGCAGCAGCTCTGCTATTGTTTTTACAGCCATAAACCCTTTACCTTCCAATTGTTATGACTATTTCTGAATCTGATGTAGAAGGTTTTTTGGGAACAAAGAGTGGGATTCATTTACCTTTTTCAAGCTGCAAACCTTTTTTGAAAACACAATGGCTTGAGGAGAAATTGCTACCATTCTGCAATTTTTCCTGTAACCTCAATGTTTTCACAGGGTAATTAAAAGTCAGAATTGTATTGTAAAAGATTATGATGACATAAATATGTGGGAATATATTGGCAAAATTATGTTGTCAGTGTTACAAGCTTCTGTTTAGTAAATAGAACATTAATCTATTATCATGTGATTCTTGCATGGCCTATCAGTGTTTGATCTCCTCCCTTTTTCAAAGGATACAGAGAAATTGGGTCTACAACCCTGCTATGCAAAAGACCGCCATGATGTTGATTTGACCTTTTTTTTTCTATTTTTGGTTAACCCTTATCCAGCTTTATAAATTAGATTAACTCTTTACCACACAATCTAAACTTTTCACAACCCTGAAAAAGAAAGCCTTTGAAAACATTGTGGGAAAAGGAGAAAATGCTTGTAACCAGCATTTTTTCTTTTTCCCACAATGTTTTCTACCCTTTCCAAAATGATTTTTTAAAATTTTTATTCACCTTCATTTTGTTCTCTTCAAATGCTTTCAGTTTGGACTAGATCTAGTTCAAAATTCTGTTGTTTGGTAAAGAGTTAACCTTTAAAGACAATATTAAAAACCAAAATTTTTCTGTTAATTCTTTACCACACAGTCCCGACCCTAAGAAAGAAGCCTTTTGAAAACATTGTTGGAAAAGGAGAAAATGCTGGTAACCAGCATTTTCTCCTTTTCCCACAATGTTTTCTATGCTTGCTAAACAAATTTCAATATTTGAGTCAAATCTATTCTGTTGTCTGCAAATGCTTTCAATTTGGAACAGTCCAAAATTTTGTTGTTTGGTAAAGAGTTAAAAAAGAATTTTGGGATAGTCTATCAGATATCTCCTTATCAGACAGTATAGATCCAAGATCAGACTGCACATTCTGCTCTCTTTTTCTTCGCTGCCTAAGATCATTACATTTTCTGCTCACATTTGTTATTAATGTGTGACATTATCAGGCCCGTAGGAAGCAATTTTGGAGAGGGGGGGCAAAATTTTCAGAATCTGCTTGTCGTCCCGATTTGACATATATTGCGTTTGGCAATGCAGTGAGAAAAAATCCACCTATTAATACTAGGGACCAAAATAGAAGGAAATTTGTTCAACAATGTGGTGAATTACAAGATTTGTAGAAAAAATGAAGTAGAAAATCACACAGAATGAATGAAATGTGACCTCTGAAATTCCACGGCTCGCGGCCATTTGTCTAGAACTTTTTTAATTTGTTTGAAATTTTCAATCCGTAAGGTACTCTGAAATATTATTTCATCCTCTTTATATATTACGATTTTCTAGCAATATTCGACCAAACGCAGACAGTCATTTTATTGGTGATCAAATTATTGGGCCCCCCCCCCCCCTTTCCTACGGCCCTGCTTATTATAAGTATGATTATATATGGCATAGAATGATGGTAATGCAATGTATATGTACAATTATGATGATTGTATTCTAATTTCCTGATATACTTTTCTAATTGTAATCACTAGCTCTATTATTAGAAACTAAAGTAACACTACTTTTCCAACATTTCAGAGCTTTTCGTGACCAAATGTGTCAGTGCTGGATGATGATATAGTTAGATCATTATCAGTCAGCTATTTGATCTTTGATCTGAAATGTTTCCTTTATGCAAATCTATCATTAACCCTTTTCCAAATAAATAACCAAAATGATGTTTTGAGTTTGATGGTAAAAACACAATTATTGCTATTTTAACCCTTTACCAAACAATCTCTTGTTTTTACGACCCTGGAAAAGAAGGCTTTTGAAAACATTGTAGGAAAAGGAGAAAATGCTGGTAACCAGCATTTTCTCCTTTTCCCACAATGTTTTCTGCCCCATCAGAGAGCTCAAGTTTATTTGCACAGTTTTGAATCTATTGTCTGCAGATGTTTCTGAAATATATAGAGTTAGAGTCCAAAATTCGATGTTTAGGAAAGGGTTAAAGTTTAAGATTTAAATGTTTTGAGGAATAATATCACCTTATCTGACAGTGTAGATCCAAGATCAGACTGCACATTTTGTCTAGAGTTTTGTCATTTGGTAAAGGGTTAACTGTTTAGCACACAATCCAGACTTTTAAATGATCCATGGGAATTTGGCTTTTGAATACACTACTGGAAAATAAAAGATGCTTGTAACCAACATTTTGTCCTTACCCTCAATGATTTTTTTGTTATACATGCATCCAAAGCTAAAACAATCTTTTAGCCAAATTGAAAGTGCTGCTTACAAAATTTAATGCTTTCAGATTGACATGCCTAAAATTTTGTCATTCAATTTGGTAAACGGTTACTGGGAAGACTGGCTCTTGCACTTTCAGTACTTTAATTGACATTGCCTTTCTTACAGTGGTATAGCCAGCGAGTCAAGGCGGTTTCTAAAACCCAGGTAAGATACGGACAAAGCATGGTTTTGGGTTTCAAGCAACTAAGCGGAAGAAAATTATAGCACTGGGTACCATATCAGGATCAAAGAGACACAAACTTTTTGTTATAGCACTGAGTACCATATCAGGATCCAAGAGAGACATTCTTTTTGTTATAGCACTGAGTACCATATCAGGATCCAAGAGAGACATTCTTTTTGTTATAGCACTGGGTGCCATATCAGGATCCAAGAGAGACATTCTTTTTGTTATAGCACTGAGTACCATATCAGGATCCAAGAGAGACATTCTTTTTGTTATAGCACTGAGTACCATATCAGGATCCAAGAGACACATTCTTTTTGTTATAGCACTGAGTACCATATCAGGATCCAAGAGACACATTCTTTTTGTTATAGCACTGGGTGCCATATCAGGATCCAAGAGACACATTCTTTTTGTTATAGCATTGGATGCCATATCAGGATCCAAGAGACACATTCTTTTTGTTATAGCAATGAGTACCATATCAGGATCCAAGAGAGACATTCTTTTTATTATAGCACTGGGTACCATATCAGGAGCAAAGAGACACATTCTTTTCATTATTATAAGCACTTGGCGCCATATCAGGATCCAAAAGAGACATTCTTTTCGTTATAGCACTGGGTACCATATCAGGAGCAAAGAGACACATTCTTTTCATTATAGCACTGGGTACCATATCAGGATCAAAGAGACACATTCTTTTCATTATAGCACTGGGACCATATCAGGATCTTAGAGAGACATTCTTTTCATTATAGCACTGGGTACCATATCAGGATCTAAGAGACACATTCTTTTCATAAAAGCACTGGGTACCATATCAGGATCAAAGAGACACATTCTTTTCATTAAAGCACTGGGTACCATATCAGGATCAAAGAGACACATTCTTTTCATTATAGCACTGGGTACCATATCAGGATCAAAGAGACACATTCTTTTCATTATAGCACTGGGTACCATATCAGGATCCAAGAGAGACATTCTTTTCATTAAAGCACTGGGTACCATATCAGGATCCAAGAGAGACATTCTTTTCATTAAAGCACTGGGTACCATATCAGGATCCAAGAGAGACATCTTTTCATTAAAGCACTGGGTACCATATCAGGATTCAAGAGAGACATTCTTTTCATTAAAGCACTGGGTACCATATCAGGATCAAAGAGACACATTCTTTTCATTATAGCACTGGGTACCATATTAGGATCCATTAGAGAGACATTCTTTTCATTATAGCACTGGGTACCATATCAGGATCTAAGAGACACATTCTTTTCATTATAGCACTGATTACCATATCAGGATCAAAGAGACACATTCTTTTCTATGTCTTGACTAGAAAAAAAAATCTTTTTCACCCCTAGCATAGTAAAATATCATTTTGCATATACAATAGATTCATGATCAGAGAGCATATTCTTTACAATCTGATCAATATTTTACTTTCTATAATTGTTTCATGTTTTTGAGCTGTTATTTGGCAAGAGGGGGTTAAATTCATTGCCATGATGCTATTTAGACCAAGCATTTTATGACATAATGATGGATCTATAAAATTCATTTTGTGTGATGAGCACTTTTTTTCTGGGGCTCCTTTAGGATACATAATGATCTTTTCTAGTAAAGTGATCATGCACAACTATCATTTTGTCTTCTTACTGATAACTTTTAACTCTTTACCAAACAAGCCCTGGTTTTTATGACCCTGGAAAGTACAGCTTTTGAAAACCTCATGGGACAAGGAGAAAATGCTGGTATCCAGCATTTTCTCCTTTTCGACAAGGTTTTCTACCCTTTCAGAGACAAATTTCATAAATCAAGATATTTTTTATTCGCCCCGCAATTGCTTTTGATTTGGACCAGGGTCATTAAAAGTCAAGAGTTGTATTGTGCTTTCTGCATGCAGAAATATTTATCCCAGATCTGCAGCATCCCAGATTTCTGTAACTGCTATCCCTCTTTATGTAATGACAGATATGTAGACAAAGAAATGTCTGATTATACAAATTTACTTATGATAATTTTTAACCCCTTTATTTCGGTGCATTGTTAGAAGTTAAAAAATAGCAATGACAGAATATTTTTGAGACTTTCCTGTTCACGGTTAAAGAAGCATCTTTACTCGTTTTTATCCAGTTTTGTAACTAATTTTATCACTTTTTTATGAAATAAAAATAATTCTTGCACCTTCATGCCCAATGTTGCCCTTGATGATTACAAAGTTGTACAGTTAAGTTGCTGTCCTAACACCAAAAAATCTGTGTTATCAGGTGCTTTTTGTAGCCGGACCTTTCTGCATGCAGAAACAAGTATCCCATCCTACCATCTACACAAAAAAAAACAGCTTATGTAAACAACTCTCTGACATACGTATCCTTTAACCACACAATCCCGAGTTTAATGAATGCAAAGAAAGATACTTTGAAAAAAAAACATTGTGGGAAAGGAGAAAATGCTGGTTACCAGCATTTTCTCCTTTCCCCCAATGTGTTTTACTATTTCAAAGACAGAAATGATCTTTTGAGCTATACGAGAATTGTTGTATGCAAGTGCTTCCACTATGGGTAAGTCTAAAATTTTGTCTTGTTGGAGAGAATTAATTTAAGATACCTTTTTCTCCAATGGTAAACAGATGAATGCCTGAATTTCCCCAAAAGCCTGAAATTTCCCAATTACATATAACCAAGATGTCTCAAATCTTTCCTTTCTGTACATTTTTTTTTTCAGAATTTTGAATGTGATCAAATCTCTAGAGACCTTTTATCCGATACCAAACAATCCAGGGCAGGGTTTTTACAGGATTTTCTGGTCTAGGGATTATATGACACCCTTCAAATGAACAAAAGAAGGCACACATATAAATTCGTGGAGTTATTTAGAAAATTCAAAGAAAAGAATAGTGGGCTGGGGAAAATTTTGCAGGATTTTAGCCACCTGAAGGAAAAGGACTCTTGAAAACTTCATTGAATGAGGGGAAACGTTGGTAAATGCTTTGCTGGTAACCAGCATTTATCTCCTTTTTCCACTTTGTTTTATAACCTTTCAGAGAATAAATTCTTAATTTTTTGTACATTTGTTTTGTAATCTACTTTCAGTTCTAACTACCGGTAGTTTGAAATCTTTTATTCCAAAAGAGATAAAGCCCGTTGGATTGTGTATGTGATAGTCTAGCTGTTACTTGTGTCTATATAAGATACAATTGTGGCAAATGAGTGTGACTGTGAATGTGATATAGAAAGTCTGTATCATACTAGACCAGCCTACAAACTTTTTCTATTCTATGTGTATGAGCTATGATCTTTGAAAAGCGTGTTCAACCCTTTCCCAAACGCCACATTTTGGACTCTTCCAAACCAAAAGAGTTTGCAGATGACAATTTTAGATCTGGATAAAATGGCAAAAAAGTCTTAAAAAGGGTAGAAAACACTGTGGGAAAAGGAGAAATTGCTCGTTACGAGCAATTTCTATTTTTCCCATAGTGTTTTCAAAAGACTTTTACTGCAGACATGTAAAAACCAGGGCTTGTTTGGGAAGGGGTTAACCCATCACCACACAATCCCTAGTTTTGATGCACCTGAGAAAAAAGCCTTCTGAAAACACTGTGGGAATAGGAGAAAATGCTGGTAACCAGCATTTTCTCCTTTTCCCACAGTGTTTTCTACCCTTCCCAGAACAAATTTCAGTTTTTCAATCACCTTGATTTTGTCGTCTGCAAATGTTTCCAATTTGGACCAGTCTAAATTTTTCTCATGTGGAAATGGGTTAACACATCTTCCTGATGCATTGTACCAGGCATGTCATCACATAATTATGGATCCACAAAATCCAATGCATCATATGGTAGAACAGGCCTTGAACATGCAGAAAATTTACACAAAGCAAAGTTTCCTCTCATGTCAGCATACTTATATTTTTTGCAGCTGCATTAACCCTCATCCTTCTAAAAAACTAAAAATAGATTTTCAGTTTGATACTAATAACCCAAATATTACTGTTTCAAAGTTAAGTTTTTGGGAATGATATCTCCTTATTTCAAGCTTTCCGGTAGGATATCGAGAAATAGCAGTGAAAATATTTTTCGATCATACACTGGTACCACCAGTGAAAATACCGATTTTCAAGTTCTTGTTGCCTAGGTAAATTGCGCGTGCCTGACAACCAGATGGAAAATATGACGTCATATACCTTACATTTCTTGCGCTTGACGTAACGTTGCTATGGGGGATGGGGAATAAAGGAAAAGAACTGTACTGAAATTTGATAAAGCTCCTCCCAGAAAGGGTTATAAGCATAAAATAAATAGAATATTTGTTTTTTCAATGAAAGATCGAAATTTATTTCATCTCGTGAACACTATCGGTAGCATCACTCATGAAAATATTACCGATGGTGTCCACTCGATGAAATAAATTTCGATCTTTCACTGAAAAAAACAAATATCCTCTATATATCCGGCAGTATAGATAAAAAATCAGACTGCACATTCTGTGCAGTCTGATCTTTATCTACACTGTCTGCATAAGGTCAGGGAGTCGCTCTTAGCAGCAAAATGGTAAAGCCCTGTATTCGCAGAGAATGACTTGTATTTAACCCTTTACCTGATAAGGCATTTCTATGGTATGTGTAATTGACCCTAAATAAGAGCAAGGATGAAGCTGTTTCTTATGTGTATGTGACACCTTTTGATAGTGTAGAAAACATTGTGGCAAAAGGTGAAATTGCTCGTGACGAGTAATTTCACCTTTTGTCACAATGTTTTCCAAAAACTTTTATAAGCAATGCACAGAAATGAGTGTCTATGGAGTAAAGGGTCAAGATTGAAATTTTTAATTTTTTTGTATTTAAGATTAAAATTTTTAATTTTAGTGTATTTGATGTTGACCTGTGTCATTCAACAACGTCCATACTGTCACTGTAAGGACTGTTTACTGTTCACCCTTGTGGTGGTTTTCACTCCTTGAGTTGCTTTTGTAATCAGTGGTAAATCAAGATCAGACTGGACAAAACTTGCCGTCTGATCTTGGATGTACTCTGTCAGCTTTAATGCTGAGACATTCCAGACAAAAGCAGCCATGAAATTGTCTCTCGTTTGTGTTTTAACTGTCTACCACACAACAAAAATCTAGACTTGTCCAAACTGTCAGCACTTGTAGACGACAATTTAAATGTGGCTCAAATGATGTAAACTGTCTGTGATAGGGAAGAAAACATCGTAGGAAAAGGAGAAAATGCTGGTTACCAGCATTTTCTCCTTTTCCCACAATATTTTTAAAGGGCTTCCTTCTCAGGGTCTTTAAAACTCAGGATGGTGTGGTAAATGGTCACTGACTTTATGTTAAGATTTTATTCAATCGGCAAATGATCAGTTCCAAAGTTTTATATTTCTTGAAAGGCATGAACACAGGTCAGCTTGTGTGGACGGTTGACCTGTGTTGATTGTTTCTGTAGAAGCATTCAAGCCCTTTTTCACAGAGCATTGACCCATTTGTACTAAAACGGTCAGTGGGAAAGCCTAGTTTCTGTCATTTTAGGACATCATTTGCCAGAATTTATCACACATGATTTAGCCTGCAACATGCACAAATGCCATCTCAGATCAGCCCACACAGTCTGTGCAGGCTTATTGAAAACCACACATTCTGTAACTTTAAGTTTTGTGCAAGACTTTCCAACTACTAAAGAACAAAATCTAATGTAGTGTTTAAGTGCCATCTAGGATTAGACTGTGCAGGTTGATAAGAGATGACACTTTATGCAGAAATACAAATGCCCCTTTTCATGTGTTGGAAGCCATATTGGACTGTGTAGATCAAGATCAGATGGCACATTTTGTGCTTTATGATCTTGATCTACTCATTCCATAGATTGCTTGACATTGGGCTTAGAACTCTAGTGAACACTTTTGTAAATGTGTTTGCATACAGTTTTGATGTTGAGTGAAATTGGAATAGTTATCAGTTAAGTTTCTTTTGTTTTTAGATTCTCTTCTGTTTGCAGTCTGATCTTGCTCTACACTGATAGAAAAAGCAATAATAGTTGTTCAGATTGTAGTCTGATGGGGTAACTCACTGTTTAACATATCTGACTTATGACCTAATGGTAGCAGATTTGATATTGTTTAAAATAAACTTTTGTTTCTAAGATTGTTCACCTCTCATCTCTGATGTAATTGTGAAAAAAGTAGTCAGGGAAGACAGTTATTTCAATACAAAAAAAACTCAAACGATATTAAGATAATATAAAGGTCAACTTCTAACACTTTATTGTGAATATCATTCATTTTGAATATGTAAAAATGTATATTTTTGCCTGACTACAATGAGGCAGTGCAGATCCAAGGACAGGCAGGCTTGTTCTGTGCAGTCTGATCTTGATCTGTTAAGTTAGTTTGTTGTAACCTTCAACCCTTTTCCAACTGAAAAAAAATCATCTGAGGCAAGTTGAAACTGAAAGCATATTAATTCATGCAGAAGACAAAATAAGTATTTGAAAACAAGATTGAAATATGTTTTAGCAAGGGTATAAGACATTTTGGTGTCCGTGGTCATGAGGTAGAGTGTCGGCCATATAACAAAAGGTCCTGAAAATTTGAAATTTGTTTTGTGAAGGATAGAAAACATTTTGGGAAAAGGAGAAAATGCTGGTTACCAGCATTTTCTCCTTTTCCCTCAATGCTTTCTGAAGGCTTCTTTCTCGGGGGCGTCAAAAGTAGGGATTGTGTGGTAATCATTGGTTAATTGATTATTTTAATGTTTTTTTGCTTTCATCTATTATCATTTACCTGTTGCCCAAAGTCATTAAGGACATAATTATTTCCCTTTATGTATTTGCAGTTCAGCTAATTACAGAACTGGTATAGAGAGAGAAAATGGACACAATATATTTGAGCGGTTTCCAAGTCAGATTGAAGATGAATTTGATGACATCGAGGAGGTTAAGGAAGAATATGACCATGCCCCCTTGTTTCAGAGGATTCATGTGACTGGGGAAGATACTACAGGGGTAGGTTAATTCCCAACGCAACAATATTTTAGACTTGCCGTAACATTCTACCACTCAGTTACAAGTTTTACGACCGTAAAGAAGAATCTTTTGAAGACATTATTGAAAAAGTAGAAAATGCTGATAATCAGCATATTTAACTTTTCGTACAATTGTTTCTACCATATTAATTCTTTCCCAAACGACAAATTTTGGACTCTTCCAAACCAAAAGAGTTTGCAGACGACCATTTTAGATTTGGAGAAAATGGCAGAAAGTTCTCAAAAAGGGTAGAAAACACTGTGGGAAAAGGAGAAATTGCTCGTTACGAGCAATTTCTTCTTTTCCCACAGTGTTTTCAAAAAACTTTTACTGCAGACATGTAAAAGCCAGGACTTGTTTGGGAAAGGGTTAACTCTTTACTAAACAACAAAGTTTTAGCCTAGCCCAAATTGAAAGCACTTGCAAACAACTAAATAAATGTAACTTTAAATTTGAAATTTGTTTCTAACAAGGAAGAAAACATTGTAAGAAAAGGAGAAAATGCTGGTTACCAGCATTTTCTCCTTTTTTCCCACAGTGTTTTCAAAAGGCTTCATCCTCAGGGTCACTAAAAGTCATGATTGTGTTGTAAAGAGTTAAAGAAAAAAAAGCATCATTTGAGCTACATTGAAATTGTTTTTTAATTTGGACAAGGCTAAAAGTTTGTTCTCCAGTAAAGGGTATAAAGTTTAAACTAACTTGATCTGTAGTATGTAAAAAAAGAAAAAGAAAAAATTCAGTTTTGGCATGGTATCCGTGATCATCTTGTGGTTTTTGCAGCAATTTCTTGTAATTTCATAAAGCTGTATTTACAAATGTCTGGTAATACCTTGATGGTTGTCTTACAATTATGGCAATATTATCATCAGAAAAGCATCAAATGATACAGTACATGTGTTATATACATCTATGTAAAAAACATGTTTCTTTCTAACCAAATTAAAAATATATACTATAAGTTATCAGTTCATGATACCTGACAAAGAAGTCATCAAAACTAGAAGTTGCTGGTTTCTTCAGGTCAGATATATTATTTTAATTTATCTTGTACAGACTGTTTCGGTAAGTGGGATGTGGGTGCTCCATTTTATCCCCCCCCAGTACTTTCCACTCTTTGAATATGACAAAATGAAACAGTAATTTGTTTAAAACCATCTAACCATACTAACGCTGACATTGTTGAAGAATATTAACAGATTTTGATTGCAATTAGGAAGGCAACATAATTATATTGCAAAGTAAACCCGTGGCTATGTAGGATTATCTTAACAAATTGATGGGACAGTGTTGATGATCAGATTCTAGAATCCATGTTTTTTGTACTGAACACAAAATGCAACTGAAGTTGCCTCATGTATGCTGTATTTTGCTTTTTTAGCTCACCTGAGCACAAAGTGCCCATGGTGAGCTTTTGTGATCGTCAAATGTCCGTCTTCAGTCATGCGTCGTCCATCGTCCACAATTTCTTTAAACAACTACTCCTCCTAAACCACAGGGCCAATCTTGATAAAACTTGGCAGGGATGTTCCTTGGGTGAAGTTCTACCAAAGTTCTTCAAGAGATTGAATTCCAGCCATAATTCTGGTTGCCATGGCAACCAAAAGGAAAAAAATAGCAAAATCTTTGAAAATCTTCTTCTCTGAAACTAGAAGGCATAGAGCTTGGATATTTGGTATGTAGCATCTCTTAGTGAACCTCTACCAAGATTGTTCATATGATGCCCTTGGGGTCAAAACTGGCCGTGCCCCGGGGGTCACAAGTTTGAAACATAGGAACAAAGAAGGAAAACTTTAAAATTCTTCTTCTCTGAAACTAGAAGGGGCAGAGCTTTGATATTTGGTATGTAGCATCTCCTAGTAGACCTCTACCAAGATTGTTCATATGATGCCCCTGGGATCAAAACTGGCCCCATCCCTGGGGTCACAAGTTTGAAACATAGGAACAGAGAAGGAAAACTTTAAAATTCTTCTTCTCTGAGACTAGAAGGCGCAGAGCTTTGATATTTGGTATGTAGCATCTCCTAGTGGACCTCTACCAAGATTGTTCATATGATACCCCTGGGGTCAAAACTGGCCCTGCCCCGGGGATCACAAGTTGTAAACTTAGGAACAAAGAAGGAATACTTTAAAAATCTTCTTCTCTGAAACTAGAGGGTGCAGAGCTTTGATATTTGGTATGTAGCATCGGCTGACCTCTACTAAGATTGTTCATATGATGTCCCTTGGGTCAAAACTGGCCCCTCCCTGGGGGTCAAAAGTTTGAAACTTATGAACAGAGCTGTGATATTTGGTATGTAGAATCTCCTAGTGGACCTCTGCCAAGATTGTTCTCATGATGTCCTTGGGGTCAAAACTTGCCCAGCCCCGGTTTGAATCATAGGAACAAAGAAAGAAAACTTTAAAATTCTTCTTCTCTGAAAGTAGATGCTATGCCCCTGGGGTCAAAACATAGGAACAAAGAAGGAAACTTTAAAATTCTACTTCTCTGAAACTAGAAGGCGTAGAGCTTTGATATTTTTTATAAGTAGCATCTCCTAGTGGATCTCTTCCAAGTTTTTTTCTTAGAATGCCCCTGGGGTCAAAACTGGCCCTACCCAGGGGTCACAAGTTTGATTTTACAGCTTGGTACTCAGGTGAGAGATATAGGACCATCATGGTCCTCTTGTTTTCAGTGTTCTGATAGCATGAGAGACTATAGTAATTGAAGTGTAGAATTTGTTGTTTGGATACCTGAACCTTTTGTATTTGTATTTTGACAAAAAGAATAAGGTTCCTGTCATGCTTGCATGATTCATGATTTTGCTAATTTGGAAGTTCCTCCTGCTTCAACCAGTATGTTAGCATGTTAATCTCCCAGGATAAAAATCTGATGTTGATGATTCTTCACTGATCAGTTTTGTTGCATATACTTACTTAACTCCATTGGCCCCTGGCAAACCAGCTCTGTGTTATGATATACATGTATTATGTGCCTCATGGTGTAATAACTTTTGAGTTCAAACACTGTTTCTAATCTTAAATAACAAACATGTCATACAACAAAGCAGACAGCACTTGTTACCTTTTTCGTTTAGGTAAATCTTAAAAAAGAGATTTGATTCTGCATTCACATTTGACTTGAATTTTCATGTAGAACTAAAATCAACAAATAGCCTTACAGAAGGTAATGGGAAAGCAGATTTTCCAACATGTCAACGGCCTGTGAATAACATGTTTTATTATTTGTCCTACATGTATGTTCTTAAAGCATTTGAGATTTTGTGAGCATAGTCCCCCAATGTAAGTTTCTAAATCAAAGCGTTGAGAACACTGAAGTGGTATTTGTCAAGGGTGCCATAGGGTGGAATCAATATTTTGAAAGAAAAAAAGAAAAAATATTCATTACTGGCTTGAAAGTCACCCTGCTAATCAAATGAATACCCTTTCGGTTGAAGGGAGAGTACTCATGACAAAGTTAGATTATTTGTGTGTTGGTGGTCTCCCTTTGATTATAAGAAGGGGTCAGGAGTAACGTCCCTTGATAGTAGGATGCATGATAGGTAGAGAAAAAAACCATGTAAATATATTGAACAAAATCAAGTTTGTACCTGAAAGTTAAGATTTTGAAATATCTTTGCCCGCTCAAACTAAATTTTAAATATTAAAATCAATAATTTCAATCTATAAATATTCATGCCAGATCAAATGGAGTAGCGAACAATCATGGAATTAACAAGTCAATGGGCAAAGTTGTTTTGGAACGAAAAAGTTTAGGACCAAGTGATCGTTAGATGAATTTTGTACCAATGCGCTAATAGAAGGCTATGAGCGAGTGAAGCTATTTCCAATGAAAAATTCGTATTTGTACAATCAGTGGCCTCAGCCAGTATTTTGTACAATCAGTGGCCTCAGCCAGTATTTTTTAACATGCCATTTTCAATAACGTACCTGAGTGTGACAGAAAAACTCATTTGCATGAGAAAAATTAGTTTAATTGGGTTTATTTCCTTTGGTTTTGCACAAGACATGATACCTGGTCTTCAACATTCAACATTGAACTCATAGTGGTACAGTATTGTCTTTGACAAATACCACAAAACTATATCAATCACTCAAACAAGCTAAAAACTTTGTATCAGTCAACTCACTGGTAATCAGGTAAACCAAAAAAAATCTAAATATTTAATATTTTGAATACACTGTGTGTGTGTGTGTGTGGGGGGGGGGGGGGGAAGGAACATTTTTTGGGAAAAAGGAACAACTGCTTTTTACAAGGCAACTGTGGCCAACAACACAACATTGAAATTTTTGCAGGCTTTTGGGAGTAGCCAATCAGAAGTTTTGTAACTTTCAAATTTAGAAAACCTTGGAGTATAAGACTTAGTAAATTCATTTTCTTGGGTTATAGGTAAGGAACCAAAGGCTGTCATCAAATTCAGTAAACATTTGTTCTCCAAACTGTAAGACCCATATTCAAGACACATGTACTTATTAGAGATGCCTTAGTGAGATTATACATCTTCTGAAAGAACCCACCACATAAATTTAACCCTTTACCTAACAATCCCTGGTTTTTATGACCCTCAGATAGAAGCCATTTAAAAATATAGGAAAAGGAGAAAATGCTGGTAACCAGCATTTTCTCCTTTTCCCACAATGTTTTCCACCCTGCTGGAAACAAACTTCAGTATTTGAGATATGTTTATTTTTTCATCTGCATATGTTTTCCATTAAGAAGAGTCTAAAATGTTGTTTGGTAAAGGATTAAAGGAATTGCTAGGGTGATAATACCCTTTGAACCTCAAAATATTCCAAATATATGTACTTCTATCAAACTATTATTTTGGTGTGCTACAGGTACCTCTAAAGGATCTAGAACTTGCTTCCAAGAGCCTTGTGAAGGCCTTGATGATAAGAGAGAAGTACATGGCTATGGCACAGCAGAGCTTTCCTAAAATAACAGCGAGGTTTTTACAGTGTTTAGAGGACAAAGAGGAGTTTCAGGGCCTGAGTGAGGGTATAAACATTGAGGATAAAAAGTTACTATCAGGTAAAGTTTACCTTTTATTCTGTAATCATTTTTTTTTTCAGGTAGCTGAATGCACTGGCTGTTGACCTACTTTGTACTGATACATTCATCTGAATCGATAGAAAGTAGCGATTGATAAAATATATGGGTGAGCTTACTCTGCTGGTCCCTTCAGGCCTATTTGTGGGAAGATTCTTGATATCATTCTTTATTAAAGATCTTTGTTTAAATTTGTTATATTTAAATCCCTCACAAACAAAGTTTGGGGGGTAGGTATACTGGAGTCACCCTGTCCATCTGCCTGTGCGTCACAAAAAGCTTGTCCGAGGTATAAAAACTAGTGACTTCAAACTTCATATACAGATAGATCACATTCAGGAGTACAGTATACAAGAATGATAACTCTCCCCTAAGTATAATCAGAGTTATTTTCCCGTACAATTTTTAACTGGATTTTTGTCTGGAGCATAACTTGCCAATTATAGAAGCTTGTAATTCCAAACTTCACACACATATAGATCAAATTAAGGAGAAGTGCACTGTACAAAAACTGTAACTTGATTCCAAATATTTTTCTAATTATTGCCCTTTATAAGTTTTGATTTTTGTCAGGGTATAAACTTCCAAAGCAGAGAAGCTAGTAGCTTTAAACTTCACACACAGCTAGATCACATGAAGAAGAAGAGCACAGTACAAAAACCATAACTATATCCCAACAATTTTTAGGGTTGTTGCCCTTTGTAAATTTTAAGTTTGGATTTTGTCCTCGGCATAACTTCCAAAGTACAAAAGCTAGTAACTTCAAACTTCATATACAAATAGATCACCATCAAGCAAAGTGCACTTTACACGAACCATAATTATATTCCCATTATTTTTCGAGTTATTGCAGTTAGCTTAAATGTCTTAAATTTCTGGCAGGAAGTGTGATTTGTATCATTCTTTTTTTTTTTATCCAAAACTTTAATGCTCATGCCACTGAAAAAATGTTTTTCTGCCACTGAATTTCTGAAAATGTTCTTGTTAACTCATTACCACATGACAAAATTTTAGACTTGTCCAAATCGAAAGTATTTGCAGGCTACAAAATAAAAGTGACTGAAAATTTGAAATTGTTATGTGAAGGGTAGAAAACATTGTGGGAAAAGGAGAAAATGCTGGTTACCAGCATTTTCTCCTTTTCCCACAATGTTTTCTAAAGGCGTCTTTCACAGGGACGTCAAAAGTAGGGATTGTGTGGTAATGGGTTAATACATACAACCTTCGGCAGAAACCATTGATATTAATTTTGGTGTGTATGATACATACTTGATTGGACTTGATTATAATTATTGACATCTTCTTGGCATCTGATAAATACTGGATCTTTGGGAGGGAGTTAACTCATTACCAAACAACGAAATTTTAGGTTTGTCCGAATCAAATGCATTTGGAGACGTCAAAATAACAGTGACTGAAAATTTGAAATTTGTTTTTGTAAAGAGTAGAAATCATTGTTGGAAAAGGAGAAAATGCTGGTAACCAGCATTTTCTCATTTTCCCACAATGTTTTCTAAAGGCTTCTTTCTCAGGGGCGTCAAAAGTAGAGATTGAGTGGTATTGGGTTAAGAGGGGCACTAAGCCTATTTTCTTTATAGAATTTCATTGTTGTATGAATCACAGTTTCATGAACTTCAATGTCAATAACGTTGTGGAATAGCATGTTTATTTGTGAGGCAGTGGACCGATACAGCAATACAGTGGAACAGTACAGGGCCATTAAGGCCCTCTTGTTTAGTTTTAAGATTCTTTATTTTTAAACCTGTTATATAAGTAGTACGCTCAAAACTAAGCAGATTCTCAGCGTGCCATAAGGCATTTCCTTTTTGTCTGTAGGTGAAGAATGTATTTGCACATAATGAAATGGCTAAAATATACTTTCGTTTGGAATGTTTTGGTCTGACTCATCAATCAAAAATAACCATATGGTTCATTGTTTCGAGGTTTATGTAATATCATGTGGCAGTGTTGTGGTTACTTACTTAGTTCTACAAATTTTCAACATTGTAGTTTTTTCTTTCTTTCAGCATATTGCATGAATTGGTTCAGTTGTTATTAACTCATTACCAAATGACAACATTTTAGACTGGTTCAAATTGAAAGCATCTCCTGACGACAATTTCAGTGTGGGTCAGATAGTGCAATTTTTCTTTGACAGGGAAGAAAACATTGTGGAAAAAGAAGAAAATGCTGGTTACCAGCATTTTCTAATGCAGGTTACCAGCGTTTTCTCCTTTTCCCACAATGTTTTTTGAAGTCTTCTTTCTCAGGGTCGTCAAAAGTAGGGATTGTGTGGTAAAGAGTTAATTTGCTAAGCTATCTGTACATGCACATAAAGTTTTGTTGTTTGTGACAGAGGTAACCCTAGAATGCAGAAAAATAAGTAAAGAAAAGGAGGGTAATTCTCAAAAAGATGTTTAACTTATAACCAAACGACAAGATTTTAGATTTGTCCAAATTGAAAGGATTTGCAGACGACACAATAAAAGTGACTGAAAATTTGAAATTTGTTTCTTGAAGGGTAGAAAACATTTTGGGAAAAGGAGAAAACGCTTGTTACCAGCATTTTGTCCTTTTCCCATATTGTTTTCCAAACGCTTCTTTCTCAGGATCATCAAAAGTAGGGATTGTGTGGTAATGGGTGAAGGCTATTTTAACCCTTTACCAAACAATCATGGGTTTTGATGATGGTGGGAGAAAGGACTTCAAACATATTATGGAAAAAGGAGAAAATGCTGGTCACATTAACACTTTATAGCACATTCCCAACTTTTAAACACCCCAAAAATGAAAGCTTTTGAAAGTGTTATGGAAAAAGGAGGAAGTGATCGATACAAGCATTTTCTTCTCGTCCCACCATGTTTGGTAACCTTTCAAGCACAAAGTTCATCATTTGATCCTTTATTCTTGTCTTAAGGTCTGCAAATGCTCTAAACTTGGAAATGTCTAAAATTTTGTGGGGTGGTAGAGGGTGAAGATATAGAGGATATTTGTTTTTTTCGTTGAAAGATCGAAATTTATTTCATTGAGTGGACACCATCGGTAATATTTCCACAAGTGGCGCAGCCAGGAGTGAAAATATTACCGATGGTGTCCACTCAATGAAATAAATTTCGATCTTTCACCGAAAAAAAAAAAGTATTCTATTTATTTCATGCTTTTAACCCTTTCTGGGAGGAGCTGTATCAAAACTCAGTGCAGTTCTTTTCCCTTATTCCCCGTGGCGTACCCCTCCCGCATAGCAACGTTACGTCAAGCGCGAGAAATGTAAGGTAAATGACGTCATATTTTCTATCTGGTTGTCAGGCACGAGCAATTTACCTAGGCAACAAGAACGTGAAAATCGGTATTTTCACTGGTGGTACCAGTGTAAGATCGAAAAATATTTTCACTGCTATTTCTCGATGTCCTACCGGAAAGCATGAAATAAATACTCTACTTTAGTAAGTAACAGTAGAGTGATTAATACCCTCATGGGCCTCTTGCATTTAGCTCTAGCCTGGTATAAGGTTAAGCTTTTATCACTTAATGCCTAACCCTTTACCACAGAATGCTGACTTTACAGATTTTAACCCATTCCCAAAAAATCCCTGGTTTTTATGGGTCTGGAATAGTAGCCTTTTGAAAACATTATGGGAAAAGGAGAAAATGCTGGTAACCAGCATTTTCTCCTTTTCCCACAATATTTTCTACCCTATCATAAACAGAAATTATCTTTTCAGCAAGAGTTGAATTATTTTCTGCAAAAGCTTTCAATTCAGTCATGTTCAGAAGTTTGTCATTTGGGAAAGGGTTAAAGGACCTTGAGAAAGAAGACTTTTGAAAACGTAGTGGGAAAAGGAGAAAATGCTGGAACCCAGCATAAATGATTCTCCCTTTCCCACAATGTTTTCAATCCTATTAAAGACAACTTCCTCAATTTTAGCCACTTTTAATTTGGCGTATGCATGTTAGTTGGGTTTTAAACTGGTCTAAAATTTTGTCATGTGGTAAAGGGTCAAATTTAATCCAGAGAAAATGAGTAAACTATTGGAATTGTAAATTATCACATGCTTGCCTTTTTGTCCACAGAGAGAATGAGAGCATCAGGTATATTATCTATCAGCCATGCTGTGTGAAAAAGGGGTTTAAATGCATTTTGCAAAATGTATCGGCCCAGGTCAGCCTGCACAAAATCGCGCAGGCTGACCTGCCAAATCTGTGTTGATCTTTTTGCTTTTGTTAAATTTTCTGCATGTCCAAGGACTAATTTACTTCATGATTGAGACTGTTTATAAGGCAAAAATAGTCTTTAAAGATGCAAAATCATGTGGTGAATATTTTGGTATGCTGCATCATGGGAATGCATTAAACCCCATTTTGCCAAAGCACTGCTCATATTTCTGGCAGTTTGAAGTGATCTGAGCTATGTAGCCCTGACAAGTTAACTGCTACTTAGGTTCTCTTCATCCATTTTTGTCTACCATATTCTTGTCTGACTAAAAAAAATATTTTTTGATTTATTAACCAGTTTTTCATGGTCAGGTTTGGCAGAACCCGTCCCTCGAATGCTTTGAAATGACAATAGTGAATTTGGATGTGTAATTTTAGCTCACCTGAGCACAACATGCTCAAGGGGAGCTTTTAGCATCACCAGGTGTCCGTCATCCGTTGTATGTTGTGCATTGTTCATCATCAACAATTCTTTAAAGATCCTCCTAAACCACTGAGCCAATTTGGACTAAACTTGGCTAGAATGGTCCTTGGGAGGTCCTCTTTAAAAATTATTCACAGAATTTGATTCTGTCAAAAACTCTCATTACCATGGCAACCAAATGGAATTTCCTGAAAAATTCTTTAAAAATCTTCTTCTGTGAAACCGCTGGCCAGATTTTTAAAATGATTTCACAGATATGTTCCTTGGGTGACCCTTTTTAAAAAGTGTTGGCGGAATTTTGATCTGTCAAGAAACATGGCTCTGCTGAATGAGGGCTACTTGCACTATACAGACATGAAGAAATTCTTGAAAATTTCTTCTTCTCTGAAACAGCTGGTCAGGTTTTAAAATAATTTTACAGAAATGTTCCTTGATTGACCCTTTTCAAAAGTTGGTCACGAAATTTTTATAGGTCAAGAAGCATGCTTCTGGTGAATGGGGGCTACTTGCACCAAACAGAAATTAAGAAACTCTTAAAAACTCTTCTTTTCTGAAACTGCTGGTCAGATTTTGAAATGACCTTTACAGGTCACCTTTTGAAAATTGCATGGGAAAATAATGATTTTGTTTCCAGTGTTTCATTACCTAAAAAAAAAAATGGCTATGGTCCTCTCAAAAATTCAGGTGAGCAATCCTGGGCTATCTTGGCCCTCTTGTTATGATATATTGAAGGAATTGTCATTTCAGCCTTATTCTGCTAAATGAATGAAATAAACTTTTCAAACCTGATAGTAGAAGACCAAATAATGTTAGCATAATTTTATTTTTGGGAGAAAAACATCTGCATATCGGACAATGTTTATCCAAGATCAGACTGCATGTTATATGCAGTCTGATCTTGGATCAACGTTGTCCGCAAAAGGTGCGTGAGTCATGCTTAGCCGCCTAAAAGTTAAATTTTCAGTCAACCTTAAATCATTACGATAACCTTATCATCCCTCAGAGTTCATGCAGCCTTTGACCTTGACATTGTCTCTTATCACTTTAATTACAGAAGATATTTATTGCAAGGTTTTGATCAGTTTAGATTATCAAAAGGGGAACATAGGAGCAATTAACCTTGAAATCTTTGACAAAGTTTTGCCCCTTTTTGGCTCACCTTTGCACAAAGTGCACAGTGTGAACTCCTACGATTCTGCTTTGTACCAATTATATGTTATGCATCATGTATCTTTATCTTATACCTTGTTTTCTCTCAAGAGGCCTTATTTAGAGTCCAATACTTGGAAAACTTCGTCAGACTATTTGTCTCAATAATATCTCAGATGAGTTCTAAATTGGATGATGTTCAATCAGAAAGAATATCACATGGAAGAGTTTAGGAGAACAACCCTGTATACACTTCTATAAGCTATATTTTCTGTCCAGTACTCCTTGTAATTGTTCAAGATATTTGTCTTGATGATATTTTTGATGAATCCAAATTAAAATAGGTTACCCTTGGTCAAAAGTAGATCCCTGAGACTAATCTTAAAAAAGAAAAAATAAATAACACTGTAGAGGCCATTTTTTTGATAATCATGAAAGTTTGTTACAATGTTTAAATTTTATAATGGATGAGTTTGTAAATAGACCAAGTCTGGTCTCTGAGACAAATCTTAGTATACCTTGTGCAAACTGTAGAGACCACTATTATGGTCCAATTCTCATGAAATTTGGTGACAGCATTTATATTAATATTTGGACATCATAAAGCTGGTTGATGTCAGTTCCAAAAGTAGCTTACTGGATCAAACCTTAGAGAAGACTTGTGGCACTTTAGAGGCCTTATTTCAGTCCAATTCTCATGAAAGATAGTCAGAGTGTTTGGATGATATCTCAGATAGGTTTGAAAACTAGTCACTTCTAATGAAAAAAAGTAGGCCACTGGGACAAATCTTAGAAAAATTCTTGGAATACTCTAGAGGCCACATCGTTTGCCCAGTTCTCATGCTAGTCCTACATTTTATGAATTTGGAACTGGACATACTATAAAAGCTAAAAACTTGATTGGAAATGGAGAAGTTGTTCACAGTATACTATATGTCTAAAGGGATTTCTCCATCTACCACAAGGTCCTGGATTCAAGGCTCACTGTTGGAGTATCCTTTGGCATGACCTTTCAGAGCCCTAGCGTAGTACTGTTGAAATCCAGGACTTACATGAGCTGTTGCCATGATGTGACCGACTTTTGGTGAAGCAGCATTAATCCTTTACCATACAATTCCGACTTTCAACAACCCTGAAAGAAAAGCCTTTTGAGAACATTATGGGAAAAGGAGAAAATGCTGATAACCAGCATTTTCTCCTTTTCCAACAATGTGTCCAACCATTCGAAGACAACTTGAATCATCTGAGCTATATTCTAATTGATTGTATGCAAATGCTGTAGACATGGATAAGTCTACAATTTTGCCCACTGTAAAGAGTTAACTCTTTACCACATTGTCTTGAGTTTTGACAACCCTGATAAAGATAGCCTTTGAAAACATTGTGGGAAGTGGAGAAAATGCTGATAACCAGCATTTTCTCCTTTTCCAACAATGTGTCCAACCTTTCGAAGACAACTTGAATCATTTGAGCTATATTCTAATTAATTGTCTGCAAATGCTGTCGACTTGGATAAGTCTACAATTTTTCCCACTGTAAAGAGTTAACTCTTTACCACATTGTCTTGAGTTTTGACAACCTTGATAAAGATAGCCTTTGAAAACATTGTGGGAAATGGAGAAAATGCTGGTAACCAGCATTTTCTCCTTTTCCCACAATGTTTTCTACCCTTTCCAAATCGATTTTCAAGTTTTGATTCATATTTATTTTGTGGTCTGCAAATGCTTTCACTTTGGACAAGTCCAAAATTGTGTCATTTGTAAAGAGTTGAACACCATTCAATAAATAGGCTCAGTGGTGAGCATGTCGGACTCATGACCTGGTGGTTGTGAGTTCGGTTGAGGCGAACTTTCTTTCCGGCGTATTTTCGCCTCTCACCTCTGCTGAAGCATGTGAGAAAAGTAATCGGCGGCTTTGGAAAGAAAGTTGCGTTAGCACTGGTGTAAGAAAGCTAGGAAATACATATGCGTCACCGACCGCCATGATTTACCCAAGTTGTTAAAGTGGCGTTAAACTCCAATACAACCAACCAGCCACAGGAACCTAGATTGTATGCTCAGCTAGACTGAAAAATGGATGTCTGAGAGAGTTGGTATTCATCATCATCATCATCATCATCATCATCATGGTTTTAAGTAACATAATACACTTTTCAAAATGTATTTTGCCAAGTTTGATTGCATTTGTTGAAGTTTGACCACTGTTTACACAGCTTTGTTTCTAGAGCTACTGTTTAACTCATTACCACACAAAATTTTGGACTGGTCCAAATTGAAAGCATTTGCAGACGACAAAATGAAGGTGAATGAAAAATAGAAATTTGTTCTGGGAAAGGGTAGAAAACACTGTGGGAAAAGGAGAAAATGCTGGTTACCAGCATTTTCTCCTTTTCCCACAGTGTTTTCAAAAGGCTTCTTTCTCAGGGGCGTCAAAAGTAGGGATTGAGTGGTAATGGGTTAAAAGCATATTGAAACCCTGTTGATGTATGTATAAATATGGTTTGAGATTGACTTTGAATGAATTAACCCATTTTTGAAGCCATTTCATCCATGCCATGTTATATGTGTATGTGGTATAATTTCGGTTCACCTGGGGCTATAGTGACCAAAAACTATAAAGGTGGTCCATTCTCAACTTCTTGCTTCTCAACTAGTGTGAGTATCCCTTTCCCAAACAATCCCTGGTTTTTACGACCCTGAGATAGAACCCTTTTGAAAACATTGTGGGAAAAGGAGAAAATGCTGGTAACCAGCATTTTCTCCTTTTCCCACAATGTTTTCTATCCTGCTGAATACAAATTTCAATTTTTTGTGGTATGTTTATTATGTTGCTTGCAAATTCTTTCAATTTGGACCAGTCCAAAATTTTGTTGTTTGGTAAAGGGGTATGAGGGGGACATTAGCATAGATTAGGAAAGATAATTTTATACTAGGGCTTTTAATGTGTTCTCAGGATTGCAGTAGGACTCTGTACTACAAAGACTTAATGATCCTTAGAACAAAGGTGTCGGGATAGATTGTGTGGAAAAGGAGAAAATGCTGGTAACCATCATTTTCTTACAATCTTTTCTGCCCTTTCAAAGACAAGTTTTACCATTGTTTGCCACATCTAATTTGTCATCTGCAAAAGCTTTTTAACTCTTTCCCAAACAAGCCATAGTTTTTACGTGACTGCAGCACAGGTCATTTGGAAACACTTAGGGAAAAGGAAAGGAGAAATTGTTTGTAACGAGCAATTTTTCCTTTTCCCACAGTGTTTTCTGCCCATTGGGATAATTTTCTGCCATTGTTATGAAAGGTAAAATTGTCGTCTGTAAACTCTTTCAGTTCTGAAGAGCCTCAAATTTGTTGTTTGAGAAAGGGTTAAATAGAGAGATCCCGAAACTTTCTTGTCTAGTAAAGGGTAACTTAACTCGTTCCCAAACGATAAAATTTTGGACAAGTCCAAATTGAAAGCATTTGTAGAAGACAAACGTTAATCAAAAATTGAAATTTTCCCACAATGTTTTCAAAGGCTTTCTTTCTCAGGGTAATCAAAAGTTGGGATTGTGTGATAAAGGGTTAAAGTAAGATGTTTTTCTAGGAGTCATTGTACAGAAACATGACTGAAATATTGTTAAAAAAGGTATCTGATATCTGCAAATCAATTTGGAAATAGTGGTTCAAATAGAGTTCGTTCAAAATAAATATAAAATCTTTATGGCTGTACATTATTTTGGTAATTAGTAATAAATAGCAAAGCATAACATTAACAAACACTTGCTTATCCAAAGTTTTAGCTTGGCTGTTTTCGAAGACAAGTTGAGGTATTATTCTTACATGACACGCGACTTTGGCTCTATAAACACAGTGCAAGGAAAATGTGGTAAAATCTGCGACAATCCATGTAGAGCGACGTCATTCAATGGAACATTATCTTCGTCCGCGTTTTGACTTTAAGTTTAAACTTGTTTTCCTTTCACTGAGAATTGGCCATGTTAGAATCAAAATAATCTTCTTTCTATCGTGGTATATCGTTCAATAAACCACAGTTGTGAGTTATGTGGCACAATAAATAATCCACGAGGGCGATAGTCCGAGTGGGTTATTCATCGCGCCTCATAACTCACGATAGAAAGAAGATTATTTCTTAAATATAACCTGGGCATCCAAGCAACATATGTTAATATTATTTCTCGCAAAAGTTATTCACATACAGGGGTAGAAAGATTACATAGGAAGAAATTCAGAGTTTTACGTTTTTGTGTTTGAATTGTAATTTTTGCAGTGTTTAAACATTATTTTTATCTAGCATAGTAACATCTCACTCTCATAATTATGGTTGTTGGATTTGAAAGCATTTCATGATTTGGGTTGAAACTATTGTATATTCAGGTTGATAGTAGTTTTACTTTCTCATTTTCCCATGTTTAAAAGTCTTCTTCTCCTTCTCTCAAACTTTTAAAAATGTTGATTGTTGGCCAGAGTTTAAAACTAGAAGTTGAATAAAAGCTAAGTGGTAATCTGTTTTTGGTAATTAGTTAGAAATACTGTATTACTAAAGCTTTTTTTGTTGGTTGCTAGTAGCATTTTCTCTTTTTCCCACAGTGTTTTCCACCTTCTCATAAACAGGTTTAGCCGTGCATATGTTTGTTCTTGCACTAGTAAGAGACAACAGTTTCAGTCTTGGGCAAATGACAACATTTTTGTCAAAATAGAAAGCATTTACATACAGATTAAACGTGGCTCAATTTATGGTAGCTGCATTGGTCATTGAAAGTGTAAAAACAGTGTGGGTAAAGGAGAAAATGCTGGTTAGCATCATATTCTCCTTTTCCAGGAATGATTTTATGAGACAGTAAACCAAACTGCCAACATACAGTGCATTGTATGTCATTTTCCTATTTTGATCTAGAGCACCCAATAAATGCCCCACCCATCAAAGGTGACCCATTCAAGGGAGAGTTACCTGACTCTGTGGGCTGCAAGTTGAAGATCAAGCAGGGTGTGGTCTATGTATACAAGGACCAGGAACATCTGGACAAGGAGGAGCCCCTAGACTGGCCATATCTTGATGTCCAATCCTTTCTTGCAGACCAGAATGTGATGTACTGCCTAATCATGGATGGTCCTCTGTGAGTAAAAAACACTCAATAACTCTCTCCCAGACAACAAAATTTTAGACTATCTAAATTGAAAGCCTGACTCAGTAGATTAGTTGATAGCATATCTGATTTGCAACCTGTTGGTTGTGAGTTCGATTGCCAGTTGAGGCAATCTTTTTTTCCAGGCCAATCATTTTCTCTCATCCCTTTGATATTTGAGAAAGTAGTCAATTGCTTGGAAAGAAAGTTGTGTCAGTGCTGATGTGATAGAGCCAGAAAACTACTTGTACAGATGTATTGACTGCTGCGATAGGACCAGAGCTGTTTAACCCTTTTCCCAAGCAATTCCTGGTTTTTACGGGTCAGGAATAGAAGCCTTTGGAAAACATTGTGGGTAAAGAAGAAGATGCTGGTAACCAGCATTTTCTCCTTTTCCCACAATGTTTTCTACCCTATCATATAGGAAAATCATCTTTTTCGCAACTGTTCATTTGTCATCTGCAAAATGCTTTCAATTTGGTCTGGTCCAAAATTTGCCATCTGGGAAGGGGTTAATCCTTTACCACACAGTGACATTTTTTAACAACCCTGAGGAAGATTCAGTTTGAAAACTTTATGGGAAAAGGAGAAAATGCTGGTAAGCAGCATTTTCTTCTCTTCACATAAAGTTTTCTCCTCTTTTAAAGAAAAATTGCATCATTTTAGCCACTATGAAATTATTGTCTGCAAATCCATAGGTGAGTGCAACGCTATTCTAAGTGCGATTGTACAGGCACTTAGAATAGTGTTGCACTCACTTATAGAAATGCTTTAGAGTTGCATAGGTCTAAAGTTCTGCGTTTTGGTAAGGGGTTAAACAACATCAAACTCCAATACAAGTAAAATATCTAATTGAAAGCAATTTCCACTTGACATATTGTTTTGATTATTTTTATTTTTGGAGAGCAGCCAGTGGCTTTGGAAAAATAGTGTGTAAAAGACTGACAACAGAAATTCTAGAAAAAACTTGAATAGGTGCATTAGCTCCTGCTATGTAAATTAAATGATGTTAAAAAATGGAGCAAAACTACATACAATCAATCAATTGAATGACCCTGAGGTAAGGATTTTTCAAAAGTGTGGAAAAAAACAGAAAATGCTGGTTACAAGCTTTTTCTCCTTTTCCCACCATGTTTTCTCCTAGCTACCAGCATTTACTTTTATACCCACAATGCTTTCAAAAGCATTTGGTTTACTGAATTATTTGTCAGCTATGGTGTGGAAAAGTGATCTTTACTGGATTTCCATTATGCATACCATGCAAATTATCATGTAATAATGGTCCCATACAATATAATTATTATTCCTGGCGGAAGGCAGAGGGATATAGTTTAAGGGTTATCCTTCCGTCCGTCTGTCTGTCCCTCCTGTTGAATATTGCCTAATACATTGGATGGAATTTCGTGAAACTTTATACAACCAATTCTGCTGAGGCAAATTTTTGTTTTGTTTTATTCATCGCAAAATGGCCGACAGGGAGGTCTTTTTCGTCAGGGGACATCATTTCAACGAAATTGCTTGTTTTGTCAAACAATGGACTGAATGTTAAGTTAGAATTGTCCTTGTACACACAGAAAATTTTGATTTATTCATGTCAGGCTACTTTTGGCTAATGGATTAACCACACCAACAAAACTTTAGACTTGTCCAAGTTGAAAACATTTGCATATGAAAAATCAAAAGTGGCTCATATGTTTAGATTTGTCCAAGAAGGGGTAGAAAACATAAGTGGAAAAGGAGAAAATGCTGGTTACCAGCATTTTCTCCTTTCCCACTGATGTTTTCGCAAGGCTTTTTGCTTGTAATCGTTGAAACACAGCATTATTGGGTACATAATCAAACCCCTTTGTCACTGTGCATGACTCATTATATCCCTGCAAAAGAAATGTTTTCAGGGTTATACTGGAATCAGCCCATCTGTCTTTGTCCATCCATCCGTCTGTGTACAAAATACTGTCAAAGCGCTGGCAGGGATATGAAGTCACATTCAGTGACAGCTCTAGTTTGTTGAAGATTTACCAGATATGTTGTCTATTATACAGGAAATCCTTCTGTTACAGAAGGTTAAGCTATCTCTCTGCCAAGTTTCAGCTTCATGTTCTTCTCAATGAGTTGAAGGAATCTGCAGCACAAAAATTGGTACCTCATCGTGACTTCTACAACATTAGAAAGGTTTGTAGTTTAGTGATCGTAGTTTGTTTATGTTACCGTTTTCTAAAGGACCATGTGTATTTATAACCCTAACATGTTTATTTCTCGAAAATAATGTGCAAAGATGGTGATTGTTGCATGCATTCTGTCCTTTTCCCACCATGTCTGTTTATCTTTTCAGAGACAAAGAATTGGATTTGAGTTACATTTCTCTGCAAAACATTTCAGTTTTTTTGTCGAGATTTTGAAGAAAATAGAACAAATGGGTCATTTTTTTCAAATAATAACACATGTCCAGGCTCTTCTGTAGCTTGTAACTAATATTACAGAAAAGGAGAAAATGCTTACTACTATCATTTTCTCCTTTTTCCTCAATATTTTCAAATGCACTTATTGTTTAAGCCATTAAAACTCAAAAGTGTACAGTAAGGAGATGAACTCTTAACCGCACAACTTCAAGTTTTTACAACCTTGAGAAAGAAGTCTTTTGAAAAAGATTGCGGATAAAGAAGAAAATGTTGAAAACTATCATTTTCTTCTTTTCCCACAATGTTTTCCATCAATTCAAAGAAAAATTTCAGAATTTGTGCAACACTTAGTTTGTAGACTGCAACTGCTATTGAGATGGACGATTTTGAAATTTTGTTATTAGATAAGTTTTTAAATAACTTGTATATCATTTCAGGTAGACACACACATCCATGCTTCATCCAGCATGAACCAAAAACATCTGTTACGGTTTATAAAGAAGATGATCAAAACAGAACCTGATGTACCTGTATTCAAGGAAAAGACTGGCAAAGTGCTAACACTGAAGGAGGTGAGTTTTGTTGCGGCTTGAACTTTCTCTTCTTATTTTCTTCAGAAAACTGTATGAGAACTTTGCTAGGACACAAGCTGATGTCTGTTACAAGCAGTATTGCTTTTCATTCAACAATAGTTTCACAGCATTATCTTTCTTCTCAGAATGTTTTTATACCCTTTCAAAGACAAATACTTTTTATTTGAACCATAATTATACACATACATTTTGTCTTTCATAATTGACATGTAAAATTTTCTAATCTGGTAAAGAGTTGAAGAACTTTTGAAAGCATGGTGGGAAAAGTAGAAAACGCTGGTAACCAGCATTTTCTTCTTTCCCAACGATGTTTTGTCCCTTTCAGAGACAAATTTTGTTGTTCAAAATTACTTCATTTTGTTTGTGATCTGGTGCTGGAGCTTGTTTCCAAAATAAGGTAATACATTTGAACATTTATATACGAGGGGCATTTTAAAAGTCTTTAAAGTTAGGCAGTAGGTGCACGAGTTTTAAACGCATGTCAGTGTAATGCATACCAAATACAAGGCCAAACATTTATCTGTACATCGGTGCATTTTTTCCTCGAATTACACGTGCAAATTTTGAACAATTAGCATTAGAAATGAGCATGGTCAAGCAGACTGGCCAAAATGGCGGACGTGAATGGTGGTTCTGTGGCGGAGGAGCAACGTGCATATTGTAAAATTCGCAGATTACTCGGTTTCAAAGCGCCGGATGTTAAAGCCGATTTGGATAAGATATATGGAGATAATGCTCTGTCATTCCAAGTGGTTGCACGGTGGATAAGACTATTTAGGCAGGGTAGGGAGAGCGTCAAAGATGGCCCCCGATCAGGTCGTCCTCTGTCGGCGGTGTCGGAAAATGATGTTGCCTGTGTGAAATCCCTCATAGACGCAGACGCAAGATATACATTGCAAGAAGTCGTCGAGATATCGGGCTTAAATTCGTCGGCTGTCTTTCAGATTTTAAAAGAATGGCTACGGCTAAGGAAGGTTTGTGCGCGATGGGTCCCGCATCTATTGACTGACGAGCAAAAGAGGGACCGCGTTAATAAAGCGACAGAGCTTCTCCATATGTACAAGGATTGTGACTCAAGGAGGTTGAGAGAAATAGTTACAGGCAATGAAACATGGCTGTACTTTTTTGAGCCTGAAAACAAGGAGAACAACAAAGTTTGGATACGCGAAAATGATGAAAGGCCTCAAATAGCGCGTAGAAGCAGGGGTGTCAGACACATTATGTACGCTCTATTTTTTGATTCCGACGGCATGATTGCTCAAGTTCCTGTCCCTCAGCACACCAGTGTAACAGGAGCATTTTACAAAACCAGTGTCCTTTCTACAGTGGTTAAGCACTACACTAGCAAGCATCCACGCACAGGGGTGCGTGGCATACACCTGCTCCATGATAACGCACCGGCCCATCGCTCCGCTGTCGTTGAAGAATATTTGAAAGAGCAACACATTAAAACTTTACCACATCCCGCATATAGTCCCGACCTTTCTCCATGTGACTTTTGGCTGAACCCATACATCAAGGAGTACATGCGAGGTCGCCGCTTTGAGTCGCGCCATGCTGTAGGCAGCGCGCTGTTCCAGTGTACAAACAGTATACCAAAGGAAGCGTTCAAAAATGCCTTTCATGACTGGATCAGACGCCTAGAAAAGTGTGTGAACAACAACGGAGAGTACTTTGAAGGATTGAAATAAGTATGTGCACCCTTGGTTTTACAATATGAATAACCCGCCGTCACTGTAAGGACTTTAGAAATGCCCCTCGTACTACTCAAAATTTGCTAGGGATTACCCTAAAAGATTCATCCTAAATATATATGTGGCATGTATCATGTATGGTTTTACAATATGTTACATTGCCACACTGATCAACGAATCAACAAAATGACCATTGGAAATGGACCGTTAAGCCTTTACCTCACAATACCGACTGTTAAAGACACTGAGAAAGAAGTCTTTGGAGAACATTGTTGGAAAAGGAGAAAATGCTGGTATCCAGCATTTTCTCCTTTTCCAACAATGTTTTCTACCATATGACAGACAGCATAGTGCATGTTGCATATGTTTTTGGTCAGCAAATGCTTTTAACTTGGACAAATCTAGAATTACACATTGTGGTAAAGAGTTTATGTAAAACTAGTAACATATAAATCCATACAGAAATATGCAAGCGATCCCTATCAAAGTTTGAGTAGTATAATATGGCCTTTGATTTCAGATTCATAGATAAGAATATATCTACAGATTTATAAAATTTTAAAAGTTTTTTTGGGTGTGTTAATTTTATTGAATTTTCATTTTTCTTTATACACAGATTTCAGCAGTCATATTAGAAAGATTGTGTCAAGTCTCAGAAACCACAAGCCCCTCAGGTCATATTTAGACTGAAAAGACAGATATTTGTTCTCAACATGTTTATATGTATTTGTATGTGTTTTATTTATCTTTTCAGGTATTTCAGAGTATAAACTTAGAGCCTTATGATCTTAGTGTAGACATTTTGGATGTTCATGCTGTAAGTCAATTCATACTGGTTTTAAGAAATTGACATCTGAAGTAATGAAATAAATTGTACAAAGGACTGTTATTTCACTCTTCTCTTTTTGTACACAGTCAAGGATGTATTTTGCTGTAAGAGTAAAGCACATATGGGATAGTTCTGTACTTTTAATTCTTTACCAAACGACAAACTTTTAGACTTGTCCAAATTGAAAGCATTTGTAGACGACAAAATAAAAGTGAATGAAAATTTGAAATTTCTAGTGGGAAGGGAAGAAAGGAGAAAATGCTGGTTACCAACATTTTCTCCTTTTCCCACAATGCTTTCAGAAGGTTTCTTTCTTAGGGTCGTTAAAAGTCGGAATTGTGTGGTAATGAGTTAATCTTTTTTTACTCTATCAGTGAAAGTTCCTGAAGTTAATATATGGGTCTAAGGGTTTTGAATGGATCAGTGGTAAAGTGAAGGGGTCTATGTTTTTGACAGAATTATACTTGATGTAGGAGATCAGTCCTTGCAACTGCCTTACAGAAAATACTCTTTGGCTCAGTGGTTAGTGTATTGGTCTGTTGAGTCTCTAGTTTCAAACTTTCATGTTGAAAGGTGGGGTTTATTGGAAATTGGCTCATGGAGTCATCTGATTTCTGAGACGGAACCACTGCCTTATAAGGCTTTATTTCATCAAATTGATGACCTATAAAAGGGATGTGGTGCTGGATCAATCCCACCAGATAGCATAGCTTCTTTTTGTATAGAATCATTACGGAGCAATGTAACACTGTAACATATTCACAATGCAGTGATATTTCAATCATACAGCTGTACATGTGAAAATGTATTTTCATGAAATAGTTCTACTTCTAAAAATCTGTTTATACTATTTTTTTTTTTCCTCTACAGGATAGAAACACTTTCCACAGATTTGACAAATTCAACGCCAAGTACAACCCAATTGGAGAAAGCAAAGTCAGAGAAATTTTCATCAAGACGGACAATTATACAGGGGGAAGATATTTTGCCCATATTTTAAAGGTACACAAATTTATAATTGACCCTTTATCAGTCAATCAATAGTTTCAGTGATCTAAAGGAAGATTTCTTTACAAAACATTGTGGGAATAGGAGAAAATGCTCTTCCTTTTCTCCCGCAATGTTTTCTACTGTTATTGTGTTATCTGGTAAAACAAGTATTTTTGTATGGAAATATCACAGATTCATTTATCAAGAAAAGTTCATTGTAAATGTTATCTGTGATTTCTATCATACTAACATACCAATCATTTAACTCTTTACCACACGACAAAATTTTAGACTGGTTCAAATTAGAAGCATTTGCAGATGACAAAATAAAGGTGACTGAAAAGTTGAAATTTGTTCTGGGAAGGGTAGAAAACACTGGGAAAAGGAGAAAATGCTGGTTACCAGCATTTTCTCCTTTTCCTACAGTGTTTTCAAAAGGCTTCTTTCTCAGGGGCATCAAAAGTAGGGATTGTGTGGTAATGGGTTAAGTAGACAGTAGGCAGATAAGTAGACATTTGTTTTTTACAAAGATCGGAATTTATTTCATCAAGTGAACATGGTCGGTAATTATGTTCATGAGATGAAATAAATTTTGATCCTCAGCCAAAAAAACCCAAATATTTTGTTTTTTAATGCTTTTAACCTTTTCTAGGGGAAACTTAATCAAAGTCCAGTACACTTCTTTTCAATTACTCCCAACGGCATAGCCCCCCTGCATAGCAAAGCATTACAATATTACTTAAAGTGTGAGAAATATAAGGAAAATTATGTCATATTTCCATCTGGTTGTGTGGCACGCATATTTTACCCAGGTAACTAGAGTTGGGGAACAACTATTTCCACCTTCAAATGAAGAGGTAGAATTTAGAAAATCGGTATTTTCTCAGTTCGTAACCATTACTGAAAAATATTTCACGGATATTTCTCGATAACCTACTGGAAAGTATGAAATGATCACATAATTTCTTTCACTGTTTAAAATGTTGTAGTGCTAAAAGGGAGAACTTTAACACATCTGTGCAAATGTGATCGAAGTTATTAAGCTTTTGACAAATCCTTAATCAATCAGTTTTTTGTCTTTCTATCAAAAATTTTAGAACTGGGGTCCTGGGATAAAAGATTATTACAAATTGCAGGTTTATTACAAAATGCGTCGTGAAAACATTTATAACAGTTCATATAATTGCAAAGTATTTTGTAATAATTCTAAATGATGATATTAGATATTCATCATTTGGTCATAGCTAGTATACATAATAATGAAAGAAAATAAATGTTCAAGGTGTTTTAATGTGATCGAAATTATTTAGCATATGACAAAACCTTAATTTATTAAAGTTAAATGAAGTCTGTCCTATTCAACATCATAGAACTGGGGCCCAGAGAACAAAGATTATTACATTTTGCAAGTTTATTACAAAACATGTTGCATAACGTTTTACTACATTTCATGTAATCACAACACATTTTGTAATACTTATTTCATTTTACAGGTTTATTACAAAATGTGTTCTAACAGTGCTCTGTGAAAAAGGGACATCTGCTCAAAATATCAGCTTGAGTCAGGGTAGTCCGTGCAGGCTTACAATGGTTCAAACTTTTTGTTGTAGGTCCATTCTCAGCATGTCAAAGGACCAGTGTATCTTATGATTCAGTCTTTCGTTAGATAAAACATATTTTATGGATTCATAATCATGTGTTGATATGGTTGGTATCTTGCACCATGGGTTTAGCTTCCTTTTGCCAGAGAATGGCTCTTGTTTATTTTAACCCTTTATATGATATGCCAATTCGAGGCTCTTCCATTTCAGCAGCAAATAAAGATATGATGTCAAAAATATGGACAAATGAGGATAAAAATACCTGATTGAGTGGAAAACATCGTGGGAAAAGGAGAAATTGCTTGTTTCGAGCAATTTCTCCTTTTCCCACAATGTTTTCAAAAGCTGTCTGTTGTTGATATGTCAAAATGAGTATCTATGGAGTAAATGGTTAATGGAGTGTTTGTGGGGGAGGTATTCTTCAAGTTAAGCATATTGCGTGTTTCATTAATCCATTACCACACAATTCCAACTTTTGACAGCCCTTGGAAAGACATTTTTTGAAGACATTGAGGGAAAATAAGAAAATGCCGGTAACCAGCATTTTCTCCTTTTCCCTCAATGTTTTCTACCCTTCCGAAATCAAAATTCAATTTTTGATTCACATTCATTTTGTTGTCAGCAAATGTTTTCAATTTGGACTAGTCCAACATTTTGTCATTCTGTAAACAGTTAACTGTTGATAACCATAAATATGTGAATTATCAGATACAGGTATGATGCTGATGCACAAGCAAAATTGTATAAGTCACAAATTAAAACATGCCATTACCTTCTACCTACCTGTGTTTGCAGGAAGTATCTCAAGATTTAGAGGAAAGTAAATACCAGAATGCAGAGTTCAGGTTATCCATATATGGAAAGTCCAGAGACGAGTGGGACAGGCTGGCCAAATGGGCGGTTAGTCACCAGGTGTACTCAGACAATGTCAGATGGCTGATACAGGTCCCAAGGCTCTAGTAAGGTTTTCCGTATTTCTTTTACTGTTGTGATGAAGGTTCTACAGGATAAGTTCAGTTTCAGTCATTAGGCTGGTTCAGATATTAGCCGCAAAGATCCAAACTTGTCTAGCAGCAAAGCACTTTTCAAATGCTGGCAAAGAAACCATTCTTGTGACGCATTTATCAGTTTTCATTTTTTGCCAAACAATCATGTGATTTAACCCTTTACCAAACAATCCCTGGTTTTTACGGCCCTGTGATAGAAGCCTTTTGAAAACATTGTGGGAAAAGGAGAAAATGCTGGTAACCAGCATTTTCTCCTTTTCTCACAAAGTTTTCTATCCCATCAAAGCAAAATTGCACCATTTGATCCACTTTGAAATTGCAATTTGAATAGGTCTAAAATTTTGCTGTGTGGTAAAGGGTTAACCCTTTACCAGACGAGAAATTTTTAGACAATAACAAACTCAAAGCATCAGGAGACAACAAACTAAATCTTGTTAATTTGATGATTCCTGACTTAGATAGGATGGAAAATATTGCTGGAAAAGGAAAAAATGCTGATAACCAGCATTTTCTCCTTTTCCCACAATATTTTCTAAAGGCTTCTTCCTCAGGGTCATTAAAAGTTGGGATTGTGTGGTAAAGAGTGAGCAACTCAGAGGGAAAAGCCAAGAAAACCATTGTAGGAATTTACAAAAAGACTGGTAATCATTACTGACCTCTTTTCCCACAATGATTTCTACCCTTTTAACCCTTTCCCAAATGACAAAATTTTGGACTTTTGCAAACCAAAAGAGTTTGCATACAACAATTTTAGATTTGGAGAAAATGGCAGAAAGTTCTCAAAAGGATAGAAAACACTGTGGGAAAAGGAGAAATTGCTCGTTACGAGCAATTTCTCCTTTTCCTACAGTGTTTTCAAAAGACTTTTACTGCAGACACGTAAAAACCAGGGCTTGTTTGGGAAAGGGTTAAGCACAAGTTTTATCTTTTGAACTACATATGTATGTGTATAATTTGTGGTCTGTAGAGTGCTTTCAAAATGGTTGAGTCCAAAATGGTGTGTCTGATAAAGGGTAAGATTAATGCAGTTGATGTACTTTACTTTCTCACTGGCCAAAAACTGTGAAATTGAAGTTTTTATCCTTCATGGTACCCCTCTATGCTCATGATGTCAACAACACAAACCCATAATTTTCGCTAATTTGATTAAGTGACATCACTGTAAAAAAGTAAACTGCAAACTTATCTCTTTACCACAGAAGTAAATCATAGACGTGTCTGAACTGAGGGCATTTGCAGATGACAACTGTAATGCAGTTCAAATGATGGCACTTGTCCTTGATGGAGTAGAAAACTTGGTTGAAAAAGGAAAAAATGTTGACCAACATTATCTTCTTTTCCCACAATGATTTCAAAGGGCTTATTCTTTAGGTTTGTTAAATTTCGGGTTGATGTCATAAAGGGTTATGAAAAAAATGTGCAAGCAGTAAAGTTTTAGCTTTACCACATCATTATCAAACTTCAACTTTTAACCCTTTACTCCATAGATACTCATTTCTATGCATTGCTCGTAGCGACGAGCAATTTCACCTTTTGTCACAATGTTTTCTTTGCTATCAGAAGGTGTCATATACACAGAAGAAACAGCTTCATCTTTGCTGTTATTTAGGATCAATTAGAGATACCATAGAAATATGCCTTAGGGGGTAAAGGGTTAACAGAATTGTTGGGTCATTTTTCACGTAGGAATTCATACATACTACCTAGATAGCATTATAGATCAGAAATAAACATTTATGTGTTTAATGACACGGACAGGAAAGCTTTTATGAACACTGTGGAAAAAGGAGAAAATCGGAGTAACCAACATTTTATTTATTTGTTTTGTACAATTTTATAGACAAACTCTATTGTTGTCTTGAAATTACGTAAATATGAAAAAGTGTTGAAATTTGTCCCTGCATAAAGATTTAAGAAAGCTGTATTTGTTTCTTTTCTTGACAGTGATATTTACAAGAGCAATAAACTGGTGAACAGCTTCAACGATATTTTAGAGAATATATTTATGCCACTGTTTGAAGTGACAAATGATCCAAAGAGCCATCCAGAACTACATGCCTTCCTGCAATATGTAAGTATGTTGTTGTAACTTGCAGAAATGCTGCGCTTATTCATTCAACCCTTTACCAAACATTCCCTGGTTTTTACGACCCTTAGATAGACCTTTTGGAAACATTGTGGGGAAAGGAGAAAATGCTGGTAACCAGCATTTTCTCCTTTTCCCACAATATTTTCTACCTTGCTTGAAACAAATTTCAATTTTTGAGTTATTTTATTTTGTTGTATGCAATTGCTTTCAATTTGGATTAATCTAAAATTTCATTGTTTGGAAAAGAGTTAACCCTCACCCATATAAGGCCTGTTTTTTATGGCTCTGAGACTTAAGGCATTTGAAAGCACTGGTAAAAAGGATAAAATTCTGGTAATGAGCATTTTCTCCTTTTTCTACAGTGTTTTCTTCCCTCACAGATAAAAATACCACTTTGTTAGCCACTTAAATTTTGTTGTTTGGAAATTCTTTCAATTTTTCCCGCAATGTTTTCTACCCTTCATAAAACAAATTTCAAATTTTCAGTCACCTTTATTTTGTCATCTGCAAATGCTTTCGATTTGGACAAACCTAAACTTTTGTTGTTTGGGAATGAGTTAAAACATCTCTGTAGTGCATTATAGCAAGTAGTCACACAATTATGGATACATTAAAAACATATTTATGGATCCACTAAAAAAGATTTTGTCTGAGAATTGACTGGAATATAGGGTAGTTTAGTCATTTGACATGCGAAAAATGCAAACAATTTACAAAAGGTTTGACCCATGTCAGCCTGCATGGACTATGTTAGCTGACACAGGTCCATATTTTTTGCAAATGCATGGCTCATTCACATGTGAACCATGCTCTGGCAAATGGGGGCTTAATGCATTTCCATAGTTCATCATACCAAGCAAGGCACCACATACAAAGGGATCTATAATGGCCATTTTTTATAATAATTGACTTAATCATGGGGTTGACTGACCCTTGAACAAGTAGAAAATTGACCAATGCCGAAAAATTTCAGGCCAGGTCAACCTGCACCATTTGAGCCACTTTAAAATTGTCTGCAAATCCTTTCAAGGTCTAAAATTTTGCTGTGGTAATGGATTAATCTGTAATTTGCAAACCCTTATGAATTAGACAAGTCTAAAATGGGACCAGTCTAACATATTTTCCTCTGGTGAAGAGGAAATCACAAATAATAGTTTGTGAACAAATAACCTATACATGTACTTACTTTGACATCTGACATATTGTAATGCACCAGGTAACAGGGCTAGATTCAGTGGATGATGAATCCAAAACAGAACATATCAGGTTTGACAGTGAGTCTCCACTGCCGGAAGATTGGACTGGTCCAGAGAACCCACCCTACAGCTACTATATATACTATATGTATGCCAACATTGTGGTATTGAACCAGTTCAGAAGGTTGGTGGCATTATATCCCTTTTCCTAACCTCAGCTTTTTGAATTTGTTTTTAGCTGTTGATCTTAATATGGCATCTTTGTATTTAACAGGTAACCAATTATAAAATATTAGATTTTCCCAAATTGATAGCATTTGCAGATGAGAAATCAGATAGTGCCCAAATAATAGGATTTGACTTTGAAAAGGTTGAAAAATTTTCGAGCATTTTGTCCTTTTCCCACAATGTTTTCACAAGCCAGTATCTCTGGGTTATTTGAAAACTCAAAATCATCTGGTGAAAGCTTAAAGGTAGAATTCAATCCAAAGTATTTGTTTGAAATGATATATCCAAATAAAGAAAGGCAAATAAAATTGGATTTATTCTTTAAACAAAATTTCTCTGCTGAATCCAAACGACAGAACTTCAGCGTGGTCCAACTTGAAAGCATTTATGGATGACAATTTCATTGTGGCTTTGTTGGTAGAAAATGTTACCAGAATTTTCTCCTTTTCCCACAATGTTTTCAAAAGGTTTCTTTCCCAGGGCAGTTCAAAAGTCAGCATTGTGTGGTAAAGGATTGACATTACCCATGATAAAATGTCAGGAAATAACTTGTTCTCAATCTGTTACAGAGAGAGAGGTTTTCACACACTGACCTTCAGACCTCATTGTGGAGAGGCCGGAAATGTTACACATTTGGTGGCAGGTTTTATGCTGGCAGAAAACATTTCTCACGGACTACTTCTGAGAAAGGTTAGAGTATAATTATGCTTTTTTTCTCCCCTTGCCAATATGGTTATTATCTAAATTGATTTGCCTCTACAGCAGGTGACCGGAAAATTTCAATGTTAAATAGAGGATCTGACATGCGTGTTTAAATAATATCATTTTCATCAAACGGGTTGACTAATATTGTTTGATGCAAGCATTGGCAAGCTTCAAATACATGTACATTTTATTCAACCAGTTTGATAAAAATGACAATACATAAACATAAATGTGAGATTCAATTTATCACATAAAATGAGAGACAGAAAAATATCCCGCATCATCACCTTTAGCCACTATATACCATTCAGGGGTCCATGTTTACAGTTGTTTTTTTGGTTCCAAACACGTACATATGAAAGTAGATAGTTCTTTGTCATTTACACCAAAAGAAGAGTGAAGTAGTTTATTGAGAGGTTGAGTCCTCTTATTTCTGCATTGATATTGAGTTAAAGAGACTTTAACTACATTTCTTAGTTTTTATGAAACATGAAAATCAAAAGGTTTCCACATGTATACGTCTTAGCGACAGTGACATCATTTTTCTCCAAAATGGCATAACAGTACAAAGTCCTGCACAAATTGCGGTTGGTTTCTCAAGCTTCAGGTCCTCTTCACTGAAAACTGATCAGAACTGGGACCCAAAGAATGATGATACACTAGTGTAGTATCAAAATTAAGTCATGGTTTTTATACACTGCCGGAGGAAGTTTTATGTGATAAACATCTATATACAGTATTAACCCATTACCATGCAATCCTACTTTGATGCCCCTGAAAAAGAAGCTTTCAGAAAACATTGTGGGAAAAGGAGAAAATGCTGGTAACAAGCATTTTCTCCTTTTCCCAGAATGTTTTCTACCCTTCACAGAACAAATTTCAAATTTTAAGTAACTTTTAATTTGAAGTTGACAAATTCTATTTAAGTGAAGTTGAAGGATTTACCATTTGTCCTTTACCAAACAATTCCTGGTTCTTACAAGTCTGATATCGAAGTCTTTTGAAAACATTGTGGGAAAAGAGAAAATGCTGGTAACCAGTATTTTCTCCTTTTCCCACGATGTTTCTACCCTGCTGGAAACAAATTTCAATTTTTGAGATACCCATTTTTGTGTAACAATTGGCTCAATCCAAAGATAGAATGGTCCTTGGACATGCAGAAAGTTTACCAAATGTTCAAAAGTTTTGAAGCAGGTCAGCCTGTTTGAACTGCACAGATTGACGTGTGTGGGTACTTTTTGCCATTGCATTATACCCCTGTTTCACAGTACATCATCTTCTTCTCATATACTTGCATGTACATTCTTGTATTTTAGGTCCCTGTCTTGCAGTATTTGTACTATTTATCCCAAGTGGGTATTGCCATGTCACCTCTCAGTAACAACTCCCTCTTCCTCAACTATCACAGAAACCCACTGCCAGAGTACTTTGCGAGAGGTCTGAATGTGTCTCTGTCGACAGATGATCCTCTACAATTCCATTTTACAAAGGTATGTACATGCTACATGACATACTGGATACATAACATAAGCAGATTTATGACATGACAGTACAGACACCACGTTTTTTCCAAGCTACTGATTACTTTTCTCATATGCATCAAATGTGAGAGGCAAAAAAGTATGAAATTTTGCCTCACCTCGGTGTCAAACCTGAAACAACCAGGTTATGTGTCAAGTATGTTAACCTGTTACCACACAGCAAAGTTTTAGACCTATCCAAATCAAAAGCATTTGCAGACGACAATTTCAGAGCGGCTCCAATGGTACAATCTTGCTTTGATTGGGTAGAAAACTTCGTGGGAAGGGGAAAAAATGCTGGTTACCAGCATTTTCTCCTTTTCCCACAATGTTTTCAAAAGGCTTCTTACTCAGGGGTGTTAAAAATCAGTAGAATTATTTCTGTTTATCCTAATGGAAAAGGGTATGGAAAACTTTGTATGAAAAGGAAAAAATGCTTGTTCATTATGTTCTCTCAATACCACAATATTTTCAGTCTTTTATGCCATATGCAATGGTCATATTTGAAGAAAATTTGGAAAATGCCAAAGAAAATGCTTCATGATACATAGTTCTTGAAAGGTTTTTGTAGCCCTGGTAATACAGAAGATAAAGGTTTGGTTTTGCACAAACCTACAAAACATGCTGATAAACACCGTTTTCTCTATTTTTTCACAATGTTTTCTTCTCGATCAAAGACAAAATTCATCATTTGTGCTACAAATAGTTAGTTGTCTGCGAATACTTTTAAGTGGTTCTTGTCGAAATTTTTGTTATATGGTAAAGAGTTGATATTGTAGATCAGACTGTGATTAGTCAAAAAATCCATCTTTATTATGTATCTGTACTGTATGTAAACTACTAAACAAGTGAAATAACACTTTCAAGCCAATGGTAAAACCTATAATTTTGCCATTTCAAAGACTTTTTTGGGGTGACAAATATATTTTATTTCATCAGCTTGTGGTTGATATGGGGAAATATTTGCAGAAAAAGGGAAAGATATGCGAAAATAACTAGTGCTGTAAGGCACAAGTTATTTTTGTGGACCTTTCCCGTTTGAGGCAAATATTTCCACACATTAACCACAAGCTCATGAAATAAATTGTATATTTCCTCTGATTATTTTGTCAACAAATGTCACTTTTAAAACTAGTGATCAAAGTAGAACAAAAAAAGTAATTCCAGACTTTCGCCAGAAGGAAATGATTCACTGTGATGGGAAAATAATTCCCACAGCTTAAAGTACGTCATATCTTTATCTATAATATTTATATTTCTGAAAATAGACACATTAAATATGATATTATCTCTTTACTGAATGATGTAGATCCAAGATCAGACTGCACATTCTGTGCAGTCTGATCTTGATCTACACTAACTGCAACAGGTTCTTGAATTATACTTAGAAGGTCTAATATCAATTGTAATACATTTTAGGAACCCCTTATGGAGGAATACAGCATTGCAACACAAGTGTGGAAACTTTCATCCTGTGATATGTGTGAAATAGCCAAGAATAGTGTAAATCAGAGTGGATTTCCACATGAGGTATCAATTACTTTTTAACCCTTTAACCCATTACCACACAATACCTACTTTTGATGCCCCTGAGAAAGAAGCCATTAGAAAACATTGTGGGAAAAGGAGAAAATGCTGGTAACCAGCATTTTCTCCTTTTCCCACAATGTTTTCCACCCTTCACAAAACAAATTTCAAATTTTCAGCCACTTTTATTTTGTCGTCTGCAAATGCTTTTGATTTGGGCAAGCCTAAAATATTGTTGTTTGGTAATGAGTTAAGAAATAACCTTGATTTTCTCTGACCCTGATGAAGAAAGCTTTTAGAAACTTTGGAGAAAATGCTTGTGAACAGTGTTTTCTACTTTTCCTGTAATGCTTTCTTCCCTTCTAGAGACATATTTTATCTTTTGAGTCATGCATACTTTATCCTCTGTCAATGATTTCAGCTTGGGCTTGTCTCAGACTTTTAAGAATATTAATTTTCATAAAAAGTGGATGGTGTAGATCTAAGATCAGGCTGGATGTTCAGTGCAGTTTGATCTTTAAGTTCATGGTAAGCAAAAATAGTCATTTGATCTTTATTTACACTGTCTGCAAAAACAGTTTAAATTTTGCATTGCAGTTTAACCCATTAACACACAAGTCCAACTTTTGATATGCCTACGAAAGAAGCCTATAGAAAACATTGTTGGTATATAGGAGACAAAGCTGGTAACCAGCATTTTCTCCTTTCCCCACGCTGTTTTCTATCCTTCATAAAACAAATTTCAAATTGTCAGTGACTTTTATTTTGTTGTCTGCAAATGCTTTCGATTTCGACAAACCTAAAATTATGCTGTTTTGTAATGGGTTAAGGTTTACTGCATTTCCTCCAGCCTTCCAAAGATAGATGCCATCTGGAGGTAAACTTCAGATCTATTGTTTTGCAGAAAAAAAAGAAGATGCCCTGTATAGGGTAACATTGTCTGCAAAGACTGTCAGTTTAGAGAATTTTGTCATCACAGAAAGAGATACCTGTATGTACAGACTACACATTCAGGTTTTCCATCTACTTTCACTGCATTGTAATTTAGAACTGTTACCAGAATATCTGCATGAGTGGATATTTTATTAAGGCTGAAAAGTGGATGGAGATTTGAGTTATCTTTCCATCTTTTTGTTCTGTCTGTCTATCTGATTCTTTTTCTGAAAAAAATATGCCATTTTTAGCAGGTTTTATATTGACAATGCTGTAATTTGTATTTTTTTTTTTTTTTAATTTTGAACATTTAGCATTGTAAACCCTCATCCGAACTATCACAGGTTTTATTGATATACACAAATGAGGCTTTTGAAATCACTACTGGAATAGGCAAAATTGCCTGTTACTGTCTTTTCTTCTATACCCACAATAATTTCAAAAGCTTCTCTTGTGAAATTAATTGATCTCTACCCTCTTATGGTCAGTTTTCTAGCATTTCATGAAAAATTTGTTATTTGAACCACTTTTAAATGTCCAGTCTGCAAGCTGTTTCAACTTGGACAAGTCTGAACTTATGTTGTTTATAGAAGAGTAAAAAAGAACAAAGTTTACATTCACAGTACTGGTGTATTTTGTAACCACCATTCCTTTATTTACCAGGTCAAACAGCATTGGTTGGGTTTAAACTATACCAAAGAGGGAGTGATGGGAAACGACGTCAGTAGAACAAATGTTCCAGATATTCGGGTGGCATACAGATATGAGACCCTCGTAGATGAGCTGAAATGTATCTGCCGTGGTGCTCTGTCTCACGAAATGACATCATCAAAGAGTTCTTTAAAGTGAAGGACAAATTTTTTTTTTTCTTAGCAATATTTCCAAGCTGTTACAGAAGACAGCATTTTTATAGGTCATCTACTTTGGACTTTCTAAAACAATTTTTAGACTAAACGAAATTGAAAGCATTTACAGACAACAAGTTTAGGAAGAAAAAATGGAAAAGGAAAACATACTGATTAGCATTATTTTCTGCATTTCCCACAATGTTTTCTACCTTTCAAATGACATATTTCATGATTGGAGCCATATTTTATTTTTCATTCACAAATACTTTCAAATTGGACAGATTTAAGTTTTCCCATTTGGTAAAAGGGTAGGAAAGTTCTAGAATACTTTAATTCTCTACAAGAGGACAAAATATTAGATTTGCCCATTATGAAGCCAGTTTGTGACAACATGCTAAATCTTTACAAGAAGACAAAATTTTAGACCAGATGAAGTTTAAAGCATTTGCAGATGATAAAACAAATGTAGCTCAAATGATGATTTCTGTCTTCGAAAAAGTAGAAAACATTCTGCGAAAAGGAGAAAATAGTGGTTACCAGCATTTTCTCCTTCCCTCGTGTTGATGTCAAAAGCTGTCTTCTTCACAGGATTGTGTGGTAAATGGTAAAATTAGGTTCAAATGATGGATTTTTTTATCTGAAAAAAAAAGATAAGAAAAAATTGTGGTGAAAAGATAGAATTCTGATCAACAGTATGCTTTCCTTTTCCTACAATGTTTTCAAATGTCCTCTATCCAACATTTGTTGGAGCATAGTTTAGCTTATTGCTAATATGACATTGATACATTTGGCTCTACAGATAGAAAACTTTTGACATAATATCAAGTGAATACATTATAAGTCAGTAAAGAAAACTTTGTGACAGATTTGAGAATCTTTGATATGAACCATGCTCTGGCAAAAGGGGGTTAAAAGCATCTCCAAGATACATGATACTAAGCAAGACATCTTATAAGTATGGATCTATAGCAACAAATTGAATCATGTGGTACACTGGTCCCTTGACATGCAGAAAATTGACAAATAGAAAGAAAGTTTTAACCCAGGTTAGCCTGTGCAGACAGGGGAGGCTGACTTTGTTCAATACTGTTTATACTCCACACAACATTTTGGAGGGGGGTATACTGGATTCGCCATGGCTGTCTGTCCTTTCGTATGTCCATGGATGCAAATTTGTCTGGAGCAATACTCCTACAGTTTTGCAGGTACTAAACTCAAATTTACACACAGGATTCTTATATCTATAAAGTTTGGCATGTGCAATTTTCATGACCCGGCTGTGATTTGTTATGGAATTGTCACCCCTTCAACTTTTTTCTACACTTTTGTACTAGACCATACTGCATTCTGTGACAAAGACCTGTTTTTGTGACAATGTTTGGGGGGGGGGGGGGGGTATTATCACATTTAGTGATGGCTCTAATTGCATATGCATTAAATTTCCTTTTCACGGACCATGGTTAATATGTTTCTAGTTATCAGCAATTTCCACTTTTCACAATTTTTTTTTATCTTTTCTAAGGCTATTCCTAGTTTTTGAGACACTTGTCATTGAATGTCTGAAAATACTTTTGATTTGCTCCTGATTAACCCATTACCATACAATCCTTACTTTTGATGACCCTGAGAAAGAAGCCTTTAGAAAACATTGTGGGAAAAGGAGAAAATGCAGGTTACCAGAAAACATTGCGGGAAAAGGAGAAAATGCTGGTTACCAGCATTTTCTCCTTTTCCCACAATGTTTTCTACCCTTCACAAAACAAATTTCAAATTTTCAGTCACTTTTATTTTGTTGTCTGCAAATGCTTTCGATTTGGACAAGTCTAAAATTTTGACGTTTGATAATGACTTAACAAACTTCAAAAATTTTGTCACCTGACAATGTCATGACTGGATAATGATAATTCTTGTTTTACTACTAGTATTTCTAGAGTATATGTAAAGTACATGTATGGTGTATTGTTCTGAGTTTATCAAAGTATTGACTGTATAAACCTTATTTTGTATGTTGATATCTTATTTGTAATAATAAGGTTTTTTTTACCTCAGCTATTTTTGAGGACAGCGTCAAGTTATTGTCATAGCCTATTGTAGTCTTTCTAGTAATTGTGAAAAGAATTTGATATTTTATGATATTGCTTTACTCTATACCAAAAGATTAAATGTTAGATTATTCCATTTTAAAAGCATTTGCAGATAACAAAATAAATTTGATTTAAGAATCTAAACTTGATTTGGAAATAGTAGAAATCATTGTGGGAAAAGATGAAAATGCTGGTTACTAGCACTTTCTTTTTTTCCCACAATTTTTTCAAAAGCTTTCTTCTTCAGGGTCGTTAAAATTGGGGACTGTGTGGTAAAGGGTAAACTCTGTACCACACAGTCCTGACTTTGAACGACCCTAAGAAAGAAGCCTTTTGAAAATATTGTGGGAAAAGGAGAAAATGCTGGTTACCAGCATTTTCTCCTTTTCCCACAATGTTTTCTACCCTTCCCAGAGTAAATTTCAATTTTTGAGCCACGCTTATTTTGTTGTCTTAAAATGCTTCCTATGTGGATATTCTAAAACTTTGCCCTGTGGTAATGAATTAAGATGTTTATTTCAAATTTGGACTAGTTGTCAGCTACCAAAAGGGTATTCGTACAACAGGGGCAGGTAATTATCATAAATATTTTGACACAGTTATGGCACTTTCTCAACTAATTTTCACTGATAGCAACTGCAGCTAATTGTTGACATCTGAATATGATGTTCTTGTTTAAATATGGGCCATAGAATTTTGGTGACAAACTTGGTAATTATTTGAATGTTTTTTTGTACCATTGATGTAACAATCCTATGTTTTCACAATCTAGATGGCAAAATTTTAGGCCGGCCCAAATTGAAAGCATTTGCAGATGACAAAACAACTCGAAAATGGAAATTTGCACTAGAAAGAATAAAAAGCATTGTGGGAAAAGGAGAAAATGCTGGTTTCCAGCATTTTCTCCTTTTCCCATGATGTTTTCAAAAGGTTTCTTCCATTTAACACATGATCTCAAGTTTTAATGGCCCTTAGGTAGAAAGCTTTTGAAAACAATGCAGGAAAAGGAGAAAATACTGGTAACCAGCATTTTCTCCTTTCCCCACAATGTTTTATGCCTTATCAAAGCCAAATTGCATCATTTCACCTACATTTTAATTGTGGTCTGCAAATACTTTCCATTTGGGCAAGTCAACATTTTTTTTGGAAGGAATTGATTCATTTGTACCTTAGCAGTGTTCGAAAAAAATGTTTAATTTTCTCATGGCCCTGCTGTGATCTGTTTGACAGTAGTTATTAACTCTTTACCTAACAATCCCGACTTTTGACAACCCTGAGAAAAAATGCTTTGAAAACATTGTAGGAAAAGGAGAAAATGCTGGTCACCCGTATTTTCTCCTTTTCTCACAATGATTATACCCTTCCCAAAACAAATTTCATATTTTGAGTTACCTTTATTTTGTCGTCTGCAAATGCTTTCATTTTGGACCATTCAAAAATGTTGTCGTTTTGTAAACAGTTAACCATAAATGGTGAGCCCATAAATTGGCAGGTAACCATCCACTTGTCTTTTGATGTAGTTCTACCTTTTTTTTAATATGGAACTTTCCCTTAACTGTTACAAAACGACAAGATGTTTCGAATCATCCAAACTGAAAGCATTTGCAGATGAAAAATTTAACGTTGCTAACATGACAATGTCTGTCTTTAATAGGGTAGGGAACATTGTGTGAAATGGAGAAAATGCTGGTTACCAGCATTTTCTACTTTTCCCATAATGCCTTCTGAAGCCTTCTCTCTCAGGGTCATTAAAAGTCAGTATTGTGTGGTAACGAATTAAAGGTACAGCACTTGAGCATTGTTTTATGTGTAATAGAGCGGCTACAAATTTATTTTGTTATCTTGCACATGTTTAAAATAAGACTGTGTGGCATTATGTGATTGTATGTCATTTGTGAAAGCTGTATATTCCTCACTGCCTTTTCAAAAAAGTTCAATTCCCCAGATAATGTCAAATCTCAAAATTGGTGATTTTAGTAAGGCTAAGAGATTTTTCAATGGTTGACAGTTGATACCTAATGGTTATATATTATTTTATTTTGAGTCATTTTTAGTCAAAGTGTTCGCTCCTGTTAAAGCAGTGACTTGTTTTTTTTTTTATGAAGATAATTTTTATAGAGGATATTTGTTTTTCTGTGAAATATCAAAATTTATTTCATTGTGTGAACATCATCAGTAATATTTTCAGGAGTGGTATAGCCACGAGTGAAAATATTACTGATGGCATTCACTTGATGAAATAAATTTCGATCTTACATGGAAAAAAACAAATAATTATTCTATTTATTTCATGCTTTTGGCCCTTTCTTGGAGGTGTTTCATCAAAATCCAGTACAGTTCTTTTCAGTTATTCCCCATGGCATACCCCTCCCACATAGCAACACATTACAATATTAGATCTTGTGCAAGAAATGTAAGGTAAATGACGTCATATTTCCATCTGGCTGTGAGTCACGCTCAAATTACCTCGGTAGCTAGAGTATAAAAATTGGTTTTTTCACTGGTCGAAATAACAGCAAGGATGAAGCCGTTTCTTATGTGTATATGATACCTTTTGATAGTGTAGAAAACATTGTGGCAAAAGGTGAAATTGCTCGTCAAGAGCAATTTCACCTTTTGCCACAATTTTTTCCAAAGACTTATGACCTTAGGATAGAATCCCTTGAAAAACATTGTGGGAAAAGGAAAAAATACTGGTACCAGCATTTCTCCTTTTCCCTAAATGTTTTCTACCGTTTACAAAACAAATTTCAAATTTTCAGTCACTTTTATTTTGTCATCTGCAAGTGCTTTCAATTTGGACCAGTCTAAAATTTTGTCATTTGGTAAAGGGTTGACAGGGTTGTCCTTTTAAAGTTGTCATCAGTGTTCTACAGGGCGCATTATTAATCTAACTCAAATTTTATTACTTCAACCCGTAGAAGTATGCTCCCTTGAGAGAAACACACTTTCTTTTTGTGTCAAAATCTGTTCCATTAACTCCTTACCGCATGATCTGGACTTTATCAACCCTTAAAAAGAAGCCTTTTGAAAATATTGTGTGAAAAGGAGAAAATGCTGGTAACCAGCATTTTCTCCTTTTCCCACTATGTTTCCTACCCTTCCCAGACCAAATTTCAATTTTTCAGTCTAATTAATTTCATTATCTGCAAATGCTTTCAATTTGGGCAAGTCTGTAGTTTTGTTTGGTATGGAGGTAAGGCAGAGAAGTTGGCCTTTTTAGGTATATCCTGGAGACACTCGTAAATTGCACTATCAAATCACTTCAGGATTTGTAAGTAATGGCCAGAGAGGGTTTTCCATTGTAAAGAAAATAGAAAAAAAATTGCAGAGCCTGTGGTCTTATGAATAAGATGGATGATGAGCATGCTGAACACCCTTTTCCTCTTCGGGGAAGTCATGGACAAGAACTCGCTTTTGCGCAGGTGCGTTGTCATGGATATAAAACATTCCTCTCAGACCTTGATTGCCTTTTCATTTTGCATAGAGCAATATTTACAGTGTATATGACTGAACTATCTTGAGCTTGCAATAAAGTTTGAAAGAATGAACAGATTAGATAGAAATTTCATACCCATCGTAGAAAATCACTGTGATATCAAAGGAGTTTGCTTCTTACAGCCAGCCATGCAGTATGATTGGCCCTTAGTGTCACAATTACGGTAACCCATTACCACACAATCTTTACTTTTGACGAACCTGAGAAAGTAGCCTTTAGAAAACATTGTTGGAAAAGGAGAAAATGCTGTTTACCAGCATTTTCTCCTTTTCCCACAATGTTTTCTACCCTTCACAAAACAAATTTCAAATTTTCAGTCACTTTTATTTTGTCGTCTGCAAAATACTTTCAATTTGGACCAGTCTGAAATTTTGTTGTTTGGTAATGAGTTAAAGGATGTCCCTGCTATACCTAGGGAAACACTTGTGTGATAGAAAGAATTAGATATTTATTGGCTTTTGAGATTGAATTTAGTTATGTGATAGAATCTTATATTTGTTGGCTTTTGAGATAGATATTAACATTGTCAAAAGATTGCTTAATAACTTTTGTTCTACTTAAGTTTCCTGAAACAAGAACTTTTGGAATTGAGAGCACCAGCAGACAACAAATCCGACAATTGTACAAGTCACTAAAGTTATTCAACATAGAAGAAAACATTGTGGGAAAGGGAGAAAATACTGCTTACCAGCATTTTCTTCTTTTGCCACAATTTTTTTCAAAAGGATTTTTCCTAGTGTTTTGAAAAAACAGAATTGTTTGGTAAAGGATTTATCAATTATAATTTTAGCACAAGACAATTCCAAGTTTAATCAACCCTTAAGAAGCATTTTGAAAACATTGTGCGAATTGGAAAAAAGGCTTTCTCCATTTTCAAGTGGAAATTCATTTATTGTAGTGTATTTCATTTGTTTTCTTGAAATGCTTTAAATTTCGACAAGTCAAAATTTTGTTTATTAGCTCACCTGAGCACTACATGCTCAAGGGGAGCTTTTAGGATCACCCAGTGTCCGTCGTGCGTTGGCAACAATTCTTTAAACATCAACTCCACCTAAACTGCAGGGCCAGTTTGGACCAAACTTGGCTGGAATATTCCTTGGAAGGTCCTCTTTTAATGTTGTTCACAGAATTTAATTTCGTAAAAAACTCTGGTTGCCATGGCAACCAAATGGAATTTTCTAAGAAATTCTTTAAAAATCTTCTTTTCTGAAACCACTGGCCAGATTTTGAAATAATTTCACAGAGATGTTCTTGGGTGACCCTTTTCAAAAGTTGTTTGTGAAACTTTGACCTGTCAAGAAACATGGCTCTGGTGAATGGGGGCTAAGATTGTCAGCGAAATTTTGATAGGTAAAAAAACATGGTTCTGGTAAATGGGGGCTACTTGCACTATACGGAAGTTAAGAAACTCCTTAAAAATTCTTTTTTTCTGAAACTGCTGGTCAGATTTTGAAAGGACATTTACAGGTGACCCTTTGAAAATTGCTTGACAAAATGATGATTTTGTTTCCAGTGTTTCAATACCTCAGGAAAAAAAATGGCCATGGTCCTCGAAAAAATTCAGGTGAGCGATCCAGGGCCATCTTGGCCCTCTTGTTTGGTAAATGTGGATGGATTATATATTTTACCCTGTCTCAGAGGGTCACAGACAGGAAGTGTTTATACACAGTGTGGCATTTCTGGTCATACATTCTGGCCAAAACCGTCTTGTCTCTGTCACATATCTCTATGAAAGTGTTTCATTGTCTTGTGCATGTATATCTATTGTAGCAGTGTAATTGATCCTCATCTCAAAGCTGCCATCCTTCTGACTGTTTTGAGACAAGTGGCATTGATACTGGAAAAAAAAACCCAGCCTATCTCTTGAGCCACATTTGAATTGTCACCTGCTAGTGCTTTAACTCTTTGCCAAAAGACAAAATTTTGGACTGGTCAAAATTGAGAGCATTTGCAGACGACAAAATAAAGGTGACTGAAAAATAGAAATTTGTTCTGGAAAGGGTAGAAAACACTGTGGGAAAAGGAGAAAATGCTGGTTACCAGCATTTTCTCCTTTTCCCACAGTGTTTTCAAAAGGCTTCTTTCTCAGGGGCGTCAAAAGTAGGGATTGAGTGGTAATGGGTTAACTCTTTGCCAAAAGACAAAATTTTGGACTGGTCAAAATTGAGAGCATTTGCAGACGACAAAATAAATGTGGCTGAAAAGTTTAAAATTTGCTATGGGAAGGGTAGAAAACATTGTGGTTACCAGCATTTTCTCCTTTCACAATATTTTCGAAAGGCTTCTTTCACAGGGGTGTAAAAAGTCGGAATTGTGTGGTAAAGGGTTAATATGGATAAGTCTACTTTTTTACTGTGCAGTATGCGGTGAATTGGTAATTTCTGTATTTGGTAGAATAGAAAACATTGTGGGAAAAGGGTTACCGGCATTTTCTCCTTTTCCCACATTGTTTTCCAAAAGATTGGTATTGTAGTAGGTGAAACAAATGCTAAGAGATATTGATGGCTTTAAGATGTTGTTATTTTTACAGTATATTTATCTGATTTAAATGTGAATTTTTAACCATGATTAAACAGCAGTTAAGATGAGTGATTTGTGTTATGTTTTATCCTTCTCACCAGTTACAGGGACATCAATTTTCCTGGGGGAATTTCATTTGCAGAAGCAATCAAAAAACTTTTATCAGCGCAGTTCAGTACACAGTGCTGTATGGCTTTTCCAGCTGAAAGTAGCCGAAATGGAAAAAGTATTTCAAAAGCACATATTTTCAAATCAATAAGTGTTACGTTAAAAACTTATCAAAGAAATATGGTTGTAGTATTATTATGTAGCAAGAACTTGGAGTGTCTTTGGTCTAGAACTGACCTTTTTATTGATAGATTTAACTCCTTACCAAACAACAAATTGAAAGTATTTGCAGATAACACAATCAAAGTGACTGAAAAAAATGATTTTTTTTTTGAGAAGGGTTGAAAACATTGTGGGGAAAAGGAGAAAATGCTGGTTACCAGCATTTTCTCCTTTTCCCACAATGTTTTCCAAAGGCTTCTTTTTGAAGGTCGATTAAAGTCAAGGATTGTGTGGTAAAGAGTTGACAGCTGTCCAGAGTTTTTTCACCAGTTGTATGGCACCCATAGTCTACAGAATGGACATTGCATACAACTTGCATTTACCTTACTCTGCAACAAGACACGAGCTACATACAGAAACAATAACAGTTACTGTCCTATAGTCTACTATCATTTCCCTTTTTAACCCTTTACCAAACGACAAAATTTTAGACTGATCCAGATTCAAAGCACTTGCAGATGACAAAATAAATGTAACTCAAAAATTAAAACTTGTTTGAAGCAGGATAGAAAACAATGTGGGAAAAGGAGAAAATGCTGGTTACCAGCATTTTCTCCTTTTCCCACAATGTTTTCAAAAGGCTCCTATTTCAGGTTTGTAAAAACTAGGGATTGTTTGGTGAAGGTTAAGGACCTCCATTTGAAGCTGGAACCAGATATTGTACACATTTTCTTTCTAAAGACAATGCATAATGCCTATAGGGATACTGTCACCATCACGACTTGACAGTGGCAAGGTTGGTGGTAAAAAATATTTCAAGCCCATAGGACTGTCTTAGTTGTACATGTAAACATCTGGTGATCTAATGCAGCATGGATGCCTTTGACACTGACTTGTTGGAGGTAATAGATGTAATAATGTTTCCAAAATTTCCGCCAACAATATATAAATTATTTCCGCAAATGAAAACATATTCGTTCAGAATGAATGAAGGAAAAAAAATGCCACAAACCATATATGATGTTTCCAAAATATGAAAATCAGGGTCGTCAAATTTGGGATTGTGTACTAAATGATTAAAAAAAGTAGTGTACTTGTAACATTATATAAAGAGCAGTGGTTATTCTCACAATTTTTTTCGGAAACTGGATACAAAAGCAATGTTAAAAAGTCATGAAAATGTTTAAGCTTTTCCTGTAACGGATGGATTGGTGGATGTTGGATGGATGATGGATGAATAAAGACCATTCTAGGCCAATCATTGCAGAGATAAAAGAAAAAGCTCACTCATATGTTACCAGGGATTCACAGGTCTGGGCTGTGGCTCTAATATGTGCTTTGCTTAAGTCTTTACCAAACGATAAAATTTTAGATTGGTTCAAAACAAATGCACTTGCAGATGACAAACGTAACTCAAAAATTGAAATTTGTTTTAAGAAGGGTAGAAAACATAGTTGGAAAAGGAGAAAATGCTGGTTACCAGCATTTTCTCCTTTTCCCTCAATGTTTTCAAAAGACTTCTGTCTCGGGGGTCGTAAAAACAAATTGGTTGGTAAAGGGTTAACCCTTTCCCAAACAATCCTTGGTTTTTACGGGTCTGGAATAGTAGCCTTTTGAAAACATTGTGGGAAAAGGAGAAAATGCTGGTAACCAGCATTTTCTCCTTTTCCCACAATGTTTTCTACCCTGTCATAGACAGAAATCATCTTTTCAGCAAGAGTTGAATTGTCATCTGCAATTGTTTTCAATTTGGTCGAGTCCAAAAGTTTGTTGTTTGGGAAAGGGTTAAAGGCCAACTAGCAGTTTAAAGTGAACATTTAGGGGTCAAAATGGGGTTTATTGCCATTTTTTTTATTTTAGTTTTTTTTTTTTTCCTCCAGTGGCTGGAAAACATTATTAGGCTGATAGTAATGTCTATATACTTTTCAAGGTATCAGGAGAACTTGTACCCTGGAGAACTCGTACCCCAATCTCAAGGGTACGACTTCTCCACAGAAGCCGTACCCTGGATACCAGTTCTCTGGAAATGATGGTTTACCACTATGTTGTCAACGTATGCCGTTAAAATTGTGGAGTAGGTTTGATGAAAATGGGTTTTTTTTGTACATCTGTGGAAAAGACCAAGATCTAAATTAAGTATAAAGAAAAACCTTCTCATGCAGTGCTTATATTGTTTGTTTGATAATCCGGAATTAAATTTTTTCACAAGCTAACTCTCTACAACACAATCCTGAGTCTAAACGAACCTAAATGAGAAGGATTCTGAGGACCTTGTGGAAAAATAGGAAAAATTCTGATAGCCAGCATCCCCCTCCATTTTCCACAATGTTTTTGTGCCTGTTGTAGGCTATTGTTTTTCACTTGTCTCACTTTCAAATGTTTTTTTGCAGATGTTTTCAATTTAGAAGAGTGTAGAATTTGTCGTTTGTAAGTTAAAGCAGTATATTATGTGTATCTACTGCCATCAAAAATTTGCTGGGCAGTGTCAAATAAACATATCTGTATGGATTATGGTTGTATAAGTCTTAGAAAAAAGTCTCTTTCACTCGTTTCTAGGCTTTTTCTATTTTCATATTGATTTGTGTGACTTATAGAAGTATTTCATGAACACTTTTACTGTCTCTCCACTCTGTTTACGCTGATTCACGTCAATGGGAGTCGGGCTAAAATTGGGAGTAATTTTATGGTCAAAGGGAGAAAACTCGTATATACTGGCATCATTTTTATCGTGGCAGAGTTACTTCCCTTACATTTTGAGACGGCCTAAAACCGAAGACGAATAAACATCATTGCAGCTTGTGAAGACGATCTGTATAAAAAGAAACTCTTCGTAGAGCTGTCATTATTCCTTGTCAAGTTTAAGAAATGATTGCAGATGCTGCTACTAGTCTTCTGAAAATATCACGACAAAAGACAACAGAAAGAAAAATCAACTGCAGACGTGGTTACTATTTTGTAAACAAGTGGTAGTCTCCCTTATATTCCGCCACATTTATAAACAAGGTGATCGCCGAAATTCAAACTTGGAAGTAACCATTCGGTTATCAAAGTAAGAGCTCACGCAGAATCTAAATTTAATTTTGACAATAAATTTTATCAACTGATGAATTTATACGATTAAAGAAGCTTTGTTATATTACAATATTTAAACTTACGAACCAACAATATGTTTTCGTTCAATTAGATTTTCGAGGTTATTAATGAATATCGTTTATATGGGCTGAACCGTCAAATTCCGACCATTTCTTTGGTCATTGACCGTAAGGAAAAGGGGAAATATAGTGAAAGCATACGGGTCTGAATCTTCTATGCTAATATTATTTTAAATGGAGATTAAAGCTATACTTTTTCCCGATTTTATTAATGTTGGTCCCAGTTTAGACCCTCTTCCCCCCCCCCTTTTTTTTTATTTTATTTGTGGAATGGGGTTGGAAGAGGAGAGGCCAGTCTCTATTAATATGAACAGTTAATCCCTTAGACAATAAATTAATTAAATTAAGATAACGCAGCAGCATCCTGCCTTTGACTGAAAAATAACAGCGTGGAAACCATCAGCACAGACTTAACTGGGGTATACTTACAATGAACGTACACGCTTATCTTGAATCTACACGGTCCATTCAGAACATTTTTTTCTAAAAGAAAAACTCCTTTGAAAAAGCAAAGATTGGGTTTCAAAATGGGCTTGAAAGTCTCATTTTCCTTATTTAGCAGAAAAAGTGTTAACAGACGGTCCGGGTTTGTCGATACATCGTATGGGTATAAATTAACCCTGCACCGGTTCTTAAAGTTTCAGAGTGACTGTTTGTAATGGTTGAAAAAAAGATCATTCCTAGGAGGGGGGGCAATAAGGGAGAGTACTCTTCATAATTAATGGATACAAGATTGTTCGAGTTTTTTCCCTTTGACCAAAAACTTAAAATGGAATCCTATGTTGAACGTACATGTATCTGGGACAGACTCGAGACAGATCCACAGCGATATTTAGGAGCTTTCTCTCATTTTTTACTCTACCATTTACATGTATGTCATGGCAGGGTTTCCACCGACCGTCTGTCTGTCTGTCTGTATGTCTGTCTGTCTGTCCACCTGTTAATCTTTTTCTTGTTTGCGCGATTAAGTCTGCGCATTTCTCACCAGATTTTCATGAAACTCACACAGTTTGTTAATCTCATGAAAAGCTCACAACCTATCGATTTTGACAAAATTCCAACAAATAGTAAGATAAAAGTAGCCATTTCAAGTTTCAAATTTCCATTTCTTGTTTATGTCATAAAGTCTACATTTGTGGTCAGATTTCAGTGAAACTTCCACAGTTTCTTTATCTTATCAAAAGCTTCAGCCCTATTCATTTTGAAAAAAAAAAAAACTAGCCAAGAATGTGGGAAAAGTAGCCATTTCAAGTTGAAAATTTTCATTTCTTTATGATGCAGTAAAATCTGCATTTGTTACCAGATTTTTGTAAAATTTGCACATTTTTTTCAGTCTCATAAATAGCTTGAACCCTGTTGAATTTGGAAAAAGAACCAACAAATAGTGTGGGAAAAGTAGCCTTTTGGTCATGAAAATTTCCATTTCTTCAAGTTAAGTGATGGAGTCAGCATTTGAAGTCAGATTTTCACAAAACTTATACAGTTGCTTTGTCTTATCAACAGCTAAAACCTTATCAATTTTGAAAAAATAAATCTGACAGTCAGTATGGGAAAAGTAGCCATTAATGTTGAAAATTTCCATTTAATGCGATGAAGTTGGCATTTGGAGCCAGATTTTCATTAAACTTGCACAGTTACTTTGTATCATAAACGGCTTGAACCCAACTGATTAAAAAAAAAAAACAACTGACAAACCCTATTGATTTCTTAAAAGACAACAACTGACAATCAGTGTGGGAAAAGTAGCCATTAATGTTGAAAATTTCAATTCCTTGTTAATGTGATGAAATCTGCATTTGGGGCCAGATTTCAATAAACTTTGTAACATATATGGCTTGAACTCTATTGATTTGAAAAAAAAAAGAAACTGACAATCAGTGTGGAAATGGTAGCCATTCAAAGTTTAAAATTTCCCTTTCTTGTTTGGGCAATGAAGTTCACAGTGTTGATCCAATTCTGTTGAAACTTGCTAAGATTGTTTGGTTCATCAAGGAATTGAACTCTATTAAAGTGAAAAAAATATAGTAAACCATTCAGAAAAAGAAGCCATTTGATGACCTAGTATTGTTTACTCAACAAAGTCCACATTATTAGTCACATTTTCTTGACGTTTGCTGGGATTGTGCAATACAAGGCATACTAAAACATTTTCAATTTTGGCTTGGATTCAATACCTTTAGTTTTGAGAAATTGCACTTCATTTTATTCACTGTTTTTTTCAATTCACCCAACCTACTTATGCTGTCTGAATAGGTTTTAAGCCCATTTGCAAGAACACACTTTTGTCTGTTTTATTTTTCTTTTTATATTTTTACATCATAAATTCATAACGTATGTTGGCACGAAAGCAAATTCACTGCCAGTGGAGGGACTTCTTGCCCTACAGGACCTCTAGTTTTTATTCTAGTCCAATTTTGATCTATTGCCTACTATCTTTATGTGCAATTTTGCTGTAGACTTACATCGAATAAAATTTAATTTTCTTTTACATGTAGTTGGTTAGGATGCAAGGTCTATCTTCGATTCAGAGGGTAGCTTTGTTGTTATTATTGTGGCTTTGTCTGGAGCGCTACGGTCTAGCCCTGCTAAGGCATCTGCTTACCCTTTGCTTCCGAGATGGAGAGCGGTTTGTTAACCTTGTCTTGAATGGGATTCTGAGACCTACCTCTTAGAAAAATTGAAATTTACAGCAATTAAGATGTATTTTGAGACCAGTTTTGCCATTGAAACTCAAATAAATAGGATATATCTTTTCTTTTCAATACATATTTGCTGATTTACATAGATCTAGATCTATTGTAAGCAGTCAAAACAGTATCAGGAGAACCCGTACCCCTGAGAACTTGTACCCAAATCTCAAGTTTTCTCAAGAGAAGTCGTACCCCTACTAATACATCTAGTGATAGTTTATCACCATGTTGTCAACTTTTATCTTATTGTGATGCAGATTTGATGAAAAATAGTGGAGTTTTTTTGTATGTGTTGAAGAGACATAAATAAAGTAAAGAAACTTGTGTGTTTTCTTCTGCAGTATTTACATTTTGTGTTTGTAAAGGTGAGAAAACATAAGAAAAAATGAAACCATGTTGGTTATCTGATTTATGCACCTTCTCCCACAATGCTTACGAAAACTTCTTGGGTGCGGTTGACACTTGAGATTGTGTAGTAAATGTATCAGAAAACAGAGGAAGTCTGTACACTGATTTTTAGTCTCTTCAAAATTCTATACATCTGTAGATGACAAATTCATTTTTGGTAACAAGGGACTTCACTTCTTGAAAGGATGGAAAAAAAATTGTGGAAAATTTAGAAAGTACTGGTTATAAGCAACCCCCCCCCCCTTTTTTTCCAAGAACATTGTCAAAAGCTATCTCCTACAGGATGATATTTAGCAACTCAGCACTATTTGGTTAAAGGTAAAGAAATGATCCATCCAGATTCAAAGAGCTATATTTCTTCTTTTTAAGGTGGGTATTTAGAATTTTCATCTCACACCAGATTAAAAAAAAATATATATCATTGAAATTTATATGAAAAAACAATACAAATCATCAAAAATAAGAATCATAAAATTACAAAAACAAATTTTTTTTATGGTATTCCCTTTAAAGGCTATGAAGCCCCTTAAGCTATTTTTAGATTTCACGCCAAAAATCAATAAAGCATTGTGGGAATGTCAAATGACTGGCACGTGACTAATAACAATTAAATTCCATTAAATAACAAACATATAATAATTATTTTCCATAATGTCTTCTTCCGAGGATGTTTGAAACTTTGTCTGTGTTTTCCTGTATTAAATGAGAGAATTGATAATCTAAAAATAGAACGTGTCTCCCGTTGGTGTCAACCTGGTCTGTAATAAATCTCTAATTTCTCGTTTTATCAGATGGTTTTCGACTACTGGGGTTTTATGAACGCGAATTAAAAGGCTATGGGAGTATAAGCATGATTTTTTGCAATTTTGTAAAATTTTCTTCCCAAAATCTGAAGGGCCACCTTTAATGTTGTATACCCAATACCTTTGAATCCTTTGAAAAATTGGCATATTCCATTAAAGAACCATAAATACATGTTTTATCTGAACAACCTTTTTGAAAAACCATATCTTCCCAAATAATTCAATGAAACTAGATTATGTAGATCTACTTGTTTATTTCATCTTTCTGAAATTTACTTTCCTATTTGCCTTACTTCCTTTCTATTTAAATCCATAGAACATCCAGTTAAAAATTGATATTTTGCTACCAATACCTAAGCACAGGAATTTGACATTCTATAACCAAAACGAATGATCAATTATGAAAAAAAATCTCCCCTATATAATGTGTTTATATTATATAGGGGAGATTTCTTTTCATATCTTATCATTTATTTTTGGATATAGAATGTCAAATTCCTGTGACCTAAGTTACCAATGCTTGATTATTCTTTTAAATCTTTTTAACTCTTTACCAAACAACAAAAATCTCTGTCTTGTCTAAATTGAAAGTATTTGCAGATGACAAACAATGTGACTCAAATATGGAAACTTGACTTTGTAAGAGTATATATAAAACATAGTGGGGAAAGGAGGAAATGCTGGATTGCTGGCTGGTTATCAGCATTTTTTCTTTGTCCCACAATGTTTTAACCCTTTACCTCATATGCCAATTTGAGGCTCTTCCATTTAAGCAGCAAATAAAGATATGATGTCAAAAATATGGACAAATGAGGATAGAAATATCTGACCGAGTGGAAAACATTGTGGGAAAAGGAGAAATTGCTTGTTACGAGCAATTTCTCCTTTTCCCGCAATGTTTTCAAAAGCTGTCTGTTGTTGATACGTCAAAATGAGTATCTATGGAGTAAAGGGTTAAGAAGGCTTCTTCCTCAAGGTTTAAATAAAAAAAGGAATAGGAATTGTTAGGCAAAGGGTTAAAGTAGCCAAGCAAAGAAAAGGATTGAGCACAGAATTTAAATATTGAACTTGCTATAGGCCTATATACATTTATATAGACTGGTTTGTTTAAAATATTTCGAAAAATAGTGTTTGACGAATACCATCTGTAAAGGCTTATTTCACCAACCACACACATACACACAAATATTTCTGAAAAATTCTGAAATAGTTCAGTGATTTATACAGTATCGCAATTTTCTAATTTACTATACATATAAACACAGGAATATTTTGAGGACGATAACAATTCGTAGAAATACGTTTCTACTGAAAGTCTATTACCAAACCTGTAAACAAGTATGGCGTCTCCGGCTGGAAGTCGCCGAAGTGGAAAAAGTTCTGTAAGAAATATATCATTTTTTATGATCAAAGGATCTAAATACGATTTGCATTATCACTCATCCAGTATTTTGTATCTGAAATTATTTTCTTTAATGCAGAAAAAGGGTTATATTGGCTTTAACTGAAATGCTTATTGACGCGGGGAATAGCAAACTCCAGTTCAGACTTGAAATAAAAAAGCTTTATTTAGGGTATTTTAAATGATACTTTCTTCGTTTTGAAATAACTCACAGAACTGAAAGTATTTGCTACCTGAAGTGTAAGTTGACTTGAATGCCTTGGTTTATCTATGTGTGCTTTTTTGGTCTGACGAAGTTGTAAGAATTTTTAAGAATACAGTACTGTATAGTACAATTTTTTGTTCGTACCCAATAATTGTCGACCATTATTGCGTCAGTGTACCCTTGCACCATTTTCACTCATATATCGCACTGTCATTACCAGAATGATCTTAGTGCTAAAAATTAAAACTTTGTGTGAAATATCAGGGTATACTTTGATATTTAACAACTTTTGTGTCAAACATTAGAATCATTCTGCTCTTTTTCCCCACATTTATCCCCACATTTATAACATCTTCATTACCAGAACGAACTCAGAGTCAGAAATCTTGTTCTTGCCCAAAATATCAGCTTATAATTTGATGTTCAAAAACTTCTTTTATCAAATGTTACAATCATCTTACTTCACTTTTTTTAGTTACATGTACTAACCATTTTTTTTTTACCTTTAGCACTGTTACTTAAAAAAAAAAAAAGATGATAACTTTCTACCAGTAACAGGCTTTTTTGTCCCTGGGCTTGTTCTTCCGGGCTTGTTTGTCTAGGCTTGTTAGTGCGGACCGAATTTCTGTTGGTCTGGGCTTGTTCATCCCGAATTATGTACCTGCCAAATAAAGGCCTTAATAGTATATACTTAATTGATTCTGAAAAGGTATGAAAAGGTGTTAACTACACATAATTAATAAATTATTATTTATTAACTGTAATTATTGATATTGATATGAATATTCAATTCATGGTGTGTTATGAAGGTTAGCTGTAGGCAAGAGGTGATGTAGTATTGGCTGCCAAGATTTAGCTGCAATATTGCTGTTTACGGCAATGAATACGGCTTTGAACAACAAAAACAAACAGCTTCTGTAATTGTTATAGTAGTAGCTTTTAGTCTTTTACCATACATTCAACGTTTAAATGACCCTATGGTAAATGTTATTTTGCTAACAAAAGGCAATAAACATGTCAGTGTGCCCAGGAGAAGAGAAAATTGTTCAGTAGACAACCAAGAGAAAGTTTTATTTAAAGAACTTTCATGTGTAGAATAACAATTCATTTTGGAAGGCATGATATATATAGCAGTATTCATTCTGATATGATTGATATGGTGGTATGGAACAAACAAGCCAGGGTAAATCATCCCAGGCATGAACAAGCCCAGGGATGAACTGGTATAGGAATGAACAAGCCGAGAGTCCTTTTTACCTCCCCCTTCTCCCCTCAAAAAAACCCCAAATAGAGTGTAATAGAAGACTGGCTTTTAAATTAGTGTTAACAGTAGTAATATTGGAATGGACATCACTGAGGGCTAGCATATACTAACACAATGATGTCCATGTTACAAACCTTTCCTTGGTGCACTTTATGTATACAGAAATCTTATACTATTCTATATCACCTTTTCGTTCTTTTCTGTCATTCCATTTCTTCTCCTGTAGACTTTAGATGACATAGACAGTATGCTTGCTCAAGAAAGTAATATTGACAATGAACACTGGAATGATAACGGAGATGAAATTGTCAGCTCAAAGGTGGTAAGTGAAGGTGGCGGTTTGTTGTTCCCTAACCCAACAATGTATAGCTGGTTGGTTTTAACACTGCATGCATGTGGAGAATATTGAACTGAGTTTTCACCCTTTGGATTACAAAATTAATGTAAAGATTTCAAGTCACTTTAGTTATGTATGTTATGCAGACTAATTTTTTAATTTTTTTTTAATAATTGTATTAACCCTTCACCAGACGATAAAATAACAACCTTGTCTAAAGTGAATGCATTTGCAGACAACAATTTCAATGTGGCTCAAAAGGTGCAACTTTACTTTTATAGAGTAAAAAACATTTTGGGAAACGAAGAAAATGCTGGTTACCAGCATTTTCTCCTTTTCCCACAATGTTTCCAAAAGGCTTCATTCTCAAAGGCGTCAAAAGTCGTTATTATGTGGTAAAGGGCTAAACAGGTGTATGGGATGAGGCCACAACTCTTTGATATTTTCTCAAGTTCCAGATTTTAAAGGTGGCCCTTCAGATTTTGGGACGAAAATTTTACAAAAGTGCAAAAAAATCATCCTTATACTCCCAAAGCCTTTTAATTTTCATTCATAAAACCCCAGTAGTCGAAAACCGTCCGACAACACGAGAAATTAGAGATTTACTATGGCCCAGGTTGACACCAACGGAAGACACATTCTATTTTTAGATGATCAGTTCGCTCATTTACTTACAGGAATACACAGAAGAAGCTTCAAACATAGCGTTTTTTACCCCACCCAAACAAAATTTCGAATTTTCAGTCACAATTATTTTGTTCTCTGCAAATGCCTTCGATTTCGACAAGCCTTACCCTAAATATATTGTCGTTTGGTAATGAGTTCATAGCTTAATAACCACTATAGACAAAAGAAACCAGTAAGGTCTTTGGTCCTTAACTCTCATATTAACTCTTTAGCACACATTCATGACTGTAACAACTCTGAAAGAAAAGCATTTTGAAAACATTGAGGGAAAAGGAGAAAATGCTGGTAACCACTAACTCAGCATTTTTCTCTTTACCAAACAACAAAATTTTAGACTTCTTTTAATTGAAATTATTTTGCAGAGGACAAAATTCATGCGTCTATTAAATTAAAATTTGCACTGGAAGGATAGAAAACATTGTGGGAAAAGGAGAAAATGCTGGTTTCCACCATTTTCTCCTTTTCCTGCAATATTTTCAAAGACTTTTTCTCAGTGTCGTTACAAGTCGGGATGTTGTGGTAAAGAGTTAAAGATGGAAGCTGCCGAGATTGGCTAAATAGCTTCTGCGAAATGTCGATGTTGCGACTAGATACTTGCCAACGAGTTCAGGGTCGTAATTCTCAAACTTGATTTTAGAAGGAATATCTCTGTTGTTTAAGAAATAATCTTCTTTCTATCGTGGTATATCGTTCAATAAACCACAGTTGTGGTTTATTGAGCGATATACCACAATAGAAAGAAGATTATTTCGATTCTAACATGGCCAATTTTTAGTGAAATGAAAACAAGTTCAAACTTGAGTAAAAACGTGGATGAAGATTACGTTCTATTGAATAACTCACTCACTATTACATGGATTGTCGCAGATTTTACCATGTTTTCCTTGCACTGTGTTTATAGAGCCAAAGTCGCGTATCATGTTAGAATTTTATTTAACGCTCAGAGGGTTAAGTTCTGTTTTCCCACTGTTTTCCCACTGGTCATGAAGCATTTTCAGGGTAGGTGGTTTCTGCTGAATCCATTTTCTTAATCCATCACAGATCCGGGAGCAGATACTATGCAGATTGTTTCATGAATTCATTAATAAAAGATAGTTTGCTTAACCCTTTACTCCATAGATACTCATTTTTATGCATTGCTCGTCACAAGCAATTTCACCTTTTGCCACAATGTTTTCTATGCTATCAAAAGGTGTCATATACACATAGGAAATGGCTTCATCTTTGTTGTTATTTAGGGTCAGAGATACCATAGAAATGCCTCATGGGGTAAAGGGTTATTAAATGTTTCGCTTTGTTTGTGTTGTATGTATCTCATGACATGCACTGAACTTCGTAATGTTTGTCACATTTCATTTTTTTTTTTCAAGCTTTTGTTAGAAATTACGAAATCATTTAGCATTTAGCTTTTTATGTGTTGTAAGTGCCTAAGCATTCAATCTTGTATATTTAACTGTGTCATTCTTAGCTCAGCTGTTTTGGAGAAAACTTCCAATTAATTATCATAGCCCTGGTGTTGTCCTCTGGGTTATCTATGTCATCTAGACAAGAAGAGCCCCAGTAGCATGGTCAGCAGCATACAGTTTTGACAATGGTTATTTGGGAAAGCAGCCAGTGGCTTGGAAAGGATATTGTGTTGAGTACTGATGAAAGAAACTCCAGAAAAGCATGGATAGGTGTAGTGGCGGCCATGATATAATTGAAATAATGTTGAAAACAGTGTTAAATGCCATACAATGATCAATTAGTATGGTAGATTTAAATGACCAATTGACAAATTCTTTTCTATTTTACAGTCTAATGTAGACAGCTGGACAGTTGTCAACAAGAAGTTAAGGGTGTATGGACTGAAAGAAATCAAATGTCAACATCCAGCGGATGTTCAACACTTGTCAGGTACTTTGATATATTCTTATTGTCTCATGTTGTTTTCTGGCAGAAATCATTTCTCGAGAAATTTGTAATCAATTTTTTACCATATTTAATCAATGATTTTAACCCTTTACCCGATAAGACATTTCTATGGCATCTCTAATTGACCCTAAATAACAGCAAGCCTTTTCTTATGTGTATATGACACCTTTTGATAGTGTGGAAAACATTGTGGTAAAAGGTGAATTGCTCGTCGAGCAATTTCACAAACGGCTTCATCCTTGCTGTTTTTTAGGGTCAGTAAGAGATACCATAGAAATGCCTTATGGGGTAAAGGGTTAAATAAAAACTTCCCCTCAACACTTAATTGTGTCTGACTTTTAATGTCCTTGATAAATAAGGATTTAGGATAAATAAAATGCTGGTAACTGTATCGTATTTTACTAAACTCATTAAAGTGAGTTATTGACAATAAGACTTGACTACGATTGATCAACGTTTTTATTTCGCTCCAACCTCCAAACTGGAGAGTATCTAAACTGGCTATGAATACGTACAGTAATCAGTATGTTATATAGGATGACTATCAAAGCGTAAACGTATATACGTCACAGTAACTAGCATTTTACCCACAACATTTTCATCCTTCAAAAGTTCAGTTTGAATTTTTGGGCCATGTCTAAGTTATAGTCTTCAAATACTGTTAATTTTGACTGGTCTAGTATTTTTAACTCACCTGAGCACAACATGCTCCAGGGGAGCTAAAAGGGTGACACTGTGAAGGTCATGCAGGGTGAACAATTCCTTTAAACATCTCCTAAACTGCTCGGCTGATTTGGACCAAACTTAGCTGGAATGTTCCTTGGGAGATCGTCTTTGAAAATTGTTCACGGAATTTAGTTCCATAAGAAAACTCTGGTTGCCATGGCAACCAAATGGAACTTTGCAAGAAATTCTTTAAAAATCTTCCCTTCTGAAACGACTTGTCGGATTTAACAATGATTTTTTTCACAGGATATATTCCTTGGGTGAGCCGTTTCAAAAATTGTTCGGGAAAATTTGATCTGTCAAGAAACATGGCTCTAGTGAATGGGGGCTTCTTGCACAATACAAAATTGAAGAAATTTTAAAAAAATTATTCATTTCTGAAGTGGCTGGTCAGCTTTTGAAACAATTTCACAGAGATGTTCCTTGGTGACCCTTTTCAAAAATTGTTCGTGAAATTTTGATCCAAAAAGAAACATGACTCTGGTGAATGGGGGCTACTTAAAATGCTTCTGTATGAGCGACAGACAAAGATTAAATTCTTAAACTTTATTATTTGTAATACACAACAAAGGGGTTTGCATCTGAGTTTGTCTTATTGTATCATTTAAAAAAAGATACCGTTCTCTAATAGTACGGTCACAAATCAGTAAATGCCGCCTGGCGGCGTGGTAACTGCCAGTTTTTACTCAAATTGGGCTGGTGGCACCTCTGTGGCAGGAACAATTGGCAGGCGGCATTTCAGATGCCACTAGGATGCCGGTGAAGTTTTAAGAAAAAGTTAAAATTCTGATTGCCACTGGCTGATTTTATCGAATTGTGCCTGTCGTCAGGGGGCCGGCCGGCCGCATTTTGTGGTCATGCGGTGGCTATCAAGCAGCAGACAGGCTGCAGCGCGATTTTTACTCGGTCATGGGGTTTCGACGGCCTTCAGACTTCGGCTGGTGATCGTGAGGAACTAACTTCCACTCTCCAGCATGCAGCCTGCTGCCTTTATGCTACCCACATGCCACCCTTTGATTTCAAAATATCTGCCGGTGGCAGGGTGGAGATTGAAAAGCAGCTGGAAGGCGACTATCGGTGTTGGTAAGTAGCAGGTCGGCAATCTGCCGAGTGCAGACTTCGGGGCCCCTGAAAATAAATCTGAGGCTGTACATCATACAAATAGTCATCATGGCGATTCTAAAAGCACCAAAGGACTCAGAGACTTGCATATTTCTCTGTCTTGGGCTCTGATCTCTTGCGCTTCGGTGCCTTGTCCTTCCCTTTGCCGCTGCCTTTAGGGGCAACTTGTGGAAGGAAACATTTCTCAAAAGTCAGATCCATTTATCTTTGGTTGATAGTAAAAATGAACAATTTTTTTGTGTGATATGAGAGCAATCTAGATTCATATATCCCGCGTAAACTAGCCTGCCACCGTCAGATTAATGGGCGGGTGCTGGCTGGTGGCAGTTTGAACGCCTGATCGCTGGCTGGTGTCAGGTATAAATGGCGGGTGTCCACCAGGTTACCGTGTGGGGGCAGGTACAATCTCATGGCTGACGGCCTGTCACGTAACTGCCACTGGCCGACACCCTGACAACTGCCCGCATCCCTTGAATTGATGGAACTGCCTGGCGCCCCCGGAGCCCGTCAGGCGGCCTTTACTGGCAGTCAGACCACTGGCAGTCAGACCACTCCCACCGATTTGTAAAAAATCGGCCGGTGGCATGTAAGTTTAAGAATCCACTGATGTCTAAAAATCGGCAGGCGGAAGTTTCACATTGTGACTGTAGTGTTACTGGCCCTCTATGCCCTATCCCCATATTGGTCAGAGGTATTACTGTATTATCATAGCTGTATTGCCTTCTCTGTCGCAGCACAAAAACTTTGATACATGAATTTCATTATCTCTGTTATTACAAAGGTTATTTACTTCAAACTTGGACTGGCTTTTAACTCATTACCAAACGACAATATTTTAGGCTTGTCTAAATGGAAAGCATTTGCAGATGACAAAGTAAAAGTGACTGAAAATTTGAAGTTTGTTTTGTGAAGGGTAGAAAACATTGTGGGAATAGGAGAAAATGCTGGTTACCAGCATTTACTCCTTTTCCAACCATGTTTTCTAAAAGCTTCTTTGTCAGGGTCGTCAAAAGTAGGGATTATGTGGTGATGGGTTAACTGTCAAAAGGGGGACCTGTACAACAAAGGCAAAGTATTTTTGACATGTTTAAGCCATTATCTCCCGCTAGATGGCATTCTATAGATACTCATCTATCTAATTTGGGCATCCTGGGTACAGAACCAAACCATTTTCCTAACGCGACAACCGTTACTTTGAATTTCAAATTGAAATAAATGTTTACTCAATAAAACGCTATCTCATGCAATTCACTCAGCTATGATTAGCAGTCTAGAGAAATCTGGAGCTAAAGCAGGTCTCATTTCTCCTCAAAGGTATTGATAAAAGCTATTTTCTACATTACTACTTTATAGAGCGTAATACTACAGTCAGCGCGGTTTTGGGGCTGGTGATGGGTCATATAAGACAGTCGAATCTTCAAAGAATATGATATGCGCAGACAATGATGTCTAAGCCCCTGGTTAAACTTAGAATCTCCACTGAAAATCAAGAAACTGCAGCTGCATGTGATGCTCTTCTGTTTAGAAGACTGTGTTTCTAAATAATCTTCATACATCCTGCTCTATAGTCCACAAGCTTATTCTTTATTGCCCTCTCTTTGTGTTTTTTTACAGACTCTACAGTGTGTTTAGACAGCAGAAATGACAAGATAGCACGTGAAAACTACCTCTCCCTCATGTCAGACTGTGATCAGCGACAAACTTTAGTACAAGATCTCATTAAGAAAAACAATCAGCTCAAGTGAGTTGCTCAGTTTCTGTGAATAATCTCTATACAAAAAGCCAAAACTTTACCCCTTTACCCTACAATGATGAATTAACACCCCTGAAAGAGAAAGCTTTTGAAGCGAACTGACATTGTAATGTAGTAAAATGACTTTCCCTGTTTTAGCTGGAATGATTTGCCATTATATCAGAAATCAAGATTGTACTTCTGAACAGTCTGATCTTTGATCTTTAACCAGTCTGTATACAGAACTGAAAATATCTTCAACTTCCGAAAAGTTAATCACTAATCCTGTTTTTACAGGGAAGAACTTGACCGACAAACAGATCTGGCTGAGAAATACTTCTCTAAGATGAAAGATTTGAAAATAATGCTTGAAAGTTCCAGGGCTAGAGTAAAGGTATCATTGTCTTTTAACTCTTTACCAAACAACAAAATTTTAGACTTTTCCAAATTGAAAGCATTGGCAGACGACAATGTAAATGTGACCTGAAAATTGATATTTGTATTGGGAAAGGATAGAAAACATGGTGGTAAAAAGAGAAAAATGCTGGTTACCAGCATTTTCTCCTTTTCCAACAAAGTTTTCAAAGGGCCTCTTTCACGGGGTCGTTAAAAGTCTGGATTGTGCGCAGTAAAGAGTTAACTCTTTACCAAACGACAGAAATTTAGACTGGTCCAAATTGAAAGCACTTGCAAACAAAATAAACGTAACTCAAAAATTGTAATTTGTTTCCAGCAGGGTAGAAAACATTGTTGGAAAAGGAAAAAATGCTGGTTGCCAGCATTTTCTCCTTTTCCCACAATGTTTTCCAAAGGCTACTATCACAGGGTCGTAAAAAGCAGGGATTGTTTGGAAAAGGATTAAATAAAAACCTTACTAAACACACTATTAAACAATCTCATGCGTTTATAAACCTGGTGCAGAAGGATTTCGAGAACAACCATAAAAGGAGAAAATCCTGGTGATCCAGGTGGTTTATGGTTCAAATCTCTAGTTGGACAAATTTTTTCCAAAGGATTGATGAAAGGAAAGAATTTATTCCTGCCTCACTGCTGGTTATGGTCTTGATGATGGGTATGTGAGGCATATTTGGATAGCAGCCAAAGACTTTGGTTGCTTACAAGATTTCTCAACACTTGGGACTTGTTAGGTCGAAACTTTCTGACATAGTCTTTCAGAGATAGTTTGTAGTCACAGTTTTTGGTTTCTTCCTTCAACTCTTTACCAAATGACAAAATTACACACTGGACCAAATTGAAAGCATTTGCAGAGAACAAAATTAATATGACTGAAAAATTGAAATTTGGTTTTGGAAAGAGTTGAAAACACTGTGGGAAAAGGAGAAAATGCTGGTTACCAGCATTTTCTCCTTTTCCCACAGTGTTTACAAAAGGCTTATTTCTAAGGGTCGTTAAAAGTCAGGATTGTGTGGTAAAGGCTTAACCCATTACCACGTAATCTGGAGTTTTTATAACCATGAGGAAGATAGCTTTATAAAACATTGTGTGAAAAAGGAAAAAAATGCTTGAAACCAGCATTTTTGCCTTTTCCCACAGTGTTTTATTTACACCTTTGAAGATGGGTAAGATAACTAAATAACTTCACCCTCATTCAATTTGTTATAACCCCCCCCCCCCCACCCTTATAATGAAGTGGAGGGGAGTATGCTGGAATTGCCATGGCTGTCAGGTCTGTCTGTCTGTGTGTCGGGTTGTCCATAGACACAAATTTACCCAGAGCAATACTCCAACAGTTTTTGAACTTGAATTTACACTCAGGAGCCCAATATATATGAACTTTTTGTTGCAGAATCATCTCCCCTTGAATTTTTTCCACTCTTACTTTTGTACTTAACCATTCTGCATTCTGTGACAAAGACCTATTTTTGTGTCAAGGGGCTGGTGGGGTAATAATCACATTTAGTGATAGCTCCAGTTTTGTCTGCAAATGCTTTCCATTTGGACAATTGTTGAATGAAATTTCATTTATCAAGCACTATAGAGATTAATACGATTGTACTTTGTCTTGTTCAGGAGCTAGAATCAGAGGAGCCAAGTTCTCGGCACCATGATGATGAGTATGACTGGAATGAGAGAGTGAATAATACAAGAACTGCCATTATCGCTAAAAATAAAGATTTAGGTTATAAATGTAAACAACAGGAAAAAGAGATTGATAGATTAAAGGAGAAACTTAAAAACTTGTCCATTCAGGTATTTGTCTAGTTTTTGTAAGCTCATAATAATGTCTTAGTGAAATACAAATGCATACAATTATACCATTTTCGGTATTCACCTGCCATTCTCAAGAATATTCTTGGTCTTACTTTAGAGTTAGAAAGTAAAATAACCATCGATATATACATGTACATCATTTTGTTTCACCAATCACAAGTTGCTTTACTTTCATATTTAGAAAATTCTTGAGATTAGACTTAGGTGAAAATGGACCAAGATGAAAGAAATTTGCTGATTCTTTTAACACATTACCAAACGACAATATTTTAGTCCTGTCCAGATCGAAAGCATTTCCAGACGACAAAATAAGAGTGACAGACAATTTGAAATTTGGTTTGTGAAGGGTAGAAAACATTGTGGGAAAAGGAGAAAATGCTGGTTCCAGCATTTTTTCCTTTTCCCACAACTTTTTCTAAAGGCATCTTTCATAGGGTTGTCAAAAGTAGCAATCGTGTGGTAATGGGTTAAAAGTCAATTTTCAGCTCTACTGGCTAAATGCCAGAAGGTTTTAAATGTTATGATTTCTGTTGACGTTCTCTGGGCATTTGTTAGTCTTTTTCTTAGTTACACCAGCAAGTCTGTATTTGTCGTTGAATTTTAGTGGAACTTTCTTAGATTGTTTATATTATAAATAAATGTAGCTTGAACCCATCTGAACTTATAGAAAAGAAACTTTTCACTCAGAAAAAATTCCATGTAAAGTAATAACATTTACTGTACATTTCATGTTGATATGAGTATTCTTTTGAAAGTTGTACCTTTTTATCATTTTTATCATTCAGAGGTTAGATTCTATTAACCCATTACCACACAATCCCTACTTTTGACACCCCTGAGAAAGAAGCCTGTAGAAAACATTGTGAGAAAAGGAGAAAATGCTGGTAACCAGCATTTTCTCCTTTTCTCACAATGTTTTCTGTCCTTCACAAAACAAATTTCAAATTTTCAGTCACTTTTGTTTTGTCATTTGCAAACGCTTTCGATTTGGACAAGCCTTAAATATTTTTGTTTGGTAATGAGTTAAGAAATTTTATTGCACTTGAGATAGAACTTTATCTCATTGCCAAACTACAAAATTTAAGACCAGCCCAAATTTAGACCTTTTGCAGATAAATTGCCTGTGGTTCAAACAGTAGGATTTAAAAAAGGAGAAAATAGTAGTCTTCAATATTTTTTTTCCTTTTCCCACAATCTTTTCAATAGCCTTCTTCCCAAGGTTCTTTGAAACAAAGTAATATTTGGTATAGGGTCAAAACATTTTTTTCATGGTTAGTTGATATATGTCCTTTTCTTGCAATGTTGTTTTTACTGTAGATGATTTTTTTTTAATTTTCAGGAAGAAAAGCGTAATCAAAGAGTTGGTGCTGTATTTCAGGAGTTCAGGAGACGAACAGCTAGGGCTCATCACACAATGGATGATAAGTTAGTCTTTTACCAAACAACAAAATTTTGCACTCTTGCAAACCAAAAATAATTTTCAGACAAAAGTATAATTAAAGCTCAAAAGATGACTGCTGTATTTGATAAGGTGGAAAACATTGTAGGAATAGGAGAAAATGCTGGTCACCATCATTTTCTCCTTATCCCACAATGTTTTCGAGAGCCTTCTAAAGGGTTGTGAAAACTCTGGACTTGAGATAAAGGGTTAACTTTTTATATCAAAAAGGCATACTAATTGATTTTAGTCTGTCAACATCCAAAGCGTTGGCAAAGGACAAATTGAATTAGTGTCAAAAGGTGGGGTTTTCTTTCAGCAGGTCAACTCATAACCAAACAACATTATTTTAGGCTTGTCCGAATCGAAAGCATGTGCAGACAAGAAAATAAATGTAACTGAAAATTTGAAATTTGTCTTGTGAAGAGTAGAAAACATTGTGGGACAAGGAGAAAATGCTGGTGACCAGCTTTTTCTCCTTTTCCCACAATATTTTCTAAAGGTTTCTTTCTCAGGGTCGTCAAAAGTAGGGATTGTGTGGTAATGGGTTAAAAACCATTGTTGGGAAAGGGAAATACACTAGATACCGAAGCATTTTCTATGGTATTGTTGTTAACCCTTTACCACACAATCCCGTCTTTTCACGAACCTGAGAAAGAAGCCTTTTGAAAATATTGTGGGAAAAGGAGAAGATGCTGGTAACCAGCATTTTCTCCTTTTCCCGCAATGTTTTCTGCCCTTCCCAAAATAAATTTCAAATTTTCAGTCATTTTAATTTTGTTGTCTGCAAATGCTTTTAATTGGGTCCAATCTAAAATTTTTTCGTTTGGTACAGAGTTAACAGTGGTAAGAAAGACAGCTTGTATAAAATGTAATGCTCAAGCGGGAGAAGGCATGTTGTAAACACTTAACCTACTATAAAGTAACAACAATGAAATTTTCAGTCCAACAGTAAAACCCCAAATATTGCTATTCCAAACTTACGTTTAGGGGATTAATATCTCCTTATCGGACAGTGTACATCTAAGATCAGACTGCACAGAACGTGAAGTCTGATCTTGATCAACACTTTCTGCAAAAAGTCCGTGAGTTGCGATTAGCAGACTAAGGGTTATTGAAATCATGAAAAATCATACTTTAAATTTTGTTCAAATTGAAAACATTTGGAGACATGTTCAATTTAGCTGAAGTGATTGTTTTTTTTTTTTTTTCTTTGAAAAGTTGAAAGGCATTGTTGGACAAGAAGGTTATGAGCATTTTCTTCTTTTCACACAATGTTTTCGAAGCCTTTCCTTCTCAGGGACGCTACTGCATAGGATTATGTGGTAAAGTGTCAATCAGGAAACAACGGAGAAAAGATCATTACATCTTGCTAGAAACTTAACTCTTTTTTTCTCCCACAGATTATTAGATGTGATAGATGCATATGAGAGACAAATACAAAATCTACAGAAAGAGCTTCAGCTAAGGTAACCATCTAAACATAGAACACCAGATACAATGTAAATGAACCATACTCTGGCAAAAGGTTTTTTTTATGCATCTGTGTGAGGCATGATACTAAGCAAATGATTATAGAATTAAGAAATAATCTTCTTTCTACCATGGTTTATCATTTAATAAACCATGCGTGTGAGTTATGAGGCACAATAAATAATCCATGAGGGCAATAGCCTGAATGGTTTACTCATTGTGCCTCATAACTCACAATTTTGATTCCAATATGACCAACTCTTAATCAAAGGGAATTTAGCTCATATTTAGAATGAAAACATGGATGCAGATTACAATCCATTGAATACAAGGTTCGCACAGGCTTGAAAAGTGCTTGAAAATGAGGGGTAGTCTTGAAAAGTCCTTGAAACAGAGTTTTGTCTTGAAAAGTACTTGAAAATTCATATCTAGCCTTGAAAAGTACTTGAATTTTGGGCTTTATACATGACGATTAGTAAATACTTCTAAAAATTGCTTTAGCAATGACAAAACAAGAAAATTACATCAACAAATGACGTCCAATACATCTATGTCGCTTCCGAGTACGAAAATGCGTAAGACCGTTTTATTAGGTACGAAAGTATTTTGTTACGAAACGACTGTATTTACACCGATTCCCTGCTTTTAGGTGCTATCGCTACTTTATATGGTAATCAACCGGGATCTAGTTTACACAATATTGTAAACATTATCTCCCTTCACGGGATTCATCGTTTCGTATAGTTATTGTCTGCAAAGTTTAGTGATTTAGTTACGTTTTAATTCCGGATTTCTAGAAATTAGACTACGGAAATATGTTTTCCGTCGGGATTGGTCCAGAAAATTACTTTGGGCCAAGGAAACGAACGATAAATATAAAGCCCTTTGTCATAGTTGTAGAAAAGAAATCGATATTGCTTGCATGGTTGAAAGCGCACCCCAGTCTCATTCCAAAAGTGAGTTGCATTAAGAAAGTGGAAAGTCCATGAGTGGAATGTTTTCAGACTATTTTATAAAATGTTCAGTCATGAAAACGAGTCCGAGTATAAAAAAGAAAATGAAAGTACAACTACGGCGCCGCCGTCAGGGGCAGAACTGACCATTCCTAATCTCACTGTGTTTAAAGAAATTAAGAGAAAACCTGTCTTTGGCTTAGAAAAGGTTGGCATTATATTTTTAAAAAAAAAAAGGTCCTTGAAAATGAGTTTTATGTACTTGAAAAGTCCTTGAAAAGTCCTTGAATTTAGTCAGCACTTGCCTGTATGAACCATGGAATAACTTACTTTGTAAAGCATAACACACTCTGCATAGAATAATGTAGATTTCACCATGCTTTTGTGGCACTGTGTTTATAGAGCCAAATTTGCATGTCATGTTAGAACAATGGATCCATAAAGTTCGTTTTGATTAACTCTTTAATACACAATACTAACTTTTAATGACCCTGACAAAGAAGCTTTTTGAAAGCATTGTGGGAAAAGGAGAAAATGCTGGTAACCAGCATTTTCTCCTTTTCCCACATTCTTTTCTACTGTATCAAAAACGAATTTGATGCACCATCTGCGCCACAGTGAAATTGTTTTGTGCAAATACTTTGAAGTTGGACAAGACTAAAATTTTGTTGTCTAGTAAAGGGATTAACAACTGACTGAAGCATGAGGTAAACAGGTCCATAGACATGGTTGACACTTTTTGCAGATGTATTTAACTCCCTTCTTCTCACAGAGCATGGTTCAAATGAATCTGACTGCTTCAATTAACCATTTACCACACAATCGCAAGTTTTAACCCTTTCCCAAACGGCAAATTTTGGATCAGACCAAACTGGAAGCAATTTGCAGATGACAAATTAATAGTTGCTAAAAAGATGATTTCCTATACGATAGGGTAAAAAACAATGTGGGAAAAGGAGAAAATGCTGGTTATCAGCATTTTCTCCTTTTCCCACAATGTTTTCAAAATGCTTATATTCCTGACCTATAAAAACCAGGGATTGTTTGGGAAAGGGTTAATTACCCTAAAAAGAAAGTCTTTTGAAAGGAAAAATGTTGATAACCAGCATTTTCCCCTTTCCTGCAGTGTTTTCTTGGCTTTCAGAAACCAATGCCAAAGTCAGAGCCACATGTTATTTGTTGTCTGCAAAAGCTTTTGAATTTGATGAGTAGAAAATTCTGTTATTTGTTGAAGAGTAGACTCTTTACTACACGACAAAATTTTAGCCTTTTCCAAATTGAAAGCAATTGCGGACGACATTTTAATGTAACTCAAATAATAGAATTTGATCTTGACCAGGTTGAAAACATATTGGGAAAAGGAGAAACTGCTGGTTACCAGCATTTTCTCCTTTTCCCACAATGTTTTTAAAGGACTTCTTCCCGAATTGTGTTAAAAATCGTCATTGTGTGGTAAAAGGAGATCCAAATTATGCAATTTCAATGGTTGCTTTTTCCCAAAATATTTCACAGGGAAGTGGAGAATGTATATTCAAGAGGCACTGTCTGCAAAAAGCAGTCTGACTTTTATCTGCATTATTAGCAGAAAACAACAAAATATCTGTTTAGAACTCTTTGACTTATTTATGGTATACTCAACCATACATTATATTGTGAAACTTTCTTATATGGATCTGCATTCCCAGATAGTTCGGTCAGAAATACTCTAATTTTACATGCATGTTGTATTAGAGTTTTTCTCGATTAACCCATTACCACACAATCCCGACTTTTGAAGACCCTGAGAAAGAAGCCTTTTGAAAACATCGTGGGAAAAGGAGAAAATGCTGGTAACCAGCATTTTATCCTTTTCCCACAATGTTTTTTACCCATCAAAAGACAAATTTCAAATTTTCAGTCACTTTTATTTTGTTGTCTGCAAATGCTTTCAATTTGGACCAGTCTAAAACACTGTCGTTTGGTAATGGGTTAACTGAAAATATCTCCTAAATTGAATGTATTTAGACAAGAAATGAAATGTATATAATGTACTAGGATTTTAATGGCATTATCAGCATTTTCTCCTCATCCCAAAATGTTTTCAAAAGCAAGAACCCTTAGGATTATGATAGCACAGGGTCATTGGTAACAGGCTAAAAGGCACCCCCCCCAAAAAAAAAACTGCACTGATAACATGTATATAGGGCAAAAGCCCTATGCTTTCAAATGTTTTTACAAGATCTAGGCTAGGATCATGTAAATATCTTGTAATATTTATCTTTTTCCATAGTAACAGATCTACTGTAGATTTTGAGAAGATAAATGATTCTGGAGGAGAGGATGATATGTCATCAATTTATTCCATACCTAGAGATCAGGAAACTTCCACAAACTTTAAAAAACTCGTCAGGGTAAGTGACATGACCAATTAACCGTTTCCCAAACAATCCCTAGTTTTTACGGGTCTGGAATAGTAGCCTTTTGAAAACATTGTGGGAAAAGGAGAAAATGCTGGTAACCAGCATTTTCTCCTTTTTCCACAATGTTTTCTATCCTATCATACACAGAAATCATCTTTTCAGCAAGAGTTGAATTGTTGTCTGCAAATGCTTTCAATTTTGTCTAGCCCAAAAGTTTGTCGTTTGGGAAAGGGTTAATAAATGTCAGCAGGGTCCATATTCACCAACAGTTCTTGAGAATGTTCTTGTCTTATTCTTCAAGATTTTCTACATTTGAAAGTAACACAACTTCTGATTGGCTAAACCATTTGGTTTAGCCAATCAAAAGCCATGTTACTTTCAAATGTAGAAAATTTGGGAGAATAAGACTGAGACTGTCCTAAGGACTAATTTGTGAATACGAACTCAGGTTGTCAAGTATTATTCTTGAAGTTTACATGGCCCAAGACCAGTACTAGATAACCCAACAAAGCTTTTGTAAAATGAGTTATTGGAATTACTTGAACATTGTTTAACTATTTACAACATGACAAAATTTAGGACTTGTCCGAATTGAAAGCATTTGCAGATGACAAATGGAACTGTACCAAAGTGATAAGTTTTGTTTAGAAAATGGTTGAAAACATCATTTATAATCTCTATGTCAGTATCTTATGGTAAATGGTAGAAGCTTGTTCATTTTAATTTTAGATATGTCCGTAATGTGAACATTTGGAGAAAATGAATAAATGTGTTTGAAAAAGTAGGATTGATCTTTGAAAAGGTAGAAAACATTTTGGGAAAAATAGAAACAGCTAGTTACCAGCATTTTTTCCTGTTCCAAATGTGTTTTCTCAATGGCTTTCTTCTTCAGGAATGTTAAAACTTGTGAATATTTGGTAAAGGCATGAATAATTTAAGTTCAACTATGAAATTGTAGGCTTATGAAAAACAGATTAAAGATTTAAACAGGACCATAAAGAAACTGGAAGAGGAAAAGGAGCTGGTCAAATTAGATGTCGATGCAAGGTAAGTTTTCTGTTTTCAAAATACTTTGTACTGACAACTTCTGAAGATTGCAGCAGACCTCTTTTGAAAACCTTAGGGCAGAAGGAGAAATTGTTTGTAGCAAGCTTAATGTGATGTTGACTGTGAATGTTATCTCATGCATATATCTGTTTTGAGGAAACAGCTTTCTTTTTTTCCCTTCAGCAAATACAGTTGCAATTTTGCGACTTTTATTCATACAACTTAAAATCATCCAGCATGTTTAAGTTCTCCTGTTGGCATAATCCTGTATCAGTCTATAAATTAAGAAATTATTTTGAACACATTATGTAAATTTTTTTCCAGAAGATTTTGAATAAGAAGAGGTTTGTGGTTGCTTATAGGGTATGGGGTATAATTTATACACTTAACAAAAAACTAATAATTATGTGTGAAGAAATATAAAAAGAAGTAGCAGGCCTGATAACTCATGTGAGTACAACTGCTGTGGTGCTGCAGTTTTTTCTGGGAGAAAAAAGGTCTTTTACATTTTATCTTATTTAACGTCTGCAAGAAATTGTGGACCTCTTATGTAACCCTGTACCACACAATCCACAGTTTTAACAAGCCAGTGAAAGAAAGCTTTTGAAAACAATTTGGATTTTGGAGAAAGTGCCGGTAATCTGCATTTTCTCCTATTTGCACATTTTTTTTCTCTCCATTCATTGTTAAGTCCATTTATTTGAGCCACATCTGTCATCTGCAAATACTTTCAGGTTCGAATAGTCTAAATTTTTGTCATCTGATAAAGAGATAAGTCTCTACCAAGCAACACAATTTTTGACTGGTCCAATTTGAATCCATTTTTGAACAACATAGTAAATGTGGACTTTTATGTGAAAGATAAGAATACTTTGGAGGGGAGGGAGAATGCTGCTTACTAGCATTTTCTCCTTTTCCTACAATGTTTTCAGAAGCCATTTTTCTAATGGTTGTACTCTAAACCTAGCGATCAGGAGACAGGGTTCTTTAGTAAACAGCTAAATTTGTAAAGTGTAACACTGTAATGAAATTTGCAGTAATTTTTTTTTTCCATGGATTAACCTGTCCAGGAGGGACATTGAAGCCATATCTGGGTGTTGTATTGATGGTCAATTAGGGTTTGTATGTAGATTGTAAAAATTATGTTTGAGTTATTAATTGGCTCGACTTTGTGTGCTATAGATTATGCTAGAGAGGCAAGTCATTAGATGATATGGCCTGCAGCATGTGAAACGAGGCATTTAGACATTTGCGTAAAGTGTCGTCTGGGATCAGCCTTCGCAGTCTGCACAGGCTAATCTGAAACGATATTTTCAATTTCTACGTAATTTCCTCTTTTTTACCCTAGTCTACCATGGGACAAAATAAAGTGGCATCTTGGATTATCCTGAGTGGACTGCTCAGGCTGATCCGGGACGACACTGTACACAGATGTCCAAATGACCCTTTTTGCATGTTGTAGGCCCTATGGAAGTTTCAGACTGTTTTGTCCAGTTTGTTAACCCTTTACCCCATAAGGCATTTCTATGCTATCTCTAATTGACCCTAAATTACAGCAAGGATGAAGCCATTTCTTATGTGTATATGACACCTTTTGACAGTGTAGAAAACATTGCGGCAAAAGGTGAAATTGCATCGTCACGAGCAATTTCACCTTTTGTCACAATGTTTTCCAAAAGCTCCAACAAGCAATGTGTAGAAATGCGTATATATGGAGTAAAGGGTTAAACATTTGAGCTCTGCTCTCACAAACTAGGGTTTACTGCATCTTTTGATGCATTGTGCCAAGCAAGACACCTCAAAAAGTTTTCACAGCCTTTAGGAAGAATACTTTTGAAAACATTGTGGGAAAAAGAGAAAATGCCTTTAACCCTTTTACACACAATCCGGACTTGTAATGACCCCTAGAAAGAAGCCTTTAGAAAACATTGTGGGGAAAGGAGAAAATGCTGGTAATCATGCTGGTAATCATTATTTTCTCCTTTTCCCACAATGTTTTCTACCCTTTCCAAATCAGTTTTCAATTTTTGATTCAGATTTATTTTGTCATCTGCAAAAGGGTACAAGGGTAGGGTTTTCAGTTTGGACAAGTCCAGAATTTTGTTGTTTGGTAAAGAGTTAACCAGCATCTTCTCCTTTTTCCATAGATTTTCTGTCTTTCCAGACACGAAATTCACTTCTTGAGTTACGGTTAAAATTTAGTCTCCAAACTTCAAATGCTTCCAAATTTGGGCAAGTCTAAATCCCATCAGTGGGTAAAGTTTTAAATGTGGTGATACAGGAACATTGGAGTCCTCTTGTTGATGCTAGTCTTGGATATTTATTAATTCTTTGAAGGTTTGCTTGGATAATGATGTTTGCTGATTATTTCACAGATTTTTTCACTCATTGCTCTTAGTCAAGCCTTTGTAAGTCAGTCAGTATACATACAGGACTTGAGAACAGGGAGTCACTGGTTTGTTCCTGGCTTGGCAAATTTCTTAACGAAAATCAGTAATAGTCATTTTGACAGAATTCGTTCCTCTCTCACCGCTGACAGTTGCTTTGACAATGATTATGTTGGAAGGCAGCCAGTGGCTTGAAAAGAATAGTGTTGAGTTCTGATAAGAAACTCCAGGAAAGAATGGAACGGTACACTAGCCACCCATGGTATAAGAGAAATAATGTTGAAAAAAGTGTTAACCCTTTACCCCATAAGGCATTTCCATGGTATCTCTAATTGACCCTAAATAACAGCAAGAATGAAGTTGTTTCTTATGTGTATATGACACCTTTTGATAGCTTGGAAAACATTGTGACAAAAGGTGAAATTGCTCGTCATGAGCAATTCCACCTTTTGCCACAATGTTTTCCAAAGGCCCCAACAAGCATTGCGTAGAAATGAGTATCTATGGAGTAAAGTGTTACACACTATTCAACCACTCAATCAATTTTATTGCTTTGAAAGTTAACAGATGTACAGAGAGTAATTTGTAAAGACTTTCCATGTACTATAAGTTTGATCCTTTGAACCATAATTTATCCATTTTTTGTGGTACATGTATTTGTTGAAGACAATACCACTGTGAGTTCAATATTGAATTCTGAAGACCATGTATCATACATTGTGCAAAGCCAAAGGAAATAAACCCAGTTAAACTAAATTTTTCTCAGGCAAATGAATTTTTCGTTGGCACTCGGATGTATTATTGGAAATGGCATGTTAAAATACACTGGGTGAGGCCTTCTATTGTGGAAATACTGAATTTTGATTGAATTTGGCTTGACTTGCTCATAGCCTTGGTGCAATAATACGCAAATTTATCTACTAATTGTATGGTCCTAGGCTTTTTTGTTCCAAAACAAGTTGGTCCCATGGCTTGTTCATCTCATGATAACACACTAAGTCCATTTGATTGGGCACGAATATTAATAGATCGAAATAATCATGATTATTTAACATCTTTCTCTCTATCCATCATGCATCCTACTGTCAAGGGATGTTGCTAATGTGAAACTTCTTTTTATAAATAGAAATGTGAGTTCTGTTTAAGTTCGTATCACCATAGTGAACAATCTTTCCACTATCAAAAGATACGTAGGTCGAGCAGCTGTACAGATGAGAAAAGCCTTAATAAAGTGGTTGCTATGTGGAAATAGAGTACTGTAGTACCTGTTTCCATAGACTTTAATCTTTACTGGACCACAAAAGTGAAGACTCATCTATTTCAAAAGCAACTGCAGACTATAAATATCTAAATGTTGCTCATATGATGGGATTTGTTTGTAAAAGGGTTGAAAATATGATGGAAGAAGGAGAAAATGCTGGGATCAGCATTTTCTCCCTATTCCACCATGTTTTCACAAAGCTCTTTTTCGGGTCTAAAAATCACTGAATTATCTGGTAAAGGGTTTAGTCATTCGAATAATGAACAGAATGATAAGATGACCATATCTGTTATTTTCAGGCCAGAGGTCAAGGACTACAGAGTGGCCCAATTACGAATGAAGAAGCTAGAAAAGTTACTTGCCTTACACAATATCAGGTATAGATATTGCTCAGCTGATTTTGAAGAAACGGGGTTAAAAGGGAATCAACTCCAGAAGGACTAAATATTTCTGACATTTTTTGCCCTTTATTTTCTTAGAATTTCCCTGCAACTAGCGTTGGCACCTGTATAATTTACATTAATAACTATACCTCCATACCTTTGTCTCATACCAGATAAGAAAATTTTTTACTTGTCTAAATTGATAGCCTTTGCAACAGACTCAAAAATTTGTCCTAGAATGGTCGCTGGAAATGACAGTATTCTACCACATAACATGGGATGGTTTGCTTTAGAATTAATTGTTTATCAAATGACTAAATTTTGGACCAGTCAGAAGTCAAAGCATTTGCAGACAACAAAATAAATGTGATTCAAAAATTGAAATTTGCTTAACCCATTACCACACAATCCCTACTTTTGATGACCTTGAGAAAGAAGCCTTGAGGAATTATTGTGGGAAAAGGAGAAAATGCTGGTAACCAGCATCATCTCCTTTTCCCACAATGTTTTCTACCCTTCACAAAACAAATTTCAAATTTTCAGTCACTTTTATTTTGTTGTCTGCAAATGCCATCAATTTGGACAAGCCTAAAATATTGTCGTTTGGTAATGGGTTAAGAACACATTGAGGGACAAAGAAGAAATGCCGGTTACTAGCATTTTCTCCTTTTCTTATAAAGTTGTCAGAGTCTTTCTTTACTAGGGTCATGAAAACCCAGGATTGTTTTGTAAAGGATTAAACAAATTATAGAAAGAGGCCTTTTTGGCGAAGTTATGAACAGATCTTCACTCTTATTTATCTAAAATGATAAGTGCATATATTGATACTTTTACTTTATGAATATGGACTGATCTAATATAAAATAAATATTTATGCTTTACATTTTACCATGGTAGCATTCCAGGTGAGAAAGTTAAGACTGATCCATACAGACTGAAGCGGAAATTCAGCACTAGAATGGAGGACCTAGATTTTCTGCCATTAGATTTGTGCCATCAGTATCTCAGGGTAGGTGCATAGCAAGGCTAGAATTTAAATAATTTTGATTATTAGGCAGGACCGATATTCACCAAACATTCTTAAGAACGTTCTTGGTCTAATTCTGTAGAATGTTCTAAATTTTAACTCATTACCAAATGACAAAATTTTAGGATTGTCGAAATCAAAAGTATTTGCAGACGCAAAAATAAAAGTGACTGAAAATTTGAAATTTGTTTTGTGAAAAGTAGAAAACATTGAGGGAAAAGGAGAAAATGCTGGTTACCAGCATTTTCTCCTATTCCCACAATGTTTTCTAAAGGCTTCTTTCTCAGGGTCGTCAAAAGTAGGGATTGTGTGGTAATGGGTTAACATATACATTTGACACAGGCTAAAAAAATGGTTTAGATTATGAAAACTTTTATTACTTTAACTTAAAAATTTAGAAAAATCTGGATAATAAGACTAAGTATGGCCCTAAGAATGGCTAGTGAATAGAAACCTAGTCTTATTTTTATTTACTGTTGAGCCCACCAAAAAATGTTTTACTCAAATATTTAAATTGAAAGCATTTGTAGTGTGCATACTAAATGTAGCTGAAATCATGATTTCTGCTTTTGATAGGGTAGAAAATATTGTTACTTGCGTTTTCTTTTCACATAATGTTTTTAAAAGTCTTCTTCTTTAGAGAAGAAAGCATTGTGGGGAAAGGAGAGAAAATGCTGGTTACCAGCATTTTCTCCTCTTTCCACAATGTTTTCAAAAAGCCAAAAGACTTCTTTCCAATGGGTCGTTAAAACCCAGGTTTGTTTTGTAAAGGGTTAAAAAAATTTCATTCCATCTTTAGGATACAATTAGAGGAGCTTAGATATGCACTTATACACTTATTACAATGCCTGTATAAACACAGCTACTGTTCCTTGTAAATTCCTGTCTTTACCCTTTACCACACAATGCCAACTTTTACCGACCCTGAAGAAGAAGCATCTTGAAAACATCGTGGGAAAAGGAGAAAATGCTGGTAACCAGCATTTTCTCCTTTTCCCACAATCTTTTCTACCCTATCAAACAAGTATCGCATCATTGAGATTGTTGTCTGCAAATGCTTTCAATTTGGACAGGTCTAAATTTTGTTGTGTGGTATAGGGTAAACAGTTATTTTTACATGTATTTTACAGGATATAGGTGAAGAATTGAAGGTCAAGGATTTGGAAACAATGTTACCAAGGATACAAAGAATGGTGAAAGAGATGGAAGAAGTTTCAAAATATGAACAGGTACTGTTTCCAATTGAATTTTATTCAGTACTAAATTCATGGGCTATGGTTAGGCTTAACCCTTTACCACATGTCAGAATTTTAGACCCATCCAAATGGAAACCATTTCCAGACAACAATTTCAAAGAGATTAAAATGACACAGTTTTTCTTTGACAGGGTAGAAAACGTGAGAAAAGGAGAAAATGCTGGTTACCAGCATTTTCTCCTTTTCCCTTAATGTTTTCTAAAGGCTTCTTACTGAGGATCGCCAAAAGTTTTCATTGTGTGGTGAAGGGTTTAGACACATTTAAAGACAATAATACTAGATAAAGATGAATATGGTTTTGATGTAGAGTGCTGAGAAAGCTTTTTGACCTAAAGAAAAAAAAAACCTTTTTTGAGCAATCATTCTGTTTGCATAATTTTTTCTAAGGCCATCTCTGGCAAGCATGTCAAAATATACCTTCATGCACTGAGAGCTAAATGTGTGTCTTCACCAGTAGGATGAAGCAACAGTCAAGTGGAATCTGAACAAAATTTATGGAATAGTTCATGTAATTTTCAGTTGGCTGTTTTCGAAGAAAATGTTGCAGGATATTCATAGCCCAAGCCGTGTCTGTATCACCATCTTTGTTTATGTGCAAAATCTTTCACATGTTTGCATTTTCTCCTATTTCTGTGCTTCCAAAAACTGTTTTCTGAAGGATTGTTAGAACTTGGGATTGTATGGTAAAGGTTAAGGGTTATTCATGTTGCTCCTTCAATGCTCCTGTCTCTGTGAAGATTTTTTAACTCTTTACCAAATGACAATATTTTAGACTGGTCCAAGTTGAAAGAACCGTAATTTGTTTAAATTTATGGACATTAAAAAATATATTTTACTGTGGTCTACAAAAAAATAATTATTTTGTCAGCTGTCCCAAAACTTATGGTCAAACAAGACAATCAGTCATACTGAAAGTCACTAGCCGATAACCCGACAAATACTGCTGACGCTCAAATATTGCTAAGTCATTGATATCAGGTTTGCAGGCTGGTCTATTTTTAGACTGATTGGAATTCCTCTGATCAATTTGAGCACACACAGTTTAAAACTTCGCTTTTTCTCATTGTTTTCGTTGTTTATTAACTTTTCACTCATTATTGTCTGTCTGCATTTTGGGATGGTGATGACTTTCAAAGATGTTATTTTGCATTTGTCGATAAAATTCACAACATAATTTACTTGCTTATGTGTACGTGAGGTGAACGAGGTTAATTTCACTCATATGTACCTTTGGACCTTTCTCAAATTTAATTGTTTGTAGATCTTCAATAGTACTCAATTGACCGTAAAATACATGCGAGTCAACTCTGTCAAGTTCGGATGTATACATCTTATAACATGTTATGGGTCTTGGATAGAAGTTTATCACACCCTTTTATACTTACATCGGATCTCTTTTTGAATTGAGGTTTAAATTAGACTATCAGGTGATTGTTTTTTTTTGTCTTGAAACAGGTAACTCCCTTTGAAATCGAGAGGGTTGGGAAGCATGCTTACAACATTAAGTGTGTAGAAATAAAACCACACAAAATAAATGTTTGCAAACAAAGGGTAGGCCTATTAAATGGTTTGAAAGATTTTTTTTAAAAAGATACTCACTGTCCCAATTGTTTGGAACAAAAAATTACAGATCTTGCTTTGCAATTTTTAGTATGTCCCAAATCTTTGTGTCATAAAACATAATTATTTTTGCGATTTTTGATGGTGTCCCGATTCTTTGGGTGTCCCAAAATAAACGCAAAATACGGTACTTGCGGGCGACAAAATGAACTCAACTCAAAAATTAAAATTTGTTTCCAGCAGGGTAGGAAATATAGTGGGAAAAGGAGGAAATGCCGGTTACCAGCATTTTCTTCTTTTCCCACAATGTTTTCAAAAGGCTTCTATGTCAGGGTCTGAAAAACTGCGGATTACTTGTTAAAGGGTTACCGTAACCCTTTACCACACAATGGCAACATTTAATGACCTTGACAGAAAAAACTTTTGAAAACACTGTAGGGAAAAGAAAAATAATGCTGGTTACCAGCATTTTGCCCTGTCCTACAATGTTTTCTACCCTCTCAAGGACATATTTTGTCATTTGGGCCATCTTCAATTTGTCATCTGCAAAGGCTTTCAACTTTGGCCAGTCTGAAATTATGTTGTCTAGTTAAGATTTAATCCATTGCCACACAATCCCTACTTTTAACGAACATAAAAAAAAAGCCTTTAGAAAACATTGTGGTAACAAGCATTTTCTCTTTTCCCACATTTTCTCTTTTCCCACAATGTTTTCTAGCGTTTACAAAACAAGTTTCAAACTTTCAGTCACTCTTATTTTGTCGTCTGCAAATGCTTTCGATTTGGACAAGCCTAAATATCGTCATTTGGTAATGAGTTAAGTCATTATTTCTGACGAAAAGGAGATATTGAAAATTAAATTTTTTCTCCATATGGTTGATTTTTCTTTTTTCTTTTTATTTTACAACAGTTTTGTAGGACTGTACAAGAAGTTGTTAACAGTTTGTCAGATAACAAAAGAAAAGAGAAACTGGGTGGTCTAAAGAAAAGCCAGATTTCATCCAACACATTGAACCACATTGTAACAGTGATTGAAAATTGGAAAGAAGATGAGGAAAATATACAGGTATACACAGTATGATACCACAGCAAATATAGTTGGATTCAAATACGATATCAAACTACTGCTTTTCAGATTCAAACTTTTCATCTACATGTCTGCTTTGCATTCAGACTTAAAACTTTACCTCATAACCCCAGCCCTAAGAACCTTGATGGAGTTATTCGGTATTGTGGAGGTCAATATTGTGGGAAGCAGCTTTTCCTGCTCTCCACAAATGTTTTTTACCTATAATAGACAAATCTCATAACAAGAGCTGCATTAGATTTTTTACGTTCGAATACTTTGAATTTGGAGACATCTGACATTGTATTATTTGATAGAGATTATACTAATATCAGTTTTATGAATTTAGCCCTATAGAACACAATCTTGAGTTTTATAGACACTGAGGAAGAACCTATCTGATAACATTGTGGTAAAAGAAGAAAATATATGTAACCTTTTCTTACATTTTTTTCTCCTGTATCAAAGACAGATAATCATCATGTAAGCAACATTTCAATCATCGAAGCGTCTGCAGATACTTTCAATTTGGACATGGTTACATTTTGTTGTGTGGTAAATACAATCTTCTGCTTTTTTCTGCCCCAAAATTTTTCATCTTTTCTTCTTGTTTGCATTTAGACTTAGACATGATATATTATACAAAGTGAAATTTGTTTTTAAGGAAAGAAAAATATCTTGAGTGAAATTGAAAATACTGGTTTTAATTGAGTAATTGCTTTTCTGGACAGTGCTTTCAAAATCTATCTCTTGCAAGGGGTTAGAAGTTGTTTCTATATTGTAGGTTTACCAAACAGTCCCTGATTTTTATGACCATGAGATAGAAGGCTTTTGAAAAAATTGTGGGAAAAGGAGATAATGCTGGTAACTAACATTTTGTCCTTTTCCCACAATATTTTCTACCCTGCTGGATACAAATTTCAATTTTTGAGTCAAGTTTATTTTGTTGTCTGCAAGTGCTTTCAATTTGGACCAGTCTAAGATTTTGTTGTTGGGTAGAGGGTTAAAAGAAAATGTGCCAAGCAATGTTCCGAGTTTTTTGTGTCCTTTTAACAGGAGCTCCAGTTATCTATAAATAGATTAGGGGAGAGGGTTGCCCCATGGCTGAAGATCAGATTAACAGGGGAGCCCACAGTTGCCCAGATCACAAGTGCTGTAGATAACATTGTGTATGATGAGGGTGTAGAGGATAGGGTAAGTTTTGTACTCAGTTACATTGTTATACCTTAATTTTCATCCTGTGTGAAGAAGCCTTTGATGTACTAAAAAATATAGTGGAGCCTTGGTAAAATGTTTCAACACCGGGGCCCATATTCACCAACAAATCATTAGACCATACTCTTCAAGATTTTCTAGATTTCAAAATTTTACTCAGTCATTTGAGAGGAATGTATCTGGTCACAAGATCATCACTTATCAAAGAAAGATTCATACTTGCCTTGTGAGCAACTAGATGTTAATAATTCAGAACAAGGAGTGACAAAGTAGCCATTTAAAGAAATCATTTTACATGTATTTACTTGTACCCAAGATTTTTTGTGCTTCTTATTGGTAAATTGGTAAATTTAGAAAAATTTGGTGAATTGTTAAATTTTCAGCAATTCTGATAATTTAGGAGATTAAGTAATTGAAAATAATGAAAAAAAAAAAAAAATTCTTTGATTTGTGAAGATTGGATGATATCTTGCAAAGCTGTAAAGAAACATTTTTTAACAACATTCATTGAGTCTCTGAAAACTGATTTTCTCTTTTTCCAGACAGGGCAGGAACATCCAAACAGAGCTGTTCTGGAGAACATAGTGTCACATTTCCAAACATTGTTTGATGTACCCAATGTCTCAGGAGTCTACCCACGCATGAACCAGATTTTTACAAAACTCGGGGAAGTGCATAATGTGCTGAATACTTTGAAGAATTTACTTGGACTTCGTAAGACGATACCTATACCTTTGAAATTTTATATTGTCCCTGTTTTAGACAGTACTTCAGTTCTTGTTTATTCATCATAGCCTATTTTGATAAACTATTCAAAGTTCATTTATTGCCCAAAATATTTATCCCTTTACCACCCAAGCCAGAGGAAGAAATGTAGATAGTAAACCAAGCAAATTGCCCTCTTACTTTAACCCTTTACCAAACAATCCCTAGTTTTTACAATCCTGGCATAGAAGCCTTTTGAAAACATTATGGGAAAAGGAGAAAATGCTGGTAACCAGCATTTTCTCCTTTTCCCACAATGTTTTATACCCTGCTGGAAACAAATTTCAATTTTTGAGTTACGTTTATTTTGATGTCTGCAAATGCTTTAAAGTTGGACCAGTCTAGAATTTTGTTGTTTGGTAACGAGTTAAGCAAACACCATACAGTTATCATCATACTCGTAGCCCTAGTGTCCTCGTCTGTGTAGTTATCATGCGAAAATTTTGACAGTTTGTAATGTCTCTATTATTACTTGGTATTTACTGGGACTAGTTGTTAACTCATTACCAAACGACAATATTTTAGACTTGTCCAAATTGAAAGCATTTGCAGACGACAAAATAAAAGTGATTGAAAATTTGAAATTTGTTTTGTGAAGGGCAGAAAACATTGTTGGAAAAGGAGAAAATGCTGGTTACCAGCATATTCTCCTTTTCCCACAATGTTTTCTAAAGGTTTCTTTCTCAGGGGTGTCAAAAGTAGGGATTGTGTGGTAATGGGTTAATCCTTGAAGGGGGAACTTACCCAACAGGGGCAGGTAACCGTCAAAATATTCTTTATACCATTACACTCCTTTTTTAAGTTAAAATTTTCCGTGAAAATCTAGCACTTGTGGCCAAGCATGGGCAATGCATGTAATACTCTTGTGTTGTTAAGATATGACCAGCCAAATGTTTAGAATAAGTTCATGTAAACTGTTCATTAGATATAACCCATTACCACACAATCCCTACTTTTGACATCCCTGAGAAAGAAGCCTTTAGAAAATATTGTGGGAAAAGGAAAAAATGCTGGTAACCACTATTTTCTCCTTTTCCCACAATGTTTTCTACCCTTCACAAAACAAACTGCAAATTTTCAGTCACTTTTATTTTGTCGTCTGCAAATGCTTTCGATTCAGACAAACCTAAAATTTTGTCGTTTGGTAATGAGTTAAGAAATCAAAGTGAAAGATTCAGCCATATGCTTTCAAGCTTTCTCATGTTTCTCTCTGTATTTATTTCAGCTAAAGATGCTAAATCCTCAGCTATAGTTGACAGTGTTGGGCGTCTAGTACAGCAACACAGCAGTACAACAGTTCAACAGTTAAAGAACTTGTTACAGGCAGAAGATCTGGATGGGTAAATACAGCTGCTTTTAGCTCACCTTAGCACAGAGTGCTAAAGGTGAGCTATTGTGATCGCCCTATGTCCGGTGTTCATTGTCCGTCGTCTGTCAACAATTTCTTTAAACATCTTCTTCTCCTGAACCACTTGGCCAATGTTGATGAAACTTGGCAGGGATGTTCCTTGGGTGAAGCTCTATCAAATTGCTTAAAGACTTGAATTCCATCCATAACTCTGGTTGCCATGGCAACAAAAGGAAAAAAGTACAAAATCTATGAAAATCTTCTCTGAAACTAGAAGGTTAAGAGCTTTGATACTTGGTATGTGGCATCTCTCAGTGGACCTCTATCAAGTTCATTCAAATGATCCCCCTGGAGTCAAAATGGCCCCACCGCGGGGGTCACAAGTTTGAGCATAGGAACATAGAAGGAAAACCTCAAAAATATTCTCCTCTAAAACTTGATAGGCATAGAGCTTTGATATTTAGTCTGTAGCATCTCCTAGTGAACCTCTACCAAGTTTGTTCAAATTATGCCCATGGGGTCAAAACTGGCCCCACCCCGGGGGTTATAAGTTTGATCATAGGAACAAAAAATGAATACTTTAAAAAACCTTCTCCTCTGAAACTAAATGGCTTTTGATATTTGGTCTGTGGCATCTCCTAGTGGACCTCTACCTAGTTTGTTCAAATGATGCCCCTGGGGTCAAAACTGGCCCCGCCCCAGGGATCACAAATTTGAGCATAGGAACAAAGAAGGAAAACTTTAAAAATCTTCTCCTCTGAAACTAGATGATAGAGAGCTTTTATATTTGGTATGTGGCATCTCCAAGTGGACCTCTACCAAATTTGTTCAAATGATGCCCCTGGGGTCAAAACTGGCCCTGCCCCAGTGGTTACAAATTCAAACATAGGAACAAAGAATGAAAAATTTAACATTCTTCTTCTCAAAAATTAAAAGGCATAGAACTTTTATATTTAGTATGTAACATCTCCTAGGGGACATCTACCAAGTTTGTTCATATGATGCCCTTGGGGTCAAAAATGCTCAGCCCCGGGGGTCATAAGTTCGAACACAGGAACAAAGAAGGAAAACTTTAAAAATTTCGTCTTTGAAACTTGATGGCGGTAGAGTTTTGATATAAGCTATAGTCTAAGATGAGTGCACCAGGGCTAATGGCCCTCTTGTTTAAAATTGTGCAGATTCAACTTTTAATACAAACAAGTATGTGGTCCAATATTTTGAGAGGCATTCTTTTTAAAAAAGTCATGAAATTGCTAAAAGGAGGTTTTTGTTAACGTTCTGCTATATCGTTTACTTCGCTGTCTAAGACTTAAGCATATAGCCCAACATTCCCAAAGTTTCCTAACCTACAGAAAGAAAACCTTGTTAACATTGTTGGAAAACAAGAAAATGCTGGTGACAGGCATTTTTATCCTTTACCGACAATGTTTATGCCTTTTCAAGGACAAATCATGTCATTCTAATTACATTTATATAATTTGTTGTCTGAAATTTTTTTCAATGAAATTTTGTTGCTATATTTATTAATCCTTTATATATTTATTAATATTTTTACAGTGTGATACGCAGATTACAAGAGCATCAAGAGTTTTTCCCAGCATTCAATGAGCTAATGAGTAAATTGATAGAGATTTTGGGTAAGATATTGAAAGTTATACTCTAGCTGTTCGGAGCTTCTAAGGTCTGAAGATTCTTGCAAATTTAATATAGTAATATTTTCTATATACTTTTTAACATTTTATCAAACAGTCTCATGTACTAATGGCTCAGAGGAAGAGGATTTCAGGAGAAAAATATGGGAAAAGATGAAAATGCTAGTAATCAGCAATTTCTCCTTTTCCCAAAATAATTTCTAGTCCTCCAAAGACAAATACTATTCATTATCTGAGCTATGTTTAATTTTTCATTTTCAAATGCCTCTCTCTCAAAGAATTGTCAAATGTTATTATCTGTTAGAGTAAATATATTGGTCAGAGAACATCCTGATCAGATGGCAAGCTCAGCACCAAATGTATTTAGCCATACTCTTGGAAAAGAGGAGTTAGCCCTTTACCACACAAGCAAAATGAAGACTTGTACAGATTCAAAACATTTGCAGATGACAGTTTAAACATTGCTCAAAGGATAGAGTTTGTCTCTTTGATAATGTGGAAGACATTGTGGGAAAAGGAGAAAATGCTGAGAATAGGAGCAATTTCTCCTTTTCCCACAGTGTTTTCTGCCCCTTCGGATAATTTTATGCCATTGTTATGAAAGTTAGAATTGTAGTCTGCAAACTCTTTCAGTTTGGAAGAGTCTAAAATTTGTCGTTTGGGAAAGTGTCAAAGGGTTAATTGCATCAGCTTGATGCATTATACTGGGCAATTTATCACATAACTGTGGATTCATAATTGTGATTTGAGCAGTGGATAGAATGGCTCTGCCATGCAGAAAATTAACAATATAAGCAAAACAAAAAGTTTTCCACCATGTCAGCCTGTGTGGACTACGCAGGTTGACATGATTTAACTCATTGCCAAACGACAAAATTTTAGGCTCGTCCAAATCAAAAACATTCCAACAAAATAAAAAGGACTGAAAATTTGAAATTTGTTTTGTGAAGGGTAGAAAACATTATGGGAAAAGGAGAAAATGCTGGTGTAACCAGCATTTTCTCGTTTTTCCACAATGTTTTCTAAAGGCTTTTTTCTCAGGGTTGTCAAAAGTAGGGATTGTGTGGTAATGGGTTGATACTATTCGCAGATGCATTTAGCCCCTTGGTACTAGTAGAATATTCATAGTTCAAGAGATAACTTCATTACAAAATGGAAATTTAGGTCATTTACTGTAATACTTATCTCCTCATTGAATGTTTTCTACTCATCCAAAGTAATGTTTCCATTTTTAAGTCACATTTACCTTTAAGTCACATTTACCTTAACGTTTGCAAATTTGCTTTCAATATTCGAACAAGTTTAAAATCTTGTCGAGTGTTAGAGAATTAACAGTAAATCGGTCACTCAACATGATGATAATGATTATGTTTTGTAAAAATTTGTATTGTGGGCTGGAGGCCTGAATTACTAAATAAAAGTATTGTATTGTATATTGAATAGGTTTCCTAATATCATCTTTGTGACATTTTTGATAGAGATTTTCTCTATATAAGGCTACAAATTACAAAGCAACTGCAGCCGATCAATGGCACCCACATGCAGTGCTATTGTTTTTTCAACACTCATGAAAAAAATTTAATGTACACAACTATGAAAACATCTTGGTAAAATATGAATACTCATCTTAGATTTTTGTTTACTACTTAAACTCATGAGAAAGCATTTTCATAGGCAGGAAGGGTCATATTATGTTTATGGCCATGGTTGTTTATCTATCCATCTGTCTGCCAGTTAGCATTCTTATGTGCACAACTCCTACAGTTTTCATTGGAATAATTTAAACTTACCACAATGAATCTCTAAAATTGGGATCTCAGAAGGTGTTCTAGATTTTGACCCATTTCACTGATGAGCCTGTTTGGCTCTATATTCATTGTTCTGCACAGCTCTTGTTATCAAAGGATAAACTATTCCCACAATTTTTCAAAGAGGTCAGCTGTGAAACAAAATGCAAGATAATAAAGCCTGAACTATATTTTACAGATGTGCGGAGGATGGACCAAGTTATTCCTGCAGTGAGGGCATTAAAGCTTCTGGCCAACTGATCATCATGGATGAAGGACAAAGAAATTGAGAAGGGTTGTATGAAGGATGTATGGGTTAACCCTTTACCACACAATGACGAATGTTAATGACCCTTGGAAAGAGACCTATTGAAAACATTGCGGGAAAAGGAGAAAATGCTGGTTACCAGCATTTTCTCCTTTTCCTACAATGTTTTCTACCCCTTTAAAGAAAAATTGAATCATTTGGGCTACATTGAAATTGTCGTCTGCAAATGCTTTCAATTTAGACAGGTGCTACTATTTTGGTTAAGGTAGTGGACCTGTAATACTTCTCTTGCAGTATAGCATAAATTTTCTTGACATTTATAAATATGTATACAGATGTAATACTTTTGCAAATTTTTAACCAACCAGAAATTCCCTTGATGTCTATCTTCAAATTACTTGTTGATAATTTTGTTTCCAGAAAAGGGAGGTAATTATCATATCTCTTTGTAATGAGAATACACTGTATAGTGGTTTTAGATTTATAAATGATAAAATTCCAGGAAGGATAAAGAGGAAACAGTTGCTCGGTGAAAGTAGTACAATAATACTCATTTTTAATCTTATCAAATTTTTGTAGGAAAATAATAAAGTGGAAATAGCTATTTTATATTAGGGGTCCACTACGTTAAACATCTTCACAAAATGAAGGAAGATCTGTGGACAATTTGGCCAGTATGATGTACTTAACCCATTACCAAACGACAATATTTTAGACTGGTCCAAATTGAAAGCATTTGCAGACGACAAAATCAAAGTAACTGAAAATTTGAAATTGGTTTTGAGAAGGGTAGAAAACATTGTGGGAAAAGGAGAAAATGCTGGTTACCAGCATTTTCTCCTTTTCCCACAATGTTTTCTAAAGGCCTCTTTCTCAGGGGCGTCAAAAGTAGGGATTGTGTGGTAATGGGTTAAAGTGATAGGATATGAAGATATGTTACAACACACACATAGTTGTTTGTAGAGGAAAATCATGTATAAGAGAAAAGCAAGTTTTATGTACGAGTAAACTTCTGTTACCCAATCAGAAAAATTTTTTGTTGAAGACATTTTATACTTGTAAGTGTATGAATACAAAAACTGTTTTAATGTTCGAGCACATTTCAGAACCAAGTCTGCAGGCATTCCGTCATATTTTTGCAGATTTCGCGGAAGTACATGGTCCGGATGCAACATTAAAAGAGCTTAGCCCTTAACCAGTCAATCATGAGTTTTAACCAACCTGGGAGGAAAGGTTTTGAAAACATTGTGCCAAAAGGAGAAAATGCTGGTAAAACCAGCTTTTTTTCCTTTTCTCACCAGGTTTTTTTTAGCCTTTCAGCATTTTGATGTTTGGGAAAGACAGTGAACTATATACATGTGTACAGATGTGTTCTGTTGGATTTGCAGAACTGATGTTCATTTGGTAGCTTATTAACATGTATTGAGAGAACAATCTATATTTCACAGATTTTAAAATAAAAGTCAACTAGAGTGACTGAATTGTAACTATTTGTGGCATTATATTTAGTTTACTAAACCATTGCTGCACATAATAAGTTTTGACCAGTCTAGAGTTAGTACAAGAAAGATACAAGAGAAATATACCATGGAAAAGAAAATGTTTTCTAATATTGAAGTTTAAGGAATATCTTGTGAAAAAAAAACAATTGTCTGTAATTAGCAGTTGTTCCTATTGCCACATTTTTTATAAAACTGTCTACTGCAGGGTTTTGTGTCATTTTGTGTTTGTTAATTGCTGATGTTGTAGTTAAGTATTTTTTTTACGAATTTCGTTCTAGAATAGATCTGGTTTTGTAACTTTGAATGATCTGAAAATATTTTTTACTTTAGAGTTAGTTTTAGTTAATTGGTCAGTGTATTTCTATAACATTAACCCCCATTAACCCTTTCCCACACAGCAAAATTTAAAGCTTGTCCATATTGCAGAAATTTATAGATGACGAATTCAGTGTTAAGATAGTATTTATAGTGATATAGGTAGTAAACATGGTGGGAAAAAGAGAAAATGCTAGCTACCAGCATTTTTTTCCTTTTCCCACCATGTTTTTTAAAAGTATCCTTTCTTAGGTTTTTTTTAATCATGTTGATGGTGTAGTAAAGGGTTAGCATACAAATCTGACTTTTTAGATCCCTGTAGTAGTGGCAAAACTTCTCTTGACCCATTACCACACAATTCCTACTTTTGATGCCCCGCAGAATGAAGCCTTTAGAAAAAATTGTGGGAAAACGAGAAAATACTGGTAACCAGAATTACAACTTGTCTTAATTGTTTATCAGTCAATGAAATCTCAGACTTGGGCAAACTGAAAGCAAATACAACTTTTCCTCGAAAGAATGAAAACATTAGAGGAAAGGGAAAAAAATACTGTATTTTTCCTATACTCACAATAATTTTGAAAGCTGTCCTATTTAGAATGGTTAAAACTCGGGATTGTTTGGTAAAGGGTTTTTCTTTTGGTACAGTGGCTTTTGATGTCATTCAAAAAGAATACCTGCAGGAAGCAAAGGATCCTTTTATTACATTGATTTTAAAAGCTTTGTACTGCAGGGATGTAAGTGCTAACATTTGTATGCTAATTTGGTGAGAGAGAAAAAAAGTTCTTTGCATTTAGCAGTTTGTAAAAATGAGGGAGGACATACTGTTGAATGTATTTTTTCTTTAACTGTGATATTACAATTGTTTGTCTCATCGCTGTATTTGTCTATAAACTTGTGTATTTATCTGTAGATTGTCATCAAATGTTGTAAACTTAAGATAATAAATAATTTATGATATATTATAAAGATTTCCCTTTTTTTTAACCCTTCACCAAAAGGCAAAAATTAAGACTGGTCTGAATTGAAAGTATTTGCGCATGACAAAATAAATGAAACTCAGAAAAAGTTCCAGCAGGATAGTAAACAATGTGGGAAAAGAGGAAAATGCTGGTTACCAGCATTGTCTCCTTTTCCCACAATTTTTTCAAAAGGCTTCAACCACAGGATCATGAAAACCATGGATTGTTAGGTAAAAGGGTAATGAATATCACATACACTCAGTCTCCATTCATTTTTCACATAAGAGTACTTTGGAGTTCTTACAAACATGAAAGTCCATGCATAACTGAAATACAAACCACACCTGGTGGGATTTGTCCAAAATGTTTGGTAATGACTAGTGTTAGTTACCAGCATTTTCTCCTTGGCCCACACTTTTTTGACCCCTTAACTCTTTACCAAACAACGCAACACAATTTTAGACTAGTCCAAATTATAGTCCAAATTAAAAGCACTTGTGAACAAACAGAATAAACCTGACTGAAAATTTTAGTTTTGTTTTGGATAGAGTAGAAAACAGTGGGAAAAGGAGAAAATGCTGGTTGCCAGCATTTTCTCCTTTTCCCACAGTGTTTTTTGAAGGCTTCTTTCATAGGGTCGTTAAAGTCACGATTCTGTGGTAAAGGGTTAAACATATTATTCTTAGGTTGTTACAGCCAAGTAAATTTTGAGATGCTTTCAGTGAACGGAAAGCTTTGTTGTTGGTAAAGTTTTAAGTACTGGTATTGTCCAGGGGATGAGGCATGAGGCATTTGTTTATGGAAGAGTAGTCCAAGACATTTAACCCTTTACCACACAATCCTGACTTTTAACGACCCTGAGAAAGAAGCCTATAGAAAACACTTTGGGAAACGGAGAAAATGCTGGTAACCAGCATTTTCTCCTTTTCCCAAAATGTTTTTTACCCTTTTCCGGACCAAATTTCAACATTTCAGTCACATCTATTTTGTCGTCTGCAAATAATTTCAATTTGGACTGGTCTAAAATTTTCTTGTGGTAAAGAGTTAACTCTTTGCCAAGCGACAAATCTTAGTCTGGTCCAAAATGAAAGCATTTGCAGACGACAAATAGGACCCAAACATTGAAATTTGACTTTGGAAGTGTAGAAAACAGTGTGAGAAAGGGGAAAATGCTGGTTACCTGTATTTTGTCCTTTTCCCAAAGTGTTTTCAAAGGCCTTCTTTCCAAATTTAGTAATAAAAACAAGGTTTGAGAAAAAGAAGAAAATTCTGGTTATCTGCATATTCCCCTTTATCCTAATTTGTTAAAGGTGGCCCTTCAGAGTTTTGGACAAAAATTTTGCAAAAATAAAAAAAATAATCTTAAAATTCCCAAAGCCTTATGATTTTCATCAATAAAACCCTTGTAGTCGAAAACCATCCGACAACAAGAGAAATTAAGAGATTTACTTCAGCCTAGGTCGACGCCAATTGGAAAAGTGGAAGTACACAAACAAGCTTCAAACATAGCGTCTGAAGAAGACATTATGGAAAATAATTACATGTTTGTACATAGCAGTCACTTAACATTCCCACAAAGCTTTTTTTTTTTTGCGCAAAATCTAAAAATAACTTAAGGGGCTACATATAGCCCCTTTAAGAAAAATATCCCTTCCCCCCCCCCCCCCCCCCCCCCCCCCCCCCCCCCCCCCCACACACACACACACACACACACACCCACACACACACACACTTCCCATTTTTATGATTCTTCTTATATTGATGATTTTTTCATATTAATTTCAGTGATATATATTTTTTAATTTTGTGTGATGTGAAAAACCTAAATACCCACCTTTAAAAAGCTGCCCATTTTCTATTGGCTATTTGTGTTATCTGTATTAAATGTTTATTGCTTAACCCTTTACTCCATACATACTTATTTCTATGCATTGCTTATAGTAGTCTTTGGAAAATATTGTGAGAAAAGGTGAAATTGCTCCTGATGAGCAATTTCACCTTTTGTCACAATGTTTTCTGTGCTGTCAAAAGGTGTCATATACACATAAGAAACTGCTTCATTCTTGCTGTTATTTAGAGTTAATTAGAGATACCTTAGAAATGCCTTATGGGGTAAAGGGTTAATCTTAACCAAATTGATGGATGGATGCAGCATTATTCTAAATTGCATTTACCTATCAAAATAATTCCAGAAGAGAGGGAACTTAAAACACAGTTGGACGAAAAGTGTTTCCTGTTTTTCCCACACTGTTTTCTCTCCTTTACAGGAAAAATGCCATCAATTTTGCCCTGCAAGATCCATAGTTCGCAAGTGATTTCATTTCGGATACATTAACTTTGGTAAAGAAATCGTACAGGTACATGTATCAATCTGGTTCCCACGGATTTCGCATTTCATTGGTATCAATCTGGTTTCCCACGGATTTTCGCATTTCATTCATAGAATATCTGATAGTGTTTTCCACTAGTCCATGCAAGTAACCAATCAAAATTCATAATTTTTGTATGTACCAATCAGAATTAAGAAAACACAAGCTGACCCGATGGCTTATACTGGTACCCGAATTTAATAAACAAAAGTTTGAATTAAATAGCAGAAACGAAAAACAGCAGGCGCGCAAAACCGAAGAAGCTACAGTAAATTTGAAAGTCGAAAAAAGTTTGAGAATGATGTAAAAGAGATTATTTGGTAAATTACAAAGGCCCAGATATCTTCCTTAGACATGATTTAGGACTATGCAATAGAATAAATGACGTAACAGGGCAAAATCTATCAGAATTTTGAACGGGAAAAAGTTGGACGAAGTCCCGGAAAATGGCGCAAAACACACGTTGGAGGCGCAGACCGCTAGGCTCGCTGTTCTCAGAAGAAACTAGAAATATCGGTATAACGCTTACGGCAATAGCTTATATTGCCTTTATCCTTACTGATACTTTTGCTTTGCGGAGTCTGTACATGCTTTATATGGCCGTTGTTAGGTCTGGCAAGCGTTGAAAGTCTGGAATGGAGATTGCAAAATTAATGATAACGGGCACCTTAGACCTCTTTGAATAAACGTTCAGTAATAATGGTTCATAGTTTGTTGAAAGCATAACCAAGAGTTTTTAGAGCCTGCCATAAGACATTGGCCTAAAAATAAACGTTGCAACTGCTGCCAGGCTCAGCAATGTGCTTACTGTTTCATATCAATGGACAATTCTTTTTTACCGATACTGTACTGTAGATTACTTTTTCTTCCTTATAATAAACAAATTTTCAGCCAGTTTATTAAAATGTGGTGAATGCTATGTCCATATAGTTGGATTAGTATGTATGAGATTGCCCTTCTCTCAGCGGATTCATTTTTAGCAGTGTTAGTGGCATGCCATTAGCACAGATAACTGTCCCCAAAGGCAATGTTAATTTTTGACTGGTTGCCTCTGGGTACCGAGACGATCAAGACTAAACCTGTTAAAAGTTCCCCACAGATTTTGTATGCAAGGTTGATCACTCATAATTTTGCAAAGAGAGCACAAAACTTGCTTGTGTATTAAATAATCCTTCATTTGAAAGACATATTTTCGTCAGTGTTTTTTTTTTTCCCGAGATTTATATGTTATAAATGACTTCTTCAAGCTTATTAGGTAATAAAAGGTTTAATAATCTGTCTCCGGTCATGTTGGTAACTGAACCCTTTACTCCCATAAGACATTTCTATGGTACATGTATCTGTAATAAATAATAGCAAGGATGAAGCAGTTTCTTTTGTGTATGTGACACCTTTTGATATCATAGAAAGCATTGTGACAAAAGGTGAAATTGATTGTCGCAAGCAATTTCACCTTTTGCCACAATGTTTTACAAAGGCAATTTCACCTTATGCCACAATGTTTTACAAAAGCTCCTACAAGCAATGCGTAGTTCTAAGTGAGTATCTATGGAGTAAAGGGTTAAATAGCATTCGCTGCAAAACAGATTAGACCTACGACACAGACAGGTAGTATAGCGCTTTATCTTTGGTACTGGAAAATTTATGATGGACTTGAGATGTTAAGGTGCACAATAAGAGTGTTCCCGATCATGCAAAATCGTGCGTGAAACACATATAAATGAGGTAAAACACATACAAAATTACAAACCTGTACGTGAAAACGCACACAAAAAAATACAGAAGAAGATAACATAAAAACGAAAAAAAGTGCTTGCATACTTGATAGAATGGCTCACGTAAGAGCAATTTTCCGACAGAGTAAATCTAACATCAGAAAAATTTTGGATTTCCAACTTTCTATTTTTAGAACATTTACATTGTCGGTGTACTCGGTCTTTATTATCGCGACTTATCATTTGTAGACTGGGACTCTTTTGTTTCCAAAAAGAATCCTTAATTCAGCTCTCTCCTGATTAACACAGTCTACGAAAAAGCGTTTTGTTGTTGACATCAACGTCTTTCGTCTGTACAAACAAACCTATCAATAGCTCAGAAATGTTCTTTTGGGTTTCAGAATTCGGGTTCCTGTAAGCAAGCAAGGCACACGAGTTGCAGAAATACTCAACACAGAGAAAACAGAATTCATGTCAGTGTTCAGACTTTGGCAAATTACTGTGTCAATCTCTTTACAGAATTGAAATGCATGTAACAAAGTTTGGTTACGCGCGAGACCTCACGAAAAAATGTAACCAAAAATAAAAGCCATTATCCGCTGATCTTGTGAAAAATGACAGGTTTTGTAGTGAATTGCTATCCTTATTGACAACCATTAGCCAAATCGTTCAGAAACACCTATCCACAATTAAATGGACATAAAGAATAGATCGGTCCAAAAAAACGCGGAAACCCATAACACAACAAAATGCTTCTTTTTACATGGTCTGATCAGAGTCACTTCATACTTTCTTTTCAGCTTTTAATTGATTTAAGGTATGAATTTCCACATATATCTTGATATTACATACTTGTTTTGCTGCAAATCATCAATATGGATTCATTTACCTTTAGTTAAGAACCATTATTGTCATGTATACCTCAAATATGAAATCTAGTCAACACCTCACCCCCTATTCAGAACTCTAGGGGTAAGTGCATACTGAAATAAAAAAGGCTAATGGGATGTGAAAATATGAGCATAAAGACTACTGCAGTCTAGTTAAACATTTGCCAAGCAATTCTTCAACTGTCAGTTACATTTAAAAATGTACATCGACAAGAGTAGATCTACATGGTTGTTCTGCATCTGAACGAGAATGGGGCATTAAGTAAAATATCTAGAGTTGTGGGCATACAAGATTTTTCTGAACCTGTACCCCCATTTTTTTTTCTTATACCCCCATTTTTCAATTGTAGGGGGTACAAAACCCCTAAATAAAATTTTCAGTGGAAACACTGAATAAATGTCCAAATATGAAAAAAATTACTGCAGCGTCTCATAATTAAGACTAGGCATGCCATGTATGTAAACTGAAGCCACCATAAGTCATAATTGATCAACTTGTTAATAAAAAATAGTCAACCCGCAGCATTGACAAGATAGATTAAGTTATAGTTCTAGTCAAACAGTGCTTTTACCTAGGTATTGTTCAACTTCTATTGGGCCAAACCCAGTAGCTCAGTTGGTAAACTTAGTTAATTCCTTACCCCATGACAAAACTTTGAAATGGTGCAACTTGAAAGCATTTTCAGACGACACACTAAATGCTTAAAGAATTAGGAAAGTTTTCTTTGAATTGATAGAAAACATTGTGGAAAAAAGAGAAAATACTTGTTACCAGCATTTTGTACATTTCCTGCAACGGTTTTGAAAGCCTGGTATGTTGTTGGCAGTTAAAGCTCTGGGATTGTGTGGTAGATGGTCAAGGACTTGATAGCATGGGGTTGTTGTGTTGATTCCACAGCTGAACTAGGATTGTTGGTAACTATATGGACAGAATTTTCTTCGCTTTAACAGCTGAACAATTTTTGGGTGATGTTTATATGTGAAAGCCAGCACTTCAGTTATGTAAAAAGGAGCATAAGAAAAGCATAGATATGTGCACTGGTCTTCACAATACAACTCAAATAATAATGAACAACATATATGTATATGATACAAAACAGATAAGTCTTTGAACATGTATTGTTTCAAAAATTATAGATTTATCATTCAATTGCAATTCTGTTTAACCCATTACCACTCAATTCCTACTTTCGACGATCCTGAGAAAGAAGCCTTTTGAAAACAGTTTGGGAAAAGGAGAAAATGCTGGTTCTCCTTTTCCCACAGTGCTATCTACCCATCAAAGAACAAATTTCAAATTTTCAGTCCCTCTTATTTTGTCGTCTGCAAATGTTTTCGAGTTGGACAAATCCGAAATTTTGTCTGTTGATTATGAGTTAACCCCTTGTCACACAACCCAAAGTTTAACCCTTTACTCCATAGATACTCATTTCTAAGCATTGCTTGTAGGAGCCTTTGGAAAATATTGTGGCAAAAGGTGAAATTGCTCGTGAAGAGCAATTTCACCTTTAGTCACAATGTTTTCTATGCTATCAAAATATGTCATATACACATAAGAAACGGCTTCATCCTTGCTGTTATTTAGGGTCAATTAAAGATACCACAGAAATGCCTTACAGGGTAAAGGGTTAATTATTGGAGAGAACAAAATGCTGGTAATCAGCTTATTTTCCTTTTCCGATGATGTTTTTCACAATTCTAAATGGAACTTTTTTTTTGAGTAAAATTTATTTTGATGTCTATATAAATAATGTCAGTTTGGACATGTCTGAAACTGTTGTTTGGTAAAGAGTTAACATGCACTGGTGTTTTACAGATATGAATAATTTGAACCAATCCTTTACCTCCATGGATGAACATGTGATCAGAATGAGGACTCTGAGAAGCAGTCCAAGGAGAAGATCCTCGCTTTTATCAACATCAGAAATATCGCTACTAGGTATTCAGGATATTTTTTTGTCAACCTTTTACCTCACAATTTTGTGTTTTAAATACCCTGGCCCCTGGGGAAAAGGGCTTTTAAAAACATTGGGGTTGGGGAGAGAGAGAAAATGCCAGCATTTTCTCCCTTTCCCAAAATGTTTTTTATGTCACTCATAGTCCAGTAGGTACTTAGATGTAATGCAATAATGCATACACATTCCCAGTCAGTCAGTCAACCTAAATCATCTGCTTGGATTGGTCCACTGCAGGCTCGGATGTAGTTTTAAGGAAATGTGCAGCTGTGATGTTTTAGGTTTGGAACTATAAAAGGGCAAATTAACTACAGACTGCATATTTTGTCAGTTGATATATGCATACTTGGTACTTATTCACTTGATTATCAGGCTGTGAAACTGTTCTTGCTTCTCAAATCTTTGTATGTGAAAAGCCAGATTTTGCTGTGATTTTTGTGTCAAAACTAATTAAAAAAGTGATGGAACTCTTAATACCATGTAGAAAACGACAAAGGAAATCTGACCTGCCACCTTGGTTTTGACAGACGATAGCCCTAAGTGAAAATAGCAACAGAACTAATAATGTTTCTCATCCATCTCACTTTTTACAGGCAGTCCAGGAATGTCACCCGACTCTTCTTTTGATACAACATTTGACACAAGTTTTGGTTCTGATATCAGCACAAGTACTCCAGTCCAGGGTCCAAAAATTCAGACAGATAGGATCCGTAAACGCTTAGTAATGCTCGGCCATGAAGAAATGGAAACTAGTACCTCTAAGGTCTGTATAAGAGTTTATTGACCCTTTACCAAACAATCGCTGGTGTTACAACCCTGTGGAAAAAGCCTTCGGAAAACACAACAGGGAAAAGGATAAAATGCTGGTAGCCAGCATTTCCTCCTTATCCCACGCTTTCTACTTTTCCAATGTCAAGTTGCAATTCCTGAGTGACGATTGACATCTGTAAATGCTTTTAATTTGGACAACACTAAAATTTTTTTGTTTGGTTAAGAGTTAAGGTGCAGAGATACAGATGTCGAGGGTCAAGGTTTGGGGGGAGCTGGGTTAAATGAGATTTTTCTTTGCTTTTGACCAACAGACTTCACAATATTTTAGATTTTCCCAGTTTACAGATTACAAAATAAATCTGAATCAGAAATTGAAAGTGGATTGTAGAAGGGTAGAAAGCATTCTGGGAAAAAGGATAAAATAGTGGTTACCAGTATTTTATCCTTTTCCTGGAATGTTTTCAAGAATCTTCTTTAGCATCATTACAAGTCGGGATTGTTTGATAAAGAGTTAACTCTGCCTAACAATATTTTTTCACTGGTCCTACATGAAAGCATTTGCATTTTGTCAAATTGAATGTTGCTCAAGTATGATATATGTCTTTGAGATTTTATTTTGTAGAGTGTCAGAAAAGTTGTTTCCCATCTAGTATTGAACCCCTAACACTACAAGGACTTTATAGAACACAGAACTTTTTCAATTACAAATGTGAAAAGACCCCCAGCTAAAACTTTCTATACTGCAAAGTTGTAGATTTGTTCAGAAATGCCTGCCCGGGTGGCTCATTGCTGAGTGTGTCAGGCTCAAGACCTGGTTAATGTGAGGTCAGAACCCAGTTGAGACAAACTTTCTTTCTGGTGTATTTTCGCCCCTCACCTCTGCTAAAACATGTGAGAAAAGTAGTCGGTGGCTTTGGAAAGAAAGTTGTGTTAATACTGGCGTGAAAAAGCTAGGAAACACATGTGCGTCACCGACCGCCATGATTTGACCTTAGCTGTTAAAGTGGCGTTAAACCCCAATACAACCAATGTTCAGAAATGATTTTGACACAATTAGTTCCTTTTTATAAATGGGAAGGGTCGTATTATGATGTTACCACTGTCGCTTACTAGCAAATTTTTGTGAGCGCAACTCCGAGTTTCCGTGGGAATAACTTGAAACTTAACCGCAATAAATCCCTTTAACATGTAGTTGTGCATGTGACACTTAAAATTTTGATCTCTTTAGGCACTCTAGATTCAAACTCTTTTCACTGACAAGCCTGGTCAGGCTTACATGCGCTGCTCTATTAAGCTCTTGTTTAACTTAAAATTTTCACCAAAAATCAATCCATTTCTATAACCAACCAAGCATTGGCAGTTGCTCTTACTTTACTGAGCAGGTTATAAAGCAAGTCATTGGAGTTATTAGTATTAGTTTGTAATTTATTGTTTGTTTGCAATAAGAATGCCCAACACTTTTCTATTACCCATGACAGGGCTGTACTCCATCAAAAAGAAAGAAGGCAAGCCTTGAATCGGAGCCTGGTTGGAGAAGAAAACTTACAGCCTTGACTCAAGACCAGTTAGTCAGCTTGTTTGAAGCAATGGCAAAAGATAGACCAGAAGTACAAAAGGTAGGGAGTGTTTCCCTTTAACAATCAGGAATTTTTAAAGACATTAATAAAGGAGGCTTGTGAATTTGAAAACATGGTGGGGAAAGGAGAGAAAAAAAACAGCATTTTCTCCTTTTCCCACCATGTTTTTATCTCGTAAACAACTTGCTTTTTATCTCATAAAAAACGATTCCATCATTTGAACTACATTTCAACATTTGTCTGCGAATGCCTTGAACTTGGACCAGTCCAAAATTTTGTCATTTAGTAAAGGGTGAATGAAACTAGAAAGTATTTATGATACCAATATTTTCTTCTTTTCTCACAAACTTCTTTTTCAAGGTCTTTTTTCCTATAGTCAGATTTAAAACATATTCAATGAAGAGCACAACTGATGATTTACTATTGATTTATTGCACTGCTCAGGTCTGACAGAAGAAAGTAAGTTAAGGTGGTAATGTTGATGTTAGGGTGTTTTTCTAAGGCGAGTCAAGGTTTGTAGGGTTTGAACCCCATTCAGACCAACCATATTTAAGATTTGGATCTGTATATTCACTAATCATTCTTAGTTTCATTCTTTGTCTTATTGTAGATTTAGGAAGTAGCACAACTTATGATTGGCTAAACCATTTAGCTCAGCCAATCATAAATTATGTTAATTCAAATTTGTGTTGCTTTCAAGTTTAGAAAATTTTTAACAATTTAAGACTGAGAATGTTGTTACCACGAGATGACAAAATGTTTGATTTTCTCCAAAGCATTTACAGACAAATTGAATGTTGACTCATTACCAAACAACAATATCTTAGGCTTGTCCAAATCGAAAGCATTCGCAGATGACAAAATAAATGTATTCAAAAAGTTGAAATTTCTTTCCAGCAGGGTAGAAACATTGTGGGAAAAGGAGAAAATGCTGGTTACCAGCATTTTCTCCTTTTCCCACAATGTTTTCTAAAGGCTTCTTTGTCAGGGGCGTCAAATGTAGGGATTGTATGGTAATGGGTTAAAGATTGTTATGTGGGGAAGGGCTGAGAATGATGGGTGATAATAGACCCAAGTTGGCAAAAATCTATGTAAATCAACCAAAGTATTGCAAAATTTCAGGAAATAGAAAGACTCGTTCCAGAGCCAGATGTGTCACCGATGTTGGAGAGCCTAGAACACTATAGACATGATATTTACAAGTCCCTACCACACTCCAAGTGGGGATCCAGTAGAGATGCCTTTTGCTATAGACGAGTCAAAACACATTTAGAAAACTTCAAGGTATGCTGATTCAGTTAACTCTGTACCAAATTATAGAATTTTAGATTTGACTAATTTGAAAGTATGTGCAGAAGTCAAAAAAAAAATGAAATGAAGTCACTGATCAATCAGGTTGTTGATATACTAGTCCCGGTCTCATCGTGGCTCAATCGTGATCGAAATTGCTCAAAACATCCATCCAACAATCGTAACACATCGCAACAGACTGCATCAGTCCTTGATGCTCATATGCAAACGCATCGGCATGTATCGTGTCATAACAGATCGTGGACACTTAACTGTTATGATTGTGTCAGATCGCAATGGAATCGCAAACTCAATTGTGATACTCCTATCAGATTGTATGTGATCTTGTCTATCCTGGACACGGATCGTATCACCAGAAATTGACCAATCGTGACCAAATCGCATCTAAGTGTAACAAATTGTATCAGACCGCATAAAATCGCACCAACTTGTATCTAATTGTCAAAGTCCATCAAAGTTACACAATTTGCTGGGATTGGCCAATCGTGATGATCGTAACAGATCATGCTCTAGTGTGAACGCAGCATTACCAGTATGAGACCTAGGGGCAGATGGGTAAAAAATAAACATACACACATAAAACAAATCAGAAACCGAATTGTCGTTGTCTTGAAATATGGTTACTGCAAGTTTAACTAATAGTTTAAAGTTTGTTTCAAAGAAAATCTCTATTTACTTGCAGCTATCCTGTATGAATCAAGGAAAGCAGTTACTAGAGGCAGCATCGTGGGACGCTTGTGTAGAGTACACATTAAAAGCAGTAGACTTCATTGATAGACTACCTGACTGGGATAATGATGCTCACAATAAAATCAAACAACAGTGCTTCAAAGGCATGGCATCCCAATGTAAATCTGCTGTCAAACACAGCAACCTCGATAAAAGTAGATATACAGAAATCAAAGCTCAGTAAGTAGTATTTGCACCTCTGCTCTTTTTTGTAATAAAAACACTGTTTCAGCCAGGATGCGCTCCACAGAAATGGACAAACTTGAATGGAAGGAGAATCTTTAGTTCCTAAGATATTTAAAAAAATGTTATAGACATGTATTCAGTCTAATATTGAAAGAATACACTCCCCCACCCACTCCCCCTTGCTCAAGATGATTGGCCCCTGTTTATGATTTCAGGGGGCCAACTGGCCCCTTGTTCATCAGAGCTGGCTGAAACACTGTAAAAAGGATAATTGTAATAATTAGATCTTTTTTCACTGGATGTTACCAAAACTGATATTTCCAAGGTTTATGACAGGGTTCTGTATTCGTCAACCATTTTAACCCTTTCCCAAATGACAAATTTTAGATTTTTCCAAGCTGAAAGATTTTGCAGACAATGATTTTAAATTTGACGAAAATGGTAGAAAGTTCTCCTAAAGGGTAGAAAACACTGCGGGAAAAGGAGAAATTGCTCGTTATGAGCAATTTCTCCTTTTCCCACAGTGTTTTCAAAAGATTTGTACCGCAGACAGGTAAAAACAAGGGCTTGTTTGGGAAAAGGTTAAAGAGCATTCTTGGTCTAGTTTTCCAAGATTGTCTTACTTTGAAAGTAACACCAATTCTGATCGGCTAAATCAGATGGTTGAGCCAATCAGAAGCAGTGTTACTTTCACATTTAGAAAATTCCAGAGAACTAGGCCAAGAATGCTTATAGAAATTTTTCATTAACTCAGACCCTGGAGTGAAAATATTGAAGTTAAACAACTTGACAACAGCTTCTTATTTCATGCTTTTTGGTAGATTGTAGGGAAACAATGGTTGAGTATTCAGAGCTCCAGATTAAGAATGAGTGCTAGTTTTCTAAATCCATTATTTTTCTTTGAAACCTTACGTTGTTGGTACTCACTTGGTCTCATGTGTGATTCCAAACTGTCCAGTGTTTTATTGTTACCTCTTTACAAAACGACAAAATTTTAGACCAGTCCAAATTGAAAGCATTTGCAGACAACTAAAAATAAACACGACTCAAAAATTGAAATATGTTACCAGCAGGTTAGAAAACATAGTGGGAAAAGGAGAAAATGCTGGTTTCCAGCATTTTCTCCTTTTCCCACAATGTTTTCAAAAGGCTTCTATGTCAGGATGGTTAAAAGTCGGGATTGTGTGGTAAGAGTTATGGTACATCCTTCAGTTTAGGCCATTTCACTGACAAGCCCCTTTGGGTGTATATGCACCACTCTTCAAAGCTCTTGTTCTTTTTTTGCAGAGTTGAAGAGGCCATGAAACTAGCCAAAGATTTCAATGCAGTGTTGGAAGTTGTAGAGAAGAAAATCTCTAAGTGTAAATAGGGGGGTACGTTTTGATTAACCCTTTACCATACAGTTCCGCCTTTTAAACTCCATGAGAAAGAAGGCTTTTGAAAACATTGTGGGAAAAACAGAAAATGCTGGCTACCAGCATTTTCTCTTTTTCCCACAGTGTTTTCTAGCTATTCAAGGACAAGTATCATTATTTGGGTACATGTCAATATTCCTTTGTGAATTTTGTCACTGTAGACGAGTACAAAATTTGCTGTGTGGTAAAGGATTAACTTAAAGTAGATGGGCCATGCTGTTGCAGAAGTGTATTTCCTTAACTCTTTACCAAGCGACAGAATTTTGGACTATTCCAAGTTGAAAGCATTTGCAGACAACCAAATAAATTTGAGTCAGAAAAAGAAACTTGATTTTTTTATTGTGGGAAAAGGAGAAAATACTGGTTACCAGCATTTTCTCCTTTTCCCACAATGTTTTCAAAGGCTTTCTTTCTGAACGTCATTGAAAGTGGTAAAGATTCAATATGTTGTGCCAGTCAAGTCATCACATACTGACAGATCTGTAAAATGTATTTTGTGACAAGAACTGACTAAATCTAAAGTATGCAGATAACTGACCAATGGCAAGAAGTTTCTGCCCAGGTCAGTCTACACGGAGTGTGCATGTTGACCAGGGTTGATACTTGTTCCAGATGCATTAACCCATTACCACTCAATCCCTACTTTTGACGCCCCATAGAAAGAAACTGTTTGAAAATACTGTAGGAAAAGGAGAAAATGCTGGTAACCAGCATTTTCTCCTTTTCCCACAGTGTTTTCTACCCTTCTCAGATCAAATTTCAATTTTTCAGTCACCTTTATTTTGTCGTCTGCAAATGCTTTCAATTTGAACCAGTTTAAAATTTTGTCCTATGGTAAAGAGTTAAGTTCCCTTTTCACAGATCATGGCTCAGATATAAATGTGAATGAATTCCGATCGAAATGAATTAATGCTGATGTGCCACATTTACAGTGTTTGGTGCTTATTTTATAGTTCTCATTTTTATTTCATTTACCCATACATGGTTTTGTACCAAAGATTACTGCCAGAGAGGACAAATGTAATGGTTGTTTACTTTAAACCTTGAAAGTGTTGTTTCACAATTGTAGTTGCCTTCATGGCCGGTGTCGATTATGAACAGGCTGCACAAATTATGTTGTCTGATCTTTGCTCTACACTTCTCACGCTGCTGAAACACGCTGGACAAAAGCAATCTTATATTGTAATTATAGCAGTTCTATTCATAGACTTGACCCTTTACCACGCAGCGGAATGTTTTACTCTTCTTTGTTGGAGGAATTTGCAGAAAACAATTCAATGTTTTTCAGATGATAGCAGTTTTTCCTGAATAATTAGAAAACATTGTGGGAAAAGGAGAAAATGCTGGTTACCAGCATTTTCTCCTTTTCCTACAATGTTTTTAAAAAGTCTATTTCTCAGGGTCATTAAAAGTCGGGATTGTGTGGTAAAGGGTTAAAAGGTATATTCAGTCCATTCATATTGCTCATATAGTTACACATTCATGTGAAACAAATTCACTCAAGAATAATACTAAAAAAAAATTAACAACTGAATGACAAACTTTTGGACTCCACTCAATTGAAAGTGTTTTGCAGATGACAAATTTATCTGAAAAGTTGACTTTAAATGGATAGAAAACAATGTGAGAAAAGGAGAAAGTGCTGGTTATCAGAATTTTCTCCTTTTTCTGCTTTTTCAGAAGTGGTTTTCTTTCAGAGTGGTTGAACACAGGATTGTGTGATAAAAGAGTCAAAAAGAAAGGCAAACCTTTATGTTTCCATTTGAGATCAGTTAACGATAAAACAAAACCTGATGTTGAAAGTATTTGCAGATGACAGCCTGTGTAAAGCTTATTTGCTGAAATTGCCCTTGGTAAGGGTATAAATTACAAGAGTAAAAGAAGAATATGCTGATTATTAGCATTTTCTCATGGTGTTGTCAAAAGCCTTCCTCGTGAAGGTTGTTATAGTCAAAATTGTTTGATAATTGCTAAAATACCACAGAAAGTGTTCATTGTTTTAAGTTCCTCAGTTGCACATAATCCCCTGGGGGTCAGCCACTCAGTTGACCTTTCTGTCTTCCCTCTCAGCACTGTAACATCATAGCAAAGAGAGAAACTGTAAAAAATAAATTTCCTATTAAGTCTTCATTGAACGATACTGCTTTTGAAAACATCATAGTGTGAGGAGAAAATACTGGTTACCAGCATATTTTTTTCAAACAATGATTCCAACTCTTTTAACCCATTACCATACAATCCCTACTTTTGATGACCCTGGGAAATAAGCCTGTAGAAAACATCATAGGAAAAGAAGAGAAAAAAGCTGTTAACCAGCATTTTCTCCTTTTCCCACAATCTTTTCTACCCTTAACAAAAGAAATTTCAAATTTTCTGTCACTTTTATTTTGTCGTCTGCAAATGCTTTCGATTTCGACAAGCCTAAAATTCTGTCATTTGGTAATAGGCTAATCCAGATCAGTAATTTGAGAAATTATCGTTTCAGTTTGGACAAGTCTAAAATTTTATTGCATAGTAAAGGCTTAATTTTTCATCACGCAGTCATGCATTTTCATGACCTTCAGGAAGAAGGCTTTTGAAAACATGGTTGGAAAAGTAGAAAATGCTAGTAAACCAGCATTTTCTACTTTTTCCACAATGTTCTCAACCCATGCCAGAGACAAATGTCACAACTGAAGCCACTGTTGATAGTCGTCTGCAAATGCTTTGTCTTTGGAAAAGATTTAACTTGTGCTGTGTGGCAGAGTTAGTCATATTTTCACATTTTTTTGGCCCTAAACCACAATTTTACAAGACGGTTTTTAGTCATTCACAGCAACTTTATTGCAGGGGACAATGATAAAATGTGTGTACATGTATCAAAAAATTGAATTTTTATTTTTGTACTATATTTTTCACTTGTACCATAAATGTTTTCTTGTATACATAATGACTTTGTTGTTAACAACAAATTGTACCACCACAGTGTGTTCATGAATGTAAAATATTGTTTTTTATACCTCGGGTCACTTTTTGGACCAGAAGGGATGGACAATTTTTTCTCAGTAGGTTAGAATCAATAGACTAAATTTTCAAAGATTGTAAATAACTTTTTCATTGACATTATTTCATGCGAAATACATTCTTGTAAATAACTTTTTCACTGACATTATTTCATGCTGAATACATTCATCATTCACAATGTTGTGATTTCTCATCAAAAATGGTGTTTGAATATTGAAATTTTTGCCATTTCTTTTTTAAACAAAAATGTCACAGAAACTTACATATATCAATCATATCTCCCATGTGTGCACCTTTTTAACCCACTATCACACAATCCTTACTTGTGACGCCCCTGAGAAAGAAGCCTTTTGAAAACACTAGGAAAAGGAGAAAATGCTGGTAACCAGCATTTTCTCCTTTACCGACAGTGTTTTATACCCTATCCAAATCAAATTTCAAATTTTGATACACATTTATTTTGTTGTCTGCAAATGCTTTCAATTTGGACTACTCTAAGATTTTGTTGTGTGGTAAAGAGTTAACCTGACAGGTAACTCTTTACCAAACAGCAAAATTTTGGAGTAGTCCAAATTGAAAGCACTTGCAGACGATGAAATATATGTGACTCAAAAATTGAATTTTGATTTTGGAAGGGAAGAAAGCATTGTAGGAAAAAGAGAAAAAGCTGGTTACCAGTATTTTCTCCTTTTCCCACAATGTTTTCAAAAAGCTTTCCTTCTCAAGGTCATTAAAAGTCGGGATTGTGTGGTAAAGAGTTAAATAAGATTAACTATTGCAATGCCAGAACAGTTTTTCAATCAAATGATCTCTAAATACTTCGCAGTTACCATGATCTACATTCTATAAAGTGTTTAGCATGTCCTTTGGATTCCATAGGGAAAAGAGTTTTGAAATGGCTTAGTACTTAAATTTGTTTAACTCTTTCCCAAACGACAAATTTTAGACTAGTCCAGATTGAAAGCATTTGCAGACAACAAAATAGATTTGACTCAAATATTGCAATTTGCTCATGGAATAATAGAAAACATTGTGGGAAAAGAAGAAAATGCTGGTTACCAGCATTTTCTCCTTTTCCCACAATGTTTTCAAAAGCTTTCCTTCTCAAGGTCATTAAAAGTTGGGATTGTGTGGTAAAGAGTTAAATAAGATTAACTATTGCAATGCCAGAAATGGCTTAGTACTGAAATTTGTTTAACTCTTTCTAAAACAACAAATTTTAGACTAGCCCAGATTGAAAGCATTTGCAGACGACAGAATAGATTTGACTCAAATATTGCAATTCGCTCATGGAAGGATAGAAAACATTGTGGGAAAAGGAGAAAATGCTGGTTACCAGCATTTTTTCCTTTTCCCATAATGTTTTCAAAAGGCCTTTTCCCCAGCGTCGTTAAAAGTCTGGATTGTGTGGCAATGGGTTAAATGCAAACAATATATCATTTTGATTTGAATATAGTAAAACATGTTTTCGATAATTTATGGTAGAATTATTTACCCTCAGCATCATGGAAAAAGCAGGTGCTAATGAAGATGGCCTAGACTGAGGTCAGACTGTACAGTACATGTATTCACATCTTGGATCCATGCGCTCTGCTTGTTTTGATAAAGCTTGTAAAGTAAAAAGTCTTCCTAGGCTTCATTGAATAGTATTCTCAGCAATCAATAAACATTGAGTCTACCTGTTTGGGACTGAAAGACTTATCAGTTCAGTAGTTATACAATTCCAGTTTTTGTCTTACATTCATATAATTATGGCCTGTTACATGTGAAAAGTGGCATTTGGTCATTTGCGTAAGGTGTCATCTTGGATCAGCAGAATGCGCAGGCTGATCCGAGTCAAAACTTTCCATTTTTATGTATTTCCTATTGTGCACAAGTCTGGTGAGGCACTCAATCAAATGTAGATGTAAAGTGTCGTCTAGAATCAGCCTGGCTGATCCTAGATGGCACATCACGCAAATGTCTGAATGTTCCTTTTTGCGTGTTGCAAGCCATATTTGTTTCATAAGTGTAAGAGCACTTGCTCAATAACCTTAAATATAGATATAGTCTCAGACCTTTTATAACTCAGTCTGCTGGCTCAGTGGTTAGCGTGTTTGGCTCGTGACCTGATGGTTGTGAGTTCGATACACGTTTGAGGCGAACTTTCTTTCCGGTATATTTTCACCTCTCAACTCTGCTTAAGCATGCGAGAAAAGTAGTTGGTAGCTTTGGAAAGAAAGTTGTGTTAGTACTGGTGTGAGAAAGCCAGGAAACACATGTACATCACCAACCGCCATGACGTGACCTGAGCTGTTAAAGCGACGTTAAACCCCAAACAACAAATTTAACTTGGTCTAACATTCTGTATATATTTTATGCATATATTTTACAGTCTAACATTCTGCGTATATTTCATGAATATATTTTACAGTCCAATATTCTGTATATATTTCATGAATGTATTTTACCCTTTCAGTGCTGTAGGCTATAGAAGAAGCTTTATCAATAGCAGATCAGACTGTACAGAATATATAGAGGATATTTGTTTTTTTCGGTGTAAGATCGAAATTTATTTCATCGAGTGGACACCATCGGTAATATTTTCACGAGTGGCACAGCCACGAGTGAAAATATTACCGATGGTGTTCACGAGATGAAATTGATTTCGATCTTTCACCAAAAAAAACAAATATTCTATTTATTTTATGCTTTTAACCCTTTCTGGGAGGAGCTTTATCAAAATTCAGTACAGTTCTTTTCTCTTATTCCCCATGGCGTACCCCTCCCGCATAGCAATGTTACGTCAAGCGCGAGAAATGTAAGGTATATGACGTCATATTTCCCATCTGGTTGTGAGGCACGCGCAATTTACCCAGGCAACAAGAACGTGAAAATCGTATTTTCACTGGTTTTACCAGTGTAAGATCGAAAAATATTTTCTCTGCTATTTCTCGATATCCCACCGGAAAGCATGAAATAAGCTCTAATCTTGAATCTGGATTGTCACTATTGTAGTCAATCCAATGAAGATCTGTTAATTTTCAGTGGGTTGTATTTTGGCTTTTGTATAATGCTAAATTTATCTATTCAGGGCTTAACTCTTTATCAAACAACAAAATTTTGAACAAGTCCAATTTAAAAGCGTTTGCAGACGATAAAAATGTGAATCAAATATTTAAATTTCATTCAAAAAGAGTAAAAATCATTCTGGGAAAAGGAGAAAATGCTGGTTACCGGCATTTTCTCCTTTTCCCACAATATTTTCAAAGGCTGTCTTTCTCAGGGTTGTTATGAGTCGGAATTGTGTGATAAAGGGTTAAAGAGTTTGACCACTTTATTAGGGAAGTAAACAATAATCAAACTGCCAATTTTTTTCTTTGTTACTTTTGTACATAGGTACATGTAATTGTTACTTAACTCATTACCACACGACAAAAGTTTAGACTGGTTCAAATTGAAAGCATTTGCAGACGACAAAATAAAGGTGACTGAAAAATTGAAATTTGATCTGAGAAGGGTAGAAAACACTGTGGGAAAAGGAGAAAATGCTGGTTACCAGTATTTTCTCCTTTTCCTACAGTGTTTTCAAAAGGCCTCTTTCTCAGGGGCGTCAAAAGTAGGGATTGTGTGGTAATGGGTTAACAATGTATATTGGGCAAGCTGTTTTGGGACCAAATTGTAAATACGATGCATTTTATTGTTTTATATGTACTCTGTTGTTGTTTTTTTTCTGTGTGTTTTTGAGTCTCAAATTTTACCCCAAATTTATAGAATGCTCAAGTTAACCCTTTCCCAAACAACAAATTTTGGACTCTTCCAAACCAAAAGAGTTTGCAGACAACAATTTTAGATTTGGAGAAAATGCCAGAAAGTTCTCAAAAAGGGTAGAAAACACTGTGGGAAAACGAGAAATTGCTCGTTATGAGCAATTTCTCCTTTTCCCACAGTGTTTTCAAAAGACTTTTACCGCAGACACGTAAAAACCAGGGCTTGTTTGGGAAAGGGTTAAGAAATTGAATTGATCAAGTCTTTGTCTGCTCCATTGCTTACATGATTCTGTGGCAAAAGAAAAGAATGTATGAATGTTGATAGTGAAGATAATTTTTGAATTTTTATTTACTTTGTTCTTCATGAAAAACTGTAAACTCTTGACCTTACAACAGACTTACAGCTTGTCCAGAATGAAAGCCTTTAACCGTTTACCACACGAGAAAATTTTAGACTGGTCCAAATTGAAAGCATTTGCAGACGACAAAATAAAGGTGACTGAAAAATTGAAATTTGTTCTGGGAAGGGTAGAAAACACTGGGAAAAGGAGAAAATGCTGGTTACCAGCATTTTCTCCTTTTCCCACAGTGTTTTCAAACGGCTTCATTCTCAGGGGCGTCAAAAGTCTGGATTGTGTGGTAATGGGTTAAAGCAGGGATGTAAAAAATTTTCTTTGTCTACTTGTCCTGTAGGACGAGTGGGTAGCAAAAGTTACTCGTCCTTAAGACATTATTACTCGTCCGAACTTGCGGACTTAAATGTCCATTTTTACTGCATATATGCCCTTTTCTCAAAGATGTGTGAACCTCACTGATGTTTTCCTTCTTTCAAAGAGACAAACAAAGCAATGATTTAATTCCGCCACATTAATAGACAAAGGAAGTGTCAGAAATCATTTCTGGGCAAGGGAAAGTAGACTAACTCATTTGTCATGGCAACATCACCATAAAAATAGTTTACAGTTGAATTTTCTGCTTTATTCAATATCATTCTATTTTTTTCAATATATTTTAATTTTCAAACGTGTTAAAATGGAATCAGCCATATTTCAAGCATTTGCAGACGACGCCACTTTCTTCTATTCCCCCCCCCCCCCCAGCCATAGATCTATATTTTCATAAAAAAACTTTTTTTTTTTTCACTTACGAACGGAAATGTAGCTTCCATTTATTGCTTTATTCAGAGATTTGTGTAAATTCACAGTTTACATTCATAATTAAAGATAAGAAGATGGTTTGAAGTCCCCCTGCTCGGACGATGCCACTCTGCTCATTGTAGTGTCATGGGTTTTCACGCTTTTTTGGCGATCTATTTTTTCGTGACAATTAATTTATGGAGAAGTACTACTATATGATTTGACATCATTTAGTCAGTTTAAATAGCATGTAACTTCATTGTCATGCACGTGTCCTTCCCATTTTATACTGATCGTGTTTAGCCCATATTTCTGCCGGATGCGCGCAGGCTAGGTTATTTGAAGCTTTAGACGATAATTTCATGTGTCATATTGACATTTAGGCAGATATTTTTCATCGTCAAAGACAGGTCATTTCAAATTTCCAAGTGCCAAAACCCGGACTCCGGGATAAAATGAGAAGCGAGCCGAGTTGTCAAGTTTTGTCAAGACATCGTCGGAAAAAATTTCTTCCCCTTTTTTCCGCCCAATTTTCATGTTTGTTATCCACTAATCTATGTTTCATGGAATATTGTGATTAATCATAGTCACAAAACCAAGAATTCAAGTTTAGGCACCAAGCGAGTTCAGGAACCGATTACAATCGATTCGGGGATTTCTCAATCAATTTTATCGGAGTCGGAAGCCAAGATCAACTGACTTTCGACCATAGTCTGTCATTGGCCCACCACTAAGGTATACTACTGTAACTGACGCAGTGAACAGAAAACCAACCAAGATGCGCATGCGTAATAAACATAAACATCCTGTATCGTGATCGAAGAGACGCTCTGGAATTTCAGTTTTACTTTCGTTTTGTATTCGCCGTGAATTAACCTGCAATTTCAATTTTACGGGACAAATTTAAAATTCAATAGTTTTAAAATGTACTCGTCCAACAGGACGAGCTTGGCATTTTTTCTACTCGTCCGAAGCCAAATGTTACTCGTCAATACGAGCGGACGAGTGGAATTTTACATCCCTGTAAAGGATACAAATTGAATCTTACTCAAATGATCCAATTTGCCTGTGATAAGAGTAGAAATCATTGTGGGCAAAAAAATGAAATTGCTGGTTACCAGCAGGTTACCAGCTTTTTTCTCCTTTTTAACCGCAATATTTTCAAATGGTCTCATTTTCCAGAGCACTTGTCCGCGGGCAGGTGAATTTTTTAGACAAACCAGATAAGGAAATGTCATTTTTACATCAATGACAATCCTCAAATGCTGTAGTTATTCCAAGTTATGCATAGCCCGTTTTGAAATGAACACCTTCAAGGTACAAATAAAATGTATTGACCCTGTGTGAGGCCTCTCGCTACATGCAGTTGCTGGGGGGGGGGGGTGGAGGGAAGGACAAGTAAACTTTAAATTCGGACAAGTAGGAAATTTAGTCCCAACTTGTTGGTGGGCAAGTGGGAAAATTTGAAAATTGCACACCCCAGGGTCTCTATTTCAGGGCCGTTAAAACTGTTGATTGTCTTGTAAAGGGTTAACATATGACCACCCTCTCACTTTTTATGTCTCCAAGCAGTCAACTCCAGAAGACTGGCTGAAGGAGAATTTTCTGTTACAAAGAATATGCAGAGGGCAAAAGTAATGGTCTTAAATAGATGAACATAGTTCGTTAAGAGTGAGAATATTGTTTGTCTTTAACCCTTTCCCAAACAACAAGTTTTAGACTCTTCCAAACTGAAACGGTTTGCAGACGACAATTTCAAACTCAATGAAAATGGTAGAAAGATCTCCAAATGGGAGGAAAACACTGTGGGAAAAGGAGAAATTGCTCGTTACGAGCAATTTCTCCTTTTCCCACAGTGTTTTCAAAAGACTAGTACTGCAGACACGTAAAAACCTTGGTTTGTTTGGGAAAGGGTTAAAACCCTTTACCAAACTATCAGAAGTTTTAACATCACTCAGAAAGAAGGCTTTTGTAAACCTTATGGGAAAGACGAGAAAATGCTAGTAACCAGTATTTTATCCTTTCTCTCACAATGTTTTCTGCCCTCTCAAAGACACATCTAACAATTTAAGCCTCTTTTAATTTTTCTGCATAATTGCTTGAATTTGGGCAATTTCAAAATTATGTTACTAGTACATGTATCTGGTGGATTTGAGTCTATCGGATATTGAAAGTTGTAAGCTTAATTGACTTAATTATGTGAGATTTTCTTTGTGTGTGTGTGTGTGTGTGTTTTTTTTTTTGTTTTTAGCTTCTTCAAGATGAAACTGATTATATAACTCTTTAAATTATCATTTTTTTACTGTTTTTAATTGAAAGCATCTGCAGACAAAAAATATATCTCATCTTGTTGGATTTATTTGTAAAAGGGTGGAAAACATGGTGGGAAAAGGGGTAATGAAGTGTATCGGCCTTTTTCAAAGGCTTCATGTTTTAGGATTGTCTGATAAAGAATTGAAGATTCGTTTATACTCATTTTCATACAGTTTTTAACCCACTTTGTCCTTATTTTGTAGAAAAAATATAAAACTTCCTATATCTTCATGCCAAATCTTGAAATGTAACACATGACAGCAGCAGCTTGCACAGATTATTTGACCCATTATCACACAATCCCTACTTTTGACGACCCTGAGAAAGAAGCCTTTTTGAAAACATTGTGAGAAAAGGATAAAACAATGGGAAAAAGGAGAAAATGCTGCTGACCAGCCTTTTCTCCTTTTCCCACAATATTTTCTTCCCTCCCTAAAAAATTGTTAAATCACATTTATTTTGTTGTCTGCAAATGCTTTTAATTTGGACCGGTCTAAAATTTTGTTGTTTGGTAAAGAGTTGAGAAGGATAGAAAATGAGTTTTATTTTTTGGAGGCTTCCATAGCAGTTGCAGTTGTCATTTACAGTTTCAAATGAGGACACATTCCTTCAATTTTTTTAATCCTTACACCATATAGGAGTATATAGTTGTAATCTGTGTTTACACAACTGAGACATTCTACACAATTTCACATTTTAAAAGTTTTTTCTCTCTAGCTGTAAGAATGTATCTTTTTTTCAAAACAACAAAATTTTAGACGAATCTTAATTGAAAGCATTTGCAGAGGACAAAGTAAATGTGACTGAAAATTTAGATTTGTTTTAGGAAGATTAGAAAACACTGTGGGAAAAGGAGAAAATGCTGGTTACCAGCATTTTCTCCTTTTCCTACAATGTTTTCAAAAGGCTTTTTCTCAATGTTGTTCATGTGGTAATTGATTCAGACTATTTGGTCTCAAAATGTAGTTAGTCCATTATTCTAATTGAAAGCTTGGAAGTGCCCAGTTTTCTAATCTCTCTGCAGATGAAACTCCAGTAGGTTTTGACAAGGTCTATCTTGTTGCTTTGATGCACCAGGCAAAATTAGACAATTTAAATGGAACTAAAATTATTGAATTTTGTCTATGAAAGGGTGCAAAACATTGTGGAAAAAGGACAAAATATTGGTACCAGAATTTTCTTCCTTTTCCAGAAGGTTTTCAACGGACTTTTTACTCCTGATCATTAAAACTCTGGATTGTGAGATCAAGGGTTAAACATCTAACTCCACAGCCTCTGGAGACTTTGTGGTGTTGCACAAGACCAGCTTTTAAAAAAAAATATGATAAAAGGAGCAGTGGTTCATTATTTGCTCTTTGTCCCACATTGTTTTGACAAGTTTTCATCTACGAAACCTTGATTGATGCCAACTTGGCCTTATTTTACTCGCACACTGTTCAAATTGTCTGATTTTTGTGTCTTGTCCACTTTTGAACCATCTGCAGTTGACGTTTGTCAAAAATGAAGGGTTTGATCACTAAAAGGCAGACAAGATTGTAGGATGTATCAAGAAGATTTCAGCTATCAACATGTTTGAGGTTCACAAAATGTGATCTAATAGAGGGCCATAGAACATGGCCTTCTTAACCCTTTACCCCATAAGGCATTTCTGTGGTGTCTCTAAATGACCCTAAATAACAGCAAGGATGAATTTATTTCTTATATATATTTTACACCTTTTGATAGCATAGAAAACATTGTGACAGAAGGTGAAATTGCTCGACATGAACAATTTCACCGTTTGCTACAATGTTTTCCAAAGGCTCATACAAGTAATGCGTAGAAATGAGTATCAATGGAATAAAGGGTTAATACATACAGAGATACTGCATGGCTGAGGTTGAATATGGAGCTCATAACCTGAAGGATCTAGGTTCAAGCCTCAGTGGAAGCAATTGCTCTGTCCTTGGGCAAGACTTCAAACCTCCAGCCTTCTGGTGAAAACTTGGACAAGCATGAATTATGAGAATATGAGCTGTGATACTTCTAAATTAATGCTGATAGGGACATTTAATGTCAATCTGTCTGAAAACATGTATGTTTGAAAAAGGGAAAACCGGTTTCCTTTGCACTGAGAGGGCACTTCGGGCAATCTGTGATATTCTATAGATAATGGACTGCTACAGTGTGTGTTTATTTGTGCATGTGAGTTGTCAATGAAATGTCTGTATAAGTTTGTGACTGTTTTTTAGCTCACCTGAGCACGAAGTGCTCAAGGTGAGCTTTTGTGATCGATCAATATCCGTCCGTCCTTCACAATTACAAAAAGTCTTCTCCTAAACTAACAATCAGATTTCAATCAAACTTCACAGAAATGATCCTAAGGTGATCCACTTTCAAAATAATTCAAAGATTTGAATTCCATGAAGAACTCTGGTTGCCATGGCAACCGAATGAAAAAACTTTAAAAATCTTCTCGTCCAAAACTATTGGCTAGAGCTTTCATATTTAGCTTATACATGTAGCAACATCTAATGGCCCTCTACCAAAATACTTCAAATCGGGGCTCTAGTGTTGAAATTAGCCCTATGTTGTGGGTTCTCAGATTTCACATAGAGATAAAGAAGGAAATCTTAGAAAATCTTCTTGTCCCAAACTGTAAGGGCTAGAGCTTTCATATTTGGCATGCAGCATCATCCAGTGGCCCTCTACCAAAAAACTAGTACTTGAAATTATGGTCCTGGTGTGAAAATTAAACCTATGTTGTTGGTCTTGGATTTCACATAGAGACAAGGAAGGAAATCTTTAAAAACCTTCTTGTCCAAATGATAATGGCCAGAGCTTTCATAATTGGCATGTAGCATCATCTAGTGGCCCTCTACCAAAATACTTCAAATTATGTCCCTGATGTAAAGAATTGGCCCTACATTGTTGGTGTCTGATTTCATATAGCGATAAAGAAGGAAATCTTTAAAATTCTCTTTGTCCCAAATGATAATGGCCAGAGCTTTCATATTTGGCATGTAGCATCATCTAGTGGCCCTCTACCAACATAACTCAAATTATAGCCCAAGTGTTGAAAATGGCCCTATGTTGTGAGTTCTCGGATTTTACATAGCGATAAAGAAGGAAATCTTAGAAAATCTTCTTGTCCCAAACCATAAGGGCTAGAGCTTTCATATTTGGCATGTAGCATCATCTAGTGGCCCTCTACCAAAATACTTCAAATTACGGTCCTGGTGTGAAAGTTAGCCCTATGTTGTTGGTCCCAGATTTCACATAAAGAGGGAAATCTTCAAAAGTCTTCTTGTGAGCACCTCTTGAGACCACATTTCTTGCTAAATTGAATTGAAAATTGGGTACAATGTCTGTCTCAATAAAATCTCACATGAGTCTGCATTGAATGCTTGTTCGGAAAATAACTTTGTCATCTCAAGTAAGAACGACTTCAAAATTGGTATGCATGTTTTTTGTGATATTACAGAGTACTGTGTTCAAGAACAATAACTCTACCTAGCATGGATTTTTCAGTAATTCCACTTTGATATTTATTTTAATGATATTGTTTGCTTGTCCAGAGTGGAATTTCGAAGTCTCAAATCAAATTGTATGTTGCAACTATTATACCTCCTTTACAATTGGCGGTGGGATTGCATAATTATCTTGTGACAATTTGCCGCTCTTGTGTCATCATCATTAGCCCTTGAACCTCAATATTTGCTAATTATAATCTTTGTTGTAGACCTTTGCTGTTTAGTACTCAGGTGAGCGATATAGGACCATCATGGTCCTCTAGTTTTTTATAGCAATGTACATGTATGTAGAATGTGTATATCATTTAGTTTTTCATGCAAATAGATAGGTAATTTGGTAACTTGATGTCTTCAGGAAATTGTTGGAAAAGGAGTTTAGTCTTGTTACAAAGCAACTGCTACTTTCCTCTGAGTATTTCAATACTCTGATAATGTTTCATTTCTTTGAATTTTTCTCCTGAACTCTTTATGGCACAATCTTGACTTTTAACAACTCTGAGATATAAGCCACTTGAAAACATTGTTTGAAAAGGAGAAAATGCTGGTCACCAGCATTTTCTTCTTTTCCTGCAATGTTTTCTACCCTTCCCAAATTTAAATTTTTGAGCCACATTTATTTTGTTGTTTGCAAGTGCTTTCAAGTAAAACAAGTCTACAATTTTGTGGTTTGGTAAAGAGTTAACTAACCATTGGCGATTTCTCTTTTACTTTAGAAAACATTGCCACAGAAAATAGAAGAGAAGGGTCTTTCTTCAACAATGTTGAAAAATGGCAATTTTGTAACTGTCAAAAAAAAAAAAAATCTGCAAAAATAGAGAAAAATGATAGCATTATGTCTTGTAGATTAGTGTCAAAGCTTGTGATGTATGATGGAATTTAGAATGTATGAACAAATCAAAGTACATGTATATTCTTTCTGTTTCAATGATAAATATACTATACAACTTTTTCATAAAATGTTCACCTCCTTAACTCTTTACCACACGAGAAAATTTTAGACTGGTCCAAATTGAAAGCATTTGCAGACGACAAAATAAAAATGACTGAAAAATTGAAATTTGTTCTGGGAAGGGTAGAAAACACTGTGGGAAAAGGAGAAAATGCTGGTTACCAGCATTTTCTCCTTTTCCCACAGTGTTTTCAAAAGGCTTCGTTCTCAGGTGCGTCAAAAGTAGGGATTGTGTGGTAATGGGTTAACAGGATACATTACAAGAATATGTAGAATTAAATTCTTCCTCAAAGTTAAAAAGTCTTGTTTGATTCTTTTAGTACCTTCACTATACTGTTTTGCAGTGGCCGGTTTATTTTAACCTTTACCAAATGGCATCATTTAAGTAGGGTTTGACATTAACATTTTTTTCAACTAGACCAGTAGACCAGTATTTTGAAATTTTTTACTAAACCACTTCAGATTTCTATTAGACCATTTTAGCAGAATGAAGAAAAGTATGAAATAGATCTAATTCTAGCAAGTAATTTCAAAACCCATCATTTTGCACAAGTTAAGTGGATAATGGATTCTTTTAAGTTTTTTTTTTTCCCCCTTATGTTAGGTCTCGCATGTAACCAAAATTTGTTACGTGAATTTCAAGTCTATTACATGATTTACGCAACAATATATGCGAGTTTTGCTTCGATACATTTGTTTTTAACTTTATATTGGGACCCTGCTTCTCCCCGATCAGATTTTATTTTGAAGTGACGGAAGTTTGGCATTTTTCCCACTCGTCTGCCCAGCAGTCTATGTAAACATCTTGGCGACTCCTGCATTACCAAACAACCAAATCTTGGACTAGTCCAAATTGAAAGCATTTGCAGACAACAAAATTCATGTGACTCAAATATTGAAATTTGTTCTGGGAAGGGTGAAAAACATTGTGGCAAAGGGAGAAAATTATAGTTACCAACATTTTCTCGTTTTCCAACAATGTTTTCAATGAGCTTCTTTCAAAAATTTGTGAAAACCAGGGATTGTTTGGTAAAGAGTTAATGATACATCTATACATGTACTTGCTGTCATTAAAAATTCAGTTTTCAGTAAGTTTATCATTCATTTCATCTTAATTGTATGACACTGTGATCATTCTTGCATCTTAACCCTTTCCCAAACAATTCCTGGTATTTACGGGTCAGGAATAGAAGCCTTTTGAAAACATTGTGTGAAAAGAAGAAAATGCTGGTAACCAGCATTTTCTACTTTTCCAACAAAGTTTTCTACCCTATCATATAGAAAAATCATCTTTTTAGCTACTGTTAATTTGTCATCTGCGAAATGCTTTCAATTTGGTCTAGTCCAAAATTTGCCATTTGGGAAATGGTTAATACCAAATGTTGCTCCAGATGGCTGCAAGGTTGCACAGATTACAACAGAGAGAAAACACGTTTCACTGCATTAATTTATAAAGTAAACATATGCTGCCATACAGAGCTCCAGAAAAGGAGTGATTGTATTCTAAATCCATTATTTCTCTCTGAAGCCCTATGTTGTAGGTACTCATTAGAATTGTCTCTTAGTGGGGAATAACCAAAATCACACCCTCTATCTGGAGGTCTAGTCATATCTGGTTTTAATGAGGACATCCCTCGAGCTTCCTTAATATTTATTGGCAATTTATCTATGTCACACATCCGACCTAATTCTAGGCTATTTCGAACATTTTCAACTTTCACAGGGTTTTCCTCTCTGGCTGCTAACCCATAGTAGCTCAGTCCGTAATGAACAGGACTTGAGAATATGGGGTTCAGGGTTGGATCCCTGGTTATGACCGCTGGCTCGGCCAGTTTCTTTCCAAGGATTGATGATAGTCACTGAGACAGGATTCATTCCTCTCTCCCACTGCTGACCATTGTTTCTACAATGATCATGTGGGAAAGCAACCAGTGGCTTGGAAAGAAAATTGTGCAAAGTACTGGTAAAAGAAATCCAGGAATGCATGGATAGGTGCATTGGCGGCTGCTATATAACTGAAATAATGTTGAAAACGGCATTACACACCATACAGTCTATCAATCAATCAATCCTCACTAGCTATAAGAATGTATCTTAACCACACAACAAAATTTCAGATTTGTCTAAATTGAAAGACTGATGCAGACAACAGTTTAGATGTAGCTAAAGATAAATTTTTCTTTAACATGGTGGGAAACATTGTGGGAATAGAGAAAATGCTGGTAACTAGCATGTTTTCCTATTGCCACAATGTTTTCAAAAGGATTCTTCCTTTGTCATTAAAAGTTGCGACTGTGTTGAAACGTGTTATGGTACAAGCAGCTTTCTTTTGCCAGAAACACTTTTGTTAAACACATTCAGGAAAGTCTATCCTTCCACATTTTTTTTAAAATTCTGTGCAACGTTCCACACTTGTATAATTGTTCCCAAGGGCACTTTTGAGACATGTCCCCTTCTTCTTGCTTTGTACAATGGCAGCTAGGCAGTCTTTCATTCCAGGTGTGTGGTGTGACTGAATGTGCTCCAGAAAACATTCTTATCGTCCTCCCTTCATGAAATCTTTTACCTGCAGTTTGAATATGTTTTCTTCCATTACAGCAAATATTTTAATAGCTCAGTCATATTTTATGCAAAGACCGTGGCCCTTGGTAGTACATGTAGTTAACAAGGCTTCTTTTTGTTGACAAACCTGTGGTGCCATATTTCTGCCTCAAGATACGAGGTAACTATTGCGATAATTTAACCCTTGACCACATGGCAAAATTTTAGATCTATCTGAATTGAAAGCATTTGTAAACCACAGTTTCAAAGTGGCTCAAATGGTGCAATTTTGCTTTTATAGGGTAGAAAACTTTGTGGGAAAAGGAGTAAAATGCTGGTTCGGCAAAAGCTTCTTCCTCAGGGTCGTCATTGTGTGGTTACAACATTGTGTACCTACAACTGACACTCATAGTACCTATAATTAAATATGGTTCCGGAGCACCTTCAACAAGAACCTTATGAATTCTTCTTTTCCCCAAATAGTTTTGAAGTTGTTCCAAAGAGGCATTTTGATTTGTATTTGTGATTTTAAAGAACTCTATTCATATAGAGTCTTGTCTAAATTTACTGATTAACTCTTTGTGGTAACAACAAAATTTTAGACTGGTCTTAATTGATAGCACTTGCTGATGACAACACAGCTATCACAATAACTTTGTCTCCATGTCAGCTTCGAGCATGATTGAAATATTTTAGGAAAAAATGTCAGCTTCGAGCATGATTGAAATATTTTAGGAAAAAATATTAAGCTTATTGTGATACTTTTTTCATGAAACTTTTTCTTATGTGGTAAAATATTAACCCTTACGCTACTTACTTAGTATGAATAAATGCTCTTTTGCAGACAGTGAAGATCAACATTAGAAGGCTTAGAGTATAGTGTCTGATCTTGGATTACCAGCATTGGTAAAGAATGTTAGTTACCAGCATTTTCTTTTTTTCCCACAATTTTTTCATGGCATTCTTTCTCAGAGTGGTCAAAAGTAGGGATTGTGTGGTAAAGAGTTAAACAAAAACACTTAAACCACATGTTTATATGATCTTTAACCCATTACCACATAATCCCTACTTTTGACACCCCCTGAGAAAGAAGCCTTTTGAAAACACTGTGGGAAAAGGAGAAAATGCTGGTAACCAGCATTTTCTACTTTTCCAACAGTGTTTTTTACCCTTCCCAGAACAAATTCTAATTTTTCAGTCAACTTTGTCGTCTGCAAATACTCTCAATTTGGACTGGTCTAAAAATTTTCTCGCGTAGTAAAGAGTTAACTATGTTTGTGATGAGTAAATTTCAAGAAAGCACTTTTGATACATATGTAAGTTCTTTTTTTCCTCTTTACTTACTGGTCTTATGCAAACACAGAAATTGGGTGCCATTCCACATTACAGTTTGTCTTCATCTCTGTCAATACCTGGGCATATGCACTGACTTGGCATTGTGCCTGGTCTGGGACCTCAGGTGTTTGCTGTAATTTCAACATATTTCATTTGATAACAAATGTGATTTAGATTAGTTGGTTGGTTGCATTGGGGTTTAACACCACTTTAACAGCTAAGGTCATATCATGGCAGTCGGTGACACAGGTGTCTCCTGACTTTCTTACACCAGTGCTAACGCAACTTTCTTTCTAAAGCCACCGACTACTTTTCTCACATGTATGCTTCAGCAGAGGTGAGAGGCGAAAATACGCCATAAAGAAAGTTTGCCTAAACCGGGTATTAATCCATTACCACACAATCCCTACTTTTGATGCCCCTGAGAAAGAAGCCTTTAAAAAACATTGTAAAGGGAGAAAATGCTGGTAACCAGCATTTTCTCCTTTCCCACAATGTTTTCTACCCTTCACAAAACAAATTTCAAATTTTCAGTCACTTTTATTTTGTTGTCTGCAAATGCTTTGAATTTGGACCAGTTTAAAATTTTATCGTTTGGTAATGCGTTAAACTCACAACTACCAGGTCACGAGTCCGACATGCTCACCACTGAGCCACCTGGGTGGGCAAATGTGATTTAGATGCAGGGAATTGACCTTACGGCTGACTAAGTTTTGATTCAGATCAGCCTGTGCTATCTGCACAGGCTGACCTGGTTTGATTCTTTTCCCTATTAGTCAATTTTCTGTCTGTCAAAGGCTCAGTCTACCTCATGATTAAGTTGGTAGTAAAAAAGTTGGTATGTGATGACTTGCTTGGTTCTACGGATCACCAAGATGCATTAAGCTCCATTTTGTCAGATCATGGCTCACATACAAATGTAAAGATAGTGGGCAGTGCAGTTTCAATATCAGATTACAAGTTCAATGCAATCTGATCTTGACCTAAACTATGTGCAAAAGCAACTTGCACTGATGCTACCTCTCCAAGGAATTATGCTTTCATAGGGTAGAAAACTTTGTAGGAAAAGGAGTAAATGCTGGTTACCAGCATTTTCTCCTTTTCCAGCAATGTTTTCTAAAGGCTTCTTTCACAGAATTGTCAAAAGTAGGGATTGTGTGGTAATGGGTTAATTCCTCTGCGAAATGCGAAGACTAAACTGGGCCAAAACATTTTGCTATCATTCAATTTTCTGTGTGCCAAAGGACCATTTTTCCTGTAGATTCAATCATTCATTTGACTAAAAAATTATGTGACAACTTGCCTGGTATAATGGAACACAGATATTTGCATTATTCCTTTACCAATCAATCCCCAGTTTTTACGACCCTGAGATGGAAGCCTTTTGAAAACATTTATGGGAAAAGGAGAAAATGCTGGTAACCAGCATTTTCTCCTTTTTGCACAATGTTTTCTACTCAGTTGGAAAAAAAAATCAATTTTTGAGTTGTGTTTCTTTTGTCATCTGCAAATGCTTTCACCTTTCACCCTAAAATTTTGTCAATTGGTAAAGGGTTTGTCTCCTTTTGCAAGAGCATGCCTCATTTATATGAAATAGTGGACTTTATGGATCCATGTTCTATGTGGTCTAATCTTGATCTACAGTATTATATAGGTTGATCTTACCTCCCCAAGTTGGTGCGAGTCGTATCTAGGTTTACAGTTGAAAATACTGTTTACAGGTTGTGTTGCATTTTATAAGCTCTGGGCCCTTCAGGATTCTACCATTCCAATACCAAACCAACAGTCTGTCATCATCTGTAAAACAGTGTGTAAGGTGGAAAAAATAAATAGGATAATAAAGAAAATTATGAAAATTCTTGATTATTTTATAAACAAGTCATAAACCATCTCTTCCAAACTGCTGCTTTACCCCTAGCAAAGCAACCTGTGATTTAATGATCCTGAGAAATGAGGGGTTATTAAAATATTGTAGGAAAAGGAAAAAATACTGGTAACCAGCATTTACTCCTTTTCTTACAATGCTCTCTACCTTTTCAGAGACAAATCCCATTATTGAAACCATATTCAGGGTTTTATCTACAATATTATTGCTTTCTAAGGACAAAATCTAACACTTTATCATCTGGCATGGAATTAAATACAAGTCTGTTTATTTTCAGAAATTTTACTTCTTGGATTTAATTGTTTTTCTTGCATCTGCAGCTCAGCATGAAAATCCCATTTTTCAAAAATGTCTGCATAATTCTTTGTAGTTTTGAAGAAAACAGTCTACATTGGATTTGTCATCTGCAAATGATTTCAGTTTGGATGAGATTAAAAATTTTATTGTGGTGTCTGTGAGGTAGAACATCTGCCTCATAAGCCAAAGGTCCCAAGATCGTTATGTGGGAGCAGGTGTCAACTTTGAGATTTTTCATTGGTCCTCATATTCCGTGTGAGTACTGGTGTAGTTCCCATGAAGCAGAATCGAGAAAGACTAATATAATTTGTAAGAACTTGTTTCTCAATGATGTATAATAAATTTGCTTAACCCTTTACCAAACAATTCCTGGATTTAACAACCCTGAGATAGAAGCATTTTGAAAAAATCTTGGGAAAAGGAGAAAATGCTGGTAACTAGTATTTTCTCCTTTTCCCACACTGTTTTCTACCTTGCTGGAAAAAAAATTTCAATTTTTGAGTTTCGTCTATTTTGTAGTCTGCAAGTGCTTTGGATTTGGATCAGTCTAAAATTTTGTTGTTTGGTAAAGAGTTAAACTTAACTAAAATTTTGTTGTGTGGGAAAGGGTCAAATCTAAAAATATGAGCTTCATATACTTCATAACCTGTTTATTCTACTTTTATTGTGAAACAAGAGCAGCTCAACAGATTATTTCTATCTTTGAAATTGTAGAAAACATTCTGTTTGAAATTGTAATAACGATTTTAAAAAAAGGAGAAAATGCATGTAACCAGCATTTTCTCCCTTTTCAACAATGTTATCAAAATGCTACTCCATCAAAGTCATAAAAAGCTCTGTTTAGAAATGGGTTAATGTAGTTTTAGAGTAAAGGGTAATGCATAATGTCATGTGAAGGGCAGATAGAGTGACTGTGTATATTATGTAGTTTTTCAAAGTTTAACCCTTTACCAGATGACAAAATTTTAGCCCCATCCAAATTGAAAGCATATGATTTCGAAGACGACAAATCAATGTGGCTCAAATGGTGCAATTGTTTAGTGATAGGTAGAAAACATTGTGGGAAAAGGAGAAAATGCTGGTTACCAATGTTTTCAAAGGGCTTTTTTCCAAAGATTGTCAAAAGTTATAATTGTGTGCTTAAGGGTTAAATGTTTAAATGTTCTATTGGAGCGAAGAGTCCTGTGTGTGTTTGTTATCTATTTGGAGGCTTGTGCCTGTTGCATCGGCACATGGATTCTGTGAATCATGGGATAGCAAGTCATGTTAAGCTATAAACTGAGGGGAAAGCAAGCATCTTTGGACATGTATTTTTGCAAGTGATATACCTGAATAGTGTGTGGCAGTGCTAGAAAGAGTTCTGGGGTAAGCTTTATCTTAGAGATTTTCAGTTTTAGAGCATATTTTTTGAGGGTAGACTTTGAAAACATTAATTGTTGAAAGGTTGTCCTGTTTTTTAATAGTTGGACAGTGCTGAAGAAGGAGCAGTGCTGTTTTTCTTGCAGTGCATTCATGGGTTGCAGAAGCATGTTGTTGAAATTTGTAAATACTGTATAGAGTTATGTTTTGGTACTATGGCTTCGTATATAGTATTTTAATAGCATTCTTACTAAGAATCATGCTGCTCCTGCAGAAATGGTGATAAGTGACTTTTTCAGAATACCAAAAAAAGTTAGCGCAGTTCATTCCTTTAGTCACAAAAGTCCAAAAGCCAAAGGGAAACTTTTATTGTCATGCTGTTACCATGGCAATGGCCACTGAAAGTTTGTGCCCCCAGAAACATTTTTTCAATTTTAAAACTTGAAAAATTATGCACTTTGAAGTTAATACAATATATTTGTTGCCAAAAGTCCAGTGAGTAGTGCTATCATAACATAATCACCCATGTATTGGCTTTCAATATCAAGAATGCAAAAGTAAAAATAAGCTTTCAGAATGTGCTTCTATGGCAACGAACAATTGATGTATTTTGCACCTCTGCTGATGGCTTAAATTGATAAATTTCTATCTCAATTATCTCCTAACAGCAAAGCTCGGATTCAAGGTTTCAGTATTAGACATATAGACTAATGTATTGGGTCACAAATAAAAAAAAAAGGTCAAAATGTGTTTAGCTCAGGTGACCATGGCAACCAAAGTGGCAACACATTTGTAATTTTTTATATTTGTAAAATTTGGAACGTGCCATATTTCATGCAATTAACCCATTACCACATAATCCCTACTTTTGACGACCCTGAGAAAGAAGCGTTTAGAAACATTGTGGGAAAAGGGGACAATGCTGGTAACCAGCATTTTCTCCTTTTTCCACAATGTTTTCTACCCTTACAAGAATAAATTTCAATTTTTGAGTCACTTTCACATTGTCTGCAAATGCTTTGAATTTGGATCAGTCTAAAATTGTTTCATTTGGTAAAGAGTTAAGTGACCACTAAACACAATTATGTGAGCATCACTTAATATGACATATGAAGCATATATTTTGGTTTTGTGTCTTAATTTGGTTTCCTTAGCAACCTGAATGTCGACACTAGCACAAAACTGCTGTTTTTGCTCATTTTTAAAGTATAATTGTATACACTAGAATAAGTAAAATGAATAACTTTGGTTTAAGAATAGATACTAATCTAATGTGTTGTCATTGAAAATATATCAACAACATATGTAACTAGAGACGCTTGAGCGCCCGTATCGCTCCACAGGCCTGATTTTTCTATAACGGTGAAGAGAAATTTTTAACAATTACCATTCATTCATGCATTTTAGGTCACTAAAGAGGGGAAGGTTATCTATCAGGTTTCAATGAATACAATGGAACAAAATGGTGGAAATGCACACAGGAAATCGGCCAGGAATTCTCACCTATTTTCAAAACCTTTCTTCAAATTTCACCAAAAAATTATTATATATCTTGTAATAATTACAGTTACGGCCATCATATGACGTAAGCTTTTAAGAGGGCGATTAATTCTAACCAATCAAACTACAATTTCTGAAATTAGTTAAACCTGTTTCGTTCAAACTTCTGTGAATCCGTTGTCTCTTCACTTTCTGTTCATTTGGAGCAAACATATCATTATAGTTTCGAGTATAGTTTCGAATTGGCCAGGGTCAAAATTATAAATAATGGAGAAAGATAATTTTTTCATCCAATTCTGATAAGAAGAAAACTTAATACACACATAAATTGTGCAAAGTGGTGATTTCTACTGTTCCTTCTTCCCAAGTTTGAACCAAAATGCGAAACGGAGGTTGAAGCTTTGGCTGTAGCTGTCACAACACTATAAAGCAAAATCGACTATCTTTGAAGCTTCAGTGATTGCTTAATCGCAGGCCATTGGCTTTTCTGTCTCTGGCTTTCTGAAGTAAATCCCGAGTCAAAAAATAACAAAATAAACAATAAGATGTAAGGATAAACAGGGCCAATAAAATACTCCCTATTGCTTAACTCTTTACCAAACGACAACATTTTAGACTGGTCCAAATTGAAAGCATTTGCAGACGACAAAATAAAGGTGACTGAAAAATTGAAATTTGTTCTGGGAAGAGTAGAAAACATTGTGGGAAAAGGAGAAAATGCTGGTTTCCAGCATTTTCTCCTTTTCCTACAGTGTTTTCAAAAGGCCTCTTTCTCAGGGGCGTCAAAAGTAGGGATTGTGTGGTAATGGGGTAAGTCCCAATGCCTTATAAAAATGTAAAATTCTGAAGCAACCTGTTGCTGTTGCAGAAACTTTTTCCAATAATATTGTTCTTGTTTTTGGTGAATGTGTGACCTTGGCAAACAGCCAGGCCTGGACCATCCGCACATGCCAGATTTCACTGAAAATGGGCAAACATTTAAGAAAATAGGGGCGCAGAAGACCGTTACCCTAACCCCCCTCCCCAGCCCTTAACTGGATTTGCTTTTCTAACTCAGCCCATAAATAAATGCTGCATATTAAAACTTTCAATAAGCCAAAGTGATCAATGTACATGGTGTATAAAAAAAAAAAAAAAAAAAAAAAAAAAAAAACCGCCCAGAAAATAATGCAAGAATTACTTCCCTTTAACCCTCGATGCACCCAACACCCCCCTCCCCAGCCCTTAACTGGATTTGCTTTTCTAACTCGGCCCACAATAAATGCTGCACATTGGAACTTTCAATAAGCCAAAGTGATCAATGTACAGTGTATAAAAAAAAAAAAAAAAACGCCCAGAAAATAATGCAAGAATTACTTCCCTTTAACCCTCCATGCACCCAACACCCCCCTCCCCAGCCCTTAACTGGATTTGCTTTTCTAACTCGGCCCACAATAAATGCTGCACATTGAAACTTTCAATAAGCCAAAGTGATCAATGTACAGTGTAAAAAAAAATGCCCAGAAATTAATGTGACAAGTGGCTAAAAAAAGACTGAAAACTCTTCCTATTGCATATCTCAAACAAAGGCAACTGAAGTGTAATTTTTCCAATCTCTTCAAACTGCAACAAGAAACCCAGTTACGTTGACTATGTGCCAGTTACGCTCATGCGAAAACCTCAGAAATTAATGTGACAAGTGGCTAAAAAAAGACTGAAAACTCTCATATATCAAACAAAGGCAACTGAAGTGTAATTTTTCTAATCTCTTCAAACCGCAACAAGAAACCCAGTTACGTTGACTTCCGTCTCATACGTGCCAGTTACGCGCATGCGAAAACCCCAGAAAATAATGTGACAAGTGGCTAAAAAAAGACTGAAGGCTCTTTCAGTAGCAGCTGCTTCTTATTGCATAAATCAAACAAAAGGAACTAAATTTTTAAATTTATATTTTTTTCTCCAATCTCTTTATACCGTGACGACAAATCCATTTACGTTGACTACCGTCTCGTAGGTGCCAGTTACGTATCCGCGAAAATGCGAAAAATCGACTTATGGAACATTTCATAGCAGACGACACCTGTTGCTTAATAGGTCAAATACAGGGAACTTAATTTCTAATATCTGCTTTTTATTTCTGCAATCTTTTTTCGCCGTGACAACAAAGCTTTTTAGGTTGTCTATTGTCTCACAGGTGCCACTTACGTATCCGCAAAAACATGAAAGATCGACTTACGGAATATTTTATAGCAGACGACAACTGCTGCTTAAGTCAATAATAGGGATTTTTCTATTTTCTTTTTCTGTAACTAGGGCCATTGATTTGGTTACGATGACCGTCTCACCCATACGTGACCGTTACGTGCTGCGCATAAAGTCGTAAAATCAACTTCGACACTTTCGGAGGCAACATGATACCTGTTGTACAAATCAAAGAAAGGTAAACAAAAATTTTCCCCGTTTTCTTACCAGGGTCACGAAAACATTGAACTAATTTTGACGACCGCGCGAGTCAAAAGTCAATTTTATGTTTAATCGCTGCGCAAAAATATAAGAATTAAGAAGCAACAGGTTGCTGTTGCGGAAACTTTTTCCGATAAAAAAATCTTGTTCTTGTTTGAAGAATTTAGAAGTAGGCCATAAAGATACAATAAGATGTAAGAATAACTAAGAATCAATTGTTTCTTTGATAGGGTAGAAAACAATGTGGGAAAAGGAGAAAATGCTGGTAACCTGCATTGTCTCCTTTCCTCAGATTATTTTTAAAAGCCTTCTTTAAAAGGCGTCATTGTGTGGTAAAAGGTTAATAATTATCCAATCAGAGAAGCTTTAAGGAAATCAGAATGGATACCAGCAGCCAATCAGAGAAGACTTAAGAAATTCAACAGCCAATCAGAGAGCTTCAAAATCGCTCGAAAATGGCGCCAAAATTTATCCATAAAAAAACAGTGAAAAAAACGGCATAAAAGTGGAATTAAAGTCTTCTTTAAAGGCTGCTGTGCAGTCCTTGCAAACTGCCATGCCTGCACCACCCACACATGCCAGATTTCACTCAAAATGGGCAAACATTTAAGAAAATAGGGGCGCAGAAGACCGTTTTGCAAGAATTACTTCCCTTTAACCCTCGATGCACCCCCCCCCTCCCCAGCCCTTAACTGGATTTGCTTTTCTAACTCAGCCCATAAATAAATGCTGCATATTAAAACTTTCAATAAGCCAAAGTGATCAATGTACATGGTGTATAAAAAAAAAAAAAAAAAAAAAAAAAAAAAAAACCGCCCAGAAAATAATGCAAGAATTACTTCCCTTTAACCCTCGATGCACCCAACACCCCCCTCCCCAGCCCTTAACTGGATTTGCTTTTCTAACTCGGCCCACAATAAATGCTGCACATTGGAACTTTCAATAAGCCAAAGTGATCAATGTACAGTGTATAAAAAAAAAAAAAAAAACGCCCAGAAAATAATGCAAGAATTACTTCCCTTTAACCCTCCATGCACCCAACACCCCCCTCCCCAGCCCTTAACTGGATTTGCTTTTCTAACTCGGCCCACAATAAATGCTGCACATTGAAACTTTCAATAAGCCAAAGTGATCAATGTACAGTGTAAAAAAAAATGCCCAGAAATTAATGTGACAAGTGGCTAAAAAAAGACTGAAAACTCTTCCTATTGCATATCTCAAACAAAGGCAACTGAAGTGTAATTTTTCCAATCTCTTCAAACTGCAACAAGAAACCCAGTTACGTTGACTATGTGCCAGTTACGCTCATGCGAAAACCTCAGAAATTAATGTGACAAGTGGCTAAAAAAAGACTGAAAACTCTCATATATCAAACAAAGGCAACTGAAGTGTAATTTTTCTAATCTCTTCAAACCGCAACAAGAAACCCAGTTACGTTGACTTCCGTCTCATACGTGCCAGTTACGCGCATGCGAAAACCCCAGAAAATAATGTGACAAGTGGCTAAAAAAAGACTGAAGGCTCTTTCAGTAGCAGCTGCTTCTTATTGCATAAATCAAACAAAAGGAACTAAATTTTTAAATTTACATTTTTTTCTCCAATCTCTTTATACCGTGACGACAAATCCATTTACGTTGACTACCGTCTCGTAGGTGCCAGTTACGTATCCGCGAAAATGCGAAAAATCGACTTATGGAACATTTCATAGCAGACGACACCTGTTGCTTAATAGGTCAAATACAGGGAACTTAATTTCTAATATCTGCTTTTTATTTCTGCAATCTTTTTTCGCCGTGACAACAAAGCTTTTTAGGTTGTCTATTGTCTCACAGGTGCCACTTACGTATCCGCAAAAACATGAAAGATCGACTTACGGAATATTTTATAGCAGACGACAACTGCTGCTTAAGTCAATAATAGGGATTTTTCTATTTTCTTTTTCTGTAACTAGGGCCATTGATTTGGTTACGATGACCGTCTCACCCATACGTGACCGTTACGTGCTGCGCATAAAGTCGTAAAATCAACTTCGACACTTTCGGAGGCAACATGATACCTGTTGTACAAATCAAAGAAAGGTAAACAAAAATTTTCCCCGTTTTCTTACCAGGGTCACGAAAACATTGAACTAATTTTGACGACCGCGCGAGTCAAAAGTCAATTTTATGTTTAATCGCTGCGCAAAAATATAAGAATTAAGAAGCAACAGGTTGCTGTTGCGGAAACTTTTTCCGATAAAAAAATCTTGTTCTTGTTTGAAGAATTTAGAAGTAGGCCATAAAGATACAATAAGATGTAAGAATAACTAAGAATCAATTGTTTCTTTGATAGGGTAGAAAACAATGTGGGAAAAGGAGAAAATGCTGGTAACCTGCATTGTCTCCTTTCCTCAGATTATTTTTAAAAGCCTTCTTTAAAAGGCGTCATTGTGTGGTAAAAGGTTAATAATTATCCAATCAGAGAAGCTTTAAGGAAATCAGAATGGATACCAGCAGCCAATCAGAGAAGACTTAAGAAATTCAACAGCCAATCAGAGAGCTTCAAAATCGCTCGAAAATGGCGCCAAAATTTATCCATAAAAAAACAGTGAAAAAAACGGCATAAAAGTGGAATTAAAGTCTTCTTTAAAGGCTGCTGTGCAGTCCTTGCAAACTGCCATGCCTGCACCACCCACACATGCCAGATTTCACTCAAAATGGGCAAACATTTAAGAAAATAGGGGCGCAGAAGACCGTTTTGCAAGAATTACTTCCCTTTAACCCTCGATGCACCCCCCCTCCCCAGCCCTTAACTGGATTTGCTTTTCTAACTCAGCCCATAAATAAATGCTGCATATTAAAACTTTCAATAAGCCAAAGTGATCAATGTACATGGTGTATAAAAAAAAAAAAAAAAAAAAAAAAAAAAAAAAAACCGCCCAGAAAATAATGCAAGAATTACTTCCCTTTAACCCTCGATGCACCCAACACCCCCCTCCCCAGCCCTTAACTGGATTTGCTTTTCTAACTCGGCCCACAATAAATGCTGCACATTGGAACTTTCAATAAGCCAAAGTGATCAATGTACAGTGTATAAAAAAAAAAAAAAAAACGCCCAGAAAATAATGCAAGAATTACTTCCCTTTAACCCTCCATGCACCCAACACCCCCCTCCCCAGCCCTTAACTGGATTTGCTTTTCTAACTCGGCCCACAATAAATGCTGCACATTGAAACTTTCAATAAGCCAAAGTGATCAATGTACAGTGTAAAAAAAAATGCCCAGAAATTAATGTGACAAGTGGCTAAAAAAAGACTGAAAACTCTTCCTATTGCATATCTCAAACAAAGGCAACTGAAGTGTAATTTTTCCAATCTCTTCAAACTGCAACAAGAAACCCAGTTACGTTGACTATGTGCCAGTTACGCTCATGCGAAAACCTCAGAAATTAATGTGACAAGTGGCTAAAAAAAGACTGAAAACTCTCATATATCAAACAAAGGCAACTGAAGTGTAATTTTTCTAATCTCTTCAAACCGCAACAAGAAACCCAGTTACGTTGACTTCCGTCTCATACGTGCCAGTTACGCGCATGCGAAAACCCCAGAAAATAATGTGACAAGTGGCTAAAAAAAGACTGAAGGCTCTTTCAGTAGCAGCTGCTTCTTATTGCATAAATCAAACAAAAGGAACTAAATTTTTAAATTTATATTTTTTTCTCCAATCTCTTTATACCGTGACGACAAATCCATTTACGTTGACTACCGTCTCGTAGGTGCCAGTTACGTATCCGCGAAAATGCGAAAAATCGACTTATGGAACATTTCATAGCAGACGACACCTGTTGCTTAATAGGTCAAATACAGGGAACTTAATTTCTAATATCTGCTTTTTATTTCTGCAATCTTTTTTCGCCGTGACAACAAAGCTTTTTAGGTTGTCTATTGTCTCACAGGTGCCACTTACGTATCCGCAAAAACATGAAAGATCGACTTACGGAATATTTTATAGCAGACGACAACTGCTGCTTAAGTCAATAATAGGGATTTTTCTATTTTCTTTTTCTGTAACTAGGGCCATTGATTTGGTTACGATGACCGTCTCACCCATACGTGACCGTTACGTGCTGCGCATAAAGTCGTAAAATCAACTTCGACACTTTCGGAGGCAACATGATACCTGTTGTACAAATCAAAGAAAGGTAAACAAAAATTTTCCCCGTTTTCTTACCAGGGTCACGAAAACATTGAACTAATTTTGACGACCGCGCGAGTCAAAAGTCAATTTTATGTTTAATCGCTGCGCAAAAATATAAGAATTAAGAAGCAACAGGTTGCTGTTGCGGAAACTTTTTCCGATAAAAAAATCTTGTTCTTGTTTGAAGAATTTAGAAGTAGGCCATAAAGATACAATAAGATGTAAGAATAACTAAGAATCAATTGTTTCTTTGATAGGGTAGAAAACAATGTGGGAAAAGGAGAAAATGCTGGTAACCTGCATTGTCTCCTTTCCTCAGATTATTTTTAAAAGCCTTCTTTAAAAGGCGTCATTGTGTGGTAAAAGGTTAATAATTATCCAATCAGAGAAGCTTTAAGGAAATCAGAATGGATACCAGCAGCCAATCAGAGAAGACTTAAGAAATTCAACAGCCAATCAGAGAGCTTCAAAATCGCTCGAAAATGGCGCCAAAATTTATCCATAAAAAAACAGTGAAAAAAACGGCATAAAAGTGGAATTAAAGTCTTCTTTAAAGGCTGCTGTGCAGTCCTTGCAAACTGCCATGCCTGCACCACCCACACATGCCAGATTTCACTCAAAATGGGCAAACATTTAAGAAAATAGGGGCGCAGAAGACCGTTTTGCAAGAATTACTTCCCTTTAACCCTCGATGCACCCCCCCCTCCCCAGCCCTTAACTGGATTTGCTTTTCTAACTCAGCCCATAAATAAATGCTGCATATTAAAACTTTCAATAAGCCAAAGTGATCAATGTACATGGTGTATAAAAAAAAAAAAAAAAAAAAAAAAAAAAAAACCGCCCAGAAAATAATGCAAGAATTACTTCCCTTTAACCCTCGATGCACCCAACACCCCCCTCCCCAGCCCTTAACTGGATTTGCTTTTCTAACTCGGCCCACAATAAATGCTGCACATTGGAACTTTCAATAAGCCAAAGTGATCAATGTACAGTGTATAAAAAAAAAAAAAAAAACGCCCAGAAAATAATGCAAGAATTACTTCCCTTTAACCCTCCATGCACCCAACACCCCCCTCCCCAGCCCTTAACTGGATTTGCTTTTCTAACTCGGCCCACAATAAATGCTGCACATTGAAACTTTCAATAAGCCAAAGTGATCAATGTACAGTGTAAAAAAAAATGCCCAGAAATTAATGTGACAAGTGGCTAAAAAAAGACTGAAAACTCTTCCTATTGCATATCTCAAACAAAGGCAACTGAAGTGTAATTTTTCCAATCTCTTCAAACTGCAACAAGAAACCCAGTTACGTTGACTATGTGCCAGTTACGCTCATGCGAAAACCTCAGAAATTAATGTGACAAGTGGCTAAAAAAAGACTGAAAACTCTCATATATCAAACAAAGGCAACTGAAGTGTAATTTTTCTAATCTCTTCAAACCGCAACAAGAAACCCAGTTACGTTGACTTCCGTCTCATACGTGCCAGTTACGCGCATGCGAAAACCCCAGAAAATAATGTGACAAGTGGCTAAAAAAAGACTGAAGGCTCTTTCAGTAGCAGCTGCTTCTTATTGCATAAATCAAACAAAAGGAACTAAATTTTTAAATTTATATTTTTTTCTCCAATCTCTTTATACCGTGACGACAAATCCATTTACGTTGACTACCGTCTCGTAGGTGCCAGTTACGTATCCGCGAAAATGCGAAAAATCGACTTATGGAACATTTCATAGCAGACGACACCTGTTGCTTAATAGGTCAAATACAGGGAACTTAATTTCTAATATCTGCTTTTTATTTCTGCAATCTTTTTTCGCCGTGACAACAAAGCTTTTTAGGTTGTCTATTGTCTCACAGGTGCCACTTACGTATCCGCAAAAACATGAAAGATCGACTTACGGAATATTTTATAGCAGACGACAACTGCTGCTTAAGTCAATAATAGGGATTTTTCTATTTTCTTTTTCTGTAACTAGGGCCATTGATTTGGTTACGATGACCGTCTCACCCATACGTGACCGTTACGTGCTGCGCATAAAGTCGTAAAATCAACTTCGACACTTTCGGAGGCAACATGATACCTGTTGTACAAATCAAAGAAAGGTAAACAAAAATTTTCCCCGTTTTCTTACCAGGGTCACGAAAACATTGAACTAATTTTGACGACCGCGCGAGTCAAAAGTCAATTTTATGTTTAATCGCTGCGCAAAAATATAAGAATTAAGAAGCAACAGGTTGCTGTTGCGGAAACTTTTTCCGATAAAAAAATCTTGTTCTTGTTTGAAGAATTTAGAAGTAGGCCATAAAGATACAATAAGATGTAAGAATAACTAAGAATCAATTGTTTCTTTGATAGGGTAGAAAACAATGTGGGAAAAGGAGAAAATGCTGGTAACCTGCATTGTCTCCTTTCCTCAGATTATTTTTAAAAGCCTTCTTTAAAAGGCGTCATTGTGTGGTAAAAGGTTAATAATTATCCAATCAGAGAAGCTTTAAGGAAATCAGAATGGATACCAGCAGCCAATCAGAGAAGACTTAAGAAATTCAACAGCCAATCAGAGAGCTTCAAAATCGCTCGAAAATGGCGCCAAAATTTATCCATAAAAAAACAGTGAAAAAAACGGCATAAAAGTGGAATTAAAGTCTTCTTTAAAGGCTGCTGTGCAGTCCTTGCAAACTGCCATGCCTGCACCACCCACACATGCCAGATTTCACTCAAAATGGGCAAACATTTAAGAAAATAGGGGCGCAGAAGACCGTTTTGCAAGAATTACTTCCCTTTAACCCTCGATGCACCCCCCCCTCCCCAGCCCTTAACTGGATTTGCTTTTCTAACTCAGCCCATAAATAAATGCTGCATATTAAAACTTTCAATAAGCCAAAGTGATCAATGTACATGGTGTATAAAAAAAAAAAAAAAAAAAAAAAAAAAAAAACCGCCCAGAAAATAATGCAAGAATTACTTCCCTTTAACCCTCGATGCACCCAACACCCCCCTCCCCAGCCCTTAACTGGATTTGCTTTTCTAACTCGGCCCACAATAAATGCTGCACATTGGAACTTTCAATAAGCCAAAGTGATCAATGTACAGTGTATAAAAAAAAAAAAAAAAACGCCCAGAAAATAATGCAAGAATTACTTCCCTTTAACCCTCCATGCACCCAACACCCCCCTCCCCAGCCCTTAACTGGATTTGCTTTTCTAACTCGGCCCACAATAAATGCTGCACATTGAAACTTTCAATAAGCCAAAGTGATCAATGTACAGTGTAAAAAAAAATGCCCAGAAATTAATGTGACAAGTGGCTAAAAAAAGACTGAAAACTCTTCCTATTGCATATCTCAAACAAAGGCAACTGAAGTGTAATTTTTCCAATCTCTTCAAACTGCAACAAGAAACCCAGTTACGTTGACTATGTGCCAGTTACGCTCATGCGAAAACCTCAGAAATTAATGTGACAAGTGGCTAAAAAAAGACTGAAAACTCTCATATATCAAACAAAGGCAACTGAAGTGTAATTTTTCTAATCTCTTCAAACCGCAACAAGAAACCCAGTTACGTTGACTTCCGTCTCATACGTGCCAGTTACGCGCATGCGAAAACCCCAGAAAATAATGTGACAAGTGGCTAAAAAAAGACTGAAGGCTCTTTCAGTAGCAGCTGCTTCTTATTGCATAAATCAAACAAAAGGAACTAAATTTTTAAATTTACATTTTTTTCTCCAATCTCTTTATACCGTGACGACAAATCCATTTACGTTGACTACCGTCTCGTAGGTGCCAGTTACGTATCCGCGAAAATGCGAAAAATCGACTTATGGAACATTTCATAGCAGACGACACCTGTTGCTTAATAGGTCAAATACAGGGAACTTAATTTCTAATATCTGCTTTTTATTTCTGCAATCTTTTTTCGCCGTGACAACAAAGCTTTTTAGGTTGTCTATTGTCTCACAGGTGCCACTTACGTATCCGCAAAAACATGAAAGATCGACTTACGGAATATTTTATAGCAGACGACAACTGCTGCTTAAGTCAATAATAGGGATTTTTCTATTTTCTTTTTCTGTAACTAGGGCCATTGATTTGGTTACGATGACCGTCTCACCCATACGTGACCGTTACGTGCTGCGCATAAAGTCGTAAAATCAACTTCGACACTTTCGGAGGCAACATGATACCTGTTGTACAAATCAAAGAAAGGTAAACAAAAATTTTCCCCGTTTTCTTACCAGGGTCACGAAAACATTGAACTAATTTTGACGACCGCGCGAGTCAAAAGTCAATTTTATGTTTAATCGCTGCGCAAAAATATAAGAATTAAGAAGCAACAGGTTGCTGTTGCGGAAACTTTTTCCGATAAAAAAATCTTGTTCTTGTTTGAAGAATTTAGAAGTAGGCCATAAAGATACAATAAGATGTAAGAATAACTAAGAATCAATTGTTTCTTTGATAGGGTAGAAAACAATGTGGGAAAAGGAGAAAATGCTGGTAACCTGCATTGTCTCCTTTCCTCAGATTATTTTTAAAAGCCTTCTTTAAAAGGCGTCATTGTGTGGTAAAAGGTTAATAATTATCCAATCAGAGAAGCTTTAAGGAAATCAGAATGGATACCAGCAGCCAATCAGAGAAGACTTAAGAAATTCAACAGCCAATCAGAGAGCTTCAAAATCGCTCGAAAATGGCGCCAAAATTTATCCATAAAAAAACAGTGAAAAAAACGGCATAAAAGTGGAATTAAAGTCTTCTTTAAAGGCTGCTGTGCAGTCCTTGCAAACTGCCATGCCTGCACCACCCACACATGCCAGATTTCACTCAAAATGGGCAAACATTTAAGAAAATAGGGGCGCAGAAGACCGTTTTGCAAGAATTACTTCCCTTTAACCCTCGATGCACCCCCCCTCCCCAGCCCTTAACTGGATTTGCTTTTCTAACTCAGCCCATAAATAAATGCTGCATATTAAAACTTTCAATAAGCCAAAGTGATCAATGTACATGGTGTATAAAAAAAAAAAAAAAAAAAAAAAAAAAAAAAAAACCGCCCAGAAAATAATGCAAGAATTACTTCCCTTTAACCCTCGATGCACCCAACACCCCCCTCCCCAGCCCTTAACTGGATTTGCTTTTCTAACTCGGCCCACAATAAATGCTGCACATTGGAACTTTCAATAAGCCAAAGTGATCAATGTACAGTGTATAAAAAAAAAAAAAAAAACGCCCAGAAAATAATGCAAGAATTACTTCCCTTTAACCCTCCATGCACCCAACACCCCCCTCCCCAGCCCTTAACTGGATTTGCTTTTCTAACTCGGCCCACAATAAATGCTGCACATTGAAACTTTCAATAAGCCAAAGTGATCAATGTACAGTGTAAAAAAAAATGCCCAGAAATTAATGTGACAAGTGGCTAAAAAAAGACTGAAAACTCTTCCTATTGCATATCTCAAACAAAGGCAACTGAAGTGTAATTTTTCCAATCTCTTCAAACTGCAACAAGAAACCCAGTTACGTTGACTATGTGCCAGTTACGCTCATGCGAAAACCTCAGAAATTAATGTGACAAGTGGCTAAAAAAAGACTGAAAACTCTCATATATCAAACAAAGGCAACTGAAGTGTAATTTTTCTAATCTCTTCAAACCGCAACAAGAAACCCAGTTACGTTGACTTCCGTCTCATACGTGCCAGTTACGCGCATGCGAAAACCCCAGAAAATAATGTGACAAGTGGCTAAAAAAAGACTGAAGGCTCTTTCAGTAGCAGCTGCTTCTTATTGCATAAATCAAACAAAAGGAACTAAATTTTTAAATTTATATTTTTTTCTCCAATCTCTTTATACCGTGACGACAAATCCATTTACGTTGACTACCGTCTCGTAGGTGCCAGTTACGTATCCGCGAAAATGCGAAAAATCGACTTATGGAACATTTCATAGCAGACGACACCTGTTGCTTAATAGGTCAAATACAGGGAACTTAATTTCTAATATCTGCTTTTTATTTCTGCAATCTTTTTTCGCCGTGACAACAAAGCTTTTTAGGTTGTCTATTGTCTCACAGGTGCCACTTACGTATCCGCAAAAACATGAAAGATCGACTTACGGAATATTTTATAGCAGACGACAACTGCTGCTTAAGTCAATAATAGGGATTTTTCTATTTTCTTTTTCTGTAACTAGGGCCATTGATTTGGTTACGATGACCGTCTCACCCATACGTGACCGTTACGTGCTGCGCATAAAGTCGTAAAATCAACTTCGACACTTTCGGAGGCAACATGATACCTGTTGTACAAATCAAAGAAAGGTAAACAAAAATTTTCCCCGTTTTCTTACCAGGGTCACGAAAACATTGAACTAATTTTGACGACCGCGCGAGTCAAAAGTCAATTTTATGTTTAATCGCTGCGCAAAAATATAAGAATTAAGAAGCAACAGGTTGCTGTTGCGGAAACTTTTTCCGATAAAAAAATCTTGTTCTTGTTTGAAGAATTTAGAAGTAGGCCATAAAGATACAATAAGATGTAAGAATAACTAAGAATCAATTGTTTCTTTGATAGGGTAGAAAACAATGTGGGAAAAGGAGAAAATGCTGGTAACCTGCATTGTCTCCTTTCCTCAGATTATTTTTAAAAGCCTTCTTTAAAAGGCGTCATTGTGTGGTAAAAGGTTAATAATTATCCAATCAGAGAAGCTTTAAGGAAATCAGAATGGATACCAGCAGCCAATCAGAGAAGACTTAAGAAATTCAACAGCCAATCAGAGAGCTTCAAAATCGCTCGAAAATGGCGCCAAAATTTATCCATAAAAAAACAGTGAAAAAAACGGCATAAAAGTGGAATTAAAGTCTTCTTTAAAGGCTGCTGTGCAGTCCTTGCAAACTGCCATGCCTGCACCACCCACACATGCCAGATTTCACTCAAAATGGGCAAACATTTAAGAAAATAGGGGCGCAGAAGACCGTTTTGCAAGAATTACTTCCCTTTAACCCTCGATGCACCCCCCCCTCCCCAGCCCTTAACTGGATTTGCTTTTCTAACTCAGCCCATAAATAAATGCTGCATATTAAAACTTTCAATAAGCCAAAGTGATCAATGTACATGGTGTATAAAAAAAAAAAAAAAAAAAAAAAAAAAAAAACCGCCCAGAAAATAATGCAAGAATTACTTCCCTTTAACCCTCGATGCACCCAACACCCCCCTCCCCAGCCCTTAACTGGATTTGCTTTTCTAACTCGGCCCACAATAAATGCTGCACATTGGAACTTTCAATAAGCCAAAGTGATCAATGTACAGTGTATAAAAAAAAAAAAAAAAACGCCCAGAAAATAATGCAAGAATTACTTCCCTTTAACCCTCCATGCACCCAACACCCCCCTCCCCAGCCCTTAACTGGATTTGCTTTTCTAACTCGGCCCACAATAAATGCTGCACATTGAAACTTTCAATAAGCCAAAGTGATCAATGTACAGTGTAAAAAAAAATGCCCAGAAATTAATGTGACAAGTGGCTAAAAAAAGACTGAAAACTCTTCCTATTGCATATCTCAAACAAAGGCAACTGAAGTGTAATTTTTCCAATCTCTTCAAACTGCAACAAGAAACCCAGTTACGTTGACTATGTGCCAGTTACGCTCATGCGAAAACCTCAGAAATTAATGTGACAAGTGGCTAAAAAAAGACTGAAAACTCTCATATATCAAACAAAGGCAACTGAAGTGTAATTTTTCTAATCTCTTCAAACCGCAACAAGAAACCCAGTTACGTTGACTTCCGTCTCATACGTGCCAGTTACGCGCATGCGAAAACCCCAGAAAATAATGTGACAAGTGGCTAAAAAAAGACTGAAGGCTCTTTCAGTAGCAGCTGCTTCTTATTGCATAAATCAAACAAAAGGAACTAAATTTTTAAATTTATATTTTTTTCTCCAATCTCTTTATACCGTGACGACAAATCCATTTACGTTGACTACCGTCTCGTAGGTGCCAGTTACGTATCCGCGAAAATGCGAAAAATCGACTTATGGAACATTTCATAGCAGACGACACCTGTTGCTTAATAGGTCAAATACAGGGAACTTAATTTCTAATATCTGCTTTTTATTTCTGCAATCTTTTTTCGCCGTGACAACAAAGCTTTTTAGGTTGTCTATTGTCTCACAGGTGCCACTTACGTATCCGCAAAAACATGAAAGATCGACTTACGGAATATTTTATAGCAGACGACAACTGCTGCTTAAGTCAATAATAGGGATTTTTCTATTTTCTTTTTCTGTAACTAGGGCCATTGATTTGGTTACGATGACCGTCTCACCCATACGTGACCGTTACGTGCTGCGCATAAAGTCGTAAAATCAACTTCGACACTTTCGGAGGCAACATGATACCTGTTGTACAAATCAAAGAAAGGTAAACAAAAATTTTCCCCGTTTTCTTACCAGGGTCACGAAAACATTGAACTAATTTTGACGACCGCGCGAGTCAAAAGTCAATTTTATGTTTAATCGCTGCGCAAAAATATAAGAATTAAGAAGCAACAGGTTGCTGTTGCGGAAACTTTTTCCGATAAAAAAATCTTGTTCTTGTTTGAAGAATTTAGAAGTAGGCCATAAAGATACAATAAGATGTAAGAATAACTAAGAATCAATTGTTTCTTTGATAGGGTAGAAAACAATGTGGGAAAAGGAGAAAATGCTGGTAACCTGCATTGTCTCCTTTCCTCAGATTATTTTTAAAAGCCTTCTTTAAAAGGCGTCATTGTGTGGTAAAAGGTTAATAATTATCCAATCAGAGAAGCTTTAAGGAAATCAGAATGGATACCAGCAGCCAATCAGAGAAGACTTAAGAAATTCAACAGCCAATCAGAGAGCTTCAAAATCGCTCGAAAATGGCGCCAAAATTTATCCATAAAAAAACAGTGAAAAAAACGGCATAAAAGTGGAATTAAAGTCTTCTTTAAAGGCTGCTGTGCAGTCCTTGCAAACTGCCATGCCTGCACCACCCACACATGCCAGATTTCACTCAAAATGGGCAAACATTTAAGAAAATAGGGGCGCAGAAGACCGTTTTGCAAGAATTACTTCCCTTTAACCCTCGATGCACCCCCCCCTCCCCAGCCCTTAACTGGATTTGCTTTTCTAACTCAGCCCATAAATAAATGCTGCATATTAAAACTTTCAATAAGCCAAAGTGATCAATGTACATGGTGTATAAAAAAAAAAAAAAAAAAAAAAAAAAAAAAAACCGCCCAGAAAATAATGCAAGAATTACTTCCCTTTAACCCTCGATGCACCCAACACCCCCCTCCCCAGCCCTTAACTGGATTTGCTTTTCTAACTCGGCCCACAATAAATGCTGCACATTGGAACTTTCAATAAGCCAAAGTGATCAATGTACAGTGTATAAAAAAAAAAAAAAAAACGCCCAGAAAATAATGCAAGAATTACTTCCCTTTAACCCTCCATGCACCCAACACCCCCCTCCCCAGCCCTTAACTGGATTTGCTTTTCTAACTCGGCCCACAATAAATGCTGCACATTGAAACTTTCAATAAGCCAAAGTGATCAATGTACAGTGTAAAAAAAAATGCCCAGAAATTAATGTGACAAGTGGCTAAAAAAAGACTGAAAACTCTTCCTATTGCATATCTCAAACAAAGGCAACTGAAGTGTAATTTTTCCAATCTCTTCAAACTGCAACAAGAAACCCAGTTACGTTGACTATGTGCCAGTTACGCTCATGCGAAAACCTCAGAAATTAATGTGACAAGTGGCTAAAAAAAGACTGAAAACTCTCATATATCAAACAAAGGCAACTGAAGTGTAATTTTTCTAATCTCTTCAAACCGCAACAAGAAACCCAGTTACGTTGACTTCCGTCTCATACGTGCCAGTTACGCGCATGCGAAAACCCCAGAAAATAATGTGACAAGTGGCTAAAAAAAGACTGAAGGCTCTTTCAGTAGCAGCTGCTTCTTATTGCATAAATCAAACAAAAGGAACTAAATTTTTAAATTTATATTTTTTTCTCCAATCTCTTTATACCGTGACGACAAATCCATTTACGTTGACTACCGTCTCGTAGGTGCCAGTTACGTATCCGCGAAAATGCGAAAAATCGACTTATGGAACATTTCATAGCAGACGACACCTGTTGCTTAATAGGTCAAATACAGGGAACTTAATTTCTAATATCTGCTTTTTATTTCTGCAATCTTTTTTCGCCGTGACAACAAAGCTTTTTAGGTTGTCTATTGTCTCACAGGTGCCACTTACGTATCCGCAAAAACATGAAAGATCGACTTACGGAATATTTTATAGCAGACGACAACTGCTGCTTAAGTCAATAATAGGGATTTTTCTATTTTCTTTTTCTGTAACTAGGGCCATTGATTTGGTTACGATGACCGTCTCACCCATACGTGACCGTTACGTGCTGCGCATAAAGTCGTAAAATCAACTTCGACACTTTCGGAGGCAACATGATACCTGTTGTACAAATCAAAGAAAGGTAAACAAAAATTTTCCCCGTTTTCTTACCAGGGTCACGAAAACATTGAACTAATTTTGACGACCGCGCGAGTCAAAAGTCAATTTTATGTTTAATCGCTGCGCAAAAATATAAGAATTAAGAAGCAACAGGTTGCTGTTGCGGAAACTTTTTCCGATAAAAAAATCTTGTTCTTGTTTGAAGAATTTAGAAGTAGGCCATAAAGATACAATAAGATGTAAGAATAACTAAGAATCAATTGTTTCTTTGATAGGGTAGAAAACAATGTGGGAAAAGGAGAAAATGCTGGTAACCTGCATTGTCTCCTTTCCTCAGATTATTTTTAAAAGCCTTCTTTAAAAGGCGTCATTGTGTGGTAAAAGGTTAATAATTATCCAATCAGAGAAGCTTTAAGGAAATCAGAATGGATACCAGCAGCCAATCAGAGAAGACTTAAGAAATTCAACAGCCAATCAGAGAGCTTCAAAATCGCTCGAAAATGGCGCCAAAATTTATCCATAAAAAAACAGTGAAAAAAACGGCATAAAAGTGGAATTAAAGTCTTCTTTAAAGGCTGCTGTGCAGTCCTTGCAAACTGCCATGCCTGCACCACCCACACATGCCAGATTTCACTCAAAATGGGCAAACATTTAAGAAAATAGGGGCGCAGAAGACCGTTTTGCAAGAATTACTTCCCTTTAACCCTCGATGCACCCCCCCCTCCCCAGCCCTTAACTGGATTTGCTTTTCTAACTCAGCCCATAAATAAATGCTGCATATTAAAACTTTCAATAAGCCAAAGTGATCAATGTACATGGTGTATAAAAAAAAAAAAAAAAAAAAAAAAAAAAAAACCGCCCAGAAAATAATGCAAGAATTACTTCCCTTTAACCCTCGATGCACCCAACACCCCCCTCCCCAGCCCTTAACTGGATTTGCTTTTCTAACTCGGCCCACAATAAATGCTGCACATTGGAACTTTCAATAAGCCAAAGTGATCAATGTACAGTGTATAAAAAAAAAAAAAAAAACGCCCAGAAAATAATGCAAGAATTACTTCCCTTTAACCCTCCATGCACCCAACACCCCCCTCCCCAGCCCTTAACTGGATTTGCTTTTCTAACTCGGCCCACAATAAATGCTGCACATTGAAACTTTCAATAAGCCAAAGTGATCAATGTACAGTGTAAAAAAAAATGCCCAGAAATTAATGTGACAAGTGGCTAAAAAAAGACTGAAAACTCTTCCTATTGCATATCTCAAACAAAGGCAACTGAAGTGTAATTTTTCCAATCTCTTCAAACTGCAACAAGAAACCCAGTTACGTTGACTATGTGCCAGTTACGCTCATGCGAAAACCTCAGAAATTAATGTGACAAGTGGCTAAAAAAAGACTGAAAACTCTCATATATCAAACAAAGGCAACTGAAGTGTAATTTTTCTAATCTCTTCAAACCGCAACAAGAAACCCAGTTACGTTGACTTCCGTCTCATACGTGCCAGTTACGCGCATGCGAAAACCCCAGAAAATAATGTGACAAGTGGCTAAAAAAAGACTGAAGGCTCTTTCAGTAGCAGCTGCTTCTTATTGCATAAATCAAACAAAAGGAACTAAATTTTTAAATTTATATTTTTTTCTCCAATCTCTTTATACCGTGACGACAAATCCATTTACGTTGACTACCGTCTCGTAGGTGCCAGTTACGTATCCGCGAAAATGCGAAAAATCGACTTATGGAACATTTCATAGCAGACGACACCTGTTGCTTAATAGGTCAAATACAGGGAACTTAATTTCTAATATCTGCTTTTTATTTCTGCAATCTTTTTTCGCCGTGACAACAAAGCTTTTTAGGTTGTCTATTGTCTCACAGGTGCCACTTACGTATCCGCAAAAACATGAAAGATCGACTTACGGAATATTTTATAGCAGACGACAACTGCTGCTTAAGTCAATAATAGGGATTTTTCTATTTTCTTTTTCTGTAACTAGGGCCATTGATTTGGTTACGATGACCGTCTCACCCATACGTGACCGTTACGTGCTGCGCATAAAGTCGTAAAATCAACTTCGACACTTTCGGAGGCAACATGATACCTGTTGTACAAATCAAAGAAAGGTAAACAAAAATTTTCCCCGTTTTCTTACCAGGGTCACGAAAACATTGAACTAATTTTGACGACCGCGCGAGTCAAAAGTCAATTTTATGTTTAATCGCTGCGCAAAAATATAAGAATTAAGAAGCAACAGGTTGCTGTTGCGGAAACTTTTTCTGATAAAAAAATCTTGTTCTTGTTTGAAGAATTTAGAAGTAGGCCATAAAGATACAATAAGATGTAAGAATAACTAAGAATCAATTGTTTCTTTGATAGGGTAGAAAACAATGTGGGAAAAGGAGAAAATGCTGGTAACCTGCATTGTCTCCTTTCCTCAGATTATTTTTAAAAGCCTTCTTTAAAAGGCGTCATTGTGTGGTAAAAGGTTAATAATTATCCAATCAGAGAAGCTTTAAGGAAATCAGAATGGATACCAGCAGCCAATCAGAGAAGACTTAAGAAATTCAACAGCCAATCAGAGAGCTTCAAAATCGCTCGAAAATGGCGCCAAAATTTATCCATAAAAAAACAGTGAAAAAAACGGCATAAAAGTGGAATTAAAGTCTTCTTTAAAGGCTGCTGTGCAGTCCTTGCAAACTGCCATGCCTGCACCACCCACACATGCCAGATTTCACTCAAAATGGGCAAACATTTAAGAAAATAGGGGCGCAGAAGACCGTTTTGCAAGAATTACTTCCCTTTAACCCTCGATGCACCCCCCCCTCCCCAGCCCTTAACTGGATTTGCTTTTCTAACTCAGCCCATAAATAAATGCTGCATATTAAAACTTTCAATAAGCCAAAGTGATCAATGTACATGGTGTATAAAAAAAAAAAAAAAAAAAAAAAAAAAAAAAAACCGCCCAGAAAATAATGCAAGAATTACTTCCCTTTAACCCTCGATGCACCCAACACCCCCCTCCCCAGCCCTTAACTGGATTTGCTTTTCTAACTCGGCCCACAATAAATGCTGCACATTGGAACTTTCAATAAGCCAAAGTGATCAATGTACAGTGTATAAAAAAAAAAAAAAAAACGCCCAGAAAATAATGCAAGAATTACTTCCCTTTAACCCTCCATGCACCCAACACCCCCCTCCCCAGCCCTTAACTGGATTTGCTTTTCTAACTCGGCCCACAATAAATGCTGCACATTGAAACTTTCAATAAGCCAAAGTGATCAATGTACAGTGTAAAAAAAAATGCCCAGAAATTAATGTGACAAGTGGCTAAAAAAAGACTGAAAACTCTTCCTATTGCATATCTCAAACAAAGGCAACTGAAGTGTAATTTTTCCAATCTCTTCAAACTGCAACAAGAAACCCAGTTACGTTGACTATGTGCCAGTTACGCTCATGCGAAAACCTCAGAAATTAATGTGACAAGTGGCTAAAAAAAGACTGAAAACTCTCATATATCAAACAAAGGCAACTGAAGTGTAATTTTTCTAATCTCTTCAAACCGCAACAAGAAACCCAGTTACGTTGACTTCCGTCTCATACGTGCCAGTTACGCGCATGCGAAAACCCCAGAAAATAATGTGACAAGTGGCTAAAAAAAGACTGAAGGCTCTTTCAGTAGCAGCTGCTTCTTATTGCATAAATCAAACAAAAGGAACTAAATTTTTAAATTTATATTTTTTTCTCCAATCTCTTTATACCGTGACGACAAATCCATTTACGTTGACTACCGTCTCGTAGGTGCCAGTTACGTATCCGCGAAAATGCGAAAAATCGACTTATGGAACATTTCATAGCAGACGACACCTGTTGCTTAATAGGTCAAATACAGGGAACTTAATTTCTAATATCTGCTTTTTATTTCTGCAATCTTTTTTCGCCGTGACAACAAAGCTTTTTAGGTTGTCTATTGTCTCACAGGTGCCACTTACGTATCCGCAAAAACATGAAAGATCGACTTACGGAATATTTTATAGCAGACGACAACTGCTGCTTAAGTCAATAATAGGGATTTTTCTATTTTCTTTTTCTGTAACTAGGGCCATTGATTTGGTTACGATGACCGTCTCACCCATACGTGACCGTTACGTGCTGCGCATAAAGTCGTAAAATCAACTTCGACACTTTCGGAGGCAACATGATACCTGTTGTACAAATCAAAGAAAGGTAAACAAAAATTTTCCCCGTTTTCTTACCAGGGTCACGAAAACATTGAACTAATTTTGACGACCGCGCGAGTCAAAAGTCAATTTTATGTTTAATCGCTGCGCAAAAATATAAGAATTAAGAAGCAACAGGTTGCTGTTGCGGAAACTTTTTCCGATAAAAAAATCTTGTTCTTGTTTGAAGAATTTAGAAGTAGGCCATAAAGATACAATAAGATGTAAGAATAACTAAGAATCAATTGTTTCTTTGATAGGGTAGAAAACAATGTGGGAAAAGGAGAAAATGCTGGTAACCTGCATTGTCTCCTTTCCTCAGATTATTTTTAAAAGCCTTCTTTAAAAGGCGTCATTGTGTGGTAAAAGGTTAATAATTATCCAATCAGAGAAGCTTTAAGGAAATCAGAATGGATACCAGCAGCCAATCAGAGAAGACTTAAGAAATTCAACAGCCAATCAGAGAGCTTCAAAATCGCTCGAAAATGGCGCCAAAATTTATCCATAAAAAAACAGTGAAAAAAACGGCATAAAAGTGGAATTAAAGTCTTCTTTAAAGGCTGCTGTGCAGTCCTTGCAAACTGCCATGCCTGCACCACCCACACATGCCAGATTTCACTCAAAATGGGCAAACATTTAAGAAAATAGGGGCGCAGAAGACCGTTTTGCAAGAATTACTTCCCTTTAACCCTCGATGCACCCCCCCCTCCCCAGCCCTTAACTGGATTTGCTTTTCTAACTCAGCCCATAAATAAATGCTGCATATTAAAACTTTCAATAAGCCAAAGTGATCAATGTACATGGTGTATAAAAAAAAAAAAAAAAAAAAAAAAAAAAAAACCGCCCAGAAAATAATGCAAGAATTACTTCCCTTTAACCCTCGATGCACCCAACACCCCCCTCCCCAGCCCTTAACTGGATTTGCTTTTCTAACTCGGCCCACAATAAATGCTGCACATTGGAACTTTCAATAAGCCAAAGTGATCAATGTACAGTGTATAAAAAAAAAAAAAAAAACGCCCAGAAAATAATGCAAGAATTACTTCCCTTTAACCCTCCATGCACCCAACACCCCCCTCCCCAGCCCTTAACTGGATTTGCTTTTCTAACTCGGCCCACAATAAATGCTGCACATTGAAACTTTCAATAAGCCAAAGTGATCAATGTACAGTGTAAAAAAAAATGCCCAGAAATTAATGTGACAAGTGGCTAAAAAAAGACTGAAAACTCTTCCTATTGCATATCTCAAACAAAGGCAACTGAAGTGTAATTTTTCCAATCTCTTCAAACTGCAACAAGAAACCCAGTTACGTTGACTATGTGCCAGTTACGCTCATGCGAAAACCTCAGAAATTAATGTGACAAGTGGCTAAAAAAAGACTGAAAACTCTCATATATCAAACAAAGGCAACTGAAGTGTAATTTTTCTAATCTCTTCAAACCGCAACAAGAAACCCAGTTACGTTGACTTCCGTCTCATACGTGCCAGTTACGCGCATGCGAAAACCCCAGAAAATAATGTGACAAGTGGCTAAAAAAAGACTGAAGGCTCTTTCAGTAGCAGCTGCTTCTTATTGCATAAATCAAACAAAAGGAACTAAATTTTTAAATTTATATTTTTTTCTCCAATCTCTTTATACCGTGACGACAAATCCATTTACGTTGACTACCGTCTCGTAGGTGCCAGTTACGTATCCGCGAAAATGCGAAAAATCGACTTATGGAACATTTCATAGCAGACGACACCTGTTGCTTAATAGGTCAAATACAGGGAACTTAATTTCTAATATCTGCTTTTTATTTCTGCAATCTTTTTTCGCCGTGACAACAAAGCTTTTTAGGTTGTCTATTGTCTCACAGGTGCCACTTACGTATCCGCAAAAACATGAAAGATCGACTTACGGAATATTTTATAGCAGACGACAACTGCTGCTTAAGTCAATAATAGGGATTTTTCTATTTTCTTTTTCTGTAACTAGGGCCATTGATTTGGTTACGATGACCGTCTCACCCATACGTGACCGTTACGTGCTGCGCATAAAGTCGTAAAATCAACTTCGACACTTTCGGAGGCAACATGATACCTGTTGTACAAATCAAAGAAAGGTAAACAAAAATTTTCCCCGTTTTCTTACCAGGGTCACGAAAACATTGAACTAATTTTGACGACCGCGCGAGTCAAAAGTCAATTTTATGTTTAATCGCTGCGCAAAAATATAAGAATTAAGAAGCAACAGGTTGCTGTTGCGGAAACTTTTTCCGATAAAAAAATCTTGTTCTTGTTTGAAGAATTTAGAAGTAGGCCATAAAGATACAATAAGATGTAAGAATAACTAAGAATCAATTGTTTCTTTGATAGGGTAGAAAACAATGTGGGAAAAGGAGAAAATGCTGGTAACCTGCATTGTCTCCTTTCCTCAGATTATTTTTAAAAGCCTTCTTTAAAAGGCGTCATTGTGTGGTAAAAGGTTAATAATTATCCAATCAGAGAAGCTTTAAGGAAATCAGAATGGATACCAGCAGCCAATCAGAGAAGACTTAAGAAATTCAACAGCCAATCAGAGAGCTTCAAAATCGCTCGAAAATGGCGCCAAAATTTATCCATAAAAAAACAGTGAAAAAAACGGCATAAAAGTGGAATTAAAGTCTTCTTTAAAGGCTGCTGTGCAGTCCTTGCAAACTGCCATGCCTGCACCACCCACACATGCCAGATTTCACTCAAAATGGGCAAACATTTAAGAAAATAGGGGCGCAGAAGACCGTTTTGCAAGAATTACTTCCCTTTAACCCTCGATGCACCCCCCCCCTCCCCAGCCCTTAACTGGATTTGCTTTTCTAACTCAGCCCATAAATAAATGCTGCATATTAAAACTTTCAATAAGCCAAAGTGATCAATGTACATGGTGTATAAAAAAAAAAAAAAAAAAAAAAAAAAAAAAAACCGCCCAGAAAATAATGCAAGAATTACTTCCCTTTAACCCTCGATGCACCCAACACCCCCCTCCCCAGCCCTTAACTGGATTTGCTTTTCTAACTCGGCCCACAATAAATGCTGCACATTGGAACTTTCAATAAGCCAAAGTGATCAATGTACAGTGTATAAAAAAAAAAAAAAAAACGCCCAGAAAATAATGCAAGAATTACTTCCCTTTAACCCTCCATGCACCCAACACCCCCCTCCCCAGCCCTTAACTGGATTTGCTTTTCTAACTCGGCCCACAATAAATGCTGCACATTGAAACTTTCAATAAGCCAAAGTGATCAATGTACAGTGTAAAAAAAAATGCCCAGAAATTAATGTGACAAGTGGCTAAAAAAAGACTGAAAACTCTTCCTATTGCATATCTCAAACAAAGGCAACTGAAGTGTAATTTTTCCAATCTCTTCAAACTGCAACAAGAAACCCAGTTACGTTGACTATGTGCCAGTTACGCTCATGCGAAAACCTCAGAAATTAATGTGACAAGTGGCTAAAAAAAGACTGAAAACTCTCATATATCAAACAAAGGCAACTGAAGTGTAATTTTTCTAATCTCTTCAAACCGCAACAAGAAACCCAGTTACGTTGACTTCCGTCTCATACGTGCCAGTTACGCGCATGCGAAAACCCCAGAAAATAATGTGACAAGTGGCTAAAAAAAGACTGAAGGCTCTTTCAGTAGCAGCTGCTTCTTATTGCATAAATCAAACAAAAGGAACTAAATTTTTAAATTTACATTTTTTTCTCCAATCTCTTTATACCGTGACGACAAATCCATTTACGTTGACTACCGTCTCGTAGGTGCCAGTTACGTATCCGCGAAAATGCGAAAAATCGACTTATGGAACATTTCATAGCAGACGACACCTGTTGCTTAATAGGTCAAATACAGGGAACTTAATTTCTAATATCTGCTTTTTATTTCTGCAATCTTTTTTCGCCGTGACAACAAAGCTTTTTAGGTTGTCTATTGTCTCACAGGTGCCACTTACGTATCCGCAAAAACATGAAAGATCGACTTACGGAATATTTTATAGCAGACGACAACTGCTGCTTAAGTCAATAATAGGGATTTTTCTATTTTCTTTTTCTGTAACTAGGGCCATTGATTTGGTTACGATGACCGTCTCACCCATACGTGACCGTTACGTGCTGCGCATAAAGTCGTAAAATCAACTTCGACACTTTCGGAGGCAACATGATACCTGTTGTACAAATCAAAGAAAGGTAAACAAAAATTTTCCCCGTTTTCTTACCAGGGTCACGAAAACATTGAACTAATTTTGACGACCGCGCGAGTCAAAAGTCAATTTTATGTTTAATCGCTGCGCAAAAATATAAGAATTAAGAAGCAACAGGTTGCTGTTGCGGAAACTTTTTCCGATAAAAAAATCTTGTTCTTGTTTGAAGAATTTAGAAGTAGGCCATAAAGATACAATAAGATGTAAGAATAACTAAGAATCAATTGTTTCTTTGATAGGGTAGAAAACAATGTGGGAAAAGGAGAAAATGCTGGTAACCTGCATTGTCTCCTTTCCTCAGATTATTTTTAAAAGCCTTCTTTAAAAGGCGTCATTGTGTGGTAAAAGGTTAATAATTATCCAATCAGAGAAGCTTTAAGGAAATCAGAATGGATACCAGCAGCCAATCAGAGAAGACTTAAGAAATTCAACAGCCAATCAGAGAGCTTCAAAATCGCTCGAAAATGGCGCCAAAATTTATCCATAAAAAAACAGTGAAAAAAACGGCATAAAAGTGGAATTAAAGTCTTCTTTAAAGGCTGCTGTGCAGTCCTTGCAAACTGCCATGCCTGCACCACCCACACATGCCAGATTTCACTCAAAATGGGCAAACATTTAAGAAAATAGGGGCGCAGAAGACCGTTTTGCAAGAATTACTTCCCTTTAACCCTCGATGCACCCCCCCTCCCCAGCCCTTAACTGGATTTGCTTTTCTAACTCAGCCCATAAATAAATGCTGCATATTAAAACTTTCAATAAGCCAAAGTGATCAATGTACATGGTGTATAAAAAAAAAAAAAAAAAAAAAAAAAAAAAAAAAACCGCCCAGAAAATAATGCAAGAATTACTTCCCTTTAACCCTCGATGCACCCAACACCCCCCTCCCCAGCCCTTAACTGGATTTGCTTTTCTAACTCGGCCCACAATAAATGCTGCACATTGGAACTTTCAATAAGCCAAAGTGATCAATGTACAGTGTATAAAAAAAAAAAAAAAAACGCCCAGAAAATAATGCAAGAATTACTTCCCTTTAACCCTCCATGCACCCAACACCCCCCTCCCCAGCCCTTAACTGGATTTGCTTTTCTAACTCGGCCCACAATAAATGCTGCACATTGAAACTTTCAATAAGCCAAAGTGATCAATGTACAGTGTAAAAAAAAATGCCCAGAAATTAATGTGACAAGTGGCTAAAAAAAGACTGAAAACTCTTCCTATTGCATATCTCAAACAAAGGCAACTGAAGTGTAATTTTTCCAATCTCTTCAAACTGCAACAAGAAACCCAGTTACGTTGACTATGTGCCAGTTACGCTCATGCGAAAACCTCAGAAATTAATGTGACAAGTGGCTAAAAAAAGACTGAAAACTCTCATATATCAAACAAAGGCAACTGAAGTGTAATTTTTCTAATCTCTTCAAACCGCAACAAGAAACCCAGTTACGTTGACTTCCGTCTCATACGTGCCAGTTACGCGCATGCGAAAACCCCAGAAAATAATGTGACAAGTGGCTAAAAAAAGACTGAAGGCTCTTTCAGTAGCAGCTGCTTCTTATTGCATAAATCAAACAAAAGGAACTAAATTTTTAAATTTATATTTTTTTCTCCAATCTCTTTATACCGTGACGACAAATCCATTTACGTTGACTACCGTCTCGTAGGTGCCAGTTACGTATCCGCGAAAATGCGAAAAATCGACTTATGGAACATTTCATAGCAGACGACACCTGTTGCTTAATAGGTCAAATACAGGGAACTTAATTTCTAATATCTGCTTTTTATTTCTGCAATCTTTTTTCGCCGTGACAACAAAGCTTTTTAGGTTGTCTATTGTCTCACAGGTGCCACTTACGTATCCGCAAAAACATGAAAGATCGACTTACGGAATATTTTATAGCAGACGACAACTGCTGCTTAAGTCAATAATAGGGATTTTTCTATTTTCTTTTTCTGTAACTAGGGCCATTGATTTGGTTACGATGACCGTCTCACCCATACGTGACCGTTACGTGCTGCGCATAAAGTCGTAAAATCAACTTCGACACTTTCGGAGGCAACATGATACCTGTTGTACAAATCAAAGAAAGGTAAACAAAAATTTTCCCCGTTTTCTTACCAGGGTCACGAAAACATTGAACTAATTTTGACGACCGCGCGAGTCAAAAGTCAATTTTATGTTTAATCGCTGCGCAAAAATATAAGAATTAAGAAGCAACAGGTTGCTGTTGCGGAAACTTTTTCCGATAAAAAAATCTTGTTCTTGTTTGAAGAATTTAGAAGTAGGCCATAAAGATACAATAAGATGTAAGAATAACTAAGAATCAATTGTTTCTTTGATAGGGTAGAAAACAATGTGGGAAAAGGAGAAAATGCTGGTAACCTGCATTGTCTCCTTTCCTCAGATTATTTTTAAAAGCCTTCTTTAAAAGGCGTCATTGTGTGGTAAAAGGTTAATAATTATCCAATCAGAGAAGCTTTAAGGAAATCAGAATGGATACCAGCAGCCAATCAGAGAAGACTTAAGAAATTCAACAGCCAATCAGAGAGCTTCAAAATCGCTCGAAAATGGCGCCAAAATTTATCCATAAAAAAACAGTGAAAAAAACGGCATAAAAGTGGAATTAAAGTCTTCTTTAAAGGCTGCTGTGCAGTCCTTGCAAACTGCCATGCCTGCACCACCCACACATGCCAGATTTCACTCAAAATGGGCAAACATTTAAGAAAATAGGGGCGCAGAAGACCGTTTTGCAAGAATTACTTCCCTTTAACCCTCGATGCACCCCCCCCTCCCCAGCCCTTAACTGGATTTGCTTTTCTAACTCAGCCCATAAATAAATGCTGCATATTAAAACTTTCAATAAGCCAAAGTGATCAATGTACATGGTGTATAAAAAAAAAAAAAAAAAAAAAAAAAAAAAAACCGCCCAGAAAATAATGCAAGAATTACTTCCCTTTAACCCTCGATGCACCCAACACCCCCCTCCCCAGCCCTTAACTGGATTTGCTTTTCTAACTCGGCCCACAATAAATGCTGCACATTGGAACTTTCAATAAGCCAAAGTGATCAATGTACAGTGTATAAAAAAAAAAAAAAAAACGCCCAGAAAATAATGCAAGAATTACTTCCCTTTAACCCTCCATGCACCCAACACCCCCCTCCCCAGCCCTTAACTGGATTTGCTTTTCTAACTCGGCCCACAATAAATGCTGCACATTGAAACTTTCAATAAGCCAAAGTGATCAATGTACAGTGTAAAAAAAAATGCCCAGAAATTAATGTGACAAGTGGCTAAAAAAAGACTGAAAACTCTTCCTATTGCATATCTCAAACAAAGGCAACTGAAGTGTAATTTTTCCAATCTCTTCAAACTGCAACAAGAAACCCAGTTACGTTGACTATGTGCCAGTTACGCTCATGCGAAAACCTCAGAAATTAATGTGACAAGTGGCTAAAAAAAGACTGAAAACTCTCATATATCAAACAAAGGCAACTGAAGTGTAATTTTTCTAATCTCTTCAAACCGCAACAAGAAACCCAGTTACGTTGACTTCCGTCTCATACGTGCCAGTTACGCGCATGCGAAAACCCCAGAAAATAATGTGACAAGTGGCTAAAAAAAGACTGAAGGCTCTTTCAGTAGCAGCTGCTTCTTATTGCATAAATCAAACAAAAGGAACTAAATTTTTAAATTTATATTTTTTTCTCCAATCTCTTTATACCGTGACGACAAATCCATTTACGTTGACTACCGTCTCGTAGGTGCCAGTTACGTATCCGCGAAAATGCGAAAAATCGACTTATGGAACATTTCATAGCAGACGACACCTGTTGCTTAATAGGTCAAATACAGGGAACTTAATTTCTAATATCTGCTTTTTATTTCTGCAATCTTTTTTCGCCGTGACAACAAAGCTTTTTAGGTTGTCTATTGTCTCACAGGTGCCACTTACGTATCCGCAAAAACATGAAAGATCGACTTACGGAATATTTTATAGCAGACGACAACTGCTGCTTAAGTCAATAATAGGGATTTTTCTATTTTCTTTTTCTGTAACTAGGGCCATTGATTTGGTTACGATGACCGTCTCACCCATACGTGACCGTTACGTGCTGCGCATAAAGTCGTAAAATCAACTTCGACACTTTCGGAGGCAACATGATACCTGTTGTACAAATCAAAGAAAGGTAAACAAAAATTTTCCCCGTTTTCTTACCAGGGTCACGAAAACATTGAACTAATTTTGACGACCGCGCGAGTCAAAAGTCAATTTTATGTTTAATCGCTGCGCAAAAATATAAGAATTAAGAAGCAACAGGTTGCTGTTGCGGAAACTTTTTCCGATAAAAAAATCTTGTTCTTGTTTGAAGAATTTAGAAGTAGGCCATAAAGATACAATAAGATGTAAGAATAACTAAGAATCAATTGTTTCTTTGATAGGGTAGAAAACAATGTGGGAAAAGGAGAAAATGCTGGTAACCTGCATTGTCTCCTTTCCTCAGATTATTTTTAAAAGCCTTCTTTAAAAGGCGTCATTGTGTGGTAAAAGGTTAATAATTATCCAATCAGAGAAGCTTTAAGGAAATCAGAATGGATACCAGCAGCCAATCAGAGAAGACTTAAGAAATTCAACAGCCAATCAGAGAGCTTCAAAATCGCTCGAAAATGGCGCCAAAATTTATCCATAAAAAAACAGTGAAAAAAACGGCATAAAAGTGGAATTAAAGTCTTCTTTAAAGGCTGCTGTGCAGTCCTTGCAAACTGCCATGCCTGCACCACCCACACATGCCAGATTTCACTCAAAATGGGCAAACATTTAAGAAAATAGGGGCGCAGAAGACCGTTTTGCAAGAATTACTTCCCTTTAACCCTCGATGCACCCCCCCCTCCCCAGCCCTTAACTGGATTTGCTTTTCTAACTCAGCCCATAAATAAATGCTGCATATTAAAACTTTCAATAAGCCAAAGTGATCAATGTACATGGTGTATAAAAAAAAAAAAAAAAAAAAAAAAAAAAAAACCGCCCAGAAAATAATGCAAGAATTACTTCCCTTTAACCCTCGATGCACCCAACACCCCCCTCCCCAGCCCTTAACTGGATTTGCTTTTCTAACTCGGCCCACAATAAATGCTGCACATTGGAACTTTCAATAAGCCAAAGTGATCAATGTACAGTGTATAAAAAAAAAAAAAAAAACGCCCAGAAAATAATGCAAGAATTACTTCCCTTTAACCCTCCATGCACCCAACACCCCCCTCCCCAGCCCTTAACTGGATTTGCTTTTCTAACTCGGCCCACAATAAATGCTGCACATTGAAACTTTCAATAAGCCAAAGTGATCAATGTACAGTGTAAAAAAAAATGCCCAGAAATTAATGTGACAAGTGGCTAAAAAAAGACTGAAAACTCTTCCTATTGCATATCTCAAACAAAGGCAACTGAAGTGTAATTTTTCCAATCTCTTCAAACTGCAACAAGAAACCCAGTTACGTTGACTATGTGCCAGTTACGCTCATGCGAAAACCTCAGAAATTAATGTGACAAGTGGCTAAAAAAAGACTGAAAACTCTCATATATCAAACAAAGGCAACTGAAGTGTAATTTTTCTAATCTCTTCAAACCGCAACAAGAAACCCAGTTACGTTGACTTCCGTCTCATACGTGCCAGTTACGCGCATGCGAAAACCCCAGAAAATAATGTGACAAGTGGCTAAAAAAAGACTGAAGGCTCTTTCAGTAGCAGCTGCTTCTTATTGCATAAATCAAACAAAAGGAACTAAATTTTTAAATTTACATTTTTTTCTCCAATCTCTTTATACCGTGACGACAAATCCATTTACGTTGACTACCGTCTCGTAGGTGCCAGTTACGTATCCGCGAAAATGCGAAAAATCGACTTATGGAACATTTCATAGCAGACGACACCTGTTGCTTAATAGGTCAAATACAGGGAACTTAATTTCTAATATCTGCTTTTTATTTCTGCAATCTTTTTTCGCCGTGACAACAAAGCTTTTTAGGTTGTCTATTGTCTCACAGGTGCCACTTACGTATCCGCAAAAACATGAAAGATCGACTTACGGAATATTTTATAGCAGACGACAACTGCTGCTTAAGTCAATAATAGGGATTTTTCTATTTTCTTTTTCTGTAACTAGGGCCATTGATTTGGTTACGATGACCGTCTCACCCATACGTGACCGTTACGTGCTGCGCATAAAGTCGTAAAATCAACTTCGACACTTTCGGAGGCAACATGATACCTGTTGTACAAATCAAAGAAAGGTAAACAAAAATTTTCCCCGTTTTCTTACCAGGGTCACGAAAACATTGAACTAATTTTGACGACCGCGCGAGTCAAAAGTCAATTTTATGTTTAATCGCTGCGCAAAAATATAAGAATTAAGAAGCAACAGGTTGCTGTTGCGGAAACTTTTTCCGATAAAAAAATCTTGTTCTTGTTTGAAGAATTTAGAAGTAGGCCATAAAGATACAATAAGATGTAAGAATAACTAAGAATCAATTGTTTCTTTGATAGGGTAGAAAACAATGTGGGAAAAGGAGAAAATGCTGGTAACCTGCATTGTCTCCTTTCCTCAGATTATTTTTAAAAGCCTTCTTTAAAAGGCGTCATTGTGTGGTAAAAGGTTAATAATTATCCAATCAGAGAAGCTTTAAGGAAATCAGAATGGATACCAGCAGCCAATCAGAGAAGACTTAAGAAATTCAACAGCCAATCAGAGAGCTTCAAAATCGCTCGAAAATGGCGCCAAAATTTATCCATAAAAAAACAGTGAAAAAAACGGCATAAAAGTGGAATTAAAGTCTTCTTTAAAGGCTGCTGTGCAGTCCTTGCAAACTGCCATGCCTGCACCACCCACACATGCCAGATTTCACTCAAAATGGGCAAACATTTAAGAAAATAGGGGCGCAGAAGACCGTTTTGCAAGAATTACTTCCCTTTAACCCTCGATGCACCCCCCCTCCCCAGCCCTTAACTGGATTTGCTTTTCTAACTCAGCCCATAAATAAATGCTGCATATTAAAACTTTCAATAAGCCAAAGTGATCAATGTACATGGTGTATAAAAAAAAAAAAAAAAAAAAAAAAAAAAAAAAAACCGCCCAGAAAATAATGCAAGAATTACTTCCCTTTAACCCTCGATGCACCCAACACCCCCCTCCCCAGCCCTTAACTGGATTTGCTTTTCTAACTCGGCCCACAATAAATGCTGCACATTGGAACTTTCAATAAGCCAAAGTGATCAATGTACAGTGTATAAAAAAAAAAAAAAAAACGCCCAGAAAATAATGCAAGAATTACTTCCCTTTAACCCTCCATGCACCCAACACCCCCCTCCCCAGCCCTTAACTGGATTTGCTTTTCTAACTCGGCCCACAATAAATGCTGCACATTGAAACTTTCAATAAGCCAAAGTGATCAATGTACAGTGTAAAAAAAAATGCCCAGAAATTAATGTGACAAGTGGCTAAAAAAAGACTGAAAACTCTTCCTATTGCATATCTCAAACAAAGGCAACTGAAGTGTAATTTTTCCAATCTCTTCAAACTGCAACAAGAAACCCAGTTACGTTGACTATGTGCCAGTTACGCTCATGCGAAAACCTCAGAAATTAATGTGACAAGTGGCTAAAAAAAGACTGAAAACTCTCATATATCAAACAAAGGCAACTGAAGTGTAATTTTTCTAATCTCTTCAAACCGCAACAAGAAACCCAGTTACGTTGACTTCCGTCTCATACGTGCCAGTTACGCGCATGCGAAAACCCCAGAAAATAATGTGACAAGTGGCTAAAAAAAGACTGAAGGCTCTTTCAGTAGCAGCTGCTTCTTATTGCATAAATCAAACAAAAGGAACTAAATTTTTAAATTTATATTTTTTTCTCCAATCTCTTTATACCGTGACGACAAATCCATTTACGTTGACTACCGTCTCGTAGGTGCCAGTTACGTATCCGCGAAAATGCGAAAAATCGACTTATGGAACATTTCATAGCAGACGACACCTGTTGCTTAATAGGTCAAATACAGGGAACTTAATTTCTAATATCTGCTTTTTATTTCTGCAATCTTTTTTCGCCGTGACAACAAAGCTTTTTAGGTTGTCTATTGTCTCACAGGTGCCACTTACGTATCCGCAAAAACATGAAAGATCGACTTACGGAATATTTTATAGCAGACGACAACTGCTGCTTAAGTCAATAATAGGGATTTTTCTATTTTCTTTTTCTGTAACTAGGGCCATTGATTTGGTTACGATGACCGTCTCACCCATACGTGACCGTTACGTGCTGCGCATAAAGTCGTAAAATCAACTTCGACACTTTCGGAGGCAACATGATACCTGTTGTACAAATCAAAGAAAGGTAAACAAAAATTTTCCCCGTTTTCTTACCAGGGTCACGAAAACATTGAACTAATTTTGACGACCGCGCGAGTCAAAAGTCAATTTTATGTTTAATCGCTGCGCAAAAATATAAGAATTAAGAAGCAACAGGTTGCTGTTGCGGAAACTTTTTCCGATAAAAAAATCTTGTTCTTGTTTGAAGAATTTAGAAGTAGGCCATAAAGATACAATAAGATGTAAGAATAACTAAGAATCAATTGTTTCTTTGATAGGGTAGAAAACAATGTGGGAAAAGGAGAAAATGCTGGTAACCTGCATTGTCTCCTTTCCTCAGATTATTTTTAAAAGCCTTCTTTAAAAGGCGTCATTGTGTGGTAAAAGGTTAATAATTATCCAATCAGAGAAGCTTTAAGGAAATCAGAATGGATACCAGCAGCCAATCAGAGAAGACTTAAGAAATTCAACAGCCAATCAGAGAGCTTCAAAATCGCTCGAAAATGGCGCCAAAATTTATCCATAAAAAAACAGTGAAAAAAACGGCATAAAAGTGGAATTAAAGTCTTCTTTAAAGGCTGCTGTGCAGTCCTTGCAAACTGCCATGCCTGCACCACCCACACATGCCAGATTTCACTCAAAATGGGCAAACATTTAAGAAAATAGGGGCGCAGAAGACCGTTTTGCAAGAATTACTTCCCTTTAACCCTCGATGCACCCCCCCCTCCCCAGCCCTTAACTGGATTTGCTTTTCTAACTCAGCCCATAAATAAATGCTGCATATTAAAACTTTCAATAAGCCAAAGTGATCAATGTACATGGTGTATAAAAAAAAAAAAAAAAAAAAAAAAAAAAAAACCGCCCAGAAAATAATGCAAGAATTACTTCCCTTTAACCCTCGATGCACCCAACACCCCCCTCCCCAGCCCTTAACTGGATTTGCTTTTCTAACTCGGCCCACAATAAATGCTGCACATTGGAACTTTCAATAAGCCAAAGTGATCAATGTACAGTGTATAAAAAAAAAAAAAAAAACGCCCAGAAAATAATGCAAGAATTACTTCCCTTTAACCCTCCATGCACCCAACACCCCCCTCCCCAGCCCTTAACTGGATTTGCTTTTCTAACTCGGCCCACAATAAATGCTGCACATTGAAACTTTCAATAAGCCAAAGTGATCAATGTACAGTGTAAAAAAAAATGCCCAGAAATTAATGTGACAAGTGGCTAAAAAAAGACTGAAAACTCTTCCTATTGCATATCTCAAACAAAGGCAACTGAAGTGTAATTTTTCCAATCTCTTCAAACTGCAACAAGAAACCCAGTTACGTTGACTATGTGCCAGTTACGCTCATGCGAAAACCTCAGAAATTAATGTGACAAGTGGCTAAAAAAAGACTGAAAACTCTCATATATCAAACAAAGGCAACTGAAGTGTAATTTTTCTAATCTCTTCAAACCGCAACAAGAAACCCAGTTACGTTGACTTCCGTCTCATACGTGCCAGTTACGCGCATGCGAAAACCCCAGAAAATAATGTGACAAGTGGCTAAAAAAAGACTGAAGGCTCTTTCAGTAGCAGCTGCTTCTTATTGCATAAATCAAACAAAAGGAACTAAATTTTTAAATTTATATTTTTTTCTCCAATCTCTTTATACCGTGACGACAAATCCATTTACGTTGACTACCGTCTCGTAGGTGCCAGTTACGTATCCGCGAAAATGCGAAAAATCGACTTATGGAACATTTCATAGCAGACGACACCTGTTGCTTAATAGGTCAAATACAGGGAACTTAATTTCTAATATCTGCTTTTTATTTCTGCAATCTTTTTTCGCCGTGACAACAAAGCTTTTTAGGTTGTCTATTGTCTCACAGGTGCCACTTACGTATCCGCAAAAACATGAAAGATCGACTTACGGAATATTTTATAGCAGACGACAACTGCTGCTTAAGTCAATAATAGGGATTTTTCTATTTTCTTTTTCTGTAACTAGGGCCATTGATTTGGTTACGATGACCGTCTCACCCATACGTGACCGTTACGTGCTGCGCATAAAGTCGTAAAATCAACTTCGACACTTTCGGAGGCAACATGATACCTGTTGTACAAATCAAAGAAAGGTAAACAAAAATTTTCCCCGTTTTCTTACCAGGGTCACGAAAACATTGAACTAATTTTGACGACCGCGCGAGTCAAAAGTCAATTTTATGTTTAATCGCTGCGCAAAAATATAAGAATTAAGAAGCAACAGGTTGCTGTTGCGGAAACTTTTTCCGATAAAAAAATCTTGTTCTTGTTTGAAGAATTTAGAAGTAGGCCATAAAGATACAATAAGATGTAAGAATAACTAAGAATCAATTGTTTCTTTGATAGGGTAGAAAACAATGTGGGAAAAGGAGAAAATGCTGGTAACCTGCATTGTCTCCTTTCCTCAGATTATTTTTAAAAGCCTTCTTTAAAAGGCGTCATTGTGTGGTAAAAGGTTAATAATTATCCAATCAGAGAAGCTTTAAGGAAATCAGAATGGATACCAGCAGCCAATCAGAGAAGACTTAAGAAATTCAACAGCCAATCAGAGAGCTTCAAAATCGCTCGAAAATGGCGCCAAAATTTATCCATAAAAAAACAGTGAAAAAAACGGCATAAAAGTGGAATTAAAGTCTTCTTTAAAGGCTGCTGTGCAGTCCTTGCAAACTGCCATGCCTGCACCACCCACACATGCCAGATTTCACTCAAAATGGGCAAACATTTAAGAAAATAGGGGCGCAGAAGACCGTTTTGCAAGAATTACTTCCCTTTAACCCTCGATGCACCCCCCCCTCCCCAGCCCTTAACTGGATTTGCTTTTCTAACTCAGCCCATAAATAAATGCTGCATATTAAAACTTTCAATAAGCCAAAGTGATCAATGTACATGGTGTATAAAAAAAAAAAAAAAAAAAAAAAAAAAAAAAACCGCCCAGAAAATAATGCAAGAATTACTTCCCTTTAACCCTCGATGCACCCAACACCCCCCTCCCCAGCCCTTAACTGGATTTGCTTTTCTAACTCGGCCCACAATAAATGCTGCACATTGGAACTTTCAATAAGCCAAAGTGATCAATGTACAGTGTATAAAAAAAAAAAAAAAAACGCCCAGAAAATAATGCAAGAATTACTTCCCTTTAACCCTCCATGCACCCAACACCCCCCTCCCCAGCCCTTAACTGGATTTGCTTTTCTAACTCGGCCCACAATAAATGCTGCACATTGAAACTTTCAATAAGCCAAAGTGATCAATGTACAGTGTAAAAAAAAATGCCCAGAAATTAATGTGACAAGTGGCTAAAAAAAGACTGAAAACTCTTCCTATTGCATATCTCAAACAAAGGCAACTGAAGTGTAATTTTTCCAATCTCTTCAAACTGCAACAAGAAACCCAGTTACGTTGACTATGTGCCAGTTACGCTCATGCGAAAACCTCAGAAATTAATGTGACAAGTGGCTAAAAAAAGACTGAAAACTCTCATATATCAAACAAAGGCAACTGAAGTGTAATTTTTCTAATCTCTTCAAACCGCAACAAGAAACCCAGTTACGTTGACTTCCGTCTCATACGTGCCAGTTACGCGCATGCGAAAACCCCAGAAAATAATGTGACAAGTGGCTAAAAAAAGACTGAAGGCTCTTTCAGTAGCAGCTGCTTCTTATTGCATAAATCAAACAAAAGGAACTAAATTTTTAAATTTATATTTTTTTCTCCAATCTCTTTATACCGTGACGACAAATCCATTTACGTTGACTACCGTCTCGTAGGTGCCAGTTACGTATCCGCGAAAATGCGAAAAATCGACTTATGGAACATTTCATAGCAGACGACACCTGTTGCTTAATAGGTCAAATACAGGGAACTTAATTTCTAATATCTGCTTTTTATTTCTGCAATCTTTTTTCGCCGTGACAACAAAGCTTTTTAGGTTGTCTATTGTCTCACAGGTGCCACTTACGTATCCGCAAAAACATGAAAGATCGACTTACGGAATATTTTATAGCAGACGACAACTGCTGCTTAAGTCAATAATAGGGATTTTTCTATTTTCTTTTTCTGTAACTAGGGCCATTGATTTGGTTACGATGACCGTCTCACCCATACGTGACCGTTACGTGCTGCGCATAAAGTCGTAAAATCAACTTCGACACTTTCGGAGGCAACATGATACCTGTTGTACAAATCAAAGAAAGGTAAACAAAAATTTTCCCCGTTTTCTTACCAGGGTCACGAAAACATTGAACTAATTTTGACGACCGCGCGAGTCAAAAGTCAATTTTATGTTTAATCGCTGCGCAAAAATATAAGAATTAAGAAGCAACAGGTTGCTGTTGCGGAAACTTTTTCCGATAAAAAAATCTTGTTCTTGTTTGAAGAATTTAGAAGTAGGCCATAAAGATACAATAAGATGTAAGAATAACTAAGAATCAATTGTTTCTTTGATAGGGTAGAAAACAATGTGGGAAAAGGAGAAAATGCTGGTAACCTGCATTGTCTCCTTTCCTCAGATTATTTTTAAAAGCCTTCTTTAAAAGGCGTCATTGTGTGGTAAAAGGTTAATAATTATCCAATCAGAGAAGCTTTAAGGAAATCAGAATGGATACCAGCAGCCAATCAGAGAAGACTTAAGAAATTCAACAGCCAATCAGAGAGCTTCAAAATCGCTCGAAAATGGCGCCAAAATTTATCCATAAAAAAACAGTGAAAAAAACGGCATAAAAGTGGAATTAAAGTCTTCTTTAAAGGCTGCTGTGCAGTCCTTGCAAACTGCCATGCCTGCACCACCCACACATGCCAGATTTCACTCAAAATGGGCAAACATTTAAGAAAATAGGGGCGCAGAAGACCGTTTTGCAAGAATTACTTCCCTTTAACCCTCGATGCACCCCCCCCTCCCCAGCCCTTAACTGGATTTGCTTTTCTAACTCAGCCCATAAATAAATGCTGCATATTAAAACTTTCAATAAGCCAAAGTGATCAATGTACATGGTGTATAAAAAAAAAAAAAAAAAAAAAAAAAAAAAAACCGCCCAGAAAATAATGCAAGAATTACTTCCCTTTAACCCTCGATGCACCCAACACCCCCCTCCCCAGCCCTTAACTGGATTTGCTTTTCTAACTCGGCCCACAATAAATGCTGCACATTGGAACTTTCAATAAGCCAAAGTGATCAATGTACAGTGTATAAAAAAAAAAAAAAAAACGCCCAGAAAATAATGCAAGAATTACTTCCCTTTAACCCTCCATGCACCCAACACCCCCCTCCCCAGCCCTTAACTGGATTTGCTTTTCTAACTCGGCCCACAATAAATGCTGCACATTGAAACTTTCAATAAGCCAAAGTGATCAATGTACAGTGTAAAAAAAAATGCCCAGAAATTAATGTGACAAGTGGCTAAAAAAAGACTGAAAACTCTTCCTATTGCATATCTCAAACAAAGGCAACTGAAGTGTAATTTTTCCAATCTCTTCAAACTGCAACAAGAAACCCAGTTACGTTGACTATGTGCCAGTTACGCTCATGCGAAAACCTCAGAAATTAATGTGACAAGTGGCTAAAAAAAGACTGAAAACTCTCATATATCAAACAAAGGCAACTGAAGTGTAATTTTTCTAATCTCTTCAAACCGCAACAAGAAACCCAGTTACGTTGACTTCCGTCTCATACGTGCCAGTTACGCGCATGCGAAAACCCCAGAAAATAATGTGACAAGTGGCTAAAAAAAGACTGAAGGCTCTTTCAGTAGCAGCTGCTTCTTATTGCATAAATCAAACAAAAGGAACTAAATTTTTAAATTTATATTTTTTTCTCCAATCTCTTTATACCGTGACGACAAATCCATTTACGTTGACTACCGTCTCGTAGGTGCCAGTTACGTATCCGCGAAAATGCGAAAAATCGACTTATGGAACATTTCATAGCAGACGACACCTGTTGCTTAATAGGTCAAATACAGGGAACTTAATTTCTAATATCTGCTTTTTATTTCTGCAATCTTTTTTCGCCGTGACAACAAAGCTTTTTAGGTTGTCTATTGTCTCACAGGTGCCACTTACGTATCCGCAAAAACATGAAAGATCGACTTACGGAATATTTTATAGCAGACGACAACTGCTGCTTAAGTCAATAATAGGGATTTTTCTATTTTCTTTTTCTGTAACTAGGGCCATTGATTTGGTTACGATGACCGTCTCACCCATACGTGACCGTTACGTGCTGCGCATAAAGTCGTAAAATCAACTTCGACACTTTCGGAGGCAACATGATACCTGTTGTACAAATCAAAGAAAGGTAAACAAAAATTTTCCCCGTTTTCTTACCAGGGTCACGAAAACATTGAACTAATTTTGACGACCGCGCGAGTCAAAAGTCAATTTTATGTTTAATCGCTGCGCAAAAATATAAGAATTAAGAAGCAACAGGTTGCTGTTGCGGAAACTTTTTCTGATAAAAAAATCTTGTTCTTGTTTGAAGAATTTAGAAGTAGGCCATAAAGATACAATAAGATGTAAGAATAACTAAGAATCAATTGTTTCTTTGATAGGGTAGAAAACAATGTGGGAAAAGGAGAAAATGCTGGTAACCTGCATTGTCTCCTTTCCTCAGATTATTTTTAAAAGCCTTCTTTAAAAGGCGTCATTGTGTGGTAAAAGGTTAATAATTATCCAATCAGAGAAGCTTTAAGGAAATCAGAATGGATACCAGCAGCCAATCAGAGAAGACTTAAGAAATTCAACAGCCAATCAGAGAGCTTCAAAATCGCTCGAAAATGGCGCCAAAATTTATCCATAAAAAAACAGTGAAAAAAACGGCATAAAAGTGGAATTAAAGTCTTCTTTAAAGGCTGCTGTGCAGTCCTTGCAAACTGCCATGCCTGCACCACCCACACATGCCAGATTTCACTCAAAATGGGCAAACATTTAAGAAAATAGGGGCGCAGAAGACCGTTTTGCAAGAATTACTTCCCTTTAACCCTCGATGCACCCCCCCCTCCCCAGCCCTTAACTGGATTTGCTTTTCTAACTCAGCCCATAAATAAATGCTGCATATTAAAACTTTCAATAAGCCAAAGTGATCAATGTACATGGTGTATAAAAAAAAAAAAAAAAAAAAAAAAAAAAAAAAACCGCCCAGAAAATAATGCAAGAATTACTTCCCTTTAACCCTCGATGCACCCAACACCCCCCTCCCCAGCCCTTAACTGGATTTGCTTTTCTAACTCGGCCCACAATAAATGCTGCACATTGGAACTTTCAATAAGCCAAAGTGATCAATGTACAGTGTATAAAAAAAAAAAAAAAAACGCCCAGAAAATAATGCAAGAATTACTTCCCTTTAACCCTCCATGCACCCAACACCCCCCTCCCCAGCCCTTAACTGGATTTGCTTTTCTAACTCGGCCCACAATAAATGCTGCACATTGAAACTTTCAATAAGCCAAAGTGATCAATGTACAGTGTAAAAAAAAATGCCCAGAAATTAATGTGACAAGTGGCTAAAAAAAGACTGAAAACTCTTCCTATTGCATATCTCAAACAAAGGCAACTGAAGTGTAATTTTTCCAATCTCTTCAAACTGCAACAAGAAACCCAGTTACGTTGACTATGTGCCAGTTACGCTCATGCGAAAACCTCAGAAATTAATGTGACAAGTGGCTAAAAAAAGACTGAAAACTCTCATATATCAAACAAAGGCAACTGAAGTGTAATTTTTCTAATCTCTTCAAACCGCAACAAGAAACCCAGTTACGTTGACTTCCGTCTCATACGTGCCAGTTACGCGCATGCGAAAACCCCAGAAAATAATGTGACAAGTGGCTAAAAAAAGACTGAAGGCTCTTTCAGTAGCAGCTGCTTCTTATTGCATAAATCAAACAAAAGGAACTAAATTTTTAAATTTATATTTTTTTCTCCAATCTCTTTATACCGTGACGACAAATCCATTTACGTTGACTACCGTCTCGTAGGTGCCAGTTACGTATCCGCGAAAATGCGAAAAATCGACTTATGGAACATTTCATAGCAGACGACACCTGTTGCTTAATAGGTCAAATACAGGGAACTTAATTTCTAATATCTGCTTTTTATTTCTGCAATCTTTTTTCGCCGTGACAACAAAGCTTTTTAGGTTGTCTATTGTCTCACAGGTGCCACTTACGTATCCGCAAAAACATGAAAGATCGACTTACGGAATATTTTATAGCAGACGACAACTGCTGCTTAAGTCAATAATAGGGATTTTTCTATTTTCTTTTTCTGTAACTAGGGCCATTGATTTGGTTACGATGACCGTCTCACCCATACGTGACCGTTACGTGCTGCGCATAAAGTCGTAAAATCAACTTCGACACTTTCGGAGGCAACATGATACCTGTTGTACAAATCAAAGAAAGGTAAACAAAAATTTTCCCCGTTTTCTTACCAGGGTCACGAAAACATTGAACTAATTTTGACGACCGCGCGAGTCAAAAGTCAATTTTATGTTTAATCGCTGCGCAAAAATATAAGAATTAAGAAGCAACAGGTTGCTGTTGCGGAAACTTTTTCCGATAAAAAAATCTTGTTCTTGTTTGAAGAATTTAGAAGTAGGCCATAAAGATACAATAAGATGTAAGAATAACTAAGAATCAATTGTTTCTTTGATAGGGTAGAAAACAATGTGGGAAAAGGAGAAAATGCTGGTAACCTGCATTGTCTCCTTTCCTCAGATTATTTTTAAAAGCCTTCTTTAAAAGGCGTCATTGTGTGGTAAAAGGTTAATAATTATCCAATCAGAGAAGCTTTAAGGAAATCAGAATGGATACCAGCAGCCAATCAGAGAAGACTTAAGAAATTCAACAGCCAATCAGAGAGCTTCAAAATCGCTCGAAAATGGCGCCAAAATTTATCCATAAAAAAACAGTGAAAAAAACGGCATAAAAGTGGAATTAAAGTCTTCTTTAAAGGCTGCTGTGCAGTCCTTGCAAACTGCCATGCCTGCACCACCCACACATGCCAGATTTCACTCAAAATGGGCAAACATTTAAGAAAATAGGGGCGCAGAAGACCGTTTTGCAAGAATTACTTCCCTTTAACCCTCGATGCACCCCCCCCTCCCCAGCCCTTAACTGGATTTGCTTTTCTAACTCAGCCCATAAATAAATGCTGCATATTAAAACTTTCAATAAGCCAAAGTGATCAATGTACATGGTGTATAAAAAAAAAAAAAAAAAAAAAAAAAAAAAAACCGCCCAGAAAATAATGCAAGAATTACTTCCCTTTAACCCTCGATGCACCCAACACCCCCCTCCCCAGCCCTTAACTGGATTTGCTTTTCTAACTCGGCCCACAATAAATGCTGCACATTGGAACTTTCAATAAGCCAAAGTGATCAATGTACAGTGTATAAAAAAAAAAAAAAAAACGCCCAGAAAATAATGCAAGAATTACTTCCCTTTAACCCTCCATGCACCCAACACCCCCCTCCCCAGCCCTTAACTGGATTTGCTTTTCTAACTCGGCCCACAATAAATGCTGCACATTGAAACTTTCAATAAGCCAAAGTGATCAATGTACAGTGTAAAAAAAAATGCCCAGAAATTAATGTGACAAGTGGCTAAAAAAAGACTGAAAACTCTTCCTATTGCATATCTCAAACAAAGGCAACTGAAGTGTAATTTTTCCAATCTCTTCAAACCGCAACAAGAAACCCAGTTACGTTGACTATGTGCCAGTTACGCTCATGCGAAAACCTCAGAAATTAATGTGACAAGTGGCTAAAAAAAGACTGAAAACTCTCATATATCAAACAAAGGCAACTGAAGTGTAATTTTTCTAATCTCTTCAAACCGCAACAAGAAACCCAGTTACGTTGACTTCCGTCTCATACGTGCCAGTTACGCGCATGCGAAAACCCCAGAAAATAATGTGACAAGTGGCTAAAAAAAGACTGAAGGCTCTTTCAGTAGCAGCTGCTTCTTATTGCATAAATCAAACAAAAGGAACTAAATTTTTAAATTTATATTTTTTTCTCCAATCTCTTTATACCGTGACGACAAATCCATTTACGTTGACTACCGTCTCGTAGGTGCCAGTTACGTATCCGCGAAAATGCGAAAAATCGACTTATGGAACATTTCATAGCAGACGACACCTGTTGCTTAATAGGTCAAATACAGGGAACTTAATTTCTAATATCTGCTTTTTATTTCTGCAATCTTTTTTCGCCGTGACAACAAAGCTTTTTAGGTTGTCTATTGTCTCACAGGTGCCACTTACGTATCCGCAAAAACATGAAAGATCGACTTACGGAATATTTTATAGCAGACGACAACTGCTGCTTAAGTCAATAATAGGGATTTTTCTATTTTCTTTTTCTGTAACTAGGGCCATTGATTTGGTTACGATGACCGTCTCACCCATACGTGACCGTTACGTGCTGCGCATAAAGTCGTAAAATCAACTTCGACACTTTCGGAGGCAACATGATACCTGTTGTACAAATCAAAGAAAGGTAAACAAAAATTTTCCCCGTTTTCTTACCAGGGTCACGAAAACATTGAACTAATTTTGACGACCGCGCGAGTCAAAAGTCAATTTTATGTTTAATCGCTGCGCAAAAATATAAGAATTAAGAAGCAACAGGTTGCTGTTGCGGAAACTTTTTCCGATAAAAAAATCTTGTTCTTGTTTGAAGAATTTAGAAGTAGGCCATAAAGATACAATAAGATGTAAGAATAACTAAGAATCAATTGTTTCTTTGATAGGGTAGAAAACAATGTGGGAAAAGGAGAAAATGCTGGTAACCTGCATTGTCTCCTTTCCTCAGATTATTTTTAAAAGCCTTCTTTAAAAGGCGTCATTGTGTGGTAAAAGGTTAATAATTATCCAATCAGAGAAGCTTTAAGGAAATCAGAATGGATACCAGCAGCCAATCAGAGAAGACTTAAGAAATTCAACAGCCAATCAGAGAGCTTCAAAATCGCTCGAAAATGGCGCCAAAATTTATCCATAAAAAAACAGTGAAAAAAACGGCATAAAAGTGGAATTAAAGTCTTCTTTAAAGGCTGCTGTGCAGTCCTTGCAAACTGCCATGCCTGCACCACCCACACATGCCAGATTTCACTCAAAATGGGCAAACATTTAAGAAAATAGGGGCGCAGAAGACCGTTTTGCAAGAATTACTTCCCTTTAACCCTCGATGCACCCCCCCTCCCCAGCCCTTAACTGGATTTGCTTTTCTAACTCAGCCCATAAATAAATGCTGCATATTAAAACTTTCAATAAGCCAAAGTGATCAATGTACATGGTGTATAAAAAAAAAAAAAAAAAAAAAAAAAAAAAAACCGCCCAGAAAATAATGCAAGAATTACTTCCCTTTAACCCTCGATGCACCCAACACCCCCCTCCCCAGCCCTTAACTGGATTTGCTTTTCTAACTCGGCCCACAATAAATGCTGCACATTGGAACTTTCAATAAGCCAAAGTGATCAATGTACAGTGTATAAAAAAAAAAAAAAAAACGCCCAGAAAATAATGCAAGAATTACTTCCCTTTAACCCTCCATGCACCCAACACCCCCCTCCCCAGCCCTTAACTGGATTTGCTTTTCTAACTCGGCCCACAATAAATGCTGCACATTGAAACTTTCAATAAGCCAAAGTGATCAATGTACAGTGTAAAAAAAAATGCCCAGAAATTAATGTGACAAGTGGCTAAAAAAAGACTGAAAACTCTTCCTATTGCATATCTCAAACAAAGGCAACTGAAGTGTAATTTTTCCAATCTCTTCAAACCGCAACAAGAAACCCAGTTACGTTGACTATGTGCCAGTTACGCTCATGCGAAAACCATAGAAATTAATGTGACAAGTGGCTAAAAAAAGACTGAAAACTCTCATATATCAAACAAAGGCAACTGAAGTGTAATTTTTCTAATCTCTTCAAACCGCAACAAGAAACCCAGTTACGTTGACTTCCGTCTCATACGTGCCAGTTACGCGCATGCGAAAACCCCAGAAAATAATGTGACAAGTGGCTAAAAAAAGACTGAAGGCTCTTTCAGTAGCAGCTGCTTCTTATTGCATAAATCAAACAAAAGGAACTAAATTTTTAAATTTATATTTTTTTCTCCAATCTCTTTATACCGTGACGACAAATCCATTTACGTTGACTACCGTCTCGTAGGTGCCAGTTACGTATCCGCGAAAATGCGAAAAATCGACTTATGGAACATTTCATAGCAGACGACACCTGTTGCTTAATAGGTCAAATACAGGGAACTTAATTTCTAATATCTGCTTTTTATTTCTGCAATCTTTTTTCGCCGTGACAACAAAGCTTTTTAGGTTGTCTATTGTCTCACAGGTGCCACTTACGTATCCGCAAAAACATGAAAGATCGACTTACGGAATATTTTATAGCAGACGACAACTGCTGCTTAAGTCAATAATAGGGATTTTTCTATTTTCTTTTTCTGTAACTAGGGCCATTGATTTGGTTACGATGACCGTCTCACCCATACGTGACCGTTACGTGCTGCGCATAAAGTCGTAAAATCAACTTCGACACTTTCGGAGGCAACATGATACCTGTTGTACAAATCAAAGAAAGGTAAACAAAAATTTTCCCCGTTTTCTTACCAGGGTCACGAAAACATTGAACTAATTTTGACGACCGCGCGAGTCAAAAGTCAATTTTATGTTTAATCGCTGCGCAAAAATATAAGAATTAAGAAGCAACAGGTTGCTGTTGCGGAAACTTTTTCCGATAAAAAAATCTTGTTCTTGTTTGAAGAATTTAGAAGTAGGCCATAAAGATACAATAAGATGTAAGAATAACTAAGAATCAATTGTTTCTTTGATAGGGTAGAAAACAATGTGGGAAAAGGAGAAAATGCTGGTAACCTGCATTGTCTCCTTTCCTCAGATTATTTTTAAAAGCCTTCTTTAAAAGGCGTCATTGTGTGGTAAAAGGTTAATAATTATCCAATCAGAGAAGCTTTAAGGAAATCAGAATGGATACCAGCAGCCAATCAGAGAAGACTTAAGAAATTCAACAGCCAATCAGAGAGCTTCAAAATCGCTCGAAAATGGCGCCAAAATTTATCCATAAAAAAACAGTGAAAAAAACGGCATAAAAGTGGAATTAAAGTCTTCTTTAAAGGCTGCTGTGCAGTCCTTGCAAACTGCCATGCCTGCACCACCCACACATGCCAGATTTCACTCAAAATGGGCAAACATTTAAGAAAATAGGGGCGCAGAAGACCGTTTTGCAAGAATTACTTCCCTTTAACCCTCGATGCACCCCCCCCTCCCCAGCCCTTAACTGGATTTGCTTTTCTAACTCAGCCCATAAATAAATGCTGCATATTAAAACTTTCAATAAGCCAAAGTGATCAATGTACATGGTGTATAAAAAAAAAAAAAAAAAAAAAAAAAAAAAAAAACCGCCCAGAAAATAATGCAAGAATTACTTCCCTTTAACCCTCGATGCACCCAACACCCCCCTCCCCAGCCCTTAACTGGATTTGCTTTTCTAACTCGGCCCACAATAAATGCTGCACATTGGAACTTTCAATAAGCCAAAGTGATCAATGTACAGTGTATAAAAAAAAAAAAAAAAACGCCCAGAAAATAATGCAAGAATTACTTCCCTTTAACCCTCCATGCACCCAACACCCCCCTCCCCAGCCCTTAACTGGATTTGCTTTTCTAACTCGGCCCACAATAAATGCTGCACATTGAAACTTTCAATAAGCCAAAGTGATCAATGTACAGTGTAAAAAAAAATGCCCAGAAATTAATGTGACAAGTGGCTAAAAAAAGACTGAAAACTCTTCCTATTGCATATCTCAAACAAAGGCAACTGAAGTGTAATTTTTCCAATCTCTTCAAACCGCAACAAGAAACCCAGTTACGTTGACTATGTGCCAGTTACGCTCATGCGAAAACCTCAGAAATTAATGTGACAAGTGGCTAAAAAAAGACTGAAAACTCTCATATATCAAACAAAGGCAACTGAAGTGTAATTTTTCTAATCTCTTCAAACCGCAACAAGAAACCCAGTTACGTTGACTTCCGTCTCATACGTGCCAGTTACGCGCATGCGAAAACCCCAGAAAATAATGTGACAAGTGGCTAAAAAAAGACTGAAGGCTCTTTCAGTAGCAGCTGCTTCTTATTGCATAAATCAAACAAAAGGAACTAAATTTTTAAATTTATATTTTTTTCTCCAATCTCTTTATACCGTGACGACAAATCCATTTACGTTGACTACCGTCTCGTAGGTGCCAGTTACGTATCCGCGAAAATGCGAAAAATCGACTTATGGAACATTTCATAACAGACGACACCTGTTGCTTAATAGGTCAAATACAGGGAACTTAATTTCTAATATCTGCTTTTTATTTCTGCAATCTTTTTTCGCCGTGACAACAAAGCTTTTTAGGTTGTCTATTGTCTCACAGGTGCCACTTACGTATCCGCAAAAACATGAAAGATCGACTTACGGAATATTTTATAGCAGACGACAACTGCTGCTTAAGTCAATAATAGGGATTTTTCTATTTTCTTTTTCTGTAACTAGGGCCATTGATTTGGATACGATGACCGTCTCACCCATACGTGACCGTTACGTGCTGCGCATAAAGTCGTAAAATCAACTTCGACACTTTCGGAGGCAACATGATACCTGTTGTACAAATCAAAGAAAGGTAAACAAAAATTTTCCCCGTTTTCTTACCAGGGTCACGAAAACATTGAACTAATTTTGACGACCGCGCGAGTCAAAAGTCAATTTTATGTTTAATCGCTGCGCAAAAATATAAGAATTAAGAAGCAACAGGTTGCTGTTGCGGAAACTTTTTCCGATAAAAAAATCTTGTTCTTGTTTGAAGAATTTAGAAGTAGGCCATAAAGATACAATAAGATGTAAGAATAACTAAGAATCAATTGTTTCTTTGATAGGGTAGAAAACAATGTGGGAAAAGGAGAAAATGCTGGTAACCTGCATTGTCTCCTTTCCTCAGATTATTTTTAAAAGCCTTCTTTAAAAGGCGTCATTGTGTGGTAAAAGGTTAATAATTATCCAATCAGAGAAGCTTTAAGGAAATCAGAATGGATACCAGCAGCCAATCAGAGAAGACTTAAGAAATTCAACAGCCAATCAGAGAGCTTCAAAATCGCTCGAAAATGGCGCCAAAATTTATCCATAAAAAAACAGTGAAAAAAACGGCATAAAAGTGGAATTAAAGTCTTCTTTAAAGGCTGCTGTGCAGTCCTTGCAAACTGCCATGCCTGCACCACCCACACATGCCAGATTTCACTCAAAATGGGCAAACATTTAAGAAAATAGGGGCGCAGAAGACCGTTTTGCAAGAATTACTTCCCTTTAACCCTCGATGCACCCCCCCCTCCCCAGCCCTTAACTGGATTTGCTTTTCTAACTCAGCCCATAAATAAATGCTGCATATTAAAACTTTCAATAAGCCAAAGTGATCAATGTACATGGTGTATAAAAAAAAAAAAAAAAAAAAAAAAAAAAAAACCGCCCAGAAAATAATGCAAGAATTACTTCCCTTTAACCCTCGATGCACCCAACACCCCCCTCCCCAGCCCTTAACTGGATTTGCTTTTCTAACTCGGCCCACAATAAATGCTGCACATTGGAACTTTCAATAAGCCAAAGTGATCAATGTACAGTGTATAAAAAAAAAAAAAAAAACGCCCAGAAAATAATGCAAGAATTACTTCCCTTTAACCCTCCATGCACCCAACACCCCCCTCCCCAGCCCTTAACTGGATTTGCTTTTCTAACTCGGCCCACAATAAATGCTGCACATTGAAACTTTCAATAAGCCAAAGTGATCAATGTACAGTGTAAAAAAAAATGCCCAGAAATTAATGTGACAAGTGGCTAAAAAAAGACTGAAAACTCTTCCTATTGCATATCTCAAACAAAGGCAACTGAAGTGTAATTTTTCCAATCTCTTCAAACCGCAACAAGAAACCCAGTTACGTTGACTATGTGCCAGTTACGCTCATGCGAAAACCTCAGAAATTAATGTGACAAGTGGCTAAAAAAAGACTGAAAACTCTCATATATCAAACAAAGGCAACTGAAGTGTAATTTTTCTAATCTCTTCAAACCGCAACAAGAAACCCAGTTACGTTGACTTCCGTCTCATACGTGCCAGTTACGCGCATGCGAAAACCCCAGAAAATAATGTGACAAGTGGCTAAAAAAAGACTGAAGGCTCTTTCAGTAGCAGCTGCTTCTTATTGCATAAATCAAACAAAAGGAACTAAATTTTTAAATTTATATTTTTTTCTCCAATCTCTTTATACCGTGACGACAAATCCATTTACGTTGACTACCGTCTCGTAGGTGCCAGTTACGTATCCGCGAAAATGCGAAAAATCGACTTATGGAACATTTCATAGCAGACGACACCTGTTGCTTAATAGGTCAAATACAGGGAACTTAATTTCTAATATCTGCTTTTTATTTCTGCAATCTTTTTTCGCCGTGACAACAAAGCTTTTTAGGTTGTCTATTGTCTCACAGGTGCCACTTACGTATCCGCAAAAACATGAAAGATCGACTTACGGAATATTTTATAGCAGACGACAACTGCTGCTTAAGTCAATAATAGGGATTTTTCTATTTTCTTTTTCTGTAACTAGGGCCATTGATTTGGTTACGATGACCGTCTCACCCATACGTGACCGTTACGTGCTGCGCATAAAGTCGTAAAATCAACTTCGACACTTTCGGAGGCAACATGATACCTGTTGTACAAATCAAAGAAAGGTAAACAAAAATTTTCCCCGTTTTCTTACCAGGGTCACGAAAACATTGAACTAATTTTGACGACCGCGCGAGTCAAAAGTCAATTTTATGTTTAATCGCTGCGCAAAAATATAAGAATTAAGAAGCAACAGGTTGCTGTTGCGGAAACTTTTTCCGATAAAAAAATCTTGTTCTTGTTTGAAGAATTTAGAAGTAGGCCATAAAGATACAATAAGATGTAAGAATAACTAAGAATCAATTGTTTCTTTGATAGGGTAGAAAACAATGTGGGAAAAGGAGAAAATGCTGGTAACCTGCATTGTCTCCTTTCCTCAGATTATTTTTAAAAGCCTTCTTTAAAAGGCGTCATTGTGTGGTAAAAGGTTAATAATTATCCAATCAGAGAAGCTTTAAGGAAATCAGAATGGATACCAGCAGCCAATCAGAGAAGACTTAAGAAATTCAACAGCCAATCAGAGAGCTTCAAAATCGCTCGAAAATGGCGCCAAAATTTATCCATAAAAAAACAGTGAAAAAAACGGCATAAAAGTGGAATTAAAGTCTTCTTTAAAGGCTGCTGTGCAGTCCTTGCAAACTGCCATGCCTGCACCACCCACACATGCCAGATTTCACTCAAAATGGGCAAACATTTAAGAAAATAGGGGCGCAGAAGACCGTTTTGCAAGAATTACTTCCCTTTAACCCTCGATGCACCCCCCCTCCCCAGCCCTTAACTGGATTTGCTTTTCTAACTCAGCCCATAAATAAATGCTGCATATTAAAACTTTCAATAAGCCAAAGTGATCAATGTACATGGTGTATAAAAAAAAAAAAAAAAAAAAAAAAAAAAAAACCGCCCAGAAAATAATGCAAGAATTACTTCCCTTTAACCCTCGATGCACCCAACACCCCCCTCCCCAGCCCTTAACTGGATTTGCTTTTCTAACTCGGCCCACAATAAATGCTGCACATTGGAACTTTCAATAAGCCAAAGTGATCAATGTACAGTGTATAAAAAAAAAAAAAAAAACGCCCAGAAAATAATGCAAGAATTACTTCCCTTTAACCCTCCATGCACCCAACACCCCCCTCCCCAGCCCTTAACTGGATTTGCTTTTCTAACTCGGCCCACAATAAATGCTGCACATTGAAACTTTCAATAAGCCAAAGTGATCAATGTACAGTGTAAAAAAAAATGCCCAGAAATTAATGTGACAAGTGGCTAAAAAAAGACTGAAAACTCTTCCTATTGCATATCTCAAACAAAGGCAACTGAAGTGTAATTTTTCCAATCTCTTCAAACCGCAACAAGAAACCCAGTTACGTTGACTATGTGCCAGTTACGCTCATGCGAAAACCTCAGAAATTAATGTGACAAGTGGCTAAAAAAAGACTGAAAACTCTCATATATCAAACAAAGGCAACTGAAGTGTAATTTTTCTAATCTCTTCAAACCGCAACAAGAAACCCAGTTACGTTGACTTCCGTCTCATACGTGCCAGTTACGCGCATGCGAAAACCCCAGAAAATAATGTGACAAGTGGCTAAAAAAAGACTGAAGGCTCTTTCAGTAGCAGCTGCTTCTTATTGCATAAATCAAACAAAAGGAACTAAATTTTTAAATTTATATTTTTTTCTCCAATCTCTTTATACCGTGACGACAAATCCATTTACGTTGACTACCGTCTCGTAGGTGCCAGTTACGTATCCGCGAAAATGCGAAAAATCGACTTATGGAACATTTCATAGCAGACGACACCTGTTGCTTAATAGGTCAAATACAGGGAACTTAATTTCTAATATCTGCTTTTTATTTCTGCAATCTTTTTTCGCCGTGACAACAAAGCTTTTTAGGTTGTCTATTGTCTCACAGGTGCCACTTACGTATCCGCAAAAACATGAAAGATCGACTTACGGAATATTTTATAGCAGACGACAACTGCTGCTTAAGTCAATAATAGGGATTTTTCTATTTTCTTTTTCTGTAACTAGGGCCATTGATTTGGTTACGATGACCGTCTCACCCATACGTGACCGTTACGTGCTGCGCATAAAGTCGTAAAATCAACTTCGACACTTTCGGAGGCAACATGATACCTGTTGTACAAATCAAAGAAAGGTAAACAAAAATTTTCCCCGTTTTCTTACCAGGGTCACGAAAACATTGAACTAATTTTGACGACCGCGCGAGTCAAAAGTCAATTTTATGTTTAATCGCTGCGCAAAAATATAAGAATTAAGAAGCAACAGGTTGCTGTTGCGGAAACTTTTTCCGATAAAAAAATCTTGTTCTTGTTTGAAGAATTTAGAAGTAGGCCATAAAGATACAATAAGATGTAAGAATAACTAAGAATCAATTGTTTCTTTGATAGGGTAGAAAACAATGTGGGAAAAGGAGAAAATGCTGGTAACCTGCATTGTCTCCTTTCCTCAGATTATTTTTAAAAGCCTTCTTTAAAAGGCGTCATTGTGTGGTAAAAGGTTAATAATTATCCAATCAGAGAAGCTTTAAGGAAATCAGAATGGATACCAGCAGCCAATCAGAGAAGACTTAAGAAATTCAACAGCCAATCAGAGAGCTTCAAAATCGCTCGAAAATGGCGCCAAAATTTATCCATAAAAAAACAGTGAAAAAAACGGCATAAAAGTGGAATTAAAGTCTTCTTTAAAGGCTGCTGTGCAGTCCTTGCAAACTGCCATGCCTGCACCACCCACACATGCCAGATTTCACTCAAAATGGGCAAACATTTAAGAAAATAGGGGCGCAGAAGACCGTTTTGCAAGAATTACTTCCCTTTAACCCTCGATGCACCCCCCCCTCCCCAGCCCTTAACTGGATTTGCTTTTCTAACTCAGCCCATAAATAAATGCTGCATATTAAAACTTTCAATAAGCCAAAGTGATCAATGTACATGGTGTATAAAAAAAAAAAAAAAAAAAAAAAAAAAAAAAACCGCCCAGAAAATAATGCAAGAATTACTTCCCTTTAACCCTCGATGCACCCAACACCCCCCTCCCCAGCCCTTAACTGGATTTGCTTTTCTAACTCGGCCCACAATAAATGCTGCACATTGGAACTTTCAATAAGCCAAAGTGATCAATGTACAGTGTATAAAAAAAAAAAAAAAAACGCCCAGAAAATAATGCAAGAATTACTTCCCTTTAACCCTCCATGCACCCAACACCCCCCTCCCCAGCCCTTAACTGGATTTGCTTTTCTAACTCGGCCCACAATAAATGCTGCACATTGAAACTTTCAATAAGCCAAAGTGATCAATGTACAGTGTAAAAAAAAATGCCCAGAAATTAATGTGACAAGTGGCTAAAAAAAGACTGAAAACTCTTCCTATTGCATATCTCAAACAAAGGCAACTGAAGTGTAATTTTTCCAATCTCTTCAAACCGCAACAAGAAACCCAGTTACGTTGACTATGTGCCAGTTACGCTCATGCGAAAACCTCAGAAATTAATGTGACAAGTGGCTAAAAAAAGACTGAAAACTCTCATATATCAAACAAAGGCAACTGAAGTGTAATTTTTCTAATCTCTTCAAACCGCAACAAGAAACCCAGTTACGTTGACTTCCGTCTCATACGTGCCAGTTACGCGCATGCGAAAACCCCAGAAAATAATGTGACAAGTGGCTAAAAAAAGACTGAAGGCTCTTTCAGTAGCAGCTGCTTCTTATTGCATAAATCAAACAAAAGGAACTAAATTTTTAAATTTATATTTTTTTCTCCAATCTCTTTATACCGTGACGACAAATCCATTTACGTTGACTACCGTCTCGTAGGTGCCAGTTACGTATCCGCGAAAATGCGAAAAATCGACTTATGGAACATTTCATAACAGACGACACCTGTTGCTTAATAGGTCAAATACAGGGAACTTAATTTCTAATATCTGCTTTTTATTTCTGCAATCTTTTTTCGCCGTGACAACAAAGCTTTTTAGGTTGTCTATTGTCTCACAGGTGCCACTTACGTATCCGCAAAAACATGAAAGATCGACTTACGGAATATTTTATAGCAGACGACAACTGCTGCTTAAGTCAATAATAGGGATTTTTCTATTTTCTTTTTCTGTAACTAGGGCCATTGATTTGGATACGATGACCGTCTCACCCATACGTGACCGTTACGTGCTGCGCATAAAGTCGTAAAATCAACTTCGACACTTTCGGAGGCAACATGATACCTGTTGTACAAATCAAAGAAAGGTAAACAAAAATTTTCCCCGTTTTCTTACCAGGGTCACGAAAACATTGAACTAATTTTGACGACCGCGCGAGTCAAAAGTCAATTTTATGTTTAATCGCTGCGCAAAAATATAAGAATTAAGAAGCAACAGGTTGCTGTTGCGGAAACTTTTTCCGATAAAAAAATCTTGTTCTTGTTTGAAGAATTTAGAAGTAGGCCATAAAGATACAATAAGATGTAAGAATAACTAAGAATCAATTGTTTCTTTGATAGGGTAGAAAACAATGTGGGAAAAGGAGAAAATGCTGGTAACCTGCATTGTCTCCTTTCCTCAGATTATTTTTAAAAGCCTTCTTTAAAAGGCGTCATTGTGTGGTAAAAGGTTAATAATTATCCAATCAGAGAAGCTTTAAGGAAATCAGAATGGATACCAGCAGCCAATCAGAGAAGACTTAAGAAATTCAACAGCCAATCAGAGAGCTTCAAAATCGCTCGAAAATGGCGCCAAAATTTATCCATAAAAAAACAGTGAAAAAAACGGCATAAAAGTGGAATTAAAGTCTTCTTTAAAGGCTGCTGTGCAGTCCTTGCAAACTGCCATGCCTGCACCACCCACACATGCCAGATTTCACTCAAAATGGGCAAACATTTAAGAAAATAGGGGCGCAGAAGACCGTTTTGCAAGAATTACTTCCCTTTAACCCTCGATGCACCCCCCCCTCCCCAGCCCTTAACTGGATTTGCTTTTCTAACTCAGCCCATAAATAAATGCTGCATATTAAAACTTTCAATAAGCCAAAGTGATCAATGTACATGGTGTATAAAAAAAAAAAAAAAAAAAAAAAAAAAAAAAAAACCGCCCAGAAAATAATGCAAGAATTACTTCCCTTTAACCCTCGATGCACCCAACACCCCCCTCCCCAGCCCTTAACTGGATTTGCTTTTCTAACTCGGCCCACAATAAATGCTGCACATTGGAACTTTCAATAAGCCAAAGTGATCAATGTACAGTGTATAAAAAAAAAAAAAAAAACGCCCAGAAAATAATGCAAGAATTACTTCCCTTTAACCCTCCATGCACCCAACACCCCCCTCCCCAGCCCTTAACTGGATTTGCTTTTCTAACTCGGCCCACAATAAATGCTGCACATTGAAACTTTCAATAAGCCAAAGTGATCAATGTACAGTGTAAAAAAAAATGCCCAGAAATTAATGTGACAAGTGGCTAAAAAAAGACTGAAAACTCTTCCTATTGCATATCTCAAACAAAGGCAACTGAAGTGTAATTTTTCCAATCTCTTCAAACCGCAACAAGAAACCCAGTTACGTTGACTATGTGCCAGTTACGCTCATGCGAAAACCTCAGAAATTAATGTGACAAGTGGCTAAAAAAAGACTGAAAACTCTCATATATCAAACAAAGGCAACTGAAGTGTAATTTTTCTAATCTCTTCAAACCGCAACAAGAAACCCAGTTACGTTGACTTCCGTCTCATACGTGCCAGTTACGCGCATGCGAAAACCCCAGAAAATAATGTGACAAGTGGCTAAAAAAAGACTGAAGGCTCTTTCAGTAGCAGCTGCTTCTTATTGCATAAATCAAACAAAAGGAACTAAATTTTTAAATTTATATTTTTTTCTCCAATCTCTTTATACTGTGACGACAAATCCATTTACGTTGACTACCGTCTCGTAGGTGCCAGTTACGTATCCGCGAAAATGCGAAAAATCGACTTATGGAACATTTCATAGCAGACGACACCTGTTGCTTAATAGGTCAAATACAGGGAACTTAATTTCTAATATCTGCTTTTTATTTCTGCAATCTTTTTTCGCCGTGACAACAAAGCTTTTTAGGTTGTCTATTGTCTCACAGGTGCCACTTACGTATCCGCAAAAACATGAAAGATCGACTTACGGAATATTTTATAGCAGACGACAACTGCTGCTTAAGTCAATAATAGGGATTTTTCTATTTTCTTTTTCTGTAACTAGGGCCATTGATTTGGTTACGATGACCGTCTCACCCATACGTGACCGTTACGTGCTGCGCATAAAGTCGTAAAATCAACTTCGACACTTTCGGAGGCAACATGATACCTGTTGTACAAATCAAAGAAAGGTAAACAAAAATTTTCCCCGTTTTCTTACCAGGGTCACGAAAACATTGAACTAATTTTGACGACCGCGCGAGTCAAAAGTCAATTTTATGTTTAATCGCTGCGCAAAAATATAAGAATTAAGAAGCAACAGGTTGCTGTTGCGGAAACTTTTTCCGATAAAAAAATCTTGTTCTTGTTTGAAGAATTTAGAAGTAGGCCATAAAGATACAATAAGATGTAAGAATAACTAAGAATCAATTGTTTCTTTGATAGGGTAGAAAACAATGTGGGAAAAGGAGAAAATGCTGGTAACCTGCATTGTCTCCTTTCCTCAGATTATTTTTAAAAGCCTTCTTTAAAAGGCGTCATTGTGTGGTAAAAGGTTAATAATTATCCAATCAGAGAAGCTTTAAGGAAATCAGAATGGATACCAGCAGCCAATCAGAGAAGACTTAAGAAATTCAACAGCCAATCAGAGAGCTTCAAAATCGCTCGAAAATGGCGCCAAAATTTATCCATAAAAAAACAGTGAAAAAAACGGCATAAAAGTGGAATTAAAGTCTTCTTTAAAGGCTGCTGTGCAGTCCTTGCAAACTGCCATGCCTGCACCACCCACACATGCCAGATTTCACTCAAAATGGGCAAACATTTAAGAAAATAGGGGCGCAGAAGACCGTTTTGCAAGAATTACTTCCCTTTAACCCTCGATGCACCCCCCCCTCCCCAGCCCTTAACTGGATTTGCTTTTCTAACTCAGCCCATAAATAAATGCTGCATATTAAAACTTTCAATAAGCCAAAGTGATCAATGTACATGGTGTATAAAAAAAAAAAAAAAAAAAAAAAAAAAAAAACCGCCCAGAAAATAATGCAAGAATTACTTCCCTTTAACCCTCGATGCACCCAACACCCCCCTCCCCAGCCCTTAACTGGATTTGCTTTTCTAACTCGGCCCACAATAAATGCTGCACATTGGAACTTTCAATAAGCCAAAGTGATCAATGTACAGTGTATAAAAAAAAAAAAAAAAAACGCCCAGAAAATAATGCAAGAATTACTTCCCTTTAACCCTCCATGCACCCAACACCCCCCTCCCCAGCCCTTAACTGGATTTGCTTTTCTAACTCGGCCCACAATAAATGCTGCACATTGAAACTTTCAATAAGCCAAAGTGATCAATGTACAGTGTAAAAAAAAATGCCCAGAAATTAATGTGACAAGTGGCTAAAAAAAGACTGAAAACTCTTCCTATTGTATATCTCAAACAAAGGCAACTGAAGTGTAATTTTTCCAATCTCTTCAAACCGCAACAAGAAACCCAGTTACGTTGACTATGTGCCAGTTACGCTCATGCGAAAACCTCAGAAATTAATGTGACAAGTGGCTAAAAAAAGACTGAAAACTCTCATATATCAAACAAAGGCAACTGAAGTGTAATTTTTCTAATCTCTTCAAACCGCAACAAGAAACCCAGTTACGTTGACTTCCGTCTCATACGTGCCAGTTACGCGCATGCGAAAACCCCAGAAAATAATGTGACAAGTGGCTAAAAAAAGACTGAAGGCTCTTTCAGTAGCAGCTGCTTCTTATTGCATAAATCAAACAAAAGGAACTAAATTTTTAAATTTATATTTTTTTCTCCAATCTCTTTATACCGTGACGACAAATCCATTTACGTTGACTACCGTCTCGTAGGTGCCAGTTACGTATCCGCGAAAATGCGAAAAATCGACTTATGGAACATTTCATAGCAGACGACACCTGTTGCTTAATAGGTCAAATACAGGGAACTTAATTTCTAATATCTGCTTTTTATTTCTGCAATCTTTTTTCGCCGTGACAACAAAGCTTTTTAGGTTGTCTATTGTCTCACAGGTGCCACTTACGTATCCGCAAAAACATGAAAGATCGACTTACGGAATATTTTATAGCAGACGACAACTGCTGCTTAAGTCAATAATAGGGATTTTTCTATTTTCTTTTTCTGTAACTAGGGCCATTGATTTGGTTACGATGACCGTCTCACCCATACGTGACCGTTACGTGCTGCGCATAAAGTCGTAAAATCAACTTCGACACTTTCGGAGGCAACATGATACCTGTTGTACAAATCAAAGAAAGGTAAACAAAAATTTTCCCCGTTTTCTTACCAGGGTCACGAAAACATTGAACTAATTTTGACGACCGCGCGAGTCAAAAGTCAATTTTATGTTTAATCGCTGCGCAAAAATATAAGAATTAAGAAGCAACAGGTTGCTGTTGCGGAAACTTTTTCCGATAAAAAAATCTTGTTCTTGTTTGAAGAATTTAGAAGTAGGCCATAAAGATACAATAAGATGTAAGAATAACTAAGAATCAATTGTTTCTTTGATAGGGTAGAAAACAATGTGGGAAAAGGAGAAAATGCTGGTAACCTGCATTGTCTCCTTTCCTCAGATTATTTTTAAAAGCCTTCTTTAAAAGGCGTCATTGTGTGGTAAAAGGTTAATAATTATCCAATCAGAGAAGCTTTAAGGAAATCAGAATGGATACCAGCAGCCAATCAGAGAAGACTTAAGAAATTCAACAGCCAATCAGAGAGCTTCAAAATCGCTCGAAAATGGCGCCAAAATTTATCCATAAAAAAACAGTGAAAAAAACGGCATAAAAGTGGAATTAAAGTCTTCTTTAAAGGCTGCTGTGCAGTCCTTGCAAACTGCCATGCCTGCACCACCCACACATGCCAGATTTCACTCAAAATGGGCAAACATTTAAGAAAATAGGGGCGCAGAAGACCGTTTTGCAAGAATTACTTCCCTTTAACCCTCGATGCACCCCCCCCTCCCCAGCCCTTAACTGGATTTGCTTTTCTAACTCAGCCCATAAATAAATGCTGCATATTAAAACTTTCAATAAGCCAAAGTGATCAATGTACATGGTGTATAAAAAAAAAAAAAAAAAAAAAAAAAAAAAAACCGCCCAGAAAATAATGCAAGAATTACTTCCCTTTAACCCTCGATGCACCCAACACCCCCCTCCCCAGCCCTTAACTGGATTTGCTTTTCTAACTCGGCCCACAATAAATGCTGCACATTGGAACTTTCAATAAGCCAAAGTGATCAATGTACAGTGTATAAAAAAAAAAAAAAAAACGCCCAGAAAATAATGCAAGAATTACTTCCCTTTAACCCTCCATGCACCCAACACCCCCCTCCCCAGCCCTTAACTGGATTTGCTTTTCTAACTCGGCCCACAATAAATGCTGCACATTGAAACTTTCAATAAGCCAAAGTGATCAATGTACAGTGTAAAAAAAAATGCCCAGAAATTAATGTGACAAGTGGCTAAAAAAAGACTGAAAACTCTTCCTATTGCATATCTCAAACAAAGGCAACTGAAGTGTAATTTTTCCAATCTCTTCAAACCGCAACAAGAAACCCAGTTACGTTGACTATGTGCCAGTTACGCTCATGCGAAAACCTCAGAAATTAATTTGACAAGTGGCTAAAAAAAGACTGAAAACTCTCATATATCAAACAAAGGCAACTGAAGTGTAATTTTTCTAATCTCTTCAAACCGCAACAAGAAACCCAGTTACGTTGACTTCCGTCTCATACGTGCCAGTTACGCGCATGCGAAAACCCCAGAAAATAATGTGACAAGTGGCTAAAAAAAGACTGAAGGCTCTTTCAGTAGCAGCTGCTTCTTATTGCATAAATCAAACAAAAGGAACTAAATTTTTAAATTTATATTTTTTTCTCCAATCTCTTTATACCGTGACGACAAATCCATTTACGTTGACTACCGTCTCGTAGGTGCCAGTTACGTATCCGCGAAAATGCGAAAAATCGACTTATGGAACATTTCATAGCAGACGACACCTGTTGCTTAATAGGTCAAATACAGGGAACTTAATTTCTAATATCTGCTTTTTATTTCTGCAATCTTTTTTCGCCGTGACAACAAAGCTTTTTAGGTTGTCTATTGTCTCACAGGTGCCACTTACGTATCCGCAAAAACATGAAAGATCGACTTACGGAATATTTTATAGCAGACGACAACTGCTGCTTAAGTCAATAATAGGGATTTTTCTATTTTCTTTTTCTGTAACTAGGGCCATTGATTTGGTTACGATGACCGTCTCACCCATACGTGACCGTTACGTGCTGCGCATAAAGTCGTAAAATCAACTTCGACACTTTCGGAGGCAACATGATACCTGTTGTACAAATCAAAGAAAGGTAAACAAAAATTTTCCCCGTTTTCTTACCAGGGTCACGAAAACATTGAACTAATTTTGACGACCGCGCGAGTCAAAAGTCAATTTTATGTTTAATCGCTGCGCAAAAATATAAGAATTAAGAAGCAACAGGTTGCTGTTGCGGAAACTTTTTCCGATAAAAAAATCTTGTTCTTGTTTGAAGAATTTAGAAGTAGGCCATAAAGATACAATAAGATGTAAGAATAACTAAGAATCAATTGTTTCTTTGATAGGGTAGAAAACAATGTGGGAAAAGGAGAAAATGCTGGTAACCTGCATTGTCTCCTTTCCTCAGATTATTTTTAAAAGCCTTCTTTAAAAGGCGTCATTGTGTGGTAAAAGGTTAATAATTATCCAATCAGAGAAGCTTTAAGGAAATCAGAATGGATACCAGCAGCCAATCAGAGAAGACTTAAGAAATTCAACAGCCAATCAGAGAGCTTCAAAATCGCTCGAAAATGGCGCCAAAATTTATCCATAAAAAAACAGTGAAAAAAACGGCATAAAAGTGGAATTAAAGTCTTCTTTAAAGGCTGCTGTGCAGTCCTTGCAAACTGCCATGCCTGCACCACCCACACATGCCAGATTTCACTCAAAATGGGCAAACATTTAAGAAAATAGGGGCGCAGAAGACCGTTTTGCAAGAATTACTTCCCTTTAACCCTCGATGCACCCCCCCCTCCCCAGCCCTTAACTGGATTTGCTTTTCTAACTCAGCCCATAAATAAATGCTGCATATTAAAACTTTCAATAAGCCAAAGTGATCAATGTACATGGTGTATAAAAAAAAAAAAAAAAAAAAAAAAAAAAAAACCGCCCAGAAAATAATGCAAGAATTACTTCCCTTTAACCCTCGATGCACCCAACACCCCCCTCCCCAGCCCTTAACTGGATTTGCTTTTCTAACTCGGCCCACAATAAATGCTGCACATTGGAACTTTCAATAAGCCAAAGTGATCAATGTACAGTGTATAAAAAAAAAAAAAAAAACGCCCAGAAAATAATGCAAGAATTACTTCCCTTTAACCCTCCATGCACCCAACACCCCCCTCCCCAGCCCTTAACTGGATTTGCTTTTCTAACTCGGCCCACAATAAATGCTGCACATTGAAACTTTCAATAAGCCAAAGTGATCAATGTACAGTGTAAAAAAAAATGCCCAGAAATTAATGTGACAAGTGGCTAAAAAAAGACTGAAAACTCTTCCTATTGCATATCTCAAACAAAGGCAACTGAAGTGTAATTTTTCCAATCTCTTCAAACCGCAACAAGAAACCCAGTTACGTTGACTATGTGCCAGTTACGCTCATGCGAAAACCTCAGAAATTAATGTGACAAGTGGCTAAAAAAAGACTGAAAACTCTCATATATCAAACAAAGGCAACTGAAGTGTAATTTTTCTAATCTCTTCAAACCGCAACAAGAAACCCAGTTACGTTGACTTCCGTCTCATACGTGCCAGTTACGCGCATGCGAAAACCCCAGAAAATAATGTGACAAGTGGCTAAAAAAAGACTGAAGGCTCTTTCAGTAGCAGCTGCTTCTTATTGCATAAATCAAACAAAAGGAACTAAATTTTTAAATTTATATTTTTTTCTCCAATCTCTTTATACCGTGACGACAAATCCATTTACGTTGACTACCGTCTCGTAGGTGCCAGTTACGTATCCGCGAAAATGCGAAAAATCGACTTATGGAACATTTCATAGCAGACGACACCTGTTGCTTAATAGGTCAAATACAGGGAACTTAATTTCTAATATCTGCTTTTTATTTCTGCAATCTTTTTTCGCCGTGACAACAAAGCTTTTTAGGTTGTCTATTGTCTCACAGGTGCCACTTACGTATCCGCAAAAACATGAAAGATCGACTTACGGAATATTTTATAGCAGACGACAACTGCTGCTTAAGTCAATAATAGGGATTTTTCTATTTTCTTTTTCTGTAACTAGGGCCATTGATTTGGTTACGATGACCGTCTCACCCATACGTGACCGTTACGTGCTGCGCATAAAGTCGTAAAATCAACTTCGACACTTTCGGAGGCAACATGATACCTGTTGTACAAATCAAAGAAAGGTAAACAAAAATTTTCCCCGTTTTCTTACCAGGGTCACGAAAACATTGAACTAATTTTGACGACCGCGCGAGTCAAAAGTCAATTTTATGTTTAATCGCTGCGCAAAAATATAAGAATTAAGAAGCAACAGGTTGCTGTTGCGGAAACTTTTTCCGATAAAAAAATCTTGTTCTTGTTTGAAGAATTTAGAAGTAGGCCATAAAGATACAATAAGATGTAAGAATAACTAAGAATCAATTGTTTCTTTGATAGGGTAGAAAACAATGTGGGAAAAGGAGAAAATGCTGGTAACCTGCATTGTCTCCTTTCCTCAGATTATTTTTAAAAGCCTTCTTTAAAAGGCGTCATTGTGTGGTAAAAGGTTAATAATTATCCAATCAGAGAAGCTTTAAGGAAATCAGAATGGATACCAGCAGCCAATCAGAGAAGACTTAAGAAATTCAACAGCCAATCAGAGAGCTTCAAAATCGCTCGAAAATGGCGCCAAAATTTATCCATAAAAAAACAGTGAAAAAAACGGCATAAAAGTGGAATTAAAGTCTTCTTTAAAGGCTGCTGTGCAGTCCTTGCAAACTGCCATGCCTGCACCACCCACACATGCCAGATTTCACTCAAAATGGGCAAACATTTAAGAAAATAGGGGCGCAGAAGACCGTTTTGCAAGAATTACTTCCCTTTAACCCTCGATGCACCCCCCCTCCCCAGCCCTTAACTGGATTTGCTTTTCTAACTCAGCCCATAAATAAATGCTGCATATTAAAACTTTCAATAAGCCAAAGTGATCAATGTACATGGTGTATAAAAAAAAAAAAAAAAAAAAAAAAAAAAAAACCGCCCAGAAAATAATGCAAGAATTACTTCCCTTTAACCCTCGATGCACCCAACACCCCCCTCCCCAGCCCTTAACTGGATTTGCTTTTCTAACTCGGCCCACAATAAATGCTGCACATTGGAACTTTCAATAAGCCAAAGTGATCAATGTACAGTGTATAAAAAAAAAAAAAAAAACGCCCAGAAAATAATGCAAGAATTACTTCCCTTTAACCCTCCATGCACCCAACACCCCCCTCCCCAGCCCTTAACTGGATTTGCTTTTCTAACTCGGCCCACAATAAATGCTGCACATTGAAACTTTCAATAAGCCAAAGTGATCAATGTACAGTGTAAAAAAAAATGCCCAGAAATTAATGTGACAAGTGGCTAAAAAAAGACTGAAAACTCTTCCTATTGCATATCTCAAACAAAGGCAACTGAAGTGTAATTTTTCCAATCTCTTCAAACCGCAACAAGAAACCCAGTTACGTTGACTATGTGCCAGTTACGCTCATGCGAAAACCTCAGAAATTAATGTGACAAGTGGCTAAAAAAAGACTGAAAACTCTCATATATCAAACAAAGGCAACTGAAGTGTAATTTTTCTAATCTCTTCAAACCGCAACAAGAAACCCAGTTACGTTGACTTCCGTCTCATACGTGCCAGTTACGCGCATGCGAAAACCCCAGAAAATAATGTGACAAGTGGCTAAAAAAAGACTGAAGGCTCTTTCAGTAGCAGCTGCTTCTTATTGCATAAATCAAACAAAAGGAACTAAATTTTTAAATTTATATTTTTTTCTCCAATCTCTTTATACCGTGACGACAAATCCATTTACGTTGACTACCGTCTCGTAGGTGCCAGTTACGTATCCGCGAAAATGCGAAAAATCGACTTATGGAACATTTCATAGCAGACGACACCTGTTGCTTAATAGGTCAAATACAGGGAACTTAATTTCTAATATCTGCTTTTTATTTCTGCAATCTTTTTTCGCCGTGACAACAAAGCTTTTTAGGTTGTCTATTGTCTCACAGGTGCCACTTACGTATCCGCAAAAACATGAAAGATCGACTTACGGAATATTTTATAGCAGACGACAACTGCTGCTTAAGTCAATAATAGGGATTTTTCTATTTTCTTTTTCTGTAACTAGGGCCATTGATTTGGTTACGATGACCGTCTCACCCATACGTGACCGTTACGTGCTGCGCATAAAGTCGTAAAATCAACTTCGACACTTTCGGAGGCAACATGATACCTGTTGTACAAATCAAAGAAAGGTAAACAAAAATTTTCCCCGTTTTCTTACCAGGGTCACGAAAACATTGAACTAATTTTGACGACCGCGCGAGTCAAAAGTCAATTTTATGTTTAATCGCTGCGCAAAAATATAAGAATTAAGAAGCAACAGGTTGCTGTTGCGGAAACTTTTTCCGATAAAAAAATCTTGTTCTTGTTTGAAGAATTTAGAAGTAGGCCATAAAGATACAATAAGATGTAAGAATAACTAAGAATCAATTGTTTCTTTGATAGGGTAGAAAACAATGTGGGAAAAGGAGAAAATGCTGGTAACCTGCATTGTCTCCTTTCCTCAGATTATTTTTAAAAGCCTTCTTTAAAAGGCGTCATTGTGTGGTAAAAGGTTAATAATTATCCAATCAGAGAAGCTTTAAGGAAATCAGAATGGATACCAGCAGCCAATCAGAGAAGACTTAAGAAATTCAACAGCCAATCAGAGAGCTTCAAAATCGCTCGAAAATGGCGCCAAAATTTATCCATAAAAAAACAGTGAAAAAAACGGCATAAAAGTGGAATTAAAGTCTTCTTTAAAGGCTGCTGTGCAGTCCTTGCAAACTGCCATGCCTGCACCACCCACACATGCCAGATTTCACTCAAAATGGGCAAACATTTAAGAAAATAGGGGCGCAGAAGACCGTTTTGCAAGAATTACTTCCCTTTAACCCTCGATGCACCCCCCCCTCCCCAGCCCTTAACTGGATTTGCTTTTCTAACTCAGCCCATAAATAAATGCTGCATATGAAAACTTTCAATAAGCCAAAGTGATCAATGTACATGGTGTATAAAAAAAAAAAAAAAAAAAAAAAAAAAAAACCGCCCAGAAAATAATGCAAGAATTACTTCCCTTTAACCCTCGATGCACCCAACACCCCCCTCCCCAGCCCTTAACTGGATTTGCTTTTCTAACTCGGCCCACAATAAATGCTGCACATTGGAACTTTCAATAAGCCAAAGTGATCAATGTACAGTGTATAAAAAAAAAAAAAAAAACGCCCAGAAAATAATGCAAGAATTACTTCCCTTTAACCCTCCATGCACCCAACACCCCCCTCCCCAGCCCTTAACTGGATTTGCTTTTCTAACTCGGCCCACAATAAATGCTGCACATTGAAACTTTCAATAAGCCAAAGTGATCAATGTACAGTGTAAAAAAAAATGCCCAGAAATTAATGTGACAAGTGGCTAAAAAAAGACTGAAAACTCTTCCTATTGCATATCTCAAACAAAGGCAACTGAAGTGTAATTTTTCCAATCTCTTCAAACCGCAACAAGAAACCCAGTTACGTTGACTATGTGCCAGTTACGCTCATGCGAAAACCTCAGAAATTAATGTGACAAGTGGCTAAAAAAAGACTGAAAACTCTCATATATCAAACAAAGGCAACTGAAGTGTAATTTTTCTAATCTCTTCAAACCGCAACAAGAAACCCAGTTACGTTGACTTCCGTCTCATACGTGCCAGTTACGCGCATGCGAAAACCCCAGAAAATAATGTGACAAGTGGCTAAAAAAAGACTGAAGGCTCTTTCAGTAGCAGCTGCTTCTTATTGCATAAATCAAACAAAAGGAACTAAATTTTTAAATTTATATTTTTTTCTCCAATCTCTTTATACCGTGACGACAAATCCATTTACGTTGACTACCGTCTCGTAGGTGCCAGTTACGTATCCGCGAAAATGCGAAAAATCGACTTATGGAACATTTCATAGCAGACGACACCTGTTGCTTAATAGGTCAAATACAGGGAACTTAATTTCTAATATCTGCTTTTTATTTCTGCAATCTTTTTTCGCCGTGACAACAAAGCTTTTTAGGTTGTCTATTGTCTCACAGGTGCCACTTACGTATCCGCAAAAACATGAAAGATCGACTTACGGAATATTTTATAGCAGACGACAACTGCTGCTTAAGTCAATAATAGGGATTTTTCTATTTTCTTTTTCTGTAACTAGGGCCATTGATTTGGTTACGATGACCGTCTCACCCATACGTGACCGTTACGTGCTGCGCATAAAGTCGTAAAATCAACTTCGACACTTTCGGAGGCAACATGATACCTGTTGTACAAATCAAAGAAAGGTAAACAAAAATTTTCCCCGTTTTCTTACCAGGGTCACGAAAACATTGAACTAATTTTGACGACCGCGCGAGTCAAAAGTCAATTTTATGTTTAATCGCTGCGCAAAAATATAAGAATTAAGAAGCAACAGGTTGCTGTTGCGGAAACTTTTTCCGATAAAAAAATCTTGTTCTTGTTTGAAGAATTTAGAAGTAGGCCATAAAGATACAATAAGATGTAAGAATAACTAAGAATCAATTGTTTCTTTGATAGGGTAGAAAACAATGTGGGAAAAGGAGAAAATGCTGGTAACCTGCATTGTCTCCTTTCCTCAGATTATTTTTAAAAGCCTTCTTTAAAAGGCGTCATTGTGTGGTAAAAGGTTAATAATTATCCAATCAGAGAAGCTTTAAGGAAATCAGAATGGATACCAGCAGCCAATCAGAGAAGACTTAAGAAATTCAACAGCCAATCAGAGAGCTTCAAAATCGCTCGAAAATGGCGCCAAAATTTATCCATAAAAAAACAGTGAAAAAAACGGCATAAAAGTGGAATTAAAGTCTTCTTTAAAGGCTGCTGTGCAGTCCTTGCAAACTGCCATGCCTGCACCACCCACACATGCCAGATTTCACTCAAAATGGGCAAACATTTAAGAAAATAGGGGCGCAGAAGACCGTTTTGCAAGAATTACTTCCCTTTAACCCTCGATGCACCCCCCCCTCCCCAGCCCTTAACTGGATTTGCTTTTCTAACTCAGCCCATAAATAAATGCTGCATATTAAAACTTTCAATAAGCCAAAGTGATCAATGTACATGGTGTATAAAAAAAAAAAAAAAAAAAAAAAAAAAAAAAACCGCCCAGAAAATAATGCAAGAATTACTTCCCTTTAACCCTCGATGCACCCAACACCCCCCTCCCCAGCCCTTAACTGGATTTGCTTTTCTAACTCGGCCCACAATAAATGCTGCACATTGGAACTTTCAATAAGCCAAAGTGATCAATGTACAGTGTATAAAAAAAAAAAAAAAAACGCCCAGAAAATAATGCAAGAATTACTTCCCTTTAACCCTCCATGCACCCAACACCCCCCTCCCCAGCCCTTAACTGGATTTGCTTTTCTAACTCGGCCCACAATAAATGCTGCACATTGAAACTTTCAATAAGCCAAAGTGATCAATGTACAGTGTAAAAAAAAATGCCCAGAAATTAATGTGACAAGTGGCTAAAAAAAGACTGAAAACTCTTCCTATTGCATATCTCAAACAAAGGCAACTGAAGTGTAATTTTTCCAATCTCTTCAAACCGCAACAAGAAACCCAGTTACGTTGACTATGTGCCAGTTACGCTCATGCGAAAACCTCAGAAATTAATGTGACAAGTGGCTAAAAAAAGACTGAAAACTCTCATATATCAAACAAAGGCAACTGAAGTGTAATTTTTCTAATCTCTTCAAACCGCAACAAGAAACCCAGTTACGTTGACTTCCGTCTCATACGTGCCAGTTACGCGCATGCGAAAACCCCAGAAAATAATGTGACAAGTGGCTAAAAAAAGACTGAAGGCTCTTTCAGTAGCAGCTGCTTCTTATTGCATAAATCAAACAAAAGGAACTAAATTTTTAAATTTATATTTTTTTCTCCAATCTCTTTATACCGTGACGACAAATCCATTTACGTTGACTACCGTCTCGTAGGTGCCAGTTACGTATCCGCGAAAATGCGAAAAATCGACTTATGGAACATTTCATAGCAGACGACACCTGTTGCTTAATAGGTCAAATACAGGGAACTTAATTTCTAATATCTGCTTTTTATTTCTGCAATCTTTTTTCGCCGTGACAACAAAGCTTTTTAGGTTGTCTATTGTCTCACAGGTGCCACTTACGTATCCGCAAAAACATGAAAGATCGACTTACGGAATATTTTATAGCAGACGACAACTGCTGCTTAAGTCAATAATAGGGATTTTTCTATTTTCTTTTTCTGTAACTAGGGCCATTGATTTGGTTACGATGACCGTCTCACCCATACGTGACCGTTACGTGCTGCGCATAAAGTCGTAAAATCAACTTCGACACTTTCGGAGGCAACATGATACCTGTTGTACAAATCAAAGAAAGGTAAACAAAAATTTTCCCCGTTTTCTTACCAGGGTCACGAAAACATTGAACTAATTTTGACGACCGCGCGAGTCAAAAGTCAATTTTATGTTTAATCGCTGCGCAAAAATATAAGAATTAAGAAGCAACAGGTTGCTGTTGCGGAAACTTTTTCCGATAAAAAAATCTTGTTCTTGTTTGAAGAATTTAGAAGTAGGCCATAAAGATACAATAAGATGTAAGAATAACTAAGAATCAATTGTTTCTTTGATAGGGTAGAAAACAATGTGGGAAAAGGAGAAAATGCTGGTAACCTGCATTGTCTCCTTTCCTCAGATTATTTTTAAAAGCCTTCTTTAAAAGGCGTCATTGTGTGGTAAAAGGTTAATAATTATCCAATCAGAGAAGCTTTAAGGAAATCAGAATGGATACCAGCAGCCAATCAGAGAAGACTTAAGAAATTCAACAGCCAATCAGAGAGCTTCAAAATCGCTCGAAAATGGCGCCAAAATTTATCCATAAAAAAACAGTGAAAAAAACGGCATAAAAGTGGAATTAAAGTCTTCTTTAAAGGCTGCTGTGCAGTCCTTGCAAACTGCCATGCCTGCACCACCCACACATGCCAGATTTCACTCAAAATGGGCAAACATTTAAGAAAATAGGGGCGCAGAAGACCGTTTTGCAAGAATTACTTCCCTTTAACCCTCGATGCACCCCCCCCTCCCCAGCCCTTAACTGGATTTGCTTTTCTAACTCAGCCCATAAATAAATGCTGCATATTAAAACTTTCAATAAGCCAAAGTGATCAATGTACATGGTGTATAAAAAAAAAAAAAAAAAAAAAAAAAAAAAAACCGCCCAGAAAATAATGCAAGAATTACTTCCCTTTAACCCTCGATGCACCCAACACCCCCCTCCCCAGCCCTTAACTGGATTTGCTTTTCTAACTCGGCCCACAATAAATGCTGCACATTGGAACTTTCAATAAGCCAAAGTGATCAATGTACAGTGTATAAAAAAAAAAAAAAAAACGCCCAGAAAATAATGCAAGAATTACTTCCCTTTAACCCTCCATGCACCCAACACCCCCCTCCCCAGCCCTTAACTGGATTTGCTTTTCTAACTCGGCCCACAATAAATGCTGCACATTGAAACTTTCAATAAGCCAAAGTGATCAATGTACAGTGTAAAAAAAAATGCCCAGAAATTAATGTGACAAGTGGCTAAAAAAAGACTGAAAACTCTTCCTATTGCATATCTCAAACAAAGGCAACTGAAGTGTAATTTTTCCAATCTCTTCAAACCGCAACAAGAAACCCAGTTACGTTGACTATGTGCCAGTTACGCTCATGCGAAAACCTCAGAAATTAATGTGACAAGTGGCTAAAAAAAGACTGAAAACTCTCATATATCAAACAAAGGCAACTGAAGTGTAATTTTTCTAATCTCTTCAAACCGCAACAAGAAACCCAGTTACGTTGACTTCCGTCTCATACGTGCCAGTTACGCGCATGCGAAAACCCCAGAAAATAATGTGACAAGTGGCTAAAAAAAGACTGAAGGCTCTTTCAGTAGCAGCTGCTTCTTATTGCATAAATCAAACAAAAGGAACTAAATTTTTAAATTTATATTTTTTTCTCCAATCTCTTTATACCGTGACGACAAATCCATTTACGTTGACTACCGTCTCGTAGGTGCCAGTTACGTATCCGCGAAAATGCGAAAAATCGACTTATGGAACATTTCATAGCAGACGACACCTGTTGCTTAATAGGTCAAATACAGGGAACTTAATTTCTAATATCTGCTTTTTATTTCTGCAATCTTTTTTCGCCGTGACAACAAAGCTTTTTAGGTTGTCTATTGTCTCACAGGTGCCACTTACGTATCCGCAAAAACATGAAAGATCGACTTACGGAATATTTTATAGCAGACGACAACTGCTGCTTAAGTCAATAATAGGGATTTTTCTATTTTCTTTTTCTGTAACTAGGGCCATTGATTTGGTTACGATGACCGTCTCACCCATACGTGACCGTTACGTGCTGCGCATAAAGTCGTAAAATCAACTTCGACACTTTCGGAGGCAACATGATACCTGTTGTACAAATCAAAGAAAGGTAAACAAAAATTTTCCCCGTTTTCTTACCAGGGTCACGAAAACATTGAACTAATTTTGACGACCGCGCGAGTCAAAAGTCAATTTTATGTTTAATCGCTGCGCAAAAATATAAGAATTAAGAAGCAACAGGTTGCTGTTGCGGAAACTTTTTCCGATAAAAAAATCTTGTTCTTGTTTGAAGAATTTAGAAGTAGGCCATAAAGATACAATAAGATGTAAGAATAACTAAGAATCAATTGTTTCTTTGATAGGGTAGAAAACAATGTGGGAAAAGGAGAAAATGCTGGTAACCTGCATTGTCTCCTTTCCTCAGATTATTTTTAAAAGCCTTCTTTAAAAGGCGTCATTGTGTGGTAAAAGGTTAATAATTATCCAATCAGAGAAACTTTAAGGAAATCAGAATGGATACCAGCAGCCAATCAGAGAAGACTTAAGAAATTCAACAGCCAATCAGAGAGCTTCAAAATCGCTCGAAAATGGCGCCAAAATTTATCCATAAAAAAACAGTGAAAAAAACGGCATAAAAGTGGAATTAAAGTCTTCTTTAAAGGCTGCTGTGCAGTCCTTGCAAACTGCCATGCCTGCACCACCCACACATGCCAGATTTCACTCAAAATGGGCAAACATTTAAGAAAATAGGGGCGCAGAAGACCGTTTTGCAAGAATTACTTCCCTTTAACCCTCGATGCACCCCCCCCTCCCCAGCCCTTAACTGGATTTGCTTTTCTAACTCAGCCCATAAATAAATGCTGCATATTAAAACTTTCAATAAGCCAAAGTGATCAATGTACATGGTGTATAAAAAAAAAAAAAAAAAAAAAAAAAAAAAACCGCCCAGAAAATAATGCAAGAATTACTTCCCTTTAACCCTCGATGCACCCAACACCCCCCTCCCCAGCCCTTAACTGGATTTGCTTTTCTAACTCGGCCCACAATAAATGCTGCACATTGGAACTTTCAATAAGCCAAAGTGATCAATGTACAGTGTATAAAAAAAAAAAAAAAAACGCCCAGAAAATAATGCAAGAATTACTTCCCTTTAACCCTCCATGCACCCAACACCCCCCTCCCCAGCCCTTAACTGGATTTGCTTTTCTAACTCGGCCCACAATAAATGCTGCACATTGAAACTTTCAATAAGCCAAAGTGATCAATGTACAGTGTAAAAAAAAATGCCCAGAAATTAATGTGACAAGTGGCTAAAAAAAGACTGAAAACTCTTCCTATTGCATATCTCAAACAAAGGCAACTGAAGTGTAATTTTTCCAATCTCTTCAAACCGCAACAAGAAACCCAGTTACGTTGACTATGTGCCAGTTACGCTCATGCGAAAACCTCAGAAATTAATGTGACAAGTGGCTAAAAAAAGACTGAAAACTCTCATATATCAAACAAAGGCAACTGAAGTGTAATTTTTCTAATCTCTTCAAACCGCAACAAGAAACCCAGTTACGTTGACTTCCGTCTCATACGTGCCAGTTACGCGCATGCGAAAACCCCAGAAAATAATGTGACAAGTGGCTAAAAAAAGACTGAAGGCTCTTTCAGTAGCAGCTGCTTCTTATTGCATAAATCAAACAAAAGGAACTAAATTTTTAAATTTATATTTTTTTCTCCAATCTCTTTATACCGTGACGACAAATCCATTTACGTTGACTACCGTCTCGTAGGTGCCAGTTACGTATCCGCGAAAATGCGAAAAATCGACTTATGGAACATTTCATAGCAGACGACACCTGTTGCTTAATAGGTCAAATACAGGGAACTTAATTTCTAATATCTGCTTTTTATTTCTGCAATCTTTTTTCGCCGTGACAACAAAGCTTTTTAGGTTGTCTATTGTCTCACAGGTGCCACTTACGTATCCGCAAAAACATGAAAGATCGACTTACGGAATATTTTATAGCAGACGACAACTGCTGCTTAAGTCAATAATAGGGATTTTTCTATTTTCTTTTTCTGTAACTAGGGCCATTGATTTGGTTACGATGACCGTCTCACCCATACGTGACCGTTACGTGCTGCGCATAAAGTCGTAAAATCAACTTCGACACTTTCGGAGGCAACATGATACCTGTTGTACAAATCAAAGAAAGGTAAACAAAAATTTTCCCCGTTTTCTTACCAGGGTCACGAAAACATTGAACTAATTTTGACGACCGCGCGAGTCAAAAGTCAATTTTATGTTTAATCGCTGCGCAAAAATATAAGAATTAAGAAGCAACAGGTTGCTGTTGCGGAAACTTTTTCCGATAAAAAAATCTTGTTCTTGTTTGAAGAATTTAGAAGTAGGCCATAAAGATACAATAAGATGTAAGAATAACTAAGAATCAATTGTTTCTTTGATAGGGTAGAAAACAATGTGGGAAAAGGAGAAAATGCTGGTAACCTGCATTGTCTCCTTTCCTCAGATTATTTTTAAAAGCCTTCTTTAAAAGGCGTCATTGTGTGGTAAAAGGTTAATAATTATCCAATCAGAGAAGCTTTAAGGAAATAAGAATGGATACCAGCAGCCAATCAGAGAAGACTTAAGAAATTCAACAGCCAATCAGAGAGCTTCAAAATCGCTCGAAAATGGCGCCAAAATTTATCCATAAAAAAACAGTGAAAAAAACGGCATAAAAGTGGAATTAAAGTCTTCTTTAAAGGCTGCTGTGCAGTCCTTGCAAACTGCCATGCCTGCACCACCCACACATGCCAGATTTCACTCAAAATGGGCAAACATTTAAGAAAATAGGGGCGCAGAAGACCGTTTTGCAAGAATTACTTCCCTTTAACCCTCGATGCACCCCCCCCTCCCCAGCCCTTAACTGGATTTGCTTTTCTAACTCAGCCCATAAATAAATGCTGCATATTAAAACTTTCAATAAGCCAAAGTGATCAATGTACATGGTGTATAAAAAAAAAAAAAAAAAAAAAAAAAAAAAAAACCGCCCAGAAAATAATGCAAGAATTACTTCCCTTTAACCCTCGATGCACCCAACACCCCCCTCCCCAGCCCTTAACTGGATTTGCTTTTCTAACTCGGCCCACAATAAATGCTGCACATTGGAACTTTCAATAAGCCAAAGTGATCAATGTACAGTGTATAAAAAAAAAAAAAAAAACGCCCAGAAAATAATGCAAGAATTACTTCCCTTTAACCCTCCATGCACCCAACACCCCCCTCCCCAGCCCTTAACTGGATTTGCTTTTCTAACTCGGCCCACAATAAATGCTGCACATTGAAACTTTCAATAAGCCAAAGTGATCAATGTACAGTGTAAAAAAAAATGCCCAGAAATTAATGTGACAAGTGGCTAAAAAAAGACTGAAAACTCTTCCTATTGCATATCTCAAACAAAGGCAACTGAAGTGTAATTTTTCCAATGTCTTCAAACCGCAACAAGAAACCCAGTTACGTTGACTATGTGCCAGTTACGCTCATGCGAAAACCTCAGAAATTAATGTGACAAGTGGCTAAAAAAAGACTGAAAACTCTCATATATCAAACAAAGGCAACTGAAGTGTAATTTTTCTAATCTCTTCAAACCGCAACAAGAAACCCAGTTACGTTGACTTCCGTCTCATACGTGCCAGTTACGCGCATGCGAAAACCCCAGAAAATAATGTGACAAGTGGCTAAAAAAAGACTGAAGGCTCTTTCAGTAGCAGCTGCTTCTTATTGCATAAATCAAACAAAAGGAACTAAATTTTTAAATTTATATTTTTTTCTCCAATCTCTTTATACCGTGACGACAAATCCATTTACGTTGACTACCGTCTCGTAGGTGCCAGTTACGTATCCGCGAAAATGCGAAAAATCGACTTATGGAACATTTCATAGCAGACGACACCTGTTGCTTAATAGGTCAAATACAGGGAACTTAATTTCTAATATCTGCTTTTTATTTCTGCAATCTTTTTTCGCCGTGACAACAAAGCTTTTTAGGTTGTCTATTGTCTCACAGGTGCCACTTACGTATCCGCAAAAACATGAAAGATCGACTTACGGAATATTATATAGCAGACGACAACTGCTGCTTAAGTCAATAATAGGGATTTTTCTATTTTCTTTTTCTGTAACTAGGGCCATTGATTTGGTTACGATGACCGTCTCACCCATACGTGACCGTTACGTGCTGCGCATAAAGTCGTAAAATCAACTTCGACACTTTCGGAGGCAACATGATACCTGTTGTACAAATCAAAGAAAGGTAAACAAAAATTTTCCCCGTTTTCTTACCAGGGTCACGAAAACATTGAACTAATTTTGACGACCGCGCGAGTCAAAAGTCAATTTTATGTTTAATCGCTGCGCAAAAATATAAGAATTAAGAAGCAACAGGTTGCTGTTGCGGAAACTTTTTCCGATAAAAAAATCTTGTTCTTGTTTGAAGAATTTAGAAGTAGGCCATAAAGATACAATAAGATGTAAGAATAACTAAGAATCAATTGTTTCTTTGATAGGGTAGAAAACAATGTGGGAAAAGGAGAAAATGCTGGTAACCTGCATTGTCTCCTTTCCTCAGATTATTTTTAAAAGCCTTCTTTAAAAGGCGTCATTGTGTGGTAAAAGGTTAATAATTATCCAATCAGAGAAGCTTTAAGGAAATCAGAATGGATACCAGCAGCCAATCAGAGAAGACTTAAGAAATTCAACAGCCAATCAGAGAGCTTCAAAATCGCTCGAAAATGGCGCCAAAATTTATCCATAAAAAAACAGTGAAAAAAACGGCATAAAAGTGGAATTAAAGTCTTCTTTAAAGGCTGCTGTGCAGTCCTTGCAAACTGCCATGCCTGCACCACCCACACATGCCAGATTTCACTCAAAATGGGCAAACATTTAAGAAAATAGGGGCGCAGAAGACCGTTTTGCAAGAATTACTTCCCTTTAACCCTCGATGCACCCCCCCCTCCCCAGCCCTTAACTGGATTTGCTTTTCTAACTCAGCCCATAAATAAATGCTGCATATTAAAACTTTCAATAAGCCAAAGTGATCAATGTACATGGTGTATAAAAAAAAAAAAAAAAAAAAAACCGCCCAGAAAATAATGCAAGAATTACTTCCCTTTAACCCTCGATGCACCCAACACCCCCCTCCCCAGCCCTTAACTGGATTTGCTTTTCTAACTCGGCCCACAATAAATGCTGCACATTGGAACTTTCAATAAGCCAAAGTGATCAATGTACAGTGTATAAAAAAAAAAAAAAAAAACGCCCAGAAAATAATGCAAGAATTACTTCCCTTTAACCCTCCATGCACCCAACACCCCCCTCCCCAGCCCTTAACTGGATTTGCTTTTCTAACTCGGCCCACAATAAATGCTGCACATTGAAACTTTCAATAAGCCAAAGTGATCAATGTACAGTGTAAAAAAAAATGCCCAGAAATTAATGTGACAAGTGGCTAAAAAAAGACTGAAAACTCTTCCTATTGCATATCTCAAACAAAGGCAACTGAAGTGTAATTTTTCCAATCTCTTCAAACCGCAACAAGAAACCCAGTTACGTTGACTATGTGCCAGTTACGCTCATGCGAAAACCTCAGAAATTAATGTGACAAGTGGCTAAAAAAAGACTGAAAACTCTCATATATCAAACAAAGGCAACTGAAGTGTAATTTTTCTAATCTCTTCAAACCGCAACAAGAAACCCAGTTACGTTGACTTCCGTCTCATACGTGCCAGTTACGCGCATGCGAAAACCCCAGAAAATAATGTGACAAGTGGCTAAAAAAAGACTGAAGGCTCTTTCAGTAGCAGCTGCTTCTTATTGCATAAATCAAACAAAAGGAACTAAATTTTTAAATTTATATTTTTTTCTCCAATCTCTTTATACCGTGACGACAAATCCATTTACGTTGACTACCGTCTCGTAGGTGCCAGTTACGTATCCGCGAAAATGCGAAAAATCGACTTATGGAACATTTCATAGCAGACGACACCTGTTGCTTAATAGGTCAAATACAGGGAACTTAATTTCTAATATCTGCTTTTTATTTCTGCAATCTTTTTTCGCCGTGACAACAAAGCTTTTTAGGTTGTCTATTGTCTCACAGGTGCCACTTACGTATCCGCAAAAACATGAAAGATCGACTTACGGAATATTTTATAGCAGACGACAACTGCTGCTTAAGTCAATAATAGGGATTTTTCTATTTTCTTTTTCTGTAACTAGGGCCATTGATTTGGTTACGATGACCGTCTCACCCATACGTGACCGTTACGTGCTGCGCATAAAGTCGTAAAATCAACTTCGACACTTTCGGAGGCAACATGATACCTGTTGTACAAATCAAAGAAAGGTAAACAAAAATTTTCCCCGTTTTCTTACCAGGGTCACGAAAACATTGAACTAATTTTGACGACCGCGCGAGTCAAAAGTCAATTTTATGTTTAATCGCTGCGCAAAAATATAAGAATTAAGAAGCAACAGGTTGCTGTTGCGGAAACTTTTTCCGATAAAAAAATCTTGTTCTTGTTTGAAGAATTTAGAAGTAGGCCATAAAGATACAATAAGATGTAAGAATAACTAAGAATCAATTGTTTCTTTGATAGGGTAGAAAACAATGTGGGAAAAGGAGAAAATGCTGGTAACCTGCATTGTCTCCTTTCCTCAGATTATTTTTAAAAGCCTTCTTTAAAAGGCGTCATTGTGTGGTAAAAGGTTAATAATTATCCAATCAGAGAAGCTTTAAGGAAATCAGAATGGATACCAGCAGCCAATCAGAGAAGACTTAAGAAATTCAACAGCCAATCAGAGAGCTTCAAAATCGCTCGAAAATGGCGCCAAAATTTATCCATAAAAAAACAGTGAAAAAAACGGCATAAAAGTGGAATTAAAGTCTTCTTTAAAGGCTGCTGTGCAGTCCTTGCAAACTGCCATGCCTGCACCACCCACACATGCCAGATTTCACTCAAAATGGGCAAACATTTAAGAAAATAGGGGCGCAGAAGACCGTTTTGCAAGAATTACTTCCCTTTAACCCTCGATGCACCCCCCCCTCCCCAGCCCTTAACTGGATTTGCTTTTCTAACTCAGCCCATAAATAAATGCTGCATATTAAAACTTTCAATAAGCCAAAGTGATCAATGTACATGGTGTATAAAAAAAAAAAAAAAAAAAAAAAAAAAAAAAAAACCGCCCAGAAAATAATGCAAGAATTACTTCCCTTTAACCCTCGATGCACCCAACACCCCCCTCCCCAGCCCTTAACTGGATTTGCTTTTCTAACTCGGCCCACAATAAATGCTGCACATTGGAACTTTCAATAAGCCAAAGTGATCAATGTACAGTGTATAAAAAAAAAAAAAAAAACGCCCAGAAAATAATGCAAGAATTACTTCCCTTTAACCCTCCATGCACCCAACACCCCCCTCCCCAGCCCTTAACTGGATTTGCTTTTCTAACTCGGCCCACAATAAATGCTGCACATTGAAACTTTCAATAAGCCAAAGTGATCAATGTACAGTGTAAAAAAAAATGCCCAGAAATTAATGTGACAAGTGGCTAAAAAAAGACTGAAAACTCTTCCTATTGCATATCTCAAACAAAGGCAACTGAAGTGTAATTTTTCCAATGTCTTCAAACCGCAACAAGAAACCCAGTTACGTTGACTATGTGCCAGTTACGCTCATGCGAAAACCTCAGAAATTAATGTGACAAGTGGCTAAAAAAAGACTGAAAACTCTCATATATCAAACAAAGGCAACTGAAGTGTAATTTTTCTAATCTCTTCAAACCGCAACAAGAAACCCAGTTACGTTGACTTCCGTCTCATACGTGCCAGTTACGCGCATGCGAAAACCCCAGAAAATAATGTGACAAGTGGCTAAAAAAAGACTGAAGGCTCTTTCAGTAGCAGCTGCTTCTTATTGCATAAATCAAACAAAAGGAACTAAATTTTTAAATTTATATTTTTTTCTCCAATCTCTTTATACCGTGACGACAAATCCATTTACGTTGACTACCGTCTCGTAGGTGCCAGTTACGTATCCGCGAAAATGCGAAAAATCGACTTATGGAACATTTCATAGCAGACGACACCTGTTGCTTAATAGGTCAAATACAGGGAACTTAATTTCTAATATCTGCTTTTTATTTCTGCAATCTTTTTTCGCCGTGACAACAAAGCTTTTTAGGTTGTCTATTGTCTCACAGGTGCCACTTACGTATCCGCAAAAACATGAAAGATCGACTTACGGAATATTATATAGCAGACGACAACTGCTGCTTAAGTCAATAATAGGGATTTTTCTATTTTCTTTTTCTGTAACTAGGGCCATTGATTTGGTTACGATGACCGTCTCACCCATACGTGACCGTTACGTGCTGCGCATAAAGTCGTAAAATCAACTTCGACACTTTCGGAGGCAACATGATACCTGTTGTACAAATCAAAGAAAGGTAAACAAAAATTTTCCCCGTTTTCTTACCAGGGTCACGAAAACATTGAACTAATTTTGACGACCGCGCGAGTCAAAAGTCAATTTTATGTTTAATCGCTGCGCAAAAATATAAGAATTAAGAAGCAACAGGTTGCTGTTGCGGAAACTTTTTCCGATAAAAAAATCTTGTTCTTGTTTGAAGAATTTAGAAGTAGGCCATAAAGATACAATAAGATGTAAGAATAACTAAGAATCAATTGTTTCTTTGATAGGGTAGAAAACAATGTGGGAAAAGGAGAAAATGCTGGTAACCTGCATTGTCTCCTTTCCTCAGATTATTTTTAAAAGCCTTCTTTAAAAGGCGTCATTGTGTGGTAAAAGGTTAATAATTATCCAATCAGAGAAGCTTTAAGGAAATCAGAATGGATACCAGCAGCCAATCAGAGAAGACTTAAGAAATTCAACAGCCAATCAGAGAGCTTCAAAATCGCTCGAAAATGGCGCCAAAATTTATCCATAAAAAAACAGTGAAAAAAACGGCATAAAAGTGGAATTAAAGTCTTCTTTAAAGGCTGCTGTGCAGTCCTTGCAAACTGCCATGCCTGCACCACCCACACATGCCAGATTTCACTCAAAATGGGCAAACATTTAAGAAAATAGGGGCGCAGAAGACCGTTTTGCAAGAATTACTTCCCTTTAACCCTCGATGCACCCCCCCCTCCCCAGCCCTTAACTGGATTTGCTTTTCTAACTCAGCCCATAAATAAATGCTGCATATTAAAACTTTCAATAAGCCAAAGTGATCAATGTACATGGTGTATAAAAAAAAAAAAAAAAAAAAAAAAAAAAAAAAACCGCCCAGAAAATAATGCAAGAATTACTTCCCTTTAACCCTCGATGCACCCAACACCCCCCTCCCCAGCCCTTAACTGGATTTGCTTTTCTAACTCGGCCCACAATAAATGCTGCACATTGGAACTTTCAATAAGCCAAAGTGATCAATGTACAGTGTATAAAAAAAAAAAAAAAACGCCCAGAAAATAATGCAAGAATTACTTCCCTTTAACCCTCCATGCACCCAACACCCCCCTCCCCAGCCCTTAACTGGATTTGCTTTTCTAACTCGGCCCACAATAAATGCTGCACATTGAAACTTTCAATAAGCCAAAGTGATCAATGTACAGTGTAAAAAAAAATGCCCAGAAATTAATGTGACAAGTGGCTAAAAAAAGACTGAAAACTCTTCCTATTGCATATCTCAAACAAAGGCAACTGAAGTGTAATTTTTCCAATCTCTTCAAACCGCAACAAGAAACCCAGTTACGTTGACTATGTGCCAGTTACGCTCATGCGAAAACCTCAGAAATTAATGTGACAAGTGGCTAAAAAAAGACTGAAAACTCTCATATATCAAACAAAGGCAACTGAAGTGTAATTTTTCTAATCTCTTCAAACCGCAACAAGAAACCCAGTTACGTTGACTTCCGTCTCATACGTGCCAGTTACGCGCATGCGAAAACCCCAGAAAATAATGTGACAAGTGGCTAAAAAAAGACTGAAGGCTCTTTCAGTAGCAGCTGCTTCTTATTGCATAAATCAAACAAAAGGAACTAAATTTTTAAATTTATATTTTTTTCTCCAATCTCTTTATACCGTGACGACAAATCCATTTACGTTGACTACCGTCTCGTAGGTGCCAGTTACGTATCCGCGAAAATGCGAAAAATCGACTTATGGAACATTTCATAGCAGACGACACCTGTTGCTTAATAGGTCAAATACAGGGAACTTAATTTCTAATATCTGCTTTTTATTTCTGCAATCTTTTTTCGCCGTGACAACAAAGCTTTTTAGGTTGTCTATTGTCTCACAGGTGCCACTTACGTATCCGCAAAAACATGAAAGATCGACTTACGGAATATTATATAGCAGACGACAACTGCTGCTTAAGTCAATAATAGGGATTTTTCTATTTTCTTTTTCTGTAACTAGGGCCATTGATTTGGTTACGATGACCGTCTCACCCATACGTGACCGTTACGTGCTGCGCATAAAGTCGTAAAATCAACTTCGACACTTTCGGAGGCAACATGATACCTGTTGTACAAATCAAAGAAAGGTAAACAAAAATTTTCCCCGTTTTCTTACCAGGGTCACGAAAACATTGAACTAATTTTGACGACCGCGCGAGTCAAAAGTCAATTTTATGTTTAATCGCTGCGCAAAAATATAAGAATTAAGAAGCAACAGGTTGCTGTTGCGGAAACTTTTTCCGATAAAAAAATCTTGTTCTTGTTTGAAGAATTTAGAAGTAGGCCATAAAGATACAATAAGATGTAAGAATAACTAAGAATCAATTGTTTCTTTGATAGGGTAGAAAACAATGTGGGAAAAGGAGAAAATGCTGGTAACCTGCATTGTCTCCTTTCCTCAGATTATTTTTAAAAGCCTTCTTTAAAAGGCGTCATTGTGTGGTAAAAGGTTAATAATTATCCAATCAGAGAAGCTTTAAGGAAATCAGAATGGATACCAGCAGCCAATCAGAGAAGACTTAAGAAATTCAACAGCCAATCAGAGAGCTTCAAAATCGCTCGAAAATGGCGCCAAAATTTATCCATAAAAAAACAGTGAAAAAAACGGCATAAAAGTGGAATTAAAGTCTTCTTTAAAGGCTGCTGTGCAGTCCTTGCAAACTGCCATGCCTGCACCACCCACACATGCCAGATTTCACTCAAAATGGGCAAACATTTAAGAAAATAGGGGCGCAGAAGACCGTTTTGCAAGAATTACTTCCCTTTAACCCTCGATGCACCCCCCCCCTCCCCAGCCCTTAACTGGATTTGCTTTTCTAACTCAGCCCATAAATAAATGCTGCATATTAAAACTTTCAATAAGCCAAAGTGATCAATGTACATGGTGTATAAAAAAAAAAAAAAAAAAAAAAAAAAAAAAACCGCCCAGAAAATAATGCAAGAATTACTTCCCTTTAACCCTCGATGCACCCAACACCCCCCTCCCCAGCCCTTAACTGGATTTGCTTTTCTAACTCGGCCCACAATAAATGCTGCACATTGGAACTTTCAATAAGCCAAAGTGATCAATGTACAGTGTATAAAAAAAAAAAAAAAAACGCCCAGAAAATAATGCAAGAATTACTTCCCTTTAACCCTCCATGCACCCAACACCCCCCTCCCCAGCCCTTAACTGGATTTGCTTTTCTAACTCGGCCCACAATAAATGCTGCACATTGAAACTTTCAATAAGCCAAAGTGATCAATGTACAGTGTAAAAAAAAATGCCCAGAAATTAATGTGACAAGTGGCTAAAAAAAGACTGAAAACTCTTCCTATTGCATATCTCAAACAAAGGCAACTGAAGTGTAATTTTTCCAATCTCTTCAAACCGCAACAAGAAACCCAGTTACGTTGACTATGTGCCAGTTACGCTCATGCGAAAACCTCAGAAATTAATGTGACAAGTGGCTAAAAAAAGACTGAAAACTCTCATATATCAAACAAAGGCAACTGAAGTGTAATTTTTCTAATCTCTTCAAACCGCAACAAGAAACCCAGTTACGTTGACTTCCGTCTCATACGTGCCAGTTACGCGCATGCGAAAACCCCAGAAAATAATGTGACAAGTGGCTAAAAAAAGACTGAAGGCTCTTTCAGTAGCAGCTGCTTCTTATTGCATAAATCAAACAAAAGGAACTAAATTTTTAAATTTATATTTTTTTCTCCAATCTCTTTATACTGTGACGACAAATCCATTTACGTTGACTACCGTCTCGTAGGTGCCAGTTACGTATCCGCGAAAATGCGAAAAATCGACTTATGGAACATTTCATAGCAGACGACACCTGTTGCTTAATAGGTCAAATACAGGGAACTTAATTTCTAATATCTGCTTTTTATTTCTGCAATCTTTTTTCGCCGTGACAACAAAGCTTTTTAGGTTGTCTATTGTCTCACAGGTGCCACTTACGTATCCGCAAAAACATGAAAGATCGACTTACGGAATATTTTATAGCAGACGACAACTGCTGCTTAAGTCAATAATAGGGATTTTTCTATTTTCTTTTTCTGTAACTAGGGCCATTGATTTGGTTACGATGACCGTCTCACCCATACGTGACCGTTACGTGCTGCGCATAAAGTCGTAAAATCAACTTCGACACTTTCGGAGGCAACATGATACCTGTTGTACAAATCAAAGAAAGGTAAACAAAAATTTTCCCCGTTTTCTTACCAGGGTCACGAAAACATTGAACTAATTTTGACGACCGCGCGAGTCAAAAGTCAATTTTATGTTTAATCGCTGCGCAAAAATATAAGAATTAAGAAGCAACAGGTTGCTGTTGCGGAAACTTTTTCCGATAAAAAAATCTTGTTCTTGTTTGAAGAATTTAGAAGTAGGCCATAAAGATACAATAAGATGTAAGAATAACTAAGAATCAATTGTTTCTTTGATAGGGTAGAAAACAATGTGGGAAAAGGAGAAAATGCTGGTAACCTGCATTGTCTCCTTTCCTCAGATTATTTTTAAAAGCCTTCTTTAAAAGGCGTCATTGTGTGGTAAAAGGTTAATAATTATCCAATCAGAGAAGCTTTAAGGAAATCAGAATGGATACCAGCAGCCAATCAGAGAAGACTTAAGAAATTCAACAGCCAATCAGAGAGCTTCAAAATCGCTCGAAAATGGCGCCAAAATTTATCCATAAAAAAACAGTGAAAAAAACGGCATAAAAGTGGAATTAAAGTCTTCTTTAAAGGCTGCTGTGCAGTCCTTGCAAACTGCCATGCCTGCACCACCCACACATGCCAGATTTCACTCAAAATGGGCAAACATTTAAGAAAATAGGGGCGCAGAAGACCGTTTTGCAAGAATTACTTCCCTTTAACCCTCGATGCACCCCCCCCTCCCCAGCCCTTAACTGGATTTGCTTTTCTAACTCAGCCCATAAATAAATGCTGCATATTAAAACTTTCAATAAGCCAAAGTGATCAATGTACATGGTGTATAAAAAAAAAAAAAAAAAAAAAAAAAAAAAAACCGCCCAGAAAATAATGCAAGAATTACTTCCCTTTAACCCTCGATGCACCCAACACCCCCCTCCCCAGCCCTTAACTGGATTTGCTTTTCTAACTCGGCCCACAATAAATGCTGCACATTGGAACTTTCAATAAGCCAAAGTGATCAATGTACAGTGTATAAAAAAAAAAAAAAAAACGCCCAGAAAATAATGCAAGAATTACTTCCCTTTAACCCTCCATGCACCCAACACCCCCCTCCCCAGCCCTTAACTGGATTTGCTTTTCTAACTCGGCCCACAATAAATGCTGCACATTGAAACTTTCAATAAGCCAAAGTGATCAATGTACAGTGTAAAAAAAAATGCCCAGAAATTAATGTGACAAGTGGCTAAAAAAAGACTGAAAACTCTTCCTATTGTATATCTCAAACAAAGGCAACTGAAGTGTAATTTTTCCAATCTCTTCAAACCGCAACAAGAAACCCAGTTACGTTGACTATGTGCCAGTTACGCTCATGCGAAAACCTCAGAAATTAATGTGACAAGTGGCTAAAAAAAGACTGAAAACTCTCATATATCAAACAAAGGCAACTGAAGTGTAATTTTTCTAATCTCTTCAAACCGCAACAAGAAACCCAGTTACGTTGACTTCCGTCTCATACGTGCCAGTTACGCGCATGCGAAAACCCCAGAAAATAATGTGACAAGTGGCTAAAAAAAGACTGAAGGCTCTTTCAGTAGCAGCTGCTTCTTATTGCATAAATCAAACAAAAGGAACTAAATTTTTAAATTTATATTTTTTTCTCCAATCTCTTTATACCGTGACGACAAATCCATTTACGTTGACTACCGTCTCGTAGGTGCCAGTTACGTATCCGCGAAAATGCGAAAAATCGACTTATGGAACATTTCATAGCAGACGACACCTGTTGCTTAATAGGTCAAATACAGGGAACTTAATTTCTAATATCTGCTTTTTATTTCTGCAATCTTTTTTCGCCGTGACAACAAAGCTTTTTAGGTTGTCTATTGTCTCACAGGTGCCACTTACGTATCCGCAAAAACATGAAAGATCGACTTACGGAATATTTTATAGCAGACGACAACTGCTGCTTAAGTCAATAATAGGGATTTTTCTATTTTCTTTTTCTGTAACTAGGGCCATTGATTTGGTTACGATGACCGTCTCACCCATACGTGACCGTTACGTGCTGCGCATAAAGTCGTAAAATCAACTTCGACACTTTCGGAGGCAACATGATACCTGTTGTACAAATCAAAGAAAGGTAAACAAAAATTTTCCCCGTTTTCTTACCAGGGTCACGAAAACATTGAACTAATTTTGACGACCGCGCGAGTCAAAAGTCAATTTTATGTTTAATCGCTGCGCAAAAATATAAGAATTAAGAAGCAACAGGTTGCTGTTGCGGAAACTTTTTCCGATAAAAAAATCTTGTTCTTGTTTGAAGAATTTAGAAGTAGGCCATAAAGATACAATAAGATGTAAGAATAACTAAGAATCAATTGTTTCTTTGATAGGGTAGAAAACAATGTGGGAAAAGGAGAAAATGCTGGTAACCTGCATTGTCTCCTTTCCTCAGATTATTTTTAAAAGCCTTCTTTAAAAGGCGTCATTGTGTGGTAAAAGGTTAATAATTATCCAATCAGAGAAGCTTTAAGGAAATCAGAATGGATACCAGCAGCCAATCAGAGAAGACTTAAGAAATTCAACAGCCAATCAGAGAGCTTCAAAATCGCTCGAAAATGGCGCCAAAATTTATCCATAAAAAAACAGTGAAAAAAACGGCATAAAAGTGGAATTAAAGTCTTCTTTAAAGGCTGCTGTGCAGTCCTTGCAAACTGCCATGCCTGCACCACCCACACATGCCAGATTTCACTCAAAATGGGCAAACATTTAAGAAAATAGGGGCGCAGAAGACCGTTTTGCAAGAATTACTTCCCTTTAACCCTCGATGCACCCCCCCCTCCCCAGCCCTTAACTGGATTTGCTTTTCTAACTCAGCCCATAAATAAATGCTGCATATTAAAACTTTCAATAAGCCAAAGTGATCAATGTACATGGTGTATAAAAAAAAAAAAAAAAAAAAAAAAAAAAAAAACCGCCCAGAAAATAATGCAAGAATTACTTCCCTTTAACCCTCGATGCACCCAACACCCCCCTCCCCAGCCCTTAACTGGATTTGCTTTTCTAACTCGGCCCACAATAAATGCTGCACATTGGAACTTTCAATAAGCCAAAGTGATCAATGTACAGTGTATAAAAAAAAAAAAAAAAACGCCCAGAAAATAATGCAAGAATTACTTCCCTTTAACCCTCCATGCACCCAACACCCCCCTCCCCAGCCCTTAACTGGATTTGCTTTTCTAACTCGGCCCACAATAAATGCTGCACATTGAAACTTTCAATAAGCCAAAGTGATCAATGTACAGTGTAAAAAAAAATGCCCAGAAATTAATGTGACAAGTGGCTAAAAAAAGACTGAAAACTCTTCCTATTGCATATCTCAAACAAAGGCAACTGAAGTGTAATTTTTCCAATCTCTTCAAACCGCAACAAGAAACCCAGTTACGTTGACTATGTGCCAGTTACGCTCATGCGAAAACCTCAGAAATTAATGTGACAAGTGGCTAAAAAAAGACTGAAAACTCTCATATATCAAACAAAGGCAACTGAAGTGTAATTTTTCTAATCTCTTCAAACCGCAACAAGAAACCCAGTTACGTTGACTTCCGTCTCATACGTGCCAGTTACGCGCATGCGAAAACCCCAGAAAATAATGTGACAAGTGGCTAAAAAAAGACTGAAGGCTCTTTCAGTAGCAGCTGCTTCTTATTGCATAAATCAAACAAAAGGAACTAAATTTTTAAATTTATATTTTTTTCTCCAATCTCTTTATACCGTGACGACAAATCCATTTACGTTGACTACCGTCTCGTAGGTGCCAGTTACGTATCCGCGAAAATGCGAAAAATCGACTTATGGAACATTTCATAGCAGACGACACCTGTTGCTTAATAGGTCAAATACAGGGAACTTAATTTCTAATATCTGCTTTTTATTTCTGCAATCTTTTTTCGCCGTGACAACAAAGCTTTTTAGGTTGTCTATTGTCTCACAGGTGCCACTTACGTATCCGCAAAAACATGAAAGATCGACTTACGGAATATTTTATAGCAGACGACAACTGCTGCTTAAGTCAATAATAGGGATTTTTCTATTTTCTTTTTCTGTAACTAGGGCCATTGATTTGGTTACGATGACCGTCTCACCCATACGTGACCGTTACGTGCTGCGCATAAAGTCGTAAAATCAACTTCGACACTTTCGGAGGCAACATGATACCTGTTGTACAAATCAAAGAAAGGTAAACAAAAATTTTCCCCGTTTTCTTACCAGGGTCACGAAAACATTGAACTAATTTTGACGACCGCGCGAGTCAAAAGTCAATTTTATGTTTAATCGCTGCGCAAAAATATAAGAATTAAGAAGCAACAGGTTGCTGTTGCGGAAACTTTTTCCGATAAAAAAATCTTGTTCTTGTTTGAAGAATTTAGAAGTAGGCCATAAAGATACAATAAGATGTAAGAATAACTAAGAATCAATTGTTTCTTTGATAGGGTAGAAAACAATGTGGGAAAAGGAGAAAATGCTGGTAACCTGCATTGTCTCCTTTCCTCAGATTATTTTTAAAAGCCTTCTTTAAAAGGCGTCATTGTGTGGTAAAAGGTTAATAATTATCCAATCAGAGAAGCTTTAAGGAAATCAGAATGGATACCAGCAGCCAATCAGAGAAGACTTAAGAAATTCAACAGCCAATCAGAGAGCTTCAAAATCGCTCGAAAATGGCGCCAAAATTTATCCATAAAAAAACAGTGAAAAAAACGGCATAAAAGTGGAATTAAAGTCTTCTTTAAAGGCTGCTGTGCAGTCCTTGCAAACTGCCATGCCTGCACCACCCACACATGCCAGATTTCACTCAAAATGGGCAAACATTTAAGAAAATAGGGGCGCAGAAGACCGTTTTGCAAGAATTACTTCCCTTTAACCCTCGATGCACCCCCCCCTCCCCAGCCCTTAACTGGATTTGCTTTTCTAACTCAGCCCATAAATAAATGCTGCATATTAAAACTTTCAATAAGCCAAAGTGATCAATGTACATGGTGTATAAAAAAAAAAAAAAAAAAAAAAAAACCGCCCAGAAAATAATGCAAGAATTACTTCCCTTTAACCCTCGATGCACCCAACACCCCCCTCCCCAGCCCTTAACTGGATTTGCTTTTCTAACTCGGCCCACAATAAATGCTGCACATTGGAACTTTCAATAAGCCAAAGTGATCAATGTACAGTGTATAAAAAAAAAAAAAAAAACGCCCAGAAAATAATGCAAGAATTACTTCCCTTTAACCCTCCATGCACCCAACACCCCCCTCCCCAGCCCTTAACTGGATTTGCTTTTCTAACTCGGCCCACAATAAATGCTGCACATTGAAACTTTCAATAAGCCAAAGTGATCAATGTACAGTGTAAAAAAAAATGCCCAGAAATTAATGTGACAAGTGGCTAAAAAAAGACTGAAAACTCTTCCTATTGCATATCTCAAACAAAGGCAACTGAAGTGTAATTTTTCCAATCTCTTCAAACCGCAACAAGAAACCCAGTTACGTTGACTATGTGCCAGTTACGCTCATGCGAAAACCTCAGAAATTAATGTGACAAGTGGCTAAAAAAAGACTGAAAACTCTCATATATCAAACAAAGGCAACTGAAGTGTAATTTTTCTAATCTCTTCAAACCGCAACAAGAAACCCAGTTACGTTGACTTCCGTCTCATACGTGCCAGTTACGCGCATGCGAAAACCCCAGAAAATAATGTGACAAGTGGCTAAAAAAAGACTGAAGGCTCTTTCAGTAGCAGCTGCTTCTTATTGCATAAATCAAACAAAAGGAACTAAATTTTTAAATTTATATTTTTTTCTCCAATCTCTTTATACCGTGACGACAAATCCATTTACGTTGACTACCGTCTCGTAGGTGCCAGTTACGTATCCGCGAAAATGCGAAAAATCGACTTATGGAACATTTCATAGCAGACGACACCTGTTGCTTAATAGGTCAAATACAGGGAACTTAATTTCTAATATCTGCTTTTTATTTCTGCAATCTTTTTTCGCCGTGACAACAAAGCTTTTTAGGTTGTCTATTGTCTCACAGGTGCCACTTACGTATCCGCAAAAACATGAAAGATCGACTTACGGAATATTTTATAGCAGACGACAACTGCTGCTTAAGTCAATAATAGGGATTTTTCTATTTTCTTTTTCTGTAACTAGGGCCATTGATTTGGTTACGATGACCGTCTCACCCATACGTGACCGTTACGTGCTGCGCATAAAGTCGTAAAATCAACTTCGACACTTTCGGAGGCAACATGATACCTGTTGTACAAATCAAAGAAAGGTAAACAAAAATTTTCCCCGTTTTCTTACCAGGGTCACGAAAACATTGAACTAATTTTGACGACCGCGCGAGTCAAAAGTCAATTTTATGTTTAATCGCTGCGCAAAAATATAAGAATTAAGAAGCAACAGGTTGCTGTTGCGGAAACTTTTTCCGATAAAAAAATCTTGTTCTTGTTTGAAGAATTTAGAAGTAGGCCATAAAGATACAATAAGATGTAAGAATAACTAAGAATCAATTGTTTCTTTGATAGGGTAGAAAACAATGTGGGAAAAGGAGAAAATGCTGGTAACCTGCATTGTCTCCTTTCCTCAGATTATTTTTAAAAGCCTTCTTTAAAAGGCGTCATTGTGTGGTAAAAGGTTAATAATTATCCAATCAGAGAAGCTTTAAGGAAATCAGAATGGATACCAGCAGCCAATCAGAGAAGACTTAAGAAATTCAACAGCCAATCAGAGAGCTTCAAAATCGCTCGAAAATGGCGCCAAAATTTATCCATAAAAAAACAGTGAAAAAAACGGCATAAAAGTGGAATTAAAGTCTTCTTTAAAGGCTGCTGTGCAGTCCTTGCAAACTGCCATGCCTGCACCACCCACACATGCCAGATTTCACTCAAAATGGGCAAACATTTAAGAAAATAGGGGCGCAGAAGACCGTTTTGCAAGAATTACTTCCCTTTAACCCTCGATGCACCCCCCCCTCCCCAGCCCTTAACTGGATTTGCTTTTCTAACTCAGCCCATAAATAAATGCTGCATATTAAAACTTTCAATAAGCCAAAGTGATCAATGTACATGGTGTATAAAAAAAAAAAAAAAAAAAAAAAAAAAAAAACCGCCCAGAAAATAATGCAAGAATTACTTCCCTTTAACCCTCGATGCACCCAACACCCCCCTCCCCAGCCCTTAACTGGATTTGCTTTTCTAACTCGGCCCACAATAAATGCTGCACATTGGAACTTTCAATAAGCCAAAGTGATCAATGTACAGTGTATAAAAAAAAAAAAAAAAACGCCCAGAAAATAATGCAAGAATTACTTCCCTTTAACCCTCCATGCACCCAACACCCCCCTCCCCAGCCCTTAACTGGATTTGCTTTTCTAACTCGGCCCACAATAAATGCTGCACATTGAAACTTTCAATAAGCCAAAGTGATCAATGTACAGTGTAAAAAAAAATGCCCAGAAATTAATGTGACAAGTGGCTAAAAAAAGACTGAAAACTCTTCCTATTGCATATCTCAAACAAAGGCAACTGAAGTGTAATTTTTCCAATCTCTTCAAACCGCAACAAGAAACCCAGTTACGTTGACTATGTGCCAGTTACGCTCATGCGAAAACCTCAGAAATTAATGTGACAAGTGGCTAAAAAAAGACTGAAAACTCTCATATATCAAACAAAGGCAACTGAAGTGTAATTTTTCTAATCTCTTCAAACCGCAACAAGAAACCCAGTTACGTTGACTTCCGTCTCATACGTGCCAGTTACGCGCATGCGAAAACCCCAGAAAATAATGTGACAAGTGGCTAAAAAAAGACTGAAGGCTCTTTCAGTAGCAGCTGCTTCTTATTGCATAAATCAAACAAAAGGAACTAAATTTTTAAATTTATATTTTTTTCTCCAATCTCTTTATACCGTGACGACAAATCCATTTACGTTGACTACCGTCTCGTAGGTGCCAGTTACGTATCCGCGAAAATGCGAAAAATCGACTTATGGAACATTTCATAGCAGACGACACCTGTTGCTTAATAGGTCAAATACAGGGAACTTAATTTCTAATATCTGCTTTTTATTTCTGCAATCTTTTTTCGCCGTGACAACAAAGCTTTTTAGGTTGTCTATTGTCTCACAGGTGCCACTTACGTATCCGCAAAAACATGAAAGATCGACTTACGGAATATTTTATAGCAGACGACAACTGCTGCTTAAGTCAATAATAGGGATTTTTCTATTTTCTTTTTCTGTAACTAGGGCCATTGATTTGGTTACGATGACCGTCTCACCCATACGTGACCGTTACGTGCTGCGCATAAAGTCGTAAAATCAACTTCGACACTTTCGGAGGCAACATGATACCTGTTGTACAAATCAAAGAAAGGTAAACAAAAATTTTCCCCGTTTTCTTACCAGGGTCACGAAAACATTGAACTAATTTTGACGAGCCGCGCGAGTCAAAAGTCAATTTTATGTTTAATCGCTGCGCAAAAATATAAGAATTAAGAAGCAACAGGTTGCTGTTGCGGAAACTTTTTCCGATAAAAAAATCTTGTTCTTGTTTGAAGAATTTAGAAGTAGGCCATAAAGATACAATAAGATGTAAGAATAACTAAGAATCAATTGTTTCTTTGATAGGGTAGAAAACAATGTGGGAAAAGGAGAAAATGCTGGTAACCTGCATTGTCTCCTTTCCTCAGATTATTTTTAAAAGCCTTCTTTAAAAGGCGTCATTGTGTGGTAAAAGGTTAATAATTATCCAATCAGAGAAGCTTTAAGGAAATCAGAATGGATACCAGCAGCCAATCAGAGAAGACTTAAGAAATTCAACAGCCAATCAGAGAGCTTCAAAATCGCTCGAAAATGGCGCCAAAATTTATCCATAAAAAAACAGTGAAAAAAACGGCATAAAAGTGGAATTAAAGTCTTCTTTAAAGGCTGCTGTGCAGTCCTTGCAAACTGCCATGCCTGCACCACCCACACATGCCAGATTTCACTCAAAATGGGCAAACATTTAAGAAAATAGGGGCGCAGAAGACCGTTTTGCAAGAATTACTTCCCTTTAACCCTCGATGCACCCCCCCTCCCCAGCCCTTAACTGGATTTGCTTTTCTAACTCAGCCCATAAATAAATGCTGCATATTAAAACTTTCAATAAGCCAAAGTGATCAATGTACATGGTGTATAAAAAAAAAAAAAAAAAAAAAAAAAAAAAAAACCGCCCAGAAAATAATGCAAGAATTACTTCCCTTTAACCCTCGATGCACCCAACACCCCCCTCCCCAGCCCTTAACTGGATTTGCTTTTCTAACTCGGCCCACAATAAATGCTGCACATTGGAACTTTCAATAAGCCAAAGTGATCAATGTACAGTGTATAAAAAAAAAAAAAAAAACGCCCAGAAAATAATGCAAGAATTACTTCCCTTTAACCCTCCATGCACCCAACACCCCCCTCCCCAGCCCTTAACTGGATTTGCTTTTCTAACTCGGCCCACAATAAATGCTGCACATTGAAACTTTCAATAAGCCAAAGTGATCAATGTACAGTGTAAAAAAAAATGCCCAGAAATTAATGTGACAAGTGGCTAAAAAAAGACTGAAAACTCTTCCTATTGCATATCTCAAACAAAGGCAACTGAAGTGTAATTTTTCCAATCTCTTCAAACCGCAACAAGAAACCCAGTTACGTTGACTATGTGCCAGTTACGCTCATGCGAAAACCTCAGAAATTAATGTGACAAGTGGCTAAAAAAAGACTGAAAACTCTCATATATCAAACAAAGGCAACTGAAGTGTAATTTTTCTAATCTCTTCAAACCGCAACAAGAAACCCAGTTACGTTGACTTCCGTCTCATACGTGCCAGTTACGCGCATGCGAAAACCCCAGAAAATAATGTGACAAGTGGCTAAAAAAAGACTGAAGGCTCTTTCAGTAGCAGCTGCTTCTTATTGCATAAATCAAACAAAAGGAACTAAATTTTTAAATTTATATTTTTTTCTCCAATCTCTTTATACCGTGACGACAAATCCATTTACGTTGACTACCGTCTCGTAGGTGCCAGTTACGTATCCGCGAAAATGCGAAAAATCGACTTATGGAACATTTCATAGCAGACGACACCTGTTGCTTAATAGGTCAAATACAGGGAACTTAATTTCTAATATCTGCTTTTTATTTCTGCAATCTTTTTTCGCCGTGACAACAAAGCTTTTTAGGTTGTCTATTGTCTCACAGGTGCCACTTACGTATCCGCAAAAACATGAAAGATCGACTTACGGAATATTTTATAGCAGACGACAACTGCTGCTTAAGTCAATAATAGGGATTTTTCTATTTTCTTTTTCTGTAACTAGGGCCATTGATTTGGTTACGATGACCGTCTCACCCATACGTGACCGTTACGTGCTGCGCATAAAGTCGTAAAATCAACTTCGACACTTTCGGAGGCAACATGATACCTGTTGTACAAATCAAAGAAAGGTAAACAAAAATTTTCCCCGTTTTCTTACCAGGGTCACGAAAACATTGAACTAATTTTGACGACCGCGCGAGTCAAAAGTCAATTTTATGTTTAATCGCTGCGCAAAAATATAAGAATTAAGAAGCAACAGGTTGCTGTTGCGGAAACTTTTTCCGATAAAAAAATCTTGTTCTTGTTTGAAGAATTTAGAAGTAGGCCATAAAGATACAATAAGATGTAAGAATAACTAAGAATCAATTGTTTCTTTGATAGGGTAGAAAACAATGTGGGAAAAGGAGAAAATGCTGGTAACCTGCATTGTCTCCTTTCCTCAGATTATTTTTAAAAGCCTTCTTTAAAAGGCGTCATTGTGTGGTAAAAGGTTAATAATTATCCAATCAGAGAAGCTTTAAGGAAATCAGAATGGATACCAGCAGCCAATCAGAGAAGACTTAAGAAATTCAACAGCCAATCAGAGAGCTTCAAAATCGCTCGAAAATGGCGCCAAAATTTATCCATAAAAAAACAGTGAAAAAAACGGCATAAAAGTGGAATTAAAGTCTTCTTTAAAGGCTGCTGTGCAGTCCTTGCAAACTGCCATGCCTGCACCACCCACACATGCCAGATTTCACTCAAAATGGGCAAACATTTAAGAAAATAGGGGCGCAGAAGACCGTTTTGCAAGAATTACTTCCCTTTAACCCTCGATGCACCCCCCCTCCCCAGCCCTTAACTGGATTTGCTTTTCTAACTCAGCCCATAAATAAATGCTGCATATTAAAACTTTCAATAAGCCAAAGTGATCAATGTACATGGTGTATAAAAAAAAAAAAAAAAAAAAAAAAAAAAAAACCGCCCAGAAAATAATGCAAGAATTACTTCCCTTTAACCCTCGATGCACCCAACACCCCCCTCCCCAGCCCTTAACTGGATTTGCTTTTCTAACTCGGCCCACAATAAATGCTGCACATTGGAACTTTCAATAAGCCAAAGTGATCAATGTACAGTGTATAAAAAAAAAAAAAAAAACGCCCAGAAAATAATGCAAGAATTACTTCCCTTTAACCCTCCATGCACCCAACACCCCCCTCCCCAGCCCTTAACTGGATTTGCTTTTCTAACTCGGCCCACAATAAATGCTGCACATTGAAACTTTCAATAAGCCAAAGTGATCAATGTACAGTGTAAAAAAAAATGCCCAGAAATTAATGTGACAAGTGGCTAAAAAAAGACTGAAAACTCTTCCTATTGCATATCTCAAACAAAGGCAACTGAAGTGTAATTTTTCCAATCTCTTCAAACCGCAACAAGAAACCCAGTTACGTTGACTATGTGCCAGTTACGCTCATGCGAAAACCTCAGAAATTAATGTGACAAGTGGCTAAAAAAAGACTGAAAACTCTCATATATCAAACAAAGGCAACTGAAGTGTAATTTTTCTAATCTCTTCAAACCGCAACAAGAAACCCAGTTACGTTGACTTCCGTCTCATACGTGCCAGTTACGCGCATGCGAAAACCCCAGAAAATAATGTGACAAGTGGCTAAAAAAAGACTGAAGGCTCTTTCAGTAGCAGCTGCTTCTTATTGCATAAATCAAACAAAAGGAACTAAATTTTTAAATTTATATTTTTTTCTCCAATCTCTTTATACCGTGACGACAAATCCATTTACGTTGACTACCGTCTCGTAGATGCCAGTTACGTATCCGCGAAAATGCGAAAAATCGACAGACGACACCTGTTGCTTAATAGGTCAAATACAGGGAACTTAATTTCTAATATCTGCTTTTTATTTCTGCAATCTTTTTTCGCCGTGACAACAAAGCTTTTTAGGTTGTCTATTGTCTCACAGGTGCCACTTACGTATCCGCAAAAACATGAAAGATCGACTTACGGAATATTTTATAGCAGACGACAACTGCTGCTTAAGTCAATAATAGGGATTTTTCTATTTTCTTTTTCTGTAACTAGGGCCATTGATTTGGTTACGATGACCGTCTCACCCATACGTGACCGTTACGTGCTGCGCATAAAGTCGTAAAATCAACTTCGACACTTTCGGAGGCAACATGATACCTGTTGTACAAATCAAAGAAAGGTAAACAAAAATTTTCCCCGTTTTCTTACCAGGGTCACGAAAACATTGAACTAATTTTGACGACCGCGCGAGTCAAAAGTCAATTTTATGTTTAATCGCTGCGCAAAAATATAAGAATTAAGAAGCAACAGGTTGCTGTTGCGGAAACTTTTTCCGATAAAAAAATCTTGTTCTTGTTTGAAGAATTTAGAAGTAGGCCATAAAGATACAATAAGATGTAAGAATAACTAAGAATCAATTGTTTCTTTGATAGGGTAGAAAACAATGTGGGAAAAGGAGAAAATGCTGGTAACCTGCATTGTCTCCTTTCCTCAGATTATTTTTAAAAGCCTTCTTTAAAAGGCGTCATTGTGTGGTAAAAGGTTAATAATTATCCAATCAGAGAAGCTTTAAGGAAATCAGAATGGATACCAGCAGCCAATCAGAGAAGACTTAAGAAATTCAACAGCCAATCAGAGAGCTTCAAAATCGCTCGAAAATGGCGCCAAAATTTATCCATAAAAAAACAGTGAAAAAAACGGCATAAAAGTGGAATTAAAGTCTTCTTTAAAGGCTGCTGTGCAGTCCTTGCAAACTGCCATGCCTGCACCACCCACACATGCCAGATTTCACTCAAAATGGGCAAACATTTAAGAAAATAGGGGCGCAGAAGACCGTTTTGCAAGAATTACTTCCCTTTAACCCTCGATGCACCCCCCCCTCCCCAGCCCTTAACTGGATTTGCTTTTCTAACTCAGCCCATAAATAAATGCTGCATATTAAAACTTTCAATAAGCCAAAGTGATCAATGTACATGGTGTATAAAAAAAAAAAAAAAAAAAAAAAAAAAAAAACCGCCCAGAAAATAATGCAAGAATTACTTCCCTTTAACCCTCGATGCACCCAACACCCCCCTCCCCAGCCCTTAACTGGATTTGCTTTTCTAACTCGGCCCACAATAAATGCTGCACATTGGAACTTTCAATAAGCCAAAGTGATCAATGTACAGTGTATAAAAAAAAAAAAAAAACGCCCAGAAAATAATGCAAGAATTACTTCCCTTTAACCCTCCATGCACCCAACACCCCCCTCCCCAGCCCTTAACTGGATTTGCTTTTCTAACTCGGCCCACAATAAATGCTGCACATTGAAACTTTCAATAAGCCAAAGTGATCAATGTACAGTGTAAAAAAAAATGCCCAGAAATTAATGTGACAAGTGGCTAAAAAAAGACTGAAAACTCTTCCTATTGCATATCTCAAACAAAGGCAACTGAAGTGTAATTTTTCCAATCTCTTCAAACCGCAACAAGAAACCCAGTTACGTTGACTATGTGCCAGTTACGCTCATGCGAAAACCTCAGAAATTAATGTGACAAGTGGCTAAAAAAAGACTGAAAACTCTCATATATCAAACAAAGGCAACTGAAGTGTAATTTTTCTAATCTCTTCAAACCGCAACAAGAAACCCAGTTACGTTGACTTCCGTCTCATACGTGCCAGTTACGCGCATGCGAAAACCCCAGAAAATAATGTGACAAGTGGCTAAAAAAAGACTGAAGGCTCTTTCAGTAGCAGCTGCTTCTTATTGCATAAATCAAACAAAAGGAACTAAATTTTTAAATTTATATTTTTTTCTCCAATCTCTTTATACCGTGACGACAAATCCATTTACGTTGACTACCGTCTCGTAGGTGCCAGTTACGTATCCGCGAAAATGCGAAAAATCGACTTATGGAACATTTCATAGCAGACGACACCTGTTGCTTAATAGGTCAAATACAGGGAACTTAATTTCTAATATCTGCTTTTTATTTCTGCAATCTTTTTTCGCCGTGACAACAAAGCTTTTTAGGTTGTCTATTGTCTCACAGGTGCCACTTACGTATCCGCAAAAACATGAAAGATCGACTTACGGAATATTTTATAGCAGACGACAACTGCTGCTTAAGTCAATAATAGGGATTTTTCTATTTTCTTTTTCTGTAACTAGGGCCATTGATTTGGTTACGATGACCGTCTCACCCATACGTGACCGTTACGTGCTGCGCATAAAGTCGTAAAATCAACTTCGACACTTTCGGAGGCAACATGATACCTGTTGTACAAATCAAAGAAAGGTAAACAAAAATTTTCCCCGTTTTCTTACCAGGGTCACGAAAACATTGAACTAATTTTGACGACCGCGCGAGTCAAAAGTCAATTTTATGTTTAATCGCTGCGCAAAAATATAAGAATTAAGAAGCAACAGGTTGCTGTTGCGGAAACTTTTTCCGATAAAAAAATCTTGTTCTTGTTTGAAGAATTTAGAAGTAGGCCATAAAGATACAATAAGATGTAAGAATAACTAAGAATCAATTGTTTCTTTGATAGGGTAGAAAACAATGTGGGAAAAGGAGAAAATGCTGGTAACCTGCATTGTCTCCTTTCCTCAGATTATTTTTAAAAGCCTTCTTTAAAAGGCGTCATTGTGTGGTAAAAGGTTAATAATTATCCAATCAGAGAAGCTTTAAGGAAATCAGAATGGATACCAGCAGCCAATCAGAGAAGACTTAAGAAATTCAACAGCCAATCAGAGAGCTTCAAAATCGCTCGAAAATGGCGCCAAAATTTATCCATAAAAAAACAGTGAAAAAAACGGCATAAAAGTGGAATTAAAGTCTTCTTTAAAGGCTGCTGTGCAGTCCTTGCAAACTGCCATGCCTGCACCACCCACACATGCCAGATTTCACTCAAAATGGGCAAACATTTAAGAAAATAGGGGCGCAGAAGACCGTTTTGCAAGAATTACTTCCCTTTAACCCTCGATGCACCCCCCCCTCCCCAGCCCTTAACTGGATTTGCTTTTCTAACTCAGCCCATAAATAAATGCTGCATATTAAAACTTTCAATAAGCCAAAGTGATCAATGTACATGGTGTATAAAAAAAAAAAAAAAAAAAAAAAAAAAAAAACCGCCCAGAAAATAATGCAAGAATTACTTCCCTTTAACCCTCGATGCACCCAACACCCCCCTCCCCAGCCCTTAACTGGATTTGCTTTTCTAACTCGGCCCACAATAAATGCTGCACATTGGAACTTTCAATAAGCCAAAGTGATCAATGTACAGTGTATAAAAAAAAAAAAAAAAACGCCCAGAAAATAATGCAAGAATTACTTCCCTTTAACCCTCCATGCACCCAACACCCCCCTCCCCAGCCCTTAACTGGATTTGCTTTTCTAACTCGGCCCACAATAAATGCTGCACATTGAAACTTTCAATAAGCCAAAGTGATCAATGTACAGTGTAAAAAAAAATGCCCAGAAATTAATGTGACAAGTGGCTAAAAAAAGACTGAAAACTCTTCCTATTGCATATCTCAAACAAAGGCAACTGAAGTGTAATTTTTCCAATCTCTTCAAACCGCAACAAGAAACCCAGTTACGTTGACTATGTGCCAGTTACGCTCATGCGAAAACCTCAGAAATTAATGTGACAAGTGGCTAAAAAAAGACTGAAAACTCTCATATATCAAACAAAGGCAACTGAAGTGTAATTTTTCTAATCTCTTCAAACCGCAACAAGAAACCCAGTTACGTTGACTTCCGTCTCATACGTGCCAGTTACGCGCATGCGAAAACCCCAGAAAATAATGTGACAAGTGGCTAAAAAAAGACTGAAGGCTCTTTCAGTAGCAGCTGCTTCTTATTGCATAAATCAAACAAAAGGAACTAAATTTTTAAATTTATATTTTTTTCTCCAATCTCTTTATACCGTGACGACAAATCCATTTACGTTGACTACCGTCTCGTAGGTGCCAGTTACGTATCCGCGAAAATGCGAAAAATCGACTTATGGAACATTTCATAGCAGACGACACCTGTTGCTTAATAGGTCAAATACAGGGAACTTAATTTCTAATATCTGCTTTTTATTTCTGCAATCTTTTTTCGCCGTGACAACAAAGCTTTTTAGGTTGTCTATTGTCTCACAGGTGCCACTTACGTATCCGCAAAAACATGAAAGATCGACTTACGGAATATTTTATAGCAGACGACAACTGCTGCTTAAGTCAATAATAGGGATTTTTCTATTTTCTTTTTCTGTAACTAGGGCCATTGATTTGGTTACGATGACCGTCTCACCCATACGTGACCGTTACGTGCTGCGCATAAAGTCGTAAAATCAACTTCGACACTTTCGGAGGCAACATGATACCTGTTGTACAAATCAAAGAAAGGTAAACAAAAATTTTCCCCGTTTTCTTACCAGGGTCACGAAAACATTGAACTAATTTTGACGACCGCGCGAGTCAAAAGTCAATTTTATGTTTAATCGCTGCGCAAAAATATAAGAATTAAGAAGCAACAGGTTGCTGTTGCGGAAACTTTTTCCGATAAAAAAATCTTGTTCTTGTTTGAAGAATTTAGAAGTAGGCCATAAAGATACAATAAGATGTAAGAATAACTAAGAATCAATTGTTTCTTTGATAGGGTAGAAAACAATGTGGGAAAAGGAGAAAATGCTGGTAACCTGCATTGTCTCCTTTCCTCAGATTATTTTTAAAAGCCTTCTTTAAAAGGCGTCATTGTGTGGTAAAAGGTTAATAATTATCCAATCAGAGAAGCTTTAAGGAAATCAGAATGGATACCAGCAGCCAATCAGAGAAGACTTAAGAAATTCAACAGCCAATCAGAGAGCTTCAAAATCGCTCGAAAATGGCGCCAAAATTTATCCATAAAAAAACAGTGAAAAAAACGGCATAAAAGTGGAATTAAAGTCTTCTTTAAAGGCTGCTGTGCAGTCCTTGCAAACTGCCATGCCTGCACCACCCACACATGCCAGATTTCACTCAAAATGGGCAAACATTTAAGAAAATAGGGGCGCAGAAGACCGTTTTGCAAGAATTACTTCCCTTTAACCCTCGATGCACCCCCCCCTCCCCAGCCCTTAACTGGATTTGCTTTTCTAACTCAGCCCATAAATAAATGCTGCATATTAAAACTTTCAATAAGCCAAAGTGATCAATGTACATGGTGTATAAAAAAAAAAAAAAAAAAAAAAAAAAAAAAAACCGCCCAGAAAATAATGCAAGAATTACTTCCCTTTAACCCTCGATGCACCCAACACCCCCCTCCCCAGCCCTTAACTGGATTTGCTTTTCTAACTCGGCCCACAATAAATGCTGCACATTGGAACTTTCAATAAGCCAAAGTGATCAATGTACAGTGTATAAAAAAAAAAAAAAAAACGCCCAGAAAATAATGCAAGAATTACTTCCCTTTAACCCTCCATGCACCCAACACCCCCCTCCCCAGCCCTTAACTGGATTTGCTTTTCTAACTCGGCCCACAATAAATGCTGCACATTGAAACTTTCAATAAGCCAAAGTGATCAATGTACAGTGTAAAAAAAAATGCCCAGAAATTAATGTGACAAGTGGCTAAAAAAAGACTGAAAACTCTTCCTATTGCATATCTCAAACAAAGGCAACTGAAGTGTAATTTTTCCAATCTCTTCAAACCGCAACAAGAAACCCAGTTACGTTGACTATGTGCCAGTTACGCTCATGCGAAAACCTCAGAAATTAATGTGACAAGTGGCTAAAAAAAGACTGAAAACTCTCATATATCAAACAAAGGCAACTGAAGTGTAATTTTTCTAATCTCTTCAAACCGCAACAAGAAACCCAGTTACGTTGACTTCCGTCTCATACGTGCCAGTTACGCGCATGCGAAAACCCCAGAAAATAATGTGACAAGTGGCTAAAAAAAGACTGAAGGCTCTTTCAGTAGCAGCTGCTTCTTATTGCATAAATCAAACAAAAGGAACTAAATTTTTAAATTTATATTTTTTTCTCCAATCTCTTTATACCGTGACGACAAATCCATTTACGTTGACTACCGTCTCGTAGGTGCCAGTTACGTATCCGCGAAAATGCGAAAAATCGACTTATGGAACATTTCATAGCAGACGACACCTGTTGCTTAATAGGTCAAATACAGGGAACTTAATTTCTAATATCTGCTTTTTATTTCTGCAATCTTTTTTCGCCGTGACAACAAAGCTTTTTAGGTTGTCTATTGTCTCACAGGTGCCACTTCCGTATCCGCAAAAACATGAAAGATCGACTTACGGAATATTTTATAGCAGACGACAACTGCTGCTTAAGTCAATAATAGGGATTTTTCTATTTTCTTTTTCTGTAACTAGGGCCATTGATTTGGTTACGATGACCGTCTCACCCATACGTGACCGTTACGTGCTGCGCATAAAGTCGTAAAATCAACTTCGACACTTTCGGAGGCAACATGATACCTGTTGTACAAATCAAAGAAAGGTAAACAAAAATTTTCCCCGTTTTCTTACCAGGGTCACGAAAACATTGAACTAATTTTGACGACCGCGCGAGTCAAAAGTCAATTTTATGTTTAATCGCTGCGCAAAAATATAAGAATTAAGAAGCAACAGGTTGCTGTTGCGGAAACTTTTTCCGATAAAAAAAATCTTGTTCTTGTTTGAAGAATTTAGAAGTAGGCCATAAAGATACAATAAGATGTAAGAATAACTAAGAATCAATTGTTTCTTTGATAGGGTAGAAAACAATGTGGGAAAAGGAGAAAATGCTGGTAACCTGCATTGTCTCCTTTCCTCAGATTATTTTTAAAAGCCTTCTTTAAAAGGCGTCATTGTGTGGTAAAAGGTTAATAATTATCCAATCAGAGAAGCTTTAAGGAAATCAGAATGGATACCAGCAGCCAATCAGAGAAGACTTAAGAAATTCAACAGCCAATCAGAGAGCTTCAAAATCGCTCGAAAATGGCGCCAAAATTTATCCATAAAAAAACAGTGAAAAAAACGGCATAAAAGTGGAATTAAAGTCTTCTTTAAAGGCTGCTGTGCAGTCCTTGCAAACTGCCATGCCTGCACCACCCACACATGCCAGATTTCACTCAAAATGGGCAAACATTTAAGAAAATAGGGGCGCAGAAGACCGTTTTGCAAGAATTACTTCCCTTTAACCCTCGATGCACCCCCCCCTCCCCAGCCCTTAACTGGATTTGCTTTTCTAACTCAGCCCATAAATAAATGCTGCATATTAAAACTTTCAATAAGCCAAAGTGATCAATGTACATGGTGTATAAAAAAAAAAAAAAAAAAAAAAAAAAAAAAACCGCCCAGAAAATAATGCAAGAATTACTTCCCTTTAACCCTCGATGCACCCAACACCCCCCTCCCCAGCCCTTAACTGGATTTGCTTTTCTAACTCGGCCCACAATAAATGCTGCACATTGGAACTTTCAATAAGCCAAAGTGATCAATGTACAGTGTATAAAAAAAAAAAAAAAAACGCCCAGAAAATAATGCAAGAATTACTTCCCTTTAACCCTCCATGCACCCAACACCCCCCTCCCCAGCCCTTAACTGGATTTGCTTTTCTAACTCGGCCCACAATAAATGCTGCACATTGAAACTTTCAATAAGCCAAAGTGATCAATGTACAGTGTAAAAAAAAATGCCCAGAAATTAATGTGACAAGTGGCTAAAAAAAGACTGAAAACTCTTCCTATTGCATATCTCAAACAAAGGCAACTGAAGTGTAATTTTTCCAATCTCTTCAAACCGCAACAAGAAACCCAGTTACGTTGACTATGTGCCAGTTACGCTCATGCGAAAACCTCAGAAATTAATGTGACAAGTGGCTAAAAAAAGACTGAAAACTCTCATATATCAAACAAAGGCAACTGAAGTGTAATTTTTCTAATCTCTTCAAACCGCAACAAGAAACCCAGTTACGTTGACTTCCGTCTCATACGTGCCAGTTACGCGCATGCGAAAACCCCAGAAAATAATGTGACAAGTGGCTAAAAAAAGACTGAAGGCTCTTTCAGTAGCAGCTGCTTCTTATTGCATAAATCAAACAAAAGGAACTAAATTTTTAAATTTATATTTTTTTCTCCAATCTCTTTATACCGTGACGACAAATCCATTTACGTTGACTACCGTCTCGTAGGTGCCAGTTACGTATCCGCGAAAATGCGAAAAATCGACTTATGGAACATTTCATAGCAGACGACACCTGTTGCTTAATAGGTCAAATACAGGGAACTTAATTTCTAATATCTGCTTTTTATTTCTGCAATCTTTTTTCGCCGTGACAACAAAGCTTTTTAGGTTGTCTATTGTCTCACAGGTGCCACTTACGTATCCGCAAAAACATGAAAGATCGACTTACGGAATATTTTATAGCAGACGACAACTGCTGCTTAAGTCAATAATAGGGATTTTTCTATTTTCTTTTTCTGTAACTAGGGCCATTGATTTGGTTACGATGACCGTCTCACCCATACGTGACCGTTACGTGCTGCGCATAAAGTCGTAAAATCAACTTCGACACTTTCGGAGGCAACATGATACCTGTTGTACAAATCAAAGAAAGGTAAACAAAAATTTTCCCCGTTTTCTTACCAGGGTCACGAAAACATTGAACTAATTTTGACGACCGCGCGAGTCAAAAGTCAATTTTATGTTTAATCGCTGCGCAAAAATATAAGAATTAAGAAGCAACAGGTTGCTGTTGCGGAAACTTTTTCCGATAAAAAAAATCTTGTTCTTGTTTGAAGAATTTAGAAGTAGGCCATAAAGATACAATAAGATGTAAGAATAACTAAGAATCAATTGTTTCTTTGATAGGGTAGAAAACAATGTGGGAAAAGGAGAAAATGCTGGTAACCTGCATTGTCTCCTTTCCTCAGATTATTTTTAAAAGCCTTCTTTAAAAGGCGTCATTGTGTGGTAAAAGGTTAATAATTATCCAATCAGAGAAGCTTTAAGGAAATCAGAATGGATACCAGCAGCCAATCAGAGAAGACTTAAGAAATTCAACAGCCAATCAGAGAGCTTCAAAATCGCTCGAAAATGGCGCCAAAATTTATCCATAAAAAAACAGTGAAAAAAACGGCATAAAAGTGGAATTAAAGTCTTCTTTAAAGGCTGCTGTGCAGTCCTTGCAAACTGCCATGCCTGCACCACCCACACATGCCAGATTTCACTCAAAATGGGCAAACATTTAAGAAAATAGGGGCGCAGAAGACCGTTTTGCAAGAATTACTTCCCTTTAACCCTCGATGCACCCCCCCCTCCCCAGCCCTTAACTGGATTTGCTTTTCTAACTCAGCCCATAAATAAATGCTGCATATTAAAACTTTCAATAAGCCAAAGTGATCAATGTACATGGTGTATAAAAAAAAAAAAAAAAAAAAAAAAAAAAAAACCGCCCAGAAAATAATGCAAGAATTACTTCCCTTTAACCCTCGATGCACCCAACACCCCCCTCCCCAGCCCTTAACTGGATTTGCTTTTCTAACTCGGCCCACAATAAATGCTGCACATTGGAACTTTCAATAAGCCAAAGTGATCAATGTACAGTGTATAAAAAAAAAAAAAAAAACGCCCAGAAAATAATGCAAGAATTACTTCCCTTTAACCCTCCATGCACCCAACACCCCCCTCCCCAGCCCTTAACTGGATTTGCTTTTCTAACTCGGCCCACAATAAATGCTGCACATTGAAACTTTCAATAAGCCAAAGTGATCAATGTACAGTGTAAAAAAAAATGCCCAGAAATTAATGTGACAAGTGGCTAAAAAAAGACTGAAAACTCTTCCTATTGCATATCTCAAACAAAGGCAACTGAAGTGTAATTTTTCCAATCTCTTCAAACCGCAACAAGAAACCCAGTTACGTTGACTATGTGCCAGTTACGCTCATGCGAAAACCTCAGAAATTAATGTGACAAGTGGCTAAAAAAAGACTGAAAACTCTCATATATCAAACAAAGGCAACTGAAGTGTAATTTTTCTAATCTCTTCAAACCGCAACAAGAAACCCAGTTACGTTGACTTCCGTCTCATACGTGCCAGTTACGCGCATGCGAAAACCCCAGAAAATAATGTGACAAGTGGCTAAAAAAAGACTGAAGGCTCTTTCAGTAGCAGCTGCTTCTTATTGCATAAATCAAACAAAAGGAACTAAATTTTTAAATTTATATTTTTTTCTCCAATCTCTTTATACCGTGACGACAAATCCATTTACGTTGACTACCGTCTCGTAGGTGCCAGTTACGTATCCGCGAAAATGCGAAAAATCGACTTATGGAACATTTCATAGCAGACGACACCTGTTGCTTAATAGGTCAAATACAGGGAACTTAATTTCTAATATCTGCTTTTTATTTCTGCAATCTTTTTTCGCCGTGACAACAAAGCTTTTTAGGTTGTCTATTGTCTCACAGGTGCCACTTACGTATCCGCAAAAACATGAAAGATCGACTTACGGAATATTTTATAGCAGACGACAACTGCTGCTTAAGTCAATAATAGGGATTTTTCTATTTTCTTTTTCTGTAACTAGGGCCATTGATTTGGTTACGATGACCGTCTCACCCATACGTGACCGTTACGTGCTGCGCATAAAGTCGTAAAATCAACTTCGACACTTTCGGAGGCAACATGATACCTGTTGTACAAATCAAAGAAAGGTAAACAAAAATTTTCCCCGTTTTCTTACCAGGGTCACGAAAACATTGAACTAATTTTGACGACCGCGCGAGTCAAAAGTCAATTTTATGTTTAATCGCTGCGCAAAAATATAAGAATTAAGAAGCAACAGGTTGCTGTTGCGGAAACTTTTTCCGATAAAAAAATCTTGTTCTTGTTTGAAGAATTTAGAAGTAGGCCATAAAGATACAATAAGATGTAAGAATAACTAAGAATCAATTGTTTCTTTGATAGGGTAGAAAACAATGTGGGAAAAGGAGAAAATGCTGGTAACCTGCATTGTCTCCTTTCCTCAGATTATTTTTAAAAGCCTTCTTTAAAAGGCGTCATTGTGTGGTAAAAGGTTAATAATTATCCAATCAGAGAAGCTTTAAGGAAATCAGAATGGATACCAGCAGCCAATCAGAGAAGACTTAAGAAATTCAACAGCCAATCAGAGAGCTTCAAAATCGCTCGAAAATGGCGCCAAAATTTATCCATAAAAAAACAGTGAAAAAAACGGCATAAAAGTGGAATTAAAGTCTTCTTTAAAGGCTGCTGTGCAGTCCTTGCAAACTGCCATGCCTGCACCACCCACACATGCCAGATTTCACTCAAAATGGGCAAACATTTAAGAAAATAGGGGCGCAGAAGACCGTTTTGCAAGAATTACTTCCCTTTAACCCTCGATGCACCCCCCCCTCCCCAGCCCTTAACTGGATTTGCTTTTCTAACTCAGCCCATAAATAAATGCTGCATATTAAAACTTTCAATAAGCCAAAGTGATCAATGTACATGGTGTATAAAAAAAAAAAAAAAAAAAAAAAAAAAAAAAACCGCCCAGAAAATAATGCAAGAATTACTTCCCTTTAACCCTCGATGCACCCAACACCCCCCTCCCCAGCCCTTAACTGGATTTGCTTTTCTAACTCGGCCCACAATAAATGCTGCACATTGGAACTTTCAATAAGCCAAAGTGATCAATGTACAGTGTATAAAAAAAAAAAAAAAAACGCCCAGAAAATAATGCAAGAATTACTTCCCTTTAACCCTCCATGCACCCAACACCCCCCTCCCCAGCCCTTAACTGGATTTGCTTTTCTAACTCGGCCCACAATAAATGCTGCACATTGAAACTTTCAATAAGCCAAAGTGATCAATGTACAGTGTAAAAAAAAATGCCCAGAAATTAATGTGACAAGTGGCTAAAAAAAGACTGAAAACTCTTCCTATTGCATATCTCAAACAAAGGCAACTGAAGTGTAATTTTTCCAATCTCTTCAAACCGCAACAAGAAACCCAGTTACGTTGACTATGTGCCAGTTACGCTCATGCGAAAACCTCAGAAATTAATGTGACAAGTGGCTAAAAAAAGACTGAAAACTCTCATATATCAAACAAAGGCAACTGAAGTGTAATTTTTCTAATCTCTTCAAACCGCAACAAGAAACCCAGTTACGTTGACTTCCGTCTCATACGTGCCAGTTACGCGCATGCGAAAACCCCAGAAAATAATGTGACAAGTGGCTAAAAAAAGACTGAAGGCTCTTTCAGTAGCAGCTGCTTCTTATTGCATAAATCAAACAAAAGGAACTAAATTTTTAAATTTATATTTTTTTCTCCAATCTCTTTATACCGTGACGACAAATCCATTTACGTTGACTACCGTCTCGTAGGTGCCAGTTACGTATCCGCGAAAATGCGAAAAATCGACTTATGGAACATTTCATAGCAGACGACACCTGTTGCTTAATAGGTCAAATACAGGGAACTTAATTTCTAATATCTGCTTTTTATTTCTGCAATCTTTTTTCGCCGTGACAACAAAGCTTTTTAGGTTGTCTATTGTCTCACAGGTGCCACTTACGTATCCGCAAAAACATGAAAGATCGACTTACGGAATATTTTATAGCAGACGACAACTGCTGCTTAAGTCAATAATAGGGATTTTTCTATTTTCTTTTTCTGTAACTAGGGCCATTGATTTGGTTACGATGACCGTCTCACCCATACGTGACCGTTACGTGCTGCGCATAAAGTCGTAAAATCAACTTCGACACTTTCGGAGGCAACATGATACCTGTTGTACAAATCAAAGAAAGGTAAACAAAAATTTTCCCCGTTTTCTTACCAGGGTCACGAAAACATTGAACTAATTTTGACGACCGCGCGAGTCAAAAGTCAATTTTATGTTTAATCGCTGCGCAAAAATATAAGAATTAAGAAGCAACAGGTTGCTGTTGCGGAAACTTTTTCCGATAAAAAAATCTTGTTCTTGTTTGAAGAATTTAGAAGTAGGCCATAAAGATACAATAAGATGTAAGAATAACTAAGAATCAATTGTTTCTTTGATAGGGTAGAAAACAATGTGGGAAAAGGAGAAAATGCTGGTAACCTGCATTGTCTCCTTTCCTCAGATTATTTTTAAAAGCCTTCTTTAAAAGGCGTCATTGTGTGGTAAAAGGTTAATAATTATCCAATCAGAGAAGCTTTAAGGAAATCAGAATGGATACCAGCAGCCAATCAGAGAAGACTTAAGAAATTCAACAGCCAATCAGAGAGCTTCAAAATCGCTCGAAAATGGCGCCAAAATTTATCCATAAAAAAACAGTGAAAAAAACGGCATAAAAGTGGAATTAAAGTCTTCTTTAAAGGCTGCTGTGCAGTCCTTGCAAACTGCCATGCCTGCACCACCCACACATGCCAGATTTCACTCAAAATGGGCAAACATTTAAGAAAATAGGGGCGCAGAAGACCGTTTTGCAAGAATTACTTCCCTTTAACCCTCGATGCACCCCCCCCTCCCCAGCCCTTAACTGGATTTGCTTTTCTAACTCAGCCCATAAATAAATGCTGCATATTAAAACTTTCAATAAGCCAAAGTGATCAATGTACATGGTGTATAAAAAAAAAAAAAAAAAAAAAAAAAAAAAAACCGCCCAGAAAATAATGCAAGAATTACTTCCCTTTAACCCTCGATGCACCCAACACCCCCCTCCCCAGCCCTTAACTGGATTTGCTTTTCTAACTCGGCCCACAATAAATGCTGCACATTGGAACTTTCAATAAGCCAAAGTGATCAATGTACAGTGTATAAAAAAAAAAAAAAAAAACGCCCAGAAAATAATGCAAGAATTACTTCCCTTTAACCCTCCATGCACCCAACACCCCCCTCCCCAGCCCTTAACTGGATTTGCTTTTCTAACTCGGCCCACAATAAATGCTGCACATTGAAACTTTCAATAAGCCAAAGTGATCAATGTACAGTGTAAAAAAAAATGCCCAGAAATTAATGTGACAAGTGGCTAAAAAAAGACTGAAAACTCTTCCTATTGCATATCTCAAACAAAGGCAACTGAAGTGTAATTTTTCCAATCTCTTCAAACCGCAACAAGAAACCCAGTTACGTTGACTATGTGCCAGTTACGCTCATGCGAAAACCTCAGAAATTAATGTGACAAGTGGCTAAAAAAAGACTGAAAACTCTCATATATCAAACAAAGGCAACTGAAGTGTAATTTTTCTAATCTCTTCAAACCGCAACAAGAAACCCAGTTACGTTGACTTCCGTCTCATACGTGCCAGTTACGCGCATGCGAAAACCCCAGAAAATAATGTGACAAGTGGCTAAAAAAAGACTGAAGGCTCTTTCAGTAGCAGCTGCTTCTTATTGCATAAATCAAACAAAAGGAACTAAATTTTTAAATTTATATTTTTTTCTCCAATCTCTTTATACCGTGACGACAAATCCATTTACGTTGACTACCGTCTCGTAGGTGCCAGTTACGTATCCGCGAAAATGCGAAAAATCGACTTATGGAACATTTCATAGCAGACGACACCTGTTGCTTAATAGGTCAAATACAGGGAACTTAATTTCTAATATCTGCTTTTTATTTCTGCAATCTTTTTTCGCCGTGACAACAAAGCTTTTTAGGTTGTCTATTGTCTCACAGGTGCCACTTACGTATCCGCAAAAACATGAAAGATCGACTTACGGAATATTTTATAGCAGACGACAACTGCTGCTTAAGTCAATAATAGGGATTTTTCTATTTTCTTTTTCTGTAACTAGGGCCATTGATTTGGTTACGATGACCGTCTCACCCATACGTGACCGTTACGTGCTGCGCATAAAGTCGTAAAATCAACTTCGACACTTTCGGAGGCAACATGATACCTGTTGTACAAATCAAAGAAAGGTAAACAAAAATTTTCCCCGTTTTCTTACCAGGGTCACGAAAACATTGAACTAATTTTGACGACCGCGCGAGTCAAAAGTCAATTTTATGTTTAATCGCTGCGCAAAAATATAAGAATTAAGAAGCAACAGGTTGCTGTTGCGGAAACTTTTTCCGATAAAAAAATCTTGTTCTTGTTTGAAGAATTTAGAAGTAGGCCATAAAGATACAATAAGATGTAAGAATAACTAAGAATCAATTGTTTCTTTGATAGGGTAGAAAACAATGTGGGAAAAGGAGAAAATGCTGGTAACCTGCATTGTCTCCTTTCCTCAGATTATTTTTAAAAGCCTTCTTTAAAAGGCGTCATTGTGTGGTAAAAGGTTAATAATTATCCAATCAGAGAAGCTTTAAGGAAATCAGAATGGATACCAGCAGCCAATCAGAGAAGACTTAAGAAATTCAACAGCCAATCAGAGAGCTTCAAAATCGCTCGAAAATGGCGCCAAAATTTATCCATAAAAAAACAGTGAAAAAAAACGGCATAAAAGTGGAATTAAAGTCTTCTTTAAAGGCTGCTGTGCAGTCCTTGCAAACTGCCATGCCTGCACCACCCACACATGCCAGATTTCACTCAAAATGGGCAAACATTTAAGAAAATAGGGGCGCAGAAGACCGTTTTGCAAGAATTACTTCCCTTTAACCCTCGATGCACCCCCCCCTCCCCAGCCCTTAACTGGATTTGCTTTTCTAACTCAGCCCATAAATAAATGCTGCATATTAAAACTTTCAATAAGCCAAAGTGATCAATGTACATGGTGTATAAAAAAAAAAAAAAAAAAAAAAAAAAAAAAACCGCCCAGAAAATAATGCAAGAATTACTTCCCTTTAACCCTCGATGCACCCAACACCCCCCTCCCCAGCCCTTAACTGGATTTGCTTTTCTAACTCGGCCCACAATAAATGCTGCACATTGGAACTTTCAATAAGCCAAAGTGATCAATGTACAGTGTATAAAAAAAAAAAAAAAAAACGCCCAGAAAATAATGCAAGAATTACTTCCCTTTAACCCTCCATGCACCCAACACCCCCCTCCCCAGCCCTTAACTGGATTTGCTTTTCTAACTCGGCCCACAATAAATGCTGCACATTGAAACTTTCAATAAGCCAAAGTGATCAATGTACAGTGTAAAAAAAAATGCCCAGAAATTAATGTGACAAGTGGCTAAAAAAAGACTGAAAACTCTTCCTATTGCATATCTCAAACAAAGGCAACTGAAGTGTAATTTTTCCAATCTCTTCAAACCGCAACAAGAAACCCAGTTACGTTGACTATGTGCCAGTTACGCTCATGCGAAAACCTCAGAAATTAATGTGACAAGTGGCTAAAAAAAGACTGAAAACTCTCATATATCAAACAAAGGCAACTGAAGTGTAATTTTTCTAATCTCTTCAAACCGCAACAAGAAACCCAGTTACGTTGACTTCCGTCTCATACGTGCCAGTTACGCGCATGCGAAAACCCCAGAAAATAATGTGACAAGTGGCTAAAAAAAGACTGAAGGCTCTTTCAGTAGCAGCTGCTTCTTATTGCATAAATCAAACAAAAGGAACTAAATTTTTAAATTTATATTTTTTTCTCCAATCTCTTTATACCGTGACGACAAATCCATTTACGTTGACTACCGTCTCGTAGGTGCCAGTTACGTATCCGCGAAAATGCGAAAAATCGACTTATGGAACATTTCATAGCAGACGACACCTGTTGCTTAATAGGTCAAATACAGGGAACTTAATTTCTAATATCTGCTTTTTATTTCTGCAATCTTTTTTCGCCGTGACAACAAAGCTTTTTAGGTTGTCTATTGTCTCACAGGTGCCACTTACGTATCCGCAAAAACATGAAAGATCGACTTACGGAATATTTTATAGCAGACGACAACTGCTGCTTAAGTCAATAATAGGGATTTTTCTATTTTCTTTTTCTGTAACTAGGGCCATTGATTTGGTTACGATGACCGTCTCACCCATACGTGACCGTTACGTGCTGCGCATAAAGTCGTAAAATCAACTTCGACACTTTCGGAGGCAACATGATACCTGTTGTACAAATCAAAGAAAGGTAAACAAAAATTTTCCCCGTTTTCTTACCAGGGTCACGAAAACATTGAACTTATTTTGACGACCGCGCGAGTCAAAAGTCAATTTTATGTTTAATCGCTGCGCAAAAAATATAAGAATTAAGAAGCAACAGGTTGCTGTTGCGGAAACTTTTTCCGATAAAAAAATCTTGTTCTTGTTTGAAGAATTTAGAAGTAGGCCATAAAGATACAATAAGATGTAAGAATAACTAAGAATCAATTGTTTCTTTGATAGGGTAGAAAACAATGTGGGAAAAGGAGAAAATGCTGGTAACCTGCATTGTCTCCTTTCCTCAGATTATTTTTAAAAGCCTTCTTTAAAAGGCGTCATTGTGTGGTAAAAGGTTAATAATTATCCAATCAGAGAAGCTTTAAGGAAATCAGAATGGATACCAGCAGCCAATCAGAGAAGACTTAAGAAATTCAACAGCCAATCAGAGAGCTTCAAAATCGCTCGAAAATGGCGCCAAAATTTATCCATAAAAAAACAGTGAAAAAAAACGGCATAAAAGTGGAATTAAAGTCTTCTTTAAAGGCTGCTGTGCAGTCCTTGCAAACTGCCATGCCTGCACCACCCACACATGCCAGATTTCACTCAAAATGGGCAAACATTTAAGAAAATAGGGGCGCAGAAGACCGTTTTTGCAAGAATTACTTCCCTTTAACCCTCGATGCACCCCCCCCTCCCCAGCCCTTAACTGGATTTGCTTTTCTAACTCAGCCCATAAATAAATGCTGCATATTAAAACTTTCAATAAGCCAAAGTGATCAATGTACATGGTGTATAAAAAAAAAAAAAAAAAAAAAAAAAAAAAAAACCGCCCAGAAAATAATGCAAGAATTACTTCCCTTTAACCCTCGATGCACCCAACACCCCCCTCCCCAGCCCTTAACTGGATTTGCTTTTCTAACTCGGCCACAATAAATGCTGCACATTGGAACTTTCAATAAGCCAAAGTGATCAATGTACAGTGTATAAAAAAAAAAAAAAAACGCCCAGAAAATAATGCAAGAATTACTTCCCTTTAACCCTCCATGCACCCAACACCCCCCTCCCCAGCCCTTAACTGGATTTGCTTTTCTAACTCGGCCCACAATAAATGCTGCACATTGAAACTTTCAATAAGCCAAAGTGATCAATGTACAGTGTAAAAAAAAATGCCCAGAAATTAATGTGACAAGTGGCTAAAAAAAGACTGAAAACTCTTCCTATTGCATATCTCAAACAAAGGCAACTGAAGTGTAATTTTTCCAATCTCTTCAAACCGCAACAAGAAACCCAGTTACGTTGACTATGTGCCAGTTACGCTCATGCGAAAACCTCAGAAATTAATGTGACAAGTGGCTAAAAAAAGACTGAAAACTCTCATATATCAAACAAAGGCAACTGAAGTGTAATTTTTCTAATCTCTTCAAACCGCAACAAGAAACCCAGTTACGTTGACTTCCGTCTCATACGTGCCAGTTACGCGCATGCGAAAACCCCAGAAAATAATGTGACAAGTGGCTAAAAAAAGACTGAAGGCTCTTTCAGTAGCAGCTGCTTCTTATTGCATAAATCAAACAAAAGGAACTAAATTTTTAAATTTATATTTTTTTCTCCAATCTCTTTATACCGTGACGACAAATCCATTTACGTTGACTACCGTCTCGTAGGTGCCAGTTACGTATCCGCGAAAATGCGAAAAATCGACTTATGGAACATTTCATAGCAGACGACACCTGTTGCTTAATAGGTCAAATACAGGGAACTTAATTTCTAATATCTGCTTTTTATTTCTGCAATCTTTTTTCGCCGTGACAACAAAGCTTTTTAGGTTGTCTATTGTCTCACAGGTGCCACTTACGTATCCGCAAAAACATGAAAGATCGACTTACGGAATAT